>JAHLJS010000001.1:101412576-102909136 GCA_038502445.1 Eremochloa ophiuroides | reverse complement strand
CTCGAAAACAAGGTTGATTGTTTTGCCACGTTAGAGATTATCCATCACCTATGGCCTAGAATTCCTGGCAAGTTCAAAGATTATATCAACAGCCCCAAACCCAACGGGTACTACTCTGTAAAATCATGCAATTACTCTCTCATTCCAAGTTATAGTCCACTTTTCCTAATTCAAGCTTGTCTAAACTGAATTTTTAATTAGATTATATATGAAATGTGTTTGTTAATGCATTTATTTAAACTCATAGATGTAAATACATTTTTCTAAAAATTAGGTCAAAGTTAGATAAGATTGACTTAGGACAAACGCCAAAGTGAAGCATAATTTGGTATGGAGGGAGTAATATGCAATAATGTAAGCCTCAATGTTACTGAAGAATTCTTGCTAACTTGTAGGTATCAGTCCCTGCACACTGTTGTTCTCACTGAAGAAACACTGCCACTTGAGATCCAAATTCGTACGAGGGACATGCATTTACAGGCAGAGTTTGGAATTGCTGCTCATTGGAGATATAAGGAAGGTGCTCGGAGTTGCTCCACTTCTGTTTCTGAAATGGTTGAGTGGGTTAGATGGGTTGTTACATGTCAAACTCTGACACAGGCCATTCCTTCATCACTTGCACGTGATGCTTCATCAAGGAAACGCACACTATTCCATCTCACTCTGATGCCTGTCTATTGTCCTACTCAAAACAATGCGATCACAAAGGGCCAGTACTAATAATACTTCTGGAGAATGAAAAGGTATCTCCGATCTTTTGATGCTGTACCTTCTGATTAACCACCAAAGTAATTTTTTTATGTGTTTGCAGATGTCAGTGCAAGAAATCCCCCAAAATTGGACGATACTTGACCTACTGAATAGGTATTGTAACCGGATGCCTTTGAGGCTGAGGCTGAACTGCCATGTCGTCCACAACTGGAACCAGGAGCTAAAAATGGGCGACGTGCTTGAACTGATTCCTTCAACCCCATGCAAATCCAGAGGTTCCATGAGGGAGCTCCACCGAAAGTTCGATCACCGTCTCGCCGTTTCTCAGTCCTGACAGCCTTAGAACACCGTAGCTTGTAAATACATGACGTGAACCCATATAAATCATCTGAAGTTTAGATTCCCCTGTGCATCAGACAAAATAGGAATGAGAAAGAGTCATCCAGCCTGTTCGGTAGCGCTGAAAATAAGCGCTGATTGTGACTTGTGCTGATTTATTGTGAGAGAAAAATACTGTTCCGTGGATGAAAATAAGCGGCTGATTGAAAAAGCGAACGGGCCGATCAAAGCTCTGTAACTGATATGGGTGACATATGCTATACACATTAAAGCCAAAAGCAGATAGCATGTAATGTAAATACACACGATACAGAGTTTTAGCTTAGGAAATGACAATATATCTACCAACGTTTATGTTTTTTATTAGTTATATAAATTTTGGAAAGTGAAGGAACCTGTAGTGTTAACGAAGACATGAGAGAGAAGGGGGAATACATTTTGCAAAAAAGAATAAAAATACAAAACGAAGCTTTGGATATTCAAATATAAAATTTAAAAAGTGAAGGAACCTGCAGTTTCAGTGAAGAGACGAGGAAGAAGGAGAAATACATACATTTTGTAAAAGGAAAAAATATAAAAATATATACGACGCCTGAGAGATTCGAACTCTCGCGGGGAAACCCCATGTACTTAGCAGGCACACGCCTTAACCACTCGGCCAAAGCGTCGTTGTTGGTGTCGACAGGTAGTTTGTAATTGAAAACAAAACTGTATCGCAGCTCCCTCTCCCTGCCGTACGCACGCGTGCGGGTAAAGTTTTTATGCTCTCAGGTATATGCTTCCACATTTCATATCATTGCATTCGTATTATCTCAATGCGAATTTGCTTTAAAATGTATCTGTGTATATATTTTCAATGTGAATCCAATGATGTGGAGTATGAGAGAGAAAAAAAAAAATCACGTCCGTGCGGTGTCGTCGTGTCGAGAATGCTGGACTCCGTGGGTCTCAGCCTCTCATGGGATGGTGGTGTACCGGTTCGAGGAGCTCGCCCACTGCTTCGCCGGCGATGTGCTCAGCGAGTCCAGGGCCTGCGCCGATCACGCCGGCTGGGTATGGCTCGGCTCGAGGCCTCGCCATCCGCATCCGGGCTAAGCCCTCGTTCTCCGGCCCCCGGAACGCCAAGCGCCCAAGCCGCGAGGTAACCCCGAACAATCCCGATACGCCGTTCCTCTGTCTTGAGGAAATTGTTATGTTGCTTGATCACATGCCTACACGTTTCTTGGTGTTTGAATCCATGCATATTCGTGAATCTTTTCTCACGGATCGGCGGAATCGCGTCGAAGTTGGGAGCTTTTTGACGGGCAAACTGTAGATGTATAGGTGGCGAGTGGAGCGGTGCGTTTGTCCATGGCTCAGTGTTTTTGTCAGTGTGTCTGCAGTTGATCTTTGTGCACTTCGATCGGTATTTGCAAGAACAACAGATATTAAGAGTTTCAAACATGCAGTACAAAGCTTTTCCGCAGTTTTTGCTATCAGTGGAAGGATGTCACTTCCATACTGACGATGGTCATTGGTCTGGTTGTTGATGGTGCATGGCAGATTTGTTATCACTTCCCCTGTTTCTAGGAAGGAACGGCCACGAAATTCCGAAAAGGTTTCCGCACTGAGTTGTTCACCTAATGATCTTTTCACAACTTTTGTCAAGGTCACCCTTTTTTTTTTCTTTTGTAAAAAACCATCTTTGCAGTAAAGTTGGCTCGTGGATTATAGGTTTGTCGTAACCTCACCTCACGAATGTCTCCACTTTGAACTTGCACGCTGCACTAACGCCACCCCTCTGCTCAAGTTTACTCCTTCTGCATCGATCGATCCCTCTCCCCCATCCTGACGACACAACTACTTGTTAGTCTTGTTATGCTGGCGTCTGATCAGGTTGTGGAAACAGAGGATGAACGCAATTGGTTTTCATCCTGATTCCGGTGGCAGTGCTAGCAAGGAGTAGAAGCACCAGCCTTCTGACAGGGTCTCGTCCCGGCTCAATGCCATGGCTGCTGCAGCTGGCAGACTGTTGGTCATGGACTCATGGGCTCCTTAGCTTGTGTTAGACTGTTAGTTATATACTCCTTATATGATTTACCTGGTTTATTCAGGATATGTTGTTAATAGGAGTTTACAAATTTAAGGGCTCACCGGCATATGCTAGCATAGTAGCATGTTGTTCCACTTCCACCTGGGATGTTCCCGTCCCTCTTAAGGGTCGAACTGTCAAACTTAATGGCAGCACGGGATAAGAGCAACTGCAACAGAGTTGGCAAAACTGAATTACTAAATTTATAATTTAACCAACCTTAAAAATAGAAATGTATGTAAAAAAAATAGAAAACTCTAACAGCCTTTCTATTATAGCAATGCTAGATAGCTAGCTACACATGCAGGTTATATTTACCATACGAAATTTCAGGAATAGCCCGTTTGTTATTTTATAAAATAAGATAGCATAACTATTGGAGTTCACTTTTTACTCTAAAAATTCTAAATATAGCATACAAAACAAGAATATCATGTCTCTTGGAGATGCTCTAAGAGTTTACAGGGTGTACGAGAGCAACTCTAAGAGCTTAGCAATTCTTGTTGTGGATGCTATTTTAGCATTTTATGTAGCAAACAGTAGACTCCAATAAATGTGCTATTTGATTTTGTAAAATAGAAAGTTGGCTATCCTTTAATTTTCGTTGGCCATATATAGCCAGCCATGAACATTTGCTATATGATTTTGTAAAATAGCAAATCTGTTGTTGATCTCTTCTTTTACAAAATGGCTAAACACTAAAATTTAGATGTTAATTTAACCAAGCTGTTGGAGCTGCTAATATCTGAAACTCTCAATCCCTATTCCCATACTCCAGAATCATGAAAACTCGAACTTTACCGATTTAAAATACCAATGTTTGTCGCCATGTTAAAAATCCTACCCAAAGACAACATTCGATCTTCATCAGTCAGGTAATATAAACTGAAAACGCCACAGATGCGATTAGTCGTGATTCGTCAGTTCGTCGTGACATTTGCAAACTTTGTTTTTCTACTCGTCCAAGCTTTGTCCAATGCATCAGCGAGAACATAATACGTACTAGTTGTGAAGTGCACGGACGGTCTCCATTTTTATAATAAATCTGTCTCCATCCATCCGCCGAACCCACCTCTCGAATCTATTCAGGTCCAGGGACGCGCTACCCGCCGCCCTCCCTGCACTGCACCCACGCCAACGCCAACGCCAACGCCATGCCGACGCTCGGCATCGCGCCGCTGCTGGACGCCTACTTCCGGCGCCGCTTCGCCGCGGCGGGGCTCGTCGAGGCCTCCGTGCCGCTGGACGGCGGCGCCACGACGGTCCACTGCTGGCGCTTCCCGCCGGGCGCCGCCGCCGAGGACGGCGACGCGCGCCCCGTCCTGGTGCTCCTGCACGGCTTCGGGCCCCCGGCGACGTGGCAGTGGCGGCGCCAGGTGGGCCCTCTGTCGCGCCGGTTCCGCCTCATCGTCCCGGACCTCCTCTTCTTCGGCGGCTCCTCCACCACGTCGTCGTCGTCGGCGCCAGCAGGCACTGCCGGGCCCGGGCGGGTCTCCGAGGCGCGGCAGGCGGAGGCGGTGGCGAAGCTCGTGGCGGCCGTGGTGGGGCCGGCGCGCGTGTCCGTGGCCGGCACCAGCTACGGCGGCTTCGTGGCGTACCACGTGGCGCGGCTGCTGGGCCCCGCCGCGGTGGAGCGGGTGGTGATCGCCAGCTCCGACCTGCTCAAGGCCGACGCCGACGACCGCGCCCTGCTCCGCCGCGGCGGCGCCGATCGCGTCGAGGACGTCATGCTGCCGCGATCCCCGGAGCGGATGCGCCGCCTGCTGCAGCTCGCCTACCACCGCCCGCGCCGCTTCACGCCGGCGTTCGTGCTCCGCGACCTCATCCAGGTAACAGCGAACTCCTCGATCTGTGCATGCCTGCCTGAACTCCTACACTTCTACGATCGACTCAAAAAGCAGTAGATAGAAGATGCAATCGTGCTTTCCGATCAAGCATATATCTCGATCATTCGCGTGCTCGTCGTTTCGCGTTGGGATCGAGTCCGTCCTTGGGCCATCTGGCTTGCCGCTCGGTTGCATCGCATCGGAGTGTCGCATTCATGCATGGCCAGATGGCCTGGCATCCACCACGTACGTGGCCTGGCGATGACGTGGCCTTGGATCTGAATTCTTTTTTTCTGACGCAAGGTCCTCGGCTCCTCTCGCCTCCCGGTCCCGGGTGTTGGGGTTTCCCAACTGCCGCGCTCAATGGCCATCAACTCCGGCCTGCTTCCGTTGGTTTCCCAACCGTTTCTCCGGCCGTGCCGCTCTTCCAACCAATCAGTCCTGGATGGATGCCCGGTCTAGACAACCCCAGATCCTTCTAGAACTACTAGTAGCACTGTAGCAGTACAGGTCAGTGACCAGTACAAGCGTGTCGTCGCATGCCTGCCTGCCTACCTGCATTCCAACAAACGACGACAGGCATCGCGGTCATCTTTTCCCCTCGACCTCAGAGCGTCTAGACGTCCGTTCAGTAGGACTTCCTTCAGTTTGTGACGTTGACGGCTAACTAGTTAACTAGTGTTGGGCGACTGGGCATTGGCTGGCTGCCATATTCTGGTATGCTACCCCGTCGTAATTTCTTTGCAAGAACATTCACTGCACATGTTCAGTATCAGTCTTGAAAAGACCAGCAGGTTGCTGGCATTGTACAACAGCGGGTCCTGGATTAATAAGTGTAGGCGGCCTTCCTTTGTTGACGTTGACGGGTAACTAGTGCTGGGCGAGTGAGCAGACACAAGTACACAAACATTGTATCGGCTGCCATATTTTGGCATGCTATGCTACCGCGTCATAATTTCTTTGCAAGAACAGCCACCACAATGTTCAGTATCAGTCAGGTGCTGGCATTGTACAAAAGGCAACAGCGGGGCTCTGGATTCAGTTGAAATTTGGAACCTGACCCTGAGAGTAGTCAACGGCAACAACGGAAGGCCTACTCAAACAAGTACTGAACTACAGTTTTATATCTGTGATGAATTACATAAAAATTACCTGGTTCTGGAGAGTGAAATACGACGTTACAAAGTAGTCCGTTAGTCGACATCAATTACCTCTGTGGTCTCAGCATGATTGCATGAAAACGACCTCTAGATTTGAGTAACAGTAAGACTCTGCTGCAGTATCTGTACAGCGACAAAGTAGAAGAGAAGAAGGAGCTAATCAAGGGGATAACACTGGGTAACAAAGACAAATTCCAGCTTACACCTCTCCCCCAGGTACTTCCTAGATACGTACTGTAACTACAGCAATGCATTACCATGCCATATCTGGTCTTCTTACACGCAACATCTGTCCCATCTTTCAGGAAGTCCTTGTGTTATGGGGAGAGCATGATCAGATATTCCCTGTCGAGAAGGCGTTTGAAGTGGCAAGGTCAGTACATGCTGATCTCATATGCAGTACAATTTGATTTCACGCGTGGCATTTAAAACTTACGGAAGGTAAATGCAAATGCAGGAAACTTGGAGCAAATGCTAGGCTGGAGGTCCTCAAGGACACCGGCCACATGCCTCAGGAAGAGGATCCAAAGCGGTTCAACGAGGCAATCATGAACTTCTTGCTTCCAGCTCTGAAGTCCTCTTTGTAACGAGATGTGAATACTATTCAGGCCCAAGGATCGCCGGAGAGTTCATAATTTATGACGCATTCTGCATGATTACTGCAGTTCTTTGTTGCTTTGGTATTACCTCTAAGATTGATGAAACAGGAAAGTATGTTATGGAAATTGCTTATTTATCTGTCAACATGTTTCTTCCCATGGAATGCTTGCATGTGTCATTTCTTATGTTATTTAGCATGTTCCTGTCTGTGTTGTGATACCCGGAGGGTGAACGATTCGTGGGATCAAATCAGTGTATATTGTGGGTCATTCCTTTACGCTATCTAGCCCGTCATGTTGTGATATTGGGTACACTTCAAATAAGATAATTTTTAGGTAACATGTGGGCCTTCACTCCTAGGGTAGCCCAATAATACTTTTGTGATTATTAGGGAATTTCTACAACATATACCCTAATATATCCTAGTCCCCCACAATACAATACTCACTGGCGTGTAGGTCGCGCTGTAGTAGGAGAAAAGGTAACCTCCATGCTACTGGGGGAGATATAACCCTCTTTTTTATATAAGGGGAGACGAGAGACGATATTGGTGGTTAAAAAAAAAGAAAAGAAGTGGTTTGAGGAACTACCAAAGTAGGAAAAAGAACAGTTAACTCCACTATAAGAGTTTCATGGGGATAAGGGGAGATGTTGGGTATCTCTGGAGATATACTCTAATAATCTATCACGTTACCTTTGTGATTGGTTTCTTTGGTGATAGGGAGCCGGGATGGAGACCCGGTATAGGACGGTGAGATACATGCCTAAATCGTGCACTCAGCGGTGTTTGGTTATCTTTGGTTTTAGTCTAGTACGAGATGAGATCTTATTTCGTAGTATGTATGGATGAGATTTTTAAGTGTATGACACATGGACCTTTGTACCGTGGGTGCATCGCTCTGTCCTGTATCGCGTGGGAAGTGAAAATTGAGAAGACGAAGCTATGGAGGACGGTGGGGTGGAGCTGAATGAGACAGAGCAAGGAAAAGGTGCGAGGCAGGCATCCAATGACGGCCAAGTGGCCTATGGCAGTATTTGTGTGGTCCTTTCTCCGGGACAGCCTTGGTTGGAGCAAGTCACCAACCTGTTGTAGAGAGTTTTTTGTTGAGTTTGCACAGGATATTCGAGATGTTAAAAGAAAAATCGATCTGTTCATTTGTGCAGGTGCTTTGTGGACAATATGGAAGACACGTAATGACATAGTCTTCAACAAGAAGATGGTGAGCTCCCCGAAGGCAATCATCTTCAAGATGTTGACGATCACGAAGACATGGAAGCAGCTCCTCAAACCGTCGATGAAGGACAAGACTGAAGATGTCATCGCACTCTTAACGACTCGCGCTGTGTAATTTTGAGTTTCTGCTGGTCCGTAGCTATATCTTTTGAGTTGGTGCCGGTACTGTGAACCTATGGTAGATGTAAGTAGGTTTTGGTGTTTTGGATAATCTCTTTGGTTGAGTTGTCATCTTTACCTTTAGGGATCTGACAGTGTTTTTCAGTTAGTTGAACTCTTATTGTAAACTGGTAACCCCAGTTGGATCTTGGGCTTTCGTTAAGTTTTTAATAAAGCCGGGGGAATGCCTTTCATTAAAAAAAATGACGGCCAAGTGCTCCGAGCGGTGCTGGAACAGGCTTAGAATGGTCTCCTGCGTGCAACCAATCACCCCCTTACTTCTTCAAATAATAGCACGAATCTTAGTTAGTCCGGCTAGAAGCTTTTCCTTTTCAACTTCATCTCATTCTATTCTCTATCCGGGATTGTTCCCCAATACTTTTAGGCTTTTTCAGCAATAGAACATGTGTGTTGCCAAAGCTTTGTAATTGTGCAGATGGTACACAAGTAGTACAAAACTAGGTGTAGTGTAGGCATATGTATGTGCTTATGATGATTTATGAATATGGCCGTCTTACTCTATTACTAATTGGAGGCCGTAACGAAGCCTCGACGTTAATTCCCACCGAAAGCACCAGAAAAAAATAAATCAAAGAAATTCTCACAATAATTAGAAAGATCTGACCATTAGTTCTATTTCCGTTGATATTTATAATCGTTGGATTTGTTTAGTTTTCTAAAAATTACCCACCTTTACCATTATAAAATACATTAAAGTAACCTCCTCTATTTATATCCTAATTATTACCCACCTCTGCCATTGTAAAATATAACATACTCCTAATGAGAACTTACCTCTCACGCTCACGCATATTATAGCATATATCTTCTAATTGATAAAGAAAAATATAAAGTATATTTTTTTTGACAACGACATAAATTATATAGAGAAAATTATTTCCTCGGCTCTGAAAAAAGTTTCACTTAGTTTCTTGGCCCGGTTTTCATCGAACTTTATTATTTGGCCCTAAAACCAAATTTGCTTATTTTCTTGGACCTTTCGTCCACTTTGAAAGATCATAACTCTTCGATACGACATCGGATAAAGATGATTTTTATACGAAAATTGTAGATCTCGATGAGATCTACAACTTTATAGTTTTAAGTTTTTTTTTATTTGAGGAAGTTCAGATGCCTAAAAACATTAATATAATATATTGATGTTTTTGGGCATTTGAACTTCCTCAAATGAAAAACTCGAAACCATAAAATTATAGATATCGTCGAGACCTATAATTTTCATATAAAAATCATCTTCATCCGATGTCATATCAAAGAGTTATGATCATTCAAAGTGGACGGAAGGGTCAAGAAAATAAACAAATTTCGTTTTAGGGCCAAATAACAAAATTCGATGAAAACATGGCTAAGAAACTAAGTTGAACTTTTTTAAGGGCCTAGAAAATAATTTTCCCAATTATATATTGTCGTCGACCTATCGTATATGTCTCGTGTGGTATTAGCCATGCCCTGCCGCCACCGCCACCGCCACCGCCACCGCCAGCCACCAGCAATATAGCCACGGAGCTTCAATCTATCAGGGAAAGTAAATCGACCTTTCAATCTTGCAGCCTGATACGTTCACTTCTTGCTGAGGCTTTTCTCTCGATCACGCCTTGCCGGTACTTGGCAGCCCCTGTGCCCTGCGGTGGATAGGCTGCGAGCTTCTTTGGAATAGTAGTTGTTCTTTTGATTGGCAAATCAATCTCCTATTTAAGGTTGGGCGCACAAGTTTCGTGAAATACTAGGAGCAGCCGAGATCGAGATGACATGGCAAGCCGAATTATCATGATCTGGATTAGCTGGTGATGGACATCATATTCTACAACTAAACCTGACATCTGTACTATGTCAATGTACGAGTGGAGCTGCACGTATGATGCTACTCTTGCTTCATCTATGTTGATCTTGCTCACTCGTACTCTGCAGCTCTTGCTGCAGGTACGCTGCTCTTGCAGCAGGCACGAGCTTTGGGGGATGACGCGAGAGATTACCCTGTCACCATAGAGCGCAGCGCTCTGATTAATACTTGGCGCGCGCTCGTCGTGTCAGCCACTCCTTTTTTATTCCCGGTGAGTTACTAAATTTTAATGCGTAATAAGTGCATCAACTTATGTGATATTAAAGGAGTGGCGCGCTGGTCGTGGATAATATTTCTTTTTTTTTTATTGCTAGTGAGTCACTCATGGCAACAACTTGGAGTTATTTCCAATGGCATGCATGATTAATTGTCTTGAATTTAGCGCCATTGAAGGAGTTATGCGGCGTGGACAGTGCTGCCTTTTTTATTACCTGTCACCGGATGATAATACTCTTACTTTTTCTTACCACAGTATCGTTTGAGTCTTAGAAATAATTCTGCTCAGTCATAAAGGGAGTAAAATAATTTGTGCTATTCACCGAGGCGGCTGTTCGTTGGACAAAAAAATTATTACTAAGACTTTTACTCCATGAGCAGTACGGACTCCAAGTAATTTTTTTTTAGTACTGATAGTGTCATTTTAGTCTATAAATAATTCAAACATAGACCCACAAGTATCATTTGGTCTATAAATAATTCGATACAAACCTGTATGAGCCTTCGGGATCGATAAACAATTCATTTGGATCTATAAACATTTCATTTGGTTCTATAAATAAGATGAGCACTTTTTAATATTAAATATTATTTTTATTGCTAGAAGTATCATATTGCTAGTAAAATTACTACCACGGGTCCTTCAAGCGGTAACTTTCGAAACACTATCTGAGCAACGGTATGCATTGGTATCATCATGGTCTTTTTTATTGCTAGAAGTATTATATTGCTAGTAAAATTACTACTTTAGGCCCATAAACGGTAAATTTTAATATCCTAATGGAGTATTGCCAGTAAAATCACATTGCCATAACAATTTACCACCCATAGGGTCAGGAAGTAGTTATTTTATTAGCGATATGATCATGCCAGTTCTTTAGAAAAATATTATGAATGGAGAGCGGGCATCCCTTTGATTAGCTAAGTTAGCAGTTATTTTATTACCAATATGATCGTACTAGTAACAAAAATAAGCGAATAGGAAACACAAATTTTCCTATCCGAACCAACCGCGTGTCTGGTCTTATAACTACTGACCTTGCGAGCGGTAAAATCACTTGTGCAAACCGATGGCGTATCCGGCAAATTTACCACTCACACATCAAACGGTAGTTTTTTTTTCCCTAGCAACTACACATACAAGTAATAAAAAAATTATCAATCAATTAATTAGTACTAGTCATCTAGCGTAGCGGCGGCACCTTCTTTGAACAAACAGGAAAAAAAATCATCAATCAATTAGTACTAGTAGCCCTTGACTCTTCAAGGACTTGTGAACATGAACAGCGTGAGGGGCCGCCATCGCCGGATGAACAGTGTGAGGGGCCACCATTGCATCTGCTCCACGAGATCTGGCACCCAACAGGGCGGCTGCCATGCTGCTCCACGAGGTCCATCCCCACGGCAGGCCGGCCATAGAGGAGTGCGCTATTGGGGAGAAGTGCATGCGCGATTGGGGAAGGAAGCGCCACCATCAGAGGAGGCACATCAAGATCTGCCATGGAACAGAGAGGGCCACCATGCCATCACCAAGGGCGACCGAGCGAGCCGCCGGTGTGAGGGAGGGGAGGCCACGACGATAGGCCGCCGTCGAGAGTGTGGCACAGCCGCCTTCGAGACGGGGAAGGCAACCTCGAACGCCATGAGGGTGGGGCCTTGCAAGGGGCTTCACCAGGCTCGCCATCGGGAAGTGGAGCCGCTGCCGCTGCTCTGACTCAAGGGAGGAGAGAGGAAAATGAGAGGTGACGTGCTAGGGAGGAATTTATACGATGAAACGACCTCGATTTTCACGAAGAGAAATCCACATGCTCGAATTGTAATTCAACAGATTGTTTCGGACAATCCATAAAATTACCCATATCTCAGTTGACACCAGGATCCATACAACGATAATTAAGTCTTACATAAACATTTATTACATCGCCACACTGGCGGAATCAACATTCAGAGAAGCTTTAGAAGATGCGGAAACGTTTCATCCTTCACGGCCAACTTGAGTGTAGCACGTGACCTTATTTCTCACCATCGTCTTCCTCGAAGTCGTACTCATTCTCGTCATCTGACAGCAAATTTATCAGTACGATTTGTACTGGCCACGGAGCCCACCTATGCAGCATTTGCTTTGTGGAAAGTGGATGCAAGGCTATACAAGCAGACCTATAGGCTGAGCTTTTCTATGCAGCTGTAATCAATGTTTAATTAGTCAAGTTTTATCTCCAGTTAACACCATCATCCCTTTTCCCATCACCACATCTCACTTACCCACACCTCGCTCTCATTCGACAGGCCCAACTCCCTCTCGGGCCTATCTCAGCGGCACACTACCACAACAGGTACACTGCCGGAAAAATATCATCCAGAGAGAGAAGAGAACACTCACTACACTAGTAGAAGCTTCACAGGAAAGGTCCATAGCCAACGAGTTGGCATATGTATCGATCGATCAACCGTACACTCTGCAGAGGTTTCACTACCCACAAGATTAGCCATCATAGGTGTTGCGCAAACACCTAGACAGAATTCCGGGTGCTTGCTTGCCTAGGTCGATGCCACCCTACCACTCAGCCCTGGGATATTCCGGATCCTACACCGTTATGCTGAGACTGGGAGACACAGTACCGGGCCCATCCAGTGGTACTGCGCATCTAGAACGGAACGGGAACCCATCGACCATCTCCGCCCACCCTTATCACCTCTCAACTTAGCAGTAGTGGCACCGTCCTACCAAGTAGTCCAGCCGTCTCCCGCCCATCAGAAGCGAGTGAGTAGAAAAGGATTCCCATGAACCTGAAACTAGTCCGTCCTAAGTTTGACCAAGCAGGCATCTTCACTTAGGGGATACTCTCCCCGTGCCATCACAGCACCTCCGTCCACGGGCTTCAAACCACCAAGGCTATCCCACCCGGAACCTCCTCAACAACTTTACCCGCCACAGGTATCTCGCTTGGGGATGCCCAGGTTGCACCCCCGGCACGACTTGCCCCACGGGCTTGTCTCACATCCCACTTGGTCGACATCAACCCTTACCACACACCCAAGACGCAAGCAGCACTCTCTCCCAGAGGTTATAATCAGTTATACACCGTCCCAATTCCACCACATAGTATATAGCAAGTAGTAAGTAGTGGAAGAGTAACAGTAAATTAAGCAGTAGCTAACCTAGCAGCGGATAGCAGGGTATAGTCTTATCAAGGCAGGGAATTCAAATATACTACCATGCAACCAATCCATACATAATCATAAAGCAATAGCAACAATGTCATTTGCAATGCGTAAATAGGATCTAAGGATTTGGTGGGACGTGGCACCTTCGTAGTCGTCTCCTAGCTCCTGAAAGTACTCGTGGTCGTCTTCCTTAGTCAGATCTTCCTCCGACTCTGAAATCGAACACGAAATAGTCGCGTCAGCGACTCCTATAGAGTATTTCAGAAAAATCCAATAAAATAAAGAGCCAAATGCACACAAAAATAGTCTTAGATTGTAGATCTCATTTTTCTGAGAATTTTGATATATGGTGCGCAATTTTTGGACATAGTAAGAATAAGTTATGAATTTTCGAAGATTATCCTATTTTCTGAAAATGGAAAATGGTCGATTAATCAGGGGCAGCTCGGGATTGGTCCACGTGGCGTGCGGGTCCAGTAGTGCGGCATGTGGCGCCTCATCAGAACATAGACCCGATGGTCGCCCACCAGGTGTTCGATGCTGGTTCCCAGAGAGTCGCCGGCGTCGGCGTAGCTCGGTGGTTGGTCGGGCGAGCTCGACGTTGGTCGGGGGGCGTCGGCGTAGCTCGGCGGTGGTCGGGCGAGCTCGACGGTGGTCGGGGGTGGTTCTCAGAAGTCGGGGGTGGTTCTCAGAGGTCGGGGGGCGTCGGCGTAGCCTCGGTGGAGCTCGGCGTAGCTCGGCGTAGTTCGCGGAGCTCGGCATAGTTCGGCGGTGCTCGGCAGTAGCTCGGCGGAGCTCGGCGGGGCTCAGCGTAGCTCGGCGGGGCTCGGCATAGCTCGGCATAGCTTGGCGTACCTCGGCGTAGATCGGCGGGGCTCGGGCAAATCGGACATTTGGGCGCCGAGGGTGCCGCTCTCCCGAGCTCTCCCGGGGAGGCTCGGGCGAATCGGAGATTTGGTGCGCCGAGAGTGCCGCTCTCCCGAGCTCTCCCGGGGAGGCTCGGGCGAATCGGAATTTTGGGCGCCGAGGGTGCTGCTCTCAGCGAGGCAATTCCTCCCCTCCGGGCCCCAATATTCGCTTCTAAGGGATCCAATTTGGCTAACAGGGTCCCTTTTGGTGCTCGGCCACGGCACAGGCGCTTCTTCGGCGAGGCGGGCTGCGGTGTGGTGGCCGGGGTTCGGTTTTGGCACGAACGGGTGTGGTTCCCTTCTATCCCACGGCATACGGCGGTTCTCCGACGAGGTGGAGGCGCACGTAGCCAAGGCGACAGACATGATTCGGGGCTCGGCTATCTAGCGGCGGTGCCGAGGCAGACTTGGCGAACCTCGTCGGCCTTTCTCCGCAGCGCGAGGCGATCGGGGGTACTCGGAACGGATTTTAGGCGAGGCGGAACATGTCGGCGGCGATCACGTTTCCCCGAGAACGCACCTCTCGGTGTTCCGAGCTATGGTGGTTCGATCTTCCGCAACTAAGCTTGTCCGAGGTGGTCGGTGAGTTGGTGGTCACGCTAGCGGGTCGCGGTATTGAGATGCTCCGGTCATCGGCGGCGATGTCGCCGCGACTGTGAGGTTCCGGCAGGGGCTAAGGAGGTCTTCTAGGAGATGTATACGCCTCCAGGGTCTATGGCGATGGTATACCAACTACCAATTTTGGCTACCGAGATTCCCAAGGTGCTCGGTTGTGGCGGCAGCGTGTCGCCGACGACGGCGGAAGGCGGCAACGCGGCTACGACCATGCCTTGGTTCAATCGAATGCGGTCTTGTCAAATTGGTGAGGCCAGAGAAGCATACAACACTCTAGTGGCGAACTTTAGCCATGGCATGGCCTTCTTTTGGCGACGGCTCGCGGCGGCGCTCCGGTAAGGTCGCGGCACACGCGACCAAGGCGATTCAGGTGGTTCCGGCTTCAATCCCGCGAGGCGGGTTCGTTCGCGAGGTCTCAGTGTACCATCTTGGCTCCCTCCTACCGCGCGAGATACTCAGCTAGACCCTGAACGGACTTCGCCGCGCCAGAACGTGCCATGGCGACCACGTCTTCCCGCGAGCGCGTCGTGCTGCGCTCCTGGGCCATGGATGGTCGGTCTTTACGATTCAGGCTAGTCCGACGTGCCCGTGGAGCTAGTGGTCGTGCCGATGGGTGGCAGGACGATGCTACTGGCTCAGGTGCTCGGGAACGCCGACGAGACGTTGGCGCTCCGAACGCCCATGACTACGGTGCCCGTCGAAGTCACTCCAGTGTATATGCGCGTCACCCGTTTGGCTTGGCAGGTCTTGTGTGTGTGTGTGCGCGGTGTTCCAGGGTCGGAATCGACCCATGGCCTACGCGCTCATGAAGCCGAGCGCCATGGCTGAAAGCACGGCGAGGTTGGCAAGGTGCTCGGGTGGCTCACCGCGGTGTCGGTGAAGATAGGATGGCGATGCAGTGGCGAGTCGGAGCCGTGCAGAGCGTACGCAGTGCCGTGCCGAACCGCGACGGGGCTTCGGCTCCTCCTCCGTGTCCGGCTCGGCGCGCTCCGCGGCGGCAGCGCTCCGGCAGCTCCTCCTCCTCTGCTCCGCCCTTCTCCCTCTCTCTCGGCTATGCGGTGGGGTGCGGTGGCTTGTGGAGCCGCAGCGTGGCGGCTGCGAGTGGGAATGGGCTAGGGCTCTTCGGGTGCTCCAATTTATAGGCGGCCTGGTTCTTCGGAACAGCGGCGGACGGTGATGGGTATCGGTGGGTGTACGTGGAGCTCATCCGTGCGCTTGAGCTAGGGTTTCAGGGTGCACGCGGGCTCGCTTGGCGGCCAAGAAAGGAGGGGACAGGAGGGGGACAACTTCTGCGGGGCGTGGTGCTGTCGGCCGTGGGTCCAGGGTCACGCGAATTGCGTGCACTCGTCCCTGTCGTCTCTGCGAGGAAGAAGAACAGTGGGGGCGAGAGCGGCTGACAGGCGGGGCCGGGCGGTCAGCGGCTGCGGGGGAGCGGGTGCGGATGAAACGGTCGCGCGCGCGTGCGGTTGGGCCGGTTTGGGCTGGCGTCGGGCCGGTTCTGCTCTCCTCATACTCTCTTCCTTTTCTTTTTCTTTTTCTTAAGTGTACAAATACATATATTACCCATTTTAAGTATTGAGTAAATACAAACATAAATTGCAATAAATCCCAAATATGATGCATAAGTTATTATTCTATGTGAATGGAATTAAAATGCAAGCTATACTCCTTTATTTACCAAATTCATAATGAAACCTATATGCTTGCACAAGAAAAATGGGTTTTCATAATAAATAAATGAAAAATTTTAATCGGTTGGGATTTTTAGGTTGTGTGGGTTTTTAGGGTTGTTACAGTCCTCCCCCCTCATTAGGATCTCGACCTCGAGATTCAGAGATAACGTACCCTTCGAAGAGGTAAGGAAACATAATCCGCAAGTTCGATTCTTTCTCCCACGTAGCTTCTCTTTCAGTGTGATTGCTCCACTGTAGCTTGCACATCGGAATAGTCTTGTTCCGCGTCTCCTCGGTATCCCGTGCCAAGATCTTGATCGGATGTTCCTTGTATTCAAGTGTGTCTTGCAGGTCTAATGCATCCGTAGGAACTTGCTCCTCGGGAAGCTTGAGACACTTTCTTAATTGCGAGACATGGAACACGGGGTGTACTCCAGATAATTCCTCCGGTAGTTCCAGCTTGTAAGCAAGCTTTCCAACCCTTTTACAGATCTTGTATGGCCCAACATATCTTGGTGCCAATTTCCCTTTTACGTGGAATCTGACAGTGCCACGAAGCGGAGATACCTTGAGGTAGACATAATCCCCAACTTTGAACTCAAGCTCTCTACGTCTTCTATCTGCATAGCTCTTTTGCCTACTTTGTGCAATCCTCAAATTCTCTCTTACTTGGGCAACACCTTCTTCTGCTTCCACAATCTTAGCAGGACCGAAGAATGTCCTTTCACCTGGTTCTGACCACATTAGCGGGGTTCTGCACGGTCTTCCATACAACGCTTCAAATGGAGACATCTTAATGCTTGTCTGATAACTGTTGTTGTATGAGAACTCGGCGTGGGGTAGACAGCTCTCCCATCCTTCCTTGTACCACAATACGCAAGCACGTAACATGTCCTCGAGAATCTGGTTCACTCTTTCTGTTTGCCCGTCTGTTTGCGGGTGGTATGCTGTGCTGTAGTCGAGCTTGGTCCCGATGGACTTGTGCAAGGATTTCCAGAACTGTGATACGAACTGTGAGCCTCGGTCAGATATAATACTCAGAGGCGCCCCATGTAACTTCAAAATATTTGATACGTACAGATCTACTAGCTTTTCAACTCTATACTTCCTTTTGACCGGTATAAAATGTGCGACTTTGGTCAGACGGTCCACTATTACCCATATAGAATCATACCCATGCTCGGATCGGGGCAGTCCCAATATGAAGTCCATGGATATGCACTCCCATTTCCATTCTGGTATCTCAACTGGTTGTAGCAACCCTGCTGGTCTCTGATGCTCGGCCTTGATTCTATTGCATGTATCACATCGGGCTACATGCCCTGCAATGTCTGTCTTCATATTCTCCCACCAGAAGTGCTTCCTTAGATCATGGTACATCTTGGCTGACCCTGGGTGAATGCAATATTTGGAGTCATGCCCTTCTGACAGAATCTCTTCTCGTATCGCTGAACCCTGTCGGTACACAGATTCTATCTTTGTACCATACAGTTCCCTGCTCATCTTCTCGGTATTCGGGGCCTCTCCCCAGTTTCATCAAACCACGGATATAGTCTATCTCAGGACAGTTCTTTTGCGCTTCACGGATCCGTGAGGTGAGATTGTACTCGACGCGAAGCTCATTTAGCATGCCATAGGGGACTACCTCGAGCTGGAACGTGTCGAAATCTCTCCTGAGCTCAGGCGGCATAGAGTTGGTGATGAGGGTATGGCAGTAGCTTCTGCGGCTAAGTGCATCAGCGACAACATTAGCCTTTCCTGGGTGGTAATGGATCTCAAGATCATAGTCCTTGATGAGTTCTAGCCATCTGCGCTGCCTCATATTCAGATCTTCTTGTGTGAAGAAGTACTTCAGGCTCTTGTGGTCAGTGTAGATGTAACACTTGTTGCTTATTAGATAGTGTCTTCAAATCTTGAGTGCATGTACCACGGCTGCAAGTTCTAGGTCATGAGTCGGGTATCGCTGCTCATGTTCCTTCAACTGTCTTGAGGCATAAGCTATCACCCTTCCTTCTTGCATTAGTACACAGCCCAAACCTTGCCGAGAGGCATCACAATATACAACAAAATCTTTGTGAATATCGGGCAGGGCTAGTACAGGTGTAGTAGTGAGCTTCACTTTCAAGGTCTGAAAACTCTTCTCACATTCAGGAGTCCATATAAACTTGTTCTCTTTCTTCAGCAAGTTGGTCATGGGTCTAGCAATCTTGGAGAAATTCTCAATAAATCTGCGATAGTATCCTGCAAGTCCCAAAAAGCTTCTGATTTCTAACACATTACGGGGTTGTTCCCACTCTTTCACAGCTTCAATCTTGGCTGGGTCCACTGCAACTCCTTCTCCTGACAGTACGTGACCAAGGAAAGCAACTTCCTCAAGCCAGAATTCGCACTTGGAGAATTTGGCGTATAGCTGGTTGCGAGACAACCTCTCCAATACTGTCCTCAGATGATGTTCATGTTCCTCTTTTGTGGCTGAGTAAACCAATATATCATCAATAAATACCACTACAAACTTGTCTAGCTCATTCATGAAGATCTTGTTCATCATGTTCATGAAGTATGCTGGAGCAATAGTGAGTCCAAATGAGACTACTGTGCACTCATACTGTCCATATCTAGTGACAAATGTAGTCTTCGGGATATCCTCTTCCCTGATCTTCATCTGATGGTACCCTGATCGGAGATCAATCTTTGAGAAGTACTTGGCCTTACTCAGTTGATCTAACAGATCATCGATGCGGGGCAATGGGTACTTGTTCTTGACTGTAACCGCATTCAGATTCCGGTAGTCAATGCACATCCTCATCGTGCCATCCTTCTTCTTGACAAACAAAACGGGAGATCCCCAGGGCGAGGCACTAGGCCTAATGAAGCCCTTCTCCAGTAATTCTCCCAGCTGCTTCTTGAGTTCCTTCAACTCATCAGCCGACATTCTGTAGGGTCTTTTGGCAATCGGTGCAGTCCCTGGCATCAGCTCTATAACAAACTCCACATCTCTATCTGGTGGTATTCCTGACAACTCCTCTGGAAATACGTCATTGAATTCACAGACTACTGGCACATCTCTGAATGTCAGCTCCTTTTTACCTGCCTTAGTCTCCAGTGCACATAGGAGGGCTCGGACTCTCCCGGTTTGAGGTATACATCGGACGGCTGTTCCCCAAGGGTGGGTTACATGAACATATCTAGGTGAACAAGATATCACTCCCCGGTGTTTGGTTAGCCAGTCCATGCCTAAGATGACATCTAAGCTATTGGAGGGTAGTAGGGTTAGGTCAGCTCGAAAGTCAAGTCCCTCGATTGTGATTATCACTCCCCTACATATGTGAACGCTTCTGAAGGTTCCTAAGGGCGAGCTAGTTAGGATGGGGTTTGCTCTCGGGGTTACAGGTATGTTATGCTTACGTGCATATGCAGATGAAATGTATGAACATGTAGCTCCTGAATCGAACAGAACTGTAGCCATGTTACCCTGAACTAGGAACGTACCGTACACAGCATCAGGTGCAGCTTCAGCTTCCTCAGCGGTCATGTGGTTCAATCTTCCTCGGGCAGCAGATCCCCGGTTCGGTGTGCCCTGTGTAGCTGCTGGTGCACGGTTGAGGTTGGGGCACACAGCCACACGGTGTCCAGGCTTTCCGCATCCGAAGCAAGTGAAGGGCGCACTGCCTGCTGTGGCTGTCGCAGGAGCCTTCTAATTGCTTGTCCTTGGCGTGTTGGTAGCGGGGGCGGGTGTGTTCTGTATAGCTCGAGTCGGCGCAGGGTTGGTCTGAGCGGGGCGGTGATAGTTGCTGCTGTTGGTACCTCCACGGCTCGTTCCCGAAGAAGGTCCCTGGCGAGTCCGGAAAGGCGGGGGGTGCACCTGTTCGCTGTCTCTGGGGTGGAGCAGCGCGAGCGGGTCCTTCAGAGCGGCGCTTCCTTCCCTTTTTCTGGGCCTCAAATTCCAAACGTGCTTCCATGCGATCCTTCTCGATCTCAATACAGCGGTCAATCGGCTCATGCAGAGTGTAGCTCTTATTCCCTGACAGAGCCAACCTGATCTTCGTCTGAAGTCCCTTCCTATAGTAGTACATCTTTTCCTTATCGGAACTCACGCAAGACGCAGGTGCGTAGCGGAGCAAGCAGTTGAAGCGGGTGGTGTACTCGTGGATCCGGTCAGCTCCCTGGGAGATGTTGAGAAACTCGTTCTCCTTGGCCTCCATGACTCCCTCAGGAATGTGGTGGTCACGGAAAGCCTCGGTGAACTCATCCCAGTCAATGCGGGCTGGGTCCTCGTGAGCGCTGGTGTAGTTGTCCCACCATGCTCGTGCAGCACCGGTCAGCTGGTGGCTAGCAATCCCAACACACTCCTCGTCGGAGCAAGTGGTCAGGTCCAGCTTCTTCTCATCTCTTTAAGCCAATCGTCGGCAGCGAGGGGATCGCTGTCGGTCCCGTCGAAGGTAGGTGGCCTCAGCTTCAGGAAACCCTCCAGTTTCCTTTGGAAGTCATTCTGGGGTGGCCCGTGGTGCCTGTTCATCCCAATAGCTATGGCATTCAGCAGCTGGGTCTGCTGAGCCGTCACTTCCGCCAACGTCGGTGGCGGCGGCGGCGGCGGCGGCGGAGGCACGTTCTCGCCTTGTGGTGGCGGCTCGTTCACCGGCGGTGCATCCTCTGCCCGGCGCAGCTCTTCTTCCAGGTTAACTCCAGCATGTCTGCCAGCTGGGCATCCACGGTTGCGACCACGCCCACGTCCTGGCGCAGGCGGGGGGGGGGGAGGGCTGGCGGTTCTCCAAACGCGCAGAACGTCTCATCGACATCTGAAATTATTAGGTATGTGCTCAGTGCAGTAATAATCTTGTAGTGGTTTAAGTAGGAGTTAGATGTTTTCAACGATTTAAATGAATTAAAACATTTTTCATGCTATCCTACACTCAATCAAAGAAGCATAGAGAACCATAAGAAGCATAAGATCCAAATGTCACTCATCACATGGTTATTATTACATAAAGGATGTTCCTAGCTGCTAAGAAGATCGTGCTATGCGCAGATAGCCAATGATAGGACTACGCATGGTATCACTAGTCTAAGGGCCACGCAGGGTCCCATAAGCTACTGGTGTATAAGGTCGAGTACGGCGTCGGGTATGCGGCTGTCCTCTGCCTCGATCTCGTTGTCGGTCATGGTCAGGCGCTTGACGTAGTCGAGAGCTACAGCTAGCTCTGGGGTGGCCTCAATCTCCTTCATCCTTAGAGACGGACATGCTCCCAGGTTGAGCGTAGTGGGTGGTACGCGGAAGTCTCCCTCTCGGGGCTTCACCATCTCCAGTGGGGGAAGCGAACTCTATACCTTTCGGACCTCAGTAGCTCTCCTGGCGTCAGACTGCTTCCAAACTGTCTCTGTCCTCCGTAGCTTGTCCTTTAGGAACTCCACCATCTTCACGCGGTCGATCAGAATCCCTTGGTTGCAGGTGGATTTCTCCTTGGCTTTCTCCAACTGCTTCTCCAACTCCCTGATCCTGGAGCTCAACGTGCTCATCTCGACTCCTCTGTCTCTGCTCCTCTGCTCCCTCTCAGCAAGCTTTCTCTCCTTGTCGTCTAGCCTCCTCTGTAATCCCAATACTCTGCTGTTCAGGTAGTCATTGCGTAGCCCAAAATCTCCGATCTTGTCTCTCAAGTCGGCGATCTCGGCTCGGTGTAACTCATCACGGCGCTGCATCTCCAACTGCAAGTCAGTGACTGCTCTGCTCAAACTCTCCAGGGTCTGAGTCCCTTTCTGCAAACTGTCCTCGACCTCTGCCATGCGTGCTCGGTCACGCTGCCTCCTTTGCTCCAATGAGCTGATGAACTCATTCTGCTCCTGGAGGTGGTGTGCCACTGTGCGTAGGCAAGGGTCAGTCTCGGCCTGAACGATCTGGCTGGTGTACAGAATCCTCTGGATGGGGTCAGGGTGCAGCTCCAAAGCCTGAGGTAGCAGACGGAAATGGGTTCCCTTAAGGTACTCGTATGCTGTGTACACAACTGCGCGTAGTACCTTGCGGGAGACGGACTGTACTCCGTCCTCCACAGTCTCTCCAGCAGTGTAGTCAGTAAAGACCGGCATCCCTGGAAGGGTCAGGCTGACGGGTGTCTCAACTCTAGTAGTGACAGGTCCTTCAAACCTCTCAGCCTCGACAAGCTTCCCTCGGCTGAAGTACTGGATCTGGTCAGACGGTGCTCCCAGCTCCTCCAATACCTAGCGTAGCACCATGGCAAATCCGCCGTGGTTCCTTCCGTTGATCGGGATCTCAATAGTGCCGTCGTGCAGTGGACGAAGTGGTGGTCCAAGGCAGGTCATCTGCAAATTTTTCAAGAAACGGATTAGCAGGTCCTTGTATTAGATGAGCCATTGCATAAAAAGTGAATGCAAGGTCGGTAATATAACCGAAAGAGAGTCTGGCTTCCTATTCTAACTGTCCATTTTCTATGGGTCTCGTCCTACAGTCAAGTATGGCTCTGATACCAACTGAAACGACCTCGATTTTCACGAAGGGAAATCCACGGGCTCGAATTGTAATTCAACAGATTGCTTGGGACAATCCATGAAATTACCCATATCTCAGTTGACACCAGGATCCATACAACGGTAATTAAGTCTTACATAAACATTTATTACATCGCCACACTGGCGGAATCAACATTCAGAGAAGCTTTAGAAGATGCGGAAACGTTTCATCCTTCACGGCCAACTTGAGTGTAGCATGTGACCCTATTCCTCACCATCGTCTTCCTCGAAGTCGTACTCATTCTTGTCACCTGACAGCAAATTTATCAGTACGATTTGTACTGGCCACGGAGCCCACCTATGAAGCATTTGCTTTGTGGAAAGTGGATGCAAGGCTATACAAGCAGACCTATAGGCTGAGGTTTCCTATGCAGCTGTAATCAATGTTTAATTAGTCAAGTTTTATCTCCAGTTAACACCATCATCCCTTTTCCCATCACCACATCTCACTTACCCACACCTCGCTCTCATTCGACAGGCCCAACTCCCTCTCGGGCCTATCTCAGCGGCACACTACCACAACGGGTACACTGCCGGAAAAATGTCATCCAGGGGAGAAGAGAACACTCACTACACTAGTAGAAGCTTCACAGGAAAGGTCCATAGCCAACGAGTTGGCATATGTATCGATCGATCAACCGTACACTCTGCAGAGGTTTCACTACCCACAAGATTAGCCATCATAGGTGTTGCGCAAACACCTAGGCAGAATTCCGGGTGCTTGCTTGCCTAGGTCGATGCCACCCTACCACTCAGCCCTGGGATATTCCGGATCCTACACCGTTATGCTGAGACTGGGAGACACAGTACCGGGCCCATCCAGTGGTACTGCGCATCTAGAATGGAACGGGAACCCATCGACCGTCTCCGCCCACCCTTATCACCTCTCAACCTAGCAGTAGTGGCACCGTCCTACCAAGTAGTCCAGCCGTCTCCCGCCCATCAGAAGCGAGTGAGTAGAAAAGGATTCCCATGAACCTGAAACTAGTCCGTCCTAGGTTTGACCAAGCAGACATCTTCACTTAGGGGATACTCTCCCCGTGCCATCACAGCACCTCCGTCCACGGACTTCAAACCACCAAGGCTATCCCACCCGGAACCTCCTCAACAACTTTACCCGCCACAGGTATCTCACTTGGCGATGCTCAGGTTGCACCCCCGGCACGACTTGCCCCACGGGCTTGTCTCACATCCCACTTGGTCGACATCAAGCCTTACCACACACCCAAGACGCACGCAGCACTCTCTCCCAGAGGTTATAATCAGTTATACACCGTCCCAATTCCACCACATAGTATATAGCAAGTAGTAAGTAGTGGAAGAGTAACAGTAAATTAAGCAGCAGCTAACCTAGCAGCGGATAGCAGGGTATAGTCTTATCAAGGCAGGGAATTCAAATATACTACCATGCAACCAATCCATACATAATCATAAAGCAATAGCAACAATGTCATTTGTAATGCGTAAATAGGATCTAAGGATTTGGTGGGACGTGGCACCTTCGTAGTCGTCTCCTAGCTCCTGAAAGTACTCGTGGTCGTCTTCCTTAGTCAGATCCTCCTCCGACTCTGAAATCGAACACGAAAGTAGTCGCGTCAGCGACTCCTATAGAGTATTTTAGAAAAATCTAATAAAATAAAGAGCCAAATGCACACAAACATAGTCTTGGATTGTAGATCTCATTTTTCTGAGAATTTTGATATATGGTGCGCAATTTTTGGACATAGTAAGAATAAGTTCTGAATTTTCGAAGATTATCCTATTTTCTGAAAATAAAAAATGGTCAATTAATCAGGGGCAGCTCGGGATTGGTCCACGTGGCGCGCGGGTCCAGTAGTGCGGCATGTGGCGCCTCATCAGAACACAGACCCGATGGTCGCCCGCCAGGTGTTCGATGCTGGTTCCCAGAGAGTCGCCGGCGTCGGCGTAGCTCGGTGGTTGGTCGGGCGAGCTCGACGTTGGTCGGGGGGCGTCGGCGTAGCTCGGCGGTGGTCGGGCGAGCTCGACGGTGGTCGGGGGTGGTTCTCAGAGGTCGGGGGGCGTCGGCGTAGCTCGGTGGAGCTCGGCGTAGTTCGCGGAGCTCGGCGTAGTTCGGCGGTGCTCGGCGTAGCTCGGCGGGGCTCGGCGTAGCTCGGCGTACCTCGGCGTAGCTCGGCGGGGCTCGGGCGAATCAGGACATTTGGGCGCCGAGGGTGCCGCTCTCCCGAGCTCTCCCGGGGAGGCTCGGGCGAATCGGAGATTTGGTGCGCCGAGGGTGCCGCTCTCCCGAGCTCTCTCGGGGAGGCTCGGGCGAATCGGAATTTTGGGCGCCGAGGGTGCTGCTCTCAGCGAGGCAATTCCTCCCCTCCGGGCCCCAATATTCGTTTCTAAGGGATCCAATTTGGCTAACAGGGTCCCTTTTGGTGCTCGGCCACAGCACAGGCGCTTCTCCGGCGAGGCGGGCGGCGGTGTGGTGGCCGGGGTTCGGTTTTGGCACGAACGGGTGTGGTTCCCTTCTATCCCACGGCATACGGCGGTTCTCCGACGAGGTGGAGGCGCACGTAGCCAAGGCGATAGACATGATTCGGGGCTCGGCTATCTAGCGGCGGTGCCAAGGCAGACTTGGCGAACCTCGTCGGCCTTTCTCCGCAGCGCGAGGCGATCGGGGGTACTCGGAACGGATTTTAGGCGAGGCGGAACGTGTCGGCGGCGATCACGTTTCCCCGAGAACGCACCTCTCGGTGTTCCGGGCTATGGTGGTTCGATCTTCCGCAACTAAGCTTGTCCGAGGTGGTCGGTGAGTTGGTGGTCACGCTAGCGGGTCGCGGTATTGAGATGCTCCGGTCATCGGCGGCGATGTCGCCGCGACTGTGAGGTTCCGGTGGGGCTAAGGAGGTCTTTTAGGAGATGTATACGCCTCCAGGGTCTATGGCGATGGTATACTAACTACTAATTTTGGCTACCGAGATTCCCAAGGTGCTCGGTTGTGGCGGCAGCGTGTCGCCGACGACGACGGAAGGCGGCAACGCGGCTACGACCATGTCTTGGTTCAATCGAATGCGGTCTTGTCAAATTGGTGAGGCCAGAGAAGCATACAACACTCTAGTGGCGAACTTTAGCCATGGACATGGTCTTCTTTTGGCGATGGCTCGCGGCGGCGCTCCGGTAAGGTCGCGGCGCACGCGGCCAAGGCGATTCAGGTGGTTCCGGCTTCAATCCCGCGAGGCGGGTTCGTTCGCGAGGTCTCGGTGTACCATCTTGGTTTCCTCCTACCGCGCGAGATACTCAGCTAGACCCTGAACGGACTTCGCCGCGCCAGAACGTGCCATGGCGACCACGTCTTCCCGCGAGCGCGTCGTGCTGAGCTCCGGGGCCATGGATGGTCGGTCTTTACGATTCAGGCTAGTCCGACGTGCCCGTGGAGCTAGTGGTCGTGCCGATGGGTGGCAGGACGATGCTACTGGCTCAGGTGCTCGGGAACGCCGACGAGACGGCGGCGCTCCGAACGCCCATGACTGCGGTGCCCGTCGAAGTCACTCCAGTGTATATGCGCGTCACCCGTTTGGCTTGGCAGGTCTTGTGTGTGTGTGCGCGGTGTTCCAGGGTCGGAATCGACCCGTGGCCTACGCGCTCGTGAAGCCGAGCGCCATGGCCGAAAGCACGGCGAGGTTGGCAAGGTGCTCGGGTGGCTCACCGCGGTGTCGGTGAAGATAGGATGGCGATGCAGTGGCGAGTCGGAGCCGTGCAGAGCGTACGCAGTGCCGTGCCGAACCGCAACGGGGCTCCGGCTCCTCCTCCGTGTCCGGCTCGGCGCGCTCCGCGGCGGCAGCGCTCCGGCAGCTCCTCCTCCTCTACTCCGCCCTTCTCCCTCTCTCTCGGCTATGCGGTGGGGTGCGGTGGCTTGTGGAGCTGCAGCGTGGCGGCTGCGAGTGGGAATGGGCTAGGGCTCCTCGGGTGCTCCAATTTATAGGCGGCCGGTTCTCGGAACAGCGGCGGACGGTGATGGGTATCGGAGGGTGTACGTGGAGCTCATCCGTGCGCTTGAGCTAGGGTTTCAGGGTGCACGCGGGCTCGCTTGGCGGCCAAGAAAGGAGGGGACAGGAGGGGGACAACTTCTGCGGGGCGTGGTGCTGTCGGCCGTGGGTCCGGGGTCACGCGAATTGCGTGCACTCGTCCCTGTGGTGTCTGCGAGGAAGAAGAACGGTGGGGGCGAGAGCGGCTGACAGGCGGGGCCGGGCGGTCAGCGGCTGCGGGGGAGCGAGTGCGGATGAAATGGTCGCGCGCGCGTGCTGTGGGCGCGAGGAGAGAGGAAAAGAAAACGGGGACCGGTTGGGCCGGTTTGGGCTGACGTCGGGCCGGTTCTGCTCTCCTCATACTCTCTTCTTTTTCTTTTTCTTTTTCTTTTTCTTATTTAAGTATTGAGTAAATACAAACATAAATTACAATAAATCCTAAATGTGATGCATAAGTTATTATTCTATGTGAATGGAATTAAAATGCAAGCTATACTCCTTTATTTACCAAATTTATAATGAAATCTATATGCTTGCACAAGAAAAATGGATTTTCATAATAAATAAATGAAAAATTTTAATCGGTTAGGACTTTTAGGTTGCGTGGGTTTTTAGGGTTGTTACATATGAGATGAACTTTTATTACTGTCATAAAAGGCGCATAACTGCAGCAGAATTTTTATGCTGGTGGTCAATGCGGTTATGCATGCGGAATTATTGGATCTAGTGATACACCTAGGATTTTTACTCCACAATAGACTGGTGATAGTAAATAAAGGAGATGGTCGTCGGAGACAGCCGGTGCACCGGCAGGGGCGCTAACTAATAATCAACGTCCAGGACCTTGATTAGTGTATATGTAGGACCACACTAATTAGAGCCCAGGACTCTGAATAATAATCAGCGCCCTCTTCCGTTCAGTGCTGTGTTTTTATTCCCATGAATCATAAAGCCGTCAATTAGAATAATAAAGGTGGGCTTTTTACTACTACTTCAGATTGCATGCGTGGTTGGCAAGATATGACGTTAAACTATCATAACTGAATTGATTAACGGCATTGTAGATGCATGATCATCGCTTTACAGTGTGCTTTTAATTTGCTGGCACATGCAGACAGGCTGCACTAAAATAATCCAGGCATTCAAAATTTAAAATGTACTACTAGTTTTCAAGTACTGTTACTAGCTTTTGCTTGGATAAATAATTCTGGACATGTCTGTACCTAGTAAATAAGTTGTGCTACTAGGTAGCGTGCCCGTACGTTGCTACGGGAAACTAAACTTTATACGAAAAACACATGGATTGCATCAATAATATCCGTAAACTCTGAATCATTTTCTCTGTTAAGGAAACAAATTTATAAATTTTATTAGCTTTCAACACAAGTGCTTCGTTATCTAGATCCACCTCACTTTGAGATTCCTTCAAATAATTGAGCTTCCAATCAGTAGTCAATATCTTATTGAGATAATTCTTTCTTGAACTTCATGGATTCCGATTTCCACCATCTAATGCCCTCCTTGGTTTGTAAAAAAACATTCTTGAATAGATTCACCTTCAAAGATGTAAAGATCGAAAAGTTCTACAATGATTCAGAATGGCGAACTGCTAGTAAAAATGTTCACAAGTACCATGTGAAGGCACAAGCTATGACGGAAAAGCTTAAGATGTTCATCTCATGGAAACTTTGACGTAGCTGCTCCTTCACGGATAGAGATCCCAACATGTTTTTCCTTGGACTTTTGCACTAAGAGTGGCAAACAAGGCTCAGTCTTTCACATCAATACCTTTGGACAGATCATAGGCATTGTGCCCAGAGGATCCTCTTTTCCTGCACAAACCAAATCAGCATGAAACAAGCTGCAATATTCATGTTATTAAGGACATCCAGATTAGACACAATGAGGTCTATCCCATAATCATCATCATAAAGAAAGTCCTCAGCTATAAGCCCTTGGTTCACATAGTACATCTGCAAGAAATAAGATGTGAACTTGTTAAATTTAAACTAACACAATTGAACTTCAATTTTCTGAAATTGGCAGAAAGGTGAAATGAATGAATGTGCGAATTTCCAACACCGATTGCATGGTGCATACACTTGGTTACTATTGACGACTTGCCTTCAATAATATAATTGTAAGCTCAAATGTGTATTTCACACAAATCATCATCAGATTGAAGAATTTATATTCATATGATCTCATCTTGACCATACCATAATGTTTATGGTACATAAATGGAAATTCAATAAGAAAACATGTATCAAATGACAATTAGCTTCTTGCTCAATTCAAAATGAAAGTTCAAATGAGCTAAATTACATGAAGATAACACGCGGCAGGACACAAGGTAACTCATTATCAAGTAGGTTGTTAATGCAATTCACTGTGTCCAAAAAAATCAGATAAATAATATGAAAATACAAAATATGGTCTGTGCCCTGAACAGGTTATATTCTTCTGTTGGAATGCTAAAATTTCAAGTTATGGCTGGAAGGTCCTAATATGGCTAGAGGGGGGGTGAATAGCCTAATAAAATTTCTACAAAGAACTTAGGCCAAGAGGTTAGTAACAAATATGGCTAAATGTGCAATGCTAGTGCAACTATTAACCTAGGCAAGCCACCTACACAATTCTAGTTAATTTTTAGTTCTAAGCCACACAAGCAAGCTAGCAAAAGTTAAAAGACTACACAACTACACAAGACAAGAAAACAAACTACTTTGCACAAGAATAAGAAAGGAATGATCGTCGATTAAACCTTTGCCTTGTGAGGAAACCAATCACCGGGACAATCAATAAGTCACTCACTCGAAGGTGAAGAAATCAATAGAGACACCAAGATTTATCCCCGAGGTTCACGTGCTTGCCGGCACGCTACATCCTCATTGTGTCAACTTCAACCGGTGGTTCGATGGCTAATCGGTATCACACACCGAGCCTACACTAGGCGCCACAAGAACCTACCACGGAGGAAGTAACTCAAAGACACGAGCAATCCACTAGATTTACCTTTGAGCACTCCGCTCGGGAAAGGCACAAGAACCCCTCACAATTGCTGCGTGTGGGCAATCACAATCACCAAGCTTCTCCACACCTTCTTCTCCTCCAAGCCGTCTAGGGACACGGCAATGTCCCAAGAGAATAAGAACTGAACCAAGACTTGCTCTCAAGTGCTCTAAAATACAAATCACAAGCAATGATGCACTTGAAGTTCACTTAATCTCACTAAGGATGATCAAGATGATGAACTAGTGAAAGAGTGGGAGGTTAGAATGCAACAAAAGTGTATGACAATGATCCAAGTGTGCAAGAGAGTCACCAAGTGACCAGGGAGGGAGTATAAATACCCCCAAATACAAATCTCGCCGTTACCCACTCCAAAACAGCCGTTAACCACGATCTTCTACCGTCGGACGGGACCGTCGGACTGAGTCTGTCAGACTAACCGATAGCGTCCGACGCTCAGGATCTCGCCACGTGTCAGCTGAATTCAACGACGTTCGTCCGATCGCAACGGATACCTCAACGCGCACTTTTTCAAACCGTCGGACTGAGGGCGTCGGACTAAACACTTGCATCCGACGCTCTCTCAGTTCACTGTGCGCGTACCGTCGGACGATCGTGAGTCAGTGCGTCGGACTAAAAATTCCCAGGGTCCGACGCTTCCAGAGAGGTTCAGAAACGCTAAAACATCGTCGGACTATTCTCAAGCGTCCGACGCTCTCCCGAACGCCACGCGTCATGCCGACACCGCTCGCCACCGTCGGACTGAAGTGGACAATGGTCCGACGCTTGTTTACCGAGCGTCCGACGCTCGCTATTGGCCAGAACTAGGGTTAGGCGTCGGACTCTACTCAATGGTCCGACGCTGCCCCTCCACACAGTCCGACGCTCCTTTTTCAGCTATTTTCGAGACTATTTCTCACCCCCTTGTCTCTATGTGCTAACACTTCAAGGTCTCCAACACTTGTGCACAGAGTGTTAGCATTTTGCAAATATTTTTCAAGGGTTTTCAAAGTGGTTCTCTAGGTTGGTTAGATCAATGCACATGAGATACAACTTAGAGCACTTGAAAGTAATCCAATAGCTTAGTTCCCCCTTGATAGTCGGCTATCTATCCTAAATGTGATCATTCCCACTTGGAGTCTTGATCACTAAAAGAGAATCCCTATTTGGATATATCTTAGCCTCTAACTTTCCTTCTTTAAGTCCTTTTCTTTCTCCTTGATCATTTCATCTTGATCTTCACTTTAGCTCATGTCATCTTCCTCCTTATCACTAATCTTCTCTTGGCTACATATACTTAGCACTTAAATTAGTAACTAGGTTTCATCAATTACCAAAACCAAACTAGGGTCTTTCAATGGCTGAATAGCTTCTTCAACTATTGCGCAGCTTTGGGGACGACATTGTCGCGCACAGGCTTGGCAATGACACTACATATTTTTACCTTAATTGAAGTTTGAAGATGACAGCCGCAGAGGACGGCAGATGATGGACACCTTCAAAATGTTGCTTTTGGCCTGAAGATTTATTGTGCAACATAATCTTTGTCATCAGCCAGCCAAAGAGGAATTTCATAATCACTCTAACTATGAACCTTGAAGCATGTGAAAAGAAAAGGTCTCTGGAGACAAGAGGCTACCAACAACAGGAGTACAGGAGTACGATTCATAGCAGTAGGCACTAGCAGGCAAAAGTCAATTATGTTAGAGCACCTAGACTTACCCAGGAAAGCATGAGATCGGCAGCTAATTAATTTTATGCCTGTGTTCCTCGTGCTCTCTCGTTGCTGAGGGGAGCTGTTGGAGGGTAGTTGTGGTTCGGTTGCGGGGCTTGCCGTGGACGTCGTGGAGGAATCAGCACTGGTAGAAGGTCTCGGTGGAGGCGAGGGCGAGAGCGTTGCCATGTCGTTGCCTCCCAGCGGGCACCCTGGCTCAGCGAAGCCGTCGTGCTGCAAAGTACAGGTCGTGGCGAGGTTGTCACTGGCTCTCGGTTCAGATCGGCGTCGGCTCTCAGTGTCACCAAGACTCCGCGCTGGTCGCCGGGCATGGTTCATCGTGGAGCATGGAAGGGAAGCCTCCACGACGCGCGAGGCGAGTGGTGTCCTGGGCGACGTCACGACGGGCTGGTAACGCCTCGACGAGCTTCTACCGCACCATCTTCCACGCACTTCGTCGCAGCCCTAAGAAGACTGATATTCACAGTCCTTCGCCAGGTACTCCGTCGCATGCGCATACACAATCAGAAAAAGGCATCCGTGTTGGACGTGATTAGTTTCCAAAACTCTCGTGATTCTCGCATGGTGGAGCGATTGATTTCCAAAATTCACGTGAATGTCGCACGGTGGAGCACGTACCGTGATTGTCGCACGGGGAAGGGGGCGGAAGTAAAGGCATCGCACGGGAAGGTAGACCGACGCTTGAAAAAAATTTCGCACTGAGTCGGGAGATTCTTTCCTTCTTGTTTGTGATTCTTTCTTTCCTTTTCTTTGCACGGGCGGCAGGCGGGTGGGAGGCCGGATGCCGCGGTGCCGCAGGTGGAGGGTGGCAGACTGAAAGCCAAAGCAAAAGTCGCACCAAAGTTTTGTTGAAACATCGAGGGTCAAAAACTTTGGATGAGATTTACTCTTATAATCATCAAAGCGTTATGCTTTAGGACAAGATATTTTTTATTACTATTGGTGTCGTTAACTCTGATAATTATCATGACACGAAAACTTTGGTCGTGGTAGTTTTATTATTATTGTCAGTATTATTTACTTCTATAAAATAATTCTGTCTCGACCCGTGAGGAGTAAAATTAATTATGATAGTCACCAAGGCGTCTAATCTGCTGTCAGGGTAGTTTTTAGTCCTACCAGTATCATTTGCTTCTATGATCACTAAAATTAACTAATAATCGTTGGGTAGTTTTTATTCCTATCAGTATCATTTGCTTCTATGACCAGTAAAATTAACTCTAATAATCGTTGGGGCGACATGTCTCCGGCAAGGTAGGTTTTTTTATTACTGCCAGTATCATTTGCTTCTATAAATACCCATGAGGAGTAAAATTAACTTTGGTAATCATCAGGGCATCCCGTCTCCAATATTATCATTTGCTTCTATAAATTACTAGGTCTTGATCCGTGAGGAGTAAAACTTAAAGCTGATAGACATCTGGGTGTCCGGTCCCTGGACATGATAGTTTCATGAGTAAAATTAACTCTGATACACCAGGGCGTCCAATCTCCGTCAAAAGAGAGTCCGCACTAGTGAGGAGTAAAATTAACTTTGATATTTAAAGGAGTAAATTTTATTACTAATCTGGTATAGGTAAATTTTTTATTACGAATAGTCTCATTTGTGTCTATATATGTAATTCCATCTCGACCTTTGCATAGTAAAATTTGTTGTAATAGGCACCAATGCATCCGGCATCCGGTCGGTCTATTTTTATTATAGGTAGCACTTTGTTCAGTAAATAATTTGATCATGATCCCTGTAATAAATAAAATATTATTACCATTTGTTTCAATAAATAATTCGTGAGGGATCCACCGGGAGTAATCAAATACGATCGAACAACGGGGCACACTCTTTTCCATACAAATAGATAAATTATTCTTGATAATCACATATTTTCAATGCACTATCAACGTCTGTTGCGAATAGACCAAATATTTGCATTTAGCAAGATAGAATACTGATGCAATGACCATACATTACAAAAGGTGAGTTTAAACCGAATATCCAAAAACCCTTTTAGTCCCAAAACATCTGGACAAATAGACACGATCCTTTGACAGCACATTCTTTTTGGAAAACCATCGTTTGGTCATGTTGGCGTGCGGACTTGATTTTGGGCACGTTGTCCAGTAGCGTTATGCTTATGCTTAGCTTGCTGTTCTGTTAGCATCTATGCTTCTCTTAAATGGACCTGTGAATAATAAATTTGTTTGTGATAATCAAAGGGGCATCCGTGTCAGGACGAGTTAATTTTTATTACTACTCTTATTAATTTTTATTGCTAATTTCGTCTAGACCCGTGAATCTGTAAATTTACATGTGATAATCAACGTGACGTCATGGTGTTAGGTATCCGTTTTATTACTAATAACATCATTCATTTTGGTCTATAAATAATTCCATCATGACATGTCACCTGTAAAATTAGATAATCGTTAGGTATCTAGATGAGGTAAATTTTATTACTAATAATATCATTTTAGTCTGTAAATAATTCCATCATGATATGTGAGCAGTAAAAATTTTACTACTAATAGTGACCTAATAATTAACAATTCCGTCCGGACCTGTGAACAGTAAAAATGATAGTGGCGGTGTCCGGTGTTTGACATGGGTAATTTTACTACTAATAGTATCATTTGGGTTTATAAATAATTCACTATAAGTCTATGAGTAGTAAAAATGGTGTAATTATGGGGCGTATATTATCCTATTTCTATAAATAATTCTGTTCAAACTTGTGACCAGTAAAATTAACCCCGACAAGTCTTCCCATTTGGTTATCTAAATAATTCAGTCGGATATCTGAGGAGTAACATTAACTTTGACAATCATCAAAATCCGTCGATGGTTTATTATAGTAAATTTACAAAATCAAAAATTATATACAAACTAAACTCTATTACAAAATCTGGCAAAAAATTGAAATCATAAGCATCCTTTGGATTGTAAAAAAATCAACTACATTAATTAATCTAAAAAAACTCTTCAAATCCAAGAAACAAGTAGCTGCAGTTCCTGAGCGAGAGTTAACGCTCCTAAGATGATTGCATTTGTACAAAATCAATAAAGATCCAACACAGTAGCAGCAATTTCTTGAGAGAGAGAGAGAGAGAGACAGCTATTCACAGGAAAAAGGACAGGAGATGCTCCTCCGTTGGCCATTAGAGACCAATGACGCTGTCTTCTAGTGAACGAGTACGGTCGTGGAGGCAGTGCGCTCGGGTCGCCACCGCCGCCACGAGAGGCTAGATCCGTCGATCCACCGTGGAGGGGGCGCCACGGCCGGTAACAAGGCAGGTGCGCCGCGTCCCTCGTATATAGTGGGGGAGGAGCAGCCGGACAGCTGGTGAGGGAGGGGGCACCGCCGCCGCCATGGGAGAGGAGGGAACACCGCCGCGGGAGAGGAGGAGGCACGCCGCCACCGTAGGAGAGGAAGATGCGCCGCCGCCATGAGAGAGGAAGATGCGCCGCACCTGAGATCCAGACGCAAATGAAATGAGTGGGGGAGAAAATAAATGAAGAAAATGGTGCATAGCGATTTATATATTCCATAAATGAATGTGAAATGATTGCCGTGATTAATGCTCTATAATTAGGCAATTGATGATTGGATATTGGAGCGTTAATACAGATGGTGAGTGGGGCTGGTCTTTGCTACGCAAATTACGCTGGGGTGATTGACGTAAAGGGCTCTTGTGCCCGTGATTTTTATTGTCCGAAAGAAGCGCAGGAATAAAAAGGGCCGGAGAATTATAAACCTCATTATGTATGTGTGCATACTAATTTATTAGTTTGAATATGTTTAGATACTCAATTTAAGATATTTCAAATCTTAATATGCGAAATTTTTTCAGTATAAGTCCATACTTTTCAATATATTAAAAAATACTACTGCAGTAGTCACTGGTACAGAAATGGGCTTTGTTCCCGGTTGGGAAACCCCTTTAGCTCCGGTTTCCCAACCGGGAACAAGCTTCCGAGAGTAAATGTCACCCCTTTTAATCCCGGGTCCACAACCGAGATCAAAAGTGGACCTTTAGTCCCGGTTTGAAACACAAACCGGGACTAAAAGGTCTGCAGCCCAGACCACGTGTCCTCGTGTCTGTGGAACCTTTTAGTCCCGGTTTGTATAAACAACCGGGACTAAAGCCTTCCTTTTTTTGTTTTTTGTATTTTTTCAGTTCATTATTCGTTTTGTTTTTAAATTATGGTTTCGATTTAAAATTATCTATACACACACATATTACATATATATATATACATATATATATATGTATATATATTATATGTGTGTGTATCGGTTTTGACAAAGGGCATAATACGACATAAGACATATATATATTACAAACTACATATATATATATATACACACACATATATATATATATACATATACATATACATATATAGTAGAGAGTTTAACACTTTTTTCACTCCAAATGTTTTCCTCTCCAAAAGTTTTCACTCCAACATACATATATGTCCTTCAGTCATCTTCATCACCACCGTTACCCGGCTTCCAAGATTCATTGGGGTCATTGTAAAATTCTCCGGAGGAATTCAAAACTTGATCATTAAGAAACCCTGCTATGGTCTCTTGAATTGCCTTGAGCTCGTCTTTTATCAGGACCTTTTTCTTTAAATAATCAGTCTTCAACAGAGTCAAAGGGAAATGTATTAATATATATGATTATATATATGTATATATACATTTGTGTGAGTTAATATGAGATCGATTTAACGTACTTTTAGCTTCTCCCGGTCAGTTCTGACTGAGTACACCCTCATGAACTCGCAGACATAGTATCCACAAGTGTTATTCCTGGGTTGTTGCCGCAGAACCCACTTTATAAGACAAAAAAGATTGTCATCCGATCCGGACAATACATATATATATAGATACATATATAACATGAATGGCCTCTAAGTATATATACTTATCATGTGTGGGATTATAGTCAGCGGTGCTTTGCAATGTTTGAGGTCGTATTTCTCAATGAATCTTTTCCAAACACTGCCAATCAAAATAAAAATATCCAATGATCGATGTGAATATTTTTCAAACACTGCAATTGAAGAAGGTAAGGAAAAATAAATTACCTCTGAAAAATATCTATCATATCTTGGATTTGGTCCAGGCTCTTTCTCATAGAATCTAAGATCTCCATGTGGCTTTGTTGAAGATCGATGACGGTCAATATCCAATGATCGTTAAAGTTGTAGGGGAAGAGTATCTGTTTCTTGCCGCGTTGCTTTGCTAAGAACTTCACCTCGTGTACATGCCCCAAGGTACCACTTGTTTAGTAAGTACAATTGCGTACCTAGTTGACTGAGGGTTTTTGGATTCCATAGACTCCGACCATGTTGATATTTCCTCCACTCGTCAACTACTTGCGCTTTCTCCACTTGCTCTAATCCAACCATTTGGGCAAAGTTCATACCAGTTTCCGCCATGAAAGCTTCAAACTCGTTCAATTGACCTCACTAGGTACCTGGATGCGGTCCATAAATGAGTCATATTGATTCGGTATCTGATCACTAACAATTAGCGGGGGGATTGATTGCTTGTCTTGTTTGCCGAGTTGCGGAACATCTTTCCCTGCCTTCTTCTATTTGTCAATAGACTTCGTGAGAGAGCGGTCATAGTCCGATAGTGAGAGAGGCTGTTTAGCTTCTCTCAACTTCTTCTCGTGCTCCATCCTTTTCTGCCTTAAAGCATCGCGAGGTAGATAGTAGTACGGTTGCGCATTCTTTTTCTTCATCTCTTCTGTCTCCTTTGGTTTTCTTGTGAAAAAAATCTGCGACTTGTTTTTTCACCGCAACATCTAACTCCTCTTTAGTCTTTTCACCGGGCAGTTTCTGAGGAATGGGGTGCTTTGTTTGCCTGGTGGCTTTCTTCTTTGCGGGCAGGGTTGGTTGCACCACCTGCGGTCGTGGCCTCTTAGTAGATGACTTGGTAGGTGGGGGAGGTGTTGGAACTCATGGCGGCGATGACGGCTTTGCTGTTGATGGAGGTGATGGCGCCCTGTCTGGTGTAAACACATCTTCGTACTCGCAGCCCAGAGCACTCTGATGGTCTGGGGCATGGATTATTGGACTTGGCCTTTACTTCTGTTCTTCAGGACGAGGCGGCGGTGGCGGCCCTGGAATAATAATGTATCGCTTGCGCCATACAATGAATGTCTTCTCAGCTTCTCCTAGTGTCTTCTCCCCATCACCTCCTTCAATTTCAAGAGGCACATTACCAAAACATTTGGTAACTTTATCCATCGAGACGCTACCATATTCAGGTGGTATTCTTCTCCCATGGATAGTGGGTGTCTTGGTCGGGTCTACCGGATTTACAATACCGGTAGCAACCATGACTGTGGAGTTCCTATGTGCAATGTGCAACTCACACGGTGTAAGTGGATTAGTGATATCATCCACGGGGAAGCGCAACGCTCCGTCATCTTGCTGATTTAGCACCTCAGTAGAAGCACAACTGCTTTTTGCAAGATTTTCTGTTTGGCCAACTCCTTCTGATGTATGTCTCCTCAATGCTAATTCCAACTGCCTTACTATTTCCTCTTGCATTGTTGCTTCAAGTTGTTTCTCACGTTCATGAGACTGACGTAGCGCTTCACGTGACTCGAGAACATATTCTTCTAACTTGCGCATCTGCTCTGCCTCCTCTTCCTTCCTTCTTCGATGGCTTCTGTAGCTATCTTTGTCCTCAGGGAAACCATGTTCCCAAGTCACACCTCGGTCCCAAGCCTCTGGTTCGGCCAGGGTGCTCAGTGGTACCAATGGCATATGTCAGTTCGTCCTTCTCTCTCTTCGGCCTGAATACCCCTTTCTCTTTAGCGTGCATAATATATTGTAATCTTTCTGCTTCGTCTACAAGTTTCTGGCCATGAACTACCTTCCCGGTCTGCAGGTCAAGACTTCCCCCATGACCAAAAAACCATTGTTTCGCACGTACAGGCCATGCAGCTGATTCTGGTATGAACCCCTTGGCTAAAATATCAGCTTCCAATTTTTCCCACTTGGGAATGGCAGAAGGGTAACCTACCTGATCCCAAGTGATGGTGGTATTTCTCAGTGTTCCTTCTGACCCGTGTCCCACCCTCTTCCGATAACTTGTACTGTACAAATTCATCCCAGTAGGGCCTACACTTTGTGATCGGACCAGTGGCTCGGTCAAAATCTGGCGTCTTGTTCTCCTTCACATATGTCTTGTAGAGACTTTTCTTCCAACTCTAAAACTGTGTGGCCATCTTCTGCATTGCCCAGCGCCTAACTAGCGACTTCAAGTCTTCGCTGTTGAACTCTGGATAATTATCCGTTTCTAGCGTGAAATATTGAAGAATATCATTCCACACTACATTCTTGTCAACATCAGAAACAAAGCTGACATCAGGAGCACTAGGCTTTGCCTTCCATTCTCGTGCACTGATCGGGATCCTGTCCCTTACAAGGTATCCACAATGGTTCACGAATTTCTTTGCATGTGGTCCTAATGGTTCGCCCGTATCTGTGTTGAACTCTGTGATCACAAAGCGACCCTCTAATGGCTTCTTCGGGCCCCGGACTCCTTTGCTCTTGCCCATAGATGTCGTCGTTTCAGATGGCTACAAAATTAAGTTAAAAACAAATATTTAATAAGTATCGGTAACCACGCATATAATGATTTCGTAACCATGTGTTCGCAGTAAATAAATACCTCGCCAGTAGTATTATCTGCAACATTGTCTTGCTGCACATTCCCATCATCCACTAAGTACTGACTCCCGTCGTCTTCTCCCTCCGGCCAGTGTTGACAGGCAGTGTTGATAATGTCCATCATTTCTTGTTCCATATTGCCTCTTTCTCCGGCCATCTAGAGGGGAAAAATTGTTAATATTAATATTGCATGTGGAACAAAAGAGACAGAAAACTTAAACCCTAGCCCTAACACTAATTAAACCGTAGCCCTAAGCCTAAACCCTAACACTAAACCCTAGCCCTAAACCCTAACACTAAACCCTAGCCCTAAACCCTACACTAAACCCTAGCCGTAACACTGAATCCTAACACTAGCCCTAAACAACCCTAACACTAAACCCTAGCCCTAAACCCCCCTAAACCTAATTAATAATACAATTAATTAGTATAAGCTAATAACTAAACTAACTGCAAAAACTAAACTAAAACTAATGTACTAATTAATTACTAATATATTAACCTAAACTAAACTAATTTGCATGTGGTCCTAACTAATTAAACTAAACTAAACTAATAATTAGTAATAAAAAAACCTAACTAACTAACCTAACTAACTAAACTAACTAGCTAACTAACTAAAAATAGAACTAAAACTAAATAGAACTAATTAATAATATCTAACTAACTAATTAACTAATTAAACTATCTAAACTAAACTAAATTAATTAACTAACTAAAAATAAAACTAAACTAACTAAATGAAAAAAACCTTTTGCTTACCTCGGCGATGTAGGGCAGCGGTGAGCAGAGGAGAGAGGGCCGGTGGCGGATCTCGTGGCGGCTGGCGTCGAGGCTCGCAGAGGGGCAGTCCGCGGCGGCGGCCGGCAACACGGAGGCCGCGCGCAGCGGTCGAAGAGGTGGATGTAGGGCGCGCGGCGGTGGCGGGCCGGGCGTCGAGATCCCGCGCGAGGCGGTGGCGAGCTCGAGTAGGTCAGGGCTGCGCGCGGGCAGGGGGCGTTGCGCCGGCGGGGCACTGGCGGCCGGCGTCGGTTGCAGCGGTCCGAGAGGCGGCGGCGGCGTCGAGGGCGAACGGCGGACAGGGAGTGTGAATCGAAGAAGTCCGAGATGGATCGAGGTTGAAGGCGAACGTTCAATATATAAGTCGGGACTTTTAGTTCCGGGTCTGATCCAAAATCGGGACCAAAAATTTTTAGTCCCGGTTCCAACCAGGAACCGAGACTAAAGCTCATACTTTTAGTCCCGGTTCTTGGTAGGAACCAGGACTAAAAGTGTGTTTTTGGTGGGCCTGAAAATTTCGGCCCACCTTTAGTCCCGGTTGCAGCCTACAACCGGGACTAAAAGTCAGATTTCTGTTCATCTCCCGCCAACTTTTTCATTTCTTTTTGTCTCACTTTATAATACTTATAAACCTTAATAATTCAATAGTAAATGGAAATGTTGACAAATTTTTTTAAAAAAAGGTTTCTGCTTTATTTTACTGCATACTACACAGAAGAAAAATCTTTTACTTATATTTCTTGATTTCTTTACAAATATTAAAAGTAATATATGATAATAATCATTAATTCATTAATGCAAAAATACAGTGCTCAACAAATATAAATAAAATGGTTGGTATTTGACAGAAAAGTTGTTTTCAATTTATTTCAACGTAAAGTCATGGATCTAATGTCTCACAATTATTACATAATAGCTCAATTCGCTCTAAGCAATCACAGTAGTGAACTTTTTTTAAATATATGTCCCTTGATCATAATCGATGCAGCCATGGGGTGTCTTCGTTGTTCAATAGGATGCTTGGGTCTTTGTTGACCATGAAGGGTGGGATTCGATCATCCTTCTGATAATCTTCTGATGCGTCTATCTTATCTTCAATTCTCACAATGTTTCTTTTTCCTAAAAGCACTATATGACGCTTTAGCTCATTGCTAAATGGGTTCTTATCGTTTTTCCCTCTTTTCGGTTTCGAAGACATGTCATTGACATAGAATACCTAATTGACATCCTTGGCAAGCACAAATGGTTCATCTTTGAACCCACTGTTATTGAGGTCCACTATTGTCATTCCATACTGGTTGTCCACTTTTACCCGCCTCCGGACACCTTTACCCACTGGCACTTGAACAAAGGAACTTTAAAAGTGAAACGACCTCGATTTCCGCGAAGGGAAATCCACAGGCTCGAATTGTAATTCAACAGATTGCTTGGGACAATCCATGAAATTACCCATTTCTCAGTTGACACCAGGATCCATACAACGGTAATTAAGTCTTACATAAACATTTATTACATCGCCACACTGGCGGAATCAACATTCAGAGAAGCTTTAGAAGATGCGGAAACGTTTCATCCTTCACGGCCAACTTGAGTGTAGCACGTGACCCTATTCTTCGCCGTCGTCTTCCTCGAAGTCGTACTCATTCTCGTCACCTGACAGCAAATTTATCAGTACGATTTGTACTAGCCACGGAGCCCACCTATGCAGCATTTGCTTTGTGGAAACTGGATGCAAGGCTATACAAGCAGACCTATAGGCTGAGGTTTTCCTATGCAGCTGTAATCAATGTTTAATTAGTCAAGTTTTATCTCCAATTACACCATCATCCCTTTTCCCATCACCACATCTCACATACCCACACCTCACTCTCATTCGACAGGCCCAACTCCCTCTCGGGCCTATCTCAGCGGCACACTACCACAACGGGTACACTGCCGGAAAATGTCATCCAGGGGGAGAAGAGAACACTCACTACACTAGTAGAAGCTTCACAGGAAAGGTCCATAGCCAACAAGTTGGCATATGTATCGATCGATCAACCGTACACTCTGCAGAGGTTTCACTACCCACAAGATTAGCCATCATAGGTGTTGCGCAAACACCTAGGCAGAATTCCGGGTGCTTGCTTGCCTAGGTCGATGCCACCCTACCACTCAGCCCTGGGATATTCCGGATCCTACACCGTTATGCTGAGACTGGGAGACACAGTACCGAGCCCATCCAGTGGTACTGCGCATCTAGAACGGAACGGGAACCCATCGACCGTCTCCGCCCACCCTTATCACCTCTCAACCTTAGCAGTAGTGGCACCGTCCTACCAAGTAGTCCAGCCGTCTCCCGCCCATCAGAAGCGAGTGAGTAGAAAAGGATTCCCATGAACCTGAAACTAGTCCGTCCTAGGTTTGACCAAGCAGGCATCTTCACTTAGGGGATACTCTCCCCGTGCCATCACAGCACCTCCGTCCACGGGCTTCAAACCACCAAGGCTATCCCACCCGGAACCTCCTCAACAACTTTACCCGCCACAGGTATCTCGCTTGGGGATGCCCAGGTTGCACCCCCGGCACGACTTGCCCCATGGGCTTGTCTCACATCCCACTTGGTCGACATCAACCCTTACCACGCACCCAAGACGCACGCAGCACTCTCTCCCAGTGGTTATAATCAGTTATACACCGTCCCAATTCCACCACATAGCATATAGCAAGTAGAAAGTAGTGGAAGAGTAACAGTAAATTAAGCAGCAGCTAACCTAGCAGCGGATACCAGGGTATAGTCTTATCAAGGCAGGGAATTCAAATATACTACCATGCAACCAATCCATACATAATCATAAAGCAATAGCAACAATGTCATTTGCAATGCGTAAATAGGATCTAAGGATTTGGTGGGACGTGGCACCTTCGTAGTCGTCTCCTAGCTCCTAAAAGTACTCGTGGTCGTCTTCCTTAGTCAGATCCTCCTCCGGCTCTGAAATCGAACACGAAATAGTCGCGTAAGCGACTCCTATAGAGTATTTCAGAAAAATCCAATAAAATAAAGAGCCAAATGCACACAAACATAGTCTTAGATTGTAGATCTCATTTTTCTGAGAATTTTGATATATGGTGCGCAATTTTTGGACATCGTATGAATAAGTTATGAATTTCTGAAGATTATCCTATTTTCTGAAAATGGAAAATGGTCGATTAATCAGGGGCACCTCGGGATTGGTCCACGTGGCGCGCGGGTCCAGTAGTGCGGCATGTGGCGCCTCATCAGAACACAGACCCGATGGTCGCCCACCAGGTGTTCGATGCTGGCTCCCAGAGAGTCGCCGGCGTCGGCGTAGCTCGGCGTAGCTCGGCGGGGCTCGGCGTAGCTCGGGCGAATCGGAGATTCGGGGCGCCGAGGGTGCCGCTCTCCCGAGCTCTCCCGGGGAGGCTCGGGCGAATCGGACATTTGGGCGCCGAGGGTGCCGCTCTCCCGAGCTCTCCCGGGGAGGCTCGGGCGAATCGGAGATTTGGTGCGCCGAGGGTGCCGCTCTCCCGAGCTCTCCCGGGGAGGCTCGGGCGAATTGGAATTTTGGGCGCCGAGGGTGCCGCTCTCCCGAGCTCTCCCGGGGAGGCTCGGGCGAATCAGAATTTTGGGCGCCGAGGGTGCCGTCCTCCCGAGGGTTGGCTGTCATTAGTGATATGATGTCGTGGGCCTCCTTCTCTCCCACGGCATACGGCGGTTCTCCGACGAGGTGGAGGCGCACGTAGCCAAGGCGACAGACATGATTCGGGGCTCGGCTATCTACGCGGCGGTGCCGAGGTAGACTTGGCGAAGCTCGTCGGCCTTTCTCCGCAGCGCGAGGCGATCGGGGGTACTCGGAACGGATTTTAGGTGAGGCGGAACGTGTCGGCGGCGATCACGTTTCCCCGAGAACGCACCTCTCGGTGTTCCGGGCTATGGAGGTTCGATCTTCTGCAACTAAGCTTGTCCGAGGTGGTCGGTGAGTTGGTGGTCACGCTAGCGGGTCGCGTCGGCGGTTTCACGGCTTGTGCGCGCGGGAACGCCGTCGAGGTGGCGGTGCTCCGAGCACATGTGACGGCGATGCCCGTCGGAAGTGGCCTGACGTCCATAGCCGATGTCCAGTGGTTTGATGGCCGGTCTTGTGCGCGTGTTGTGCGAAGTGTTCAGGGGCCGGAAACAGCCCGCGGCCTACACGCTCGTGATGCCGAGCGCCATGACCGTAGCACGGCGAGGTTGGATGAGGTGCTCGGTGGCTCACCGTGGGGCTGGTGAGGTAAGGATGTCGGTGCAGTGACGAGGTGACACTGTGCATAGTGATCGCAGTGCCGTGCCGCTCCTCGTCCGCAGCTCGGGCTTCTCCTCCGTGTCCGGCTCCGGCGTGCTCCGCGGCGGCGGCGCTCCGGCAGCTTCTCCTCCTCTGCTCCGCCCTTCTCCCTTCTCCCTCTCCCTCTATTGTGCGGTGTGGTGTAGTGGTTGTGCCGCAGCGCGGCGGCGGCGAGTGGGACGAGGTCTAGGGCTTCGGGGCGACTCCTTTTATAGATGGCCAGGGCATGGCGTGGCGGCGGACGATGATTAGCGGCGAAGGGGGCACGTGGAGACCATCGGTGCTCCCGAGCTAGGGTTTCCCAGTGCGCACGGCTTCTTGGCGAGCAAGGCAGGGGACAGGCGAGGGACAGCGGGGTCAGGGCTCTGCCATGCGTGGCGCTGTCGGTCATGCCATTTGCGTGACTCTGTCGGCCACCGTCTTTCGCGAGGCGAGAAGAAGAACAGTAGCGAGAGCGGCTGACAGGCGGGGCCGAGCGGTCAGCGGCTGTGGGGGAGTGGGTGAAACGGTCGTGCGCGCGCGCTTGCTCGGTTGGGCCGCAGCTGGGCCGACAGGCTGGCTTCCTTTCTTCCTCTCTTCTCTTTTCTTTTTCCTTTTCTATTTTCACTTAAGTGTATTTATATACATATATTACCCTTTTTAAATATTGAGTAAATACAAACATAAATTGCAATAAATCCCAATTGTGATGCATAAGCTATTATTCTATGTGAATGGAATTAAAATGCAAGCTATACTCCTTTATTTACCAAATTCATAATGAAACCTATATGCTTGCACAAGAAAAATGGGTTTTCATAATAAATAAATGAAAAATTTTAATTGGTTGGGATTTTTAGGTTGTGTGGGTTTTTAGGGTTGTTACAGTCCTCCCCCCTCATTAGGATCTCGACCTCGAGATTCAGAGATAACGTACCCATCGAAGAGGTAAGGAAACATATTCCGCAAGTCCGATTCTTTCTCCCACGTAGCTTCTCTTTTCGGTGTGATTGCTCCATTGTACCTTACACATTGGAATTGTCTTGTTTCGCGTCTCTTTGGTATCCCGTGCCAAGATCTTGATCAGATGTTCCTTGTATTCAAGTGTGTCTTACAGGTTTAATGCATCCGTAGGAACTTGCTCCTCGGGAAGCTTCAAACACTTCCTTAATTGCGAGACATGGAACACGGGGTGTACTCCAGATAATTCCTCCGGTAGTTCCAGCTTGTAAGCAAGCTTTCTAACCCTTTTACAGATCTTGTATGGCCCAACATATCTTGGTGCCAATTTCCCTTTTACGTGGAATCTAACGGTGCCACGAAGCGGAGATACCTTGAGGTAGACATAATCCCCAACCTTGAACTCAAGCTCTCTACGTCTTCTATCTGCATAGCTCTTTTGCCTACTTTGTGCAATCCTCAAATTCTCTCTTACTTGGGCAACACCTTCTTCTGCTTCCACAATCTTAGCAGGACCGAAGAATGTCCTTTCACCTGGTTCTGACCACATTAGCGGGGTTCTGCACGGTCTTCCATACAACGCTTCAAATGGAGATATCTTAATGCTTGTCTGATAACTGTTGTTGTATGAGAACTCGGCGTGGGGTAGACAGCTCTCCCATCCTTCCTTGTACCTCAATACACAAGCACGTAACATGTCCTCGAGAATCTGGTTCACTCTTTCTGTTTGCCCATCCGCTTGCGGGTGGTATGCGGTGCTATAGTCGAGCTTGGTCCCGATGGACTTGTGCAAGGATTTCCAGAACTGTGATACGAACTGTGAGCCTCGGTCAGATATAATACTCAGAGGCGCCCCATGTAACTTCAAAATGTTTGATACGTACAGATCTGCCAGCTTTTCAGCTCTATACTTCCTTTTGACCGGTATAAAATGTGCAACTTTGGTTAGACGGTCCACTATTACCCATATAGAATCATACCCATGCTCGGATCGGGGCAGTCCTATTATAAAGTCCATGGATATGCATTCCCACTTCCATTCTGGTATCTCAACTGGTTGTAGCAACCCTGCTGGTCTCTGATGTTCGGCCTTGATTCTATTGCATGCATCACATCGGGCTACATGCCCTGCAATGTCTGTCTTCATATTCTCCCACCAGAAGTGCTTCCTTAGATCATGGTACATCTTGGCTGACCCTGGGTGAATGCAATATTTGGAGTCATGCCCTTCCGACAGGATCTCTTCTCGTATCGCTGAATCCGTTGGTACGCAGATTCTATCTTTGTACCATACAGTTCCCTGCTCATCTTCTCGGTATTCGGGGCCTCTCCCTAGTTTCATCAAACCACAGATATAGTTGTAACACCCGAAAAATTGCATTCTTTTAAATAGTGGGAATTTATTTAATTGTGCACTTAATTGATCATTCCAATATAGGGAAATAATAATTTTTCTCAAATATAAAATCAAATCTAGGTCATACACATGTATGATGCATTCATGCTGAAGCATTTCTTCTTTGTACTGTTGTAGCTTATTTGAATTTCTCAAATATTTCAAAACCCAATTTGAAAATCCTTTTGGAAAATGGAAAAAGGAAATAGAGCAGAGCCCTTCCCCTCTCCTTTCTGGCCCGAGCAGCAGCTTGGCCTGTTTTCCACTCCCTGGCCTCAGCCGGCCCAGGTCGGATGGCCCGAGGACAGCTCGGCCGACCTGCTCCCTTCCTTCCCCTTACCCCCTCTGACTGTCGAGCGGGACCCATGGGTCAGCCCTTCCTTCTCCACCTCCCTCGCCGCGTGAACAGAGACGCCGCTGCCGTGTTCATCCGCCGCGGCCGAGCACGCGCGCGCGAAGCGTCCCTCTGCCGTGACTGCCAGCCCGACCCAGCGCTCGGTGCTACCGACCTGTGGGACCCCCAGGACAGCCCCTCCCCTGTTTCCCTCTGCTGCGCGCCGAGAGTCCGACGCGGGCAAGAAAGAAAACGGCCGAAGCCGAGTTCGTCGCCGCGCCGAGAGTCCGAAGCAGAGAAGAAACGGCCGAAGCCGATTTCTCCGCTCGCCGAGTTTGTTTCAATCTCCGAGATTGTCGTCACACCTCGGGAGTATTTAAGCAGCGCCACACCCCCCCCCATAGCCGTCACCTAACCCTAGCCGCCTCTTCTCGCCGCCACTGCCGAGCTCCCGCGAGAACCGAGCAGCCGCCGCCGCGAGCAATTAGCTCGATTCGCCACCAATTTCCTCTCGGTAAGCCTTTGAGGAGCTTCGCTGTGATCCTGTGAAGTTCCCGAGCACTTTCCCCTTTCGATTTGTGCACTGACACGCCTCTGCCGCCGTTGCAGAGATCCACCGTCCGCCGGATCACGCCGCGAGCTATCTCCGAGTCGATTTCCGACCTTCCCATCACCCTAGGTGAGCTTGTGATGCTCTTCCCGATCTATGGGTACCCTTCCCGACCTATTTCTTACATCGAAGGCCGAGTTCGCCTTCTCCGGTGGCCCTCTGGCCATGGCGTCGCCGTCGGCCTCTGTTTTCCGGCCGAGAGCACCGCCACCCCTCCTCTCTTTTAATCTGATCCGCCGATTTTGAATCGGACGGCCGAAGAGCAGCCCATACCGATTCGGCCAGCATATAACCCCCTGCAGTTTTTAATGCTAAACCCGCGATCCCTTAGCGTATTCTGTGATTTGCGCTTTTCAATTTAGAAAACGTGTTTTCTCCCGGTGTTTAGAAAATGTGTTTTCTATTATTTATAGATTTGCCACTAAACTTTCTTTGATCATAATTTACTTGTTTAGATCCGATTTGAACGATTCAAATTGCGTTAGATTCGTAATTTCATAATCTATCTGATGGTACCACTGTTTCATATATTTCCAACTTTGAAAATTCGAGATTATATTTAATCTATTATTATTCTATTATAAACCTTGTAAAATTCATATCTTCCTCGTTTTAAATCTGATTTGCGCAAACTTTATATCGATGTGATCGTAGCAACGTGTAGATTTGTTTTATAACCTTTTTAATTTATTTTCTCTCTGTTGGTGTACTGTTCTAATGAAAACTCTTGTTTGTATGCATGATTGCCCCTGTATGCGTGTGTGTTGTTATGATGGATCAAGTATAGACGGTGAGCTTTACGTGGGTGATCAAGATCAGTACTGCGACAACCCGGATCACCAGGAGTTTGCTGATCAAGGCAAGTATTAGTATGGATCATCCTTGTTGTCCTATTCACCAAATAAATAATTGCATTTGTATGTGTCTTCCTTGTTAACCATAGTTATTTCCTAGCATTGTTACCCTGTTCTTTGCCACCTATGGGATTATGCATATGGTAAATGTTGCTAGTGCGCTTTTGGGAATCATGATCATGTAAACTTGATTAATTGATTATGCAATATGATTAAAAGATGCCTTTTTAGCAACAGGGAACTAGGGGATTCGAGCATAGTCTTGTGATGCTCAAAATCCTTCACCTTTGATAATGATCTGTAAGTATGACACCGGGATTGACAGTGCAACTATGAGGGCTACATGGCTCTGGTTTTAGTCAAGTATGGGCACTTTTTCTAGCTTGTTAGAGGTTACCGAAAGGCGTGATGGGACCTGCCGACTCGGGTATAGTGCGGCTCCTGTCCAAGTGTGTATAATCTGCGTGACCTTGTGCCACGAAGAAGGGGGGCTCTACATCTGCTTGCCGGGTTCCTAGCGGCCCTAACTTGTTAGGCGAAGTTCTTTGAAAGACTTCATAGTGAAACCCTGCTCACTCACCTTGGTAGTGTTATGGGAGTAATTAACCCGAGCAAATGGGAATCACGGCTCATAGTGAAAGTGCATAACCTCTGCAGAGTGTAAAACTGGTATACTAGCCGAGCTCACGGTCAAGAGCGGCCTTGGACGTCTTACGGAGTAGTTATTCTTTTGGGGTGATGCTTACTTATTGCTAAATCTATTTATTGCTACTCATTAATTATGTTTACTATGATCATGAGAATGGGCTTATTCATTTGTTGCTATCCAACTGCATAAAAGGATGATTAATTAAAAGCAACCTGCTGTTAAAGCCGTGTCAACCTTTTGAGCCTCATTAACCCATGCTAGTCTTGTTGAGTACGACATGTACTTACGCTTGTTTATTTTTCATTACTTGGTTAAAAATCCCGGATGGGTAACAGATGGTGATAGTGATGAGGACTACCCAAAGGACTACTAGACTTGTGCTTCACCAGTCGACGTCCCTGTGCTATGGAGCTACCGCGAGAGTTATCTTTATTTTTCCGCTGTGTAATGACTTTGATATTATTCGCTATGTATTAAACATTGGTTATGATACAATTTATGCAATTTGTTGGCTTATGTGTGTGACTGATCTCTGGGCGCACATAAGATTATACATCCCATTTTATCCTTAAAATTGGGTGTGACAATAGTCTATCTCAGGACAGTTCCTTTGTGCTTCACGGATCCGACGCGAAGCTCATTTTGCATGCCATAGGAGACTACCTCGAGCTGGAATGCGTCGAACTCTCTCCTGAGCTCAGGCGGCATAGAGTTGGTGATGAGGGTATGGCAGTAGCTTTTGCGGCTAAGTGCATCAGCGACAACATTAGCCTTCCCTGGGTGGTAATGAATCTCAAGATCATAGTCCTTGATGAGTTCTAGCCATCTGCGCTGCCTCATATTCAGATCTTCTTGAGTGAAGAAGTACTTCAGGCTCTTGTGGTCAGTGTAGATGTCACAGTTGTTGCTTATTAGATAGTGTCTCCAAATCTTGAGTGCATGTACCACGGCTGCAAGTTCTAGGTCATGAGTCGGGTATCGCTGCTCATGTTCCTTCAACTGTCTTGAGGCATAAGCTATCACCCTTCCTTCTTGCATTAGTACACAGCCCAAACCTTGCCGAGAGGCGTCACAATATACAACAAAATCTTTGTGAATATCGGGTAGGGCTAGTACAGGTGTAGTAGTGAGCTTCTCCTTCAAGGTCTGGAAACTCTTCTCACATTCAGGAGTCCATATAAACTTGTTCTCTTTCTTCAGCAAGTTGGTCATGGGTCTTGCAATCTTGGAGAAATTCTCAATAAATCTGCGATAGTATCCTGCAAGTCCCAAAAAGCTTCTGATTTCTAACACATTACGGGGTTGTTCCCACTCTTTCACAGCTTCAATCTTGGCTGGGTCTACTGCGACTCCTTCTCCTGACAGTACGTGACCAAGGAAAGCAACTTCCTCAAGCCAGAATTCGCACTTGGAGAATTTGGCGTATAGCTGGTTGCGAGACAACCTCTCCAATACGGTCCTCAGATGATGTTCATGTTCCTCTTTTGTGGCTGAGTAAACCAATATATCATCAATAAACACCACTACAAACTTGTCTAGCTCATTCATGAAGATCTTGTTCATCATGTTCATGAAGTATGCTGGAGCATTAGTGAGTCCGAATGAGACTACTGTGCACTCATACTGTCCATATCTAGTGACAAATGCAGTCTTCGGGATATCTTCTTCCCTGATCTTCATCTGATGGTACCCTGATCGAAGATCAATCTTTGAGAAGTACTTGGCCTTACTCAATTGATCTAACAGATCATCGATGCGGGGCAGTGGGTACTTGTTCTTGATTGTGACCGCATTCAGATTCCGGTGGTCAATGCACATCCTCATCGTGCCATCCTTCTTCTTGACAAACAAAACGGGAGATCCCCAGGGCGAGGCACTAGGCCTAATGAAGCCCTTCTCCAGTAATTCTCCCAGCTGCTTCTTGAGTTCCTTCAACTCATCAGCCGACATTCTGTAGGGTCTTTTGGCAATCGGTGCAGTTCCTGGCATCAGCTCTATAACAAACTCCACATCTCTATCTGGTGGCATTCCTAGGCAACTCCTCTGGAAATACGTCATTGAATTCACAGACTACTGGCACATCTCTGAATGTCAGCTCCATTTTATCTGCCTTAGTCTCCAGAGCACATAGGAGGAGTTGGACTCTCCCGGTTTGGGGTATACATCGGACGGCTGTTCCCCATGGGTGGGTTACCTGAACATATCTAGGTGAACAAGATATCACTCCCCGGTGTTTGGTTAGCCAGTCCATGCCTAAGATGACATCTAAGCTATTGGAGGGTAGTAGGGTTAGGTCAGCTCGAAAGTCAAGTCCCTCGATTGTAATTATCACTCCCCTACATATGTGAATGCTTCTGAAGGTTCCTAAGGGCGAGCTAGTTAGGATGGGGTTTGCTCTCGGGGTTACAGGTATGTTATGCTTACGTGCATATGCAGATGAAATGTATGAACATGTAGCTCCCGAATCGAACAGAACTGTAGCCATGTTACCCTGAACTAGGAAAGTACCGTACACAGCATCAGGTGCAGCTTCAGCTTCCTCAGCGGTCATGTGGTTCAGTCTTCCTCGGGCAGCAGATCCCCGGTTTGGTGTGCCCTGTGTAGCTGCTGGTGCACGGTTGAGGTCGGGGCACACAGCCATACGGTGTCCAGGCTTTCCGCACCCGAAGCAAGTGAAGGGCGCACTGCCTGCTGCGGTTGTCGCAGGAGCCTTCCAATTGTTTGTCCTTGGCGTGTTGGTAGCGGGGGCGGGTGTGTTCTGCACAGCTCGAGTCGGCGCAGGGTAGGTCTGAGCGGGGCGGTGATAGTTGCTGCTGTTGGTACCACCACCACGGCTCGTTCCCGAAGAAGGTCCCTGGCGAGTCCGGAAAGGCGGGGGTGCACCTGTTCGCTGTCTTTGGGGTGGAGCAGTGCGAGCGGGTCCCTCAGAGCGGCGCTTCTTTCCCTTGTTCTGGGCCTCGAACTCCAGACGTGCTTCCATGCGATCCTTCTCGATCTCAATACAGCGGTCAATCAGCTCACGCAGAGTGTAGCTCTTGTTCCCTGACAGAGCCAACCTGATCTTGGTCTGAAGTTCCTTCCTGTAGTAGTACATCTTTTCCTTCTCGGAACTCACGCAAGACGCAGGTGCGTAGCGGAGCAAGCAGTTGAAGCGGGTGGTGTACTCGTGGATCCGGTCAGCTCCCTGGGAGATGTTGCGAAACTCATTCTCCTTGGCCTCCATGACTCTCTCAGGAATGTGGTGGTCACGGAAAGCCTCGGTGAACTCATCCCAGTCAATGCGGGCTGGGTCCTCGTGAGCGCTGGTGTAGTTGTCCCACCATGCTCGTGCAGCACCGGTCAGCTGGTGGCTAGCAATCCCAACACACTCCTCGTCGGAGCAAGTGGTCAGGTCCAGCTTCTTCTCCATCTCTTTAAGCCAATCGTCGGCAGCGAGGGGATCGCTGTCGGTCCCGTCGAAGGTAGGTGGCCTCAGCTTTAGGAAACCCTCCAGTTTCCTTTGGAAGTCATTCTGGGGTGGCCCGTGGTGCCTGTTCATCCCAGTAGCTATGGCATTCAGCAGCTGGGTCTGGTGTGCCATCACTTCCGCCAACGTCGGTGGCGGCGGCGGTGGCGGTGGCAGGTGGCACGTTCTCGCCCTGTGGTGGCGGATCATTCACCGGCGGTGCATCCTCTGCCCGGCGCAACTCTTCTTCCAGGTTAACTCCAGCACGTCGGCCTACTGGGCATCCATGGTTGCGACCACGCCCGCGTCCTGGCGCAGGTGCGGGGGAGGGCTGGCGGTTCTCCAGACTGCGCGGAACGTCTCATCGACATCTGAATTTATTAGGTATGTGCTCAATGCAGTAATAATCTTGTAGTGGTTTAAGTAAGAGTTAGATGTTTTCAACTGATTTAAATGAATTAAAACATTTTTCATGCTATCCTACACTCAACCAAAGAAGCATAGAGAACCATAAGAAGCATAAGATCCAAATGTCACTCATCACATGGTTATTATTACATAAAGGATGTTCCTAGCTGCTAAGAAGATCGTGCTATGCGCAGATAGCCAATGACAGGACAACTCATGGTATCACTAGTCTAAGGGCCACGCAGGGTCCCATAAGCTACTGGTGCATAAGGTCGAGTACGGCGTCGGGTATGCGGCTGACCTCAGCCTCGATCTCGTCGTCGGTCATGGTCAGGCGCTTGACATAGTCGAGAGCTACAGCTAGCTCTGGGGTGGCCTCAATCTCCTGCATCCTTAGAGACGGACACGCTCCCAGGTTGAGCGTAGTGGGTGGTACGCGGAAGTCTCCCTCCTGGGGCTTCACCATCTCCAGTGGGGGAAGCGAACTCTGTACCTTCCGGACCTCAATAGCTCTCCTGGCGTCGGACTGCTTCCAAGCTGTCTCTGTCCTCCTGTAGCTTGTCCTTTAGGAACTCCACCATCTTCACGCTGGTCGATCAGAATCCCTTGGTTGCGGGTGGACTTCTCCTCGGCTTTCTCCAACTGCTTCTCCAACTCCCTGATCCTGGAGCGCAACGTGCTCATCTCGACTCCTCTGTCTCTGCTCCTCTGCTCCCTCTCAGCAAGCGCTCTCTCCTTGTCGTCCAGCCTCCTCTGTAATCCCAATACTCTGCTATTCAGGTAGTCATTGCGTAGCCCAAAATCTCCGATCTTGTCTCGCAAGTCGGCGATCTCGGCTCGGTGTAACTCATCACGGCGCTGCATCTCCAGCTGCAAGTCAGTGACTGCTCTGCTCAAACTCTCCAGGGTCTGAGTCCCTTTCTGCAAACTGTCCTCGACCTCTGCCATGCATGCTCGGTCACGCTGCCTCCTTTGCTCCAATGAGCTGATGAACTCGTCCTGCTCCTGGAGGTGGTGTGCCACTATGCGTAGGCAGGGGTCAGTCTCGGCCTGAACAATCTGGCTGGTGTACAGAATCCTCTGGATGGGGTCAGGGTACAGCTCCAAGGCCTGAGGTAGCAGACGGAAGTGGGTCCCCTTAAGGTACTCGTATGCTGTGTACACAACTGCGCGTAGTACCTTGCGGGAGACGGACTGTACTCCGTCCTCCACAGTCTCTCCAGCAGTGTAGTCAGTAAAGACCGGCATCCCTGGAAGGGTCAGGCTGATGAGTGTCTCAACTCTGGTAGTGACAGGTCCTTCAAACCTCTCAGCCTCGACAAGCTTCCCTCGGCTGAAGTACTGGATCTGGTCTGACGGTGCTCCCAGCTCCTCCAATACCTGGCGTAGCACCATGGCAAATCCGCCGTGGTTCCTCCTATTGATCGGGATCTCAATAGTGTCGTCGTGCAGTGGACGAAGTGGTGGTCCAAGGCTGGTCATCTGCAAATTTTTCAAGAAACGGATTAGCAGGTCCTTGTATTAGATAAGCCATTGCATAAGAAGTGAATGCAAGGTCGGTAATATAACCGAAAGAGAGTCTGGCTTCCTATTCTAGCGTCTATTTTCTATGGGTCTCGTTCTACAGTCAAGTATGGCTCTGATACCAACTGAAACGACCACGATTTCCGCGAAGGAAAATCCACAGGCTTAAATTGTAATTCAACAGATTGCTTGGGACAATCCATAAAATTACCCATTTCTCGGCGGACAGGGAGTGTGAATCGAAGAAGTCCGAGACGGATCGAGGTTGAAGGCGAACGTTCAATATATAAGTCGGGACTTTTAGTTCCGGGTCTGATCCAAAATCGGGACCAAAAATTTTTAGTCCCGGTTCCAACCAGGAACCGAGACTAAAGCTCATACTTTTAGTCCCGGTTCTTGGTAGGAACCAGAACTAAAAGTGTGTTTTTGGTGGGCCTGAAAATTTCGGCCCACCTTTAGTCCCGGTTGCAGCCTAGAACCGGGACTAAAAGTCAGATTTCTGTTCATCTCCCGCCAACTTTTTCATTTCTTTTTGTCTCACTTTATAATACTTATAAACCTTAATAATTCAATAGTAAATGGAAATGTTGACAAATTTTTTTTAAAAAAAGGTTTCTGCTTTATTTTACTGCATACTACACAGAAGAAAAATCTTTTACTTATATTTCTTGATTTCTTTACAAATAGTAAAAGTAATATATGATAATAATCATTAATTCATTAATGCAAAAATATAGTGCTCAACAAATATAAATAAAATGGTTGGTATTTGACAGAAAAGTTGTTTTCAATTTATTTCAACGTAAATTCATGGATCTAATGTCTCACAATTATTACATAATAGCTCAATTCGCTCTAAGCAATCACAGTAGTGAACTTTTTTTAAATATATGTCCCTTGATCATAATCGACGCAGCCATGGGGTGTCTTCGTTGTTCAATAGGATGCTTGGGTCTTTGTTGACCATGAAGGGTGGGATTCGATCATCCTTCTGATAATCTTCTGATGCGTCTATCTTATCTTCAATTCTCACAATGTTTCTTTTTCCTAAAAGCACTATATGACGCTTTGGCTCATTGCTAAATGGGTTCTTATCGTTTTTCCCTCTTTTCGGTTTCGAAGACATGTCATTGACATAGAATACCTAATTGACATCCTTGGCAAGCACAAATGGTTCATCTTTGAACCCACTATTATTGAGGTCCACTATTGTCATTCCATACTGGTTGTCCACTGTTACCCGCCTCCGGACACCTTTACCCACTGGCACTTGAACAAAGGAACTTTAAAAGTGAAACGACCTCGATTTCCGCGAAGGGAAATCCACGGGCTCGAATTGTAATTCAACAGATTGCTTGGGACAATCCATGAAATTACCCATTTCTCAGTTGACACCAGGATCCATACAACGGTAATTAAGTCTTACATAAACATTTATTACATCGCCACACTGGCGGAATCAACATTCAGAGAAGCTTTAGAAGATGCGGAAACATTTCATCCTTCACGGCCAACTTGAGTGTAGCACGTGACCCTATTCTTCGCCGTCGTCTTCCTCGAAGTCGTACTCATTCTCGTCACCTGACAGCAAATTTATCAGTACGATTTGTACTAGCCACGGAGCCCACCTATGCAGCATTTGCTTTGTGGAAAGTGGATGCAAGGCTATACAAGCAGACCTATAGGCTGAGGTTTTCCTATGCAGCTGTAATCAATGTTTAATTAGTCAAGTTTTATCTCCAATTACACCATCATCCCTTTTCCCATCACCACATCTCACATACCCACACCTCACTCTCATTCGACAGGCCCAACTCCCTCTCGGGCCTATCTCAGCGGCACACTACCACAACGGGTACACTGCCGGAAAATGTCATCCAAGGGGTGAAGAGAACACTCACTACACTAGTAGAAGCCTCACAGGAAAGGTCCATAACCAACAAGTTGGCATATGTATCGATCGATCAACCGTACACTCTGCAGAGGTTTCACTACCCACAAGATTAGCCATCATAGGTGTTGCGCAAACACCTAGGCAGAATTCCGGGTACTTGCTTGCCTAGGTCGATGCCACCCTACCACTCAGCCCTGGGATATTCCGGATCCTACACCGTTATGCTGAGACTGGGAGACACAGTACCGGGCCCATCCAGTGGTACTACGCATCTAGAACGGAACGGGAACCCATCGACCGTCTCTGCCCACCCTTATCACCTCTCAACCTTAGCAGTAGTGGCACCGTCCTACCAAGTAGTCCAGCCGTCTCCCGCCCATCAGAAGCGAGTGAGTAGAAAAGGATTCCCATGAACCTGAAACTAGTCCGTCCTAGGTTTGACCAAGCAGGCATCTTCACTTAGGGGATACTCTCCCCGTGCCATCACAGCACCTCCGTCCACGGGCTTCAAACCACCAAGGCTATCCCACCCGGAACCTCCTCAACAACTTTACCCGCCACAGGTATCTCGCTTGGGGATGCCCAGGTTGCACCCCTGGCACGACTTGCCCCATGGGCTTGTCTCACATCCCACTTGGTCGACATCAACCCTTACCACGCACCCAAGACGCACGCAGCACTCTCTCCCAGTGGTTATAATCAGTTATACACCGTCCCAATTCCACCACATAGCATATAGCAAGTAGAAAGTAGTGGAAGAGTAACAGTAAATTAAGCAAGCAGCTAACCTAGCAGCGGATAGCAGGGTATAGTCTTATCAAGGCAGGGAATTCAAATATACTACCATGCAACCAATCCATACATAATCATAAAGCAATAGCAACAATGTCATTTGCAATGCGTAAATAGGATCTAAGGATTTGGTGGGACGTGGCACCTTCGTAGTCGTCTCCTAGCTCCTGAAAGTACTCGTGGTCGTCTTCCTTAGTCAGATCCTCCTCCGGCTCTGAAATCGAACACGAAATAGTCGCGTCAGCGACTCCTATAGAGTATTTCAGAAAAATCCAATAAAATAAAGAGCCAAATGCACACAAACATAGTCTTAGATTGTAGATCTCATTTTTCTGAGAATTTTGATATATGGTGCGCAATTTTTGGACATCGTATGAATAAGTTATGAATTTCCGAAGATTATCCTATTTTCTGAAAATGGAAAATGGTCGATTAATCAGGGGCACCTCGGGATTGGTGCACAGTGGCGCGCGGGTCCAGTAGTGCGGCATGTGGCGCCTCATCAGAACACAGACCCGATGGTCGCCCACCAGGTGTTCGATGCTGGTTCCCAGAGAGTCGCCGGCGTCGGCGTAGCTCGGCGTAGCTCGGCGGAGCTCGGCGGGGCTCGGCGTAGCTCGGCGTAGCTCGGGCGAATCAGAGATTCGGGGCGCCGAGGGTGCCGCTCTCCCGAGCTCTCCCGGGGAGGCTCGGGCGAATCGGACATTTGGGCGCCGAGGGTGCCGCTCTCCCGAGCTCTCCCGGGGAGGCTCGGGCGAATCGGAGATTTGGTGCGCCGAGGGTGCCGCTCTCCCGAGCTCTCCCGGGGAGGCTCGGGCGAATCGGAATTTTGGGCGCCGAGGGTGCCGCTCTCCCGAGCTCTCCCGGGGAGGCTCGGGCGAATCGGAATTTTGGGCGCCGAGGGTGCCGCCCTCCCGAGGGTTGGCTGTCATTAGTGAAATGATGTCGTGGGCCTCCTTCTCTCCCACGGCATACGGCGGTTCTCCGACGAGGTGGAGGCGCACGTAGCCAAGGCGACAGACATGATTCGGGGCTCGGCTATCTACGCGGCGGTGCCGAGGTAGACTTGGCGAAGCTCGTCGGCCTTTCTCCGCAGCGCGAGGCGATCGGGGGTACTCGGAACGGATTTTAGGCGAGGCGGAACGTGTCGGCGGCGATCACGTTTCCCCGAGAACGCACCTCTCGGTGTTCCGGGCTATGGAGGTTCGATCTTCTGCAACTAAGCTTGTCCGAGGTGGTCGGTGAGTTGGTGGTCACGCTAGCGGGTCGCGTCGGCGGTTTCACGGCTTGTGCGCGCGGGAACGCCGTCGAGGTGGCGGTGCTCCGAGCACATGTGACGGCGATGCCCGTCGGAAGTGGCCTGACGTCCATAGCCGATGTCCAGTGGTTTGATGGCCGGTCTTGTGCGCGTGTTGTGCGAAGTGTTCAGGGGCCGGAAACAGCCCGCGGCCTACACGCTCGTGATGCCGAGCGCCATGACCGTAGCACGGCGAGGTTGGATGAGGTGCTCGGTGGCTCACCGTGGGGCTGGTGAGGTAAGGATGTCGGTGCAGTGACGAGGTGACGCTGTGCATAGTGATCGCAGTGCCGTGCCGCTCCTCGTCCGCAGCTCGGGCTTCTCCTCCGTGTCCGGCTCCGGCATGCTCCGCGGCGGCGGCGCTCCGGCAGCTTCTCCTCCTCTGCTCCGCCCTTCTCCCTTCTCCCTCTCCCTCTATTGTGCGATGTGGTGTAGTGGTTGTGCCGCAGCGCGGCGGCGGCGAGTGGGACGAGGTCTAGGGCTTCGGGGCGACTCCTTTTATAGACGGCCAGGGCATGGCGTGGCGGCAGGACGATGATTAGCGGCGAAGGGGGCACGTGGAGACCATCGGTGCTCCCGAGCTAGGGTTTCCCAGTGCGCGCGGCTTCTTGGTGAGCAAGGCAGGGGACAGGCGAGGGACAGCGGGGTCAGGGCTCTGCCATGCGTGGCGCTGTCGGTCACGCCATTTGCGTGACTCTGTCGGCCACCGTCTTTCGCGAGGCGAGAAGAAGAACAGTAGCGAGAGCGGCTGACAGGCGGGGCCGGGCGGTCAGCGGCTGCGGGGGAGTGGGTGAAACGGTCATGCGCGCGCGCTTGCTCGGTTGGGCCGCAGCTGGGCCGACAGGCTGGCTTCCTTTCTTCCTCTCTTCTCTTTTCTTTTTCCTTTTCTATTTTCACTTAAGTGTATTTATATACATATATTACCATTTTTAAATATTGAGTAAATACAAACATAAATTGCAATAAATCCCAATTGTGATGCATAAGCTATTATTCTATGTGAATGGAATTAAAATGCAAGCTATACTCCTTTATTTACCAAATTCATAATGAAACCTATATGCTTGCACAAGAAAAATGGGTTTTCATAATAAATAAATGAAAAATTTTAATTGGTTGGGATTTTTAGGTTGTGTGGGTTTTTAGGGTTGTTACAAAAAGTAGGTCCATAGTCTAGTTCCCATATCTCCTCTATGCGGCCATAGTATGTTTGCTTAGTCCCGTTCGGGTCTGTGGCATCTATGCGGATACCACTGTTTTGGTTGGTGCTCCTTTTATCTTGGGCTACCGTGTAGAATGTATTTCCATTTATCTCGTACCCTTTGTATGTGAGGATATGCCATGATGGTTGCCTAGCCAACAAACACAGTTGCTCCAGAATACTCTCATCACCCTGACATTCTTTTCGTAACCAACCGCTAAAAGATTCCATGTGATGGCGCGAAATCCAAGCTTCAGACTTGCCTGGAAATTGTGATAGTTGGAATTCCTTGTGTCTATCCATATATGGCTCCACCAAGGTGGAGTTTTGCAGAACTGTGTAGTGTGCTTTATTGAAATAATCGTCACGCTGACCGATATATGCTTTCTTCCCTAGTGTCCCCTTTCCACTTAGACTCCCCTCATGTCGTGATTCTGGAACACCAATTGGGTCTAGATCAGGAATAAAGTCAACACAGAACTTAATGACCTCCTCGGTTCCATAGCCCTTCGCGATGCTTCCTTCTGGCCGAGCACGGTTGTGAACGTAATTCTTTAAGACTCCCATAAACCTCTCAAAGGGGAACATGTTGTTTAGGAACACAGGACCCAGAATAATAATCTCCTTGACCAGGTGAACTAGGAGGTGCGTCATGATATTGAAGAAAGATGGAGGGAAAACCAACTCGAAGCTGACAAGACACTAAACCACGTCATTCTGTAGCTTAGCAATATCTAGAGGATTGATTGCATTCTGAGAAATTGAGTTGAGGAATGCACATAGCTTCACGGTGGCTAGACGTACATTTGGAGATAGAATTCCTCTTAATGCAACTGGAAGCAATTGTGTCATGAGCACGTGGCAGTCATGAGACTTTAAGTTTTAGGAATTTCTTCTCTGGCACGTTTATTATACCTTTTATATTTGAAGAGTATCCGGATGGTACCTTGATGCTGTCTAGGCATTCAAACAGGCTCTCCTTCTCTTGTTTGCTAAGACTGTAACTAGCAGGTCCTAAGTATTGGCAGTCCATCAGCTGTCTTCTCATTCAAACGCTGGAGGTCCTCTTGTGCTTCAGGTGTGTCCTTGCTCTTCCTGTACACACCCATGAAGCCAAGTAGGTTCACACAAAGATTCTTTGTTAGGTGCATCACGTCAATCGCATTGCGGACCTTTAGGACTTTCCAATATGATAGCTCCCAAAATATGGATTTCTTCTTCCACATAGGTGCATGACCGCTAGCGTCGTTCGGAACGGGTTCACTGCCAGGTCCCTTTCCGAAGACTACTTTCACGTCCTTGACCATATCGAGTACATCCTCACCGGTGCAGTTGATAGGCTTGAACTTGTGGTCCGCCTTACCTTTAAAATGCTTGCCTTTCTTTCTTACAGGGTGATTCGCAGGCAGGAATCGACGATGCCCAAGGTAGACAACATTTCTACATTTTTTCAAAAATATACCTTTAATGTCCGTGAAACAGTACACACATGCATTATATCCCTTGTTCGACTATCCTGAAAGATTACTTAGAGCAGGCCAATCATTGATTGTTACGAACAACAATGCACGGAGGTCAAAGTGCTCCTTGTTTGTGCTCATCCCAAACACGTATACCTGGTTTGTTCCACAAAAGCAGTTGTTCTTCAATTAGTGGCCTCAGGTACACATCGATATCATTGCCAGGCTGCCTTGATCCTTGGATTAGCACGGGCATCATAATGAACTTTCTCTTCATGCATAACTATGGAGGTAGGTTGTAGATACGTAGTGTAACAGGCCAAGTGCTATGACTACTATTCTGCTCCCCGAAAGGATTCATACCATCCGTGCTTAAAGCAAACCTTATGTTTCTTGCAGTCGCCTGCAAAATCTGGGAACTCTCAATCAATTGCTGTCCATTGAGACCCATCAGCCGGGTGTCTCAGCATATTGTCTATCTTACGGTCTTCTTTGTACCATCGCATTAACTTTGCATGCTCTTTATTTCTGAACAAACGTTTCAAGCGTGGTATTATAGGAGCATACCACATAAACTTGGCAGGGATTTTCTTTCTGGTTCTTTCATCCTCAACATCACCAGAGTCATCTCGCCTGATCTTATACCGTGATGCATGGCATACCGGGCAAGAATCCAACTTCTCGTACTCCTCGCCACGGTAGAGGATGCAATCATTAGGACATGCATGTATCTTTGTGATTTCCAATCCCAGAGGGCAGACAACCTGTTTGGCTTCATAGGTAGTGGCTGGTAATTCGTTATCCTTTGGAAGCATCTTCTTTATTTTTGTAAGCAACTCCCCAAATCCCTTCGTCGGATACACCATTCTTTGCCTTCCATTGCAACAACTCTACTACCCAATTTTTTCTGTCCTGCATCACAAGTTAGATATAGCAACTTCTTGTGATCCTCTAGCATACGCTCGAACTTGATCTTCTCCTTTTCACTTTCGCATTCTCTCTTTGCATCGCAAATAGCCTGAGCAAGATCATCAACGGGATCATCTTGTGCTGGTACCTCTTTTTCAGCTTCCTCCATTGGAATATCATTGTTTAATATACCATAGTCAGCAATAGTGTCACACTGTCACCATCGTCCTATTGTTCTTCTTCGTTCTTCTTCCATTATAACACCTCTTTCTCCGTGTTTGGTCTAGCAGATGTAGTTTGGCATGAAACCCGACTTGAACAAGTGAGAATGAAGAATCCTTGAGCAAGAATATTCCTTCAAATTCTTACATACAGCACATGGGCAGCACATGAATCCATCCCGCTTGTTTGACTCGGCCACATTTAAGAAAATATGCACGCCCTCAATGAAATCCTTGGAGCGACTGATCAGTGTTGTACATCCAATGCCGACTCATCTACATTACAAGACAAAAGAACATATATCACAATACTGAACATTAATTTATGGAAGCCTCGCTGCAATGTAGACAGTCACAACTAGCACTAAACTAATTAAACCTAAAATACACTTCAACAGCCTAAGGATATCACGACCGATCTTAACTAAAACAGACAAATCATTCGTCTGTTCAATATCAATGGGCTTCGTTCGCGGGCTCAGTGCCTCATCAGCTAGCTCATCACCCACCGCAGCCGCCTCTACAAGAGTTCCAAACACGTGTTTGGCATACTCTTCTTCCCAGTACCACCCTAGACATCCACTACCATCCCACTGAAATTAAGACAAAAAATACATAAGTTTAGTAAAAAAATACATAATTTATTATATATAATCATCAAATGCGATGGAGTAACTCACATTACGATCCGGACACTTGTAGAAGATGCGCCCCTTGTTGGGACCCTCCTTCTTCACTCGAAACTCAAGCACATTCTTTTTCTTGCACTCGCCGCACTCAATGAGAGGAAGGTCTGATCTCAGCCTCTTTTGAACCCGATGATAGGCCGACGACCCGGAAGCATTCGTCATCTACTCTTTACTCTCCAGACTCAAATTTATAAAGCACTTAAATTCTAATAATGTATTTTAACAAGTGAAACTAAAAAATTCCTAAAATTTAAAACATATGCAACCAATATTTGAGCGATCAATGTGTGATATGTATATTAGCAATGAAATATGTATACCGGCTCATTTAATCTTCCTTCAACCAAAAATGCAAACTATCAAGTGATTTTGAGCTTGACACAAAAAAATAGAGGGAAGAATCATATATATATATATATATATATATATATATATATATATATATATATATATATATATATATATATCGATCCAATTTTTTCTAGGCCAAGAATTGAGATATGATAGTAACTAAACAAGAGAGAATAAAGATAGCAACCTTTACAACCGTAGAACTGAACTTGGAGTAATGTAGACCGAACTCCAAACCCTGTTTGACTCCTTGAGCAAGAACAGCGAGAGCAAGAAACTGAGTTTGAGAGAGCAAGAACACTGAGTTTGAATGGCTCGGGCTCGGGGGAGAAGAAGGTTCAAATACAGGGAGGAACATTAGTCCCGGTTTTGGATATTAACCCGGGCTAAAACTCAAGCTTTAGTCACGGTTTTGGCCACAAACCGTGACTAAAGCTTTAGTCCCGGTTTTTAGCTTCAACTGGGACTAAAGCTTGACTTTTAGTCCCTGTTCTTGACCCCAACCGGGACTAAAAGCTCTCCCAGAGCATCTAGCCGTTGGGAGCCGTTGGGAAGAAACATTTAATACCGGCTGTTCTTTAAAATCGGGATTAAAGATATCTTTTTCCCGGGCGAAAAAAACTCCGGTACTAAAGCTGAAATCGGCTGCGGATCAAAAGTCTACTCTCTACTAATGAGTATATTAAAAAAGTATAACCATATACTATATAGATAAAAAAGTATAACCACATACTACTCTAGATGGTTTAGTATAGCCATATACTTCATCTACGTATATTTCTTCGGACCATAGACGATCTAAATTTAGAGACATAGACATGGGACTAACTACTCCACTGATTAGAGCGCTGCGCTGGGCTCTGGTTAATAACTGGTTGGGCGGCGCGCTCGCCGTTTCTCCTAGGCCATAAATTGCCCATGTTGATTACCTCCTACTGCGTCCACGGGAATAAAAGATCGTTATTTTATATTGTTGGCGCGAGCGTGAGGCTCTGTTTTAGATCCAGTACAAATTACAACTGCAACTAGTCACATCAACGTTGCGGCACATGCATGGAGCATTAAATGTAGACGAAATATTTGCATGTTTGTACTTTTTGCATGTGCATCACGAGACGAATCTTTTAAGCCTACTTGGGCCATGATTGGACAAAAGTTATCAAATACAAACGAACGTGCTACAATGCAGAATTGCAACTGCAACTGGGATCTAAACGGAGCCTGAATCTGCGGCATTAAATGGCGTGTTGGCGTATTGCATGCAGCATTTTACTTTTAATCCCATTGAAATTTGCACCATTAGAGTTTCATGCTTTTTACTACCATTCATTCAGCTGGCGCAAGTCCTACTGCGTCCACGGGAATAAAAGATCGTTATTTTATATTGTTGGCGCGAGCGTGAATCTGTGGCATTAAATGGCGTGTTGGCGTATTACACGCAGCCTTTTAGAGCAAGTATAATAAGGCTGACTAGGCAGGCTGCAAGGTTGTCCACATCATAAAAATCTGAGTTAGAAGAGAGAGGAGGAGGAAAGGAAAGAAAGCAGGCTGCCCAGCTATCGCCGAGGTGAGACACATACTACGAGGTAAAAACATCAGCTTATCGTCGATGTTAGTTTAATGAACCGGTGTTTTGCGGGCGTTTGTCCTCCCTCAAGATCCCGTGTGCACATGCCTGCTGGTTCACCTCTTGGCTCTTGCTGGTCATAGAGATATACGCATACAACAGATCACAGGAGGGTGGTGTGCATACCCAAATATTAAATATCTCTGTCTTCTCTACAGCCAACTCTTCGGCCTTTCTAGTATACGAGCCTTTTTTGAGGAAGACTGTGAGTGACATGGCATTAGTATGCAGCCTGCTAACAGCCAGCTGCTGGCGTTATTATTAACCTTGCTCTTACTTTTAATCCCATTGAATTTTGCACCATTGGAGTTTCATGCTTTTTACTACCATTCAGCTGGCGCACCTACGGAACGTGCATGATGCACCGGCGTAGGCAGTTTTTTTTTTTATTATTATTACTTCATATTGCTAGTTGTAGTAGTATAATTTTATTGCTAGAAGCTCCATAGTAAATATGAACTTTTGAGTAAAAAAAATCAGGATAAGACCGGGCCCACTGTTGTTCAGCTATGACATTGCTCGCTGGCTGGCTGCACTTGCTCGTAGGCAGTTTTTATTATTATTATTATTATTATTATTATTATTATTATTATTATTATTATTATTATTATTATTATTATTATTATTATTATTATTATTACTACTACTACTTCATATTGCTAGTTGTAGTAGTATATATATGCTACTCTTGCTCGCTGGCTGCACCCGCGCCAATTTCTACTCAACAGTTTTGACCATATGTAGATGCAAATATAGTATGATTCAAGGAGGGAATTTGTTGATAAGATGAGACATGGGTGAGCTATCTGAAATTGGTGCATCAGAAGAAAAAGCAAAGAATGTTAATCTCCATGTATATTCCTATATTTTGTTAGCACCTAGAGTTTGTTACTTTAAAAGTAGACTCTGTAATACTATCCAACCCATATAATTAATTTGAGTTATATTGATATTTATACTTCATGTATGTAACAATTTTCAGAAGTTGCTATGCGCTAAATAACTTTATAAAGTCTGTTTGCAAAATTATGCCTTATCAATATTGGTAAGTTAATTTAACTACTCTATATTTTATAAAACAATACTATTACAAATATAATTACATCATAGTGTCGTCATGCAAGATGAAAGGACTATTTATACTACTATAACAACCATGAGAGAACCTAGAACCTATAATATTTTTTTAACAAAATAAATACTCAAATTTGTGAATAAAAAACTCAATAAGTATTAAAGTTTTGACCTAAATACAGATAGAAATAATTGAAATATCTAGATTAAAAGTTAAATTGAAAGTTTAGCCTCATGATATGACACAAAGGTATGCAATAATAGTACATAACATGAGTGAAAGGACCGAATCGATGCCTAAAGGGGGGTGAATAGGCTCTTCAAAAATTAGACAAAGGTTAGTAAATAAACTGCACCCCGACAAAACTGGCTAGGCAAGCTCCTCAACCCGGCTGGGCCGGATAACCCGGCTTGGCCGGTTTTACCACCCGGCTTGGCCGGGTTTCACGACTTTGCCCAGTGGTTCCCCGGAACTTCCGGGTTTCGTCGGAACTTCCGGTATGAGCCGGAACTTCCGACCTGCACAGCTGACTAACGAGGTTCGAACTGTTTCTTCTCTTCACTAAGATTACAACTCGACTTGTGGAGCTTATGTAAGTGTATGGAAAAATCCAAACACCTCCTGCAAACACAAACCACAACAATCGAGTAGCACAAGTAGAATATGGAAGTAAATGTGTGATGAATGAGCAAAGTGTGAGGCAAACCAAGAGAAGACACAGGGATTTGTTTGACCGAAGTTCGGCACACCCAAAGGTGTCCTACTCTCCGTTGTGGGAGCCGGTGAGGACCCAACCAAGGTCAACTCGTGGCCGGACCCGAAACGGTCTCTTTCCACCTTCTTCACTAAGGAGCTTTCTTTCCTTTTTCAGCGGGTGAAAGGTCCTAAATGGCTAGAGGGGGGGTGAATAGCCTATAAAAAATCTACAAACAACACTTAACAAGCCGATTAGTAACAATAGCAAGCTTTGCAAAACACTAGCTCTAAACTATGCTATGCAAGCCACCTAGACAAGTATACTACACTATGATCTCTAGTTCACACTCAAAGGCTATGTTACTACTTTACACTATTCTTAAGTGAGCAACTAACTAACAAGCTACACAAGAGAGAAGTACACCAATGTAAAGAGTAAAGGTGATTTCAATACCGCCGGTGAAGAGAAGATATGAAGTCCAATATAACCAATCAATCACATATAAGGGAAATCCTCGGTAGAGAGATGACACAAGATTTTTTTTACCGAGGTTCACTTGCTTGCCGGCAAGCTAGTCCTCGTTGTAGCGATACACCCACTTGGAGGTTCACGCGCTAATTGGCATCACACGCCAAACCCTTCTCAAGGGTGCCGCACAACCAACACAAGATGGGGATCCACCAAGCTACGAGCAATCCACTAAAGATGCCTTTCGCGATCTCCCGCGGGGATAGGCTCAAGAACCCCTCACAACTTCACCGATCGGAGGCGGAGACAATCACCAACTCCCCTCAACGATCCTCGCAGCTCCAAGCCGTCTAGGAGTCGGCAAACTCCAAGAGTAACAAGAGAAACCGCTGCGAAATACCACTACCAAGTGCCTCTAGATGATCTCAATCAATGCAATGCACTTGATGCTCTCCAAACTCACCAAATGATGAACACAATCAAGTAGGATGAGTGAGAGTGGAGTGGGAAGGCTCACAAGTATGTTATGATGTTTAGGAGTGCCAAGAGCTACCCTCCAAACCGGCCAAGTGACTATTTATAAGCCACACACAAAGAACTAGCCGTTTAGAGTTCACTGCGTACCGTCGGACTGTCCGACGGCCAGAGCGTCGGACTAATCCGCACGGTCCGACGCCTCGGATGAACGCCACGTGTCACTAGCCATTTGAAGTCGAACGTTGGATCACAACGGCTATTTCCTCGCGCCAAAACGACCGTCGGACGGACGAACGTCGGACTAAATCAACCGGTCCGACGCCCTCAGCCGACCACCGTCGGACTCAGTCAGACGGAGCCGTCGGACTAACGAACGCGGCCGTCCGACGTTTCCAGAGAGCTCCCCGAGCCCTGAAAACCGTCGGACGATGGTCCGACGCTCACCGTCGGACTAACGCCGAGAGTCCGACGCTCTCAGAGCTCGCCACGTGTTACCTGCTGCGGCTCTGTACCGTCGGATCCTGAGAACAATGGTCCGACGCTCCGAAATCAAGCGTCCGACGCTTGCTGAAGGGGTTAGCCGTCGGACCGAAGACAATGGTCCGACGCTCAGTCAAGTTAGAGTCCGACGCTACTTTTTCTATTGTAACGTTTCCGAAATTCGCCGAAACCTGCCTCGCAAGCTCGGCAGGAGGAAGAGAGGACCAAACCCTCTCTAACCCTCAAACTTCACCCAGTTTCTTAAGTCACTAACACTCCAAAGTGTCTCTCACTTAGGTGCACGAGTGTTAGCCTTTTTCAAAGAGTTTTCCACGGGTCAAGTTAGTGTCACTAGCATCTATATGCATATGCAATGATCATGAACACCTAGTGGCACTTGATAACCATATTTCAACAACGATTTCGCCCCTCTTGATAGTACGGCTATCTATCCTAAATGTGATCACTCCCTCTATGGAGTCTTGATCACCAAAACCAAAAAAGCTCCTATTGGTTATACCTTTGCCTTGAGCTCCCGGTTTCTTATCAACTTCCTTCTCATCTCTTGATGGACCTTGTGGACACATATGATGATGGACTTATACCATTTGCATGGATGCCGTCAATAGGGCTTTCTCCTTTGTTGATGGACTTACACCATTTTCATGGACGCCGTCATTGCCCTTCACTTGTGACTTCCACCGACCCGGTCCTTTGCTCCATCTTGCCATTTGCTAATCAATTCTCATGAAACACTTAGAGCAATCGTTAGCAAACTAGGTTTCATCAATTACCCAAAACCAAACATGGGCTTTCAATCTCCCCCTTTTTGGTAATTGATGACAACCTTCACAAAGATATGAAATGAAAACCAAGTTTGCACTTTGGTAGTATTAGCTCCCCCTACATATGTGATTCCTTGTGTTTGGTTCAATTTTTCACATATGCATGAATTTGAAAGTTTGGGTGAGCTACTACTATCAAATGATGCTAAGGTATATAGAATGGACCTTTGAAGCGTGATACCATCGGAGTTGCGGAAATATACCATCCTTAGCACCATTGTTTGCTAGTCATGCATCACAAACTCAAAATACCTCGTGAGATCATCATTTAAGTAAAAGAGGTACTTTGTATGATGTATAAGTCTTATGCATGCTAGTTTGTCAAATCACCATTCAAATCCTATTTCTAATCATTTGACCAATTCAAACAAGTATAGGAATTGAAGTTTTGACAATGCAACATTTCATATGTTAATGCATACACAAATGCAACAACTTATTCATGAGCTTGCTCCCCCTACATGTGTGCTTTCAAATTTTTAATTGACCCCTTTCCTTTCTTATCTTTGTGACTTTCTTCTCCCCCTTGTCAACAATCACCAAAAATGGTACAAACTATGGGAATATCAAGTCAGTAAATGGGGTTTAGTTCATTTTCACATTGGTTCAATCTAGATTACTTGCCTAGAATATGTAACTAAGTTTGATCCAAGGACAAGCTTCTTCACACCTTACTTGTAGGGTTATCTTGACCATGTTAAGTTACACATCATGAGCTCATGTTCTAGATTCAACACTAGGTTTGCAAGCCCATCAATATGTCATATGCTACCACTTGATCATACAAGCATAAAGAACAGAAGTGGTACCATATATACATGAATGCATTTGATTTTTTCATGAATGAGCCTATAAGATGCATTTCATGTCTACATGAACTAGACAAATCCTTATCAAAGTATGAATGCCATGTCAACCAATTTTACCTTACTTTAGTCGAAGGAGAGGCATGTCATATAATGTAGGATGCGTTTCACTTCATGTTGGAGTAGTCTAGTATGTTTAGCTCATTTCTCAATTTGCAAAATCTTGACTCATCAAGTGGCTTGGTAAAGATATCCGCTAATTGATCTTCGGTGCCAACACTTTCAATTGCAATGTCCCCTTTGATTTGGTGATCTCTAATGAAGTGATGCCTTATGTCAATGTGCTTTGTTCTTGAATGTTGCACGGGGTTGTTGGTTAGCTTGATAGCACTCTCATTGTCACAAAGCAAAGGCACTTTCTTATATTTCAATCCAAAATCACTCAAAGTTGCCTTCATCCAAAGCAATTGTGCACAACAACTTCCGGCACTAATGTACTCCGCTTCGGCCGTTGAGAGAGCAACACTATTTTGCTTCTTTGAAGACCATGATACAAGTGACCTTCCAAGCAATTGACAAGTTCCACTAGTGCTCTTTCTATCCACTTTGCAACCGGCATAGTCGGAATCCGAATATCCAATAAGCTCAAAGTTGGATCCCTTAGGATACCACAACCCAACATCTTGTGTGCCCTTCAAATACCTCAATATTCTCTTTGCGGCTTTCAAATGACTTTCTCTTGGTGAGGCTTGAAATCTTGCACACATGCACACACTAAACATGACATCCGGTCGAGATGCGGTCACATAAAGGAGACTTCCAATCATTGATCTATATAGCTTTTGATCTACCATTTTGCCACTATCATCCAAGTCCAAATGCCCATTAGTTGCCATAGGAGTATTCATGGGCTTTGCATGTTCCAATCCAAATTTCTTCACCATGTCCCTTATGTACTTTCCTTGACTTACAAATGTACCATTCTTCATTTGCTTAACTTGAAGACCAAGGAAGTAGCTAAGCTCACCAATCATGGACATTTCAAACTCACTTGCCATCATATTTCCAAATTCTTCACAAAAATCTTGATTTGTTGATCCAAAGATGATATCATCCACATATATTTGTAACACAAATAAATCATTTCCAAGCTTCTTAGTGAAGAGAGTTGTATCAACCTTTCCCATTTTGAACCCTTTTGAGAGCAAGAAATCTCTCAATCTCTCATACCATGCTCTAGGTGCTTGCTTCAAACCATACAATGCCTTTCTTAGCTTGTATACATGGTTGGGCTTCTTCACATCTTCAAATCCGGGAGGTTGTTCTACATAAACCAACTCATTGATGTACTCATTGAAAAATGCACTCTTGACATCCATTTGATATAACTTGATGTTGTGGGCACAAGCATAGGCTAATAAGATTCTAATGGCCTCCAATCTAGCAACCGGTGCATAGGTTTCTCCAAAATCAAGACCTTCAACTTGAGTATAACCTTGTGCAACCAATCTAGCTTTGTTCCTTATTACTATGCCATCTTGATCTTGCTTGTTTCTAAAGACCCATTTGGTTCCAATCACATTGTGTTTCTTTGGTCTTTCCACTAGTTCCCAAACTTGATTTCTTGTGAAATTGTTGAGCTCTTCATGCATAGCATTAACCCAATCAACATCTTGCAATGCTTCCTCAATCTTGGTTGGCTCTATAGTTGACACAAATGAGAAATGCTCACAAATTTGAGCTAGTCTTGCTCTAGTTTGAACTCCACTTTGAATACCACCAATGATTTGATCCAAAGGATGATCCCTTGCAATAGAGACCGGTTGGAGAATAGGAACTTGATCATTGGATTGAGATGAACTAGCTTGTTGATCTTGCACTTGAGATTGATCTTGTGAGTCACTTGTACTTGCTTCATTTTCAACTTGCATACTAGTATGAATTGCACCATCATCTTCATCTTCATTGACTTGCCTTGGCCTAATATCACCAATATCCATATTTTTCATTGCATTTGCCAAGTCATTGCCTCTCACGTCACTAAGATTTTCAACTTCATCTTGAGAGCCTTGGGTTTCATCAAATTCAACATCATGTACCTCCTCAAGAGTACCACTAGCCAAATTCCAAACTCTATATGCCTTGCTTATGGTTGAATAGCCAAGTAAGAAACCTTCATCACATTTCTTTTCAAACTTGCTCAATCTTGTGCCTTTCTTGAGAATGTAGCATTTGCAACCAAAAACCCGAAAATATGCAATGTTGGGCTTTCTACCATTCAATAGCTCATAAGGAGTCTTTGCAAGCATACCATGGCAATATAAGCGGTTGATGTAGTAGCAGGCGGTGTTGATTGCTTCGGCCCAAAAGGAATGACTAACATTGTATTCACTTAGCATTGATCTTGCCATATCTATCAAGGTTCTATTCTTTCTTTCAACAATGCCATTTGATTGTGGTGTATACTTGGGTGAGAATTGATGTCCAATACCATACTCATCACACAATTCATCAATCTTGGTGTTCTTGAATTCACTACCATTGTCACTTCTAACTTTCTTGATGGTTGTTTCAAACTCATTTTGGCTTCTCTTGACAAAAGATTTGAATAGATCATACACTTCACTCTTGTCAACTAGAAAGAATACCCATGTATATCTAGTATAGTCATCCACAATCACAAATCCATACTTACTCCCACCAATGCTAGTATATGTAGTTGGTCCAAACAAGTCCATATGCAAGAGCTCAAAAGCTTTACTAGTACTCATCATGCTCTTCTTAGGATGTGTATTTCCAACTTGTTTGCCGGCTTGACATGAACTACAAAGCTTATCTTTCTCAAAAGTGACATCTTTCAAGCCTCTAACTAGATCATGCTTCACTAGTTTGTTCAATTGTTTCATTCCAACATGACCAAGCCTTTTATGCCATAACCAACCCAAACTTGACTTAGTGATCAAACAAGTTGACAATTGAGTTTCACTAGCATTGAAATCCACAAGATATAGGTTGTCATATCTAAACCCTTTGAATATTAAATTTGACCCATCAACACTAACAATTTCAACATCATCAACCCCAAATATGCACTTGAAACCAAGATCACAAAGTTGTGCAACCGAGAGTAAATTGAAATTCAAATTTTCAACTAGCAACACATTTGAGATAGACATATCATTGGAGATAGCAATTTTACCAAGTCCTCTCACTTTCCCTTTCTTGTTGTCACCAAATGTGATTACATCATAGCCACTATTTGCACTTGTGTTGAGAGAGCCAAACATACTAGAATCACCCGTCATATGTTGAGTGCATCCACTATCAAGCACCCAATGCCTCCCTCCGGCTTTGTAATTGACCTAAAAAAGAGATCAATTCCTTTTAGGTACCCAAACTTGCTTGGGTCCTTGAAGGTTAGTGACTAAGCTCTTTGGTACCCAAATGGTCTTCTTCTTTGGACCCAACATGGATGTACCAACAAACTTAGCCTTCACACCATTTGAGCCCTTTGTGAGAACGTAGCAAGAATCAAACTTAATTGAGGATACATAAGCATTGGATTTCTTGTTTTTGCAATCTTGCTCTAAGTGACCAACTTGCTTGCATTTTGTGCAATACCGGCCATTTCTCTTCACAAAACAAGTCTTGTGAGGAGCAAAGGCGGTTTTGCCTTTCTTGGGGATATAGCCCAATCCCTCTTTGTGGAGAGATGCCCTTTGGCTACCCAAGCACATAAGCAAGCGGTCCTCACCACCATAAGCCTTAGCTAAGGAGTGATTGAGCTTTTTAACCTCCTCCTTTAGGTTCTTGTTCTCAACTACTAGTGAAGGGTCACTAGTGGGTGAGGTAGTAGTGGAAGTGCTACAAGAAGGGTTAGTGGTAACAACAATAGGTTCACAAGATATGTCACATGTTACACCTATGTTGCAAGTTTTAGTTTCTTTCTTTTGCACTTGTTGTTGCAGGTCTTCATTTTGCTCAACTAGAGAAGAATGAGCTTCATCAAGCTTAGTGTGAACCTTTTGGAGCTTCTTATGGTCTTCCTTTAGACTCTCATAAGATGCTCTAAGTTCCTCAAGTTCTTGCTCAATGGATTGTTTATCCTTGCGCAAGCCCTTGCATTCCTTTCTAAGTTTATCAAAATGAATACGTGCATCATCAAGCATTTCAATTAATTCTTCTTTTGTTAGGTCATCATCACTATCATCATCACTAGATTCGGTGTCGGATGATACCTTAGAGCCCTTAGCCATGAAGCAAGAAGGAGTGTCGAAGATGGAAGGCTTGTCATGAATGGCAATGCTTGCATGTGCCTTCCTCTTGCTCTTCTTATCATCATCACTCTCTTCATCACTTGAGGAGGCATCACTATCCCATGTCACCACATGAGAATAGTTCTTCTTCTTCTTGTATGAAGATTCCTTCTTCTCTTTCTTCTCCTTCTTCTCATGCTTGTTCTTCTTTTTGCCCTTGTGATCATCTTCACTTGAGTGTGGGCAATCGGCTACCAAGTGATCTTTGCTTCCACAATTGAAGCATCTTCTTGGGCCATCAAATCTTCTTGCATTCTTCTTTCTTCTTGCCCGGTAGCCCTTCTTCTTCATGAACTTGCCAAATCTTCTTACTAGAAGGGCCATTTCTTCATCACTTTCACTTGTGCTAGAGGGATCTTCACTTGACTCTTCTTTGGCCTTGCTCTTGCCCTTTGATGAGGATGTGGCTTTGAATGCCACACTCTTCTTCTTCTCATCTTTGGAGTCTTCATCTTTTTCTTTCTTCTTCTTATTGATCAACTCTTCTTTATCATCATCATCTCTATAAGCATCATCGGTCATCACCTCCGCTAGCACTTGATTTGGAGTCAATTCACTCAATGTTGTCTTCACCAAGACCGTGATCAATGTGGCAAACCGCTTGGGCAAGCTCTTCAAGAACTTCATGGAGAAGTCACTATCCTTCACCTCTTCATCCACGGCCTTGAGATCATTCACAATGACTTGCAATCTATGGAACATCTCCGGCACGGTTTCATCATCCTTCATCTTGAAGCTTGCAAACTTGTCCTTCAAGATGTATGCTTTGGCTGCCTTTACACCCTTGGTGCCCTCATATGATTCCTCAAGCTTCTTCCAAGCTTCATGAGCACTCTCAATGTTCTTGATTTGCTCAAACACTTTTTCATCTACGGCCTCATGAATAGCACAAACCGCAATGTCATTGAGTTGAAGCAATCTTTCTTCGGCGGTTGTGGGATTGGCCGCATTGGCAATCTCAATCTTTGTTTCCACAACCTTCCAAACCTCTCTATTGATTGACTTGATGTGTGAGGTCATCTTGCTCTTCCAATATGCATAATTTGTGCCATCAAATTGGGGTGGCTTCTTGGTGTTGTTGATGTGAATGTTGAGTTGAGCCATTTTTACACCGTAGGTTGTTAAGCCTCAAATCAACGGTGCCTCGGCTCCGATACCACTTGAAAGGTCCTAAATGGCTAGAGGGGGGGTGAATAGCCTATAAAAAATCTACAAACAACACTTAACAAGCCGATTAGTAACAATAGCAAGCTTTGCAAAACACTAGCTCTAAACTATGCTATGCAAGCCACCTAGACAAGTATACTACACTATGATCTCTAGTTCACACTTAAAGGCTATGTTACTACTTTACACTATTCTTAAGTGAGCAACTAACTAACAAGCTACACAAGAGAGAAGTACACCAATGTAAAGAGTAAAGGTGATTTCAATACCGCCGGTGAAGAGAAGATATGAAGTCCAATATAACCAATCAATCACATATAAGGGAAATCCTCGGTAGAGAGATGACACAAGATTTTTTTTACCGAGGTTCACTTGCTTGCCGGCAAGCTAGTCCTCGTTGTAGCGATACACCCACTTGAAGGTTCACGCGCTAATTGGCATCACACGCCAAACCCTTCTCAAGGGTGCCGCACAACCAACACAAGATGGGGATCCACCAAGCTACGAGCAATCCACTAAAGATGCCTTTCGCGATCTCCCGCGGGGATAGGCTCAAGAACCCCTCACAACTTCACCGATCGGAGGCGGAGACAATCACCAACTCCCCTCAACGATCCTCGCAGCTCCAAGCCGTCTAGGAGTCGGCAAACTCCAAGAGTAACAAGAGAAACCGCTGCGAAATACCACTACCAAGTGCCTCTAGATGATCTCAATCAATGCAATGCACTTGATGCTCTCCAAACTCACCAAATGATGAACACAATCAAGTAGGATGAGTGAGAGTGGAGTGGGAAGGCTCACAAGTATGTTATGATGTTTAGGAGTGCCAAGAGCTACCCTCCAAACCGGCCAAGTGACTATTTATAAGCCACACACAAAGAACTAGCCGTTTAGAGTTCACTGCGTACCGTCGGACTGTCCGACGGCCAGAGCGTCGGACTAATCCGCACGGTCCGACGCCTCGGATGAACGCCACGTGTCACTAGCCGTTTGAAGTCGAACGTTGGATCACAACGGCTATTTCCTCGCGCCAAAACGACCGTCGGACGGACGAACGTCGGACTAAATCAACCGGTCCGACGCCCTCAGCCGACCACCGTCGGACTCAGTCAGACGGAGCCGTCGGACTAACGAACGCGGCCGTCCGACGTTTCCAGAGAGCTCCCCGAGCCCTGAAAACCGTCGGACGATGGTCCGACGCTCACCGTCGGACTAACGCCGAGAGTCCGACGCTCTCAGAGCTCGCCACGTGTTACCTGCTGCGGCTCTGTACCGTCGGATCCTGAGAACAATGGTCCGATGCTCCGAAATCAAGCGTCCGACGCTTGCTGAAGGGGTTAGCCGTCGGACCAAAGACAATGGTCCGACGCTCAGTCAAGTTAGAGTCCGACGCTACTTTTTCTATTGTAACGTTTCCGAAATTCGCCGAAACCTGCCTCGCAAGCTCGGCAGGAGAAAGAGAGGACCAAACCCTCTCTAACCCTCAAACTTCACCCAGTTTCTTAAGTCACTAACACTCCAAAGTGTCTCTCACTTAGGTGCACGAGTGTTAGCCTTTTTCAAAGAGTTTTCCACGGGTCAAGTTAGTGTCACTAGCATCTATATGCATATGCAATGATCATGAACACCTAGTGGCACTTGATAACCATATTTCAACAACGATTTCGCCCCTCTTGATAGTACGGCTATCTATCCTAAATGTGATCACTCCCTCTATGGAGTCTTGATCACCAAAACCAAAAAAGCTCCTATTGGTTATACCTTTGCCTTGAGCTCCCGGTTTCTTATCAACTTCCTTCTCATCTCTTGATGGACCTTGTGGACACATATGATGATGGACTTATACCATTTGCATGGATGCCGTCAATAGGGCTTTCTCCTTTGTTGATGGACTTACACCATTTTCATGGACGCCGTCATTGCCCTTCACTTGTGACTTCCACCGACCCGGTCCTTTGCTCCATCTTGCCATTTGCTAATCAATTCTCATGAAACACTTAGAGCAATCGTTAGCAAACTAGGTTTCATCAATTACCCAAAACCAAACATGGGCTTTCAGCGGGGAAGCAACCCTTACAACAATGGCCACCAAGGCAGCCTACAACACCCCACGGGTGCTCGTCGGTGACGCCTTGCCACCACGGAGTCGAAGCTCCAAGCAGAAGAACGCAATGAACTAGAGAATCTTCGACTTGTTCAAGTGCTCAAGAATGGGATTGCTCACACAAGGCCTTTGGATCACTCTTGTCACAAAGACAAATCTCTCAAGGCTCAAGCTCACTCACTAATCATGGATTAGGAAGTTGTAATCTTTTCACTCACAAAGAGAGAGTAGAGAGAGCAAGAGGGCTTTTCTGGTCGTGGATGGGTATTGGGAGAATCAGCTACCTTGGAAGAGGGAGTGGGAGAGGTATTTATAGCCTCCTCTCCAAAACTAGCCGTTGGGGCTGAATCGACAAGCCCGGCCTAGCCGGGTTGGGAACCCGGCCTGGCCTGGTTGGCCAGTTCAAAGTCCAACTAGCCGTTGGAGAAGCGGCCTGGCCGGGTTGCGTACCCGGCTTGGCCGGGAAAGCCGGCCTGGCCGGGTTAGGCTGCCCAGCCAGCTGCCTCTCTCACTTCCTCCCTTTTCTCTCAACCTCTTTTCTCTCTGGTTTTTGTCCTTGAGCACTGTCACTTGTCTCCAATACTTTAGTGATGCGACTCTCCAAGAGGGGCAAACACAAATACAACTCACACAAATTTTGTTTTGTCCTTCACTTGAGTTGTTCTTGATCTTCAAATATTTTGCCACTTTGAACTTTGAATTGTTGAGAGCTTCATCACTTTATCTTCATGATCCCTTCGTCTTGAGCATGTGACTTGTGTCGAATCCAAGTCATTTTTGAACATTTGATTGATCTTCCACATTGACAATCACCACTTGCATGGTTAACTTCAAGTTGGCTTCTTCTTCACCCTAGCTAGGTCCCTCGGCTGCCAAGTCGTCACTTGCCCTTCACCTTTCGCTTAGTCCCTCGAAGTTGCCCACTTGTCATTAACACCACATCAAGATTTATGTGCATTGCCCATGCTTCACATCATGCTTTGAATACCATTTCAATTGTATAATTGTTGTCTTTTTTTTTCAACTAGATTGTTTCCAATCATCAATATAAGCTAGACAACCGAAGATTTGCAATCTCATATGGATTTAGAATAGTTCAACCATCAATGTGCACCTGTAAATAAATACCTGCAAATCTCACAATGTTCATTAGTCCTTTAATCGTGTTGTTATTAATCACCAAAACACTTAGGGATCCTAGATGCTCTTTCAATGAGCTTAGATTTTCACTACATAAGTACCACAATAAAAAATGTAAACCCAATAAAATCTAAGTAGAGTCATCAATAGAGCCTCCATGTTAATCTAGTAATACTTAGGAGTCCCACAAGGAAAAAAAATAAATTCTAGAAGTTCTTACAAAATTCAAAAAGCATCTGGCCATCAATTATGTAGACTATAATCATCATTGATAACAATAACTATGGGATATGTGCTATCTTTCTAAATAGTGACCCATCCCTATGAATGTGTAAATCAATTTAAGGTAACCCATGAATCATTATTTAAGCTACTCACTCACGCCATTAAGAAACATGACCTAAAGTAAACATAGTTTTGGATCCAATTATCCACGTAATATTACACCCATAAATTATCCACCCTTTGATTTACATCTGAATTGCTACTTAACATTATTAAATAATAAAATATTATATTAAATCTACTTCTAAATTATGAACAAATTCTATTATAAAAAGTATTTAAAAAACTATAAATCATATATATGTTTCTATATTACCCACTCCTATGAATGTCAACATGTTAAATTTGATTAAAGTAAACACACATATTGTGCCATCATGGTATCAAATACACATGCATGCATGGGAGGTAAATAAATATGTTACATTTCAGCAATCCGGAAAAATATTTCCTACATTAATGATACTAAAAATGTTCAAAAATTATTGATAACCATGAAATTGTGTAAGTTCTTAATTTTGATAAATTTATACACTTTAACTGAAACATTTGGAATTTTTATTGATACTAATATAACCATTAGTGCACAAATCACTCTTTGGTATTAAAATTCAAACACCATGAGAGGTTAGTGCAGACTACATGTGGCTATATCTTCATGTCATTTGAGAAGGCTCTTGAGGTTAGCATTACTACCCATCTTAGGTCTCAGGTCGAGGTCTAAACTCATCTTCAGCAACTTAGCGTAGGTTCAAAATGACTATTCATGCCACAGTAGTACCTAAGAGTGTAGTCTAAAATCTATAATCGTTATTCTTAAAACTACAAAAGGAGTGCCAATAAAAGATATAATAAGCATGAGAGTTGCAACTTAAATTTAGGGCTAAAAACTATAGCAATCGATAAGGTAAATTAATTAAAATCAAATTAAGATTCATGATTTATAAGATATGGATAAAAAATAGGTAGATCAGCCATTGATAAGTTTATCACAAACATTTATTATATCCGTTAAGTCTGTTATATTACAAAATGAACAAAGAGAAAACAATGTAATTTAACATAACGAATTTTTATTATAAGACTCTAGCCCGTGCGAGAGCATGGGTTGACGGACTAGTAAGTTATAGGAAAAAGTCTACTGTATCTCCCTCATCTTTTGACAAAGTCTGCTTTATCTTCTTCAACTCAAAAACCGGACAAATTACTTCCCCCAACTTTTCAAACCGTGCAGTTTATCTCCCTGGAGCAGTTTCGAAGGCAGTTTGCTACAGTGAATGGTGATTTTGCTACAGTGATGGTGGTTTTGCCTTTTTCTTTTTCAACTATTTTGGCTAAATTTTTAGAAAATCATAGTAAATCAGAGAAAAATCATAAAATAAAAAATCTAGTTTTGTTGGACTCCACATGAGTAGATCTATGCACTGAATATATATTATGGTATGCTTTAGTACAAAGTTTTTGCTATAAAGGTTTTGTCTTTTTCTTTTTTATTTATTTGGCTGAATATTTAAAAAATCATAGTAAATTATAGAAAAATCGTAAAATAGAAAATATAATTTTTTTGGTTTCTACATGAGTAGATATACACTGAAATATATAATACGGTATGCTTTAGTCCAACAAAATAATTACAGAGACTACAACTATGAATTATTTCAATTAATTACAGAAAAACATCGATCTAAAACTACAACAAAAATTCTATACTAAAGCATACCATATTATATGTTCACGTGTAGATCTGCTCATGTGGATTTAAAAAAATTAGATTTTCTATTTTATAATTTTTCTGTAATTTACTATGATTTATCAAAGATTTAGCTAAAATAAATAAAAAATAAAAAGACAAAACCTTCATAGTAAAAACTTTGTACTAAAGAATACCATAATATACTCCATCCGTCCCATTAATTATGCAATTCTAACACAGTACCATGTTTCAGTGTACCAACTTTGACCAATTATAAATAAAAAATATAAATATTTATAATGTCAAATAAACAGCAATAGATTAATTATAAAATGTATTTTCATAATATATTAATCTGGAGCTATAAATATAAATACTATTCACTAGAAACTTAGTCAAACGTGAACTACTTTATCTGGCACACAACACGGAGTTATATGTTTAAAGGGACGGAGGGAGTATATTCACTACGTAGATCTACTCATGTAGAGTCCAACAAAACTAGATTTTTCATTTTATGATTTTTCTGTGATTTACTATGATTTTTCAAAAATTCAGCCAAAATAGTTAAAAAAGAAAATGACAAAACCACCGTTCACTGTAGCAAAACCATCATTCACTGTAGCAAACCGCCTTCAAAACCGCTCCAGGGAGGTAAAGTGCATGGTTTGAAAAGTTGGGGGAGATGGTTTCCCCGGTTTTGGGGTTGAGGGAGGTAAAGCAGACTTTGGTAAAAGATAAGGAATGTTATGTGGACTTTTTCCTAAGTTATAAGTTGGGGGTGTTTAGATTCAGGTCCAGCAGGCCAGCACCAGAGCGCCAGGCCCAGGCCCTTGTCGTTTATGCGCCAGGCCCAGGCCCCATCAGCGCCGGGCTGGCTTGCGCCGGTCGCCACAGGGAGCAGAACGACACGGGCTGGCCCTTCCATCGGAGCCCCACCTCGGCCGCCGCGGACGGCGACGGCGGGACCAGTTCCCACCCGCCGTCGTACTTCCTCAGCAGCGCCTTCGCCGTCTCCACCGCCTCGCCCGCGAACGCTGCTCCCTCGAACCCCGCCGCGGCCAAGCGCGCCCGCCACGCCTCCTTCCCCCCGCACACGGTCGCTCCCCGCCACCACGCCGTCGGCGCGGCCAATGCTGTCGCGGCCTCTGCTTCCATCACCCGCCTCTCATCCGCATCCATCCCCTTGAACGCCGCCGCCGTCGAGTCAAGGAATCTCCAAAGCAGCTCCAGCCTCGCCGCGAACTCGCTGGCTGCGCTGGCGTCATCGTTGCGGCCACCGCCGCCGCCGCCGTCCAGCTCAGTGAGGACCATGAGCACCGGGTTGAGGTCCCTGACCGTTCGGAGTATGGCTTCTTGCTCGTCGGCTGTGGCGAGGCCGAGCCGGAACTGGAGACAGACAACGAGGGTCTCGCCGGGGGTGGGGAGAATGCCGTGCAAGGTGTCCAAACATGGCGCTTGGACGATGGCGAGGTCCAGGTTGATGGACTTGGCGTACCGGAGCAGCTGAGGTGAGCAGTCGTAGCCTGGAGGGGACGCGGAGAAGGGTACGGGTGGTGTGGCCGCCGTGGAGACGACGCCGGCGACGACCGTGAGGCGGACGGAGGGCGGCGTGGATCCCCGGGGCACACGGGTGAGCGCCTCGAGCAGCGTCGGCCACTGGACGCCGTGCGAGACGCCGACGTCCACGACGTGGATCTGACGGGGCTTCGTCGACGACGCGGCCTGCGCGATCGCGGAGTTGGCGAGCGCGTTCGGGACGGCGAACCATGGGCTGACCTCGTTGAACCTGATGAGCGACGCCCGGAACAGGCGCGGGTCGACGCCGGAGAACGCCGGCGTCGGGCACTCGCAGGACGGCGTCCTCACGGTCGCCGCGGCCGTTTCGCCCACGGCGCGCGGGAGGCGTCGCGCGAGGGCGCGCAGCCCGTGCGCGGCCAGGCGGTGGTTGGGTTCGCCGGAGAAGGAGGCCAGCTCGCCGAGTACGTACAGCAGGTGCTGCGTGCGCGCCAGGTTGCCCGCTTCGATGGCTGCCGCGCACGGGTTCAGCAGCTGCTCCGCCCACCTCGCCTCCCTGTCCAGACTTGCCGCGCCGCCCTTGCCACTGCCCTTCTTGCTCGGCTTCGGCCTGACGCTGCTCGCTCCGCCCTTTTCTTGCTGACCGCCGCCGCCAACATGGGGTGGCTGGCTGCTGCTGCTGCTGCCGTGTCCAGGAGACTTGCGTTTCTTGGGCTGCCCAACAAGCTCCTGCTGCGAGGTCATCGGTGACGACGACGCAACGGCAACGCTGGTATCAAGGTTCAGGCTTGGCTGGTACAGGGTTGTAGCAGTAGGTGGTAGCGTCTCCATGTCCATGAGCATGCTGCCAACGTCGTGCTGCTCCTGCGCTTCGGATGCCGATAGCCAGCTATAGTCGTTAAAGCCGAGGTCGAGGTTGGAAGCTAGGAAGGCGATGGACTCATCATCGAGCCAATCGGAGGTCGTGGCGGCTGCGGGTTCCTGGTCTTCTCTCTCATTGTTCATGGCGATTATCTCCGAGCTCTCAGGCTTATCTGTGGTTCTGGGTCATGCAAGCTTATGTGTACTGAAACTCTGAAGGGCTAAGACGAAGTATACGTCCTATCAGTGTAGTGTAGAAGTGTGGCGTTATCTGCATTTTATACTACTACCACCTCTTCTGATGATAGCCGAGTGAGAGTGACAGCTTGACAGGAAATGCTTCTAGTTATATGTCCATCTCACCAGTTCGTTGTAGCCACCCTACTAGGAGTTCTCACATGATTAGATGGTTGCTATCCAATTGAAAACTTCTTGTGCTCCATGATGCAGGTGTTGTGTTGTGGGACACTAATCTCACATAGTGGCATTGCTGTCTTCAGCAAGCAACATTTCCCTCTATAATTTCTTAAGCTTAAAGGCAGGTAGCTTAGGCTAAAATCTGAAAATATATATATATTTTTTTTCTTGGTACTAAACTAAAATCCAAACAAACCTATAAGGACTCGACAATTGCTCAGGTATGGAAAATTATTTTACATACTTTAGTTGATCGTCCTTTGTATTCATGTACATTGTACATGTAATACAACCAAAGGCGTGCACATCAAGGGAATAATAATGCAGTTTGAGGCTTGATCAGTAGCAAACAAAACCTTGCAGTTTTACAAAAAGGAATTATTCCCCATCAAGGAAGGATCATAACATCAATTAGTCCTATAAAAAAACAGAACCTCATAGTCCTGGTCATAGTTGCTTGAGATTTAATAATTGTAGGCAGCCAAGTTAGAACGGCAAGACAGAAGTTGCTTTCTTCCACAGTTTTTCACAGTTTACTCACACTTGTAGTGAGAAGTTAGTGACAGTAACATGCTTACCAAAGAGCAATCACTTCGAATGGTAGTGTGTCATTTATATTGCCGTGTGTAATTGAAATGCCTAGCCAACCAGCTTTCTAGGATCCTATCCTACGTACACTCTGAAACACTAGATACTACTGCTCGAGACAAGTTTTGATGTCACACCTGTTACTAAAAGACAGTTGTCTTAGGCCGTGTTTAGTTTGAAAAATTTGCTTCTCTTTCCCCATCATATTGATTGTACTTTCCGTCTGCATGAAGCACTAAATAAAGTAGCACCTGTTACATGTTTGTACTTTTTGCCTGTTTATCTCGAAATGAATCTTTTAAGTCTACTTGGACCATGATTGAACAAAAGTTATCAAAAACAAACGAAAGTGCTACAGTTACAAAACTTCCCAAAACTTTCTCAATTAAACGCAGCCTTAGTTGTAAACTAGTAATAGACGGATTTCCTCACTGACATCAAGATGTCCTTGTCAAGTGCAATCCATGCTTCAATACTATTTTTTATATGATGATGCCACATTAACAAATAATACAGTGTTTCGTACCCATCATAGGTTAATAGCTTAACATTTCAAGAACTTCAATCTTCCTGAACCTTCAGTTCGCTTTCTTATTCAATTGCTTCAACTTGTCAACTTGCCAATTGTTGGTACGAAAGCTGATTCGTATTAGCTATATATCCACCAGTTGCTTAGGGTGTCACGAAAAGAAGCAAACTGCATGTAAACTTAACGCAAGAAAAGTCGCTGTGTTATTCTTTAATTATTTGGTGCCTAAGGCCCTGTTTGATCCACGTAGAGTTAACTATTAATTATCTGTGTTAGGGCCTCTTTGGATCTCATATGCTAATAACTAGTTGGCTAAAGTTTAGCCCTCGAAAATCTAAATAGGTAAACTAGTGAGTGGACTAACAATTATTAGTTCAAACTCCAACTAATTGTTAGTTCACTAGCACATACAACCTAACTATTTGGAGCTAACAACTAGTTCTAGTCTATAGCCGCACTTGTTAGACCTTAGATCCAAACAGGACTGAAAACTAACTACTAGTTAGTTAACTATCAGTCCAACTAATCACTAGTTCCAGCTAATCACACCGCACCACATGGGTTCATCATTTTATCGATCATTTATAAGTATCACCTTAAGAGGGGCAAAACATGGCTCAGTATAAATAAACATAATAAGAAAAATCCCACTTTATTTCTTATTGTTAATTGTTGTGATATGACAAGTTCACAACTGTTCAGAAATAAAATGTCCTGAAAATCCACATATGAAGTTTCTGGAAACCAAATATTATTGCAATTCCATTTCGAACATGACGTGTCAATGTGTCATACAGAATCAATTGGGTTGTATTTTCACGTGTGGCATCGCTATAGTGTAATGTGAGCTCTGACATATAAGGCAGCCTAACCTACACTAGTACTGACTAATCAGGGTATTATAAGGCCACGTTTGGTAGAGCTCCAGCTCCAGATTCTCCGATAAGAATCACTTCTAACCAGCCAAACGCTAAAAACGCCAACTGATTCAGGTGGGGATCAGCAGAGAATCACTTCTCCATTTACACTAGGAGGTGGGAGCCGAAATAACCTGCTTCTCCGGATTCTCTCCCGCTCCCTGTTATATTTTGGTGGGGATCAGCTGAGAATCAATTTTCTGCTGATCCCCACCCTGCTCCCTCCCAAGAATCCAATAGAATCACTCCACCGGAGAATCGAGGAGCAGAGCTGAAGAATCTGGGAGCGAAGCTCTACCAAACGGGACCTAAACTAATAACTAGAGATACGTAGGATGACCTAGCAACGTAGGAATATTAGAATATTCCTTCCTTAAATCCACCGTTCGTCATTTCTAGAACGAACTATCGTCTTTGAACAGTATTACTTTTTATTAGGACATCACGCGAAAGAATCTGAACATCGAATAGTATTTATTTTCTGACAAACTGTATTTCGTGATAATGTGCTATCAGTTGGTGATTTGTGTGTTTCAGAGAGTGAACAAGGATTATAGTACTTGAAAGATATAACGATATGCAGCTCTTCTGAAGTGAGCGGATTCCATCATTTTCTTTCTTTGGTTTTACAAGGTTCAGGTACCCGAATTCCTTGCAAACTGCAAACATAAATCTCCTTTGGTACTGTTCCACGCACATGCCCAGCCTGAAAGACCAACTTGCTGTCCTCGGTACATGATGCAGGGAGTAGGTGGATATCTGCATATGACTACCATTCTACAACATTTTTTATATCGGTAAAGTTAATATGTAGTATTTTTTATATCAGGTAGTGATGAAGAGGTCAAAGTGAAAGCTAAATTGGTCATCGGCTCTATCTCTCTCTGCAGAGAGTAATCTGGCTTCCGGCATTAATTTCCCCTGTCCTCCATCAGTCTATCGGATCAATTTCTTTCGATATAATAATGCATCATTAGTGCAAACCTTTTGAGATAACAAAAGGAAACTAGAACCTCCTCCCTCCGTCCACAAATATCTATTTTTTTTACTTTTAGGAATTTTGTTTGACCATTTGTCTTATTTAAATTTTTTAATAAATTAGAGTATTTGTTTTGTTATGATTTATTTTATCGTTAGAGATATTTTCATAATAATTTATTTATTTTATTATTTATATAAAAAATTAAATAAGACGAATGGTCAAATAAGAATCTTAAAAATAAAAAAATACAGTTATTTGAATATACCGGGAGGTGTACTGAAATAGAATTGGGAAAAGGATACGGAGGACGTTGAGATCACTAGTCCAGACGTAGGTAAGGCATGTGCCAGGTCAGGTTTTGTCTCAGTCTGCTGGCCTTTTCTGTCTTCCCGTTTTTGCTACAGTGCTCCCACAGCATCGCTGCCTGCTCATGGGCACCGGCATCGCTGCCTTGTGTCTGTGTAACACATTGGAAACGCGGACGGGTGGGCAACTGGTGGGCCGGCAGCGGCGGAATCCACCGTGCCTTGCCCCTGCTCGTGAGACCTGCAGGGACGCGTGGGTGCGGCGCGCGGGGCACGTGTTCGGCCTCGGCCCGCCCCGCCCCCGTGCTACCGTCCGCTACTTTCCAACCAGGCTACTTTTCATGGACCATCAAGCTGATTTCACGTGCGTTCTGGTTCTGGGCCAACATGGATTGCATCCGTGCACATACGCAGCCAGGCAAGAAGCAGCACTGGTTCACAGGCTGATGTCAGCATATCCCATCTCTTTTGAGTAAAAAAAGCCATCAAGTATCTCGATTAAACCGATTGTACAATCATATTTCTTTTCTTGTAATAAAATTTTCAAAACAAGATTCCACGTGGATACATTTCGATAATTTTTTAACGAATATTTATTTCATAATGAACATATATTTAAAAGATAATCATCAACACTACACGAACATAGACAAAAGAAATATAGAACATCCTATGTATACTACGTAGTTATCGTATATATGTCATGAAAGTAGACATCACATGAATACTACATGAACATCATATTAACACTGCATGAACATCGACAAAAGAAATATAGAACATTCTATATATATTACGCGAATAAAAGCTCGGAAACATTTCACACTTAGGATTTGATGCTCCCTAGCTCCCCTTCTCAGCCGGCTCCCTCTGTCTGCATCTCGCAATCGCAGCGGATAACTCCTTCCTCTCCCCCTCTCTCTTCCCCACCTCTCCAATATCTCCGCGGATCCGGTGAGAAAGTACTGTGGCGCATACGAATCTGGTGAGGAAGCACGACGGCCACATGAGGATCCGACGTGCAGACGTGCAGCAATGACGGCGCGTCGACGGGCTCGGCCAGCCTTGTGGATGGGCAATTGGGCCCCATCTACGAGCTCGCTGTTTTTTTTTTTTCAATTTGTAAAACAATAATTTACACAGGCGTGGAGTAGATGCCGTTAATAGTTTTTGACCCTCTGCAAAAATACTTACTGCAGTATAGTGAATAAAAGGACTCAAGATATTGGTCCTTGATTCAAGCCTTGAGGAGGCACTGGTTTGTTAATTTGGTGATTGATTGAGGGGTACAATATACATATGTTCCTTAAGATGCCGCTCTATATCTTGGTGATTGGTCATTTATTTTCTTCCTTCAGATGTTCTTAAAATGTTTCAAATTCTTACTAATGTCCCAAAGGGAGGAAAGTACTAACTAATCCACTTGGAGTGACCCTCAAATGCAGGATGGTGCTTGTGCATGCTGTCTGAAGAGAGCATTGCGTAATTATTCTTCAGTCAGTCTTTGCGTTAGCTGAGCAATCCCAAACACCTATCCCCGATGACGCCCAACAGCAACACCGGATTTGTTGAATCGAAATAATGAAGCAGAAATTATGGTGAGAAAGGATGAGCATAGGCCAATCTTGGACGGAGAGAGAAATTTGGACCCAACACAAACCAACCCGTGCTATGGTCTGGTTTCCGGGTTGGGCTGGGTTTCATCCAGACCATGTATGACTGTTTCTTCAACCGTTGCCCTGGCCTGGTGGCCCCACGGAAGTGATAGATATATCGATAGAAAACCAGAACAACTGGCTCAACCGTTATGCTAAACAGCTAGAGTATTTATCATGTCTGTTTTTCAACCATTATTGGTCACTTGATTAAGAATGATGTTGTGTCCACCCAATTGAGTTTTCATGCAGTTGACTTTGCATTTTCTGATGACCTGAAGCCAATCGATCCCTATAAACATGATCTATACTAACAACATGCACTAACATATAGGAGCAGTGGATCAATCGATTTATAATCTCAACATGCACTTACAATATGCACTTAAATACTTAATTAGTTACTTTTTTCCAAGGGCGTATTTATATTTTTCACCCATATTCGAAATTTTACTTGACATGGCGTCTCTGTATATTTTAAATAAATATGTAAGTAGTTTAAAATCATACCATTTACAATAAAGGCCCTTGCTGCTTTAGTTCACATATCTTATGAAGTTAAAGTTATGAATCTAAATTTTAATTTTATTTTTCAAATTTTGTTCTCATTAACTTGTACAGATTTGTTTGTTTGCCCTCCAGTTAAAACTTTTGTGCTTATTGTATCTCTTATTAATTTTCTGTTTTTGACTTTTTTGAAAATAAGGATTTTAGGTTATAGAGTATGTTCTTAAATACTATAATAGCATATGCAATCATTTGAAATATGCAGCATACATATCATTTAAGATGATAGAATTTGAAGAGTGAGATCTCGGATAGGGTGGCAGTACTAACTTCAAGACAATTTTAATGCTTATGTTGTATAATGATTAACTTTTTACACAATAGTAATCTTATGTGCAATTATGATTATAATATTATTATAGATGTGTCAAAACATTTAATTAAAATATATAAACATATCTAATGTGTAACAGCCTATATAAATTATATGATGTTATGGTCACTAATGTGGTTCTGAGTAATTTATTAGTATCCTTAGTATATGAGTTGTTAAGGAAATATTTTTTATAATGAAACATAACATAAGTATTTATCGTTCATGCATGCTGTCATAACATATTTGATTTCTTTAATCAAATCTTAATATATTAATATTGGTAGAAGGGAATATAGAAACATGTACATGCTTTGTGGTTATTCAAATATTTTTTTAATCGAAGATGTTAATAATTTTTAGATATAGATTTGGAAATTTTTTTCAAATAATAAGATAAAAAGTGGGTTAAATAAATTGTCTATTATAATAAGAGTGTGTGGGTAATTAGATGCAAATTTAGCTATACATTAGATTATGTTTGGGTAGTTTAAATATAGAGCCATGTGGTACTTTATGTTATTTTTACGCAATAGTAGAGGTGGGTAATTATTTGAAAAAAAAATAGAATAGAGTCAATAGCTATCACTATCAATGATGATTAGATTATACCGAATTAATAGTGTAGGTTCTAGTTTTGGCGGGCGCTAGCACCGGCTAGTAACTTGTGCTTGCGGTTGAGGTTTCGGATGGTGTGCAAGGAGAAACACGGGAAATTTATACTGGTTCGGGCCAAGAGGGCCCTACGTCCAGTGGAGAGACGAGTCGTGTCGCCTTACACCAAAGTGCTTGTAGTAGGGGGTTACAAGCTGAGTCGAGAGAGGGAGAGTATCCCAAGTCTCTTGTGCGTGGAAGAGGATGCTTTCGTATTCGTGTATTTGTGCTGTGTGTATGTTGGCGTCGTGAACTTGGTGAATCTCTATCTGCGACTAGCCTCCGCCCTCTATTTTATAGTTACAAGGGAGAAGTTGGAGTTACATGTGGTGACCTATGATGACGATACTCGGCGTGGTGGGATCAGAGGTGATTAGTGGCTATCGTCAGCCACGCCATCGTCTTGGTGCTTCGGCGATATGGCTTCGGTCATTCGACTGATCTTACACAGTTCGATCGTTGAGTTCTAAGGTGGCACAGTGTACGGGACGTGGCTTGCTACATGGTGGTGCGTCACGGCGTCGCGTCCGGTCCTGCACAGTGCAATGAGAAGACTGGTTGACTTTCAAAGATTGACTCCTGAGGCTCGGGAGCCTTCCTTGCCGTCGGGAGCGTGACGGGACGGGACATTAGGAGTGTCCTCCCTCGGGCGCGTTTTCCTCTCATGCGCGGTACTTTTCAGAGGGGCGGACGGTCCTGTTGCTACACTGCCCATACTTCCGGGTCGGCGGGACAGCCGTCACCTCTCCTGTCCTCGCGAGACTCGTGCGTTATGGGCAGGAGCTGTCGCTGTCGTAGTTGGAGAATCTCTCCGTCAGTAAGGGGCGTCATCCGGTTGACTGTCCTTGGGACGGAGTGGAACCGTCGTATCGGTCACCGGAGGAGGTATGGCAGTTGGTACGGAGGTCGTGCACGAGCGGGGTGCCGTCGCCTCGTGGCGTCCAGTCAGTGGGGCCGCGCCTGTAAAGTGGTCAGAGGGGTCCTTTGCAGTCCAAGATTGCCCAGCTGACGTCGACTGTGCATTGGATGCCTTAGAGGGACCGCGCTCGTGGAAGATGAGGAGGCTCGGGCGAATCGGAGATTTAGCGCCCGAGGGTGCCGCTATCCCGAGCCCTCTCGAGGAGGCTCGGGCAAATCGAAGATTTGGCACCCGAGGGTGCCGCTGTCCCGAGCCGTGCCGCTGGGCTTTACGGGAGGCCACATTGGACCTTCACGTGCGTAGCCTTCGTGGGCTTCGGCTGGCCTTATTTGGGCCAGGTTGCGCTTAGGTTGCTTGTTTTTGCGTTGAAGTTGGGTACCCCATACTTTGGTACCCGACAGTAGCCCCCGAGCCTGTGGGGGAGTGATGGTACTCGTCCACAGGTTTAAGTCTTTTCGCCTGCCGTTATGGTTAGGAGTAGGTGCCTTTTCCGCCCCCGAGCCTGTGGGGGAGTGAAGGTACTCCTCCACAGGTTTAAAACCTTTTCGCCTTTCAAAAACAGTAAAGGGTAAGATAATTTTCCGGTGGGTGCGCGCGAGCGCACCCGCCGGATGTAGCCCCCGAGGCTTTGGAGGGATGTTATATCCCTTCAAAGGCTGAAAATCGTAGTCGCGCGCGCTTGGGTGTTTATCAAGGGAAGATGATCCCTCGGAAATGCAGCTCCCGAGCCTCCCATCGTAAAGGAAGTTTATCCGGTGGTATTTCCGAGGTGCAGGGCAAGTTCCCGGGCCTCCGTTTTCGTATCGGAGGTCGACCCGGTCCACCCTGTCTTTTGTTAGTTCGACCTTCGCGCTCTTTTTTCGGAAAGAGGAAGGTTTGGTCCTGCTCGACTTTCCCGCCGGGGCGCGAGTCGGCATTTCCGGTGAGCTACAAACGGGTTGGTCCAAGTGGAGGTCCGTGCCCCGTTCGTTGGGGGTTGGCTAGTGGCCTGAGCACACTCCAAATATTTTTTCGAGGGTCAGTTAGTGGATGTCGAGTCCCTTCGATGGGTTCCCGACTTCGATGGGTCCTGAGGGCATGATGCCGCCCACGGATGGATTCCACGTAACCGACTCGCTACTGGGACTTGGACACAGCATGGGATGTCCCTTGTGACGTTTCTGGCGTCGGGATACTGGCCGTTTTCGTGACTCATCCACTAGCTGTCCCTAACTCTGTTTCTCTGGGGCGACTGTTCGAGCCGCAGTGGGCCAGTCTTCGATCCCCTGGGAACGTAACGGGCACCCGAGCCCGGGGTTCCTTCATCGGGAAGGGGAGAATATTGGCGGAATCGATGTGCGCGGTTGTAATGATTTGGCTCACCTTTTGAGGCGCGAAACCTGATGGACGCGACGGTTTCGGCGCAGTCGAGGCGGTTTGCGTGCGCGGCGATGGCGGCGATGTGGGGATCATGGCAGGTCTCACGTAGTTAATGCGGCGGATTCACTGCGGATCACGGCTCAGGTATATAAGGAAAGATCGCGGTTTCTTTCTTTTTACCTTAGCCATTCGCTCGCACAGCCGTTCGCCTTTTTGCTCCCGTCGCCCGTCTCCTCGTCTTCGCTTTCTTGCTAGAGCCATCGTTGCCGCGGCCGTCGTTCTCCCCGCAGCCTTTTCCCCTTCGCTCGCCATGGATTCCTCCTCCGCCGCTGCCGCCGCCGCCGCCACTGATGCCGCCGCGGCCGCCGCCGGCATCCTCAGGCTGGAGCCGTGGCTGAGGAGCACCGTGACGGAGGCGCAGCTGGAGCATCTCGTCACTCTGGGGCTGCTGCGTCCTCGTACCGACGCGCAGCACCCGGAGTGGGCCGTGCCGCCGCGCGACCACGAGGAGCCGAACCCCGGCGAGGGGTACGTGGTGAGCTTCATCGCTTACCACGAGCGTGGGCTTGGCTCGCCACCGAGCCGCTTCTGTCGGGCCCTCCTCTTCGAGAACGGGCTGGAGCTCCACAACCTCACCCCGAATTCCATCACGCAGGCGTCAATTTTCGCCGCCCTGTGTGAAGGCTACTTCGGGGTGCCCCCGCACTGGAACTTGTGGCGCCGCGTCTCCCGCGTCGACTGGTACACCAAGTCAGCCGGCGCGAGGAAGCCGCGGGAGATCCAGCGCATGGGGGGTTGCGGCTTCGTGATCCGCTCCTCGTCGTACATCCCCTGTAGGGCCCCTTCCTCCAACAAGGGGTGGCACAGTGGCTGATTCTACCTTCGCAACGACGGGGGCCTCTTCCCCGAGTTCACGGGAAGGGCGCTCATGGCTCCCCTTCCTCAGTGGGAATGGGGGTGCCCGTCGAAGGAGTCCAAGCACCTGGCCGTCTTTTTCAACGCGCTTGAGGAGTTGAACAAAAGGGGTCTTATAGGGCCCGGCGTGGCGGGGAACTTCCACATGCAGACGGTGCTACCTCTGATGGAGCGTCGCCTAGCGCTCCATCAGATGGTGACCGGGCCGCAGCGGGAGGACACGACGATGCTGGCCCATGACCTTGGTGAGGTGGAGGTCATGCGTCGCGTCGGCTACATGGTGGGGGGTCATCCTACCTGGGAAGAGGTGAACCGGCTGCCTATGCGTCCCTGCACGGGCTTCCCGGCGCTGGTAAGTGTTGTTCGCTTGATCGGGCCGCTGGTTTCCCCATCTTCTTCCTAACCTTTCTCCTTCGTTCGTCGTAGGGCCTCTCCAGGACCGGGAAGGATTCCCTTCTGCCCGTCCCGGAGGACAAAGAACGGCGAACCCAGAACCACCTCCGGGCCACGGCGGAGAAAGCGAAGAAGGACAAGGCGACCGCCCGGAAGCAGAAGAAGGCGCGGAAGGTGGAGGAATCCTCCCAGCGTCGCCGCCGCCTGAGGGAAGCCGGGGAGCCTGAGGTGGATACCCCCACCGATGACGACGACGACGACGATGACGAAGAAGAAGAAGAAGAAGATTTTTCCATCTTTGACTTGATGGTGTCTGACCGGCCGCTTGCGGCCACACAGCCCGCGGTGGGCACTGACGAGCCTGGGAAGGCTCCGCTGTCAGCGTCCTCCAGTGGAAGTGCCGGGTTTCGTGATCCGAACCCTCGGGCAAACCTGCCGGAAACCGCGTCCAAGGACGCGGCTCCTAGCAGGGCAACATCAGGAGACGGGGCTCCGCCCGCCATCAGCAGCGAGGTTCCGCCGGAGGGGCCCGGCGGTATGCGTTATGTCGGGTTCTTTTTGCTTCGTTCGTCTTCGTTGCATGCTGCCTGAAACCCTATCTATTTTCTCGTTTCATACCTTTGCAGTTCTGCAGGTCGCTCACGACGGCGAGGTCCGCGACAACCAGGAGCTGCAGCGGGTGGCATGCGCCCTGTGTGACTCCGTTAGCAGTGGCGGCGAGCCTCGGGGATGTCACTCCGCAGCCAACTGGAGGCGCTTCACGGCAGTGTCCACGACCGCGTCAAGGAGGCCCTGCTGACCGAGGTCCAAAAAATACTGGCGGTCGTCAAGTCTAATTACGAGAACTTTGACGCCGGCCCCGTCAGCGAGGGCTTCATTGAGGCGGATGATGAGGCGCTCCTGGCGTTGGAGGACTCCATGAGGACGCCTGCAGAGGTGCTGGCGAGCCTTTTCGAGCCCGAGGTCGAGCTCCCTTCCCTGGACCTGCCGTGAGAAGAAGTCGGGCCATCGTGCCCTGGGAAAAAATTTGTCGTGAGTAGTTATATGGGAACAAACATGCGGCCCTTCGTGGCCTTAATATTTATGTAAATATTATTTCCTGTTTGCTTTTTGTTCATTCTCGGCGCTTTTTTTCTTAAGTATTTTCCTCTACTGACTCTGTGCCCGGGCCATCGAGCCTCGGGAGACTTTTCCGGGTGTCGTAGCTTTAGGGGCGTACACGCAGCCGTAGTCTAAGAGTTTCGATGAGAGGGAAAACTTAAGAAGAAAGCTTGGCCGAGTTTTCCCGAGCCTCCTGCCCTTGCCGAACGTTGATCTTATTAGTTCTCTTCTGAGCTCGAGTTATCCTTCGGACGCGAAGTGGCGAGTGAGGATGCCGTAGCCTGGAGGCATAAGCGGTCCCGCGGCTCGGCCGGCTCTGTCCTTTGGGACTTCTTTTGCTCTTCTGAGCTTTATAAGCCTCGGTTTGACTTGGGTGGGAGCTGTGCTCGGGAAAGGAAAAAATTTCAGCGAGTTTTGAAATTTTTAAGTTTCGGATTTTTGTTGCGGCTCGGGAGAGTCCGGGGGTTCCCCCCGTCCTAGCTCCCGTGGGAGGGTCGGCCTTAAAGATAAGGCCGAGCCTCACTTTGTTATGCGCAGAACTTTACGAGTTCGCTTGTTCCCGAGGGTCGGCTTGGGTTCAAATCAATATAAAGAAGGACAAAATGATTCCTTTTATGGATTTCATGATTTATACAATACAATCGATCAAGGTTCAGGGATAGAAGCGATGTAGCTGTTCGATATTCCAGGCGTTGCTGTAGACTTTGCCCTTTTCGTTCGCCAAGCTTGTAAGTCCCGGACCGCAACACCTCGGCGATGATGAAAGGCCTTTTCCAAGGCGGCGTCAGCTTGTGATGTCCCCTGTTGTCCTACCTGAGCCGCAATACCAGGTTGCCTACATTGAAGGCTCAGCCTCGGATGCGCCAAGCGTGGTACCTGCGAAGGGACTGCTGGTATTTGGCTGAGTGCAGTAGGGCGATGTCCCGAGCCTCATCGACCTGGTCCAACACGTGTTCCCGAAAGGTCTGGTTGCCTTGATCGTCATAGGCCCGGACCCTCGGGGCACCATACTCCAAGTCCGTGGGGAGAACGGCCTCGGCGCCATAGACCAAGAAGAAGGGCATGAACCTCATGGCTCGGCTCGGCGTAGTCCTCAGGCTCCATATCACCGCAGTAAGCTCGGTTAGCCACCTCTTGCCGAACTTGTTTAGCCTGTTGAAGATCCTGGGCTTGAGGCCTTGGAGGATCATGCCATTGGCACGCTCCACCTAGCCATTTGTTCTCGGGTGGGCCACCGCCGACCAGTCCACTCGTATGTGGTGCTGGTCGCAGAACACCAGAAATTTCTTCCTTGCGAATTGTGTGCCGTTGTCGGTGATGATATAGTTTGGGATGCCGAATCGGTGAATGATGTCGGTGAAAAACAGGACCGCCTGGGTTGAGGTGATCTGCGTGAGTGGCCGAGCTTCAATCCACGTGCAAAACTTGTCGATGGCAACAAGCAGGTGGGTGAAGCACCCGGGCGCCTTTTGGAGGGGCCCGACAAGGTCCAGTCCCCATACGGCGAAAGGCCAGGTGAGAGGGATCGTCTGGAGGGCTGGGGCCGGGAGATGTGTCTGCCGAGCATAGTACTGGCATCCTTCGCAGGAGCGTACTATCTCGGTGGCGTCTGCTATGGCTGTTGGCCAGTAGAAGCCTTGTCGGAAAGGATTGCCGATGAGGATCCTCGGTGCGGCAAGATGCCCGCAGGCCCCAGCATGTATCTCTTTAATTAAGCGTTTTCCCTGACTGAAAGGATACAGCGCTGAAGGATGCCCGAGGGACTTTGTCGGTAAAGTTCTCCATCTACCATTCTGTAGATCTTGGCTTTACGTGCCAGCCGCCGAGCTTTGGTCTTGTCCGAGGGTAGGATCCCTCGGACAAGCCAATTGACCAGTGGCTCGTGCCAGTCTGGTTCGTCGTCGTCCATCTTGCCTTCGGTTTTCGACGCCTCAGCGTCGACCTCCATCGCCTCAGCCTCGGCGTCGCTGTCATCCTTAGCCTCAGCCGGGGGTCGCTTTTCTCCCGAAGGGTCAGCAGCCCCCGAGTGATTCCTGAGGCTCGGGACGGCTTCGGGCCCCTCGGGACGCTTGGGAGCTCGTTTCTCCTTGCTTCCCGAGAGGTTGTCATTGACTGTCGGCTTGTAGAGGTCGATGGCAAACACCCCGTCGGGACCGAAGTCCTTTCAGATGCGATTTTCGCCAACTCGTCGGCATCCTCGTTATACCTACGCGTGACGTGGTTGAGCTCGAGGCTGTTGAACTTTTCCTCGAGCCGCCGCACCAACTTGCAGTAGGCCGCCATCTTTGCGTTGTGGCACGTCGACTCCTTCATCATCTGGTCCACCACGAGCTGAGAATCGCCTCGTACCTCGAGGCGTCTGATGCCCAGCTCGATGGCGATGTGAAGTCCGTTGACGAGTGCCTCGTACTCCGCCACGTTGTTGGAGGCGGCGAAATGCAGCCTCAGGAGGTATTTGAGTCGGACTCCGAGGGGTGAGACGAACATGATGCCTGCGCCGGTACCTGTCTTCATCAACGACCCATCGAAATACATGACCCAATATTCGTCCCGGGAGAGCTGCGGTGGCAACTGTGTCTCGGTCCACTTCCGCCACAAAATCTGCCAGTACCTGGGACTTGATGGCCTTGCGTGGCGCGTAGGTGATGCCGTCGCCCATGAGCTCGATTGCCCATTTGGTGATTCTTCCCGTGGCCTCGCGACTCTGTATTACCTCCCCAAGGGCGAAGGATGACACCACGGTCACAGGATGTGACTCGAAGTAGTGTCGCAACTTGCGCCGAGCGAGGATGATTGCATACACCAGCTTCTGGATCAGGGGGTAGCGCGTCTTGGTTTCGGACAAGACCTCACTAATGAAGTAAACCAGCCGTTGCACCAGTAGAGCATGCCCTTCCTCTTGTCGTTCGATGACAATTGCTGCACTAACAACCTGGTTAGTGGCAGCAACATATAACAAGAGGTTTTCTTCCTTCGTTGGCGGCATGCCCTAGCTCGTGAACTAGCTCTTTGCAGAAAGTTCCTGCAGCGAATGCTCCGACGACGTCGGAGTCGGCGACCTGGGGCAGCTCATTGTACTGCTTGGAGAAGCACCGGATGTAGTCCCGGAGGGACTCTCCCGGTTTCTACTTGCAGCTGCGGAGGTCCTAGGAGTTACCAGGGCGCACGTACGTGCCCTGAAAGTTCCCTACGAAGATCTTGACCAGATCGTTCCAGTCAAAGATCATCCACGGGGGAAGATGTTCTAGCCAAGCTCTTGCAGAGTCGGCGAGGAACAGGGGGAGGTTGCGGATAATGATGAGGTCATCCTGCACGCCGCCAAGCTAGCACGCAAGACGGTAATACGCTAACCAAAGCTCGGGGTTCGTCTCCCCTGAGTATTTGGTTATGTTGGCCGGCTGTCGGAACCAGGGCGGGAACTTGGCCCTTCGGATGGCCTCACTGAAGACGCGAGGTCCTGAGGGCTCGGGTGAGGGTTCGCGATCCTCATCCGAGTCGTAGCGCCTGCCCCGATGAACGCTATAGCCGCGCACGGCTCCGTCAGTCTTCCGCCGACCGCGGGCTTGCAGAATGGCTCGAACGTCGACGTCCTTGCCAAGCCGTTGGTAGACTGGTGGGGCCCTTGGAGCCTTGGGTCGAACCAAGGCTTCGCGTTCGTGGCGAGCTATGTCGCCACGCTGGTGACTTTTAGCGCCACGGTGTCGCGACACTGAGCTTTTCGCCTGGAGGACGGCTGCATCCTCCAGAAGGTCCTTGAGTTGATTCCTAAGCTGTCGTGCCTCCTCGGTGGACGGCTCAGGTATGCTCCGGAGCAGCGTCGCTGCTTCCGCGAACTTTCGGCTTGCCCGGGGGGTGGCCCCCGGTGTCTCGGCCCCATCGTCAGCAATGATTCGGGCCTGAACATCTCGGGCTCGACGCCAAGCTGCTCCTCCATCGCTCCGCCTCTCGTCGCGCTCCAGCGTAGCTCACAGCTGGGTGAGGCGCAAGCGGCCTCATCCATCCGCGCCTCAAGCTCCCTGGAGCTGCTCTAGCTCCGGGGTTTGAGGTGCGGGGCGAGATGTTCCTGCCCCCCGATCCAGCGGCGGGGCTGACCGTGCGGGCCGCGGGGCCGCTGGAGGGGGCGTGACTTGTTGGTGCTGGGGTTGCGAGGGAGGGGGTATGTCGTCATTGTCCCCCGAGTGGACGTCTTCCACCCGCCCCTCATCAGGGTGCATCAAGTTGTAGCACTCTCGAGCGGGGTCGATGTAGGATTGGTCCGAGTTGGTGCTGACGCTCAGGGCATTCTCCTCCGAGTCATCGGTGTGGGCGGCGAAGTCCTTGTTCGCCCAGAACTCGTCGTCATCGTCGCTGTAGCTGCGACGAGATGACGAGGTCCAGCCATAACGGTCCCAACCCTCCGAGTGTTCTTGAGGGGTGAGGTTGACGGTGGTATCCGTTTCCACACCGTCATACGCCCTGCTACTTTCCCCAGGGGATGACGGTGGGGATGCCACGTGGTCTCCCACGAGGCTGTCCAGGCGCTCGAGGCACTGGACTGGAGTGTCCGACAGCTCGTGCAACAATGCGCGAACTGCACGAACATGGGCATCCACGGCGGTCTAGAGCCCGAAGAGGGACGATGGCGTCGTTCCCCTCCCCCAGTGAGGGCGGAGAGAAAGTTCGGCCGGCGTCGTGTTTCCGCCCTCGCCCGTCCTTTGGGCAATAGGCGGATGCGTGGCCGCCAGTGCTGGAGATCCCGGGACAGTGGCTGGTGCAGTATTGGCTTCCCACGTTGGGGATGTCTGGTTGGCCGCGTCTCCCGTGGCCAGAGGCTGGTTGGCGCTGCTGCGCCTCCTCCTCCATGGTCCGCCGGGAGCGGCGTGCAGCGTTTCTCCCCGTCCTCTGAGGTGGGTGAAAGCGTTGCGGGGGTCCCTTCTCCGGCCGCCTGCTGGGCCAGAGTTAGGACTGACAAGGACGCGGGGCCCTGGTCGGGCGCAGGTTCATCTCGAGCCCTTGGCCAGTGGCCACGGACTTGAGAGTCCCGAACCGGAGCACCGCGCCAGCGGGAAGCGTGGTGGAGCTGGCTGCCATCCGAAACCTATGCCAACACGCAAAAGGCCCCTACCTGGTGTTGACACTTCTTAGCGCAACCACCAGAGACAGGGTGTTAGGCTATCTCTGATAATGGCGCCAGAAGTGCCTGAGGGTGTTTCTTATGTCTATTGGATAATTCCGCAAGCGCACAGAATATACCGCTGTAGCACTTCACCCGGGAGTATTACAAGGTATTGTTATTTATTTTTATCCCAAGGGAAAGCGGTTGCTAGGAATAATTAATAAAAAGAAAGAGTGATCCTTTAGTCTATACCAACTTAGTACCAGCTAGTGGTAGGGGGGTAAATCGATAGGTAGAGGAAAGGGTAATGACACCAACACACAACAAGTAGTAAGATAACTAAAAGATAACTAGTAGAGTATAGCTAGGTGGGAGGACAACGAGTGAGTATAAGACTCTTATGAATTGACTTGGTTGGAGTGTCACACGGATCCTACCACGTCACCAGAGCCAGGTGGGCCCCATGGATAGTTCGGCCGACCCATGGGTGGGCCCACCCTTGGCTCTCATCTCCTTCATTTGATGTTTTATGCAATGTGTTGAAAGGTGGTGGCCTGGGGCAACATATCATGGTTCAGCCGAACCATGTATTTAACCCCTAGCTGCTCATTTTTGCACTGATTTGGTGTTCTCTGCAATCACAAGCTAAGAGTACATGTGGAACTAGTTATTGATAAAATATGCTCATGATATGTTTATCTTCCCTTGAATCCGAGGCCTGTTGACGGTGTTTGAATGTGGAAATTTAGGGTAATTCCACCGTCAACAAGATCCCCCAAGCTTAACCTTTGCTCGTCCCGAGCAAATAATTAAACTTAGCCTCGGTGGATCAAGAGTTGCTACTATGTTCATATTTCAATAATACCATATGTACAACTAAATACTTCTCTTTTGAATGGAAAAATTGGCTATAGAAATTCACCCATTTTACCTTAGTCCTTTATGGGGCTAATGACTTTCCCTTTTGCCTTAGGTGGTTGAGAGACAAAACAGTTTAACTTGAGCACTACTTTTCTCATTCTTTGCAAGTTTCATACTAGGGGTTTTAACAATGTTTTGCAAAATAAAACTTAATGTTTCTCATATGGTTCTCTCATGTCGCTCGAATGGTGTGTGATTCCTTACCAAGGCATAAAGTAAATGTTGCTTTCTATTTATCATCCTACTTCTAAAAATGGCTTATGTGGAGCTGAAGGTAGGAATGAAAGAATATAGCATACTTACTTTGCATATGTTGTAGAGTCAAAGTTTGGATCCAAAGAGAGAAGTGTCATGCCCTTAGATCAAGATGTGCAAGTGTATGGATGATGATGGAATATAATGCTCCTCTATTTGAATTGCATCTCTCTCTAATAAATTTTAGAAACATGGCTATCATTTTTCTTTTATTTATGAGCCTACACTTGCTCAAATATTTTTCTTTTATTTTCTATGGACCCTCTTGTGTCTATCTTTCTTTCTTTTTATTTTCATTTTGCATAGCCTTTTTGTCTCTACTACCATAATGACTAAGAGAGATTTTCTATGACTTTAACACATGGAGCATTTATTTAGTGAAAATGAAAGGCATGTGGTTGTGTACTTCCAGTGTAGAAGCAGCATGTATATATGGTGTGTACGTGATCTTGATCTTGGGAGCATGATAAGACTCTCAATAAGGGTCAACAAGACTTGACAACACTCAATACAAAGCAAATAGCTTAAGTGGAAGGTTTTAAACATATGTAACATATATGGCCGTGGTAGGAATTTATCACCATTAAGGAACAATAAGGTTTTGATTGATTAAGAAATAAATCTCCAGTAATCATGCATGCTTAGAACAATATTATAGTAGCTCTTATTTCACTATATCATATCTCACAACAACTTGGACTTAGGTCTAGCACTTAGAATCCATAAAGTTTTCAGGTTCATGATGATTTAAATGAGCCAAGTGATCCATACTCAAAGAGATACTAAGTTGTAAACTAGGTGTTAAAGAAACATTAATAGAGCAACTATTCATCATTTCCATGAGGAAGATAAATATTCATGAGTCATATGGAAATAAGGAAAATATTTTTGGTATTTTATCTTATGCATTTTTTTATATGCAATAATATAAATAGCTAGGATAGAATACTTACCTTGGTGGGGGAGAGGATCTCCCCAAAGCTTGTCCTTTTGCTCATTGTGGTGGCGGGATAGTATTGGAACCATCCCGCCTAGCGTTGTGCTTCTTCGTCTTGGATAGCTTCCAGTAATTGAGCATTTTGTTGTGCCATATTCAAAGTTGCATCTTGCTCAACTTGCATTGTGCCCATGTCATTGATAAGTTGGTCCATTTCTGATCCTTGGCTTCGACGGCCCCTCACCCGTGTGGACGGACGGAGAGTGCGCACTCTTAGGAGTGTGCTGTTGAGGCTGTTCCGTGGACCTTGAAATGTCCATGGAACTTGCCTCATCACCTTCTTCTTCATATCTCCCTGCAGCTCGTGATGTGCCTGCCTTACTCGAATTGGGCGGCTTGTGACATGCTCCTTGTCACCCATCTTGGTCCTGCAACATTTTGGCTTCTTGCCTCTCGGTCCCAATTTATGGTTAGCGTGCGCAGCGCATACAACCGACGCCTCTCACAAGGGAGAGAGATTTCGGCTATATGGCCGGGATAAATCATTTTTATATCACCATTTTCATCTCTTTTTAGGACTTGAGTACTTATGAAGAAATCTTCGGTCACAATATCTCTAGGAGAGGCAATGTATTCAAAGTAATGTTTTCCATCTAGCAAGTCCATTGTTTCAGCGATGCGCGTGATAAAAGAAGTGAAGAATATGGGCTCGCTTCTATGGAAAATACCAATGCCAAAAGTGCACTAACATCTTAGCAGGTGAAACTTTTATTTTCTTTGTCATGGCATAGAGCAGTCTTAATTCATCATTGTAAAGAACTTGCACATTAGAGCCAGGAAAAAAGTTATAGCCATCCAATATCGGATCAAGCGCAAAGTGAGATTATGAATTTTATCGGTTTTAGGGTCAGAGCAATCATTAGATCCTGTTATAGCTTTCCAAAATTCAGCTTTATCAAATCTTCTTGTTGCATTAACAAGATCTAGATGACAGTCATTATCAAAACCAAGTGCCATACTAAAAACTCCCCATGTTAAATTATATTCTTGGTTAAACATGCGAAAGTAGACTATTATTTTCAGTGGCTTATAAAGAGCATAGAAATTCAATGGTGACCTTTTCTATTCCAAGTTCTTGTACTTCTCAAAAACTTCCCCAACCGATTGTATTGAAAATAGTATTGAATTCTGCGGTCATACCTGTGCTGTCCAAAAGGACAGGGTCGATAATGCCGGTATGTTCATACCCTCGGTGTCGGATGGAGGTGTACCTTTGGTACTCTTCTTGATTTAGCATGAGGCCGCTCTCGGGGTCAAACGTCCTCTCGGAAGGCACTCCAAAGCTTCTTCTTGGTGGAGCTTCTCTTCCTTCATCTTCATCATGGCGAGGTCGTCGGGAGGAACTTCCTACGACACTCTTGGCCTTCTTGAGTGCGGAGGAGAACTTCTTCATTCTGCAACAATGAGCTAACACAAGAATACACTACAACAACAGGGATTAGCGTTAGCGTTAGCGGTAGCTATCCCACTGTTAGTAGTCCTTGCGGGGTATGGCTACCTCCACAAACAAGAGTTTGAGAGCAAAGATGAGAGTGAGACAAGCTTCTACTACTACACTATTTTTGAGTTTTTGGTTTGAGTGGCTAAACTTAAACTAAACTTGAGAAAGATCTTGCTCAAATGGAGAGAAGAAGGGAGATTGTGTGCTCGAGAGGATTCAGCTGGATTGGGTGCGAAATTGAGCACATATTGGAAGGGTATTTATAGGGGGAGAAGGGCTGGTGGCCAGATCACTAGGACCAGTTCGGCCGACCTCCCCTGGCCAAATTTTTGTTGCTTTCTCCCTTGGACATGGAATCTAAGTTATTTCAAATTCAAATTTGCCGACAGGGCTTTATTGATGGGGTTGGCCGAACCAGTTATTAGAGGATCAAACTTGCTTTTTCTTTTGGATAGGGAATCTAGTTCAATTCAAACAGAATCCTGCAAATAGGACCGAAATAGTGGGTCGACCGAACCCATTTATGGCAGGTTCAGTGTTGCTTTTACCTTTGGACAGGGAATCTATTTGAATTCAAACTCTACTTTCTTGAAAGGAGCCAAAACATGGTTCGGCCGAACTAGGGTTTGTCCCCTTTGAGCTTTAAACAGTGTGTCCAGTAAAGTAGAGACTAGTGGTGGACCAAAAGTTTTGAAATTTTCAGAGATTCCCTTGTCTAGTGTTTTGTGAAGGTAGAAGGTGTATGACAAAAGTGGGGACATGTTTAAAGTGATCCCCATGGACCATGGGAGCACTCTTGCATGCCAAAGTGCCCACTTTTCAGAATTTGGATTAATGTGGGTGTTGGATTCTCCTTGAAGCATATGAGAATGGACATGACAAAAAAATGGTCGACCAAAATTCGAACGGAGCTGGTGTTCAAATTTTAGGAGCATGATCAGGACACCAGGCCAACACCACCAGAGGTGGGTGGGCCCCATGGTGGGGTCGGCCGACCCCACCTAGGTGGTCCCACCACCTCAGGTGTGAGCAGAAATGATCTTTTCAAGTTTTATTCATCTACTTATTTTATTTTGTCGAAATAAATTATTGCCAAAATTAAACATGAAATGCAATGAAGAAAATTCAAAATTGAAATGCACGAATTAAATATGAGATAAATACTGATTTACCTTACCAGTAAGGGCTCCATGTTTTAGGTCCGTAGAGCAGGACCTCTCCAGTTCGGGTTCATTCTTCGGGTGTTTCGATCGGTCCCAGAGATGGAGACCATGATGATCGCACCTCTTTCTTCCGCTATTCCTTCTTGGTTGATGCTTGTGATTCGGCGGAGTCAGTCTTGTTTATCACCTCAACCTTACTTACCGGTTCGGCCTTTTTGGACCTTGGCGGTTGATTCTTTCGGCGGGGATGCATATTGTGGCTTGGTTCTCCACAGATTCTTTCTTGCCTGTTGCATTGATTTATAACCATTGAAAGGACATTTAATTCTCTTACCTGGGAGTTGGAAGTGGACTTGGCCTGGATCCCACATAGATGATGGCATTCACGGTGTTGAGGAACGGTCTTCCCAGGATGACAGGGACTTCGTCATCGGCCCCCATGTCAAGAATGATGAAGTCGGCGGGGATGTATTCATCTTGAACTTTGACAAGGATGTCCCTTAACAATCCCTCGGGGAACCGGATTGATTGATCGACCATCTGTAATTTGACAAAAGTGGTGTACATGTGTCCCCCTAGCAAGTTCTCATACATTACCTTGGACATGATGTTGACACCGGATCCAAGGTCGCAGAAGGCGTTGTTGAAGGTATATGGCCCGATCTCGCAGGTGATGGTAGGATGGCCGAGGTCACTCTTATTGGCCATGAATGGCGGATCAAGAAGACAACCCGGGTTTTGCCTAACCGGAGGCTTACCAAACCTCGTGGAAATTAACTTAACACCCTCAATTGGTTCCTTAGGTTTCCCTGGGATCTTACCTTGTTCGAATGATGGGACAGCTGCTGCTATTTGAGCTAATTGGGTTTCCAACATTTTATTAAAGCTCAATTGATTTTTCATAGCAGTGTTAAAGCTATCCATTATTTTCTTATTTATGCTATCATTGATTTTAGATTGGCCTAAGACAAGATCTTTGAGAGAAGGTTGATTACCATAAGAATTATTGAAATTATTGCTGTAACTATTACCTTGGTTTCCTTGGTAGAAGGGGCGCGAGTTCCATCCTCCTTATTGCTGGGGTCGATACCCATTGTTGTTGCTGTTGTTGATGAAGCTCACTTCCTCCTTCGTCTCGGGACAGTTGTTGCCTGAATGATCTTTTCCACCACATACCTCGCACCATGGATTAGCTTCGATTACTCGTGCGGTGGCAGTGGGTCTAATGGCCTCTTGTTCCTTCTTGGAACTTTTCCTCGATCTTTTTCATCAAGAGGTCCATTTTTGCTGAGAGCATGTCCACCTCATGAACGGTGTGCATACCCCTTTCCTTGGGCTGCAGGCAGTTCCTCATTCCATCATTGGTTGATAACCATTTTTTCAATGAGGTCCTTAACATCCTTGACATTGTGTTGCAGGAATGCTCCTCCGGCTGCAGCATCAAGGTGACTACGGGCTAATCCGGTCAAGCCCATGGTTGAAACCTTGGATTAGGAGCCATTCTTCAATCCTATGATGAGGACAGCCACGAATGTACTCCTGGAGACGTTCCCATGCTTCGGAAATCGTCTCGTCTGCTTGTTGTTGGAAGCTTGAAATTTTACCACGGAGAGCGCTTGTTTTGCCTATTGGGACGAACTTCCTGAGAAAAGCGTTGGCACACTTCTCCCAGGTGGTGACTTCACTCTTGTTGGCATAGAACCATTACTTCGCCTTCCCAAGCAGTGAGAATGGGAACAGACGAAGGCGGAATGGCGTCAGCCGAGACATTTTTGATAGTGAAAGTACCATACACCTCCAGGAAGTGCTGGAGATGGGCATTGGCATCTTCATGTGGCTTCCCACAGAATGGATTAGCTTGCACCATATTGATGAGTGCAGGCTTGAGCTCAAAGGTAGCATCTCCAAAGTTGAGCTGCGGTCCGGTAGGGAATGTTGTTAGCGGACGGCGCAGAGAACTCAGAGATGGTCTTTTGGGCCATAGCTTCCTTAATTGATAATGCGGAGCCTCTTTCCTCGAACGGATTCAAGTTTGAGATGAACCTTTGAGGTGAAACTTGACGGCGTCTAGTTCTTCTCAACAATTGCTTGGGATCTTCAATATAATTTGACGGCAATTGGAAACCGTTCATGCACTGTCTAGCTTCACGATAACGAGAAACACAGACAGGGGTAAGCCTCTAACACTAATCGATAACTAAATTGATAATAGACTCCGGATTCAATTTTTTTTTATTAATATTCCTAGACTGATGCTTTCCCCGGCAACGGCGACAGAAATGCTTGTTGACACTTCTTAGCGCAACCACCAGAGACAGGGTGCTAGGCTATCTCTGATAACGGCGCCAGAAGTGCCTGAGGGTATTTCTTATGTCTATTGGATAATTCCGCAAGCGCACAGAATATACCGCTGTAGCACTTCACCCGGGAGTATTCCAAGGTATCATTATTTATTTTTATCCCAAGGGAAAGCGGTTGCTAAGAATAATTAATAAAAAGAAAGAGAGATCCTTAATTCTATACCAACTTAGTACCAGCTAGTGGTAGGGGGTAAATCGATAGGTAGAGGAAAGGGTAATGACACCAACACACAACAAGTATTAAGATAACTAAAAGATAACTAGTAGAGTATAGCTTGGTGGGAGGACAACGAGTGAGTATAAGACTCCTATGACACTTACTTTACTCTTATGACTTATCCTATCAAATAGATGACTTATACTAAGATAGTACCTTACTACTGGTGTGCAGGAGGTAGTGCGAGACAATAGAGGACAAAACCTCTACCCGAAGCGCCAACACTCTTATGGGAGCCTACCTTTTAAGAACTTGCCTAAAACACATGGAGAGATACTAAGACTAGACATGGCTGTCACCACCTGCTAGCACCCACAAACAATCCGTGCGACAAGCGGTAATCAAAGGCAAGATCTAGTCTAAGCACCACGCTTACACTAAGTCTCACTATTCTAGTTGCGTACCAACAACTAGAACACCCTATGACAGGCGATGAACTAACACACGTTGAGTTGGGACAAGATCACTATCAAGTATAAGACAACTATGAAATAAGATAAGATACAACAATACTATAAAGAATAGTAAAGACTAAGTAATAACTTAGTGAAGTAAAATAAAGATAATATATTGATAAAGGATAAAGTCTTACAGAAGGAAAGGTACAAGAGCTATACCAGACTCTCCAGTAGACGACTCCGGAGACTCCGAGCGCAGCTCGACTCGACTCTAACTCCCACACTAGACTAATACTACTACTAAAGAGTAGAACTCTTGTAACTTGTGTTGTATGGTGTATGGTGTCTTCTTGAAAGGGAGTGGGCAGCCTCTATTTATAGTGGAGAGTGGAGGGATGCCACGTCAGCAATCCGTGTGCTCCTCAACTCTCCACCCTTGGATCCACCGCCTTGTAACCGCCTCAAGATGGACGGCTGTGGCAATTTGAGCACATGGAAAGCATGTTTGGAGTCGGTGGAGGCCAACCGACCTGGCTGGACACCAGGGGGGTTCGGCCGACCCCACTCTGACTGGTGGACCCAGCTAGGAGTTTCTAGAAGGAGTCCCCACCAGTCAGTGATGGTGTAGGTGGCTTGGTTCCCCATCTTGTGGTTCAGTCGACCCACCCCTGGTGGGTGGGTCCCACCACAGTGGCCCCCATCTGTCATAGACTCTTCCCATGTGTTGGTCCTATCTTGGTTGCTTCGTTTCATGTCTCAATCCGTGTGCCTTTGATCTCCACCGTTGAATGAAAGCACAAGTTGATCCGATGGATGAATTGACTTGGTTGGAGTGTCACACGGATCCTGCTACGTCACCAGAGCCAGGTGGGCCCCATGGACAGTTCGGCTGACCCATGGGTGGGCCCACCCTTGGCTCTCATCTCCTTCATTTGATGTTTTATGCAATGTGTTGAAAGGTGGTGGCCTGGGGCAACATATCATGGTTCGGCCGAACCATGTATTTAACCCCTAGCTGCTCACTTTTGCACTGATTTGGTGTTCCCTGCAATTACAAGCTACGAGTACATGTGGAACTAGTTATTGATAAAATATGCTCATGATATGTTTATCTTCCCTTGAATCCGAGGCCTGTTGACGGTGTTTGAATGTGGAAATTTAGGGTAATTCCACCGTCAACACCTGGCGCGCCAACTGTCGGTGCTAGTTTTGGCGGGCGCTAGCACCAGCTAGTAACTTGTGCTTTGCGGCTGAGGTTTCGGATGGTGTGCAAGGAGGAACTCGGGAGATTTATACTGGTTCGGGCCAAGAGGGCCCTACGTCCAGTGGAGAGACGAGTCGTGTTGCCTTGCACCAAAGTGCTTGTAGTAGGGGGTTACAAGCTGAGTCGAGAGAGGGAGAGTATCCTAAGTCTCTTGTGCGCGGAAGAGGATGCTTTCGTATTCGTGTATTTGTGCTGTGTGTATGTTGGCGTCGTGAACTTGGTGAATCTCTATCTGCGACTGGCCTCCGTCCTCCCTTTTATAGTTACAAGGGAGAAGCTGGAGTTACATGTGGTGACCTATGATGATGATACTCGGCGTGGTGGGATCAGAGGTGATTAGTGGCTATCGTCAGCCACGCCATCGTCTTGGCGCTTCGGCGATATGGCTTCGGTCATTCGACTGATCTTACACTGTTCGATCGTTGAGTTCCAAGGTGGCACAGTGTACGGGACGTGGCTTGCTACATGGCGGTGCGTCACGGCGTCGCGTCCGGTCCTGCACAGTGCAACGAGAAGACTAGTTGACTTTTAAAGATTGACTCCCGAAGCTCGGGAGCCTTCCTTGCCGTCGGGAGCGTGACGGGACGGGACATTAGGGGTGTCCTCCCTCGGGCGCGTTTCCTCTCATGCGCGGTACTTTTCAGAGGAGCGGACGGTCCTGTTGCTACACTACCCATACTCCCGGGTCAGCGGGACAGCCGTCACCTCTCCTATCCCTGCGAGACTCGTGCGTTATGGGCAGGAGCTGTCGCTGTCGTAGTTGGAGAATCTCTCCATCAGCAAGGGGCGTCATCCGGTTGACTGTCCTTGGGACGGAGTGGAACCGTCGTATTGGTCACCGGAGGAGGTATGGCAGTTGGTACGGAGGTCGTGCACGAGCGGGGTGCCGTCGCCTCGTGGCGTCCAGTCAGTGGGGCCGCGCCTATAAAGTGATCAGAGGGGTCCCTTGCGGTCCAAAATTGCCTAGCTGACGTCGACTGTGCATTGGATGCCTTAGAGGGACCGCGCTCGTGGAAGATGAGGAGGCTCGGGCGAATCGGAGATTTAGCGCCCGAGGGTGCCGCTATCCCGAGCCTCTCGTGGAGGACTCGGGCAAATTGGAGATTTGGCACCCGAGGGTGCCGTTGTCCCGAGCCATGCCGCAGGGCCTTACGGGAGGCCACATTGGACCTTCACGTGCGTAGCCTTCGTGGGCTTTCGGCTGACCTTATTTGGGCCAGGTTGCGCTTGAGGTTGACTTATTTTTGCGTTGAAAGTTGGGTACCCCATACTTTGGTACCCGACAAATAGCCAATTTTTTTTCCAAAATTTTGTGAGAATTTCTAGGATCTATATTTAACTAAGTTCCATCTATATAGATCCTATTCACTGAAATCTTTATCTGAGTTCCATCTATTGACCCTCTTTAGGAAACAAAGACGTTATCAGAGGCATATGAAATATATCACATGTCCAACGCTACACGATTTTATGGATGAGACGACTGCAATACGTGCATTGCAAGAAATGCAAGATCCATCGTTTGCATATTCATTTCTAAAGGAAGCTGATATTTTTCCTGTTCACCGAAGTCTTAACTGAGGTTCAGTAAAATCAGCTTTCTTCAACAATTGCACTGGCCTGGCCTGGTGGGCGCGGTGCCCCGACAGAAAACTAGAACACTTTGGTTCAACCGTTATATGCTGGAGTTTTTTTTTTTTTTGTGCGAATTATGGTAGAGTATTTATTGTGTCTCCTTTTCTGTTAGGAACCACTAATGTTGGTCACTTGATTAGGCCGGCATGACGCTGTCCACTCGACTGATCAGCTGTCATGCAGTTGACTTTGCATTTTCTGATGAACTGAAGCCAACCGATCCCCATAAACATCAGATTATACTAACAGCATGCACTTACTTATTGGAGCAGTGGACCAAACGAAACTGAGAAGTTTCGTTATTTTTTTATATGAAGAATGCCATGTTATTCAGAGAGGTTGGGTAGATGAATAAATAAAAAAGACCTTCAACACGCAATTTCATTTTATTCTAGAAAAACAATATCATTTTGTAGTTTCGTAAGCTAGTCATATAGCATTTGATTACGATGCATGCATGGATGCAATCGGAAGAAGTAAGAAAGAAAGAAACAGAAGAGTGTTAATGGTCATTTCTTTTTTTTTCTGTTTGTCATAAGGATTTATTTTGCTAAACAGTTCAACAAAATAGTTGCAATGTGGAGCTGAAGAAAAAGAAAAGCTACTTCACTGATGAAAGCTATGGGCCTGTTTGTTTTATCGTCTGGCAAACTTGCTTGGCGCAGGAGCGTCTTCAATTCTTAGGCGTCCGATTTTCACTGCGTGGGGTCAGGATCTTTGCTTGAGATGCTTGAAAGCAAACTACCCCTATATATGCCAAAGGAGATCGAAGTTATATATACTCTGTTTCGTTATGCTACAAACCATGGTAAATAAAATAAATAACCCCTACAACTTGTATAAAATTAACAAATTATTCATATTCTTTTGACAAATGGAGATTCCCAGCAACTACATCAACAATTCAGCACCCCCATGGCCATGTGGTATCATGCGGATATCGAAATACTAGCATTTTGTGAAAGACCAAACACACACTTTTTCTGAACACACCCCACGTACGTGTGCCTAATTAACACCGTCATCTTGGGCAACTTACTTCTGTTTTGATGTGCGGCGGCGTTTCTTCTCTACGTGTGGTACAAGTAATTCTTTGTCATGCGAGTAGCGACAAATAATTAAACTCACAGAATGACAGACAAGAGAATGTGCATGTGTATGCATTACAAGTGTACAGGCAACCGTCTTTTTTTTTTCCCGAAAGCGTGTATTGCACGTGCTTCATTAAGAGAAGGGGAGTACAAATCATTTGGGCATTGTGAATGGCGAGGACAGGCAACCGTCTTAGGTTGGCGCTTCATTGACAAGGATCGATCTAGCTTAACACAAACACGACGGTGGAAAACGACAAGGTAGGCACATCATAAACTACTCCGGTAACGTTGGCATCGCTACCAGTGGCGGATCTAGGGGGAGAGGGGGGCTGGGCTCCAGCCCCCTAATGACTTGATTTACCACTAGATTACTATAGCAAAAACATTAAATCACCATTAAATCTTCATGCAAATCAACATCTCCATTGTTTTAGCCCCTCCTTGATTCTCATTCCTGCATCCGCCACTGATCGCTACCATAATCCCTTTTTTTTTCTTTTCATCTCGAGAACTATAAATTTCCATGCAGACGTCTAGAACGAAGACACACACAGTACAGGGAGTCAGGGAGAGCGAAAGGAGCGAGATCGAGAGAAATGGCCAAGCGCAAGCAGGACACCACCATCACTCACTTCTCCCATCCAGGTCACGAGCTGGTGAAGCGACACTACACCGGCCCGTTCCGCTGCGACATGTGCTGGGAGGACCTGTCCGGCGCCGCCTACGGCTGCCGCGCCGGCTGCGACTTCGCCATCCACGACTCCTGCGCCGGCCACCCTCAGACGACGTTCTTCACCCAGGCCCACCCGCACCCGCTCGTGCTACTCCAGACCCGCCGCGACGTGGCGGCGGCGCACGGCTGCGGCGTCTGCGGCGGCCGCTGCGCCCCGGGCTGCTTCCACTACCGCGCTGCACGAAGCTGCCCCCCGCTGTCCGCAGCGCGCGGCACCCAGCGCACGACCTCACGCTGCCGCCGCCGAGGGCTGCTGCGCCGCGTGCAGACTCGACCTCCACGTCTCGTGCGCTGCCGCCGCCGCCGCCGGGCAGGGGGAGCCGCAGCAGGGCGCGGGATCACACGGCCACGCCGCCGGCACTCATCAGCATCTCCAGGGTGCCGGGCAAGGCCAAGGCGTCGCGCCTGACGTTCACGGAGAAATGCTTCGCGCCATGATCAAAGCTCAGAATGACATGAGGGTTGGGCTGGCCATGAGGAACGCCGGAGACAGCATATGGAGCCAGTTTTTCTGTAAGTCAATTTCCTTTACTTACTGTCGTTAATTATAATGCCCCTGAACGGTACACCAAATATACGTATGTATAGGTACTCCTATATATAGGTGTGGATGTGGATACATCATGTTTACTACTGCTAGTTCAATCACAGCATTAATCCAATTTAATTTCTCCCTTCCCACATAACATAGTGGAACAAACGCAGTCTATTAATTTCCTCCAGAACTGTACAGGAATTTCTGAAGTGGAACCACAACGACGCTGCTAGGCAAGAGGTTGCATTGCTGCCGGTTACCAAATACTCCTACGTATGAAGTTGTCACAAGCTTCGCGACAATAGTAGCGTGTAAAAAGTTCGTCGTAAATAAAGTTTATATCACAACGGTTTGCCTTTGTGTGTATGTTCAAACTTCAAATGTAGTTTCTTATCTCAGTTCATATATGTCAATTAACGCGCTGTGTGCAGAATGTATTTTGACCACTAATTCAATTTCCTCTGGAAACTCTTGGAAGCACTCGGGACGCCCTTTATATACATTGAACCCTGGTTCAGTTTTAAATCAAGTTCAATTCCATCGAATATATATGAAATTCCAAACAATCTAGCACCATTAAAAAGATATTTTAGCTGGGAGACAAAGCTTAAGACGACCGAATTTTTTTCGCCGTCTTTCTGAATGGTCAAACGGGCTCCAAGCAAACGCATGCCTTTGTTAATAATTCACAAAAAAGATCCAACCTGGATTTTTATGATGGGATAAACCCATCTCCCATTTGGTTGGAGAGGTTGAGTCTATTATAGTTATGTGGCTGGTTTAGAGGTTTTGTAGCAGGATGAGATAGTCACTCTGTTCGGCTAGCTGGCTGATTGTTGTGAGAGAAAAACACTGCTGAATAGGCTAGGTTGATGTTGGCTGGTAAGTTCAAGCGAACAGAGTGAGTGTCTTGTGAGGGTCCAGCCTCTCACTTCCCTTTTTCTACCTTGGGCTCAAGTCGACGAACACCCATATATCACCTGCACAACCTTTCCCCCGCCACCCGCCTGGCCAGCCACCCAGCCTCACACGACCTAGCCAAGTTGTTCGGGCATGTCCTGGTCCACTTCCCTGCGCTTGGGCAACCTCTCCTGCCGTCCAGTGCCACTCGGCCATCCAGATGGTTATACCTACATCGCCCCGTCAACCCCTGCAACCTTCGTTTCATTGATTGGGAGGGATAGACAAAACTCGCATCAATATGGTCTGTGAGGGATGAATAACCCTCCTTCCCGAAACAAGAACTCTTAAAATGGGCCTGACCACCCTAACCAGCTCCGTGGTCCAACCCCACACATGCTTACAGGTCTCTATCTAAGGAATGTATCAAGTGCAAACCAAATAACCTGTGAAAACTTGCAAACTCTCAATGAAGACCATAGGATCCTCATTCAATGCCTAGGGAGAGAGGTGGGCAATGTTTATAAAAAAACACCCGCCATTAGCCACACTAATCTCTCTTCTTTTTTTTTTTTGCAAATCAACCCTCCCCATCTCCCGTACATGAGTCAAGCCGCCGGTTCGTTTTCACGTACGTGAGTCATGTCGCGGCCGCCGCCTATTCGTTTCTCGATGGAAGTCCCCGCGAGTAGCCGCGCCGCCGACATCACCATAGACTCCGGCGCCCGCGAGTCGCCGCCCTGCCCTCGACGGCCGTGAGTTGCCGCCCGCCCGCGACGCCATGGACTCCAGCGCGCGTGACGCCAGGGACCACACGAACGGCCACGAGAACATGCTGCTTGATTCACGACGGGATCTTCCTGATGCACGACGCCGCGCCACGGCCATTGGCCCTCGGGTCCATCAGGTGGTGAGCGTCGCAGCTCGCCGCGCCGCCCATGTACTCCGCGAGGATCGAAGCACCGCAGACTGGGCGCGATGGCGGCCTCCGGCCACCAGCGACCATGAAGTCGGCACCGGCCTAGCCGGATCTGCTCCGCCGCACTGTGCAGGCAGTGGCTGGACGTGGCAGGCCGTGGAGATGGAGAAGTTGGGGCCAAGGAAGCCGATCTCGGTGTCGGACTCCATGGCGGCGGCGGCGTGTCGCGAGAGAGAAGTTGGCCCGTCGGCCTCCTGTGCGTGGGGGTTTGGATTAAAAAAAAACATTATTAGCATTGTGGACGGCGGGCGCTTAAGTGCAAAAATAACCCATCTCAGCCCCTATCCATTGGATGAGCATCCTGTGGTCTGAGAGTTTGCAAGTTTCCACAGCTTACTTGGCTTCCACCTGATACGCTCCCCTCTATCTAGCCTACTAATAACAATGATTCATTACAATGTTGCATTGGAGCACGAAAAAGAGTGGAACCAATTTTGGTTAGAGAATATCCTTGTATATAGTCCCTCCATTTTTATTACCAGACACATTAGTTTTCCCTAAGTTAAACAATTGTATTTTTTTTAAAAAAATAAAAATATAAAATCACGGTCTAATATTTATGGTTTTAGAGTCACTATGAGACATACTTTCATAATCCATAATTCATATTTTGTGACACTATATTTTTTAAAAACATAGATGGTTAAAGATAGTAATACTTGACTTCGGACAAATTTAATGTGACTGGTAAAAAAGAACTGTGTGAGTAGTCGCTCAGTCCAGAAACGTGCGCCTCTAGCATTTTGTCAGAAAAAAATAGATATAGAAGAGTCACTAGCTCTGTCTTAAATTAGTCACATGACTCGGTGTGATTGTTGCTCTCCGGTCTGCACGACTCAGCTCTCCGGTCTGCACGTTTGAGCTGTCACATACGTAGTTGACATTGACAAGCCAATCGCATACTTTCAAACTACGGCTGCGTTTCGTTTGAAAGTTTTAGGAAATTTTGTAACTGTAGCATTTTCGTTTGTATTTAACAACTTTTGTCTAATTATGGTTTAAGTAGAGTCAAACGATTCATCTCGAGATAGCCAGACAAAAAGTACAAACATCATGCAGCAGGTGCTACTTTATTTAGTGTTCCATGTAGATGGAAAGTATAATCGATGTGATGGAGAGAGAGAAGGAAATTTTGTGAACTAAATGCCTGCCTAAAAAGAACCGGAGCAGTATGCTGGATGACAACTCTAGGGACGATGCACAGGGTTGACACTTAGAAATGAATCAGTGATAAAGCACATGCCCATCATGGTTGAGTTGCAGTCGACGTAAGTTTGTGTCCATCCAAGAACGATCGAACAAAATAATCTTTTTATTTATGAATAAGTAGGTTTATAGAGTTGTCTTGAGCCCGAGTTTTTAAACTTTGACCGAATTTATAGAAATCCATCAAAATTTATATGACATTAAATTAGTGTGTATATATATATATATGTATATATATATATATATATATATATATATATATATAGTATATGTATATGTATATATATATATATAAATCACAGAATATATTTTCAAAATGTTAATTTACACTGATTCAAAAATTGATTTATTCGAGCACGGAGGGAGTATAAAACACAGTTAGAACTAAAATGAAAATTTGTTTTATGTAAGGGCGCCGTTTTTGTAATACTCCCGTAATAAAGTTAACCTCTGGCTAGACGAGAGAACGATATATTGAGACCTGACGATTGATATGACCTGGATTCGCCCCCCCTTACTTTCGTCGACACTTCGACGGGGACAGATCCAACTGACCTTCAAAAAAGTATATGCAAAAACCTAGTTTGGCATCGCATGGCTACAAATTGCATCCTGGACAACTATGGCTCCGAGTTTAGTTCTTCCTAATTTTTTTTTCAAGATTCTCTGTCACGTCAATTTTACGATACATGTATGGAGTATTAGGTAAAAAATAACTAATCTCACAGTTTATCTGTACATATTGAGACAAATCTTTTAAAACTACTTAGACTATGGTTAGACAAAAGTTCCCAAATACAAATGTAAGTGTTATAGTACGAACCTAAATTTTCTCCAACTAAACGGTCCCTATAAATTACCCATGCAATCCCAATGTCAAGAACACACGCACCGCGAAGGCGCGAGATCGAGATTTGCGATGGCGGAGGACACCATTGCCCACTTCTCCCATCCAGAGCACGAGCTAGTCAAGCGGCACTACGTGGGCCGCCCGTTCATCGTCTGCGACATGTGCTGGGAGGACCTGCCCGGCCCCGCCTACGCATGCCGCGCCGGCTGCGACTTCGCCATCCACGACTCCTGCGCCGGCCACCCTCGGACGCTCCTCTCGCCGGATCACCACCAACACCAGCTCGAGCTCACCCAGACCGGGCGCGACCAGACCTTCGCGTGCGACGTATGCGCCGGCGGCTGCGCCCCGGGCTGCTTCCTCTACCGCTGCCCGCCGTGCGGCTTCGACATGAACCCGCGCTGCGTGCGGCTGCCTCCGGCGGTGCGCAGCTCGTGGCACGAGGAGCACGACCTCACGCTGGTATTCGCCGAGGGCCGCTGCGCTGCGTCCGCGTGCCGCTACGGCGCGGGACGCGCGTGGTTCTACCGCTGCAGCGCGTGCAACGTCGACCTCCACGCCTCGTGCGCTGCCGCCGCCGACGACGGCGGCATCGTGCGCGGAGCTCACCACGACGACGACGAGAACGGGCTTGACCTTGACGACGTTCATGGTGAACTTGTTCGCGCTCAGTATCAGATGAGGATGGCTACTGCGCTGGCTTGGACGGCCGCCAGCGGCGCCGCAAGCATCAGGTCAGCAGCGAACCTTATCGGCTGAGCACTCGTCCTCGTCCCCTTTAATTAGAATGCGGGCCGTACTACTGCTATGGACAATCTTCATCACACATTTATAAATTCTTCCTCAGCACCTCATGACATGTTGAGAACAAGCTTGCAATCTTACTAGTTTCTACCATGAATTAATTGTACTGCAGGGATCTGGTCTGAACAATAAAGCTTCTGCATGCGCTGCCTGTTGCCAAACCTCAAGTTCTGAACCCATCGGCTTTGCGGCATGATAAAACGGGAATGCTATACAATAACTGAGCGTTTCTCCGCCCGCCGACGCGCGATTTTTGGGCTCTCCGATCTGCGCGCGGAGGCAATGGCGGCCGTCGGATCCCGCGCGTGGATGAGGTCGCGGCTCTTTCCTCCCTCCCCTCCGGCGGCGGCGGCCAAGCTCACGGCCACCGACGAGGTAGGCTTCCTCCTCCTAGGGTTCCGGCGAGCCTTTCCCGGCGGGTATAGAAGCGCCCGGCCAGGGGAGGTAGGTAGGCCAGGTGGTGGGGATGGAGGCGGGTGGCTTCGGGGTCCTGGCGGCCGGGAAGGTCGGGACGAGGGAGGCTCGCCGGAGCCGGAGCCGGAGAAGATGGCGGCCGGGAAGGTCGAGGCGGGGCAGGCTCGCCAGGAGCCGGAGAAGATGGCGGCCGGGGAGGGTAAGAGGGTGGCCGCCGCGGGCGCTAGGGCTCCGACCGCGGCGGGGCGGTGGCTGACGGCGGGGGCGACAAGCAGCTGGAGGAGGAAGATGAACAGTAGGTAAAAAAAATTGCGTGTCAGCTCACCCGCGAACACGCGAGTGTGAGCTAGACAGCCCCTGATAAAATTGCATTTGTTTCTTTATGAATTTATGATATGAGCATTGAGTAGTATTATTGCTGTGGTTGTTGTTGTTGTTGTGTGTGTGTGTGTGTCTATGTGTGTTCACAACCTCTCTTTTTGTTTTCTTTTTCCTCTGGGTGCGACTGTGGCCCTGTTGCGTGCAGGATGTATCTTCAGTTCTTCACTGTAATCACGCCGCTCAGTATATCCTTTATTTTCCTGTATAAAATTCAGAGGATTATCCAAATATAGTGTAGATTAAACTAGGAAAAAAATAACCTAACTCGTTGGGGGAGGGAGATTGACAAAAATGAGGTCGTCTCCTGTCAGTGTTCCCAACCATCCTTTATATGCTATTTCTAGTCGCAGTTGGTATCACCAACACTCCATAAAATCATTTTTTTTCTAGAAAATTGAATGAAAAATATTTATTTCAAAATTGTAGAGCTCGCCCAAGGTTGTCTGAATTTAAACTGATTTTCAGTTTCCAGAAAATACTTTTTAAGACGATCTATAAATCAAATCTGATATTTTTTCTATTTCAATTTTGTGTAGTAATTTTCCTTGAAAGAATAAGACGTTAGAGCTACAGATTTATATTAAAAAGAACCTAAATTGCTACAGATTATATTGCCTAGATTGGGCCATACAAGTTAGCAGCGTCAAGCCCTCAACCAACAACAACAACAATTGAACACAACGAAGCTCAATTTAAATCTATAAAAGCAACTTACTCATCACCGTTCCTGCTCCGCGCGCTCGCACCACCAGCCGCCGCTCCTACTGTCCTACTCCATGTGTTCAAGCCCACATGGCCCTATCGCAAAGGATCAAAACGGATCGGATACGCATGGAATCGAATTCGGATATCATTTTTTACCATATTTTAATTCGAATACGAATATGGATTCGAATATTTTCGAATACGAAATCAAAACGGATGGTTCGAATGCAAATCCAAAATCGGATATTTACTCGATCCAACTCAAAATGTACATTATAAAATTCAACATACATGAACAAAATTTTATTATTAAGTACATCGTTAACCAAAGTGAACTAAGAAGGAAAACGCCCCACTAGACGGGTGTGGACTGATCTAACAACTTAGAAGATCCAACCATACGGGTTTATCTTATCTACTTGGCAAATAATACATGCATTGACTAAATAGATCCTATTTCTGAATTGTAAAGATCCGGCTGAATCTCTTCATAACAAATTAGGAAACCAACCATAGTTGACTAGGTCTTCCTGTAAACCATATACATCCGAAGTGTCATGCACTTGGAAGCATTTTTTTTTTTTTTGCTCTTAAGGCACATGCTCTCCCACCGCTCACCCTCGGATACCCATTGAGACGTGTGCACATCTCAACGCGCATCAGTATGCAGTGGGAGAACATGTGCCCTTAAAGGGCAAAGTTTACTTTCTCATTCTCTTTACTCATCAATGGCAAAACTTCCCTTACAAATTGCAAATGAACCGAAGTTGGTGGAGTCCTTTCTCCATGGGCTAGATTTCTGTCTTGAAAAAAGAAGAAGGTGGTGGGTTGCTATATATTCTAGGTATTATTTTTCTAAACGGCTGGAAATCCCATCCAACCCCGCCGTCTCTGGGAATAAATGAAAATCCATTTGCAGAGTTTTTTTTAAACACGATTTCACATGTATTTCATTAACCATTTGTAGGGATAGAAAACTGCTTTTATTTTTAGATGCAGCTGAATGTATTTCCTGAGATGCGCGTTGTTCTTTTTGATGCCCAATAGAGATCCCTATAGCTACAGACGCGCGGCTGTTGACTGACTCGTCTCTGTTAAGATAATCGAGACGCATGTGTCAAAATCAGTCGATTATACCTAGTAGTAGCGACGGAATAAGAGTCGTCCGGTGGCAAGCGAACAGGGCAACAGGCGTACGTGTCCGCGTTAAACTACATACAGTACACAACTTGCGCATGCGATTGGTGAATGGTGATGCCTGTAGATTATTATGGTACCGCGCACGGCAGCAGGACAACAGGCATGCATTGCATGCTGGCCAGGTCAAACGGTGCTCCGGGCCGACGCGGTACGCGAGCGCGGTTCCAACCACAAATCCACAATTCCGCTGCGCGGTGTGGTACACTGTATTCCGCAGCGTCGACGACGACGACCTCAACGACATTCCGTTAGCATTTAGCAAGAAAGCGAAGTTGAGGCAGGCGGGGGCGTGCGGAGAGGATACGCGCTAGCTAAGCATGGGAGAAAGCAAGTGCAAACTGCAAAGCATTAAGTAAGGTAAGACTATCTCCAACAAAGCCGATCTAAATCGAGACCTATTTTATCATTTGGGTCACGCACACAGAAGAAGCAGCGCACCACAAAGTGTCGAACTCCAACAGCGAGCCCAAAATCAGAACCCAAACCGAGCGCCGCCTGCCTCCTCCCCTCCGAACACCGGATGTCTCCTCCCTGCCGAGCACCGGCTCCCTCTCTGTAGGCCCGGCGCCACCCCTCCCTCTCTCCCCTCCATCGTAGAGCCCAGATCCAGCGGCCGTAGGCGAGGAGGACATCGGATCCGCCGCCGTCGCGTTTAGCCACAGACCCGCTGCCGCGGGCTTGCCTCGCTCGCCGTCGCACCCCGCGACGCCACCGCGGACCTGCCTTGAGCTTGCCAAGCGCCACCGCAGGCTCATCACGCGCGACGTCGCCCCCCGCCCCCACCGTTGGCTCGCTTCGCGCGCCATCGCACCCCGTTGCAGACTCGCCAGGCCGCGCCGCCGAGGGTCCGCCAGAGATCGTCGTCGCCCGCCCTGGACCCACCACTGCGTCGAGAGAGAGGATGCATATTTGCGTTTCCACTCCGCTCGTAGGCAAAATGCCTTTCCGTCTGTGTCTTCTTGTTGGAGCTCGTTTTTCGGATGCAATCTATGCCCGAGGCATTTTGGGTTTGGGCCCTCCTTTGCCTCTCCTCTTGGAGATAGTCTATGGTAGGGGTTGGCAGAGAAGAAGGATCGAATGTGGAAGCCTCCGGCTGTTCTCCTTTCTCAACATTAAAGCCGCTTAAAAAACTAGTTGATATAAATTAAGGAGCCCAGTTTAGGATGCAGCGGTCTTTTTGTGTTCGCCTATATCAATCCCAAACTTACAAAGAAATAACGAACATTGTGGCGTACACACAGAAGGCAAAACACAGGGCAATGTTTGATAGTAGTACGTGCTGTATTTGTCTTGATAGTAGTATGTGCCGAGCATCTGCAGCTTGCAGCACGCACACGTGTACAATTGAATTCCGGTCGCAGGGCCAGCAGACATCGGGGCACAGTATGTACTCCGTATGCCTATAGTATATACGACATGGAATTCAGTTCGAGCTCGTCAGAAGATCGAATATCAGCTCGTGGGCTTCCACGCTGAAGAAGGTGCGGGCAAGAAACATGGCTATGCCACTCATCAGGCCACCGTTGTAGCCGCCGCCAAAGCTGCTGGGCATGGCAGGGCCGTAGTATTGGATGGGAGGGGGAGGGAAGTAGCAGTAATAGCCTGCAGGGCCGGTGACAGGGCCAGCAGGGGCACCAAATAAGCTGCGCTGGCTAACAGCGCCATGGCTACCTTGCTGGACGACGGCAGCGCCACCATAGCTCCCGGCAGCGCCATAGACAGGGACGGCAGCGCCGCCGCTGCTGCCCTGGCCGGCGGCGCCACCGGCTTCCGGGTCAACGGCGCACGGGATGATGTGTAGTTTGACAGAAGAGCCGATGTAGTGCCACCTGGGTAAAAGATGGTGGCAGGCTGAGCAGCTGCCGGCAGGTGACTCTGATGAGAACATAGAGAGCCCATGGCTTGGATCCCAAGGGCTAGCAACCTTTTCCGGGAGCATCGAGCAGAGAGGGTGCACGTCGAATCCGCAGTCGATGCAGCTGTACACGAAGCTCCCTGCTGAAGGGCAGTCCCCTCTGCAGATGTCGCACACCCGACCAGGGCTGCGCCTGAGCCTCAGCGTGTGTGCCGGATGCGCGAAGAAGGAGATGACCTCCTGGAAGTGACGGGCGCACGCGCCGTGGAGGTGGATGTTGCAGGTGTAGCAGCCGTAGGTGACACTGCTGCGCCGCCCGCCGCCGGCGAGTTTGAGCAGGCAGATGTTGCACAGACCAGGCTCGTCGTGGCGGTACTGCGTCTGCACAAGCGGGTGGTGTGGATCGGCAAAGTGTGGTATCATCGGCTGATTGTTAGACGGCGCCATGGATGCTGGGTTGTTTTTTTCTTTTTTTGATTGACAACTGGACGCTGGTGTTGGCTTTGGAGAAACGGCAAGGGGGCCGGCCCTGGAGATGGAGTTTCAGCTTCTCTGTTTCAGGAGCTCTGGAATGTGCCATTGCCACCCGATCCGATGAGCTATACTTATACTACTGCACTATCTACTATGGGGCCCATTTGCTTGTTTCGATGAAAATATGCTCATTTTGTTATTGCTTGTGTTTCGAAATATAAAGTCTACTTTCCCAGTCTCCCTCACTCCCTCCCTACCAAAATGCACCTTCTAGGCAGGCACGAGCATGGACTCTTATTTACCGAAACTTAACACTTTATTTTGTGAAATGCAAATGCAAAAACGAGCACTGCAAGTTCCTGCTAATCCACCTGGAAATATCTTCCAACGGATTGACTTGGCCTTCTTCTCTTGCCTCCTCTTCCAATTTTTCTTGTAAGTATTCTCTATTAAATGAAAGGCGACGCATTGGATGAAAACTAGGACCTCCCCTGCTTAGGGTTGAACCATCGCCGCCGCCACCGTCACGCCTAGGGCCTCATCTCCTTTCTCATCTCTAGTGCGTTTGCTGGATATAAGAAGAGAGGAGACCCCCCCTTTTCCAGTGTCTTCAAGATTGAGTAAAAAAAAATCTCAGGTGAAATCTTATAACTTTTTGTTAGCCTTCGGTGATTGCCACGACGAGATGACTGTTGCAGGCGTTGATTGCATCAGTAGGCAGCCAATTTGTGGCCTTAATCTGTAAGTATTAGGGGCTACGATAGAGTCGAAGTCGAACTCATATTTTAGGGGCATAAATATGAGGCAACCCCCTGGTGTAACCGTGAGACGACTTGGTGGCTGGTTTGGGTGGCCATAGTCATGCCTCGATGATTAAGCACATCACTAAATCTCGATAAAAAATATCGTGTTTCGGTGTTGTTCTTATTTGCATATTGTAACAGAACCGGCTAAATCACCTGGCCCACCGGCACCTGTCATTGTCACTAACGACTTCTGACAGCCGGGCCCGTGTCCCAAATGATCTAGACAGATCTGTCGGGCTACATTAGCGCCCTTTTCTCCGACAGGATCACCATTGCAGAATCATCACAGGATTACAACATTTCATAATAAAATACATCAGAGTAATAGTGCGGAAGATTACATAACATTTAGATTACAAACCGGTTATTTAAATAGGATTCAAATATAATTATTATAGACCAGAGGACATAGCAGTATCAGTGGAATAGTTACACAATACTAGATAAGATAACTTGAACCCTGCCCACGGGTTCCACTTCACTCATCATCGCTGCCTTCCTCGACCACAGTCACACAGCAAGGGGCAAGACAGACCTCCGGCGGCGGTCCTCCTGCAACAGGGGTTAACAAACCCTGAGTACTTGGGGTACTCCGCAAGACTTACCCGACTAAAGGTGTAAGATGAGACTTAGGAATGCAAGGCTGTGGGTAAGGCTAGCCGAAGGTAAGGAGTTTGCAGAAAAGCAATCTATCCTGTTCCATATTTTATTTTGTCATTATTATAATCATATTTATAGCTCCAATATTCAGACTCATGTACCATCATTCTTCCAATTACTTTATTCATTCAGAAAACACCTAGTTGAGAACCACTTTTCGGTGTAGAGTGTGAGGATCAAGTCTCCATAACCGAGGAGCACGTCGATTCGAATCCAGAAAGTACCCAGCTGGGGATTCTAACCACACTGCATATGCAGCACGCCGGCATACATATACCAACCCATTGTCACGGCTTTGCTATCTCGGAACCGGTCCTGCGCCACCCGAGAGCACAGTACTCCACTCTTATCTAGGCACGCCGGCCACGTGGGTACAAGCTACTCTCGCCATCTCTCCACTCCCAGTGCGTGGTTGTCGGTTCCAGCAATAGCGTCACCGAACTCTAGGCTTTCCGCATTGGTATGTGGCTAGGCTGTTCATCATGATCACAGCAGACCTACAACGAACGGTCCCTACTTCCTTCCTGCCGTCAATCCTGCATTGGGACTCTAACCCAAGTACAAGACTACCCGACAGTTTTTATTATCGTGCCTGTCGGGTGAGTGAGACATAGGGAACGCCGCCCCATGAGCTGGCCACCCAACGAAACACGTTTCCAAAGCCATCGACCAGTTCCAAGCTATTCCGAAAGCGACCATGCATTGGGACTCCAACCCGAATACACATCGACCAGCGGATAATCAGTTCTTCACCAATCAAAGTATAAGTATAGTCATGGCACAGAAAATAGTTTTTCTTTTATGTAAAGCTAAGTTCATTTAGCATGACTAAGCATTTTTCAAAATTTTCGTTTAAATCAGGTTTCAGGGTATTTATTTGAGACAATGCATCTGGATAGGTAACAATCAACCCCTATCAACCTAATGCAGTAGATTAACTCGAATTATAAATATTTTGCAACAGAAGGGCTGAATGCACCGGGGCTTGTCTTGGGTCGTGTACAGCGTCGGGTCGGGATCAGTCCCGCAGATGTCGAATCCTTGGATGACTTCTGGAGTGGCCTCCTCAGTAGTAGTCTCGACCTGGACCCCCTCGGGAACGAGCACTACACGTATGCAACCATTAATACCTTGAGTACAACTTTCCTTCACGGTAAAGTTGTAAACGATCTACGGAAGGTAAAAGTAATGTTTCCTATTTTTGTTTTATTGACCTTTTTAACGGTCACAGAAAGCCGCTACACAGCTTTATGACTACTACCAAGCACTAAGTTCTCAAATTGCCAAGGATCACACAGCGAAAGATCCTTGGTCTTCATTCAACCCAAAAATTCACACAACAAACCTAAATTCATTTTTCTATTTACTTTATTAATCCCTAATTTCACATATATTTATTAATTGACCAAACTAACTTCAATTGCAACCAAACTTTACCAACAGCGAGGTTTTATCACCAACCAGAGCCACAATAAATTTCATGATTTTTGGATTTACAGATAATTAATTAAAATTACACAAACTTGCATTTATTAATTACTTCACTGATTTATACAGCAGATTAAAGGCACTGGAACACCCTATATTATATTTTTAACAAATACTACATAATACAGAGAGCATACACAATTATTTTCACAATTTTTCATTTAACATATTATTTCATACAAAAATAACAAACACCAGCACTATTCAAATAAATTAAAATAGAAAAGACATTTGAAATCCCTTTGGAAAAATGAAAACGGCCCACTCGGCCGAGACGGCCCAGCCGCCCGCGCTCGCGCCCGAGCCGGCCCAACATGGCCCAAGCGCACGCGCGCACCGCTCCCGCGCGCACGCGGCCCACGGCCACGCGAGGCGAGGCGCTGACGGGCGGACCCCGCCTGTCAGCTCCTCCTCCTACCTCCCGCCGGCTCCCGTGCACGCGCACGCGCGCGCGCGGCTAGCACGGCCCTCGCCGCCGGCGACCCCAGCGACGAACCCGAGCGACTCTACGGCTACCCTAACTCCTAACGAGCACCCCCGAGAGGTTAGGCTCTAGCCTAGCCTCCCACGGTGAGGAGCACCTCACCCATGGCGGAAGCCGACGGCACGGCGGCTCTGCGCCGGCCAAAACAAAGGGATAGAGGAAGGGAGAGAGGACGGGAAAGACTCAGTGGCTCACCACGAAGCCAACGGGCGAGTCGGTGAAGGCAGAGGTGGCGCGGAACAATGATCTTGGTGGTGGCAGCAACGGCAACGGTGTGCACCGGCGGCGTCCTTCCCGTTCCGAGAACTCCAGGGCAAGAAACGGAAAACCACCGAGCGCACGAGGTTAGGCAGGGATCAGGGAGTTCATAACACGAACCCGAGGGAGAAGAAGCTCACCACAAAGGGGTTAGTCACGCGGGGAACAGCCGCGGCGGAGCTCCGACCGCCCGCAAGAACGGCGACGAACACTCCGGCACCTACAGACCACTACAGCTCTCGCCAACGGTTGCAAACAAAGCGCAAGGGAGTTGGTGAGCTAGCAGGGAGATGGAGAGGGTGATGGTGGTGTGACGACGGCGAATTTGGCCGGCGACCGAGAGGTGGCAATGGCGACCCGGAGGGAGAAAATGGAGAGGGGAGGGCCTCGTCGCCCTTTTGAAGGCCGGGGAAGAGGGGGACAGGGTCAGAGCGTCGCGGCGCACGCCGATCCTCCTCCGAACTGGCGCCCGGGGCAGGATCCCGGCCGGCACGGCTCGCCGCGCGCCCGCGCGCGACACGGCGGTGGCCGGTGCTGTTGACGAACAGGGCGAGGGGGCGAAACACTGTAGCACTATTCCCTAGGGGCTGTCGGTTTTTGACCAAATTCGACTGATTTTGCATACAAACATGAAAAACTGCAAAAACAAAAGTTGTAGGGTTTGAAATTCTGAACAACTTTGCTTTTGGAACTAAATCCAAATTCAAAATATTTTTGAATCTACAGAAAAAGGGGTAAACTAGAGTTTTAAATTTCAAACTATATTTTCAAAATTACTTTTAAATTTTCTCAACAACCTGAAAAATTGCCAAAATAAAAGTTGTTCTACTCAATGAGCTTTACAACTTCTATTTAGGAAGTTTTGCCAGATTCCAAATAATTTTTGAAATGCCAATCCAAAACTAAGTTTTAAATCATTGTTTTGAAATAAATTTGAATTTCCACCACAGAACTTTGAAATCTCCAAAAATAAAAGTTGTTCCATTTTGAAAGATCTAAAACTTTTATTAAGGGACTATCTCAAAATTCCTTTTAGATTTTGAATTAGATTTTGGTCCTAATAAAAGTAAATTTTTAAACCTTTATTTGGGAATTTAATTTTACAAACAAATACTAATTAAATTCAAATCACTCTAGGGACCTAATCACAATCATATGCAAATGATTAATTTAAATATGATGACATGGCAGATTAATTAAATCCGTAATACCCAGAGTATTACACATATTTTCTTATACAGTGGTCATGATTCCGTGTCGTCGGTTAGTAGATCCGTTTGGGTCTAAAACTAACCGTGCACTCAAGAAAATAAGTGGTATCAAAGTCACATTCATATAAAAAAAATCATAAAAGATGTGATGGATATGTTTCACACAGCGCAAAACTCGCACTAGTGTGCCTGAAAAAGGACATGGCGCGCGTCTACGGACCTTTAATGGACATCAAGGGCGTGTCGCTCGGGCCCACCAGCGAGCCTGGCCGTCGGCGTGCAAATCACATTCTCTCTCTTGGCTCTCAGGAAACGAAGAGGGTTCGTTTTCGGGCGGCTTGGCTCGCTTGAGCGACGGAGCGGCTAACGCGCTGGAGGCACGCTCGAGTCACCTCCAACAGTTATCATCCATTCGCGCTCGTCGCCGCCGCGTGGACACCAACGAGCATTGACTCCGCTGGCGTCGGCGTTGGCCTGCCAGGTGCGCGAGGTTGAGCGCCGCAATGACGGCGGCGTTGTGCCAGCCGAGGATCAAGGCCACCTCCACCCATTCTCCACGCTCTCGACCCGTCCTTCGTCCTCTCCTCCCCTACAGCGCCGCCACCGCTGCGCCATTCTCACTCCTACAGATGTGGCGTAAGCTCGAGCTCGTTGGCGGCCATGGCCGCGGTGGAGTACGCACACCACTTAGATTTTCGATGAAATGCCAACAAGGATTCAAAGGGTGGTAAGCATGCTAAATGTTTATTGGAGAGTAACCATATCCATTTAAACTATATAAACCAAACACGATATTAAATCAGGCTAGAGTGGTCCAGGTGAAACAAACATGTTAGGTTGCACCATGGAAGCTGTGCGCAGGCTGGCCAGAGCCAGGCCAGCGAGCCAAGCGGCTGGGCACGGGCACACTCCCAAACACGCCCCAAGTGAACCGCGCGCGTCTCAGGAAATACATTATTCAGCTGCATCTAACATGCGGTGTTTGATTGACCTCTGCATGGGTCGAGATACGGACATACTACGATGTTTGATTGACCGGGCCAACATGGGATCGTAAGGCCATGCGCGCCGCACGCTGTGCAAGGTACCAATTAAGTGTACCAAGTTGCACAGCATCACATATCCACTCCCAATTAATGGCATGGCGTTTCAACCCGGTTGTGGTTTGTTGCTACGGCGCCGCCACTGCTGCATCAGGTTCATTGGTTGTCGACACCAGATCACGGATGCTTGCACACTTGAGGCCTGCTTCAACACTTTCAAGTCAAGCTAAGTGGGGGCGCATGCGGCCTATTTCGGTTTCCAGTGTGACCGTGTGTATGTGAGCGGCTGAGCGCGTTGGCAAGAACAGCAACTAGTTGTACCTGCTGCTCGCAACCAGTTGACCCGAACAAATGATCACGGCGACTTAGTTTGGAAGTCTCGGCAAACGACTTGGTTAGCGGCATTAGGCCCCCTTATATTTGTCTTTCAAGATTTATAATGAGTATGACATGTGATGTGACACAATTAATTTAATGCAAAATTTGACCACTATTTTGCAATAATAATTAATTTGAGACACACAGCGAAAACTATTTTGAAAGTAGCAGCTATTGTTTTGAAACGGCTCTTATTTATTTGCGATTCGAGAGATGCATGAGAACCAAGTGAAAATAGCATAATCACCAATATAATGCAGGTCAAACGACGACCACATGACTGTGGCGGGCGACTTCGACTCCTACAGGGATCGGAGGAGAACAGGTCTCTCGAGAGGCCACGTGCACCGGACTCGTCCTAGACACGGAGGCAGTGAGCTTTCAGAGCCGACACTCGGCAGTGACGACCTCGTCATGTGGTGTATTGAGGTGGACGTAATAAAAAGAAACATTCACACGGTGCATGCAGTTCCAAACATCGTCTATCTACTGCTATATAATTCTGCAACTCTGCTGGTTAAACTCACAAGGAGGCCAAAGCAGCAATCTCTGAAAGGCAAAAAGGCAAAAGCCAAACCTCATCTGCAGCGCACAAAGAATCAGAGAGAGAGAGAGAGAGATCAGAGAGATGGCAGCAGCTGATAGTGCCGCTATCAAGAGCACCTTCTTCCACCCAGAGCACCTGCTCGCAAGATACCACTACACCGACGCATCCACGCATTCGTGCGCTGCGTGCGAGCTCATAGTCACGGGCGCCGGCTACAGGTGCGGCGAGTGCGACTTCAACATCCACGAGGCATGCTTGAGCCTCCCGTTTCAAGTGAGCTTCGACGGGCACGGGCACCCTGGCGGGCACGTGCTCACACTCAGCCGCCTGGCCGGCGCCAGCCGCCGGTGCGACGTTTGCAACAAGGAGACCTCCGGCGCAGGGCGCTACACGTACCTCTGCAAGCCGTGCAACTTCGACGTGCACCCGAGGTGCACGTCCCTTGTCGATGCCCACCGCCAGCAGCCGCCCCATGCTCATGCCTATGCCCATGGCCATGGCGGTACAGCCAGAACTATCATCAAGGTCGGCATCATTGGCTTCAAGGTCGGCGTCATTGGCTTCAAGGTCGTGGATGCAGTACTAACCGGTGGCGTAATGTCGCCCGTGCTCGATGCCATAGACGCAGCGGTTGGTAACTAGTTGTTCTCTGAACTGAATGAAGCAACTATAGTATATATTATATTATATTGTTCCTGTACCTCGCTGGGTCTTGGTGTATATGTAACCGAAAACTCGTGTGCTGTCTCTCTTCTTCTCTACATATATAATATGAAATGAAATTTGGGTGTTCGTTCCTGCTTTTTGTTTGGAAATATAGGAAAGAGTTATTTTGAGGAATTTCAGTCTTGTGAGTACCTACAAAGTTTATGGAACAAAAAACCACTTTCAAAGTTGACTTTGTGCCCACCTCCGAAAAATCCTAGGGGCCTATCTCATAAAATTATTTTAATTTTGTAGTAGTGTTGTGAAAGTGACTCCTCAACGAGTGTTGCGTCAGGAAGACAGGGAATCGCCGAATATGGGCGCACAACGTCAAGCACTCACTAGTCACAAGACTGCGGAAGAAGTGAGGAGGTTGAGCGTCAAGCTCCTCAGCATCGTCTGCTAGGGTTTGGAGGGGGCTTCGAGTCATGGGCTTCGTGGGGTCTATTGGGCTACGCTGAGAACCTGCTCCACGTTTCTTTGGCCAAATAGGGGGAGAGGATTGCCCCACCAACCCCCTTAATGCACCCCTACCCTGAAGCACCCGTCCACTTACAGGTAAAGGCCACAAATTGGCCTGTCTACTGATGCAATCCACGCCTGCAACGGTGATCTCGTCGTGGCAATCACCGAAGGCTAACAAAAAATCATAAGATTTCACCAGAATTTTTATTGGACTCAATCCTAAAACACTAAAAAAAATACTGAAAAAGGATGGCATCCCCTCTCTTCTTGTATCTGGCAAACTGCACCAGAGATGAGAAAGGAGAGGTGGCCCTGGGCGTGATGGTGGCGGAGGTGGAGGTGGAGCGAGGAGCAAACAGGTGGTTCAACCCTTAGCAGGAGAGGCCCTAGTTTTCATCCACTGTGTCGTCTTTCATTTAATAGAGAATACTTACAAGAAAAATAGAAGAGGAGGCGAGAGAAGAAGACCAAGTCAATCCATTGGAAGATATTTGTCGGTGGATTAGCATGAAACTGCACTGCTCATTTTTGTATTTGCATTTCTACTGACCCACTAGGAAATATCTTCCGATGGATTGACTTGGTCTTCTTCTCTTGCCTCCTCTTCAGTTTTTCTTGTAAGTATTCTCTATTAAATGAAAGACGACAAAGAGGTAGGACCTCCTCTGCTTAGTGGTGAACCACCGCCACAAAGCCTGCTCCTCACTCCGGCGTCGCCTCCACCACTGTCACTGCCTATGGCCTCCTCTCCTTCCTCTCTGGTGCGTCTGCCAGATACAAGAAGCTAGGGGACCCATCCTTTTCCAGTAGTTTGTCTAGTGTCTTAGGATTGAGTCCTAAAATTTTCTGGTGAAATCTTATGATTTTTGGTCGAGATCGTGTATCCTATGAGACTTCAGCGGTTGCCACGACGAGGTCATTGTTGCAGGCATCGATTGCATCAGCAGGCGGCCAATTTATGGCCTTTATTCGTAAGTGGAGGTATGCTTCTAGGTAGCGGAGGATTAAGGGGGCTGGTGGGGGGCAACCCCCCCTACCCCCGGTTGGCCAAAGCAACATGGAGCATGTCCTCAGCGCAGCCCAATAGACCCCACGAAAGCCCACAACTCGAAGCCCCATCCAAGCCCTAGCATACGAGAAGGAGCTCGACGCATTGACGCTCACCCCTCCTCAATCTTCCGCAATCTCATGGCTCGCGAGTGCTTACTCTGTGCGCCCGTGTCCGACGATTCCCGTCTTCGTGATGCGACAATCGTCGAGAGTCAGTTGTCGCCAACACTACTGCAAAAGTAAAATGATTTTACGAGATAGGCCCCTAGGATTTTCGGAGGTGGGCACAAAGTCAACTTTCAAAGTGGTTTTTTTGGATCCATAAACTTTGTAGTTACTCACAGGTTAATGGACCTCTGGTGCATTTAATTCTATAGGATAGTTAACTACAGGACTGAAATCCTCAAAACAATTATATGCTTTATTTCCAAACAAAAAGCAGGAACGAACACCCAATTTTCATTTCATATATATGAAGAGAAGAACAGAGAGAGCATGAGTTTTCAGTTACATATACACCGAGATCGAGCGAGGTACAGAAACAATACAATTACATAGGTTATGTTTAGATCCCAGTTGCAGTTGCAATTCTGCACTGTAGCACGTTCGTTTGTATTTGACAACTTTTGTCCAATTATGGCCCAAGTAGGCTTAAAAGATTCGTCTCATGATGTACATGCAAAAGGTACAAACATGCAAACATTTCGTCTACATTTAATGCTTTCATACATGTGCCACAACTGTTGATTTGCAGTGGATCTAAACAGGGCCATATAATATCACTATAGTGTTGCTTCATTCAGTTCACAGAACAACTTGAAGCCAGCATGATCTTTTGCTAGCTAGCTAGTTACCAACCGGCAACCGCTGCGTCTATGGCATCAAGCACGGGCGACATTAAGCCACCGGTCAGTTCATCCACGACCCTGAAGCCAAAGACGCCGATCTTGATGATAGTTCTGGCTGTACCGCCATGGGCATGGGCATGGGCATGGGGCGCGCGGCTGCTGGCGGTGGGCATCGACAAGGGACGTGCACCTCGGGTGCACCTCGAAGTTGCACGGCTTGCAGAGGTACATGTAGTGCCCTGCGCCGGAGGTCTCCTTGCAATCGTCGCACCGCCGGCGGCTGGCGCCCACCGCCAGGTGGGTGAGTGTGAGCACGTGCCCGCAAGGGTGCCCGTCGAAGCTCACTTGAAGCGGGAGGCTCAAGCATGCCTCGTGGATGTTGAAGTCGCACTCGCCGCACCTGTAGCCGGCGCCCGTGACTATGAGCTCGCACGCGGCGCAAGAATGCTTGGACGATGCGTCGGTGTAGTGGTGTCTTGCGAGCAAGTGCTCTGGGTGGAAGAAGGTGCTCTTGATAGCGGCACTATCAGCTGCCATCTCTCTCTCTCTCTCTCTCTCTCTCTCTCTCTCTCTCTCTCTGATTCTTTGTGCGGTGCTGATGAGGTTTGGCTTTTGCCTTTCAGAGATTGCTGCTTCGGCCTCCTTGTGAGTTTAACCAGCAGAATTGCAGAATATATATACTAGTAGATAGACGATGTTTGGAACTGCATGCACCGTGTGTGAATGTTTCTTTTTATTACGTCCACCTCAATACCTCATGACGAGGTCACTGCCGAGTGTCGGCTCTGAAAGCTCACTGCCTCACTGTATAGGACCAGTCCGGTGCACGTGCCTCTGGCGAGAGACCTGTTCTCCTCCTATCCCTGTACTGTACGAGTCGAAGTCGCCCGCCACAGTCATGTGGTTGTCGTTTGACCTGCATCATATATTGCTGATTATGCTACACTTGGTGCTCATGCATCTCTCGAATCGCAAATAAATAAGAGCCGTTTCAAAACAATAGCTACTAACTTTCAAAATCGTTTTCTCTATGTGTTTCAAAATAGTATTTTTTTTTGTGAACTCAAAATAATTATTATTAAAAGTAGTGGTCAAAGTTTTGCATTAAATTAACTGGGTTACACATGTCATACTCATTATAAATCTTGAAAGAAAAATATAAGTGGGCCTAACGCCGCAAACCAAGTCGTTTGCCGACTTTCAAACTAAGTCGTCGTGATCAATTGTTTGGGTCAACTGGGTGCGAGCAGCAGGTACTCCTAGTTGCTGTTCTTTTCGACGCGCTCAGCCGCTCATGTACACGCGGTCACACGCGCGCGATGACCTTAATTTTCGTGGAAACCGAAATAGGCCGCGCATCGTCGCCTCCACTTGGCTTGGCTTGAAGAGTTGAAGCAGGCCTAAACTGTGCAAGCGTCCGTGATCCGGTGTAGACAACCGATGAACCTGATGCAGCAGTGAGCCAGTGACGGCGCCATAGCAACAAACCACAACCGGGTTGAAACGCCATGCCATTAATTGGTGAATGGATATGTGATGCTGTGCAATTGGGTACCTTGCACAGCGCGCGGCGTACACGGGAGCGTCTAAGGCCCTCTCCAGTGCTGTGCTTGAGTAGTGCTTGAAGAAAAGAGAGAGTATTTGGGCATCACTTCCCACGCTGTGACATGTAATGCTAACTTTGAGCGATGCCCAAAAAACTAAGAGCGAAGCAAGTTCAAGCAGCGCTGCCTAAAGAATAAAAAATCATTTTGTTGACCGGACGAAGGAAGGAAAGAGTAGATATTGCCTAACCAAACATAGGAGAACATGTTTTTTTATTCATGTGGACCCTAGTTTTTGTAGAGAGCTCCGGTGCTCTTCTATCCGCACACTGCAGACCTACTAGAGTCGATGCCTATTTCTATTGCGGGTCCTACTTTTTTTCTCTAGCATCACTACACACTACGAAAGGCCTAAGGTACCCCGTGAGCGTGGGGGAAAAAATCATGCCCCCATCGTCAGCTCTGTTCGCTTGAGCTTATAAGCAATTTGTTTTGGCTTCTTTTCGGTTCAGTATTTTTCTCTCGCGAGAAATCAGTTTTCAGGTTTCAGCTTTCAGTTTTAAGCATAGCGCGTCCAAAAATAATACATCACAAAACATCACGAGCATACTACATGTACATAACATGTGAATATTAAATCATAAAAAATCATACGTATATTACGTGAACATCAAACAATACATCATAACATCTCATGGAATAAAAAAAAGAGACAATGTTCTGTGTTGAAAAGACAATGTTCCGTCTTCACAATAAAAATGTTTAATACTATAGTTTTAGGTTCACAAAATTGGTATTATAATACCATAAAAATAAATATGTACATAAACAAAAATAATAAAATCTAAAGGATCCAGGGTGCCCAGACCTGAGCCTAGCCACATCTGGTTGGGGCAGGCAAATCGGAGATCCATGCAATTAGGGCCCAGGATAAAATACTTAACAATGTGTTTGTCAACTTCGTGGGAATGAGCATGGAAATTAGTGGTGAGAGTTGAAGGGAATTAAGGTGAAAAATTGACTTTTAATCCTAGTCTCGTGTTTGGTTCGTGGAGGGAAATGAGAAAGAGAATTGAAGAGGGAATTCACATCCCCTATTTGGTGTAGGGATTTCACAGGAGAAATTAAGAGACAAATCATGATGAACGGTCAAGATCTAATATCCTTTTATTAAGAGCACAATTCCCACCCAATTACCACCCCTCCCTAGGGAATTGAGTAGCACGATAAATTAATATTTAAAACGTTTTGCTTATAATTGTCTGCCTTATTTGGGATATGTAAATGAAACAACTTAACATTCGATAATCCAAACAATCTCAGTCGTCGTTCACAATTTAATAACACCATAGGTTATGCTGATCTGTCACTGAGCGAGATGTACTTTGCAACGGTTAAACGATCCTTTTGGCAAACAATCACAGAATTTCTTGGGTGGGGCACTGAAGAAAATCTCACCCATCAGAGAGGTATTATCAGGACATTTTAATTTGCACTCGTTCATGAACCACGCCAATCAAACGATCGGGACAATAATGTACCAAAATCCAAGAGGGCAAATGCCATCTTTCAACCCCAGAACCTGCTCAGAAGACCCTTCTTTTCTTTTTTCATACGGTTCTCTAGGCTTGGGAACTCAACTGCGTTGTAAGCCATATCAAGCACAATAGGATTGCATGGAACTGCTTGGAAGGGAGGTGGGAATCGAGCAATGCGACATGGAGCTTTGGTGTTTGGCTCACCAATCGCTGATTCATAGCTCTCTAGCATATCTAGAAGATACTTCTCCTGCAAAATACAAATATATCGTATATGTAATTAGAAAATATATAGCTGCAACCTTTGTTTGATGTGCAAAGTATCACATCATAGAAGACAAAATTCACAAGGTGGGAACTAGTCAAATTAACCAATTACAAAAATTGAAGATAGGCTGAAGCCAAAGATATCAGGTCATATAAATTCATAATATTAATACTACCTCCATCCCAAAAAAGAATGGAATTTTATGAGTCGCAAATTTCATGAAAAAATATCTCATGAATTTAATGATAGTTATTTGGTATCACAAATATTAATATTTTTATACATAGTTAGTCAAATTCAAGATACTAACTTGATACTGTGCTAGAATTGAATTCTTTTTTGGGTGGATGGAGTAATATACAAGCATACTCGAGTTTGTAGTTTCATCTATGCTTTGCTCAAAGGCAATTGTGTGGACTGATATTTCTGCCACAGTTACTTGAGAAAATTGAAAATTTATACACATGAGCTGTAATAAATTCCCAAAGGGCACTATTGATCATAATATGTAAACTTCAAATGGCAGCACCAACTGAAACCCCAGAGACACCCTGAATACTATCTACAAGTCAAAATGGTTGTGTCAACCTACAAAACTGGCCATCATACAACCAATCTAAAAATCAGAAGTAACTGGGTGCAAACCTAGATCATACGGGTGCCCTACCAATGCAAGCCTTATTCTATGCTTACATGGGCATGTTTCATAATGAAAACATACCTTTGTTTTATCATCAGCAAGTGACATAGTTGAGACTCCTTTAGAAAGTTTTAAAGGAACAATCTCCTCCTCCATAATGCCTGTTGCATGTTCTATGCAGCTATTTGATCTACAATTGTCAGATAGAGACTTCAGATCTTGTATTAAAGCCTGTGAAAAATGGGCAAACATAAGTTACTCGAATTTCTTATACAATAATAATTAGAGAAAGCCCCACAAAGCATAATGATCTTGGGATTCAATTTGCTTCAACTTAGTGAAGAACATGAACTATGTTATTAAATATTTTTTTAATGCAACTGTGCTCTAAGATTAACCTGCCAACAAAGTCAATTGACCTGTCATTCAATTTGCTTCAACCTAGAGAAAACTATAAACTATAAATTACCGGCCAACAAATAAAACTCCCTGTATCTAGCATCAAGGTCTCACTTTAATAGTCCTCAGGATTGGAAGTGATATGCCAGTAAAAGGATTGCAAGGTGCTGGTTGAGAGTTGGTTGTTTCAGTGGCAAACCTTGTCATGATTGTTTGCAAGCTGTTGCAGTGCAGAATCAGTGAGAGTATGGGCATGGCAGAATAATGCATATGCTTCAGCTCTTTTGCCTGCTGAACTATATGACTTTGCCAAAAAGAAACATCTGCACAATATTTCAAAGTGAAACATGTAAGGATAATCCACCGTGCATTAGATTTATAAATAGATTCAGACCTTGCTAACCACCTCAAAAATTTAAACAGATAATATGATTTACTAACTATGCCAGTGCATCCTCACATGCATCAAACTCTTAAGCTATCTTTTAGTTTCACATATGGTATATACATAATTGATGCAGATAGCAAGGAAGGCATACCAACCAACATGTAAAAGGGCATAAAATAGTTACACGGAGATTTATTATGAAAAGAGTGACAATGATGTCAAGAAAGCTGGTTGTTAAAGAGTACGCTAAACTTGGATACAGTGTAACAAACCTCTCAGCTCGGAAAGCCAAGCCTTTCAACTCATACTCATGAATAAAAGAGTTCTCTTCTTCATTTTTGTTTCTTCCAGAGCTAACTAAATCTGTCAAGTCTGTTGCATTCTGCAAAAAGTAGTCTCACATCAGCAAAAGTACAAAGTCTAGTAAATAAATAAATACTACCTCCTTCCCAAAATAAGTTGCTATTCTGGTCCAGGCGTGAATACCAAGGTATATGTAAAGTATGATAATACCTCTGGAAGGGTGCAGAGAGAGAGAGAGGGCGTGCGCGTGTGCTCGCACGTTGCATGTGTGGCCAGGAAGGTTCCGTGTTGTGATTGAATATGTGCACGAGAGCGCTCCTATGGCTTTCCATTTGTTTTGTTGAATTTTTTATTTCCTCCACATCAGCCAGTAAAGGTTTCAAATACCTGTCCTAGCGCTGCTATTGCTCAGATGACATTTATTTTGGAAAAAAAATTTGAACTGCAAAGGTGCAGTTATTATGGGAAGGAGGGAGAACATGATAAAACATCTAAAAAGAGGATGTGACAGAAAACAGACGTACCTGAATAAGCAGATCAAACAGCCGAACAAGTTCTTCTGGTTTTGTAATTCGCTCATTTTTCTCATCTCGATGCTTTGTGAATTTACTTTTAGCAATGCTAACAAGTAACTGGTTACGTTCTATAGTCCTCAATCCTAGAACAGCACTAACAGCCTTGTCAAGACCATTCAGGTCATCTCTTATATCCTCAGCATTGCCAGCAGAAGCCTACATTCGGAACCAAAGATGTTAGAATGCAAACCGTAACCATTGTAAAATACATCTCTATTCTCTAGTATGTTCTATGTTAGCCTGTACTAAATATATAACAAGCAAAAACAATAAATTGCATACCAGGTCATTGCGGATGCAGCTCCGAGCTTCATGGTATGCAGAAAATATTTTATCAAATATGGCAAGCTTTTTGTCAGCGGCAACTGATTCTGTGGCTGCACCACTCAAGTCTCTCTCAAGCTGCTGAGCTGATCATACATACAACTCAATTAAAGAGTGGTCAAAAACCATAAAACTAAAAAGTTGCAGCAAGAAAATTGCTCAAATCAGGATTTTATAAACAGTCATTGTATCATGACCTGAATTTTATACGATCTCATTTCCAAACGAAAGGGAAGTACTAGTCAGAAGTAACTATATACCTTTTAAAATAGAGACACGGGTCTTTGCATTTGTAATAGGAAATGTGCGACCAAGCCAGTTAAACTCGGTCATGGAAGCTGCCTGCTGTGATCTGGTCTCAGATAATACAGCCTGAAAATTTTTAAAAATACATCTAAGAATGTAGGAAGAAAAGGGCATCTAAACAGCCAGAAAGAAATTACAAGTAAACAAGTTGATGTCAATTTTATGAAACTATATTAAAAATAGTCCAAAGTTAAAGAAAATAAAATAGCAATGGTGAGCCAATCATGAAATCAGATGGCAGGACGACTGTAGTACTATCTACATTTAGCTTCTTTTGTTTAACAACTACACTATATATAGACATAAATGTTAGGTAGTATATTTGGGAGAAAATAGAGAGATCTGAAAAACCTCTCTATCTCTCCCTTGCATAGAATTGCGAATTTCTTTTTTTATTTAACTTCCCACAGCGAAAACAATTAGCACAGCTAATCTAACATATCAAATTGTGTATATTAAAAGAAAGCATATTGTTTCAAACCATAATTGTCTTGCGGACAGCCAGATCTCCAGCTGTTCAATCAATAAACATTTTTTAACAAAATATCAACATGTCAATAGTGGCATTGTGATTCCTTCATCAGAACAGCTAAAGTGATCTTTGGGCCTGTACACTTTATACCGTAGTGCTATGAGTTCAAGAGTGTAGCTGTCAATAGCCCATCTGTTAACTGAATGCCAAAATTTCACAAGATGGAGTTGCATGCAATATTGAAAGTAAAAAAAAAATAATAATCGAAGGTAACATGATGGTTACAAGCATGTGATATGTATAACCATGTATACAGAAACAAAGCACTTCCAGATTATGAATAAAACTTTGCGGACTACAGGACCTGATGAAACTCAAAAATTCAAAAATGTACTCCCTTAGTTCCAAATTGTAAGACATTTTCGCTTTTCTAGGTTCATAGCCTTTGTTATGCACCTTAATATACTCTATGTCTAGATACATAGTAAATCAGTTATGGGTTTATAAATCTGACATGCTTGCAATAACTGCAAGTATAGAAAAATGCATCTGCACCCTTCTCACCAACCTCTAGATACATAGTAAATCAGCTATGGGTTTATAAATCTGACATGCTTGCAATAACTGAAAGTATAGACAACAATGCATCTGCACCCTTCTTACCAACCTCGTAGTTCCTATGCAGAACCACTAAAAAACGAGAAGGAAATTGATTCCCAAAAAATAACTCCTCAAGACAAAAACTCATATCAATCTAATATTTAATTTTATGGTTCATTGCAATATGTGATAGCCCCTAACTAACTCTTAAAAAGAAATCAAGGCATGTCAGATGAGCAGTAAGAAAATAAATACCTCCATCTTCGCCTTAAGAAGATCATTAGCAGTATCCAGGAGTTCATGTGCTTGTAAATATGATCCACCTAGTTTGTGTGAGCAGAAATCAATCATAGGCTCCACTTCGTCAATGCGCTGACGGCATAAAAGTTGATTTTCTATGCTGCCATACTTCCCAAGCTCCTCATATATAGCCCTATAGAGAAACAGATAATAAATTACTCAAAATCATTAAAAAAAAACTTGACCTAATTACTCATTCAGAAAGGAACAATAACAAAAATATCCACATAACCAATAATGTTCGGCTGTAATGATCATATATTCTGAGAACATGCAGATTTCCACAAACCTCGTATTCTTGAAATTTATCATTGCGGCTTCTATGTTCTTGTCTTGCTCAAAAAACAAAGCACCTTTCATATATGAAGCATATGCCTGAGGAAAGAAATGTATTTTTGTGAAAATATTTTAGATTTTTCTTCAAAATAGTTCAAATATTATTATAAAAATACAGTTGAGAGAAAGTGAAACAAAATATAGTACGAAACACACCTCAGCTTCTAGAGACGTCCTGGAATCTCCTTTTACAGAACATAATTGTGCAAAAAGTGATGCCCATTTAACTGCTTTTCTAAATCGACCCAACATGTAGATACGCTGTTGTGCGTTTGTACCAGCAGTTTTCTTCTCCATGGCATGACTCCATGCTCGCTCGGCCATGTAAAATACTACATGGAGAAACCTGCTCTCACGTGTTAAATTGCTTAGGCCTTAGGTTAAAACAAATTATAATAGCCCTTGCTCAAAACATCACACAAGGTTTATAACACTGCAAAGGGAATTATGAAGACAAGCAGCATGCTATATAGCATATTATCAGCAGAAGGGACCACACCTCACATCCGTGACTGTTGACTCAGTTATATTCCTTCTGGTGTATTTCCCTCGGCCATGCAAAAACTTGAGAGACTTGTACAGCCTTCTGAGTCGTGCAGAACAGTATCTCCTGCAGGCAATGCAAAATCATTCAGGGCAAGAGGCAGACACACCAATGACAAAGGATCCCCATTATAACTGAGAACGAAGAGAATGATAGGAAACGAAACAAGCATGAACAGGCCGAAAGTTTGAACCGAATTTTCCTGCAGGGAACGCGTAGAATTGGATCGCAGTGGACAGCAATTCGATAAGGAAACACTTCATCCCAAATCAAGTTTTAGATCACAACAGACAAGAACAACGAAAAAAGGACTAATAATCGAACTGGACGCGCAGATCTGGGGGAGGGGTCGAGCAGGATCGAGTGGAGAGCGCGTGGCCCAACGCACCGGTACCGCGTGTAGTCGCTCTGGCGGAGGCCATGCTGCATCTGCGCCTCCCTCATGAGCTCAAGCACTGCAGGAGATGAGACGAGACCCGTCAAGAGAAGGAATTAGGGGCCAGATCGCCGGAGGATTTGTGGAGAGGGAGGGTAAGCTCACCGTTGATGGAGAATCTGATGGCCGGCTTCTCCTCGACGGCAGAGTCGACCTGCATGTCCGACGGCTGCTGGTCGGGCTTCGACATGGCGGTGGCTGCGGAGGCGGTCGAGTCGAGACGAAGTGCTCAGATGCGGTCGAGACGAAGGGAGCGTGCGTCCGTCCTCCCGAAAAGGTTTAAACCCTGTTGATTGATATAATCCCGTGTGTAAATAAAAGGCGGAATAGTCGAATTGGTTATTGAACTATCACCGAAAGCTCAGTTTAGTCTCTGAACTATAAAAATGACTGTTTTAATTCTCAAACTTTCACAGCCGGCTCAATTTCGTCCCTAAACTATGAAAACGACCGTTCTCGTCCTCAAACTTTCGCAGCCGGGTTAATTTCGTCCTTAAACTATGAAAACAACCGTTCTTGTCCTCAAACTTTCGTAGCCGGCTCAATTTCGTCTCTGGTCCGATGTGGAGCGCCATGCTGGCTTATCTCGTCATCACCCAGTCAGCTAGAATCAGTTTTCGAAATCCTGTAACTGATTTATTCTTATTCCAACTTATCGCAACTAGTTGTAACTCTTCAATACAAAATGGGATGAAGATGATTTTTTCATAAAAATTGTAGATCTCGATAAGATCTACAACTTTCTAGTTTTAATATTTTTTATTTGAGGACATTAAGATACTCAAAAAGTTCATATTATAGTGCTAAAATTTTATATTAACTTTTATATTAATTACAAGCAGCAGCAGGTAATTATTATGGTGCTAAAATTTAATATTAACTTTTTGAGCATCTTAACATCCTTAAATAAAAAAATTAAAACTAAAAATTTGTAGATTTTATTGAGATCTACAATTAAAAATTATCTTCATCAATGTTGTATTGAAGAGTTACAACTAGTTGCAACCAGTTGGAATAAGAATAAATCAGTTGCAGACTTTCAAAAACTGATTCTACGTGACTAGGTGATGATGAAATGAGCCAGCGTGACGCTCCACATCGGACCAGAGACGAAATTGAGCCGGCTATGAAAGTTTGATGACGAGAACAGTCGTTTTCATAGTTTAAGGACGAAATTGAGCCGGTTGCGAAAGTTTGAGGACGAGAACGGTCGTTTTCATAGTTTAGGGACAAAATTGAGCCGGCTGTGAAAGTTTGAGGACTAAAACGGCCGTTTTCATAGTTCAGGGACTAAACTGAGCTTTCGGTGATAGTTCAAGGACGAATTTGACTATTTCGCCTAAATAAATCCAAACAAATACCGTATATATCCCGTGTATAAATAAATCCAAACAAATACCGTATATATCCCATGTATAAATAAATCCAAACAAATACCGACTAATAAATAAAATAAATAATAATAAAACAAAGTAGAGATCAGGTAAAAAATGCTTCCAAATCAAAAACAAAATCAGTTGCAACAGAAACATGAAGAATAAAACTCCTCCCTATCAGCCTCCATACCGAAGTTGCCGATCCAAGATACTGAGATGTAGACTCAAATTGTGTAGGTAGCCATGTTTGATTGTATTTATTGTTGCTCCAGTACAATACTAGTTTCTATTTGATTGTATGTATGTATTATAATTTTAGGTGTGTGATATATAGGTTCCTGCACCATACTTACACCGCACCGGTCGGGATGGAGAGAGAAGATGATATTGTGACGTCAGCGTGCGGGACGAAGAGCAACAAGGGCACAAATGAAAACAGGTAAACCATACTACGGCAACCAAACATAGCTCAACTCCACTAAATGATATCGGACCGGCCTAAACACGGCTTGAGGAGGGCAACCGATCAGCCCCGCAATGTCTAAGGGTTTGTTTGGGACAGTTGCATTAGCTTCAGATCTATTAAATTTAGATCCAATCTATTTTTTATTAAACACTTCTGCCTTCACCACCAGATCATGCTCAAATTTACCTATTGTGTCACTGATTAGTGGAGCTAAAATGAATGGCCCAAGAGTTAAACCTGAGTGTTGAGGCATCCTAGTGGCTCTCCCTGCTCGTCGCGCACACGAGACCAAGACGACCGACGGGAGGACGCGCGCGACGGCACCAGCGCAAATCCGCCGCCGCCGCCTCTTCCTATCCCGCTGCGCGCTCGATGCTCCGGCCAGTGCCATCGCGACGGCCCGTGCGAGCCCAAGCTTGCCGGCCCTGCCTCACCCCTCCCCGCCGCCCATGACTGCCACCGCCGATGCCGCTGTGGGTTGCCAGTAGCCACAGGACGCAGCTAGCCATCAACGCAGGAGCTGCGCGTTCGGTCGATGACCGCTCAGACCAACCGCACTCATCATCTTCTATTTTTCTTCTCTAAAAGGAATATTCTGGTCTGGTCATCAAGATTCTTTCCTCTATACTGCTTTCTTCCGCATCCATTTCTACTCTATACCATCCTCTATTCACTTGTGGGGGCCACATTTCAATTTTTTTAATACCCCACCCATTCTATCTCCTCACACACCGCACCTATGCCTTCTCCCTCGCGCCGCCCACCTTCGTCGCCAACGTTGCCATCCCCGCCGCCGAGCTCGACCCCATCCCGGCTTCCTCCAGCGCGGACAGGCGCGTGGCGTGGTGGGGCCGGCGAGGGGCGTAGCGGGTGCCCTATATGCCGCTTGATTCACCGGACTCCGGAAATTTTTCCGGCCGAGGTGGCGTTTTGCCGGACCCCGCTGCGGGCGTTCCGTCCGGTATATCATCGTCCAGGATGATATATCGGCCCCAGTGCGGTTGGTCTCAGTCCAGTCCCCTGTTGCAATGTTGCCTGGTTGCCATGTCATCATGATTGCATGCAAATTATCCCGCATTCAACCCTTAAGTGTGCATTAACTAAAATAAAATTTATTTTTGCATATGATTGTGCATAAGTGATTTAGAGTGACTCGTTATATAAGTGTTTGTGGTTATGTGTAATTATCTACATCCAATTGAAAAATAAAAAGAAAATCATTTATAAACCCTAAATAAGACCCTAAAACCTAATTCAAAAACTAAAAGGAATTGGATGTTGTATCTTAACAAAAGTTGTAAATCTTTAAAAGTTGAGAAACTTCTATATTGGGTAATTTTGAAGTTATTAAATAAAATTTTAAATAAAACCCTACCCTATGTTTGAACATTTAGATTTAAAATACAAATTCAAAACTACTAATAATTTGACCAAAAACCTTTAATGAAAGTTGTAAATATTGTTAAATTGAACAACTTTTGTATTTGGGGATTTTCAAGTTATTGAATGAAATTTCAAATAAAACTCAAATTAGTGTTTAAGAATTCAAATTTAAAATGTCATTTCAAAAATTATCAAGAATATGACAAAACTCCTTTAATAAAACTTGTAGGTATTGTCAAGTAGAACAACTTTTATTCTTACATATTTTTAAGTTGTTGAGAAAATTTTTGAGTTTTAAATTGAATTTGAAATGGAGTTCAAAAGGGCAAATTACCCTCTTTTAAATTATTCAAAAATTATTCAAAATTTCAAACTTCTTCCATAACAAAAGGTGTTCAATTTGAATTTTCCAACAATTCTTATTTTGGAAATTTTTCGACTTCATATGAAAAATAAAAAGTAATTATGGGAAAACAAAAAGGGGAATAAGGCCTCCTACAGTGATAACGTGGGTGGGGTCCAGTCCTCTGCTCGCGGCAGTGCCGCATGTGCCGCGCCGCACGCCGGCGCCGCCCGGGGCCGGCCGGGCGTGGTCGACAGCGTATCGTGGTCGTGGGGGTGTTGACACTTCTTAGCTCAACCACCAGAGACAGGGTGTTAGGCTATCTCTGATAACGGCGCTAGAAGTCCCCTGAGGGTATTTCTTATGTCTATTGGATAATTCCGCAAGCGCACAGAATATACCGCTGTAGCCCTTTACCAGGGAGTATTTCAAGGTATCATTATTTATTTTGTCCCAAGGGAAAGCAGTTGCTAGAAATAATTAATAAAAAGAGAGAGATCCTTAAGTCTATAGCAACTTAGTATCAACTAGTGATAGGGGGTAAATCGATATATAGATGAAAGGGTAATGACACCAAGACACGATAAGGTTTTAGGATAACTAGTAGAATATAGCTAGGTGGGAGGACAACGAGTGAGTAAAAGACTCCTATGACACTTACTTTACTCTTGTGAACTATCTTATCAAATGGATGAATTATACTAAGACAGCTTCCTTACTTCCGGTATGTAGGGGGTAGTGCGAAACAATAGAGGATATAACCTCTACCCGAAGCGCCTACTCTCTTACGGGAGCCTACCTTTTAAGAAATTACCTAAAACACGTGAAGGGATACTAAGACTAGACAGGGCTGTCACCACCTGTTAGCACACACAAACAATCCGTGCGACAAGCCACATTCAAAGGCAAGATCTAGTCTAAGCACCACGCTTACACTAAGCCTTACTACTCTAGCTGTGTACCAACAACTAAAGCACCCTATGACAGGCGATAAACTACACACGTGAGCTGGTTACAAAATCACTATCTAATATAACTCAACTACAAGTTAAGATAAGACACATCAATACTATAATGAATAGTAAAGCACTAAGTAAAGACTTAGTAAAGTAAAGTAAAGATAATATATTAATAAAGGTAAAGTCTTACAGAAGGAAAGATACAAGAGCTATATCAGACTCTCCAACAGACGACTCCGGAGACCCCGAGCGTAACCCGACTCGACTCTAACTCCCACACTAGACTAATACTACTATTAAAGAATGGAGCTTCTATTGTCTCTTGTGTATCTTGTGTGTCTTGGGTGCGGTGATGGTAGCCTCTATTTATAGGGGAGAGTTGAGGGCGCCACGTCAGCGATCCGCGTGCTCCTTGCATCTCCTCCCTTGGATGAACCGCCTCATTACCGCCTTAAAATGGATGGCAGTGGTGAATTCATCACGTGGAAGTCTTGCAGGAAGGCGGTAGGGGCCAACCGACCTGGCTAGGCACCAGGGGGGTCGGCCGACCCCCTATGATAGGTGGGCCCGGCTAGGTGTGGTCCCCACTAGTCATAGAGTGTTGCCTTGTGCTGGTTCTGTCTTGATTGTGTCATTTCACGCCTTTGATCCGTGTGCTTTGATTCTCCGCCGTTGAATAGAAACACATGTTGATCTGATGGTGAAATTGAGCTAGATAGAGTGTCACACGGATCCTGTCACGTCACCAGAGCCAGGTGGGCCCCATGGTGGGGTCGGCCGACCCACACATATTCCCACAGTGAGCTCTTCTCTCTTCTACGTGATGTCTTTAGTCATTTGTTGAAGTGTGATGACTTGGTTCCCAAATATGTGGTTCGGCCGACCCAATATATTGGCCTCCAAGTGCTCCAATTTGTTCTATTTTGATCTTCCCTGCATTCACAAGCTAAGAGTACAAGTGGAACTAGTTATTGATAAAATATGTTCATGATATGTTTATTCTCTATTGAATCCGAGGCATGTTGATGGTGTTTGAATATGGATTTTCATGGTATATCCACCGTCAACAAGATCCCCCACCTCAGGTGTGAGCAACACAGTTCTACTCAAGTTTTATTTATCTAAATATTTTATTCTGTCGAAATAAATTATTTCAGAATTTAAATATGAAATGTAATGCAAAACTGCAAGAATTAAAATGCCAAAAGTAAATATGAGATAAATACTGATTTACCTTACCAGTAAGGGCTCCATGTTTTAGGTCTCGAGAGCAGGACCTCTCTTTTTCGGGTTCATTCTTCGGGTGCTTTGATCGGTCCCGAAGATGGGGATCGTGATGATTGCACCTCTTTCTTCTGCCATTCCTTCTTGGTTGATGCTTGTGACTCAGCAGAGTCAGCCTTGTTTACCATCTCCGCTTTACTTACCAGTTCGGCCTTTTTGGTCTTTGGCGGCTGATTCTTTAGACGGGGTGCATATTGTGGCTTGTTTCTCCACATGTTCTTCCTTGCCTGTTGCATCGATTTATAACTATTGAAAAGATATTTAATTCTCTTACCTGGGAGTTGGAAGTAGACTTGGCCGGATCCCACGTAGATGATGGCGTTCACGGTGTTGAGGAACGGCCTTACCAGAATGACGGGGACTTCGTCATCGGCCCCCATATCAAGAATGATGAAGTCAACGGGGATGTATTCGTCTTGAACTTTGACAAGGATGTCCCTTGCCAATCCCTCGGGAACCGAATGGATTGATCGGCCATCTGCAGTTTGACAAAAGTTGGGTACAAGGGTCCCCCTAACCGATTTTCATACATTACCTTGGACATGATGTTCACTCCAGATCCAAGGTCGTAGAAGGCGTTGTTGAAGGTGTGCGGCCCGATCTCGCAGGTGATGGTAGGATGACCGGGGTCACTCTTCTGGGGCATGAATGGCGGGTCAAGAAGGCAACCCGAGTTTGGCCTAACCGGAGGCTTACCAAACCTCGTAGAAATTAACTTGACACCCTCAATTGGTTCCTCAGGTTTCCCTGGGATCTTACCTTGTTCGAAGGATGGGACAGCTGCTGCTATTTGAGCTAATTATGTTTCTATCATTTTATTAAAGCTCAATTGATTTTTCATAGCAGTGTTGAAAGGACCGTATAGGCTAGAAGGGGGTGAATAGGCTATTAAAAATTCTAACAAAATACTAGACTACACGTTAGTAGAAAAGCAAACGAGATAAAGCGCTAGCTCTAGACTATTCTATGCAAACCACCTAACACGATATGCTACTCACAAATATAAGCACTCAACATGCGAGAAACCAACTCCTACATTCCTAAGGAGATGGCACCTAAACAAGTAGTAAGCGCAAGGAAGAAAAATCGAGTGGATTATACCAATGGGCTTGATTGAAGTGAAGTCCGCACGCCGTGAAGACCAATCACCGGGAGATATCCAATATGAAAACCAAGAGATCAAAGCCAATAGAATACCGGAAAGACAAAAGTCCACTCGATGGTGGAGAAGACAAGGAACACTCGATTTTTTACCGAGGTTCACGTGATCGCCGTCACGCAACTCCTCGTTGTGGCACCGGTCTTCCTTGGTGGATTGCGAGTTAGGCTTCACACGCCAATCCCTCACCAGGAGCCACTCACCAACACAAGAGAAGTGGCTATCAACCACGAGCAATCCACTAGAGTTGGTTTTAGCACTCCGCCGAGGATAACCACAAAACCTCTCACAATCAATCACATCGGTGTGGGCTTGAACAAACACCAATCAACCTCACACCGGAATCACCTCCAAGCCGATAGGGACACGGCAATGTCACAAGAGAATAAGAACTCAGCCTTGGCTTGCTCTCAAGTGCTCTAAAATGCAATTCACTAAGCAATGATGCACTTGAGGATCACTCAACTCAAATAGATAAACAAGAGATGATGAAATGAGTGAGTGGGAGGCTTAGGATGCTCACAAAGAGTATGCAAATGATTCAAGTGTGCAAGAGTTGTCACCAAGTAACCAGGGAAGGAGTATAAATACCCCTAAGTGCAATCTTAGCCGTTACCCACTGAAAAACAGCCGTTAACACACTTTTCGGGGTGTCGGACCGACCGTCGGACCAATCCTTCGCGTCCGACGCTCGGATGGCTGCCACGTGTCAACTCTCGTTCAACCTCAGCCGCTGGATCTCAACGGCTACTTCTCGCGCCGTTTTCCAAACCGTCGGACGCTCAAGCTGATGGTCCGACGCGCGCACTGCTCCAAGCGTCGGACCGTCCGACTCTCACAGACGAGACACAGCTCGGCCCACCGTCGGACTCTCGCAAGGTTAGCCGTCGGACCAATGATCACCACGGTTCGACGCTTCCAGAGAGGTTGCAACTCGCTCAAAACCGTCGGACTCCAGTCCGACGCTCACCATCGGACGAAGATCTAGCGTCCGACGCTCTCCCGAACGCCACGCGTCACGCTGACACTGCTTGGCACCGTCAGACTGAAGTGGGCAATGGTCCGACGCTCGTTAACCGAGCGTTCGACGCTCGCCACTGGCCAGAACTAGGGTTAGGCGTCGGACTCTGGACAATAGTCCGACGCTGCCCCTGCTAACAGTCCGACGCTCACTTCTTAGGTTTTTCAAGTCTATTTCTCACCCCTTGCTTCCATGTGCTAACACTCAAGGTCTTCAACACTTGTGCACAGTGTGTTAGTATTTTGCAAACATTTTCCAAGGGTTTCTAATTTTGATCTCTAGGTTGTGTTAGTTCAATGCAAATGAAATGCAACCTAGAGCACTTGAAAGTAATCCAACACTCGTTCTCCTCTTAATAGTCGGCTATCTATCCTAAATGTGAACACACCCACTACGTGTCTTGTTCACCAAAAGGAAAACCTATTTGGATTATACCTTTGCTTTCATGCCTTTGCTTAACACTTGATCACCTCACTTCTTATTCACTTGATCCATGGTAGAGCCATCTTGATCAATATAGTCTCCTAGGCTCCACACTCCATGGTTTGACCAATCCTAAACCTTGCCATCACTTAGCAACTTAGGTTAGTCCTTAGGATGTCATTAATTATCAAAATCAAACTAGGGCTTTCAAGTGTTAAAGCTATCCATTTTCTCACTAAGATTTTTAAGAATCTTATCATTAGACATTATTTTCTTTTTTATACTATCATTGATTTTAGATTGGCCTAAAACAAGATCTTTAAGAGAAGATTGGTTACCATAAAAATTATTAAAATTATTGCTGTAACCATTACCTTGATTTCCTTGGTAGAAGGGGCGCGAGTTCCATCCTCCTTATTGCTGGGGTCGATATCTATTGTTGTTGTTGATGAAGCTCACTTTCTCGTTCGTCTCGGGACAGTTGTTGCCCGAGTGATCTTCTCCTCTACATACCTCTCACCATGGATCAACTTCAATTGCTCGTGCGGTGGCAGTGGTACGAATGGCCTCTTGTTCCTTTTTGGAACCTGTAATACCTCTGGTATTACGGATTAATTAATCTGCCATGTCATCATATTTAATTTAACTGTGCTTAGGGCTCCTAGAGTGATTTTATTGTGTTCATGTTTGATGGTGTAATTAAACCCAAAAAGAAAATCTAAAGTTAATTCAAATAGGAAATTGTTATTAAACCCTAATTTGATCCCAAAATCCAAATTCAAAAACTATTTAGAATCCTATAAAGGTGTCTTAATAAAAGTTGTAGATATTTTAAAATATAACAACTTTTATTTTTGTAGATTTTGGAGTTATGTTGTGGAAATTCAAATTAAACTCAAAATAAAGCTTTGAAATTTGAATTTGAATCTTTATTTCAAAAATTAGGAAGAATCTGACAAAACACCCTTAATGAAAGTTGTAGGGATCTGCAAATGGGACAACTTTAATGTTTACAGAATTTCAAGTTGTTATAAAAATTTTGGAGAATTTTAGTGAATTGCATTTGAATTTCAAACCCCACTTTTCCCCCCTTTTGAATATTTTTAAAACTAAACCAAATTTGAGCATACTTCAAAAAGTAAAAGTATTCTACACAAAATTATCCACAAATTTTATTTTTGGACTTCCTACTGTAGCTAGCTGGTTTAGGCCATAATTGGAACCAATAGGGTTTGACCCCTTTGCCGGTTACTGTTCCGGACCCCCCCTTCGTACGCTGCTCGAGCAGAGCACATACGCGCGTGCGCCGCACCGCCCGCTGGCGTCGTCCGGCCGGCCGGGGCCCGGCCACCGCCGCGTCTGGGTCACAGAGGGGGCCCCGGACCAAGCTCGATTCTATTCGCTCGTCTCCTGTCCGTTAAAGACGATGAGCACAGCCCTTTTCCTCATCTTCTCCATTCCGGCCGCCGGCGAGAACCTTACGGTCTCGGCCGAAATTCGCCGTCGTCGAGCCAGCTCCACCTTCCCAGTCCCAAAGCCAGCTAGCTAGTTTCCTTGAGCACCACCAGAGCCGTCTATTGAGGTTTGTTGCGGTCGGGAAACTGCGCGGCTGATCTTCTTCTTCCTCCGTTCCGACCGAGCGCCGCCGTGGGCAACCTCGACGCCGCCGGCTCGTCTCAGTGAGTCTCTCACCGGTAATGCTGTGTTCTGTGTTCCTTGTTGCGTCGTGACACTCATATACACGACGGTTTCTTGTTTGGAGCTCAGGGTCCTTCGGAACGCCCCTCGCCGTCGTGACCGGAACTGCTGCTCTCGCCGCCGCCGTAGCATTTCAGCCTCTACGTCACCACCGAGTCACTCAGCTGGTCGTGCTTAGCCTTGGTGAGATACCGTACCCCTCTGACCCTTTGCCTTAGCCGCTACCGCACCGGTTCACCGGGAACACGGCCGCGCCGCCGCGGTCATGACCGTCGAGCCACCATGGGCGAGCTCATGCTCGTCGGAGGCACCTAGCTTCCTGTTTTGGGGTCCTGGGTTGTTTGCTAGGCCACCAGGGACGCAGTCGGGTGTTTGGCTTCGCCTCGGGGTTCACCAACGGCGAGCTCCGCGGCGGGCCCGTCGTCTGTGCGCTCGCATATGCGAACAGAGGAGCGGCGTGAGGGAGAGAGACTCGCGGGTGGGGTCGGTCTGTCAGCGACCCAGGGAAAGGGAGAGGGAGCGCGGGCGAGCACGTGGGCTGGCTGTGCCGGTTCGCCGTTGCTGGGCCGAACTGGGCCGAAGCAGCGTTTTCTTTTTTCCAGTGAATTAGTTTAGCTTTTCCATCTTTAGTAGAATAGAGCTGCTGTTTCATCTTTTTAGTAGAATAAATTCACTGTTTCAAAATCCATGAAAATAATTATATATACTCTGATCAGTGTGTAGTATTTAACAAAAATATTAAATAGTGATTTCGGACACTTTCTTCAGAAACAAAAAAATCAGTACATTAATTGATAAATGAAACTTTGATGAATTTTAATTAATTCTATGTAACTCCAAAAATCATGAAATTTGGTTTGGTACTGTTTTAGGTCAAAATATATCTGTTGGTGAAGTTTGGTATCAAATGAAAATAGTTTAGTTGTTTATTAATTAAATATTTGATTAATTGGTTAATAAAATAAATAGGAAATAAAGATAAATAGAATATTGTGTGATTTTTGGATCGATTGTGGTTTTAGGTCAATCACCCCTATGACCTAGGGCAGGATGAATTAGAATAATCATGGTTAGCTTGAGGTAGGATTATGATCATGTATGTATTATTTATTATCGAATCTTGTCCGTCATTTCATGTTGCATCGTATTGAAGCATTCATCATTTCATGCGTGTAGTGATCGAAAATCCGGAGGTAAAAAATGAAGTTACTGCTGAGAAGACTGCTCCTAAATTTGTGCCAGGCTTCGATATCTGTGGCACCGATCCCGAACCGACTCTCTACGCACTTCAAGGTAAGCCCCGGTGCATTTGCCCTTCCTTGTATTTAAAATGTTTTATCACTTGAGTTAATCTACTGCATTAGGTTAATAGGAGTTGAGTGATAACCTATTGATGCATGACCCTTCCTTGACCACCGATTATACCCCGAGAACCCGATTTAATTAAAGTATCGAAAAATGCTTAGCCCTGCTCTATTGAATTAGATTTGCATAAAATGCTATTTTGAACTATGATGATATGTAAACAATGGATCATTAAATGGGATTTGTATTGTCCCCGTTGTTAGCGGTGCACTTGGCCTGTCCATTGTCATCGACGAGGATGGGTTTTTCGTTTGGTGGCCGTATGTTTGGGTTAGACTCCCAACTTATAGTCGCCAGCGGAAAAGGGATGTGAAAACCGGGTGGTCACCATTGTACTTGGGTAAGAGTCCCAATGCATGGTTTCCAACAGAAAAGTTTAGGGACCGTTCGTTGTCGGCCTGCTGTGATCGAGACTTTGCAACTAGCCACATATTACGGAAAACCCTATCTCCGGTAGCTCTATTGCTTGAACCGACAACCACGCACTGGGAGTGGAGAGATGGCGAGAGTAGCGTGTACCCTCGTGGCCGGCGTGCCTGGAGACGAGAGGAGTACTGTGCTCTCGGGTGGCGCAGGACCGGTTCAGGGATAGAAAAGCCGTGGTAGACGGGGTTGGTATATGCAAGCTTAGGTGCTACATATACAGTGTGGTTAGGGATCCCCAGCTGGGTACTAATCGATTCGAATCGTCGTTGCTCCTCGGTTATGGAGACTTGATCCACTGACATGCATCAGAAAGTGGTTTGGAACCAGGATGTTTTGAGAATGAATAAGTAATTGGATTTGAAAGTTATATGCGAAAGAATTGTGAATTATTGATATTGATTAATAATAATGTTGAGTAAAATATTGAAAACAGGATTAGTAATGCTTTTTCCGCAAACATACCTTGACTCTTGCTAAAGCCTTACCTTGACTCCCCTCAACCTGCATTCCTGAGTCTCATTTCTTTTTCTTAGTCGGGTAAATCTTGCGGAGTACCCCAGTACTCAGGGTTTGTTAACCCCGTTGCAGGTAGTCAGCAGCAGGAGATTTGCCTTGCCCCTGCTATGTGACCATCATCCAGGCTAGCGAGGAAGAGTGAAGTGAACCTGTGGGCAGGGTTCGTGTGACTATCTATCTTATTATGTCATGTTGTTGTTCTACTGCTACTGCTACTATTTGAACTTTGGTCTGTAATAACTGCATTTGAATTCTATTTGAACAACCGGTTTGTAATCTAAGTACTATTTAAATTTTTCGCACTTTTACTCGGATGTATTTTATTATGAAATGTTGTAATCCTGTAATGACTTCACAATGGGATCCTGTCGGAGAAACGGGTGCTGATGTAACCCGGCAGATCCTCCTAGATCATCTGGGACACGGGCCCGGCTGTTAGAGGTCATTAGTGACAATGACAGGTGCATGTGGGCCACGTGATTTAGGCGGTTCTGTTACAGAACCTTTCTCAATCTTTTTCATCAAGAAGTCCATTTTTACTGAGAGCATGTCCACCTTATGAACGGTGTGCATACCCCTTTTCTTGGGCTGGAGAAGCTCCTCAATCCATTCTTGGTTGATAACCATCTTTTCAATGAGGTCTTTAGCGTCATTGACATTGTGTTGCAGGAATGCTCCTCCAGCGGCAGCATCACGGGCTAATCCAGTCAGTTCATGGTAGAAACCTTGGATTAGGAGATATTCTTCAATTCCATGATGAGGACAAGCGTGAATGTACTCCTGGAGGCGTTCCCATGCTTCGGGAATCGTCTCGTCAGTTTGCTGTTGGAAACTTAAGATCTTTCCACGAAGAACGCTGGTTTTACCCATTGGGAAAAATTTCTTGAGAAATGCGTTGACGCACTTCTCCCAAGTGGTAGCTTCATTCTTGTTGGTATAGAACAATTACTTCGCCTTTCCAAGAAGTGAGAATGAGAATAGGCGAAGACGGATGGCGTCAACCGAGACATTCTTGATAATAAAGGTACCACACACCTCCAAGATGTGCTGGAGATGGGCATTGGCGTCTTCATGCGGCTTCTCACAGAATGGATTGGCTTGCACCATATTGATAAGCGCTGGATTGAGCTCAAAAGTAGCATCTCCCAAGTTGAGCTACGGACCGGTGGCAATGTTGTCAGCCGACGGCGCAGAGAACTCAGAGATGGTCTTTTGGGCCATACCTTCCTTGATTGATAGTGCGGAGCCTCTTTCCTCAAACGGATTCAGGTTTGAGATGAATCTTTGAGGTGGAACTTGACAGCGTCTAGTTCTCCTCAACAATTGCTCAAGATCTTCAATATAATTTGACGGCAATTGGAAACCGCTAGTAATACCTCTGGTATTATTGCTTAATTAATTTGCCATATCATCATGTTTATTATTAATCATCTTCATATGATTGTGCTTAGGGCCATTAGAGTGATTTGATTTCATTTAATATTGATTGTGTAATTAAGTCCTCAATCAAAAGTCTAAAATAAAAATTAAGTAAGAAATCAAATTAAGCCCTAGAGTTGACCTAAAATCCTAATTCAAAATCTATAATGAATCTAATGAAAGTGTCTTAATAAAAGTTGTAGAACTTTTAAAATGGAACAACCTTTATTTTTGTAGATTTTGAAGTTCTATTATAGAAATTCAAATTAAACTCAAATTACTTTGTTGAAATTCAAGTTTGAAACTTCAATTTCAAAAATAAGTTGAATCTCCCAAAACTCCCTAATAGATGTTGTCAAGCTCACTGAGTAGAACAACTTTCATGTTTACTAATTTTTCAGTTGTTGAGAATATTTAAAAGTAATTTCAAAAATACAGTTTGAAATTCAAAACCACTTTTACCCCCTTTTTGATATTTTTTAAATTGAGCCAAATTTGAATTTGGTGTCAAAAGAAAAAGTGATCTACTGGAAATTTCCTACAACTTTTATTTTTACCACTTTCTCAGATTCAGATTTGAGCAATCAGAATCAAATCAAATAGCTTTTGACCTATTGAAACTAGTACTGTAGCTAGAAGGGGGGTCCACTGGTCATCTTCTCGGCCGTACGTGCGCGTGCCGCGTCCGGCGCCGAGCGTCGTCCGGCCGGCGTGGGCACGCCGCGGCGCTGTCGAGTGGCCGAGTGAGGGCCCCGAGCGTCCCCGGTCTTATCCCACCCCCTTCCCTGCCCTTTAAAGGCGACGAGCTCCTCCCCTTCCCGTTTTCTTTTCGTGCGGTCGCCGGTGAGCTCTCGTCGGCCACTTTCAAATTCGTCCTTGTCAAGCCATCTCCACCCTCTCCATCTCTCAGATAGGTAGCCCAACTCATTGCGCATCGATTGGTGCCCGTCGCGTGAGCAGAGGCACCCTGTGTGTCTCGCGGTGAGCGTCCTCGTCTTCAAGTTGCCACCGGAGCTCTGCCGCGGCCATCTTCTTCCCGTCCGGTCTACTAGAGTGAGCGTCTTTCTTATCGGGGTAGCATTTTAGACTCCCGTGGTGGTGCAGTTTCTGATGCGCATGATGGTTCGTGGTGTGGTGCACCAGGTTCGTCGGAACAGGCCCTCGCCGTTGACTGCCGAGCAGTGTCCACCGCCGTCGTCAAGCCGTCCTCACCGCACCGCTTCCCCGTCAACTAACTCTCCGTTAGCTTCGTGGTGAGCTTCTGAATCTCTCCGAGACATTTCCCGTAATCTTACCACGTCCCATCGACCGGAACGGCCTTGCCGTGACGCCGGGATCCGCCATGGGCGAGCTCCCGCTCGTCGGAGGCAATTAGAGCTAGGGCTAGGTCCTTAGGGAGTCGGCTAGGGTCTCGGGGAAGGTGTTCGGCCAATTGCGCGTGGGAGCTTCGCCCAGAGGAGGAAGAAGGGCCTGACAGGAGTGGCCCGCCTGTCAGCGTCCCGTGAGGTGAGGGAGAGGGGGCTGACGGCTGGGTCCGGTTTGTCAGTACCCGGTGTGAGTGTGAGCGCGCGCGCATGTGGGCTGAGTTGGGCCGGCTCGGGTTTGCTGGGCCGACTCGGGCTGTTTTCATTTTGTGAATTTCCCGAGTGATTAAAAGGACTTTTCTATTTATATTTCTAGTGAATAGTATTGTTATTTCACATTTTTGTGTAGATTAATTTGCTACATGAATAATTGTGAAAATATTTGTGTATGCTCTCCGGAACGTGTACTATTTTATAAAAATATTAAAAATGTGTTTTGAATACTTTCTGTATCAACTAAAAATCAGCACATTAATTAACAAATGGAACTTTGATCATTTTTAATAAATTCCCTGTAAGTCCAAAAATAATGAAAATTTATTTGGTGCTATGTTAAGTCAATACCTATCTGTTGGTGAAATTTGGTGTCAAATGAAAATAGTTTAGTTGTTTATTAATTAAATGCTTGATTAATTAGTTTAAAAGAGAAGAATAGGAAATAAATATACATATGATATTGTGTGATTTTTAGATTGATTGTGAATTTAGGTCAAACACCTGTATGACCTGGGGCTCAATGGATTAGAATGGTCATGGTTAGACTGTGGTAGGGTTATGACCAAGTTTGTATTATTTATTATTGAATCTTATCCGTCAGTTCATGTTGCATCGTAATCATGCATTCATTATTGCGCACGTGTAGTGACCGAGAATACCGAGGTGAAGTCCGAGGTGACAGTTGAGGAGCCCATTGCTGAATTTGTGCCAAGGTTTGATATTTGCAGCACCGACCCCGACCTGACTCTTTTTGCAATCCAAGGCAAGCCCCGGTGCATTTGCCCCTCCTTGTGATTTTAAAAAAGTTTATCACTTGAGTTAATCTATTGCATTAGGTTAATAGGAGTTGGGTGACAACCAATTGATGCATTACCATCCTTGAATACCTGTCAATACCTGAGAACCTGATTTATAAAAAGTATTGAAAAATTCTTAGTCATGCTTAATGATTAGTTTTGCAAAAAAAATGCTATTTCAAATTGTGATGATATAAAACAAAAGAATCACTTTATGGGACTGGTTATGTCCTTGTTGTTTGGCGGTGTTCCTAGCTAGTTCATTGTCATCAATGAGGATGTGTTTTCCTGCTTGGTGATCGTGGCATTGGGTTAGAGTCCCACCAATTGTCACCGACGGAAACGGGATTTGAAAACCGAAGGGACGGGGGTATTTGGGTTAGAGTCGCAATGCACTATCGCCATAAAAAAATGTTTAGGGACCGTTCGTTGTAGGCCTGCTGGATCGAGACTTTGCAACTAGCCACATACTACGGGAAGCCTCTGACTCTGGTGGCTCTACTGCTGGAACCGACAACCACGCACTGGGAGTGGAGAGATGGCGAGAGTAGCGTGTACCCTCGTGGCCGTCGTGCCTAGAGACGAGAGGAGTATTGTGCTCTCGGGTGGCGTAGGATCGGTTCCGGGGTATGAAAGGCCGTGGTAGGCGGGGTTGGCGTATGCAAGTTTAAGTGCTACATACGCAGTGTGGATAGGGATCCCCAGCTGGGTATTAATCGATTCGAATCGTCGTTGCTCCTCGGTTATGGAGACTTGATCCTTCGACCATTCAGCGAATAGTGGTTCGGAACTAGGATGCTTTTGGAATGAATTTGAAAGAATAATGTGGATATTTGGAAAGATTTGGAGATATTGTCAATGATTAGTAATATTATGGAAATAAAATATTGAAATAGGACTAGTAATGTTTTTCCGCAAAACTCTTGAACTCTTACTCAAGCCTTACCTTGACTCCCCTCAGCCTGCATTCCTGAGTCTAATTATACACCTTTTAGTCGGGTAAGTCTTGCGGAGTACCCCAGTACTCAGGGTTTGTTAACCCCGTTGCAGGTAGCCAGCAGGAGCCTGAAGTCTGTCTTGCTCCATGCTGTGTCACTATTATCCAGGAAAGCGAAGAGGAATAAGATTGAACCCATGGGCAGGGTTCATGTACTACTTATCTATCTTATTGTACTATTGTTCTACCACTACTGCTACCTCTTTAAATCATGGTCTGTAATAACTGCACCTAATTTCTATTTGAACATCGGTTTGTAATATTAAGTACTATTTAATCTTCCACACTTTACTCTGATGTATTTTGTTATGAAATATTGTAATCCTGTAATGGCTTCGCAATGGGATCCTGTCGGAGATAACGGGTGCTTATGTAGCCCGGCAGAGCCCGCCTAGGTCATCTGAAACACGGGCCCGGCTGTCAGATGTCATTAGTGGCGATGACAGGTGTCTGTGAGCCACGTGATTTAGACGGTTCTGTTACACCGCTCATGCATTGTCTAGCTTCACGATAACGAGAAACACAGACAGGGGTAAGCCCCTAACACTAATCGATAACTAAGTTGATAGTAGACTCTAGATTCAATTTTTATTAATATTCCTAGACTGATGCTTTCCCCGGCAACGGCGCCAGAAATGCTTGTTGACACTTCTTAGCGCAACCACCAGAGATAGGGTGTTAGGCTATCTCTGACAACGGCACCAGAAGTGTTCTGAGGGTATTTCTTATGTCTATTGGATAATTCCGCAAGCACACAGAATATACCGCTGTAGCACTTCACCCAGAAGTATTCTAAGATATCGTTATTTATTTTATCCCAAGGAAAAGCGGTTGCTAGGAATAATTAATAAAAAGAGAGAGATCGTTAAGTCTATAGCAACTTAGTATCAACTAGTGATAGGGGGTAAATCGATATATAGAGGAAAAGGTAATGACAACATGACACGACAAGGTTTTAGGATAACTAATAGAGTATAGCTAGGTGGGAGGACAACGAGTGAGTAAAAGACTCCTATGACACTTATTTTACTCTTGTGAACTATCTTATCAAATGGATGAATTATACTAAGACACTTTCTTACTTCCGGTGTGTAGGGGGTAGTGCGAAACAATAGAGGATATAACCTCTACCCGAAGCGCCTACTCTCTTATGGGAGCCTACCTTTTAAGAACTTGCCTAAAACACGTGGAGGGATACTAAGACTAGACAGGGTTGTCACCACCTGCTAGCACCCACAAACAATCCGTGCGACAAGCGGCATTCAAAGACAAGATCTAGTCTAAGCATCACGCTTACACTAAGCCTTACTACTCTAGCTGCGTACCAACAACTAAAGCACCTATGACAGGCGATGAACTATACACGTGAGCTGGTTACAGGATCACTATCTAATATAACTCAACTATAAGTTAAGACAAGACACAACAATACTATAATAGTAAAGTAAAGATAATATATTGATAAAGGAAAAGTCTTACAGAAGGAAAGGTACAAGAGCTATATCAGACTCTCCAGCAGACGACTTCGGAGACCCCGAGCGTAGCCCGACTCGACTCTAACTCCTACACTAGACTAATACTATTACTAAAGAATGGAGCTTCTCTTGTCTTTTGTGTATCTTGTGTGTCTTGGGTATGGTGATGGCAGCCTCTATTTATAGGGGAGAATTGAGGGGCGCCACATCAGCGATCCGCGTGCTCCTTGCATCTCCTCCCTTGGATGAACCACCTCATTACCGCCTCAAAATGGACGGCAGTGGTGAATTCATCACGTAGAAGTCATGCAGGAAGGCGGTGGGGGCCAACCGACCTGGCCAGGCACCAGGGGGGTCGGCCGACCCCCTATGATAGGTGGGCCCGGCCAGGTGTGGTCCCCACCAGTCATAGAGTGTTGGCTTGTGCTGGTTCTGTCATGATTGTGTCATTTCACGCCTTGATCCGTGTGCTTTGATTCTCCATCGTTGAATGGAAATACACGTTGATCTGATGGTGGAATTGAGCTGGGTAGAGTGTCACACGGATCCTGCCACGTCACCAGAGCCAGGTGGGCCCCATGGTGGGGTCGGCCGACCCACACATGGGCCCACACTGAGCTCCTCTCTTCTACGTGATGTCTTGAGTCATTTGTTGAAGTGTGATGACTTGGTTCCCAAATATGTGGTTCAGCCGACCCAACATATTGGCCTCCAAGTGCTCCAATTTGTTCTGTTTTGATCTTTCCTGCATTCAAAAGCTAAGAGTACAAGTGGAATTAGTTATTGATAAAATATATTCATGATATGTTTATTCTCCCTTGAATCCGAGGTATGTTGACGGTGTTTGAATGTGGATTTTCATGGTATATCCACCGTCAACAGGGGGCCCTGGCCACGTCCAGAGTCCGCTGCTGCCCTTTTTAAGCCCCTATTTTCGCCGTTCTTTTTGTTTCCTCCGCTCTGCCATCGCCGGCAAGCTCTCGGTGAACGCCAAAATTAGCGGCCAACGATTCGTCTCCACCCAATTAGCTGTGCCAGCCACTTTGCCACACTCTAGCGCCCCCCTCTTGAGCCTTTTTCTTCATCTGTGGGCTTCTGGAGGTGACGAAACACCGCCATCTTCCCCACGGCCGATCGGAGCGCCGCCGAGCTCCGCCTCATCGTGGTAGCTTCACTCAGTGAGCTACGTTCTCTAACTTCTTCCGTCTTATGTCACTCGTGGCCCCGTGAAGCTCATGCGCTAGGTGGTTTGCCTCATGGTCTTCAGGGTCCGCCGCAACGCCAAGGAAACCACCGGAGAGCACCGCCGCACCCGCTGTTAACGTCGCCGACGGGCTCCAGAGCATCTCCGTCTCACATTGACGCGAGCAGCAAGGCTAGGTGAGCTCTAGGAAGCGCTAGGTATAGCTAGTTCGGCTCTGGAAGGTCCGTGGCCACCAGAACGCGCGGACCGCCGCGGTGAGCCGCCATGGCTGCCGATGGTCGGGTTTCGGTGGTCTTGGTGCTGGGAAGGGTACTTTGGAGGGGTGCATGTGCTTGCGGGGGAGCTCATCAGGACGCTTGTCCTCGCAGGAGGAGCCGCCGTCGGCAAGCCGCCACGCGCGCATGCCCCTGCTCCGCTCGAGTAGAGCAGTGGGGAGGAAGAAGAGGCCAGGCTGGGCCTGCTGGGCCGGCCCAGTTACGCACCCGCGCGCTTTTGGCGTCCAAGAGAGGGAGAAGGGGGTTTGGGCCGCAGTGGGCCGGCCTGTTGCTGTGGTCCGAGGGGAGTAAATGACTTTCTCCATTTTCTGATAAATAATTAATGTTGGGTTTTGTTATTTTTATAACTAATTTCTGGTGCACGATTAAATCATGAAATTTTTTCTGTAGCCTCTCTGTGATATGCTTGACACAGGAAAAAAAATTAAATATGAAGTTTGGGTACTTTCTGTATGTAATAAAAATATGTCTTTTAATTAATAAATGAAGCTTCTAGGATTTTTATAGGCCAATATAATTATCCAAAAATCATGAAATTTGAATTGACATTGTTTTAGGATGCGATCCAGTTGTAGAAAAAGTTTAAGCTCCAATGGAAAGAGTTTACTTAATTATTGATTAATGCTTTGATAAATTGATTAATAAAAATAAATCGAAACCTTAATCCTTTTAGGGTTTGTGTGACTTTGGGATTGCGTGTTAACCCTGGGTCGTTATCGTGTGCTAACCCTTGGTATCTTGCTAACTTGTTTAAACTTATGCTAATCTTGTTAATTAAGATGTTTAAATGTTACATCATGTAAGTAGATAATTGTTAATTAAAAACATTACTAATATATGTTGTACACGTATGATAATATGGTTTTATGAATTATTTAAGTAAGTACGGACTATTGTATAGGAGAGCTAATTTGGCTTTCAATGACTGTTAAAATGGTCAATAAAACAACAGGGTAGTTCTGTTGACTTGCAACTTTATCATGAAGGAAAGTTATACTCAACTTTCTAAATGAAGTTTCCTTTTTATTAATTCACAATTTAGTGCATCCCATGCATCATGGCATACATGACATCATGTTAAACATGCACTGTTATTATTTCGTGTAGTGAACGCGCGGTAATTATTATCTGAAGCGTGTCCCGAGTAAGGTCTTCACTCGGTGGATGTGGATCTTTCTCGGTGATCGACTTCAGGATTCTATCTACTCCAAGCAACAGGCAAGCCCCGGTGCATTCAGCCTTTCCCTTGTGATTTATAAATTTTATCACCTTTAGTTAAATTATTGCATTAGGTTGATAGGAGTTGATTGTCACCTAATTTGATGCATTACCTTCCTTGACCACAGAAATACTATCTTTGAAACCTTTTTAAAATAAAATGTTTGAAAAATGTTTAGCCCTGTTTGAATAATCTAGTTTTGCACAAAATGCTATTTTTAAGCTATTGTGATATATTGTTGATTAATTCATGGAAAAGGAATTGGTAATGTTCCCGCTCGGTGGTTGTGCACTTGGCCAGTGCATTGTCACCGACGGAAAGGGATTTTCTGTTCGGTGGTCATGTATTTGGGTTGGAGTCCCAATGCATCGTCACCGACGAAAAAAGGGATTCGAAAACCGTTGGGACACTTGTACTTGGGTTAGAGTCCCAATGCATTGTCGCCGACGGAAAAAAGGAATTAGGAACCATTCGTTGTCGGCCTGCTGTGATCGAGACTTTGCAACTAGACACATACTCTGGGAAGCCCTATCTCCGGTGGCTCTACTACTTGAACCGACAACCACGCATTGGGAGTGGAGAGATGGTGAGAGTAGCGTGTACCCTCGTGGCCGGCGTGCCTAGAAAGGAGATGAGTACTGTGCTATCGGGTGGCACAGGATCGGTTTAGGTTTTGGAAAAGCCATGGTAGACGGGGTTGGCATATGCAAGCTTAGGTGTTACATATGTAGTGTGGTTAGGGATCCCTAGCTGGGTACTAATTGATTCGAATCGTCGTTGCTTCTCGGTTATAGAGACTTGATCCTCACACCTACATCGAAGAGTGGTTCGGAACTAGAATGTTTTAAGAATGAATAAGTAATTGAAATTGAAGGACGCATGTGAAATAACTGAGATCAATGGTTCTTGATTAAAATAATATTAAGTTAAAAGATTGAAAGTAGGATTCAAGATTAGTATTGCTTTTCTGCAAAATACTTTGACTCTTGCTAAAGCCTTACCTTGACCTCCCACAGCCTGTATTCCTGAGTTTTCTCCCCAATTTTTAGTCGGGTAAGTCTTGCGGAGTACCCCATGAACTCAGGGTTTGTTAACCCCCTGTTGCAGGTGAGCCGGGAGTACGGTTCTACTTGGGACCGTACCGGTTGACAGATCGTGCATGGGTAAAGATGTGTATAAGATGTAACTCTTGGGCAGGGTGGCAAGTTGTATACTGCTACTCCACTACGAAACTCTGGCTCGGCATATTGTAATTTTATATTTGTAAACCTATGGTTATGTAATACTTCCGCACTCTTAACTCTGATTTATATTATTTATGTAAACTGTTGTAATACATATAAGGTCTTTATAATGAGATCCTCGGGGAAATCAGGGTTTTCGAGGAAACCTGGCATGCCACCTAGGTTGCGGAAAACTCGTGCACAGTAACCAAAGGTCCTTAGGGACGATGATGGTGCACGTGAGCCCAGTGATCTGGGCGGTTCTGCCACAACTAGTAGCGACCAACCGACATGTCAAATAAGATAGGTAATGAATGGTTGAATTATCGGATGGTTTGTTATATTGAGCATGATGTATTTACAAGCATACCGAATGCCGAACGATGATATCTTACAACATTTTCAAAAATTAAAGTTTGGCCTTGTTATAATGGTAGCATGCTACGTTTTAAATTACAAACGTATGTTTAATAATTAATATTTTTTTATCTTTTCATTTATATTTTGATCTTATTCATATGCAGAGTTTAACGAGAACATAGAAAATATGAATACACCATCTCATTAGACGACACTCCCTCCATAACCACATATATGAATAACTTTTAAGTTGTTAAGTTTGAAAATGTGAAAACTATATAAATAGATTTGTCTTAACATATATTTTATAAAAATATGCACATATCATTTTTCAATAAATATTTTGTAGAAATATCAAAGTTATGTTTTGGAGATCGTGTTATTGTATAAAACGACAAGTAATACGAATACAGAAGAAATAGATAGTATTTATTTTTCATCTCGTCATTTGTATCTTATCTTACGTTCTTAATTTCTTAGAGCAACTCCAGGGGACTCTCCAAACATGCCTCTATTCTATTTTTAGGAACTTAATAAAAAAACAACTCTAATGGGCCTCCTACTTAGGCTCTTATTTTTTGAGGACTCCTAAAATTTAGTTTGAGGCCCCTAGGAACCAAGGGTTCCTATCCGTCGCCCCCAGCACCAGCACCCGCACCCGCACGGCCACATGATGCCGCCGTCGCCGGCGCAGCTCGTGGCCCCGCTGTCATCCCCGACGTCCGCGCCTAGGGACTACCGCAAGGGCAACTGGACGCTCCAGGAGACGCTCATCCTCATCACGGCCAAGCGCCTGGACGACGATCGCCGCGCCGCCGCCGGCGGCGTCCACGGCCACCACGGGGGGGGAGGGGGTGGGTGTCCCTCCCACCGCCGCGGCGGGGATGTCGCCCACGACGCCACGGTCGGCGAAGCAGCGGTGGAAGTGGGTCGAGAACTACTGCTGGAACCACGACTGCCTCCGCAGCCAGAACCAGTGCAACGACAAGTGGGACAACCTCGCCCCGACGCCCCGACGCGTTGTTCCCCACGGCCACCCCACCGCCGCGGCCGCGGTCGCCGCCCTCCCACCACCGTGGAGAACCTCGACGACGAGATGGCGCACAGCGCGTGCCGAAACCTGCACGGCCACTTGCTGCGCAGGCCGCGAGCTCCGCGTCGGCCTCGCGGGCCGAGCAGGCCGTCGCGGCGGGGCGAGCACGAGCCCGTCGGCCTGGAGGACGCCGTCCACGCCGCGTCGCTCGTCGCCAGGATGCCCCCGCCCGACTCTGTCACGCGGTACCTGGCGGTGCGGTCGGCCCGGGAGCTGCGGATGATGGTGGGCGCGCTGGAGGGCATCGCCCCCGACGAACTCAGGCTACTCCAGGAGCATGTCCCGGGGCTGGCCGCCACCGTGGAGCTGGCACGTCACCTGATCGACACGGTGGCCTCGGACGCCGCCGCAGAGGCGGCCTGGAACCAGAAGTGGGCCGACATGGAGGGGTCCGGTCCCGACGACGAGCAAGCAGCGCGCGGGGGAGGGGGGGTTGCTGGTGCCGGAGCAGGTGGCGCGCGGGTGGGGCGTCAGAGCAGGCGGCGTTCTTAGCTAGAGCGATAACAATAGGCTCTTGGGTTAGAATTAGAGTCAATTTTAGGTCCTTATTTTTTTCATGCCAGCATGGGCTGGAGTTGCTCTTAGAGACAAATAAAAGCTGGCTCCGTCGCTACTGCCCCCCCAGGGCGCTGCTTGCCCCGGCCGCCGCGCAGGTTGTCCCGCCCGCCACCGGCCTCGCAGCGCGCAGGCCGCCCCGCAGCTCGCCCCGCTCCTCGCCCCGCCCCGAGGCCGCGCTGCACCACCCGCGAGTCTGCCGCGCCACCCGCCCGCGAGGAGGCCGCGCTGCACCGCCCGCCCGCGAGTCCGGTGTGCCAGCCGCCCGCGAGGCCGCCCGCGCCTCAACCGCGACGCCACCAGGTTCGTCCGCTGCATTCTTCCTTCCCCATTGCTCCCGCTGCGCGAAACCGAGCTGCCCAACCCTAGCTATTTGCTACCTGCATTCAGATCCACCAGTCACGGGCTCCCAATACACGTGGGTTGTGGTGAACCAACGTTCCTCTCAAGCTCTCCCAATACGTATGGATTGAGAAAGATAATTTTGTTTCTGAACGGGGACTACAATATACATGCATTATATCCACTATCTTCGATCATTATTCGGTGTCCTATACTGGATCAGCCCCTGCCTCAGGTGAATCTGCAATGGTTCTGCCTCATAGAACCGTGGAACTGCTGGAGGCTGATGAAGCCCGAAGCTTTGTGCATAAGCTTCAGCTCAGTGTCTCGAAGGGCCTTCCTCATGCTGTGCCAGTGCCAGGCTTGAGAACAGAAGAACATGAGCTGGTAGGAATTCAATTGCTTTTCAACATGAATATGATTGTGATTCCATCTGGCACTTCCTCAAGCTGATGCTCATGTGCTCATGCCGCCCTCGTGACATTCGCAGGTTAAGGCTGTTTTCCAGGTCCTGCAAGGCTTCGAGACGTCCTGGCTCTATTGGGACAGTAGCGTGTCTTGGTACCGTGAGAAAGCGGGGATATATGTGGCTCACTTGTCACTGACAGGCCTCAGGTCCTTGTTGAGTCCGTTCCTATTCACGGCAACATGTTTAAAGCAAGTGGAGCTTTTTGTTGGGAAGGTTAGGACTCGCCGTCATCAGATTCCTACTTTGGATGCGTTCGCTAGCTCTGTTGATTCTTGGCTTAAGGTGAGGATGCAATTCAGGATGCATGTATTTCTTGGGCTTGAATTTTGTGTAATCTGAATAGATTATGTTTATCCAGTCCAAAATTCCAATGACTGTTGTCATATTAACATCAGAGGCTCCGCGACGCAGCTCTGAAGGAGGAAGAGCAGCTATTTGTTTCGGTCAACAGGACTATAACTCTACTGGGATTAACTGATTCATTATCAAGGTCAAACTTCATTATGATTTTGCTTCTTTTACTCCTCTAATGTATTGTGTGTATTCACAGGTCTGTACATTTTTTAGGAAAGAACATTTGCGTTTTAACTGTTCTAGCAAATTAATAACTTGTTATTTTTGTTGTGATGAAGTATGTAATTGATTAGAGAGATTAACATTTGTGGGCAATGTGGCCTGGTGCCAATTTGTATATTGAGTATACCGCAGGAGCTTTTCATACACTATTTTAGCACTTGTCAGATTTTGTTTTTGTAAAACATCAGTCACACTTTGCACTAAATGCATTGCAGTTTACGTTCTGGAGCAGAACATTTGTCTCAAGTTTTGCATGGAGTTGTGCCAGATGGCTTTTGGGATTCTGGTGCACACATGGCATCTAGTAAAGTTGCAGTTCATATTCTCGACCATCTCTTCAAGAAGTTAAATGAAGTATGCCTTCTTGAAGATGGCGAGGTTGCAACAAGAACCAATTGCCCGAATATCTGATTGTTTTATTTCAGTTATCGTAGTGCTTGCTAATTAATATAATCCCTATAAATTCCAGGGTGAGCCATTCCATATGCTGCTAGTGATATTTACTGGAAGCTTGTTACCTTATCTTCAATGTCTAGATTCCTGGCTATATGATGGTATCCTTGATGACCCTTATGAGGAGGTATTGAAGAAACAATTCCTTTCATTCTTTTTTTAGATATATTTCACAAACATTCATGTTATGGTACCAAAACACTACAAAAGAAGCCTATCTTGTCTGATTGGCCTGGAACATATTGAATTCAACAGTAAATCATCAGAATTTCACTGATTATGTTATGTGCCTTGAAGAGTTTGACAAAAGTGTGCATGAGATTGTTTCATTTTGTTCCCTGTATTCCACATATATCCTGAAAGTCAGCCATTTCCTGATTTTTATATGGTTTTCCTGAATAAATCGTTATGTGCATAGCCATTTCTTTGCAAGCATAAGGTTGTTACCCATTGATGTCTAAAGCACATCACTTTCTTTCTCTATTTATTTAGTTATTTAAGTATAATTGTAAACCCTTTGATTTAGATCATGTAGTTCTGCATTGCCTCATATGAGCTTGACATTATCGAGATTTGATAATGAATGATGTTTAGTTTTTCTAATCTATAACTTGAATTTCAAAGGTTCAACAATTTTTTATTCAGTGGGTTTTCTCTTCTCTAGATGTTCTTTTATGCAAATAATGCGGTTACAATAGATCAGCCGGCATTCTGGGAAATGAGCTATATGCTCAGAGTAAGGGGTTCAAGAGTTGACAGTTCAACAACATTAACTGATAGCGAATCTATCAAGAAAAAGGAATCTAGCAACCAGGAATCTACTACAGGAGCTTGCTTGAAAGTGAACAATCAAGGTTGTGTGGATATATTATGCCCGGTATTTTTGAAGGATATTGCTAGGGCCATTGTATCTGCTGGAAAATCTTTTCAACTTGTCCAACACGTTCAAGGCGTACATCAGATTCAAACTCACAAAGGTACACATGGGTCCAATTTGTATCAGGATACTAATTGCAGTGGTCGACAGAAATTCTGGCCAGATATGTCAAGTTTAAGAATCCATGATGGTTGTCCTAAGAAATAAAGATGCTCTTGAAGTATCCACAAGTCAGTTTGGAAATGATTCTCGTGAAATGGGACTCCTAACTTTGTCTGAGATTTTCTTGATATGCCTATCTGGTCTGTTAGAAAATGGTGACCATGTTTATGAGTACTTAAGAACACTGCATGCTGATAGTGTTCCAAATAACAATGCTGTTATGGAAAATGGGAGTAACTTGCAAGAAACAGAGGATACATGCGCAGGGAACAACATTGAGAAGACTTGGGTAAAGCTCCTAAAGGATGCTATATCAGGAAGGAAATGTGATGGTATGGAGAAGACCATAAACGCTGTTATGCATAAGCCAGTATTTGCATTCTGCCAATGCTGTAGGGGTTTTCACTTTATCTTGTTATGAAAATCCAGCTGTCACTGCTTGCAGAGAAGTGCTACTGAGGAACCCAACTTCTTGGAGTGAACTGAATATCTCTGAAAGTCTTCATCTCCCTCCACTAAATGATGGGAACATGCGAAGAGCTATATTTGCTGATGGACATCCTGCTGGAACTAGCACTGATTATAAATTTGGTTTCCAGTTCGATGATTTGGAATATGTCCACCAAGAAGATGACAGAAGGACCTTGGAGGACCTTTACGCATTTCCAACTCTTCTTCCTTGTGCCAAAGTAAGACTCCGTTTCTGAACTCTGAAGTACAGTTTGTTATTCATGTTTCCTTAGTTATCTCTAATCCCATTCACTTCAGGAAAGTGCTGCTGCTGTCAGAAATTTTACCTATGCAGAAAGATAGTACACTAGCATCAAGAGTTTTGAAGTTTATTGAGAATATGAGTGTGAAAGATCCTCTTCAGCCAGTGGGTATCATCCAAGAATGCCTTTCCAAATGCATAAAGAGACAGGTCTGCTCAAAACTTATATTATGTTCATGTTCTTGTTAATCTGTTTGTATAAAAGGTCTCTCCTTTTGTTCCCCTTTTAGGTCGATCACATAGGCAATCAAATCCTGTCCAAGCTATTGGGTGAATGGAGACTAATGGATGAACTGTTTGTGTTACGTGCTATTTATTTGCTAGGATCAGGTCTGTCATCACTAAGTGTGCTTTAAACCCCAGAACTGCTTACTGGTGTTTCCTTAGACTGTTAAAATCGAGTATAAAGAAATAAAACGTGATTTTACTAATTTACTTGAACATTCAGGTGACATGCTGCAGCAGTTTCTGATAACAATCTTTGATAAGCTTGATAGAGGGAATTCCTGGGATGACGACTTTGAGTTGAATAATTTGTTGCAGGTGATTCATGTTGCAAATTTACTGTCTTGTTGATATCTATGCTTCATGAGTATTAAGTTCTCTTATGATTATTCCTTTCGTGCAGGAATCCATAAGAAACTCAGCTGACAAAATGCTCTTGACCGCACCAGATTCTTTGGTTGTTTCGTTAGCAAAACATGACCCACACAATGGTGAGGAAGGTCCATCAACTTCCAAAAAAGGTCGTGCACTTGGGTTTGGCATTGATGCCCTTGACATGCTTAATTTTACATATAAGGTATGTACTAAACAAGAACCAGCTTTATATGCATTTTTTCCTGTCTTTTTAGCTTTTTTTTTTTTGGTAATGGCAGGTGTCTTGGCCTCTTGATCTAATTGTTAATACAGAGGCACTGAAGAAGTATAATCAGGTAATGCCTTAAGTATTAGACATGAATGCATGATTCAATATAACTAATGCATCTGGTCGTTTTGGTGAACTAGGTGATGGGATTCTTACTGAAGGTCAAACGAGCAAAATTCGTTTTGGATGAAACCCGAAAGTGGATGTGGAAGGTAATGGTCCATATGACTTTTTGTGTTTTTTAGTCATCATCTAACAGCATCCTTTGTTGTGAATTTGCTTTTTACAAAGCTGGAAATGTTATAAGTTGATATATTGTTGGGAATAAATGTGGTTTAGTTTATCATGACAACCTTAATTTCCATAAATCAATCCTGTTTTGTTTGCAGGCAAAAGGCAGGACTGCACATAATTTCAAACAACACCTAATAGTGGCGCAGAAGCTCCTCCATTTTATTGATGCATTTCATCAGTATGTCATGGACCGAGTGAGTTGAAATATGTTTGCTCAGTTTCTTCCCTTAAATCACTGTCTGTCTTGTACTCATGGCATTTTTTGAGTAGGTTTATCATAGTGCATGGACTCAGCTTTGTGATGGCATGTCGTCTGCTACTACACTCGATGAAGTCATGGAAGTTCACGAGGCATATCTCTCTTCTATTCAACGACAATGCTTTGTGGCCTCTGATAAGTTGGTAAGCATCTGTGCCATTTTTATATGATGAATCAATAAATCAGTCCCGATGTTTGAACTTGGTTAAGAATGGCCATTGACTCTGTTTTTCAGTGGGCTCTCATTGCCAGTCGAGTTAAGACTATTCTTGGATTGGCACTGGACTTTCACAATGTTGAACAAACTCTCAGTACTGGTGGGACAGCTTCAGCTGTGAGGGTACGATGCGAGATGGAAATCGACCGGATTGAGAAGCAATTTGATGAGTGCGTTGTATTTCTCCTGAGGGTAAGTTTCTAAATCTATTTGCTGCCAGTAAAAAGATCCGTCTGCTGCAGTACTTGTTTTCTTTCATTAGATTGACTAAGCATGAATTTTGAATCCATGCAGATCCTATCTTTCAAGCTTAATGTGGGTCATTTTCCCCATCTTGCCGATCTAGTTACAAGAATCAATTACAATCACTATTTCATGTCTGATAATGGGAGCTTCTCTGCAATTCCTGGGTCACGGCCACGGTAGTAGTTGAGCAGCGTGGACAGGATTGTTGGTGTTACCGATTATGAAGAACGTATATACACCAGGGTGTTTTTTTTCCCTTTTTTTTCGAGAGGCACCACTGCACCAGAGCCGTGATTTGTTTAACTTGCTTTGAAATACCGGCAGCACCAATTGTAAGCAAACATGTTTTACACAAGATTTGGATGCGAGTGCTAATGCTTCTCCAGATTGGAACATACAAAAAAAAGTGTCGCACTTGTTACAAGATTTATCAGTGCATTTTTTTTTTCAAAACGATAACATGGTCCTTAAAAAAGATGGGATAAAAGCAGTTGATGATACTCCATCTATTCCAAATTATGCCTATTCGCTTGAGATGTTTGTCTGCTTGAGCTAGTTTTAGCTTCCAGCCAGCCAAAGAAGCTAGCTGTTCAATCAAGCTAGCCGAACGGAAGAGATCAAAACACAATCTTAAATCTTATCTCCAGAAGTTCAGATTAAAGAACCAGGAGTGAAAAATAGTCCAAGGCCCCCAGCGGACCCAGCCACAGATGCAACACCTGAAGCACTGGCATTGAGAAAAAAAAAACGATCTACGTTGCTTGCTTCTTTGGTTCATCCATTGTCACAATTTGGTTGACCTGATTAGCCAGACAATTTTAACCGACTAGATTCATCGGGCGCACATGCATATTCAGGGTTCCTGACTCATGGGTCGTGAGTCGTGACACTAACGTGCCATTGTGCATGGTGCTTGTTCCTTCAACGATGACATGGTCCGTTGGCCTCTAGCTCTAAGAATGAGAGAAGCAGATCAAAACTTCCAGAATGGTGCCTGGGCAACACCAATTTAGAGACTTGGAGCTTACAGGAGAAAATGGGCACGAGTGCTTGAATCGATGCCCCAAACAAGACAAAGCAACATTATTTTCTCGGAATAAAACATAACAGTTGCCACACCTAACCTTAGGAAACGGTTTTCCTATTCAGCATTTGGTTACTACCACAATTAAAGCCTATATAGTTGCCAGAAACCAAATAAAGAAGCTGAAACAAACAGCTTAGCCGAATTATGAGGAAATAAACTAAAAGCTTAAAACTTGTTTTGAGCAGCTTTTCTAGCTTTTAGTGTGCTGAGAAATGTAAATTTTATTTACAAAACCAATAGCCACAAACCAAAAGCCAGCCAAAAAGTACAATAATAGACCCACATATCATAGGCTAAATTTCTTCTATAAACTTGGTCATAAGACCATTTCTTGTCTAATTATATTATCGTTAGAACATCTTCATCAATCTTCTCAACAATTCATTTCTAAAATTTTTAACAATGTTCATTTTTTTGGATGGCTTTAATTTTCAAAGACTCTTCAGTAACCAACCAGGCTAGTTCATAGGCATAGAGTTCCCAACATTTCTTACACGGGCCAACATAAACAAATACACGACAACCTTTCAGCTGGCAAGGCAACAGTGTTATCAAAAAGAAGCTAGCTAAAATAAAGGAAAATTTTGCTGCTGGACACCGCAAAAAATATGTAATTAACCGGCATACATTTTTTCAGTACCATTACAAATTCGTGTATATTTGCTGGGGGACACCGCACCGATTAAAATAATTATTTCTCAATTTCGGAGAGAGAAGGTAGAGAAATGTCCAAACTACCCTCGCCTTCAATCTCCAGCTCTTAGTTGATTATTTGCTTAAACTTGTGGTGAGCAGCGGGAAGTTTGTATTACCCTCACTACGAATTTTTCTCCGCCTATGCTCAAGGTTTTAATTCCATGATTTTTTTCAAGACCAAGTTACATAAGCAGATGCTTACATACACGAGCACACTTTCTATCCCTATGAGCATTTCCGAAGAAACAAGTTGGATGAGCAAATTTCAAAATTGACGAAGTCACCACAGCCACCTCGATGTCGACATGCACGTCGCCTACCACTGAAAAAATGGCGCCATTAAATTCTGAAACAAATCTAGGGAAATATGAGCTCCCATGTAAGTCGAAGACTTGAACTCATGTGAGCAAGTTCAGCTAAGCTATACTCAGTTCACAATTCCATGAATTTGTGTCCACATCTATATTTATGGTTTTAATAATCTGAAAAAAATAAAAAAGCTAATAAATAATTTTGCAATGAGAACCTTGAACTATTTTGAAACTCATTTAGACATTTTTTTCTCTCGTTTTCAGTTATTTATCAACACGGTGACATGTATATATATTTTTAAGCTAAAGGCCAATACATGCGGACGTGCATACAGCCGTTGCCGCTTTGCGCTCGAGAAAATTGGCCCGACACGGAGAGAAGTTTGCCTGGACTCTTGTGGCCACTCGATAATCGCTATCGATATTGTCCAAGGTGCAAACTTTCCCTACCTTTATTTATTGTCCAAGTATGTGTCTATAGCAAGGTGGGGCCTGTACGAACAACGACTTGTGGACGGAGAGACCGAATGAGGCTTAGTGTGGTTGCCGTGGATGCTCACACGGGCGCATGCACCAACATGTTGTTGAACGAAACTCTTCTATATATTTTTTAACGTGCAACAGATAATAGATGTAGCCACGTAAAAGCAAAATTAAAAATATATGTACTCCTTTTGTTCCAAAATAAATGTTTTTCTCATTTTTTGATGAAGAAGTAAAAAAAAAAAAAATTCAACCAGATATATACATGAAAATATTTATATTTAAATTACATACTTAGTATCGTTAGGTTGAACGTTGAATCTATATTTATAATAAACTTATTTGGAGATTCAAATATTGCTAAAACTTTCAATAAAATCTAATCAAGTTTAAAAATCTGACCGGAACAAATACCATAGCGTCACAGCCTACTCCTAGGCTATGGCGTGGCAGATGCTGTTCATCTCTTAGGTAGACTGATCGAAGTCGAAGGCGGCATCCAGGACATCGAGTACCGGCGACGCCAAGCCGGACGTCGCAGCATGGACTGCCATGCGGAAACTGGCCTTGAGTAGGAACTTTCCGATGGCGGCACCGGCCGCTGCGTGGCTCGGTCCGGCGACACTGCTGCAGGTAGTACCAGTGCTCGCAGCCACGCCGGAGACGCAGGTGATGTGCAGCCTGACGCGGCAGTGGCAGACGTAGTGCCACACGGGCAGAGGCCCGCGGCAGGCGGAGCAGCGGCCGGACGACGGGACCATGCGGAGGTCGTGGCCCGGGTGCGCGTGGACCGGGCTCCGGACCGTCTGCGGGAGCATGGTGCAGAGCGGGTGCACGCCGAAGAGGCAGCCGGCGCAGCGGTACACGAAGCTCCCGGGCGGGCACGCCCCCGTGCACAGGTCGCACGACCACCCGCCGCCGGCGCCGGCGGCGGCGGGCACCCGGCTCAGCGTGAGCGCGTGCCACGGGTGCGCGAAGAAGGAGACGCGCTGCTTGAAGTAGCCCGCGCAGGCTTCGTGGAAGTCCATGTCGCAGTCGCCGCACCGGTACCCCTCCAGGCCGGCGAGCCTGGACCGGCAGATGTCGCACACGTGGCTGGAGTCCCGGCCGTACCGACACCGCAGGAGCAGGTGCAGCGGGTCGGCGAAGTGTTTTATGCGATCAGACGCCATGAATGAACCAGTGTACTCCGCAGGAGTATGTATGGATGTGTGCTGGTTTCAATTTCAACCAGGCTTGGGCTGTGTCGCTGTGCCTTGTTGGTGAACAACAACGTGGCCGGCCTTGGAAGCCGGGAGCCAGCGTTGGCTTGCCCCGGACCAGAGAAAAGCCTGGGAGAGCTTGCACTACTGACTACTCTACTAGTATAGGCACAAGCAGGGGCCATAGTCGTAAGTATTGTTGTCAGCGTTCGAATTACTGACAACAGCAATCGTCGTGACTCGTAATCGCGTCTGCGTTTGTTCTGCTTCTAGTTGGCTGCGGGCTGCCTTCACATCGAGGACGCCGTCAGCATCGCCCAAATCCCAATCCGTTCGCCCTCGCCTCCGCCGCCTGCATCGCCCATGCCGCTTGCGTTGAAGAGGAGGAAGAACAGCTGGGAATATCAAAACAGCATGAAACAGGCATTCGACAGGGAGACAAAAGGTGCAGGGATGGAAATAGAAACGATGCAGTGAGACCGTCGTGGACAAGTGACAACTAGACCTACCGTAATCTTCTGATTTCTACGGCTGATTTGTTGTGAGAGAAAAACACTGTTTAATGTCCGAAAATAAGATGAAAGTGGCTCAAGCGAACACGGCTATCATTCAGATTGTTCCATTGTTCAATGTTCCTGGACAGGGCTAGCAGCTTCAACTGAAAGAATTACCAATTGTTTCCGGCGCTAAGGTTTCCAACTGGTGATTTGCTTTCATGTGTATGATGTATGTTACACACACAAATGAAATGGCATGCTAAGACATCATTTATAATCAAAAGAGCACATTGTTCTTACACTAGTAAGTAAAGGAGCAAGTACTCTCTTCACAAGAATGCGGTGGCACATAGGCACAATCCTGGTAAGAACATCTTACCTGGATCCTTAATCCTTGATCAAGAGAAGTAATTTTGGTCACCATTCTTTCATCTTCAGTTCCACAAAATGGCAACCACCATTTTCAAAAATAATAATAATAAATGACAACCACAAGGAACCCGATATTCTAAAATCAACTACTACATGATTGAACTGAGATTGAAGTCCAGCAGCACAAAACATACACAGCAGACACTCAGCTGACATGACTTGGTTCATTAAACATCTTTAATTTGAAACAAAATGATCTGGTTAAACATCATTTATACAGTTAGTACTACTCCCTTCATTCCAAAGTATAAGTGGCGTCTAGATATATAGCAAATTCAATGAACCAAAAATGTCAAAGCGATTTATGCGTGCAGCTATGGATTTTCAGCAGTGTCACTGTATCGGTCAGTTTACTTTGCATAATAATGATAAATTCTGGGTTTCTCCGAAAGAATTAAGCGAACTGCAGTATGATCCCATTACCCATCGTGATTGCAAATGCCTCGAGGTTTACATTGGTCATTTACTTTGCACATAACCATATATAGAATCAAATGAAATGGCATGGCAGAGCATCATTTATAATTGAATGAGCATACTAGCAGAGTGTTCTTGTACTAACGAGCATGCTAGTATCACTGATTCTTTAATTCATGCTAGGCAAACCTTAATTAAGTAGCTGGGACTTGGATCAAGAAGATGGAGCTTTGCCAAACAGGCCTACTTCGATCCTTAATCAAGGGAAGCAATTCTTATTCAAAGCACTGCCATACCCAATTTCACAAGTTGGCAAACTACAAGGAGTCTATCGATCAATGATCCATCCATCCATCCATTATTCCGAAATCAACATCACACTCAGAATCCCGAGACTGAGAGCCTGAAACATGTAATCAGAGGCTCGCAGGCGATGGAGCATCTCCGACGACGAAGTCCAGGACCATCACTTCGTCCAGCAGTGGCCTGACCGCGGCCTTGGCCTCCTCGACCTTGCCGTCCCCTTCCACGGCGTCCAGCTCCTCGACTGCTGTCGAACACCGCCACCATCCCGAACTGGTACCCCTTGGCCCGCGCGGGGGAGAAGTTCTCCCCGAAGCTCACCTTGGCGCCCTTGGCGTCCCCGGCGGCCTGGGTGGCGGTGGCCACCTTCTCCACGAGCTGCGCGGCCTCCACGCCTTCCTTCACCTTGGCCAGCGTGAGGCGCACGGCGCTGCCGGGGCCCGCGGGGGACGGGAGCGGCGCGGCGTTGACCCAGTCGACGGCGGTGATGTCGAGCGCGTTGGGGAGGACTTGGCCCTGCACGGCGGCCACGTGCGCCGGGTGCGCCGCGTAGGACGCCAGGTCCTCCTTGGTGGCGTAGCGGGTGTGGAGGAGGTGCGTGGGGCCCAGCGCCTCCGCGGCCGGGGACCGCAGGCGGAGCACCGGCCCCGCGTGGATGTAGGCCAGGCCCGGGACGAGCGTGGCGAGCGCCTGCAGCGAGGAGACCATCGCCGCCGTGGCGCCTGAGGCCACCGCCTCCGGGCGGGCCTTGAAGAGCACGAAGTGCTCGATCGGGGCGGCGACCGCGGACGAGGAGGAGGACATGGCGGCGGCGGAGGAGGCGGAGGCGGAGGCGGCGACGCAGAGGGAGGAGGTGGGGGTGAGGCGGCGGAGGGTCGGGAGGTGGAGAGGGGATGAGAAGGCTTTGAGGCAAATCATGGTTACGTCAGCGTGAAAGCGGGGAGGGTTAAAGATGCAGAGCGCGCAGGTGGTTTAGTGCGAAAGACAGTGACCTGATGAAGCTGGGGAAAATGGGATTCGTCTCCGGAGCTGAGATGCGAGTTGGTGTTCTTTGTTCTATCGACAAGCACGGGGTGGCGGCGGCGCGGCAGATGGTTTGGTGCGGACGGGCAAATGGGGGCAATGACCGACGTTTTGGCAGCACGGGTATGCAGTCTTTGGCTTTTCTAGACGGTGGGTGGGGGTGTGTTTCAGTTGTAATTCTGAACTGTACCACGTTCGTTTGTACTTGACAACTTTTGTTTAATCATGATCCAAGTAGATTTAAAAGATTCGTCTCGTGATGTACATGAAAAAGTACAAACATACAAATATTTCGTTTACATTTAATGCTCCATACATGTGTCGCAATGTTGATGTGACTAGTTACAATTGTAATTTAGAGTGCATCTAAACAGTGCCTAGTTCGCTACAAAACCATGGACCAATTGTCCCATCTTTTTCCAAGTTCCATGCACAAGAAACTGGCACATTAAAAAGTTGAAAACCATTGGTGGCTCGGAGCTATGGCCTGTTTAGATGCAGTTCAAATTTTCAAGATTCCTATCAAATCAAATGTTATAGCATATGCATAAAACATTAAATATAGATAAATTTTTTTCATATTTGCACAGTTTACATTTAAAATCACGAGGTGGTTGCAGTGACACAGCCACACAGGCAGTTCATAGGACAGCCTGCTCAATGGCCCCAACAACCGTGTGCAGAATGCCAAGGCGACCTGCACAAACCGGCGCCTTTTATTATATAATGGCGGAATAGTCAAATTCGTCATCGAATTATCACCAAAAGCTCAGTTTAGTCCTTTAACTATGAAAACGATCGTTTTAGTCCTCAAACTTTCACAGCCGGCTCAATTTCGTCCCTAAACTATGAAAACGACCGTTCTCGTCGTTAAAATTTCCCAGCCGGCTCAATTTCGTCCCTAAACTATGAAAACGACCGTTTTCGTCCTCAAACTTTCGCAGCCAGCTCAATTTCGTCTCTGGTCCGATGTGGAGCGCCACGCTGGCTCGCCTCGTCATCACCCAGTCAGCTGGAATCAGTTTTTGAAAGTCTATAACTGATTTATTCTTATTCTAACTTGTCGCAACTAGTTGTAACTCTTCAATACAAAATGAGATGAAGATGATTTTTTCATAAAAATTGTAGATCTCGATAAGATCTACAACTTTCTAGTTTAAATGTTTTTTATTTGAGGACATTAAGATACTACAAAAGTTCATATTATGGTGTTAAAATTTTATATTAACTTTTATATTAATTACAAGCAGCAGTAGGTAATTATTATGGTGCTAAAATTTTATATTAACTTTTTGAGCATCTTAACATCCTTAAATAAAAAAAATAAAACTAAAAATTTGTAGATTTTATTGAGATCTACAATTAAAAATCATCTTCATCAATGTTGTATTGAAGAGTTACAACTAGTTGCAACTAGTTGGAATAAGAATAAATCAGTTGCAGACTTTCAAAAACTGATTCTAGCTGACTAGGCGATGACGAGACAAGCTAACGTGGCGCTCCACATCGGACCAGAGACGAAATTGAGCCGGCTGCGAAAGTTTTGAGGACGAGAACAGTCGTTTTCATAGTTTAAGGACGAAATTGAGCCGGCTGCGAAAGTTTGAGGACGAGAACGGTCGTTTTCATAGTTTAGGGACGAAATTGAGCTGGCTGTGAAAGTTTAAGGACTAAAACGGTCGTTTTCATAGTTCAGGGACTAAACTGAGCTTTCGGTGATAGTTCGAGGACGAATTTGACTATTTCGCCTTATATAATCTAATATACTCCAACGATCAACATAGCCACCTCGGTTGGTGAAACAGAAGCAGGCATCAGAACGGACGAATTCCACAAAAGCCGTCGCCAGTGTCTCAAAATTCCCAGCCACATCGTCCAAACACGGGGACAGAATGGATGTGGCATAACAAAGAACATAAGCTGATACAACTCATAAGTGCCAAGAAAATGGAAACATCATATTGCTAAATAGCTCGATGATTCGAGTCGGCGATTGTTCTAATCCAAGATTCACATCGTTGTCCAATACGAGTTATCTATTTTAGAGTTCAACAAGTTATCTATTATCCAAACTGCCAATAAATAATTTCTACTTCCTGTAAATTTCAACCCTACACAAATTACTCTATGCGACTTTGGCTCTGTTCGCTTGAACTTACCAGCCAACATCAGCTGGCCATTCAACAGTGTTTTTCTCTCACAACAATCAGCCAGCCAGCCAACCGTACAATCCAGCCATGCCGTTGTTTGATCTTCATCCTCTTGAAATGGTCTCATACTCTTCTTCCACTTCAGTGTACGGAAAACATTTCGGCATGCAGATTTCTCACCAAAATATGTACTAGAAATTTTGATGCCAGCGAAGTATGGTATGACTTGCTACTGTGGGAAATGATTTTCTAGAAATCTGAATGATATATACAAATCAAACTCGAATGGGTAATTGGAGTTCTGCATAGGGGGCACTCAGGCTTCTCGTTGCACCACTCCATTATGCAATTCCTGCATGGTATGTGATGGGTTGTCAATGCGTTCAGAGATGAATATATCGGCTTATATCTGTCAAGACCCAATGCATGGTAATTGTAAAAGCAACTTTTACCAGCAGAAAACATGTCCACAGGTTGTGGCAGTAGGATTTTGCCGGGTGCTGAGACAGAGGGTGCATTTGCTCTTGCCATTGGAAGCCTGAACATTAGACATAAAGTACAGTGTAAGCATATCCATTAATACAGTAATAGTAAACTAAACCAGCATAGTTGAAGATTAGTGGTTGAAACCATACGTAACTCAATCTGTAATCTTTAAATGTAACATTTGTGGACTAATGGCTTGTTTTAGAGACAAATTGTTCTGCCATGTATACATAAAGAACTATGTGGTAGTATAAACCTGTTTGCCTCTGTAAATATCTAGCTTAGTTAATGGAGTACCATACAATTATCTTCTTTTTTTTTGAATTACACAGTACAGACACAGACGCTCACAACGCACGCACACTCACCCCTGTGAACACACGCACGCAAACCCTACCCCTATGAGCACCTTCCGAAAGACTGCGCCGGCAGATCTCGAGATTGACGAAGTCACCACAGGCGCCTCGCTGTCGACGAGAACATCGCCTACCACTGAAAGCACAACGCCGTTAAATCCTGGAATAAATCCAGGAAATGTGCGACAACCAGGATTTAAACCCTGGTGGGTACCGTCCTACTCGACAGTCCTATCATTGGACCACAGGCCCATTTGCAGTACCATACAATTATCTAAGGGCCAGTTTGGCTCCCCTGATTTAGCCCGAATTGAATCAGTTTCCAGAGAACGGCCCGTTTGGTTACCCTCGAATCGAATCGACCATTTCAGCCCGTTCTCTGACGTGTGACATTGTGGCCTGCTCGCATTTCGGACCTCAACCCATCGGAAACACCTCCGAATTGCTCTCGTCGCCATCCTTGCCCCTCCCCGACTCCAACCAGACGCCTCCCTCCCCAACTCCCTCGGGCCGCCGCCATGGCTTAGCTTCTAGCTTCTTCACGCCGCCACCTCTCAGCCAAAGGATCCATATCAGAAGCTTCACCTGCGCGGCTTGGATCCATATCGGAAGCTTCCCCATCCGTCGACCTATCTACGTGCCGCCGTCGACCTGTCCGCTGCGCCCACGTCGTCGTCCTGCCCGTTGTGTTGATCTGCTCGTGGTGCCGAACCTTGACTACATCAGAAGCTTCGTCAAACTAGGTGTGACTCGTCCTCCACCCACCCTTCTGCTAGATCTAGATCCGATGGCCAGCGATGGTGTCTGCGTCGCAGCGTCGGTTTAACCATGGGACTGGTGGCCAGTGGCGACATCAGCGTTACGCTGTAGCCTTGTCATGTCTGGTCCGTGTTTCATCCCCTGCAGCATGAACCAAACCTGGACGAATAGTAAGCTATCGTCGTCTCCTTAATTTGATTGATCCCCTCTTGTATTTGGATGCTGAATAATAAGCAAATGGTACTCCTAGTCTATAATCCTGATGATAGGATAAAATGTGTCATGTGTGTTTATCTGTTGCTATGATGTACTGACATGACACTTTGTTCGTCAGCTTCAACAACTGAATAAAGTGATGAAACAAGCAGGCAACATTGATTTGTTGTGTATTTTTTTGAAGTGTACACGACGGCCTGTGTCAAATATATTGTGCTAATTACACACCCTAGGCTAAACTCTCGATCCAAGTTAGCCAAACAACATTTTGATTTGAATTCCAGGAATTCAATTACGTTTGCACCCAAACAAGAATAATGGAAATGAATCGGTTTCCAGCTGATTCAATTCTATACAATTCAATTCCTAGAATCTAATTCAAAGAAACTGATTCAATTCCAGGGAGCCAAACAGGCCCTAAAGGTAATGTACTACATAGCCAGATGCTCAAATTTTATTTGACAAAGCAAATACCTCTGAATGAGAAGCTATATCTGAAGCTTTACCACTGCGGATGTCGCTGATGATATTTCCATCTTCATTTAGAACAGGGATGCCCCGACCTGGTTTAACATGTACCAGGACAAAAAAAAAAAAAACAGAAACGAACAGTTAAGTATCTGCATTGCTTTAAAAGCAAGTAAACTCTTAGATTCAGCATAAGACAAATTGAGTACAAGAAAGTGCACCTGTAGTGGATGGATAGCTTCCAGATGATATTTGATTAATGGAACTAGCTATTGACGATATATTACTTCTTCGGAGTCTTTCAGCTCCAAGAATACACAACTGAATCAACAGAAAAATACCCAAGATCTGATACCTGCAAAAGGTTGTGATATTTTGAATCTTTCAAAAGGGAAAAAAAAGTTTAAATGAATATGATAAAGTAATTGAATATGCAAATTCATTTGTTGATATGTAAATTCATGACATCATGACCATCTAATTTGTCTGTATCATGTGAAAGCCTTTGTTGTACCAAATAAAGTAGATAAGCAAACAGGTAAAACATTACCTAGGCCTCTGATTCATTGGCTTGCCAATGAATACATAGCGAATACCAGCAGCTCGCTTTGGCAAATGGTAATACAATCCTACAAAGGGGAGTATACCGAAAAATGTCACGTGGATATAAGTGAGGTAATAAATAAGAAATATCATCAGGTCCTCCTAACAAATCAATGTCACTAATTAAGCTTGTGGTACACTGTTACCAAGATGTTGATTCATTAAACAAATGAATTTGACTGCCAAACTAAGAGCAGAAGTGTTCAGAATATGCAGCAGATCTTGACAGTGCATCGCACAACTACTTTGAAATGTTGTGTTTTATAGCTTATGACTAACCAGATTTCATAAGAGGCCAGGCATTTCCATTTGCCTACTAGCTCACAGCATGTTCACGTTTTTATTAGTTTATTAAAAGTGATCCCCAAACAGGATGCAAAATACAGAACTCTTCAGCTGTTACCCTCCCCATAAAAAACCACAATCCATTGGTCCTCAATCATATACTCCCTCCATCCAAAAAATAATTTGTCCCGCGATAAGTGCTTGGACCACCTAGCACTAGTAACTATTGCTACTTTCTCCATTTCCAAAGTGCTAATTATTACATGTTGCTATAGCTTTTGATAGGGGTATATATGCAATCTCGTAGTTGCATTGGTCTCTCAACTACATCCTAGAAATACACTTATTTTGGGACAGAGAGAGTATATAAACTACAATAGGATCTTACAGTCTATTGAACACAACATACCTTCAAAATAGAAGAACATTAGATTTGTCCGGATAGCCAACTGTATACAATCTTGAGCATATGGCAGCATCTAAAAACATAAAGTAGATAGCATAGACGTATTAGCCAAGAAAACCATTTTGTCTATGAGTGATTCTAGAGAGGTTCCCCACTGATAAAATACAGACGAAAAGTAGCAGCTCAAAAAAAATCTTACTAAAGGCCATTTCTGAAGAACCCATTGCCACAAGGCATGAACTCGGCCTCTGAACCTTGACAGAGCAGAAACACTTAAGCTTCTTGAAGGAATGCCACTATTTGTGGCAGACTGTGCAATGTCACTACTAGAATTATCACTTTCAGAATCATCAAACTGAGATTCATTGAGTGAAATACTACGGGCAACAATTCTGGAGCTGTTAAAAACATTATGGATAGAAGAACAAATCTAATCAGCCATTTTTCCTGCAAGAATATAATGGTTGAAGGAGCATGACAAACATTAGTTTACCTGATTCGCTCAGCAAGGTAGGGCACAGTAGTTTGGTACAAAATGAATAGGATCCGCCTAGCAGGAGTAGGTGGAAGCCCATGCAAGGTTGCAACCTGAATAGTTCAACATGGACAGTCAATATAGTAGTAACTAGTACAGCATTGTTGCGAAACTCTTATGCGCCACAAATTTGTACAAGATGGATTTTTTTATTATTATTGCACTAGCTATTATATTAAGTCTTCTCTTGTCATTAACTCTGTCTTAATGTGTATTTAATTTCAAGTGCAAAGCAAATCCTCAGTAAAAAAAAAGTCAATTAACCTAATCACACTATTTTTAGTACTCAACACCTTTTGCTGGTGGACGGTGGATGCATGCGGAGAGGGAGAAAATTGGGCCACACCAAGATGGCAAATCTGTCCCCAAAACCATACTAGCAAGACAATTGCTATTGGAGTCCTAAGGGATATGTAACTGAGTTTAGAGGGTATAATAACCAGTTTCAGTTCAAGGGCTATGTGAACTTCTACAAAAGTTTAAGGGGTCAAAATTTGCCTTGTTCCATGATCTCTGTAATTGCTATACAAAACAAAATAATAATAACACATGTATAACAAATATGAACTAGAAAACAATAGTGTTAGAGGCAACTTGATGAGCATAATATTATTTGTAAACATAAAGCTACATAAAGCATTGTGCCAAATCACATAGCTGAATAGCAGAAAAGAAAGAAAGAAAATGCTAAAGACGGTGCTATGACCTGAGATATATCACAATATTCTTCGCCAAGTGTTTGCTGGCCTGAGCCAGTTGTTAGCAAGTAGTAAAGAGATTGACCAAGCAATTTTATCTGTGAAAGATCAAAACAATGTAAGTTGCCACATCTTATTATTCATGCATCATAGGGCAGCTCTATGGAATATAAAAATGTCATTCAAAGAAACTGAAAGGGCTTTGCAGTTGTGATTATTTTATAAAATGCAAAAACCACCCTACTCTACAAAGATGGCACATACTTCAAAAGACATCTACAAATTATATTGAATCAACCCCAATTGCATCAGTGAGCATGGAGTATTAGGTACAGCACCACAATTGTGCTACCTCGAGAACATTAGTTGTTTTCAATGTAATGCAGACTAGCTGCACCACCTATAATAATATGTCTTTAAATAATAAAGTGTCAACGACTCGGCCGTCCTGGCTACTTCAGCTCGTCAGACAACAGAGGCGGCAAGTGAGGAGAAATGGGCCGCGGCCCAAACGAGCGATTAAGGCTAGCGCTAAGATCACAGGCCAGAATGGGTGATGTACATGATCTCCAGGAAGTATAAAGGAAAAGTGAACTCGAGAGGGAGAGTTATCGAATTGTAAACTGAACTCCCAAAATTACTGAAATCCTGTCCTCTCCCTGCCCTGCATGCTCCACTTCCCTTCCTCTTCTTCTGGCGTAAGCCATATAGCTAACATAAAGCTCTAGGATTCCAGATATTCACCATATGTTTAAATTTTCTAGGTACACTCAGTACAAAATGGTTACACAAATTGAAAGAGTTGTAAGCAATGCGGGTAAACCAATTAACTAGGTTTCCGAACTTCACAGTAATGATAATTAGACCAAAGTATGAAGTATTCATGTCTAACAACATCCAATACAACAGTCAATCCAACAGACAAATGGTATAACCCGGCACACAAAACTGATAGGCTCCATATACTGATGTACTCTGTAAACATTCATCCCAAAAAAGAATAAAATGCACAAAACGTATTTAACAGACCAAAAATCCATCAGCGTGAATCCTATGGAGTATAGGTTACAGTAACCAAACCAACTGCCACTGAGTAAGTAGAAGGACATGTCAAAAGAGCCAACCAGTTCTCACATCTCACCTCATTCTGGTAAGCAACAGCAACCCTGGTACCTATATCATCATCGTTACAGACCAAAACACCTCAAATCACAGTCGATTCCACAAGGGGAAGCTAATTTTAGGCAAACTGGAGAGTACTCGCGTACCGAAGAGGTGCCGAAACGCGTCGCGGCATGCCTCCGTAACGTGGGCTGCGTAGCTGTCGTCCTTCTCCGCCGCCCGCATGATCTCCGGCTGCGCCGCTCCGGGGAACCTCCGTGGCCGAGCGGGCGTACTGCTCCCGGCGCCCGCGCCGGAGCTGGGGCCCGCATCACCGGCGGGGGCGCCTGCTCGCATCTCTCCTCGCCCTGCGGACTCCGAGTCTCCGACTACGCGATAGAGTTCCAGAGCGCCTGAGAGCTCCTCCGAGGAGACCTTCGTGTTCGCACGCCTGCGCTGGGCCTGTCCGAGCTGGGCCGGGCCGGGCGGTTTTGGTGGGAGTTTTAGCCAGCGTTTAGATTACAAAATTTTCTTTCCTCCCCCATCACATTGATTGTATTTTTCGTCTGCATGGAGCACTAAATTAAATAGCAGCTATTATATGTTTGTACTTTTTATCTGGCTATTTCGAGATAAATTTTTTAAGTCTACTTGAACCATGATTAAACAAAAATTGTCAAATACAAATAAAAATACACTTTTTCTTCGCTTTGGTCGAACTAAACGCATTATACAAACGCCTCCTTGGTTCGCGTTTAATTAATCTTATGTACTATTTTCGCGTTTAATTAATCTTATGTACACGGGGCCCGCATGGCAGTGTCCATGTAGTAGACGTACTCCTAGTCCTAGAGAAACCGGCGCAACTGCCCTTAACCGCTCGCAGGTCACTGGATTAGGGTTCTGCGTTCTCGAGGCGGCGGCGAGCGCTTTCCTTGTCTTCGCAAAAGACGGTTTGGTTGGGCGGGGAGAAGGTTGTACCAGTAGATCTAAGTTAAGGGGTCGCCATGAGCCGGTCAGGGCAGCCTCCGGATCTGAAGAAGTAACCTCGCCGTTCCTTTCATCTCGAGCTCTATTTGTTTTGTTGCTGCTCCTCTGTTTTGATTCGCCTTTTTCTGGGTAAATTGCAGGTACATGGACAAGAAGCTTCAAAGTAAGTTCTTGCAGATCCTTCAGTTATGCACTGCTAGTAATTTTACATCCTGTTTGCGCCGGTACTTAAGTTTTTGTTGCGTGTTAAAAGAGTTGAAGTTTAGGAGATAAGCTTGGATGTGACTATACTAGGTTTATGTTGGTCTGCATCATTTGTCATTCTTAAGTGGTTGCATAGATTCTACTGTTCAGAGATATGTTTAGTTACAGTCAGTTGGAATTTGGAAGTACTGTAGCATCATTCTAATTTTTGCAATAAGTTTTGAATCATGGCCCAAGTAGGCTTAAAAGATTCGTGAGACAACATTTTGCGAAGCTGTCAAATTAGTTGCATGTGTCCAAAAATTGATGTGACTGTTTTGATTGGAAGTTGTAAAGGAACTAAACGGGGCCATACAATTGCTGATTTCTAGTGACCTTCACTGTTTTCCTTTTGTCTCGAGTTTCTGTGTTGGTGCAGTTGAGTTCTGCTGGTATTATCTGTGATGTCTAGCTTGAGTTGATATCTAACTTTGAGTCGATTCAGAAAGTTCTTCAGTTTGTTTATCTGTTTTAGATTTTGTGATACAAATGACTATTTTCAAAGTGCAAATATTAGTGAATACAGCTGTGTTCCAATTTTAAGCTTGGGGGAATTTTTTTTGTGACTGCACTAAGAGCATCTCCAAGAGTTCCCTAGATATTTCTCCTAAAAACTCCATCCAATAGTTCCTAATATTTCACTTATAAAAAATCAAATTTTGGTTCCACTTGACTTTTTTTTTTTTGCGGTCATTTTTTCTGCACGTAACGCTTTGTCATCACCATAGGTATGCCGCAGCCGCCTCCTTGGTTCGCGTTGCCCTAGTCCTACTCCCAGTCGGTAGCATGCACAGCAGCAATCAGCCGGCAAGCAATCCAGGTACCAGTAGCAGCTTCAGCAGTAGTTGCGGGCCATCAAGTAGCAGTAGCAGGTAGCCATCAGTTGCAGCACAGTACCATGCAGCAGCAATCTGCAGGCAAGCTGGAGCACGCAACCACGCAAGCACCAGCGCAGAAGCACGCAACCGTGCGGGAAGTGCCAATCCGTGCGATGGAGAGCCACGCAAAGTTACGCGAAACCGGGGGATCTCCCAAGTGCGTAAATTTAGGAAGAATTATTAGGAGTTGTTGGAGAGCGGTTTTTTCTCATCTTTCTAAAAACTAAAGATTAGGATAAGATTTAGGGAACTCTTGGAGATGCTCTAATAATGATATCTTGGCAGAGCTATGGTTTAATTGTCCAAATGATGCTTATTTGTCGTAGTTACTCTGATGCGACATTTACTGTTTTTTTCTGCTAAGTATAACATCTACAGGTTACATATACAGATATGCAATATCATCTGCAGTCTGATATACTCTTCCATCTTATTGTGCTCAGGGCCCTTTTCCCACATATATTATCGCCATCTATCTCCTTTTCCCCTTTACCAATAGTAATGGGCTGAGTGTCAGAAAAAAATACTAATGGGCTGCTCTGAATGATGAACTTATTTGAAAAAGCTATGGATATAGTTCCCACATCCCAAATGTAGCTTTTCTTTTTGTCATAGTTACTCTGATAGGCATTCTTCCCAATTCAATTAGTCATACGAGTATATGACCAAAAAAAAAATATATACTTGAGAAATTGATGAGGCACTTTTTTTGAGCGGAAAATACAGCAGGGGAGGCCCCCACTGTGAGATTTTATTAAAAAACGAAAACAAAAGCCAGAAACTGTACAATCCAAACAAGAGGCTGAGGGAGCCACAGATGAAGCACTTTTGGCCCTTTGAATCTATCTCATCTGATCTGAACATGCACCGCCTTTAAGATCCATACTTGTACTTGTGCCACTTGTTGTTTTATCAAGTAGAAATCTTTTGGAGCAAATGTATCTTGGTCTTACTATTGTACTAGTGGGACTGTGGCTTCTTTGGGTACGGCAATTTAAAATAGTACAAAAGTACTAATTGCTGAATCGTTGTTCATTAGAGTATTTTCATCATCTTGTAAATCTTGTATTAATCGTGTACGTGCCTTATAAAGCTGCAATGTTAGTATGTCATGTTTTGTGTGTTTAGGCTAGGATGCTTAAATATATGTACGATAGCAGAATCCTACTATGCTATATATTATCAGGCACATCCATGTTTAAGCTCCATTCATAATTGGTGAATTTCGATCCAATTTTGAATGGTTGCTGCTTATTTATGTTGTGCGGAGATTTTGATAACTATTTTGATCTGATTCATCGTACCATCTAATCTTACACTGGCAATATAGTTTATTTACTCACTGGCTCTCTCCTTAATTTTTGACCAGTCAAGCTGAATGCAAACCGAGTTGTCATTGGCACACTTCGTGGATTTGATCAGTTTATGAATCTGGTGATTGACAACACAGTTGAGGTCAATGGAAACGAAAAGAATGACATCGGGATGGTGGTGAGTAATTGCCTTATTTTTATCTCTATCAAATGCTCTCCGTGCTGTTTATTTGGCATGAAAATATTTGTGTCAATTTGTTCTGATGTATGATGTAGTACTTACACTTGACATCTTCTGCAGGTTATCAGAGGAAACAGTGTTGTCATGATTGAAGCACTCGAACCAGTTGCCAAGGCTCAGTAAACTTTCAGTGGATCTAGAAATGGTTCGGTCGTTAAGCTAGTAGTTTTAATTCAAAACTGGTGTATGCCATTGGGAGTTCCCCCACCCTTATTCACCTGCAAGCTTGAGGACCTTTGTATAGATCAGCATCAGCTAGATTTGCACTGCTTCCTGGTATCATGCTAAGGATTTGTGTCTCGTGGTATCATGCTAAGGGCATGTTAGGTTGAGTCAAACCCCCCCCCCCCCCCCCCCCCCCCCAAAAAAAAAAAAAAGCGAACCGAATAAGGCCTGAAGAGGGTGTGAATTGTGATGTGTTCCTGATCTGATCAGGAGTTGATAGTTCAGCTTATCATCTGCTGCAGGAAATGAGATGTACTTTGACCAGCACTCGTATTTTGAGGACTTGGATTGGATGGTGAATGGTGGCATACCATACCATCTGACATTCTAAACGCAAAACGGCCTTTTATCATTTCTAGCAATTTGCTCTCGTGAAAGCAGGCCATGTTAGCATTCTTGTGTGAACGCAATTTGTGAGGTTAAACTGCTTCTATCTCTGATGTTGTTCTCATCCCCTCCTTCAGCGTTGAATGTTTGCCAGGTTATAGTGCTTGCTCTCCATGTAGGTGTTCTTAATTTGTGGTTTGCTGATTTGTTATAGTGCTTGCTCTCCTTTAGGTGTTCTTAACGAGTGAGGCCACAATAGCTCAAAGCAAACTCCTACCAAACGGCTTCATAAGAAACGATTTCATGATTGAAAATTTGATAAGTTGAATCTTTTTATATATGCAGGAGAAGTTAATCTTTTTTTTTTGTTGAGAAACTGGAGAAGTTAATCTAATGGGCTTGCTTTAGTGTGCTATTCTATATAAAGAAAATCTTTGGTGGGCTTATGGACTGGTTCTTTTGACAAAGGGCCGAAGGGGCCGAAGTGCGCCCAGGTCCGTGCAAGCCCACTCAGCCATTGGTCCCCCGCACAAACCCTAACCATTCCATCGTGTTGCCCTCTATATATCTGCACTCGCATTTCATTACCCTAATCTATCCTCCCGCCCGTGCCGCCGCCGCGCCGCACCGCACCGCCGGCCTCCATCAGTTCCTTCCCAATGGCGTCGACTCACGCAATCGGCAAGAAGCGGAAGGTAAGGCTCCTATCCGTCCCCTTGCTGACCCCTTGCTCGGCTTGCGTGGCCCATGGATTCGATGTCCCACCCCATCATGTGTCGCTTGCTCACCCGCTTGATCGCAGTTCGTGGCGGATGGCGTGTTCTTCGCGGAGCTTAATGAGATGCTCACCCGCGAGCTCGCGGAGGACGGCTACTCCGGCGTCGAGGTCCGCGTCACCCCCATGCGCACCGAGATCATCATCCGTGCCACCCGCACCCAGAACGTCCTCGGTATGTGCCCTTCTACAACCCCCATTCTGATTACAGCGGTGATTAGCTTTGGGTGTCTAGTTGTTCGGTTGCTGAAACTGCTCTCTGTGTTTTTTCGATCTCGTTTAGGCGAGAAGGGTCGGAGGATCAGAGAGCTAACTTCTGTGGTTCAGAAGCGCTTTAACTTCCCCGAGGGTGGCGTTGAGCTCTACGCAGAGAAGGTGAACAACCGTGGGCTCTGCGCCATTGCCCAGGCCGAGTCGCTCCGCTACAAGCTTCTTGGTGGACTCGCCGTGAGAAGGTTATGCTCTTTTATAGTTACCTTGTCACACTGCTATGTTTAACTGTTAGATGCGATAGGCATTTCTGGGATGCTACACTAGTCACTCTCACAGCAGGCTCGGCCCTTTGCTGTGCCAGACCTGTGTTCGAAGGTGACGAAATTGACCAGCCCCTCCATAGCATTTTATAATTAGTGGGAGGATTTATTACTCTTCCATTGCAGAAATGTTGGAGGGATATGTACTTATGAACTAGCTCAGTTTTGGAGATAGTTGTTTTTGTTGCGTTTTGTGTCATGACATCTATAAAGCAAATAGGTTTCCATGTACCAACTTTGTGTCGGAAGATGACTACATCACCTGTGCCAACTGGAATTGTACCTATGAGAAGCTTTGGTGATAGGTTTCTGATATATTTCTGGTTGGCCACATTTTTTTTTTTTTGGGTATGTTTTAAGTTTGTTTTATTATTGTTAGGCAAAGCTTCAATTGCTGAATTCTTGTTAGTGTGCTCTTTGTGTGCACCTTGTTTTTACCCCTGGTATGTAGTCTTATACTAAACTGGTTCGTTCAGTTTTCAGGGCATGTTATGGTGTTCTCAGGTTTGTCATGGAGAGTGGTGCTAAGGGCTGTGAGGTGCGAGAGCTCCCCAATCAAAACCAATGCAGTTTTATTTAGAGTCCATTCTTGATATAGAATCTCTATATTGATAAGCATTCTTTTGGTTTTCCCAGGTTATTGTAAGTGGCAAGCTCAGGGCCCAGCGTGCTAAGTCTATGAAGTTCAAGGATGGGTACATGATTTCTTCTGGCCATCCTGTCAACCTATACATCGATTCAGCTGTGAGACATGTTCTCTTGAGACAGGTTTGATGCTTGTTACTAGATGCTGTCCTGTTATGCCAACATATAATAAAACAACTCTGTTATTAATGCTCTAGGTTGACTTGCCTTCAGGGTGTGCTTGGTATCAAGGTTAAGATTATGCTTGACTGGGATCCAAAGGGCAAGCAAGGGCCAACCATGCCTTTACCAGATCTGGTTACAATTCATGAGCCTAAGGAAGAGGATGAGCTCTTGAGGCCTCTTGCAGCTGCAATCCCAGTTGCCTGAAGTAAAAAAGTTTCAGTTGGGCCTATGGTTGTGGTCCGCCTTTTGTGTTTGTGTAATGTTTATTATTAACGTGAAAGTAAAAATAGGTTTACTTTATATAGTAGCAAACAGTGGCAATCAATATATTCTTTCTGCTTCTCACTTTAGTATCTGTTTGTTTCTATCTTGCTGCTCTATTATCCTGTGATTCACTTGATTTGTCTAGTTGTCTTTGATCTATTATTTATATTGTGATGATGACAAAGTTACAGTTTATATTTTTTTCAAGTGTGTTTTTAGACTGATGGAACAATTACAAGGACACTTTCCTTCGGCAAAAATTCATGAGTTATTTGTTTGCCTACTATAGTACTGCAGGATAGTGTGTATCGGCTTTACGCAATTTTGATGCGTCTTTTGCCGAAAGTGTTTCCTGCTATATCAATCTGAGGAAAATGGGCAGTTGGGTTAAGCATATCTGCTTTCTCCAACAATCATTTCCCTCTCATGTACTCAAACATATTTTTTGTGTAATATATGGTGGGTCATCTCTTTTGTTGGGGTTAGCTTTGTTTTAATATAACCCATTTCCATGGAGTTTTGCTCTAATGCTTCTATTTGTCTACTGCAATTTTTAGATGTGAGAACAGGTATTCTTCATTCATGTTCTTCTCATCTAAACTATCGTATTTTTAATTAGTTCTGCACAACTAGTTGCTCTGCAGGATTGTGTGTATCGGCTTTATGCTAACTTCTATGCATTTTGTGCCGAAAGTGTTTCCTGCTATATAGATTGTAGGAAAGTGGGCAGTTGGGTTAGACATATCCTGTTTTCTCCAACAATCATTTTCCTCTCATGTGACCTAACAAATATATATTCTTAGACACCTTTTTGAATTGCTGTCTTACCATTTACATGCTTTAACTGCTTCATACTGTATGAATCTAGGATTATGGAAAATGGTCTGTTGCATGTGCTTTTGTTTCTGGTATGCAAAGCATGTAGTAAAATTTCCATGTGCAGGACTTGTCTAGACAGGCATATAAATTATAAGACTTGTGTTATTTGCCATCTGAACTTTCCTGCTAAATCAGTTTAAGAAAAATGGGCAGTTGAGTTAGGCCGGATATTTTACGATGGTTTCCTCAACAATCATTCTTCTCATATTTTGTCCCTACTAATTACTCCTCAGTGAAGTGCAGTCCGCCAAATGCTTTAGGTTTTGGCCTATATGCTGGTTTTAGTTGTAGATTGCTGTTTCATGAGCTTCCTTAGATTGCTGTTTCATGTGCTTCCTTGATGGATTGGAATCGCACTTTTAATGCATCTGGTTGGTGCAGGATTTTTGTATCGGCAGCTTGCTGATAATTGTGCAATGTTACCGAGCGGTCCTGCAAAATTGATTCCAGGGAGGATGGCATTCTCTGCATTTAGTGTTATCACTGAGTGCATTAAGCTGTCCTCTATATATTTTCAGGAATTTTGTGTATATATGGTTTTCGGAGATCTTTGTTTGGGGGTTTGCAGGATTGGATTTGGCATTTCATATGGCTGTCGTATCATTATGGTTGGCAGACATTCTGATGTGCATACATTTTGATTAGTCCTTGTTTGGGACTCCAACTCCATGGATCCGCTCTATTAAGAAACTCTAGATTTCCTGGAATACCTCTTTAGATGCTCCATAAAAAAAAAAACTGGAGCTGCGACTGGCTATTTTTGTTTCTGGAGCAGAATTTGTCGAGTTTTTTTTACCTGTTTGGTTATCGGAGTGAGAGCTTCATCATAAATGGATAGAGCAGAGCAGTTTCAACGTGCCAAACTGAAGCTATACTAACCTACCGGAGTCCGGAGCTATCTTCTTTGTGTAACGGCGGTCGCAGATTTACCTTTTTATGTAAAAATGACGCTGTTAATGTACTAACTCTGGACGCTGAATTTGTAAACTCACAATTTGTCAGAATTCCAAATACGATAAGATTGTGTTGAACCATATAGCAAAATAAGGTGATAATATGCCTTTTGATTACTCTGTTGTTCTGCTTTTGGCATACTTTTATTCCATTTTATGTTCAAGCATGTTATGCCATTTCGTGGCATGCCGTCGGCAAGCCTCAGACTGTACAGTGAACGGTAACGATGCTTTAAACGGTCATGGGCTCGTGGCAAAGGCTAATGAAAATTGAAAATTTGAAACCTACTTCAAGCAAAGATGGTCGTGGCAAATTGCTAATGAAAATTGAAGAGCATTAAACAGCCAAGTATGATGGGGTTACAAATAGCCTAGCCGCACTACAAAAGTTTACACCACCATTAAAAGTCGCAGCGATTGCAGCTATGTGCCTATGTCCGCAACACTTTGCTAACCACCGGCAATTAAGAGTTAAGATGGGCGTGCTCGCTTGGTGCCGCTGTTGCCGACACCACCGCCGCTCGTGCAGGACGGGCACTTGTACTGCTTCATGTGCTCGGCCTTGGCCGCCGTGATCTTGACGCACTTGCCGTGGAACCACTTCTCGCAGAGGTCGCAGCAAATCCAAAACTCATCAGGTCCGTAGCTTTCCTTGCACGCGCCGCACAGCGTCTCCCCGGGCTCGCCCTCGCTTGCACTGCCGTCTTCCTCCTCACCGCCTGGGCCTTCCTCTGCAGGGGCTCGCGGCTTTGTCTGCTTCACCTTAGGCTCCAATGGTTTCTGCACGTTCAGAGGGGCGGAGGGTAAAGCGCACATTCATGCAGAGGATGAATAGCGTTCTGAATGTTCCCTAAGTGTATAAATGATGCCATGCTGGTAATTTTTGAGCGATGTGAAGACCTTAGGTTTGGATAAGGGCGCACTAGTGCAGAAATTCGACAGCTAAATAGGGCTTTCATAAGTGCCTTATTCATGATGGCAACGGATCAGGTGTAAATCATAACCTTCATGAAAATCCGTACAAACCATAGCAAAAAAATCGTCTAAATTTACCATTAAAAAATCACACATGTAGATGATATGATGATACATAACCTTGTAAAATATCTTGTCCAAACTCGACTTCGTTTGTGAGATATAAAAATAACAAATTTCTAACAAATCATCTGGACAGCTTTCTGACTTGAAATTTGTTATTTTTATATCTAACAAACGAAGTCGAGTTTGGACAAGATATTTTTGCAGCATTATATCATCTATATGTGTGAATTTTTTTTTTGTTGAATTTAGACGACTTTTTTGCTATGGTTTGCATTAGTTTTCACGAAGACGTGGTTTGCACCTGATCCGTTCCCATTCATGATGGGCTTTCGACAGACAGCAAACTAACACAGATTGGGTGGAAGTAGTGCTGACAAGGTCAATGTAGAAATTAGAAAAGAAGCGTTCACAGCTTTAGCCATGCCATGTCCAAAAAATGACATAAGTTTTACACTGAGGAACTAAAGGTTAGTGACAACCAATACTACTCAAATACACATGATCAAAAATATGACAGACGGATTGAGCAGATGCAAGAAATAAACTAGAAATGAATTGTAACATGCTGAAAAATAAGGTCCTGTTTGGCACAGCTCAGCTTCACAAGTGAAGCTTTTTTTTTAAAAAAAAAAAGATAGCTTCATAAGCAGCTTTTGTTTAGCAATTTATTGACCTCATCCGTCATCAATAAGCTACATTTTTCAGCTGTTTTAAAAAAATGTGTTTGGCAACAAAAAAAAAAAGCTCACAACGGCTCGTAAACCTGTTGTGAGTTGTACAAAATAGGCCTTAAATGTCACACTGCTGCGCTTTATGGGTAACTACAGCAAAGAGATTTTCTTTAAATAAAGGATTTAAGATTAGTCAAAACTCATGGTATAGGCATATCTCAAGGATGAGCAGTACCTTTTTGTTGTTGGACTTCGATTTGATATTACTATGGTTACTGCTGTTTGGTGGGGCTGGTGACTTGGTTTCACTCTTCCCACTAACAATTTCAAAAGCCATGGGAAGATCATCGATCAAACTGTAGAGGCGCTTCCTGCATAACAATAGGTAAGTTTTAGCGACCCATACTGCCAAATAGTGGTACAAACTAAGAAAAACGCCAGAAATAATGGTTTTCTTAAAGATATGTCACTAACATTAATCATACCAGGACAACTCCCCATATCCACAGACCCACCCCTTCCCAAAGATAACATTCTTACTGAAACCATCACAAATACTATTGGAAGTTTACCGACTAAAATCAAATTTTCAATAATCCTTGCCCTAGCAGATCGCTTTGTATCCTCTCAGTTACCTAGGTCCAGTAAGACATGATAACATTACAAAATGATGATAAATGTTTTGCATTGCCACTGTTCCAGTTTAACATATTTCAATCCAGTTTCAAATTTCTTCGCAGAAATTCATTCGGTGCAATTTGACCATGCCATTCCTTTAGCAAGGACAAATAAATCCAAGCGGATAACACACTGTCCGCCCTGTCTGAATTCATTTTTATTCACAATCTTTAATACTCATCATTCATATAGAAACTCAATTCCATGCGATTTGACTATGTCATTCCTTTAGTGAGAGAAATAATTCAATGTGGATGACACACTGTCTAGGTTCATGTTTATTCACAGTTTTTAAGTAGTACCTATAATTTATACGATGTTATCCATATCTATGATCTGTCAAAATGGGTCTAACATTTTGCAGGACAAGCATTACAGCCTGAAGGAAAGCTTTGCATAAAGTGGAACAACTTCACGGGTAAAAGAGAAAGGCAAGCAGTAAAAAAAAAGATAAAGAGATTGCAGTACAAATTCCAGAAAGATAGAATGAAAAATAACCTGTCATTTTTATTGAAACCAAATCGAGCACCAAAGTAAAATGCAACAGAAAGTAACCATGCATCACTGTGTGCAGCAACCATGGACAACCACTCCTTTTCCTGCATTCCATCTCTTGCAAAGTTTATGCCTAATGCTGGTTCTGGGAGCTCAGGTGGCACCTCTTCAGCAGGCAAATTTACTTCCCAGCTCTCATTAGGAAACCCATACAGGCACAAGTTTTCTTTTTCTGCAAATAGAACACTTGGTCATGCTAAGCTGGAGAAATATATCTGTGGTAATTATTAATAACATGATCAGTAGACGTCTCATTAAGAGAAAAAGGGGATGGAAATGTTCAGAGCTTGGACATGATTTAACTCAAGTTATCTAAATATGATCATTTCACATCTACATTCAAATAAGGGCAGACCCACAGGTAAACCTTACAAGCGCACTTGAGTAAACACCATATCAAGGTCACCATCTCCCTAAGAAAATGAGCAATATAAAACAATAATTTAACTATGGCTTCAACAGCTACAAGATACAGTATATGCAGGCCGCTAAGTCTTAAATCATACTATAATACTCCATCCATCCAAATATGATGGACATAAGCTCTGCCTACATAAAGTAAGGAGAGAAGTGTCCTCCCCACAATGCATTACTCGCACAGGCTAATGAAGCATCATATCTGACATTCGTTACGTTTCCATTCGTGTACACCAACCGTTGGCATACGTTGCACGCAGGGATTTAAATCAGCCAGTGATGAGTGAATCTGCATTAACTATGCATGTTGCATGTATGCATGCTGTATGAAGCTGACGCACATGTCCAAATTTGGACGTTGATCAATAATGGAAGCTTTTCTTATGCTGAGGCAATGAACAAAACCGGAAGGAGGGAGTATTTACAACACGAAGAATCAATATATCAAGCTAGAATGTAAACAGGTGTTTATGGGCTTATGGCGTATTGGTAACACCCAAATTGCTGAACAATCGTACACAGTCCACTAGTGAAGAATGGATAAGGTGACTTAACCTTTTTGCTAGTAGTTGGATACCTGAATCCTTTGCGTTTAATAACACAATCACATGCCAAAAATAGCTTTTGGTGTCATTTCATTTATCTAACATCGCTTTTCGTTGAAATTGTCAATGAGTTTCCCTCCCTCCAAGCTTACTAACTGAATATTGTTACGGTGCACCATTTTATATCTAGTCTAGGGAATAAAGAGTTAAAGGCATTTGTTGACAACAATGAAATCCTAAACAAAAGGTCCAATGCTCATGCTTTCACTAGTTTACTCATGAAAATTAGCCATTACTTAATTTAGATAGAATTTGGTGATGCTTCAGCACTATTTATCTTATGAATAAACCGCACTGTCATTAAGCAGATCCCAGAAGCACTGTTATTCAATCAATGATTGGTGCGACAGTACAATTATACCCAAGGATAGCCAAGTTCAGTAACTACTTACCACCATGGGGTCAGAACTCAACTGCCAGCAGCCTTCCACTACATACACAAAGCAGGAAACATATAGATAGAGCACCTATCATTGCAGGCATGTAGCCAACACTTCCTAGTCAAAACAACTAGATGAATTATTGTTAGGCCAGAAGAATCACACTGCACCTACCAAGCAGGACCCACTGATGTTGAACTTGAACCCAACCCCACCCCCCCCCCCCCCCCCCCCCCCCCCCACCATCCACCGTCGCATATGTATTGCACCTTTCAGTCCAGCAGCAGACAACTTTCTGCCCACACAGCTTGGAAGGCATTCATGTAGCACAGACCGCACTAGCACAGTACCACATGGTACATAAAGGTGGAAGACTGAAGGGTCCTAATCCGAGGAACTTAAGATCTTAAAAGGCATCCAATTTGAGTAATCAGTGTACGATGGATTAATCTGAACCATAGGGTACTGGTCAAGCAGCTGCTAAGCCCCACCCTCGCCTCAAGACCAGTGGGACACTTTTATTTAATGCTACAGTCTACTTCAAAATTCTGAGGCCATCACTCTATTGCTGCTGCTCCTCCCACATGGGTTCACAACCACTTGGGTTCTTTATTCTTCGGATGGATTGAAAATTATATCTCAGGATCCTTTTAAGGTAGTCAAGTGGCATTATCTTGGTGGTGTTTGAAATCTTGCACATAATGCTAGTATTTCTGCAGTATCACTCAGTAATACATACACCTAGATAATTTCATAGTAGTTTCAAACAAATAAGGGCATATCCATTGTCGTAAACCAAAAATAAATATTGACCAGAATTATGACAGAACACTCCTCCCAAATTGAAAAATAAAATGCAGTACACTCATCCATGGGACCATGATTGATAAATTCAATACGCGCTGAATAAAAAAAAAATCCGGACCATGGAACAGCACAACCTTGCCACCTTGGGGAGAAAAGCAACCCAAAATTACGCTACGTACAAGCAAGAATTCACTCACCTGGATCGCATTGCCTGAAGAAATCCTCCACATCTGCAGCAACAACAAGCTAAAACAAGTCACGGCACCATCCGAAACCCGCACACACACGGCAGAAAAACTGAAACTCCAGTCGTGAAGACTCATCGTTAGGCGGAGAGAGAGAATCGATCCATCCACGAATCGGTCGCATACCAGTGGTGAGCGCGCGGATTATCCCGGCGCGGCGGCCCTTGAAGTCCCGGAACACCTCCTCCACCGTCCTGGGATTGTACCCTGAGTCCATTCGGAGCGGCGGATTTGCTGGATTCGGGCGCTGCCGGTGCCGGAGAAGATTTTGCTGCCGGTTGATTTCTGACGTATATTTTCGTGTGGTGTCGTCGAGCGGAGGGTTTAAAAGAGGAGAGAGAAGGGAGGCGGAGTGGACACCAGGCGTGGGAATGCGACTTTTGGATTGAAGAGGCTCGAACGTGTCCGTGTTGGTAGGGGACCCACGGCCCATGAAACGGGACATTGCCCTTTTCAACTTTTTCCGTTTATACAGATGAAAAATAAACTTTTTCCGTTTACATTGCCCTCGGCTCCTTAAGATAACAAGGCACATCGGCTCGGCTCGTTATCCTAACGAATCAGAAAGCCAGCTCAGTTCGGCTCGTCTAGGAGCTCAACCTGACTCATTTGAATTGCGAGCCAGAGGTAAAAAAACACAAAAATGTATTTTTAAAATCTTAAGAGCAAATCCAAGTCTATAAATAAATAAATATCAGATGATTCGTTTTACGTAGGCAAGTTTGGAGTGAAATATATCTTAAAGAGGTGACTTAAGAGTTACAAGTGATAAATATATTAGTTTTTTTTTTAAAACAAATATATTAGGTTAGTGGGTTAATTTTGGTTGGAATTATACAGGATATTCTAGCTCGTTTGGCTCACGAGCCAGCTCGAGCTGACTTTGTACCTAACGAGCTAAAATTTTCGTTCAGCTCGGCTCGTTATCCTAGACATACTAAAAAAAGCCAAAACAACTAACAATTTAGAAAAGAGGGGTAACCAATTTTCTACCCTAACTAGATGAGTGCCCGTGCGTTGCTACGGGGTCAAAGATTAAAACGAAGCAATAAAATAACCAGGGTCAACTAAAATGCTCAAAATGATAAATCTGTAGATCATGTGATTAAGTTATAAAACTCAGGCCATTTTATGAAATAAATAGAGGTTTTGGGTCGACTTATGGTTTATTCGCTTAATCTCCCAAGACATGTGCAGGAGACAAAAATTTCCTGGTGGTGGCGGCAGCTTGCAAACTCCAAATTTGCCTATTATTTATTTCTCCAAGGCTAAATCAACATTATCATTCTGCTGGCACTGCACAAGCATCCATAACACTTATAATCAATTCATTATCACAGAAATTTTATCAAGGGCAGTGACCAGTGAAGCTTCGAAGATAAGTGAGCGATGGTTCAAATTACGACTTTTTATCAAACAGAAGTGAGGTAAATGGATTTCATATTGGATTGTCCCAAGTTAGGGGCCTGATCAGAAGCCTGGTCGCTGCGTGATGCAGTAAAGACTCAGCGACTACAGGAGCTACAAAGAATAAATTTGACAGCCGGCAGCTGCAGCTACAACAAGAAAAGCATAGCGGTGTAGGGCCAAGATGTTTCACTTCAACAGATGTGATGGCTTCCACACAACACAAACTCATTATGCCTGATCAAGGCACCATAAACAGATGTTGATTATTTTTACACAGATTACAGCATATGCACATCGCATCTGTGCAACCAACGAAACAGAGCAACACAGCTGTAAGTAGATACGAACGTCCCTGATGGAAGCAACGTACACATTTACTTCACGAATCATGATCAAGCAGGGAAGCTTCTCATCAATCATTAGCTGGAGCAATAAAAAATAGTAGAGGGAGGAAATGCTACCTCTTATCTTGCAAGGAAGTATCTAATCAGTCATTAGCAAAAACCATGTTTCAAGTAGGATGTGGATCCGTCTGTTGGCTACATCAGTCTATTAGGATATTATGAAGCAAACTCAGTACAATATCACATGCTTGTTGCTACTTCTATGTAATTTCAGAAAAACTGATTAGAGGATGAAAACATTGCTAGTAAGGCGATGTTTTGTCATAAAAGGAGAAATTTGTAACAGGGATCGGCGAACTAATATGATATTTAAAGGGATCGACAAATATGTACGAAAAGAACCGGTTTTGTGGAGTTACCTGTTGGGCATGACCGAATGTTTGAATAAGGGATTACTTTGGACCAAGTAAACACAAGCAAAGCCAGTCTGCTACCTGCAAATTAGTAAGTATATAGAACAGATTCTTCAAAACCCCTTCAGACATGATTTTCCACCTGCTCAGGTTCTCAATGTAAACAGAAAATTTGAACAACTACCTCACATATATTTCTCCAGCATTTGTAACTAATAGAGCATAGAAAGAAAGGTCTCACAGCTGAATAAAATTCAGTTTGCAAAGATAGATGTTCCAACCTAACACAACAGTAAGACAAGTAATAACAGTCCTAGGAACAACAGTAATATAGGGCTTTAAAAGCCTATAAAATACCTCATCTATAACACTTCCGCTTTGCCTTAAGATATGTACCATTGCCACAAATTCAAGAGAAGAGGCGAGGTCGACCAATGGGTGGCAATGCACGACTGGCTAACCCAAAATTAGCAAAGGTAAACAATGAACCACTAATGAAGAGAAATTTGCAATACATGAAGCACTAATTTAGTATAGAATCAAGCACTACTCATATATTCCATGTTTATACAATGTTTTCAATCAGCTTATTCTGCAGTATTTTCATCTAGCACTTTCAGATTAGTAAAGTTTTCAATCATAGTCAATGCCTTCCACTACTCAGTGCTATCAAGGAATATTATTTCTGTGACTAACTTCTACAGTAGCATCTCCAACATGTTCTAACCGATGCCTAATAAACTACTAAATTATAGAGAGCCTAGCATTCAAGAAGGAAATTAGTGATCCAAGAATAGTTAAAAACTTCATATGAGCTAGCCATTATTTTTATAAAACGTAGTACCATTGTTATTCCAGAGGCAACACCTGGTGATAAATATCAATGTCCAAAAAGTTAAATTCCAAGGAGAATACATATAGCAAAGTAACATTGGAAACTTCGTTTATGCTTAAAGCAAACCACTTTCTTTTATCCTACAAAGTCCCCAATCCTGCATGCAGAGCTGGAGATGTCCCATGATTCATGAAATATGTTACGTGTAACCTAAAAATGTCAACACCGTGCAAAGCATAATTGATTTATCAAGCTTCATAGGAATCAAACTGCATATCACATCAAGAATATTTCATACTTAAATATAAATGCATATTCCTCGACAATAGAAATAACATATAAGACGCAAATGGTACACCCAAAGAAAGCCTAACCAGATCTCCACCATTATCCAGATAAATCTGAACAATTGCATCAGAGAATGATGCAGGGTCTAGAGGAGCTGCAATGTTCCGCTTGCGGGTCTTAATCCGCGTGCCTCTGCAATGATAATTGCAGAAAACAAGGTGAATTACCTGATTGCAGTAAGTAATGAAGCATTGGTAGCAGGGACTGCAAGCATAACAATGACAGACAAAATTCATGGCCGAATAAAGAACCATGGAAAGTTATAAAACTTGAAAAGATTGCAATAGAGGTGGTCTCAACATAGCAAGGACAGTCAACAGAAACATTATAACAGACCAAACATGAGATCAAACAACAAGCAGGGAAGTACAGTAGTGAATCGAATTAACAAAATGATTTCAGGCAGCCACTATCAATCAAATAGTTAATGATCCATGTCAATCTTAGGGGTTAAATACTTAAATCTGACAGCATATCAATTTAGTTTCAGGCTTGGAGATATAGGACTGAAACTAATTAATCCTCTGATTTGACAGTAAGTATTAAAAATTCATTAGCCCAAAAATCCATACTGTCAGCTCATGCATAATTGATATTTTTCATTAATGATCTAATATATATTGAACCAGCCAAAACTCTCCACCTTGAGTTGCAATCTTCATACACTGTACTGCTCATTCAAATGTCCTGTTACATTTGCAGTATAGTGCTGAGAAAGGAATTATCAATTTAAGAACAATCTGATGAGGTGGTTTCTCAGAAATCTTGCCATAATATGTTCCAGCAAGTCTTGAAGCATAGTTGATATCAGAGATTTTACTGAAATTGAAACAATATACACTGAGATTGAAACACTTCAGCTAAAATTGAATTAGCATTTAGACGAAAAATGGAACCATAAATCAATCTATAACCAATAACAACCTCAGTGTTATTTGCTAAGAAAGCGAAAGGGTTAATTTGTGTCGCACTATGGACGCTTTCGAATTGGCAAGTTAATTTCTAGAAAGATAGAGGTTATCATCTCCCTCTGTAGTTTGCCGCGATTAACTGCTTAGCTCCCAAATTTGAAAAAAAAAAATGTAGGATAACAAATTGGTTTTGACATCAATTCACAAAATGCAAAGAAAGGATAAATTATTACACCAAAGAAAGGAAATATATTTACACAAGGACACGATTGAGTCGTCACTGTGTAACTTTGCTTTACCTTGAAAACAATAGCGTATGAAAAACAAAACCCAAACATTTTGCCCAAATGGAACATTTTGCCTATGTGTCGACTAATGTTTTAAATAGCGGGCTACAACAAATAGCGGCGACCCTCCACAACAAGCTATAGCGGGGCTATAGCGGGCTAAAATGAAGCTATAGTGGAAATTTAAACGTAAATTCATTCAGCGGCAACATGCTCAAAAGGCTATATCGAGGCTATAGCGGGGCTACAGCCGGCTATTTGAAACTATGGTGTCGACTGAAGGAAGCAATCTCAACTCTCAATTTCCTAATGAAAAACAAAACCCAAACATTCAGAGTCCAGGCCAAGCACAAAGATATCATGGAAGTTGTCCCTGGGCAAGTTATACGAGTTGGGCATGCACACAACTACAAGGTTCAGGTTCCTCCCTCCAGCAGTTTCATCTCAGAATTTTTTTTAGCTTCCATTTGCTTCAGGTTGTCGAAAATGTTTAGGGAAAACTGAAAGATAATGATTTGTTTGGGATGACTATTCAGTCCTTCAGCTGTGACGACTATCCAATAAATTATTCAATTGCTGTAACAACTGAAAAATCCAGAAAAATCATAAATTCTTACAACCGCTGGTACTTTAGCATTCTATAAATGAGGAAGATTTCTTATTCAATTGAAAATGTGAGAATGGGGTAGAATAAACGAGCGAAGCTAACCTGAGAGTGGCACCGCCGCTGACTCCAAATTCAGGTCCTTCACCATGCTGTACCCCAACTTCCTGGTACGAATCCTCTTGCTGCTCCACAGCCACCGCAGCGAGATCCAGAGAATACGTGGTAAGAAGACAAGCGAGATTCGAGAAGGGAAAAGGAAGGAAACAAGCGAGGTAAGTTACCCTTTCCTCACCGGCGCCAGTGGGAGATTAGGCACTTGAGCAGATCGACACAGCAGCCGCCGGTGCCGGAACCGGATACTACAGGGACAGGGGCATCGGCGGCGTCGGCGTGACGGAATAGCCTCATCGTCCCTCCCCACCACACCCGTGCTTGCCACCGCCGCAGGGGCGGCGGCACGACGAGCACTGCTGCCCGTCGCGGCGAGCTCCCCGGCGGCTATGGTCGTCCTGGCTTCTTCCACCTCCGCCATGATCTCGTCCTTGCCTAGTGAGGATTCATGGGCAGAATTAGAATCCACATTGCTGCCAGCGGCTGGCTTCTCAGGTGGAATCTCTCCCAATTCTAGCTCCTCGTCGTCCCCTGGAATAATCTCGCCCAATTCTAGCTCCTCATCGCCCCCTGGCTGCGGCAGCAGCAGCGGCGGCGTTAAGGCTCCAGCGGCGCTAAGGCTCCGGCGGCGGCAGGAAAAACCACACCTCCGCCGCCGCGTTGGTCTCCTTTCGAGCTACTGCCGGCTGCGTTCCCTTGGGGGCGGATGGGGACAAGCGGCTTTCTTACGATCTCCCGCAATTCCTTTGGTGGCGGCGGCGGCATCGCCATGGCCTAGTGAAGCGAGATGGGGACTGGGAGGTCGGGCGGCGGAGGGATGGTGGGGGCGAGGGGATAGCGGCGGTTCGGCGGACGCGGGTATGGGTGAGCATCGTGCGCGGTCGACGGTTCCGCGGACGTCGGGTGGGAGCGAGCGTGAAATCCTGCCGCGCAGAGGGAAGCGGGGCGACGCAAGACGTATGCCAGGTAGAGTCTCTACTTACTATTTACTCCCTCCGTCCCATAATAAACGCAATTCTTTGAGTTTTACGTTTCATGTTGGACCGTTCGTTTTATTAAAAAAATTAATAAATATTATTTGTTTTGTTATAACTTATTTTATTATTAGAGATATTTTCATATTAATTTGTTTAATTTATTATTTGTATAAAAGATTTGAATAAAACGAACGGTCAAACAGGAATCACAAAAGTCAAAGAATTATGTTTATTATAGGACGAAGGGAGTATTAGTTGTAGATACATCCCAATACACATGGAGACAGATTTAAGTGTAGCCAAATAAGGTCTTATGGAAAACATTTCTATCCCAATGCACCCCTATACTACTCTACAAGGCAAAAAGGAAAACAAGAAATCACATTGGTAGCAAACAATCAAAATCACAAAACCAAATAATCGAGCCAACGACCTTACAGCCTATGTATCGGGCTGTCATACAGCCACATTTCCAGGAATGTTCCCGATACTAGCAAAGAAAAAAAAAATGCCATTCGTACATTCAATCAAGAGGATATATTCGGTACATGGACAAATAACTAAAGTTCCAGGGGCAAATGTAGCGGCAGAGCATGGTGGAGAATATCTTCGAAAAATATTCACAACTTCGGTTGCTTCAGGTACAATGGAGCAGAATAATTGCCTGAATTAATATTTGCGGTGAGCTTCAGTTCATTGGTGACATAAATTGCAGCAACATCAGGAAACAGAAATTTGGAAAAAGAAGTCTGATGCAGATGTTCCGGTCAATCAGCAGCTTCATCTAGAGAGATTCATCAGAAACAAAAAACACATCATCAACATTTGCAATCAGCATCATGAGCAGTAGTTTGTTCCACAATTTAACAGAAATGAAATAAACAATCGACACTAGTGAATTTCAGCATTAACATTAAGAAAATTGCAGAAGGTCCTCAAACAATGAGACCACAAACGTAAAACGAAAAGACATTCTGGCATCTATAGCAATTAGCAATCGTTACTGAATCTATCTAGGAAATTCCACTGCAGTAAGCAATTTACTTCAAAAATAAAGTAGCCCCATCTCAAAAGTAAAAAGAAGATGCGAACAGGATAAAACTCAGACAAAAGTTTGTAAAAAAATTAAGGCACTAAATTACCATCCTCAGTGATTTCACTTTTGAAGCTGGCATCACGATTCTGTACTCCAGAAGCGTATTGATCCAAGAACAATTGGATTGTCCTCCAGTAGCGGTCCCCTCCAGACATCCAGGTATCCATATGCATACCACTAGGAAAATCAACAAATCTACAATTTCTGTTATGATCAGAAGCTTTGTCATATAGCATCTTCATGTGTGGAGGGGGGACTAGTTCATCTTGCAATCCAGAAAGAAAGAGAATGGGTTGTTTGACCTGCGATGAACATAAACTCAGGCAAAGAAGTCCTCAAATTAAAGAACAAAAAAAAAAGATGAAGATGAGCAGATGCAAAGCTTTGAGGCTATAAATACTTAGAAGCCAGTGGTTGGATGCTGAACTATATAGCAAGTAAATCTATGTTGAAACTTATAAATTCAAACACGCAGACCAAAAGAGAAAAGAGTAAACATAAAATAATAAATGTTATTTAATCTGTTGTAAGAAATATGTTACCTACACCCTAACGTTCGACTGCAACCAAAATAATAAGAAAATGATAATCAAAGCACAAAACATAGACCCAGAAAGTTAATTCAAACGACCAAAAGCTCACCTCTCCAACAATATCAAGTGTATTCCATGGAGAGCGAACAACACAGTTGAGAAGTTTTGGACCTTTAGAAGAGCTCCCACCTATGAACCATCTTAAGAAGGGAAGCATAATGCCAGCCATATCAAGTATGGATGTAAATGTATTTTCCAGTATTAGAGCAGCCACCTGCAACATAGAGCAATTCACATAATGTTTTTTGCTTAATTTCAAAAGAATAACTGAACACAAATATAATTAAATCATACTATAACACAGATCAAATCTTGATGAACTAATCACACTAGTTCAAATAATGTACTCTGTCTTAACCACTCCTAGGTGAAAGTGAGACCGTGTCTCCCATGCTATACCTTACAAAATGGTAGTAAATCTGAATGGAACAGGTGTGAACAATCTAGGTTCGATTCTTTATCCCAAAAAGTGAGACCGTGTTTCCCATGCTATACCTTACAGAACTCTTCCCTTAAACGTCGTAATGTGGCATCATTAATACCAGTCCAATAGAAATTGATCTTTTCACTATATTATGCTATAGTTAGAACAAAAATGAAGTTGGAAGTTCGCCTGTGGCTGTGGGTTGTCACAACTCACAACTGTAGAGAAACACCGCACACCCTAATCGGGGGGGTGACCTTCATTATATAGCCTAATAGGCTAGGGTTACAATGTACAAGGCCAATGGGCCGTACGCCCAATATGGGCTGTTACAATATATTCTAACACCCTCCCTCAGTCTAAGCGGGAGTGTCACGAACACAAAGACTGGACCTAAAGTCAGTGAACAACTGTACAGGTAACCCTTTGGTCATAATGTCCGCGAACTGATGAGATGATGGAACATGGAGCACCCGAACCTGTCCCAAAGCAACCTTCTCACGGACGAAGTGAATATCTATCTCAATATGCTTCGTGCGACGATGATGAACTGGATTGGCGGTCATGTAGACAGCACTGACATTGTCGCAGTAGACAATCGTCGCCGAAGAGATGGGTGCGTGGAGCTCCTGGAGTAACTGACGAAGCCAACAAGTCTCAGCCACAGCGTGCGCAACAGCACGATACTCAGCCTCCGCACTCGAACGAGAAACCGTAGTTTGTCGTTTGGAGGACCAAAAGACTAAGTTATCGCCGAGGAAGACACAGTAGCCTGAAGTGGAGCGCCGAGAGTCGGGACAACCAGCCCAATCAGCATCGGAGTAGGCGGTCAAGCTGGTGATGCTGCCTGTGCCGATGTGAAGCCCAGTGGAGAGAGTGCCCTTGACATACCGCAAGACACGCTTGAGCATCGCAAGATGAGGCTCGCGCGGGTCGTGCATGAAGAGGCAAACCTGCTGAACTGCATAAGCGAGATCCGGACGAGTCAGCGTGAGATACTGTAGCGCACCGGCGAGGCTGCGGTACTGAGTGGCATCCGCCACCGGTGCGCCGTCTGTAGCAGAGAGCTTGGCATGAGTGTCAACAGGAGTCGCCGTTGAATGACACTCAGCCATGCCGGCGCGCTGGAGCAGATCCACAGCGTACTGGCGCTGCGACAGGAAGAGACCATCAGCAGAACGCGTGATAGAGATCCCGAGGAAGTGATGAAGGTCCCCGAGATCTGTCATAGCGAACTCGGAATGAAGGAGCTCGGTGATGCGACGAAGAAGCGGTCGACGAGGCTGTCAGAATGATGTCGTCGACGTAGAGCAGCAAGTAGGCGATGTCGGCACCCGCTTTGTAAACAAAGAGGGACGTGTCGGAGGTCGAAGCAGTGAAGCCGGACCGCTGAATGAAGCCGGAGAACCGCTGGTGCCACGCCCTGGGCGCCTGCTTGAGTCCGTACAAGGACTTTTGCAGGAGACAGACGTGGTCGGGAGCCGCCAGGTCGACGAAGCCGGGCGGCTGCTGGCAGTAGACGGTCTCGTTCAGATGGCCATGAAGAAAGGCGTTCTTCACGTCCAGCTGATGTATTGGCCAGGAGCGAGAGGCGGCGATGCTGAGGACGACCCGGATGGTGGCCGGTTTGACAACCGGGCTGAATGTCTCGTCATAGTCGATGCCGTACCGCTGCGAGAAGCCACGAACAACCCATCTGGCTTTATGGCGAGCCAGAGAGCCGTCAGCATTATACTTGTGCTTGAACACCCACTTGCCGGTGATGATGTTGGCACGAGGCGGTCGAGGAACAAGACGCCAGGTGCCATTGTCCACAAGCGCCTTGTATTCTTCGGTCATTGCCGCGCACCAATTAGCATCGGCGAGCGCGGCACGAGTGTTGCCTGGCAGCGGAGAAGCCAGGTTGGAGGTCGAGGCGTTGAAGCCATACCGCTGCATGGGCGGCGGCAGTGAACCCGTCCGGGAACGAGTCTCCCGCGCAGGAGGCTCTGGAGGCGGGGCTGCTGCTGCCTGCGGCGCTGGGGCCGAGGGCACCTCCGGCTGCTGCTGCGCCGTCGGCGCCTCCGGCTGCGGCTGAGGAGTCGGTGGCGGACGCGGACGACGAGTGTAGTGGACGCCGAATCGCTGCCCATCAGCTGCAACGGCGGGGGCACTTGCCGGTGTAGGAGAAGCCGAGGGTGCAGGCGTGTCCGGCCGGAGCGCCTGGGGCAGCCTGTAGGCAGCACCATGCCACAGGATGGCAGGGTCCAGCCCGACGGGGTCGCCGGCATCGTCTGTTGCAGCCGAGGCAGGCGCAGCTGAGACCCGCGAGTGCCGAACATCTGAGGTAGACGGGGCAGGCGCGGGAAGTATTATCCTGTATCAAAAAATCAAGAGAATCCGGTCGGGGCTTGGAAGCCGCAAACGGAAAGTGAGTCTCATCAAAAACAACGTGACGAGAGATGATGATCTTGCGAGTAGAAAGATCAAGACACCGGTAGCCCTTCTGGGAAGGAGGGTAACCGAGGAAGACACACGCTGCTGAGCGAGGAGACAATTTATGGGGAGTCGTGGCACTAAGGTTCGGATAGCACAGGCAACCGAAAACTCGGAGGATGGAGTAGTCTGGCATTTTGCGGTGAAGGAGATGATAGGGAATACCATTATGTATGGACGATGACGGCTGCCGGTTGATCAGAAACACAGCAGTGGAAAGAGCTTCGACCCAGTAGGATGGAGGCATGGCGGCATGAAACAGAAGCGTGCGAACAGCGTTGTTCAGTGTGCGAAGCATCCGCTCAGCTTTGCCGTTCTGGGCGGATGTGTAGGGGCACGAGGTGCGAAGTAGGATGCCGCGGCTAGCTAGGAAGGTAGCGGTGGCATTGTTGATGAACTCGGTGCCATTATCCGCCTGAAAACAGCGCACAGGAAAACTGAACTGTGTGTGAGCGTAAGCAACAAACTGGACAATATGTGCATGAACTTCTGATTTATGGCGAAGAGGAAACATCCAACAATAATGTGTATAATCATCAACTATGACAAGATAAAATTTATAGCCAGAAATACTCAAAACTGGAGAGGTCCAGACATCACAGTGAAGAAGTTCAAAGGGAGCTGATGTACTAGAAACCGAACTAGCGAATGGCAGCCTAGCGTGCTTGCCAAGCTGGTAGGCATGACAAATATGGCGAGCTGCTTTATTACACTGGATAGCTGATAGCTTATTTAGAGTGTTGACGACGGCGGGTGCAGGATGACCAAGGCGGGAGTGCCATAACTCTGGGGAGACGACGGCGACATGGCAGCAAGGTGGCATGTGATGTGGAATGGTGTAGAGATCCCCATTGCTATTGCACCGAAGGAGGACCGTCTTGGTCTGCAGATCCTTAACAGAAAAACCATAGGCGTCAAACTCAATGGAACAGTTATTGTCGCGAGTAAGCTGTCGAACAGATAACAGATTACGAGTGAGTTGGGGAGCGACAAGAACATTATCAAGACGAAAAGGACGATCAGTTATTTGAATAACAGAAGTGCCACGACTATGAATGGGAATTGATTGACCGTTGCCGACCATAATGGAGGACGGTGGCGACATGAGATGGGAAAGTAAAATACCGTCATTGGAGGACATGTGAGATGTCGCTCCGCTATCCATGACCCAGGGTGCAGCCCCACCCTGGATTGCCATCTGGATGAGGGCAGCAATCAAGCTTGCCGAGTCCCAGCTGCCCGGAGGCCCGTACGCCGGGGGACCGCCGGCAGTGGAGAACTGCGGAGGCGCGAAGGCGGTGTGTGCCTGTGGAGGAGGCACAGGTGGCGCACCCCACTGCTGCTGCTGCTGGGGAGGCCACGGAGCAGCTCAAGGGTTGTAGCAAACCCAGGGGCCGGCCGGCTGACGCCCGCCGAAACTGCCGCCTTGCTGCTGGTTGCGGCCACCGCCGCCATTGCCACCTTGCTGCTGGTGGCGCCCACCGCCGCCACTGCCACTGCCGCCGTTGCCACCACGGCCGCCCTTGCCCTTGCCACCACCCCCACGAGTGGTGGATGCAGGAGGGGTGGACTGGCAGGACGGCGACGTGCAGGAGGAGGTGGTGGAGGCGGCAAGGGCTGAAGCCGAGGACTCTTTGCCCTCGGTGCCAAGGCGGAGTTCCTTGACGTGGAGCATGTTGACGGCAGACTTGAAGTCGGGAAGCGGCGATGTGTTGGAGATGATGTTCGGCGGTGTTGGCGAAGCGAGAGTTGAGACCGCGCAGAAGATTGAGCACGAGTTGCGCAGGGGAGACGGTGTGCCCGACCTCCCGAAGAGCATCAGCAGTGCGCTTCATCTGCTGGGCGTAGGCGTCGATGGAAAGGGCGCCCTGGGACAGGTTGTGGAACTCCTGCTCGAGGACGACGGCGCGGGACTCCTTGTTCGCCTGGAACAGAGCCTCGATGGAGACATACAGAGCGCGGGCATCCTGATCGGGCTCCATGGCGAGGTCGAGGACGGCGTCGTCGACGGAGCCGTACATCCAGCCGCGGATGCAGGCATCGGGCTGAGACCACAGGGGGTCAGCCGGGCGCGCGGCCTCCGTGCCATCGATGTGGCCGAGCAGCCCGTACTTGCCGCAGAGGGCGGTGAAGAACGCCTTCCACTTGGAGTAGTTCGGGCGTTCGAGGCTGAGTGCGATGGGGACGTGCTGCTTCACGTTGACAGAGGCGTAGGCGGCGAAGAACGGAGCAGCGAGAGAGTCCCCCATGGCGCCGGATGACTGGGAGCCGAGGGCACCGGATGTGGCGGAAGAACCCGACGACGACGTCATGGGCGCGGCTTACAGGGCAGTGGCGCGATCCCTGGGGTGGCAATCGCACGCGCGACCTTGGAGACGGCGCGAGTCGGGGCGGCAGCACGATGGGGTTCGCGCGGCAGCCTGGGGCGTCGCGATCCGCGCGGCGGCCGAGCGCGCGATCTGGCACGAGTCGGAGCGGCGGCGCGACGGAGGACGGCGCCGCGGCGCGCAGCCTGGGGCGGCGCGAGGGCGCGCGGCCTGGCGGCGGCGCGAGGGCGCGCGGCCTGGCAGGGACGGCGCGACGGGGGCGCGCCGTCGTGGCGGCGACGCGAGGGCGCGCGTGCCTGGCTGGCGGCGGCGCGATCGCGGCCGGGCTGGTGCGAGGCGCGAGAGCGGAAGAAGGAAGGGATCGTAATTAGCTCTGATACCATGTAGAGAAACACCGCACAACCTAATCGGGGGGGTGACCTTCATTATATAGCCTAATAGGCTAGGGTTACAATGTACAAGGCCAATGGGCCGTACGCCCAATATGGGTTGTTACAATATATTCTAACAACAATAGATGGAAAGGCACCAAGTTTTGTATAGTAAGGGATGCATGTAGTGACTACAGTAAATAGTAACAAACATGATCAACCTTGTCCCTGATCCCCCCCCCCCCACACACACACACAACAACACACACACACCCAAAAAGAACACTGAGCTTAGCATAAGATGGAGAGAAAAAATTACAGGGATGGTGGGGGCTGGGGGTCAGTATGTTACAACTCCACTAATCATCAAACTTGAGGAAAGCTTGTCTATCTTTTTAATTGGCCTTCGGTAGGACAATATTAGAAAGGATCATCCATATCATGATTCCAAGGAGCATGCAAGTCTAATTCGTGACATGCTTGTCCTGCTTCACAAGTTACTTAGACTGGCATTAAATTAAAGTTCAGTATGGGGATAGGAATGCCATTCATCCGGTCATCCCATAGCGCAGGCAATAGAGGAGCCTACTTCTAACTTTACTGCAGCAATATGGGTAACATATTGGATAAAAATGATTACCTTGTCAGGATTGTTTTTGGCAAGAACTGCTCCAACAGCACCTCCTAGTGATCTTCCAAAAATAACTATCCTGGTTGTGTCAATGTCCTTCCTCTGAGTTAGATGATCAAGTGCAGCCTAGTAAACATGATATCTGTAAGAATTGGGAACAGGCGAAATTAGTGAAGAAAATCATGAAGGAACCAACAGACCTGTGCATCATATGTGATCCCTTTCTGAGAAGGATAACCATCACTCTCACCATACCTACAAAGAAATTCAGGTTTAGATGTATCACAAATAAAGAAAATAAGAATGTTTGAACCCACAAAGTATTGAGACAAGTTTGAATGGTACAAATGTAAAAGAAGTATGAAATATCATACCCTCTATAGGAAAGCATAAAAACATTGCACTGTAGTCGCTGCATCATTAGTCGAACAAATTCCAAACGGTGAGCGATGTCTAAATAGTAAAGGATTTAACAGAATGAGATTTCGAGCCATCATATGAGGTATGATTTATATGTACATAGGAAGGATACTGCCAGCATTTTCTTGGAAGAACAGGAAGGTTGGACCTGCATCAGAAAAACATGCCATAAAGAATTAATGAAGTGGGCATAAAAGGGTAGATAAGCATGCAAACGAAATGGAGTGGTATTAGAGGACAGAACAATTAAGTGCCAGAAGCCCCTAACTACAAATACAATCAAAATTGCAACTCCTTTTGCTAGGTCAGTTAGTAAATGGTGGACACATGTTACTAACTGATTTTGTCCACCTACGAATAACATGAGTCACGCAACAAGTTTAGTATGTGGAAAAATCAGTTAGTAAATGGTGGACACATAGTAGCAGATATGCTAGCAAGATTTTTTTTTTTAAAAAAAAAATGCTACTAAAATAGCAAGCTTCTACAGTTCTTTGCATACTTGTTAAATTGACCAATCTGGCTTGAATACACCAGTACTGCAGGGCTGTATGATTGGAGCCCCAGTGCCAGGCAACTTGGCCAGGCATCCATCTCTACCCTAGGCCTCCACAATCCAACGCCTGGGACTGTTGCCTGGCCCAGGCAGCCTTTGCATGATCAAAGCCAATCAGGCTCTGCATGCAAGTAAACTTTAACTTGCAGCTAGCTGGACAGTGTCTTCTTGCTACTATTGGCCAAGGAGTGAGCGACAGAGTTGATAAGGAGAAGCTGGACCCTTTTCATGAAACTCAACGATGTTTAGAGGTGGAGTTTGCCATTTTTGCCACCCACAAAGCACCACTGCACCAGTGACTTACCATGCCCACTTACCATCTCATGGTTTTTCCACTGGTGGTTTGGGCCAGAAAGAAAATTGACAAAATTAGAAGATCATTTCTATGGAAAGGGGAGGGAAGCACAAACGGTGGCCACTGCCTCGTTAACTGGCCGACGGTAGCTAGACCAAAGGACCTCAGCAGCCTTGCACTTCGCCTACAATGGCTCTAGCAAGATTGGGTAGATGAATCCAAACCATGGGCTGGGTCAGCTTTACCTTGCACCAAGCTTGATCGGCTACTCTTCAAGGCATCAACAAAAGCCACGATTGGGGATGACGCCAAAGCCTGTTTTGGCACAGTAGCTGGCTGGACGGGGAGGCACCAAGACACTTAGCACCGCACTAGAATTGGCCAGAAGGAAGAACAAATCAGTCCAACAGGAAATTTGAAACAATAGTTGGATTCGGTCCCTGAGTGTCTGGATCACCACCACCGTCCAAGTCAAGGAGTTTGTCTCCCTCTGGATCAGAATCCAAAGCGTAGAGTTAACGCCAGGCGCGAACAACTCAATTATATGGAGATGGACCACCAATGGCGTCTATCCACCTGCTCAGCTTACAGGATCTAGTTCAGTGGTTCTTATGCAAACTTACGTAATGACCTCATTTGGAAAGCCCAGGCGGAAAACAAGTGCAAGGTGTGGAGCTGGAGCAAGATCCTGTATTGGGAACACTTAGATGGACAATCGATCATGCCAGCCCAAGCTCAGGATCCGACACATTTCAAGTCTTGGTGGGAGGAGGCTGTTTCTAAGATAGCCAAGGAAGAAAGAAGACGATTCAATGGTCTGGTGATCTACACAGTTTGGAACACTTGGAAAGAGAGGAATAGAAGAATCTTCAACAATGCCCATGAGCCGGCGATGCGCGTGGCCTCAAGGATCAAGGACGACGTTGAGCAGAGGCCAAGGGCTTTTTCTTTGTGGGGGGCAATTCACAGGGAAACCCGAAAACCTTTTTGTCTCCTGGCTTTGAGGCGGGCTGTGCCCCCTTCTTTGTACATAGACCTCTTTTTCCTCTCTTAATTGAAAGGCAGAGCTCCTGCCATTGCATAAAAATAAAAATAAAAAAAAGCTAAACATGAAAGGACCTTGGGAGCTTTGGCAGTTTACATGGCATACAACTAATAGCAAAATGAACAAATACAGAGCACCACATAAACCGCTGAGTAACTTCTATCCCTGGACTCAGCCAGCTAAATTTTCACCTAAGCTAGTTTTCAGCTCTAATGAGTAATCCATACGCTGGACTATGGAGATCTGGGCTTCATGACCTACAAACCCTAGAGGTCTGTCTACACAGAAGCAAGAAAGTAGCTACAAGTTATTGGCAAAAAGTATATCCTGAATGTATAATCTGAACACTACCAACATAGACCAACCCAATTCGCGATCAAGGAATCTAAGGGCTGGAGTAACTTCAACGTCACTACATCCAGACTGACACGGATCAAATTTTGAGGTCCTACAACCGATCCACGAAGAGATCCACCAGTAGGGAAATCAAATACAACCTAAATACTACCTAGCACGCCTGGAGAGCAGCAGGCACGGTTCACAGGGGAAGGAGACGAAGACGCAAGCAAAGAGAGGGAGGGAGGGAGGATTGTGTACAGAGGACGATAGGGAGGGGTGCTCGCGCTAACCTCGGCAGGTAGGGGAATGGCGGATAAACCAGGAGTGGAGGCGCACGCCGTCCGCGGCGCGGAGCCAGACGTCCTCGTAGATGAGGCCGAGGCGGGCGGGCGTGATGGGGTACGCGCGCGCCAGGCCCGGCAGCACGGGCACGTAGACGAGGCGCTCCTGCAGCGCGACCAGCGCCGCTAGGCCGGCCACCGCCACGCCCCCGGCGCTGTACGCCAGCGCCTTCAGCCACCCCGACATCTCCCCTCCCTCTCCCGCCGCCGCCGTCGCTCGCCGCGGGAGGAGAAGGCGCTACCCTACTGGTGGTGGCGAGACTTGCGACGGAGCGGCCGAGACCTGAGAGGGGCGCGTCTTCTGAGTTCTGACTTCTGACTGGCTCGTGGCCCCGGGCTCGGGCTCGGGCCTGGGCCTGGGCCTGGGCCTGGGCCTGGGCGCCTGGCTTGGGTGGTGGTGTGCTCAGCTCTGGTCTGGTTCGAGCACCAGTTGGCGGGGCACAGCCGCGCGGGTCAGTAGGGTCTTTTTTTTTTTGGCAGGTCAGTAGGGTCGGTCCAGCAGGCCATGGACACATGGTATCGACTGACCGGTCACGGGGTGATTTTCTTAAATCTCACACTAAAAATTTTAATTATAAAAACTATTCTAGTAATAAACATATTCTCTATATCTCTCGTTCTATTTTATCAATTCCTCTACAATTTGTTCAGTACTTCAAATACATAATTTTAGTTTATCTTTAACAAGCGAGCTATTAAGAATAGAGAATGTAAATATTTGGATGCCAAATTAAAGAAATTGTTGGAGTGAATTCTTTTCATCAAAACCTCTATTCTTATCAATATATCAGTATAAGAACGTAAGAAAATATAAAGAGAATCTTGGAACCACGAACCGATCTCCAAACACTTTTGTGTAAAATGAGATGCATGGGAGGATCTCATTTCATTCTCTTTTCCCCCTAAAACCTATTCCTAGTGCATTATATTGTACATACATTAAATACATATTGTACATGATTTTTTTGTACATTATATAGATTAAAGGAGATAACTCAGATGTACCTCTGAATATAGTAGAATTTTATGCCCATAGATGTAAATAGAAGTGCATCTAGATACAACCATTACAATAAAAATAATAAATAGTTTGCAAAAGTTATTCTCAACTACAAAAACTAAAAGTTTAGAAGAAAAAAGACTATCCAACTATGTTATTTGCTACGGGTTATGATGGTCTTTTGAATAGATGGCAAAGATACATTGCGCTAGCCTAAGTAGCTTGTGCTAGCGTAACTTTTAAGCTAGAAAACACAGAACCGATCATTCTACTCACACTTCCACTCCTCTTCACTTCACTATAGTGCCATGCACACTACAGTACCTTGTCGGATAAAATGAAACCGATATCAAACAAGCTTATAGCTCGAGAAAACTTCTTAGTCTCCTAGCTTGTTACTTTTAGAGGTCTCTCTTCCTAAACGGCTTGTAGCTCATGGTTCCGGAGAGCATTTCAAAGAAGATTGTGAATGTGCCCTAGAGTTGTTGAGATCATGTGTTCATCACATCGAAGCGATGAGGAACAACTCTAATGAAGTCAAGGTGTGTAGTACCAATTTTTTTGTTCCAAGCGACTCAAGATCAAATGAAATCTTAATAGAAGAGTGGTTGAATATTAAGAACCCATTTAGCACAGCTCAACTTCATAAGTGAAGATGTTTTTTTTTTGGAAAATAGCTTTATGAGCTACTTTTTTTTTGTGAAACTGAGCTGTTTTTGTGAATATTATTTGGCAAAATAGTTTCACCAAAACAACTTCATGCATGGTTGAGAGAGAAATGGGGAAGAGAGCTGAGAGAAGCCACTTTTTTCAGCTTCATGCCAACTCATCCCTCTGTGAAAGGAGAAAAAAATAGCTTCACCCATGAAGTTGTTCTAGAAATGAGTGTTTGGTTAAAAAACAGCTCACAATAGCTCATGAAGCTATTATGAGCTATGCCAAACAGCTCCAAATACACGTCAACGTGGATTAGAGATGACCGACAAGCCATCGATGTCGTGGGATAGAATATATCTCTATCTCTTGTGCTAAACTTACTTTCTTACAATTTAATTTGAGCCATTTACTTTCTAAATTGTTGCTTGTTATCTTAGGTTTCAAATATTCATCTTCGTAAACGTATGTTTTTATGACTATTTTTCATAATCAAATTTGCGAAGCATTTATACTTTTAGTTAAAATTATTTACTCACCCCTCTAGTATGTATATTTAATCCTATGCAGCGCTAGTAATTGATTTCACAAATATCAACTGTTCTTGTGTAGGGTTGATTTTTATATACTAGAGCTGCTCTTAGATCATATTGCTTTTCTGAGTAGTGGACAACACTAAATAAAAGGTGTGTGTGTGAGACCGTTTAAAATTAGATGCCCGGCCACCCCCACCGCGAGAATCTGAAAAAAAAAAATGTTACCAAACAGCTCGCGAGAATCGATGATTCTTTTTACCAGTGGAGATACAACGACCACAAAATTGAATTAGCCCTCACGCTTCTGGTGCCACGATATGGAGACTGCAGTTGCCCTATCACATGGTGTTGTGAGTGACAACGTCTCCGTCCTAAACACACCAAAGAATCAAAAGCGGTAAGTCTATTCGCACTCGTCATACTCTAAATTCATCCTCTAAAAGGAATATTCTGTCCTGGTCATTAAGATTCTTTACTCTATATTACTTTCTTCCGCACCAATCTATACTCTATATCATACTCTATACTACTTGCTCTCTCTCTCCCCATTCGCTCGAGCAGACAGGCGCGAGGACGAGGGCGGGCCCCTCCCGCGCCGGCGGGCCGCCCTCCTCCGGCGGAGCGGCGGCCTAGCCTCTCCCTCCCCGACGGGCGAGCGCGGCGGACGCGAGGCGCGGGCGGCCGGGCGCGGCTCCGGCGAGCGCGCGGGCGCGGCGGACGCGAGGCGCGACTCCGACAGGGCGTGGCGTCAGCGAGCTGCGCCGTCGTCTCCTCTCCCTCTCTCTTTCTCCCTCCCTCCCGGCGCCGTCCCCGAGGTGCTCCGCGGGCAGATCCGGCCCCGGCAGCGGCGGATCCGGCGGCGGAGCCCCGGCCCGGCCTCTCCCTCCCCGGCTCCATGGCGCGCGACCGAGCTCCATGGCCGGGCGCGCGAGCTTGGCGGCAGGAGGAGCACCGGCCGGCGGCGGAGCCGGCGCGGGTGACCTCCTTCCTCTTCTCCTCTCTCTCCCGGACTCCCTCCCTCCCCGCGCCGGCAAGCTCGGCGAGCGGGCGGCCTCGGTGTCCCCGTCTCTCGCGCACGGTGCTCTCTCTCGCGCGCGAGGTCGTGTGGGGCCCCCTGCGCGTGTGCGCCGTACCTGTTCGCCCAGGCGCTGGGAATGGCGTAAACGCTGCCGTTGCGTACGCGGTAGCGGACCGCGCTGCAGCACCTACGCACGCTATCGCGTCCTCCAGTTCGCGCGTAGCGTATGCGGTGCGGTTAGCCTAAAGAACCCATGATTCCATGAAGGCATTGCAGATGTCTGATCACCATGCGTCTGGTTCTTGGTGCACCTACCAATATTCAAGGCGGGTGACGTGTGAGCACCGAGCAACGGAGTGGAGGCGAAACATTTTTTGTTTGTTTATTGCGCCGAAAAAACTAACAGATTGAGAAAAGGACAGGAAGGGACTGCACAGTAGGCGCATATATTTGGCAGAAGGAGAGGCCTCGTCGTGCCCCGTATTCTCAGTCGCTTCGACGTATCTCTCTCTCTCTATCTCTAGTCTCTATACGGTTCAAGGGACCGAAGAAGGTAGAGAGAGAAGCTCGAAGGGGAGAGGAGGAAGATACAGGTACATTCCTCTCCTCCTGATCCCTTTAATAAGGAGTCCTCGATTGGTCAGTTCTGTTCTTGAGTTCACTGTCGCCACAGATTGGATGGCTCCTCTGCTCCCCGTTCCCGGAGTGGCATCGTGCTCGCTCTGCTGGGTTGCTATACCTTAGTCTTGCTCTGCGGTTTGATTTGGTTCATCTTTTTCTTCAATCTTGTCACTCCTGAGCCCCCCCCCCCCCCCCCCCTGGTTTTCCTGATTCCCCGCTTGGAAATCTGTGAAGTTTAACAGGATTTTTTGGCAGATGCTGCATATTTATGTTCTTGGCCATGCTTGCTTGGATAAGCTTTGGCTTCAGCCTTCAGACTACCTCGCATTGCACGATGCGTCGTTCCTAGAATCTGAGCGCAAGTTCTACGAGCTGACCACTAATTCGTGGATTGCTTGGGGTGTAGGCTGTTGATGCTTTCAGCAGTTTGGGTGAATGCGAATCTGCAATCCCTTTTCTATACTATCTAGGATTAGATGGCTAGAATCTAATTTGTGCAGATTGTGTTGATTTCTTAAATTATAGCTGTGTGAAAAAGAATCAATTATAGCTCTCTATTGATTCGAAAAAAAAAGAAAAAAGAGTCATCTTGAGGGTGCGGATATGCATGTTAGAACTTCGCGGGAGTGTCGAGTCAGGCTTATCAGTGCCTAAACCTATTGATATGAGCTAAATGCTTACTGAAGCATCTTTTCTATGAGGACCTAATCGGACCTGACAACTGACATGCACAAAATTAGTGATGTACAATGCTGATTCAGTAGGTTTTCTAGAGTATTTTCCAGTGTCCAAACATCTGAGATGGGAAAAAAAAACTTGCTGATGATGATAATGAGATAATCCACTGAACGCCAATACCATTGGCGCTCTGCCTGCAATAAATGTAAATCTGTAACTGATAAAGGAGTAGGGTGGCCATCAATTACCCTTGTTCTTTAGCTTGTTATTATTGTCAATTCAGCTAATTCAATTCTGGGTACTCGCCACAAAGGTTAATTTGGGTGTCATTTCATCTGATTTCTAGAAGCAAAATGATGTTTGGAGCTCAGTGACATCATCTTGTCATGCCTATTCTTTTACGGGAAATGGAGGATCATTCCGTCCATCCCAAGTCCAAGTCTAACCATGTAAGTGTTGGTATTTATGCTGTAAACCTTTGTCTGCTTGCGAGACCACAGATAATTAGCTCATTAGCACCTATATGTGTAGGGCTTCTTGTCGGGAAATGGTTATGAGATGATACATTCAGGTCATAAAGTTTACCAAAGGGATTCATCATCAGAGTCTGATCGGTCTCACCAAGAAGCATCAGCAGTGAGTGAGAGCAGTCCAAATGAACACACATCAACTCAATCAGGTAATTTTTTATCTCCAACCACATTACCAGTTATCGTTCTTTTTGTATCTTTTCTTTTATGCCGTTGACATTGGGATACAGCTTGATTTAAAGTTTACTTCACAAGAAATGCTATGAAGTATGAACTGATGAATTCTGAGCTGAATATGTTCAGATGCCTTTCTTGACTTGCTCTATTATGCTGTAATGCTAGTATCCGTAAGTTCTACTATAGGTTCATGCAGTTTTACATGGTCATTTTCATATTCTTGTATGTGCTCCTTGAGTGATAGTCAGATACATATGGAGTCAAATTAGAATTGGGTGTATCGAAATTTAGTCATTTAATTGTAGATGTTCCTGCATTTTTTAAAATAAAAAAGTTCTTTGCTCCTGTTACCAGCTCCACCAACCCCTTAACTTGTCTTTTGAGAAATCTCCGGTTATCTTATTTATTTATTGGCCTTTGAATTCCCCTGCCCAATACTATGTCTATTGATACATTACAACCATCATGAAAGTGTATTCTTTTGTCTTCAGACAATGATGAAGATCATGGGAAGGATAATCAGGACACAATGAAGCCAGTATTGTCCTTGGGGAAGGAAGGGTCTGCCTTTTTGGCCCCAAAATTAGATTACAGCCCATCTTTTGTAAGTTCCATTTGATCGGGAGAAGTGCTGCTTTCTTAAATCGCTGCTTTGAGCTAACTTCCTACACTTGTTCCAGGGTTATATTCCTTATAATGCTGATGCTTATTATGGTGGGGTTGGGGTCTTTACAGGATATGCTCCACATGCCATTGTATATTCACTCTTAACTTTTCAGTTTCTGTCTTTCTGATCACATTCTGTAAGTAAATATCAAAAGTTTAGAGTTACAAGATCATAAAATGATTTCTCTGTGATACATTTGCAGTTTCGTTAATTTCAGAGAGAGATTGTCTTTGACTCCTTGTATATTGGGTGTTATGAAGGCTTCTTGTGAAACACATTATTTCTGTTTCCTTATTTCTGAATTGATTATTTTTCAAAGCAACAGAAATGGTAAATTGTGCTTTTACTTGAAGTTCGACAATGCACAAGAAATTTTGTTGTAGCATTTTTGGACCAACACTCTTAGTTTTTTATAATTAGCACAGAATTTAATGGAAACTATTTATGATATCTCCATATAAAAGATCGAAGGAATACAAAACCATAATTGCATGCTACCACAATTTTGGCTATCATGCTAGCTGTCATTCTTGATAACACTTAACACATAGGCTCCTTCGTATTAAAAAAGTAAAAAACTTTGTTGTTGCCAAACGAATGATCTTTCATTAATGTTGTCATTCCTGTAATTTGTATTAGGTCCATCCCCAGCAAAATGATACAACAAGCACTCCGGTTATGTTGCCTGTGGAACCTGCAGAAGAAGAACCAATATATGTTAATGCAAAACAATACCATGCAATCCTTAGGAGGAGGCAGACACGCGCTAAATTGGAGGCCCAGAACAAGATGGTGAAAGGTCGGAAGGTAATACATAGTAATTTTCCAATTCGTGATGCTGATTTGTAAGATTATTTTCATTGTTCTTCAGCATTTGCTGCATACAGAGCTTTGACTATCAATACAGTAGATTTTTCTTGGGTCTTGGCATATTCAGAGGGAGGCCACAAAAGCCCCTCTGGCTGCAATTTCAGTAGGTTTTCCATAGGCTCATATTTTTTTTAGCAAATTGTTCTAGACTTGTGTCACCAAGCATTTTTGTAAGAGTGGACTAATAATTGTTTTGTAACTAAATAACATCAAGCATTTCTTGGCTTCTGCATCACTTTTTCATCTGTTCTTTTCTGATCTGAAAGCTGCATGAATATGTCCTGCATTTATATACAGGCAATAGTTCTGCTACTTCAGCTATATAGTTTACCTGGCAAAATACGCATTACAAAGTTTCCTTTCTTCACAGCCATATCTTCATGAGTCTCGACATCGTCATGCCATGAAGCGGGCTCGTGGATCAGGAGGGCGGTTCCTCAACACAAAGCAGCTACAGGAGCAGAACCAGCAGTATCAGGCATCGAGTGGTTCAATGCGCTCAAAGATCATTGGCAACAGCATTATCTCCCAAAGTGGCCCCACCTGCACGCCCTCTTCTGACACTGTAGGTGCTTCAACAGCCAGCCAGGACTGCAGCTGCTTGCCCTCGGTTGGCTTCCGCCCCACGGCTAACTTCAGTGAGCAAGGTGGAGGAGGCTCAAAGCTGGTCGTGAACGGCATGCAGCAGCGTGTTTCCACCATAAGGTGAAGAGAAGAGAAGTGGGCACAACACCCTTCCCAGGGGCACTGCCTGTGGCTGTGTGGCAACTCATCCTTGGCTTTTGAAACTATGAATATGGAATGAACATGTAGCTTGACATCCTCAGAATAATCAAACGTGCAAAGATATGCAAGTCCTTTTGAGCTCGCTGTAGCTGAAAGAACTGTGGTTAGGTTCTGAGTTTGTTCCTGCCTTCCTGGAGACTGATCCATACATGACATGCTACCTCGTGCTGAGTTTCTAAGGTGAAGCCATCGAAACATGATCTTGTGGTTCAGTACCTTGCTGTCTTTAGTGTCAGCTAGCTCCCCAGTTTGCAGTTTCTCTGAATTCCAGCATGTCTAGTCTGTGCCTATCTTTTGCTTTTGATGTGATGATGACTTGCCATACACATTTATGCATCCATCTATGTTAAAGTAGCACTGCAGAGATGTTAGGAGTGAGCAAAAATAATGATGCTCACGCCGAGAACTAATCACTTCCATAGAAATAATGATGCTCCACGCCGAGAACTAATCACTTTCATAGGATAGGCATGGGGCGATCCTATGGGACTAATCAAGTAGCGTTGCCAATTTGAGCTTGACCAACGAAAGTAGATCAATGGATCAATCCATACCCATCCCTACTTTTCTTTACTCAAGGAAACTCTGAGAAGCCTTTGATAAAGTTCAGGGAAACGCCCAAGTGTATATCATATCAGGTTCTTAAACTCAAATTAATCAACCAGAACTCGTGTTTTACAAGTAGTTCTTAACCAACTGCGTCAATTTACAGGCCCACAGGAAGACAATTTACAACTTGGGCAAAGAAAGTACTAGGGGAAATTGAAAAATCAGCCTAGTTTTTTAAATAGAAGCGCTCAGCCTCAGCACCATCTCAAGCCTCTCTGCCTTTCGGTAGTCCTTGTCGGTAAGTTGTCCAGCAGGAAAAGGTGTAATTTCCAGAAGAAGGTGAGGAGTTGGAAGCTCATCGAACAACGCTCTCACATTGTAGCAGCAAACACTTTCGCCATGAGCACTTTCCCTCCTAATTTGGCAGCCCTGATTGGTAGTTTAAACAGAGGACTAATTTAGTAACAATCAAACAAGAGCAAAAAAAAAAAAAAACATGCTTAAAAGTTAAAACCTCTTTCAACAGGTGATGAGATAATACTTGTTCGCAAAATGATGCATAAAGGGGCAGATGAGATCACTTGTTGTGGACAAAATTTTACCTTGTGCGATGAAGCATCCACAAAATGATCATCTTGGGACAGAACTGAAGCAATCTCCTTCAGGATGCGCCTTCCTTCATCTGTTGATCGTACTCGGTAGGTTCTCTTCAGCGTGCCTTTAGTTGTGGGCTTCCATTTGCTAGTGAGCTTTCTCTTATCCTGAGCATCTTTTTCATCTGATCAATAAGAAGTTCAAGACCATTCACCTTCTCGTCCATCACAAAACAAAGTAATAAAGTATATACATCCACAAATTTCTTTCAGGACCGCCGGTGTTATGTTCAGGCTTTTTCCTTGTTAAAGCTGAATGTAAAGAAATCTAAAGAGCGTTACAAAATACAAATACTGAGAGGTAACTGATCACTACTATTATACAAAAGAGGATCACTACTATTATACAAAAGAGGGAACATTTTCATCCAGTACGGCTAGATTTAGCATGGAAGGTGGATTATTCAAAGAAATACAAACCCAGAAGTCAAAAGTAAGGAGTAAGGACAAAATTGCACTTCAATTCAAGAGTACTTCTACAGCAAAAGGACCAGAGCGGCAGCAGCCTGGCATTAAAACACAGGTCACAAAACGACCATATTATTCTCTAACCGGAAAAGAATATTGGTCGATCCATCCTTCGTAGCAAGTACAGTGACATTTGGCTGCGAAAGACAACCAAAGTGCAAGATCATACCCACGAAGCATTCCCAATTTGTTCTCTTTACCATATGAAGTCTACAGAACCCACTCCTTCCATTTAAAGCATCCACAGTGCTATACCATCAACACCAGACCAAATCAAAATTCAGGTTGGCACATCCATAATTCCATACTATGTAGCAAGTATCAACTCAGTGCATGACCCCCATGGCAGTGTGTCATGTTGAATCCTCAATCTATTTATCATCTTAAAGCTAAGATTCCTTTACACTTTGAAATAGTCCCATGTGTCTCAACCCTTTTGGCCCCAGTATCGTGAAATTCCGCCGAAGACAACGAACTACCTACCACCATAATATGGTCCTTCCTATCAAGGCAGTAGAATCAGATTCTGCAAAGAACAATATCTTTTTCACATCCAAAATCTCCTTACAGATGCAGAAGGGCAGAACCGCATAAATCTTTCACAGCATCCACTTCCACCAAACAGAGCATCAACGGCGAATCCCAGAAATGCATAAATAAACAAATAAACAACAATCGGGCAAACAAAGTTCAGAAAAGTGCACGAAACCTGAGGCGCCGCCACGGAGCTTCTCGGCCCACTTGGAGAACCCTAGGTCGCTGTCCCCGGCGCCGTCCTCGCCGATCTCTGCAAAGCACACACGCATCAGAATACCTCAAAACCCCTCCCCCATTTCCGAACCGAAAACACCACCGCGTCGAAGCTCGCGTGTATTACCGTGGGAGAGGAAGGGGTTGCGCGGGGAGCCGGCGAGCCCGACGTGGAGGAGCGCGTAGTAGAGACAGAGCCGGCCGGCCCAGACCAGTACGGGGCCCTCGAGCAGCGACGCCGCGATGGGGGCCGCGGCGGCGGCGGCAGCGCGCCTCGGCGAGGCCGGGCGCGGGAGCGATGGGAGGAACGGGGTCTTCGACGGCGGGAGGGAGCGGAGGGGAAAGGCGCTGGGCGCCGCGGCGACGGCGACGGCGGTGGCTGGGCCGTGGAGGAGGTGGGCGAGCATGGCGATTGGCGATACGGGCTAGCGTGCAGTGTGCGTGTCCTGTGTGCGCGTGTTCGGTGCTTCGGTTTTCAGCGTCGGCAACTCGCCATGTCAGATGGTGGTGTGTTCAGAAAACAGAAAATTTTTGCGAGAAAACTATAAAAATATCTTCACCTGTCTTCTTTTGTTCAAGGATTTTCACGGTAGAAACTTTAGGTTCCTCACGTAAAAAAACAAAAACATAATTTTGTGCTTTCGTTGCATGACAAACGTAAGCTGCTCCCCACACACACCGTTTTTTTAATATAATCAGTACTCCGTATACATGATGAAGCCAGGAAAAAAATTTAGGGGAGGCTGACCTAAACACAGAGTGAGACTAATTTATCTTAATTTGAGTCTAATTTAGCACAAATTACGAAGAGAAAATTATTTTCTTAGCCCTGTAAAAAGTTCGGCTTAATTTTTTATCCTATTTTTACTGAACTTTGTTATTTGACCCTAAAACAAAATTTGTTTAGTTTCTTCTCACTTCCGTCCATTATATTAATTTTTTTTAGCATTTGAACTTTCTCAAATGAAAAAACTCAAAACTATAAAGTTGTAGATCTCATCGAGGTCTATAATTTTCATATAAAAATCATCTTCATCCGATGTCATATCGAAGAGTTATGATTTTTCAAAGTATTTTGGTCCGGACGGAAGGGCAGAAAACTAAACAAATTTCGTTTTAGGGGCAGATAACAAAGTTCGATGAAAATAGAGCCAAGAAACTAAGAAAATAATTTCCTCAATCACGAATATTATCTTCTTTAACTTATTTTCAGCCCCTCCTATCATTCAAAAATACTTCTAGATTCTATTTTTAGCCTCTCTTACCCTTCATAAATACTACAAATTTTATAAAAACTCCATAAGAAATACATAACTTCATGGACTGTAGGGGGGTTAGAGCCCCCTTACCTCCCCCCCCTCCCCCCTGGCTCCGTCGCTGTCAGTATAGGAGGTCCATCTAATCATTCAGAGCCCGACCTTTTCATTTTTGAAAGAATTGGAATCCACTTGGTAGGCCAGGCTACTTTGCTCAATTTGATATTTCACAATTTTTCAAAATTCAAATATTAGCCTTTTTTAAAATTCATATGGTGGGAGATGTGCTCCCTCCAATATTATAAATAGAAGTCATTATGAAAAAGGTCTTGTCAAACATTAGGAATATAAATCATGGATAACTTTTAAATTATTGAGTTTGGAAATATGAAAAATATATTTATCTTCAAATATACATAAAAGTATATATATCACTTTTCAATAAATATGTTTATAGAAATATGAAGTCAAAGCATGTTTTGGAGACCGTGTCGTTGTCGTAAACGACTTCTATTTATAACATGGAGGGAGTAAATTGATTCTATAGATCAACATGTTAATGTGATTGTCGGTGCTAGTTTTAGTCGGGGCTAACACCGGCTAGTAAATATGTGTTTTGTGGTTGAGGCTACGGATGATGTGCAAAGGGAAACACAGAGATTATACTAGTTCAGGCCAAACAAGCCCTAAGTCCAGTGGAGAGGAGAGTTGTGTTGCCTTGCACCGGGGTGCTTGTAGTAGTGGGTTACAAGTTAGGCGAGAGAGTGAAGTGCTCCCAGGTCTCTTGTGTTGTCTAAGTGTCTGCAAGTCGTTCGCTGTTGATGTGTATGTATCGGTGAGAACTTAGGATTTTCGGGGTGGTCCGTCTAAAGCTGGCATCTGCTCTCCCTTTTATAGTCGCAAGGGAGAGGCAAGGGCAGCGCTTACAATGCTACGTATGAGTTGCTGTTCCTCGTTTGACTATGGTCAGCTACGGTATTTTCTCCGCGTCTCCGGGGTACGGCCGTAGTGGTTCGCACGATCTTGGTGAGTTCCAAGGCGGCAACAGTCGTCGGATTACGGCATGTCGTCAGCTACGGTCTTTTCTCCGCGTCTCCGGGGTATGGCCGTAGTGGTTCGCACGATCTTGGTGAGTTCCAAGGCGGCAACAGTCGTCAGATTACGACATGCCGTAGGGTCACACCTGACGGCTGTCCTTCCGCACGATGTGACAAGAGGGTGAGTCGTCTCGGGGCGTTGTCTCTCGAGGCTCGGGACTCCTGAAGGCGTGATGGGATGGAGCAGAGTGATATCTCCCATGGTCATATTTCCGGCCTTTGAACAGTACTTCCCGAGGGTTAGGTGGGCCCGGATGGAAGGCGTGCTCGTCCTTTCGAGTGGACAGTGCAGTAGGCGCCTTTCCCGTTCTTGCGTAGCCCGTTGTCAGGCGCTCGGACTGTTGCAGTCGGAGTTGATAGACCCCGGCGGAAAACGGGGCGGCGCACCGTAGACCATACCGTGGAGAGGACGGCCGTAGTGGGCCTATCAAATCCGCTGCCAGGGAAATCCTGACAGGTGGTATGGCCGTCAGGGGCGTGCGAAGCACAGTTGCGTCGAGAATCTCGCCTGACGGGACAGTGCCTGTAAAGTGGTCAGGGAGGTCTCTTGTGGTCCAAGATTGCTCTGCTGACATCACCGGTGCCTTGGATGCCTTTGTGAGATTGCGCTCGAGGGGGATGGGGAAGCTCGGGCGAATCGGAGAGTGGGCGCCGAGGGCGCAGCTCTCCCGAGCTCTCCTGCGGAGGCTCGGGCGAATCGGAGATTTGGGCGCCGAGGGTGCCGCTCTCCCGAGCTCTCCAAGGGAGGCTCGGGCGAATCAGAGATTCGGGCCCCGAGGGTGCCGCTCTCCTGAGCTCTCCTGGGGAGGCTCGGGCGAATCAGAGAATTGGCTGTCATTGGTGCAATGACGTTGTGGGCCTCCGTAGGCGCGGCCTTCGTGGACTTCCACTGGCCTTACTTGGGTCGGGCTGCGTTGGGAATGATCGTTTTTGCGTTGAAGTTGGATACCCCAAACTTTGGTACCCGACAGTAGCCCCCCGAGCCTGTGGCGAAGTGAAGGCACTCCTCCACAGGTTCACGCTGGTTCTTCCTGTCAAAAAAGATAAAGTGTGGGTTGTTTTTTCCGGTGGGTGCGCGCGAGCGCACCCGCCGGGTGTAGCCCCCGAGGCTTTGGAGGGATGATATATCCCTTCAAAGGGTTAGAATCGTGTTTGTTAGTCCTCGGGTGTTTTTCGATTTATTTATGAGGGTTGTTTCCTTGAAAGCGGAGCCCCCGAGCCTCCCATCGTGTTGGGAGGTCGTTCGATGATCTTTCCAAGGTGCAGGGCAAGTTCCCGAGCCTCCGTTTCGCATCGGAGATCGGTCGGGTCCTTCCCTGTCTTTTTTAATTCGACCTTCACGCTCTTTTTCCGGGAAGAGGAAGGTTTGGTCCTGCTCGACTTCCCCGCTGGGGCACGAGTCAGCATTTCCGGTGAGCTACAAACGGGTTGGTCCAAGTGGAGGTCCGTGCCCCGTTTGTTAAGGGTCGGCTAGTGGCCTGAGCACACTCCAAATATTTCCCGATGGTCAATTAGTGGATGTCGGGTCCCTTCGATGGGTCCCGAGGGCATGATGCCTCCCACGGAGGGATTCCACATAACCGACTCGCTACTGGGACTTGGACACAGCATGGGATGTCCCTTGTGACGTTTCGGGCGTCGGGATACTGGCCATTTTCGTGAGCCATCCACTAGCTGTCCCTAACTCGGTTTCCCTAGGGCGACTGTTCGAGCCACGGAGGGCCAGTCTTTGATCCCCTGGGAACGTAACGGGCGCCCGAGCCCAGGGTTCCTTCGTTGGGAAGGAGAAAATGTAGGCGGAATCGAAGTGCGCGGTTGTAATGATTTGGCTCACCTTTTTAGGCGCGACGCCTGACGGACGCGACGGTTCGGCTTAGTCGAGGCGGTTTGCGTGCGCAGCGATGGCGGCGGCGTGGGGATCGTGGCGGGCCCTGCGCAGTTAATGCGGCGGATTCTCCGCATCCACCCACGATCCTCCGGCGGAGTTTATAAAAAAAACTTACGGTTTTTCTTTCTACCCAAGCCATTCGCTCGCTCGACCGTTCGCTTTCTTACCTTCGTCGCCTGCTCTTTCGCCTTCGTTGCCTGCTTCGAGAGAGATTGTTGCCGCGGCAGTCGTTCTTCCCGCAGCCCTTTCCCCTTCTCTTGCCATGGATTCCTCCTCCGCTGCTGTCGACGCCGCCGCCGATGTCGCTGCCACCGACACCGCCGCGACCGACGCCGTCGCCACCGATGCTGCCGTGGCCGCCGCCGGCGTCCTCAGGCTGGAGCCGTGGCCGAGGAGCACTGTGACGGAGGCGCAGCTGGAGCGCCTCGTCTCCCTGGGACTGCTGCGTCCTCGTACCGACGCGCAGCACCCGGAGTGGGTCGTGCCGCCGCGCGACCACGAGGAGCTGAACCCCGGCGAGGGGTACGTGGTGAGCTTCGTTGCTTACCACGAGCGCAGGCTCGGCTCGCCGCCGAGCCGCTTCTGCCGGGCCATCCTCTTCGATAACGGGCTGGAGCTCCACAACCTCACCCCGAATTCCATCACGCAGGCGTCGATTTTCGCCGCCCTGTGTGATGGATACTTCGGGGTGCCCCCGCACTGGAACCTGTGGCACCGCATTTCCCGCGTCGACTGGTACACCAAGTGGGTCGGCGCGAGGAAGCCGCGGGAGATCCAGTGTGCGGGGGGATGCGGCCTCGTTATCCGCTCTTCGTTGTACATGCCCTGTAAGGCCCCCTCCTCCAACAAGGGGTGGCACAGCGGCTGGTTGAAAGGTCCTTGTTTGGTTTTGGTAATTGAGTGACAACTTAAGTGGACTAATATGTGTTTAAGTGTTGATTACACTGGTGATTAGTCCACAGGTACATGTGTGTGAGCATCTATGCCATGGAGGTGAAAATGGCTTGGAGATGATGCTTAGCTCACACATATGGTGTGAAGGAGCTAAACGCATGAGACATGACATGGAGTCATGTGGCTAGGTGAAGAAGATCAAGACAAGGCTTCGCATCGATGGACTGGTTGCAAGTGTGAAGGGCAAGTCGGGTGATGGCTTGGCGCCGATGGACCAACGCAACGGTGAAGAGCAAGCAAGTCAAGGATCGATGAACCAAAATCCACGTGATGATATGAAGTGGATCATATCACTCATGAGGTGTTGGTGCATGTGTTGCACCGGCATCGATGGTGTCGGAGACAGTGATGAAGACGGTGATCGAAATGGAAAGCGCAAGGCAAAGGTATAACCTAGGGAATTTCCATTTCACCGGTCTAAGGTTGAGTAGAGAAGTGCTTGACCGGATTTAGGATAGATGGCCATACTATCAAGAGGGGCAAACTTGTTTGCATATCGGTCATCTAGTGCCACTTGAGTGATCTAACTTGCATACGTTGCTAGGATCGAGTGGCGTGGTGAAAAGAGTGAAAAATCCTTTGAAAAATGTTTGTGAAAAGCTAACACACATGCACATGAGGTGTACACTTGTTGGTGTTAGCACTTTTGCAAAGGTGAAAGTGTTTGGAGGTGGTGTTGTGAGGTAGAGAGGGTGTGGTTCTCTCTCTTCCTCCTGCCGAGCTTGCGAGGCAGGATTCAGAGGTTTTCGGCGAAGTTGCAAGAGCGTCGGACGCTAAGGCCAGGGGGTATCGGACCATGGGTTCGGTCCGACGGCCTGCCCTTGTCTTCTGTGCTGTGGTGCAAGCGTCGGACGCTGTCTGCAGTGACAGCGTCGGACCATCCTCGTGCGTCCGACGGTGTTTGGCCTGTGAGCGTCGGACGCTGAAGTTTGTGGGCGTCGGACTTTTGTCCGAGCGTCCGACGGTGCAGATCGTGCGAGAGCTGACACGTGGCGAGCTCTGAGAGCGTCGGACTCTTGGGTTTAGTCCGACGGCGAGCGTCGGACGACCGTCCGACGGTTTTCAGCCCTCGGGGAGCTCTCTGGAAGCGTCGGACCGTGGAGTTCGTTGGTCCGACGGTGTTCCGTCCGACGGTGAGCTGAAGCGCGGGAAGTTAGCCGTTGTGATCCAACGTTCGACTTCAAACGGCTAGTGACACGTGGCGGCTATCGGGAGTGTCGGACCGTGGACATTGGTCCGACGGTGGCGCGGCTGAGCGTCCGACGCTCAGTCCGACGGCCGGTTTGAGAGGGCAACGGCTCTATTCGCTTGAGGGCTATAAATCCAAGCACTTGGCGGCCTTGGCCGACTAGCTGAGCACCCTTGGGCCTGTGTGGCTTGTGTAGGTGTGCTTGGAAGCCCTTCCACTCACTCACTTGCTTACTGCACATCCGATTGATTGATAGTGAGTGATTCTAGTGCGTTGCATTGTGAGATTGCATCGAGTGGCACTAGGTGATCGTGTTGCAAGCCGGTGGTGCTTGTTACTCTTGGAGGTTGCCACCTCCTAGACGGCTTGGTGGCTTGTGGCTCCGTGAAGCAAGCAAGAAGATTGTGCTTAGCTCCGGAGAAACTTTGTGAGGGGTTGGAGCTCACCCCGCGGGAGATCGCAAAGAGCATCGCTAGTAGAGCGAGACGTGAAGAGCGACAAGTGGTCCGGCCGAGTCAAGTGCTAGAGCTTGTGGTAAGCACTCCACGTGGGAGAGTGTGACTTGCGGGTCACCACTAGCAAGAGGACCGGCGGCAACCTTGGAGCTTGTCTCAACGGAGGACGTAGCTTGTGGCGACAAGTGAACCTCCGGGAAATAAATCACCGCGTCAACATCTTCCCATCCTTCGCGGTGGTTTGCTCCCTTCTACACAAGTTATTTATATTGTGCATTACTTTATTTGTGTAGTTGTAGTTGCTCTTGTGAGACCGGTTAGCTTGTGTAGCTTGCCACTCACCTTCTTAGCTTGTGTAGCTTAGAAGTAGTTCTCACTTAGTTTGTGTAGCTAAAGTGAGTTGCGCTCTTTGATTTGGATTGTGTATCCTTGTCATTGAGCAAGTAGTGAGCTTAGGTGCTTAGTGCGTTTTTTGCTTGCTAGTTAATAGGAGTTTCCCCGGTGCTTAAAGTACTAGCGCTTAGGTTTGTGTGATCTTGCGCTAGAACGGTTTAGGGAAGCTCAAGCTAGACTTGCACCTTTGCTTCTCACTAGGATCTTTGGCAAGGTGTTTAGAGTCTTAGTTAGAGGGGTGAATTGTCGCTAAAACCGATTAGGTTTTATTCCGCTGCGATTAGTTGTTATAAAGGACTATTCACCCCCCCTCTAGTCCGCCATCTCGACCCTACACTGGTTCTACCTCCGCAACGATGGGGGTCTCTTCCCCAAGTTCACGGGAAGGGCACTCATAGCTCCCCTTCCCCAATGGGAGTGGGGGTGCCCGTCGAAGGAGTCAAAGCACCTGGACGTGTACTTCGACGCGCTCAAGGAGTTGAACAGGAGGGGCCTTACAGGGACCGGCATGGCGGGGAACTTCCACATGCGGACGGTGCTACCTCTGATGGAGCGCCGCCTGGCGCTTCATCAGATGGTGACCGGGTCGCAGCGGGAAGGCACGGCGATGCTGCCCCGTGACCTTGGCGAGGCGGAGGTCATGCGCCGCGTCGGCTACATGGTGGGGGGTTATCCTACCTGGGAGGAGGTGAACCGGGTGCCTATGCGTCACTGCGCGGGCTTCCCGGCGTTGGCTTCCCCATCTTTCTCCTGACCTTTCTTCGTTCTTCGTATGGCCTCTCGAGGACCGGGAAGGCTTCCCTTCCGCCCGTCCCGGAGGATAAAGAGCGGCGAACCCAGAACCGCCTCCGGGCCACGGAGGAGAAGGCGAGGAAGGACAAGGGAGTAGAAGAGGGCGCGGAAGGTGGAGGAGTCCTCCCAGCGCCGCCGTCGCCTGAGGGAGGCCAGGGAGCCTGAGGTGGATACCCCCACCGACGATGACGGCGACGACGACGATGAAGAAGAAGACGACTTTTCCATTTTTGATCTGATGGAGTCTGACCGGCCGCTTGCGGCCACACAGCCCGCGGTGGATGCTGAAGAGCCTGGAAAGGCTCCGCTGTCAGCATCCGCCGGCGGAAGTGCCGGGGTTCGTGATCCGAACCCTCGGGCAAACCTGCCGGAGGCCGCGTCCAAGGACGCGGCTCCTGGCAGGGCAACATCAGGAGGCGAGGCTCCGCCCGCCATCAGCAGCGTGGCTCGGCCGGAGGGGCCGGGGACGGGCTCAGGCCCGGCACCCGAGATGCCCCGAGGCTCCAGCAGGGGGACCGAGAGTCCCCTGTTTCGGTGGACCCTCCCCGCCGACGCGTCGTTGGTCGGCGCGGCGGCCGAAGGCGGGGGGAGTGCTGGGAAGACACCGCCGGAGCCGGAGCCCACCGGCGCCAAGACACGGGCGCTTGAGCTGGGGCCCTCCCAGGCTCAAGCTTCCCCGCCGAGGGGCGATGAAGTCGGTACGGCCCTCGGCGCCTAGGTGGAGCCCACGTCACTGGGCGGCGCTGGCCCGGACGCCGGATTGGTGCCCATTCCCCCGCAGCCGGCGCAGCCCGCTCCATCCATCGTCTCGCCGAGCGTGGGCGCTGCGACGAAGAAGTGGGTGATTCCGAAGACGAGGTAAGTATCTTTACCTGTAATTCCTTCTAGTGGGGATCCTTTCCTGAGCGTTCCTTTCTTCCTTCTCTGCTTCAGGAAACGCTCGGGGGCGGACCTCGAGGTGTCGCACCTGAAGGTCCTGAAGGTGCGGGGCCATGACACGGCCGGGGGGAGTGCCCGGTCGGCGGGCGAGGAAGTTCCTGCCCCCGCGGGTCCGCCCGTGGCGTCCGAGGCTCCTCCCTCGGGGGAGGCTATCTCGGCGGCCGCCGCCGCCGTCCGTGCCCGTGATTGACCTGGAGGCGGAGCCAGCGTGGGCATCCGAAGCCTCGACCGTCGGTTCCGGAGACGCCTCGGGAGCGCCAGCCGATGCCACCCCCACGGAGCCTGCCGCCACGGGGTCATCGGCCGTGGATGTCAGCGCCGGAGCTCCCCCCGCCCGTCAGGAAGGCCCCTAGGCGCTGGCCTTGAGGGGACCTCAGCCTCGGGTGCTGACCGCCTCCCGGATCGAGTGGGCGGACCGCGCGGACCCTCAGGTGCCGCCCGTGTTCTCGCTCCGGGACGACCTCGAGCCCCCCAAGTGGGACGCCGTTCAGGAGCTCGGGTTTAGCTCGGCGGTGGGGCTCCACGCAATCGCCGACGTCCTCGAGAAGGACCTCCCGGCTCAGCTCCAGGTAAATCCCTGTGTCTTGTAAATTTTTTCTGCATATGGGCATCGTTCTTACCGTTTTCGCTTCTTCCTTTTTTTCAGGACCTCATGCACACCTCCCGGGACAAGTCCCGCTTCCTTCGTGGCGGGCTCGGGCTCTGGAAGCAGCTCGACCTCAAAGGGAAAGCCCTTGCCCGCGCCCAGGGCGAGCTCACCACCGCGACCTCCAAGCTTGCCGAAGTTAGTGTCGATAACACTATCCTGAAGGGGGAGGTCGCGGAGGCGCAGGGCCGAGCCGCTGCCTCGGCGATGCAAGTGCAGGAGTTGGAGAGCGCCCTGGCTGCGATGACGACGGAGCGCGACGCCGCCCGAGAGCTCACCGCCGAGAAGATTTCGGCCGCCGAGGCCTTGGCTCTCGACCTGGATGAGACTCGGGAGGCGTTGCGCCTGGCGCTCGTCGCGGCGGACTTGGCCGGGAAGGAGGCACGGAAGGCTCGGGAAGAGGCTAACCGTAAGTGCAGCGTTGTATTTTTTCCATTCTGCTCGTCTCGGTTGCTCGCTGTATTTTTACTCATCTCCGTGCTTTGTTCCCATAGTTCTGCAGGGGTCTTACGACGGCGAGGTGGCCGAACACATGGACCTATAGAAGGTCGCGCGGGCACTGTGTGACTCCGTCGGCACCGGTGGAGAACCTTCTGGGATGTCACTCCGGAGCCGACTGGAGGCACTACACGGCAGAACGAGCGGCCGCATCAAGGAGGCCCTTCTGACGGGTGTCCAAAAGACACTGGCGGTCGTGAAGTCCCACTACCGGAATTTTGACGCCGGCTCTGTCAGCGAGGGCTTCCTTGAAGCCGACGACGCCGAGCTCTATGCGCTGGAGGATTCGATGAAGGAGCCAGGAGAAGCGCTGGCGGGCCTCTTCCAAGCCGAGGTCGAGCTCCCTCCCCTGAACCTGCCGTGAAGAAGGAGCGGGCCATAGTGCCCTTGTAAAAAGTAACCTTTCGTGAGTGGCTTGAAAGAAAACAAACAATATGACCCTTCGTGGTCTCAATATTTATGTAAATATTTACTGAATGTTTGTTTCGTGCTTTTTTCCTTAGGCGTTTTTTCTTGCCGATCCTGTGCCCGGGCCATCGAGCCTCGGGGGACGCTTTTCGGGTGTCGTAGCTTTAGCGGCATAGACGCAGCCGATGTCCTAGGAGCTTTGGCAGAAAGAATCCTTAGAAAAAAAAGCTTAGATGTTTCCTCCCGAGAATCCTCCCTTGGCCGAGCGTAGATCTTATAGGTTTTCTTCCGAGTGCGGGTTAGCCTTCGAACACGGGGTGGCGAGGGGAGATGCTGTGGCCCTGGGGCGTAAGCGGTCTCCGACTCGGCCGGCTCTGTCGTCTGGGGCTTCCCTCATTCTTCGAATTCTATAAGTTCATGCTTGATTTCCGGAAGGAAGCGTGTTTTAGGGAGAAACAAATTCGACAAGTTTTGAAATTTTTGCGTTTCCAAAATTGTTGAATCTTGGGAAAGTCCGGGGGTTCCCCCCGTCCTAGCCCCCGAGGGAGGGTCGGCCTTTCCGTAGGTTAGGCCGAGCCTCGCTTTTACTGTGCGGTGAAATAAAGGGTCATTTCACTCCCGAGTGTAGGCTCGGATTGAAAATCTAAAAATCATGTAAAAAGAGTAGAAGTCGGGTCTTTTCATTGATTTCAAGATTTTCAAAATAGTACAATGCTCGGAATCTTAAGGATAGAAGCGACGTAGCTGTTCGATATTCCAAGCGTTGCTGTAGACCTCGCCCTTCTCGTTCGTGAGCTTGTATGTGCCGGGGCGTAGCACCTCGGCGACGATGAACGGTCCTTCCCACGGCGGAGTGAGCTTGTGGCGCCCTTTGTTGTCCTGCCTGAGCCATAGCACCAAATCGCCTACGCAGAAGGCTCGGCCTCGGACGCGCCGAGCATGGTACTTGCGTAGGGATTGCTGGTACTTGGCCGAGTGCAACAGGGCCATGTCCCGAGCTTCGTCGGCTTGGTCCAGCGCGTCTTCGTGGGACGTTTGATTGCCCTGTTCATCGTAGGCTCGGACCCTCGGGACGCCGTACTCCAGATCCATAGGGAGGACAGCCTCTGCACCGTACACCATGAAGAAGGGTGTGAAGCCCGTGGCTCGATTCGGCATAGTCCTTAGACTCCATATCACTGCCGGGAGCTCCGTCAGCCATCTCATGCCGAATTTATTCAATCGGTTGAATATCCATGGCTTAAGGCCTTGGAGAATCATGCCGTTGGCACGTTCTACCTGGCCGTTCGTCCTCGGGTGGGCGACGGCTGCCCAGTCCACTCGTATGTGGTACTCGTCGCAGAAAGCCAGAAATTTCTTTCCAGTGAACTGTGTGTCATTGTCAGTGATGATGGAGTTCGGGACACCAAACCGGTAGGCGATGTCGGTGAAGAATAACACCACTTGAGCCGAGCTGATTTGGGCGATCAGCCGAGCCTCGATCCACTTCGAGAACTTGTCGATGGCGACAAGCAAGTGGGTGAAGCCCCTGGGCACCTTCTGGAGGGGCCCGACAAGGTCCAGTCCCCATACAGCGAACGGCCAAGTGAGTGGGATCATCTGGAGGGCTTGAGACGGCAAGTGAGTCTGCCGAGCATAGTAGTGGCACCCTTCGCAGGAGCGTACCACCTCAGTAGCATCGGCCACGGCGGTTGGCCAGTAGAAGCCTTGTCGAAAGGCGTTACCGACCAGGGTTCTCAACGCCGCGTGGTGACCGCAGGCTCCGGCGTGTATCTCTTCAAGCAGGCGTTTGCCCTGACTGAAAGGAATACAGCACTGAAGCACACCCGAGGGACTCCGTCGGTAGAGGCTACCGTCGATCATAGCGAAAGACTTGGCTTTGCGAGCCAGTCGTCGTGCTCTGGTCTTGTCCGAGGGCAAAACGCCTCGGACGAGCCAGCTGACCAGCGGCTCGCGCCAGTCTGGTTCGTCGTCGTCCATCTCGGCTTCGATCTCCAATGCCTCGGCTTCGTCGCCGTCCTCAGCCAGGGTCTCGGGTGACTCTCCTTCGCCGGAAGGGTCGGCAGCCCCCGAGGGGCTTGCGTGGCTTGGAGACGATCCGGGTTCTCCCGGGGGCTCGGGGGTCTTCTTCTTCCCCTCAGCCCCCGAGGGATCGGCATGGACCGAGGGCTTGTGGAGGTCATTGGCGAATACGCCCGTCGGGACCGTGGCCCTTTCGGATGCGATTTTCGCCAACTCATCGGCCTCCTCATTGTATCGACGCGCGATGTGGTTGAGCTCGAGGCCGTCGAATTTTTCCTCGAGCAACCGCACCAGCTTGCAGTAGGCGGCCATTCTAGGGTTCTGGCATGTTGAGTCCTTCATGACCTGATCCACGACGAGCTGGGAGTCGCCTCGGACCTCGAGGCGTCGGATCCCGAGCTCGATGGCGATGTGGAGACCGTTGACTAGAGCCTCGTATTCGGCCACGATGTTGGAAGCCATGAAGTGTAGCCACAGTAGGTACTTGAGCCAGACCCCGAGGGGTGAGATGAAGACGATGCCTGCGCCAGCACCAGTCTTCATCATCGACCCGTCGAAGTACATGACCCAATATTCTTCTTGGGTCGGGAGTGGCGGTAGCTGTGTCTCGGTCCACTCTGCCACGAAGTCCGCAAGCACCTGGGACTTGATGGCTTTGCGTGGCGCGTAGGTGATGCTGTCACTCATGAGCTCGATGGCCCACTTGGCGATCCTCCCATTCGTTTCCCGATTTTGGATCACCTCCCCGAGGGGGAAGGATGACACCACGGTCACGGCATGGGATTCGAAGTAGTGCCGCAACTTGCGTCGAGCAAGAACGATCGCGTACACTAGCTTCTGAATCTGAGGGTAGCGTATCTTGGTCTCAGACAAGACTTCACTGATGAAGTAGACCGGCCGCTGTACCGGTAAGGCGTGTCCTTTTTCTTGCCGCTCCACGACGATCGCTGCACTCACAGCCTGGTTGGTAGCAGCGACATGCAGTAAGAAACTCTCCTCCTTCGTAGGAGGCACAAGAACCTGGTGCTTTTGAAAGTAGAGCCTTAAGCCTTTCGAGGGCTTCCTGGGCCTCGGTGGTCTAGGTAAAGTGCTCGTTTTTCTTTAGCAACTGATACAAGCGAAGACCCTTTTCGTCGAGCCTTGAGATGAACCGACTCAAGGCCGCGAGACACCCCATGAGCTTCTGCACGCCCCTGAGGTTCCGGATCGGACCCATTTGCGTGATGGCCGATATCTTTTCCGGGTTGGCTTCGATGCCACGCTCGGAAACGATGAACCCGACGAGCATGCCCCGTGGGACCCCGAAAACGCACTTCTCGGGGTTTAGCTTTATGTTTTTCTTTTTAAGGCAGTCGAATGCCTTTTCTAGGTCGGCTACTAAATCACTCGCCTTCCTAGATTTTATCACTATATCGTCTATGTAAGCCTCAACGGTTCGCCCGATGAGGTCCCCAAAAACCTTGAGCATGCAACACTGGTAAGTTGCGCCCACGTTTTTGAGGCCAAATGGCATGGTTACGTAACAATATGCCAAAAGGAGTAATGAAAGAGGTCGCTAATTCGTCGGACTCTTTCATGCGGATATGATGGTAACGGGAATAAGCATCAAGAAAGCAAAGTCATTCACAGCCAACAGTAGAATCTACTATTTGGTCTATGCGAGGTAATGGAAATGGATACTTAGGACAAGCTTTATTTAAACTAGTGTAATCGACACACATTCTCCATTTTCCTTTTTTCTTTTTAACCAAAACAAGATTTGCTAACCATTCTGGATGGCAGACCTCCTTGATGAATCCGGCCGCCAAAAGCTTCTGCACCTCCTCCTCGATGGCTCGGCGCTTCTCCTCGTCGAATCGGCGCAGGCGCTGCTTCACCGGCTTGGACCCGGCCCGGATGTCCAAGGAGTGCTCGGCGACCTCCCTCGGGATGCCTGGCATATCCGAGGGACTCCATACAAACACGTCGGCGTGCTTGCGGAGGAAGTCGACGAGCACAGCCTCCTATTTCGGGTCGAGGGTGGCGTGGATCTTCAGCGCCCTGCCGTTGGGGGAGCTTAGGTCGAGGAGCACCTCCTTCACCCCCTCAGCGGGCTCAAAGGTGCCCGTGGCCTTCTTGGGGTCGGGGACCTCCTTTTCCAACCTTTCGAGGTCGGTCATAAGGGCCTCTGACTCCACCAGCGCGCCGGCGTACTCGCAGCACTCGATGTCGCGCTAGTACGCGTGCTGGTAGGAGGCGCTGATGGTAATTACCCCCTTTGGCCCTGGCATCTTGAGCTTGAGGTAGGTGTCGTTTGGGACTGCCATGAACTTGGCGTAGCATGGCCTCCCAGGGATGGCGTGGTAGGTGCCGTGGAAGCCTACCACTTCAAATGTCAGGGGCTCCTTCCTGAAGTTGTCAGGAGTCCCGAAGTAAACGGGCAGATCGATCTGCCCGAGGGGTTGCACGCTCTTTCCGGGCACTATCCCGGGGAACGGGGATGTCGTGGCCCGGAGGAGCGAGCGACTGATCCCCATCAAGTCAAGGGTCTCAGCGTAGAGAATATTGAGGCCGCTGCCTCTGTCCATGAGGACTTTGGAGAGCCTCGTGTTGCCGACAACCGGGTCGACAACAAGCGGGTAGCGTCCCGGTGATGGGACGTAGTCCGGGTGGTCGTCCCGGCTGAAGGTGATAGCGTCATGGGACCAGTCGAGGAAGCGCGGTGTCGCTGGTCCAATGGAGTAGACCTTCCTGCGCTCGCGCTTTCGCTGCCGCGGCGTAGGGGCGGTCCCGGGCCCGCCGAAGATCATGAGGCATTTGTCGATGGGCGGGAACTCATCGTCCTCCCCGCCCTTGTCCTCCTGATCCCTGGCGGGTTTCTTGCCGGTGTCGTCCTTGAACGGCTGCCGGCTGTAGTGCTTCTTGAGCATCACACACTGTCCGAGTGTGTGATGCACCGGACCCTGTTGATAAGGGCACGGCTTGCTGAGCATGTCGTCGAAGCGGCCTCGAGGGGGTCGTTCCCTCTTGGGCTCGGTGGCCGCCACGAGGGAGTCATCGCGGAGTGGGGCCTTTGCCTTCCCCATCTTCTTGTTGTTCGGGCCTCGGGAAGAGGTGCCCTCGGGGGCCTCCTCCTTCCGTTTGCCCTTGGGGTCGGAGAAGAGGGCTCCTACCACCTCATCCCCCGAGGCGAAGCTGGTAGCGATCTTCATGAGCTCGGAGACACTGGTGGGTGTCTGGCGCCCGAGCTCATGAACAAGCTCTTTGCAGGAAGTTCCTCCGGCAAACGCTCCGACAACGTCGGAGTCGGTGACCTGGGGCATCTCGTTGTACTGCTTGGAGAAGCGCCGGATGTAGTCCCGGAGGGACTCGCCCGGTTTTTGCTTGCAGCAGCGGAGGTCCCAGGAGTTACCAGGGCGCACGTACGTGCCCTGGAAGTTCCCTACAAAGATCTTGACCAGATCGCTCCAGTCAAAGATCATCCGCGAGGGAAGGTGTTCTAGCCAAGCTCTTGCAGAGTCGGCGAGGAACAGGGGGAGGTTGCGGATGATGATGAGGTCATCCTGCGCGCCGCCAAGCTGGCACGCAAGACGGTAGTCCGCTAACCAGAGTTCGGGGTTAGTTTCCCCCGAGTACTTGGCTATGTTGGCCGGTTGTCGGAACCGGGACGGGAACTTGGCCCTTTGGATGTCCTCGCTGAAGACGCGAGGTCCTGAGGGCTCGGGTGAGGGTTCACGATCCTCATCCGAGTCGTAGCGGCCCGCCTCGATGGACGTTGTAGCCGCGCGCGGCTCCGTCAGTCTTTCGCCGACCGCGGGCTTGTAGAATGGCTCGGACGTCGACGTCCTTGCCAAGCCGCTGGTGGACTGGCGGGGCCCTTGGAGCCTCGGGTCGAACCGAGGCTTCGCGCTCGTGACGTGCTATGCCGCCACGCTGGTGACTTTCAGCGCCACGGTGTCGCGACGCTGAGCTTTCCGCCTGGAGGACAGCTGCATCCTCCAGGAGGTCCTTGAGCTGATTCCTGAGCTATCGTGCCTCCTGGGTGGAGGGCTCAGGTATGCTCCGGAGCAGCATCGCTGCTTTCGCGAGCTTTCGTCTTGCCCGGGGGGCGGCCCCCGGTGTCTCGGCCCCGTCGTCAGCAACGATTCGGGCCTGGACATCTCGGGCTCGACGCCGAGCTGCTCCTCCATCGCTCTGCCGCTCGTCGCGCTCCAGCATAGCTCGCAGCTGGGTGAGGCGCAAGCGGTCCTCGTCCATCCTCGCCTCAAGCTCCCGGAGCTGCTCTAGCTCCAGGGGTTTGAGGTGCGGGGCGAGAGGTTCCTGCCCCCTGATCCAGTGGCGGAGCTGACCGTGCGGGCTGCGGGGCCGCTGGAGGGGGCGTGACTTGTTCGTGCTGGGGTTGCGACGGAGGGGGTATGTCGTCATTGCCCCCCGAGTGGACATCCTCCACCCGCCCCTCATCACGGTGCATCAAGTTGTAGCACTCCTGAGTGGGGTCGATGTAGGACATGGTCCGAGTTGGAGATGACGCTCGGTGCATTCTCCCCCGAGTCATCGGTGTGGGCGGCGAAGTCCACATTTGCCCAGAACTCGTCATCATCAGTCGCTGTAGCTGCGACGAGACGACGAGGTCTGGCCATAACGGTCCCTTCCCTCTGAGTGTTCTCGAGGGGTGAGGTTGATGGTGGTATCTGTTTTCCCACCGCCATGTGTCCTGGCACTTTCCCCAGGGGATGGCGGTGAGGATGCCACGTGGTCTCCCACGAGGCTGTCCTGGCGCTCGAGGCGCTGGACTGGAGTGTCCGACAGCTCGTGCAATAATGCATGAACTGCATGAACGTGGGCATCCATGGCGGTCTGGAGCCCAAAGAGGGACGACGGCGCCGTTCCCCTCCCCCGGTGAGGGCGGAGAGAAAGATCGGCTGGCGTTGCGTCTCCGCTCTCGCCCGTCCTTCGGGCAGTAAGCGGATACGTGACCGCTGGTGCCGGAGATCCCGGGATAGCGGCTGGTGCAGTATTGGCTTCCCCCGTTAGGGGTGCTTGGTTGGCCACATCTCCCGCGGCGAGAGGCTGGTTGGCGCTGCTGCGCCTCCTCCTCCTGATCTGCCGAGAGCGGCGTGCAACGTTTCTCCCGTCCTCTGAGGCGGGTGGAAGCGTTGCGGGGGTCCCTTCTCCGGCCGCCTGCGGGGCCAGAGTTGGGACGCCAACGACGCTGGGCCCGATCGGGCACAGGTTCATCTCGAGCCCTTGGCCGGTGGCCACGAACTCGAGAGTCCCGAACCGGAGTACCGCGCCAGCGGGAAGCGTGGTGGAGCTGGCTGCCATCCGAAACCTACGCCAGCGCGCAAAAGGCCCCTACCTGGCGTGCCAATTGTCGGTGCTAGTTTTAGTTGGGGCTAACACCGGCTAGTAAATATGTGTTTTGCGATTGAGGCTATGGATGGTGTGCAAAGGGAAACATAGAGATTATACTGGTTCAGGCCAAGCAAGCCCTACGTCCAGTGGAGAGGAGAGTCGTGTTGCCTTGCACCGGGGTGCTTGTAGTAGGGGGTTACAAGCTAGGCGAGAGAGTGAAGTGCTCCCAGGTCTCTTGTGTTGTCTAGGTGTCTGCAATTCGTTCGCTGTTGATGTGTATGTATCGGTGAGAACTTAGGATTTCCGGGGTGGTCCGTCTAAAGCTGGCATCTGCTCTCCCTTTTATAGTCGCAAGGGAGAGGCAAGGGCAGCGTTTACAATGCTACGTATGAGTTGCTGTTCCTCGTTTGACTATGGTCAGCTACGGTCTTTTCTCCGCGTCTCCAGGGTACGGCCGTAGTGGTTCGCACGATCTTGGTGAGTTCCAAGGCGGCAACAGTCGTCGGATTACGGCATGTCGTCAGCTACGGTCTTTTCTCCGCGTCTCCGGGTATGGCCGTAGTGGTTCGCACGATCTTGGTGAGTTCCAAGGCGTACGGCGTGCCGTAGGGTCACACCTGACGGCTGTCCTTCCGCACGATGTGACAAGAGGGTGAGTCGTCTCGGGACGTTGTCTCCCGAGGCTCGGGACTCCTGAAGGCGTGATGGGATGGAACAGGGTGATATCTCCCCATGGTCATATTTCCGGCCTTTGAACAGTACTATCCGAGGGTTAGGTGGGCCCGGATGGAAGGCGTGCTCATCCTTTCGAGTGGACAGTGCAGTAGGCGCCTTTCCCGTTCTTGCGTAGCCCATCGTCAGGCGCTCGGACTGTCGCAGTCGGAGTTGATAGACCCCGGCGGAAAACGGGGCGGCGCACCGTAGACCATACCGTGTGAGAGGACGACCGTAGTGGGCCTATCAAATCCGCTGCCAGGGAAATTCTGACAGGTGGTATGGCCGTCAGGGGCGTGCGAAGCACAGTTGCGTCGAGAATCTCGCCTGACGGGACAGTGCCTGTAAACTGGTCAGAGAGGTCTCTTGTGGTCCAAGATTGCTCTGCTGACATCACCGGTGCCTTGGATGCCTTTGTGAGATTGCGCTCGAGGGGGATGGGGAAGCTCGGGCGAATCTGAGAGTGGGCGCCAAGGGCGCCACTCTCACGAGCTCTCCCGCGGAGGCTCGGGCGAATCGGAGATTTGGGCGCCGAGGGTGCCGCTCTCGGGCGAATCGGAGAATTGGCTATCATTGGTGCAATGACGTCGTGGGCCTCCGTAGGCGTGGCCTTCGTGGACTTCCACTGGCCTTACTGTAACAACCCTAAAAATCCCAACCAATTAAAAATTTTCATTTATTTATTATGAAAACCCATTTTTCTTGTGCAAGCATATAGGTTTCATTATGAATTTGGTAAATAAAGGAGTATAGCTTGCATTTTAATTCCATTCACATAGAATAATAACTTATGCATCACATTTGGGATTTATTGCAATTTATGTTTGTATTTACTCAATATTTAAAATGGGTAATATATGTATTTATACACTATAGTGAAATTAGAAAAAGAAAAGAAAATGAAAAGGGAGTGAGAGCAAGGCTAGCCATTCGGCCCAGCCGGCCTGCTGAACCAGCCCAAACACCGCCGCGGCCCATCTCTCGCGCGCGCGTTGAGTCACTGCCGCAACGACCCCACCCGTCAGCGTTTTTCCTCTCGCTACTGTTCTTCTTCTCACCTCGCGAAAGACGGTGGCCGACAGAGTCATGCAAATGGCGTGACCGACAGCACCACGCATGGCAGAGCCCTGACCCCGCTGTCCCTCGCCTGTCCCCTGCCTTACTCGCCAAGAAGCCCGCGCGCACCACCGAAACCCTAGCTCGGGAGCACCGATGGTCTCCACGTGCCCCCCTTCGCCGCTAATCGTCGTCCGCCGCCACGCCATGCCCTGGCCGTCTATAAAAGGAGTCGCCCCGAAGCCCTAGACCTCGTCCCACTCGCCGCCGCCGCGCTGCGGCACAACCACGACACCACATCACACCGAGAGAGAGAGCGAAAGAGGAAGGTGGAGCGGAGAAGGAGAAGCTGCCGGAGCGCCGCCGCCGCGGAGCACGCTGGAGCCGGACACGGAGGAGAAGCCCGAGCTGCGGACGAGGAGTGGCACGGCACTGCGATCGCTCTGCACGGCTCCGACTCGCACTGCACCGCCATCCTAGCTTCACCGACACCACGGTGAGCCACCGCACGCCATGTCCGAACCTCGCCCTGCTTTTGCCATGGCGTTTCGCCCACGGGACGCGCAGGCATGAGCCTTTACCGGCTCAGGAAGATCACCTGCACCATGCACTCATGCGACCGGCCGAAACCCCCAGACTACAAGCTTTGCTAGACCGAGAACGCAGCACGACGCATTCTCGGCAGAGCGCGCTCACCACCGACGCGTTCCGACGCCGAATCAACCGTTCCGAGCATTCCGACTAGCACCCGGATAGGTTAGAGCGTCGTGGAGCACCGCCACGACCCCCCCCCGAGCTAGCTACGCGGATCTAAGCGCTAGGGGAAAGCCTCGTCCGCCCTGCTCGTGTGCGTTGTGACCTCACCGGAGCTCCGCCGTATGCAGTGGGAGAGAAGGAGGCCATACCACGACTCTAACCCGCCACCATCTGGTCGGACGACTACCTGAGCACGCCAATTGGGGAAAGCCAAGCCCTGTCTTGCCAAAATATGGTCATCGCCGCCCTGTCATCGTCCGCCGCACCAGAGAGACACCGCCGCCTTGAACAGACACCCTGGAACCCTGCTAGCACCAAATTGAACGTCGGATCCCTGTCAACAGAGCTCGGGGTGGCGGATTCACTACTCCTCAGACCTTGTCGCGCCTCGCCGGAGCCCTGCCGGCGCAACGGCCTCACCGTCGGCGACCGGAGCATCTCAATACCGCGACCAGGAACAAAAACTGACACATTTTGGACTCTAGAACACACCACTAGCCCGACGGCTAACTGTGAGAACCACCCCCGACCACTGAGAACCACCCCCGACCACTGAGAACCACCCCCGACCACCGTCGAGCTCGCCCGACCACCGCCGAGCGAAGCCGACGCCCCCCGACCAACGTCAAGCTCGCCCGACCACCGCCGAGCTACGCCGACGCCCCCCGACCAACGTCGAGCTCGCCCGACCAACCGCCGAGCTACGTCGACGCCGGCGACTCTTTGGGAACCAGCATCGAACACCTGGTGGGCGACCATCGGGTCTGTGTTCTGTTGAGCCACCACATGCCGCACTACTGGACCCGCGCGCCACGTGGACCAATCCCGAGCTGCCATCCCCTGATTAATCGGCCATTTTTCCATTTTCAGAAAATAGGATAATCTTCGGAAATTCATAACTTATTCATACGATGTCCAAAAATTGCGCACCATATATCAAAATTCTCAGAAAAATGAGATCTACAATCTAAGACTATGTTTGTGTGCATTTGGCTCTTTATTTTATTGGATTTTTCTGAAAAACTCTATAGGAGTCGCTGGAGGAGGATCTGACTAAGGAAGACGACCACGAGTACCTTTAGGAGCTAGGAGACGACTACGAAGGTGCCACGTCCCACCAAATCCTTAGATCCTATTTACGCATTGCAAATGACATTGTTGCTATTGCTTTATGATTATGTATGGATTGGTTGCATGATAGTGTAATTGAATTCCCTACCTTGATAAGACTTTACTCTGCTGTCCGCTGCTAGGATAGCTGCTGCTTAATTTACTGTTACTCTTCCACTACTTACTACTTGCTATATGCTGTGTGGTGGAATTTGGACGGTGTATAACTGATTATAACCACTGGGAGAGAGTGCTGCTTGCGTCTTGGGTGCGTGGTAAGTGTTGATGTCGACCAAGTGGGATGTGAGACAAGCCCATGGGGCAAGTCGTGCCGGGGGTGCAACCTGGGCATCCCCAAGCGAGATACCTGTGGCGGGTAAAGATTTGAGGAGGTTCCGGGTGGGATAGCCTTGGTGGTTCGAAGCCCGTGGATGGAGGTGCTGTGATGGCACGGGGAGAGTATCCCCTAAGTGAAGATGCCTGCTTGGTCAAACCTAGGACGGACTAGTTTCAGGTTCATGGGAATCCTTTTCTACTCACTCCCTTCTGATGGGCAGGAGACGGCTGGACTACTTGGTAGGACGGTGCCACTACTGCTAGGATGAGAGGTGATAAGGGTGGACGGAGACGGTTGATGGGTTCCCGTTCCGTTCTAGATGCGCAGTACCATTGGATGGGCCCGGTACTGTGTCTCCCAGTCTCAGCATAACGGTGTAGGATCCGGAATATCCCAGGGCTGAGTGGTAGGGTGGCATCGACTTAGGCAAGCAAGCACCCGGAATTCTGCCTAGGTGTTTGCGCAACACCTATGATGGCTAATCTTGTGGGTAGTGAAACCTCTGCAGAGTGTACGGTTGATCGATCGATACATATGCCAACCTGTTGGCTATGGACCTTTCCTGTGAAGCTTCTACTAGTGTAGTGAGTGTTCTCTTCTCCCCCCTGGATGACATTTTTCTGGCAGTGTACCCGCTGTGGTAGTGTGCCGCTGAGATAGGCCCGAGAGGGAGTTGGGCCTGTCGAATGAGAGTGAGGTGTGGGTATGTGAGATGTGGTGATGGGAAAAGGGATGATGGTGTAATTGGAGATAAAACTTGACTACTTAAACATTGTTTACAGCTACATAGGAAACCTCAGCCTATAGGTCTGCTTGTATAGCCTTGCATCCACTTTCCACAAAGCAAATGCTGCATAGGTGGGCTCCGTGGCCAGTACATATCGTACTGATAAATTTACTGTCAGGTGACGAGAATGAGTACGACTTCGAGGAAGATGATGGCGAGGAATAGGGTCACGTGCTACACTCAAGTTGGCCGTGAAGGATGAATCGTTTCCGCATCTTCTAAGCTTCTCTGAATGTTGATTCCGCCAATGTGGCGATGTAATGAATGTTTATGTAAGACTTAATTACCGTTGTATGGATCCTGGTATCAACTGAGATATGGGTAATTTCATGGATTGTCCCAAGCAATCTGTTGAATTACAATTCGAGCCTGTGGATTTCCTTTCGTGGAAATCGAGGTCGTTTCACTTACTTGGGTCGGGCTGCGTTGGAAATGATCGTTTTTGCGTTGAAGTTGGGTACCCCAAACTTTGGTACCCGACAGTGATATACAATATTTTTACGCCGCAACCTATAGCACGTTTTTTGGCTCGCTCTCCTACCGCAGAAAAGCAACAAATTATACAAATATATTTCTCATGTAGCCATATTATCTTAATTAATATGTGCCTAAATTATGATTTTTAGAATGGATTTTAATTTCAAGGATGCAAACGAGGCGTTAAGGTTAAAACAGACAATTTCTTATGGCCATCAGGGTTCAAATTAAAACTTTGACAAAATTTCATAGAAAGTTTATGAAACATCCTCGATTTTCCACGATGGGAAAATCCACAGAATGAGATATAATGTGATAAAACCATAGATTGATCTTATCGCATTATCATATATCAGTTGATATTAAAGTCATACATCGAGAATTCTTACAAAATATTACATCAACTGAGGGGACACCTATTACAGGGTTAATCTAGCAGGAAGCATATCTAGTTGTCATCAGAGTTGGCGGAATATGTCGTCGAGTGAAGGCTTCTTCTTCACGGGTACCATCAGAGTTATTCTTGGCGCAGCATAGTCTTCATCTCTTGAACCAAACCTGAGCGTAGGCACGAGACCGTCTAATCCTTCGTATCTCAATTTCTCTGTTAGTCAGGTAATCTGCACACCGCCAGATATGTGCAGGCCGTGGTCAGCACCGATGAGCCTTAGTGGAAAAGAGAAAATAAAGGATCTGGCGATCCTAGTATTTGGCTGTGGTTTGCATCCTATGCAAAGTAGCATCAAGTAATAATATCATATTAGTTGTCAAGTTTTAACCCATCTCATCAATTCCCATTCCAATCCATCATTCCACCCATACGCCACCTCACACCCACACCTCGCACTCAGTCGACAGGCCCAACTCCCTCTTGGGTCCTGTCTCAACGGCACACTGCCACACCGGGCACACTGCCGGACAATCATCAACCAGGGGAGAAAAGAATATCGCTCTCTACACTAGACAGAGCTTCACAGGAAAGGTCCATAGCCGATGAATCGGCATATGTATCGATCGATCAACCATACACTCTGCAGAGGTTTCACTACTCACAAGATTAGCCATCATCGATGCTGTACAATCATCTAGGCAGAATTCTGGGTGCTTGCTTGCCTAGGTCGATGCCACCCTACCACTCAGCCCTGGGTAACTTCGGCCCTACGCCGAAACGCTGAGACTGGGAGACGCGGTACCGGGCCCAATCAGTGGTACTGCGCATCTAGGACGGTTCGGGAATCCCACATCCTTTACCGCCCACCCTAATCACCTCACAACCTAACAGTAGTGGCACCGCCCTACCAAGTAGTCCAGCCGTCTCCCGCCCATCAGAAGCGAGTGAGCAGTAAAGGATTCCTATGAACCTGGGCTAGTCCTTCCTAAGTTTGACCAAGCAGGCATCTCCTCTTAGGGGATACTCTCCCCGTGCCACCACGGCACCTCCATTCACGGGACTTCAATGCACATCCCGGAACCACCTCATAAGTCATTACCCGCCACAGGTATCTCTCGTGGGAATGCCCAGATGCAACTCCCGGCAAGACTTGCTTACACAGCTCGTCGCGTATCCCACTTGGTCGACTCGACCCTCACCACACACCCAAGACACACGCAGCACGCTCACAATCCACCAGCCCGGCATCCCAAGCCAAACCATTCCCAGGGGTTCACCACCAGCATCACATCATAGATACAATGCGAGTGGAGTTAATAGATAAATATAGTGATGTAACATGTAAGCAAACAGGTAGATAGAAATATGTATAAAAGAGCGTGAGCGCGAAGCCAGGTGGTATAGTAGAGTGGTTGCAAGCGGGGTAGTAACGGCTTAGGTAGTAACATGCATCATATACTAGCAAAGGAGTAAATATAAAGCGCTAGCAATTCTAGATTTACAATGTCTAATAGGATTCTCTAAAAGAAGGTGCTGCCATGACACCTGCAGTTGTCGAGGAAGTAGTGGTACGAGCACTCCTCAGTTAGTGTAGTCAGTTCTGCTGGATCACCTCCTCCAGGGTGACTCCATTCCGCGGGTTCTTGCGCCGTCCACGTTCTCTTCCAGTGGGTCTTGATCCGATCGTCGCTAATCCGGAAACGGCTACTCCGCGAAGCAATACAATAAAACACCCAATTCACCAAAAGATAACGGGACGCGGGGAGATCCATTAATACAAGAGAAATAATAAAAGATACATGAATTAGGCCCTCTCGGTGTATGTCCGATTTCATCAGGCCAAAGAAACAGGAGTGGTGGTTTGCTAAGCACAAGCATAAGTCATAGCCAAGCCAATATGGCTTTATAATAAATGGTTTAGGCCAAAGCTTATCCATAGCAAACACCACGGCACACGATCTTCCGACCCAAACGCTATGGAGGAGACGGGGGTAGGAGGACGAGCCAAGCAAGGAGAGGATCGAGGGATTTATTGACAAGAAATGTTGCACGAGAAAGAGCGAGTGTTTAATCCACTTGTAGGGTACCAAGGCTGTGATTCAAACGGGTACAATCATACAAGCGTTTAAACACCAAGAATCAAAAGAGAGAGAGAAGTTAGCTAGGCATATCCATATTATATTCTCAGTCACATCTTCGGTGAAGATGGTTTGAAGCGGTCAACCAAGTCGACCCGCATAGGTCTGAGATCTTAATATAGACCATAGCTTCGCTAACAAAAGAAGTCAGTCCGGTCTTTGATCCTGTCACCGTGAGTAAGACGGGATCGAACAGAGCGGGCTAAACGAACAGAGAGCGAGAAGCATAAAATAATAGTGGTCTACTCCTTCCAACGCACACGCCACGGAATAGACGGGGCGTTAGAAGAGAGCGATAGGTGAAAGAAGCAAGTGCGCAAACCACTCGTAGGGTACCACGACCTAGGTGCACTGGCACTAAGTCATTACTCGGATCATAGCAGTGCGGTTGTCACCGCAAGAATCGGAGGAATGCTACGGTCGCGCAGGGTACGAGCATACGAGGGTCAGGCACAAGAAGTCAGAGAGTGGCAACGCGAGGTCAGATTACACTCGGTCATTACGGCCATGGCGAGACGAATCCCGCGATCGCAATATCCGAACGAAGTACGATCCCACAACCGGCTCGAAGGCACGTCACACAGACAAACAACATGACAACCAGCAATAAGAACCAATGACACGACTCAAATGACACAATATAAGACAGCGGAGTAGCATAATTCCATAGCATTATGATAGATAGATCCTGTATTACAGATTTAGATAAAGACAGATCGTGAGGACAGGGTACAACAGATAGAATATAAGGATAGGGTACAACAGATATAGACATATCGTAAGGATAGGATACAGTATGATGGATAGATGTACAAGGAGTAAGAGCAGGGGTCCAATAGTCCGGCGTCGTATATCACTTTGGCTTTCTAACCGTCCAACATTATCTATGGGGCCTCACGAGGTGGCAACAGGGCTATGGCACATGGTCGGACAGGGCCAGTGTCTAAGAAAAAGTAGCGAGGCTTGCTTCTACACGTCCTGGCTCCACTGGGCCAACTGCTGGTACCTACTGGCCTGCTATGGCTTGCTACGGCTAGTCATGGCCGGCTGCTGGCTGGTCGTGGCCTACTGCTGGCTGGTCATGGCTGGCTGTGGCCTGCTGCTGGCTGGTCGCGGCTGGCCACGGCTGGCCGGGCGGGGCTGGTGACTGGCCGAATGAGGCTGTGGCTGGCCGGAGGTGGCGTCAAGTGGCCGGGAGGCGGCGGAGCATGGCCGGGTTCCAACGGTGTGCACGGTAGCTAAGGTGAAGCTTGGACGGGGCGTCGGTGCGTGTCGGGGCAATCAGGCAAGACTTCCAGAGATCTTCTCCTTTGTTGATCGACGTCCTTTGTGTCCTTCGGTGCCATGAGTAGAGTGGCGACGGTCTCAATGTCCAAGGCACAAGGTAAATCCGGAACGGGATCACGGTGGTGGTTTGGGTAGTCCACGGCCACGCCGACGTTCTTGGAACGCCGGTGGTTCGATTTGGCTAAATGGGTCTCGTGTCGTGTGTGCGCGTGTCCTGAGCCGGGAGAGGCTCGGCCTACGCGTCCCTGAGGTGGGACGCCATGGCTCATGTGGCGGGTCCGGTCACGGTGGCGGTGCCCGCCATAGGGGAGAAAGTCGTGGCTCACCGAGGGCTTGTGGACGGCAGATCGCTTGTCGCGGGTAGGGCTCGTTGCCGGCAGAACGTGAACGGGGAGAGCTCCATTGTGGACGAGGCAGCAAGGGTCCGCGCGGTCGTCTGGTGAAGCGGCTCTAGCTCCAGGCGACGCTGCGTGCGTGGTTGACGTCATGACGTGGTCCGGTGGCTTCGCAGGGCGCCATAGTCGTGGACGGGGTGTTGCGTGATTGCTGCCCTGTGCAGTGGAGAACAGCGGCACGAAGGCCAGCTTCAGATGGTGTTCGATAACAGTGAAGAGGAAAAGCCTTGGGACCGAGGGCGCTCACCGGCGAATAGAAAACTCCTGTGAGGTGGTCCAGTGAGATCACAGTCTCCCGGCGGGCGGCTACTGGCGGCACCGGTGGTTGGCGAAGTGTGACACAGCACGGGGACGGCTCCGGGTCACCGTGGAGGCGGTCTTGCCGTGGCCTCGGGCTCAGTGGGAAGAGGCACCGATGGCCAAGGCAGTGGGCCGACGCTGCTATCGTGGAAGGCGTCGGCGTGGAGCAGCAGGGCGGTCTCCTGGTGCTGAGGTGGTGCACGGCGTCGCGACGGGGTGACGCAGTGTCCATGGCCGGCGTCCCGATGAGGTAGCGACGTGGTGGAGGTGCAAAGCTCCGGCGTCGTCGGCCTTCGGCGAAGAAGATGACTATGGTTCGAGCGCGTCGTGGTCTGCGCATGATGTCGCGCGGCTTGATGCGGAGCAGCGGTCCGCCGGCGTCACGAGTTCGGTCGTGGACGACGCTGCGCGGCTCGGTGGTGTGCGGGTGACGTCGCAGCGAGGCTCCGGCGTGCACGAGGTGAGGCGACGCGGCTCGACGGAGTGGCTCCAGGCGGATGGTGGTCGTGGCCGCGGCACGGCGAACGCGGCGCGCGGCGTTGACAGGAGGTAGAAGAAGGCGGCGGCGTGCTGGAGGAGGAAGGGGAACAGTGGAGCGGCGCGGCGGCTGTGTCCGTCTTATACGAGTGGTCGCGTCTAGGGTTTGGGCACGGACGGCGATGCGTCTCGACTTCCGTACCTACGTCCACGCGGCAGGCATCGAGCGACGCGGACGTCGAGGGAGCGGGCGGTGCGTGTGCGAGGGGCACCCGCCTGGGTGGCGGCGGCGGCGGCTGGGAGGCGCCCATCGCCTCTAGGGTTTGCGGGCGCGGTAGACTGGGCCAAACGGGCCGCGTGGGGCGAGCTGGGCTGAGGGGCACTGCTGGCTGCTGGCTACGAGCTGGGCCGCACGCGAGAGCGTGCAGGAGGGGCGCGGCTGGGTAGGCCAATCGGGGCGGTTGCGTAGGAGGGGAAAGGAAAGGGCTCGTGGGCCGACTGGGAGAGAAGAAAAAGAAATGGGAGAAGGGGTTTTGGCCTGAGAAAGGGTAGGGGTGTTGTCCATTTGTCAAGGGAATATTAGGGATATACTAACAAGGGCTTTTCCTTGATGAGGTAATGGGAGAAAAATAGGAATTCGAGGAAGTTGAAAAGATTATACGGTTGCCGCAATGAATCGAGATAATAATTAAGTGGGCTTGCGGATCTTATTATAGATTGGAATGATAAGTCAGAAGTGATCCGAGATTTGAGAATGACGGATTCGGAAGAGGGTAGCTACGGACTTGTGCTCTCCGACACAAAACCCTAGTCCATCTAAGAAACACCGACAAAATCCTACAAGAAATTTATATATATGCATGTGACGGTTGTTAGGTGTTAGTAACGGTTAGACCTAGAAACTACATGATGCACATATCAGTAAGAAAAATTTTAGAAAGTTCGGATTTTTAGGTTATCGGGAAAACCCGGGTTGTTACAGTTTATGGATTTTAGGTGTGACCTAATGAAAAAACAATACGAATACGATTGTGCACGTGGACGCGTAGTTAGGATAATGGCGAAGGACTGGAGGGATAGAATACGACAGATAGGACTAGCGACAATAATCTTCAGATACATATCATAGCTTTCAGATGGCACCCGTCGTAGATCTATTGGCTCCTCTCTCGTCGAAGATAATGATTCCTTGTCGTTCGTCGTATTTGCTTGGTCACGAGAAACAAAATCAAGAACCAATCGGGCCCGGCCCACGAAGGTCAGGTCCAGATTGCCAACGAGACCAGCTTTGAGTGTTCCACAAATTTGATTGGTTTCTGCTGTTCTGCAGCACGAGACTATGAAGGAATTCCAACTATGAATGGCATGCAGCAGATGCCGCCAGTGTATGGTTCAGCAGCTCCACAATGCTCACACGATTGCACCTTTCCTGACATTAGACTGATCTTATCTCACACCGGAAGAAAAACGACGGTAGGTTTTTAACTGCTGAAACTGAAGTAGGAGTACCTTTGTTACATGTGTATGTTCACAGCAGATGAACTTTACTAGCAATTGAACTTTACAGCGTTACGTGTGTATGTTCACAGCAGCACCGTACCCTGTGTGTATGCGTATGTGCCTGCGCAACCTACTACTTCGCGTCCTCCTCCTCCCCATCCTCTTCCTTCCAGACCGGAAGGATGCCTTGCCCAGCCAGCCTCTTGTAAACCCAGAACACCACGTACTTGGACGTTATCCTCTTCTCATCGATCAGGAATGGCTCGATGGTGCTCACTTCGTTGCTGTAGGACGATAGCGCAAAGCCCTTCGGTCCTGCATTGTTTGCTACGAGATCAGTATGCGCTTTGCGCTAACTCAGTAAGCTGGGTTTTTTTATCTTTAGTGACAAAGCCACAAAGGAATGTGTGGATTTATGTGCTACATATCCTACAGCAGAGTAGATGGCGACAGAAAAGATGAGTGCCCATCTAGCCATGCCGTGCATTATTCAGTAATGGGAAGGCAGAGCTGCTGCCTTTTTTCGGACGAGAATAGGCATGGTAATGGCTAACGACCAAAGGCCTTTAGCTGCATTCTACATTCTATTGTTGCTTGAAAAAAGAACTCTAGAGCCTACACTATCAATACAGTACGACGTACTTCATGTCATGTAATGTTCAGACTTCAGAGTAAGCATAGCAGTGCTTGATACTAAGAAATTGGAAAGGAAAATAACACTGGACAACAAAGTCGAATAATGAGAAGATAGAAAAAAAAATGTAAGACAGTATATACCTGTGAGGTCTCCTTTTGGAAAGAAGGCCCAAAAATAATAAGGGACGTCATTCTTTATGAAGGATCCCTCGAGCTGCAATCCATAAGTACTAGATCGATCAGAAATCTGCAAACTAATTTGTGGGAGCGATCTCAAGTTTCTGAATGTGCATTCCAAAAGAAATGTTGGGCTATATATGTTGACATTGTGTTTGGTGAAAGCAGTACGAGATCGATGCAAGGTGATACCAATATCATGTTCCTATTTTTGTAAAAGAATAGGTTTGTGCCTACATAGAGGATGCATGGAATTTAATTTAAAAACAGTGTACACCATCACATTAGAGTAAACAGTTTATCACGGAGTATCGAGTGATATTAGAGCATGCGCTTGACTTGATCACTACAGTATTGTGCTATCGACATCATCGATCAATTTCTTCTTTCTCCATTACAATTTGCAATGCTCTAGAATGAATGAACTGCAGAAACACTAAAGTTCACAAGTGACAGTGAGTGGCATAAACCAAGACGATTTCCTGCTCAATATATACTTGATATTCGGTTACTCCTCAGGAATCAGGATGGCAATTTACGCTAAAAAGGAATCTATTTCTTGCATGCTAGAACAATGCCACCAGTTTCCAGTAACTCTGGGACTGGTACAGGTGCTACGAGCATTCTGTATTTGAGTGGATTAAGCACCGACTACTCACCGTGTTGTTTTGGAAGGCGAGCTGGACCTGGGACACGTTCTCCTCCGCCTCCAAGGCAGCCTTCAGCGGTGGGATGATCTCCTGCTGCATCATCTCCGGCAGCGGCAGCGCCGCGGCCTTCTTTGGCTTGGCGGCCGCGGCTGGCTTCGCCGCCGCCGCCGCTGTGGCCTCCTTGGCACCGTCTGCAGCATCCTTCTTCTTGCTAACTTCAGGAAATCAAAACAGTAGCAGCAAACGATGTCAGCACTTGAGAGTACAGACTGCGTAGAAATTAAACTGGCTCACGCGTGCTGCGTACAATCCAACATTTCTGAAGCGTCACCGTGCCGATAGAGCTTATTCAGAACAGATGCCCCAAAGGCCCAAACCACCCCCACACACAAAAAAAAAATTACGAGGGGTGGCAAGACCGTACCAGTGGTGGAGGTGGACGACTCCTGCACGGCGGAGCAGGAGGCGACGGCGGCGGCGCTACGGGCGCGTGGGAACGCGACGAGAAGTGGCGCCCGCTTCCCGAATAGCGGCGCGGCCGAGCACCTGCACGCCGCGTGGCCAGCAGCGGGGGCGGTCGGCCTCAGAGCGCGCAAAGGCTGAGGCGGCGCCATGGCCATGAGCGTCCGTCCGCGAGGATCGGCGGCGATCAAGCAAGCAAGCAAGAAAACCACCGACGACGGATGGTTTTGTTTCACGATCGGCGGGGCGTTGGCAGCATGCGAATCGCCAAGGCCCCCCGGGGCACGCACGGAGCCAGGCGACAAAAGAACAGAAAGAGATCGGATAGAGGATGAGGCGGCTGGTTTAACTTGGAGACGGCAGGCCAGACAACAACGAGGGAGCGGGGTAGTACCTCCCTCCCTCCCAGTAGTCGAGTGCTGTGCAGGGCTGCAGCAGGAGGAGGGGTCGCTCCTGTCCACTGGTTCTGTTGGACGGCACCGGTTTGGCGCCACGCTATCTGCTCGGCGCCTGCACCTGCGGCTGCGGGCTGCAGCCTCACCGGGCGCAGCACGGGTGCCTGTGAGCCAGCCATTTCGTTCACGGTCCGCAGCTTCAACTTGAAGCGAGGTGGCGCGGGTTTGCGGCCCGTCCGATCGTCGCCGACGGCCTAGATTAATCTGAATATCTGAACAAAAGGTATGCTTACTGTCGTTTTATTTATATTTATTTATATACTGATTGGAAAAAAGAGGTGTCGAATAGTGAAGTCTTTACTTTTCCAACGATAAAGCAATGGCTAGAAGAGCATTGGCCCACCTACAAAGCCACTCACACTCAGGACCATACTTTATATTCTCAGTGCCAGTCAATGTCGTCGATACAAGATTTGAAGTCGTGCTGTGCTACCACCACTACCAGTCATGCGGCTGTGGTTTACTGCTATAGCCACCAGAAAGTGGCGGGCCGCCGGGCCTGTTGCCGGCGAACGGTTAAGCGGCAAATTCGCCGTGGAATGCAGCGGAGGCCCCCTGCGAACGAATCCCCGGTTCCCCGGCCCAATCTATTTCCGACGCGTTGGCTCATCGCGAACTCCGCCGCGTTCAGCTGCCAGCCTGCCGCATAGGCCCGCAACGAGGCCCGCACCCGTAGCTTCTTCTAAGGCCATATATGCTCTAGTGTTACAGTCTTTTCTTTCGAAAATATATATATATATATATATATAATAGCTGCATACTATCTTTACAGGCGAAAGGCTGAGCGGCAAATTCGCCGTGGAATGCGGCGAAGGCCCACGCGAACACCGCACCACCATCCCCGGCCCAAGCAACGAGAATATTTCCAACTCGTTGGCCCTCGAACTCCGCGTTCGGCTGCCAGCCTGCCGCGTAGGCCCGCCCCCGTAGCTTCTGCCAAGGCCATGCTCTAGTGTTACACAGTTTTTTTTCTGACCAAAAAAGAATTATATGTTAGATAATAGCTGCATACTCTTCCTTTTCGGTTTTGCTAAAAAAAATCACACCTCTTCGCTTGTCAGGTAGGTATTTTAGTTATTGGTCTTTACCAATATACGCTATTGTTTTTCGTTTGTCAGAACCGGGCTGCGTATAACGAAGGCAAGATGAGAAGGGAGGATAGGTCATGGGCGCGCGGAAGACGTCTTGCTATACGACGCTTCGCCCACGTCGTATTCCGTGGTTCTCTGCTCCCATCACGGGTATAGCGTGTTGAGCTGCGGTGCCTGCCGCCGTAACTACTCTACTCCCGTCTCGACTCCTGTCAGTTGTCACGATTCCATACGCCCGTCCACATAGACTCGGACCACACTGTCACAACAGCTGGAGGCTTGCAGGTCGCAGGCGTAGACGAGGAGGCTACCGTGCGATTGCCCTGTGAACCCGGTGCACGCCATTACTATTTATGTCGCGCTCGCAGGCACGGGTCTGGTCATCTGGTGGTGGTGGGAGCATCAACCGCGCCGTATCCTGTAATAACTCGGCGTAATTCCCAAATCCTCAGAAATCCATCCGCAGTCACAAAAGGATACGCCCGCCGGCCGCAGCAAACCCCCCCCCCCCCCCCCCCCTCTGACCTGCGGGGCCAGGGCCGATCCCACCGCAGCATCGCGGGGTGCGTTGCGCTCGGCCCGGACCCGGGGACGGGATACGTGTCAAACTAAGGGAGCCGATTATTCAACACGGCGGGCGGGCCCGCGCAGGGGCAGTACCGTCATTAAACAGCGACGGTCAAGAAAGGTTGGCCAGGGTTTGGCGAGAGGCCGAGAAGCATCCGGCGGACGGGCGGAGGCATCTCGTCCGGATCCGCATGGATCTCCTCTCGAGCCACGCTCACCGACAACGCGCTGGCGCTGCCCGCCCACTCCCGGTCCCACCCGTGCGCTCACGCCACCGCTGGTCACGTTACCCCCCGTCCCCACCACCAGCACCGCTACCCGTCTACCGCCACCCACCCCGAGCGGGGCCCGCTCATCCCCATCCACGCCGCACAACTTGCCAAAGCGAAAGGGAAAGGAAAGTGGCTGCTGCACTGTACTCCACCATCTCTCCCCGGGCTGCCAAAACAAACAACTTCACTCTCAGCCCAAACCAACCAACCGCAACTGTTTTATTACTTGCCCAAGCCTGATTTCACCACAAGAGCAGGGTAACACACACCTGCATCTGGGGCCCGCTCGGCAGCGACACAAAGCACGGGCGCGGCGATAGACCACGGAACACGGCGCGACCACCGTGAACCGTAGACACGCCGCTGCCGCAGGCCTGGTGGAGGCTGAGAGCGAGCCTCTCCAGCCGAAGAAAGCCCTTAAAAACCATACAGGCACTGGGAGCCCGGTTTGCCTACATCCATCGCAGCAACCACAGCCATTTCACCTATCTCAAAGCAGTAACCAGAACAGAGGGCAATTCAGCCGATTGGAGGTTCAGTACCTCAGGAATTCAAATGGGAGCAACGGCTACCAGGGGCATTTGAAAGGGGGGCATTTCCCGGGCTTTCTCTTGGAGGGAAACTACAGTTTGAGCATGCCTATACTGCCAATGCAACAGAAATTTCAAAGGGTGGAGGGAAAGCCCCCGGGTTGCAACTACCATTTGAAAATCTGGAGGGAAAAATCAAACACAAAATGGGGTTGCCGGCAAAGAGGGGGAGTCTGAAGAACTGAACTGGTTAGCTACTGGCCTACTAGGCTACACAAGGTGTTTCTCCATTACCTCCTAAAATCTGCTATTCCAAGAGGAGGCTGAAGCTCTCTCAATTCAAAGTCTTTACAAGAAAAAAACCGATAAAAAAGAAGACAGGGGAAACCCACCATATTTCTGTTCCTGCTGCTGCTGCTGATCCTGCTGCTTACTTCTAGCTGAGGAAGGGGAAGGGAAGGATCCATGTACATTGGCTGCTCCATCACTTGTGCTTGAAGGGCCTCGAGTCCTCAACACCGTCATCCTCACTGTCATCACCGCTGCCAGAGGGATCATCATCTCTCTTCCGCTTGGTTCCCTGCGAGGATGAAGGCTGATCTGTGGCCCCCTCATCATCGTCATCGACTTCTTCCCTGTCTTCATCAGCATCATCAGGGTCAGCTGCATCGAAGTCACTTCCAATGGCCATGGCTTGAGGCTGAGCAATTGGCTGAACAAGGTATTCCGTGTCTTCATCCTGAAGAATATGAAATTTTGCAAAACCTTAGAACTGTATTTCTACTCTATGCCATGAAAGATATCAATCGCTCAAAAACTCAAAACAGAAATATATTGTTAGAACGGACTGGAGGTGGCACACAGATGACCATAAATATAGAAGAGATTCCTTTGTACAAAAGGCCCAGCAACTCAAGTTTTAGCTAACAATGCAGATAATTAATTGTAATAGTATAAGCTCAGACAGCATAGAGAGAACAGAATACTAACAGTCAATCTTATATACAGTAAACTTGTTCAACATGTGGTACAAAAGAACCACCATTGCAAGTTCAAGGCAATCCAAGATTAAGCAAACAAAATACTAAACATAAACCATTGCAAGAATGATTGCATGAAGTGTTATGGAGAAGCAAAAAACTTGATAACAAGTAAGCTGCAGCAGCTGCTGCTGCTGTTTACAAAGTAGCATGTAAGAGGCAGCTGCAGCAACAGCGGCTTATAATAGTCAAGCAGTCAAACATAGCATCCACTTAAAAAAAAAACAACCAGTTCATGGCAGAGGCACCTTTTTAATGAACAAAGCAGTCATAAAATCTTTTCATTGCACGAATTAAAAGATTTTAAAGAAACATATTATGGCAAGGCCTAGAACAAATATGCATTTTCAGGCACTGTTCCATCAGAATTTCATCTACTGTGGGTAGATGGCAGAGGCACAGAACAAAGTGCCCAAGTGGCCAAGTTCATCAAGAACTTAATGTGGTCATCATCACAAATCACACAGAATAAAAAGCTTGAACAATAATATGAGTGCAAAAATACAAATGCATGAAGGGGAATATCATGCACTCCTAAAACAAAAAAAAACAAATTGCAGATTTAAAATTCTAGCCTCACTAAAACAGGAACACAAACACAAGAAGAGACATGCAAAAAAAATAAAAAAAATAAACGTATATACAGATAACAGCCAAAAGGCTCCTTAAACAAGATGCATAAGACATGATTTCCAAATATACAAGAGCTAATCATCCAACAGATCATAGACAAATAAAATTTACAGATTTCCAAAACCAGCATACTAATACGGTAATATACTCATCCTCATATTGTCATGACCTAAATATTGCACAGGTACAAAAGTTTGGATTTACCAGCACTAACTATACACAGATATTAGTTATTTTATAAAATTAAACCACAGGAAAAGATGTTATGGATGTGTTCAGCAACCGCCATGGTTCTACTGCCCTCCCAAATGATCCTATATACAGATAGTAGTTATTTTATAAAATCCACAGGAAAAGGTGTTATAAATGTGTTCAGCAACCGCCATGTGCTCTACTACCCTCCCAAATACTCCTAGGCAGTACAGCAGATACAAGAGAGACCATGACAAATTAATTTCGCTACGCACCAACTTTTACTGTATACTAGAAAAACAAAATGCAAGCTATGTCATCTGCAACGATAGAAACCAATGGATAATACTAAGCAGATTACCAACTGAACAAACAGGAAATTGCAATAAATGTTAAAGCACTTGAAACGCTTGCAAGAAAATTGATGTGTTATACCTCATCATCCGCATCTGCGTCGTCATCATTCCCCTCCCCATAAACCCTATCAGCCTCCAATCCCTCCTCATCCTCTTCACCGATCTCACCATTCTCATCCTCATCATCCCCTTCTCCATGCTCATGCCCATCTATCTCTTCTCCTCCATCCTCCCCAGTCATCATGGCAACCCTACCACTGCTCTGTGGCTCAGCCTCTTCACCTTCATCTTCAACCTCCTCTTCCTCCTCTTCATCATCTTCGTCCTCCTCGTCCTCTTCCTCCTCCTCGACGCCATCTTCCTCCTCATCACTACTTGGTACATCATGCACCTCCACAACAGCATCCTCGTCTTCAGCATCCTCATCAATCTCCTCCCCCAGATCATCATCCTCCTCAAAGTCATCGTCGTCGTCGTCATCTTCCTCCTCATCCTCCTCGCCAGGTACTTCTCCAGCAGCCGCGACACGAAACCCATTTGCCCCATGGCTGTGCTCGACACCCCCGTTCGGGACGACCTCGTCGGCGTCGCTCTCTTCCTCGTCGACATCGATCACCCCATTCACCTCCACCGGATGCGAAGCCACGCCGCCGCGCGCGTAGGCAACGCCCCCGTTCGCTACCTCGCCGCTCCCTGGATCTTCTTCGTCTTCCTCATCTTCCTCATCTTCGTCGCCGTCGCCTTCCCCATCGCCGTCGCCGTCGCCGTCCCCGTCGTCGTCGTCGTCGTCGGACTCCGGACGCTCGTTCTGGTCAGCGTCCATCTTGTCCAGATACTTGAGCGTCCGGATCATCCCGAAGACCCTGGATCTGTAGTCCTTGACCCGGGTGACTGGGCACTCGTAGAGGTCGAGCGACACTAAGCGCAGGTCGGCGAGTGGCGCGAGGTCGTCAACGTCCTGGATGCGGTTGTTGCTGAGGTCCAAGTCGCGGAGCGAGGACAGCCCCGCGGCGACGAGGTGGTCGAGGCCGCCGGAGATGCGGTTGTCGGAGAGAGTGAGCCGCGTGAGGTTCCGCAGCCGCGGGAACCCCTCGAGCGACGTGACCCCGACGCCAGCGATCGAGAGGTGCTCCAGGCTCTGGTGCCGCTCCAGTATCCCCGCCGCCGGCAGCCTCCCGTGCATGCACTTGACGGCGCCGTCAAGCGTCAGGCTCCGCGCCGGCGACGAGCTCCCCTCGCCGCCGGCGTGCAGCGCCGCCTCCACCGCCCGCTCCCACGCCTCGTCCACCATCTCTTCCCCCTTCTTCTCCTATAATAAATCAATTTATTATTTTTTTTTCCACGGAAGTGTTTGGTTGCGAGGGGATTTGAAATACAGCGTGATCTTATACGGGGAGGGTGTTTTCCTCACCATTGTGGGAAGAGGGGGGCGGTTCACGGGGCGTGCCCTGGACCAGGCGCAGGGAGGGTTGCTACTTGCTAGAGGGGTCGCGCGCGCGGCCAATGAGAGTGCTCGGATCGGGAGGCGCGGATCGCTGACGTGGCGGGATCCGAGGGGCGTGTGTTTCTTTTGAGAGGGGGCGGTGGGTGGAGAAGCGGGGCGGAGAGCAGGAGAGGCGTGGTGGGCTGGATGATGCCAAAAGCATCTTTTTCTCCGGCCTTGTTTTCCTTTTTTTTCTTTCTGATTTTACCTTTTGAGCACGAGATATTATTAGTTAATTACAGGCCCATGGGTACTCTGGGTTCGGGTAGATAACGTCACTGACAGATAGGGCTACGATAGTTGAAACCCATGTGGAAGTGGATGGGTGCGAAACAGTTCGGACGTAAAACAGTAGTGATCCCAGTACCGTCCGATTACATCGAGGCAACCTAGACCGTCGGATTCGGTGTGGACTTTGCGCTTGCGTCTGGTTTCTTCTGCCTACCCGTAGCGGTGGAGTAGAGGGCTGCGCAGACTGGCAGTGGGGCCCCAGAGGCGGCTGGCTGGAGAGGTGTGGTGGCTATTGGCAAACTGGCACTGGTTGATGTGGACGCTGATCAGCGTTGGATTGGCCTGCAGTGGCGACGGTTTGGGCAACACGGACACGGAACGTCCGTGTTGAGGCTTGAGACGATCTTGGCCCACGGAGTACAAAGCTCGTGGTTGTTTGTAAAAAAAACGTGGTTGTTTTGAGTTAAAATCTCGACAATGTTTGTTTATTTTACTTCACGGTACAGTACTTTCTCAGTCCCAAGAGAGAGCTGATATTTAGGCTCGCTTCGGCTGGGTTAGGGCTGATTTGTCGAGCTGTTTTTTTTTAATAAAAATACTTTGGTCTATGACTATAAAGTAAAGTAGTCTAATTCTGGCCAATAAACTGAAGCCAATAGGCTGTTATTTGTCCTTGACAAATAATATAAGTTTGACTAAATTCATGTACATAATAGTTATAGGCCTCCTTTGGCTTGTAGGAAAAAAAGAACGAAAAATATAGAATTGGGAATCCTATAGAAATTTCTACTGAATATGTGTTTGGTTTATATCGATGATGTATAGGGATAGTGTAGGGATTATTTTTCTTTGACTGTTGTTATGGAGGAAGAGTACATGAATTTAACATCCGCTCAAATCTCGGGGTAGAAATCCTATATTTTTCCTATGGCCTGTCTAAATGGTCACTCCTTTAAAATTTCTATATTTTCCTAATCTTCCGTCTTGCAGGTACATTCTAGTGATATTCCTATGTGTTTCTTATTTCAGCGATTTTGCTTTCTTGTGTTCCAAAGGGATACCAATCCAGCACATTGTCTACTACTAAAGTAGAATAAAAACGTATGAGTTGAAAATAAAATCTTGGTAGATATATTTGATTACAATAAACCAAACCGAGAAAGTCACACCAAGCTCATTCTCATGTATCGTCTAGCTATGACTCTCCAAACTTGGTTTCTTATAGGGATCATTTATCATTATTATTAGGTATCAAGGTAAGTTTATAACCATATTAGTATATAAAATGTAATTTGTTTGACCTCTAAGTGCACAAACCACGATGTATATATCCCTAGTCCCTTCGGCCAAATTTTAGTTCATATAACTTTAATGAACGTTTTCCTTGTTCTCCAATGTCTATCACAACTTAAATACACACTGATTAGTATATTCACAAAAAAAAAAGCACTAATCAATACTCTACGCATCTCCGGGTAAATTGACTTCTAGAGTTGCCATAAATCAAGCTTTAATAATCTGGCCAACTTTATAGAAAATAGTATGAACATCTATCACAAGAAATAAGCATTATATATAAAAATATATTCCATGTTGTATCTGACTATACTCATTTTAGTCATAAATAATTATGTTAACTAGATGTAGGGAAATTCTAGAAATTAATTTATATAGGGACGAAGGTAGTACAATATACTTGTCACGCATCTTCATTTTAGCAATAATTGATGTGCAATAAAGTCATAATAACTCCTATCTTAATGTGACAGAACCGCCTTAATCATAGGGCTCACGTGCACCGTCATCGTCCGTAAGGACCCACGATCAGTCTGCACGAGTTCTCCTTAACCTAGGTGGCCTGTCGGGTCTCTTAGGAAACCCTAACTTTCCGAGGATCTCATTGTAAAGACCTTACATGTATTATAACAGTTTACACAAATAGAATAAATCAGAGTAAGGTGCGGAAGTATTACATAAATATAGGTTTACAACCTAGGTTACATTATCCCAAACTAGAATTTCGTAGTGCAGTAGCAGTATACAACTATACACCCTGCCCAAGGGTTAGATCATATACACACCTTCATCCATGCATGATCCGCTGACCGGCAACAGGGGTTAACAAACTCTGAGTACATGAGGTACTCCGTAAGACATACCCGACGAAGAAAAAGGAATGAGACTCAGGAATGCAGTCTGAAGGGAATCAAGGTAAGGCTTTAGCAAGAGTCAAAGAATTTTATAGAAAAGCATTACTAATCCTACTTTCAGTATTTTACTCAATATTATTATAATCAATATCGATAGTTCTCGGTTCTTTCTCATATATCCTTTAATTCTAATTATTTAATCATTCTCAAAAACATCCTAGTTCTGAACCACTCTTCGCTGAATGGTAAAAGGATCAAGTCTCCATAACCGAGGAGCAACGACGATTCGAATCGATTAGTACCCAGCTGGGGATCTCTATCTACACTGCATATGTAGCACTTAAGCTTGCATATGCCAACCCCGCCTACCACGGCTTTTCGTACCCCGAAACCGGTCCTGCGCCACCCGAGAGCACAATATCCCTCTAGTCTCCAGGCACGACGGCCACGAGGGTACACGCTACTCTCGCCATCTCTCCACTCCCAGTGCGTGGTTGTCGGTTCCAGCAGTAGAGCCACCGGAGTCAGAGGCTTTCCGTAGTATGAGGCTAGTTGCAAAGTCTCGATCCAACAGGCCTACAACGAATGGTCCCTAATGCCTTTTCCGTCGGCGACAATGCATTGGGACTCTAACCCAAGTACAAATGTCCCTTTAGTTTTCAAATCACGTTTCCGTCGGTGACAATTGTGACGATCACCGAGCAGGAAATCCCTTCCCGTCGATGACAGTGTACTGATCAGGTGCACAGCCACCGAACGAGAATAATACCAATTCCCTTTTTTCATGTTTAAATAACATATCACAATAGCTCAAAATAGCATTTATGCAAATCTACATTATTTAGCAGGGCTAAGCATTTTCCAATGTTTTTATTTTAAAACAGGTTTCCAGGGATAATATATCAAGGTAGGTAATGCAACAAGTAGGTGACAATCAACTCCTATCAACGTAATGCATTAGATTAATTCAAGTTATAAATATTTTGTAAATCACAAGGAATGACTGAATGCACCGGGGCTTGCCTGTTGCTTGAAGTAGACAGAACCCTGAAGTCAAACCCTGAGAAGGATCCCCGTCCACCGAGCGAAGACCTTACTCGGGACACGCTTCAGATAATAATCACCGCGAGATCACTACACGAAATATTAATGCAACACTTAACATGATGATATGTATGTCATGATGCAGGAAATGCACAAAATCACTGATCAGTAGAAAGTAAACTTAATTTGAAAGTTGAGTACAACTTTCCTTCACGATAAAGTTGCAAGTCAACAAAACTAATTACTACCGAGTATTAACTACTTTGGTTTATTGACCATTTTAACAGTTGTTGAAAGCTGAACTAGCTCTCCTATAATAATGACCAGCACTCACTTAAGTGATTCATAAAAATCCTATTATCACATGTGTATAAATTACTAATGTTTAATTAACAATTGGCCTACCTACTTGAAGTTCCATTAAATATCTTAATTAACGTGATTAGCATAAGCCTTAACGAGTTAGCAAGACACTAAGGGTCAGCACAGGATAATGACCCAAGATTAACACACAATCTCAAATCACAAAATCCCTAAATTGATTAAGATTTTTTTTGTTTTATTAATCCATTAATGGAGCGTAAAATAATAAGTAAATAAATTATATCCATTTGAGCCCAAACTTTTTCCATAGCTATATCTCAGCCTAAAACAGTACTAAAATATTTTTCATGATTTTTGGATCTACACAGAATTTATTAAAATTCATCAAAGTAGAATTTATAAATTAAATCATTAATTTTTAGTTCCTATAGAACTGCTCAAGGTCATTATTTAGTATTTTTAATAAATACTACACATAACAGAGAACACCCACAATTATTTTCATAATTTATAGTGCAACATAAATATTCCTTTAAAAATAATAAAAGGCTTCACTATTCATATACTTAGAAAATGAAAAACCAAGTCATAAATTTTTAGGAAAATAGGAAACTAATTCCGGCCCGTGGCAGCCCAACTGGCTCGGCCAGCCCACGCGCCCCCCTCTTTTTCCCAGGCTCCACCCGAGTCACCGAGCCGGCCCAGACGGCCCAGCGAGGCCCACCTGGCCTCTTCCCCTCTCTTCTACCCCTCGCCCTCCTCCAGACGCGGCCCACACGCGAACACGACGGCGCCACTGCGGCGACTCGCCGGCAGCGGGTGCCCTGCGATGAAAAGAAAGATTTACGGACACGTCCCTATGCCTCTCGCACACACCTAGCTGGTCGGTTTGGCGGATTAGGGTACGGCTCGAGCTCTACGTCAACTATGGCGGCCCGGCCAGTGAGCAGCTCGACGGCGAGCGGCGTTCCGACTAACCCGACGTGGTAGCGTTTAGACAAACGGCATGGCTAGGAACAGGAGCTCACCAAAGGTCCTGTACGCGTATGGGTCGGAGTGGAGAGCAGCTGGAAGTTCACTGGCGATACTGATGGCGGACACGGCTGCGTGCTCCGATGACGTCGTGGCCGTTCCAGCGTCTCCCAAGCACCAACAAGGAAACCACCTAGACCCAGAGCTTCATGAGATTAAGGTGAACTCGAAACGACGGTAAAAAGGCATGAACACCCCTGAAGACCGAACCTTTCTCAAGGGAATGATCCTCGGCGGCGCTCGGTCGGAGTCAAGGAAGAAGATGGCGTTCCGGCACCTTCGACGGTCTACCACCAGCTCCAACGGATTGGGTAGGGACGCAAGGGAGTAGCGAGCTTGAAGGTGAAGGGAATTGGATGACGAGGCTCGGAGTGGCGCCAATTTGGCCGAGAACGGGGTGAAGCCGTCGGCGACCGGGAGGAAGAAGGAAAGGGAGAAAAAGTGCTCGTCGCCATTTAAGGACAGGGGGAGGAGGGGATAAGCGCAAGGCGGCTTCCGGGGCCCCCCTGCGACCCCCGCACGGCGGCGTCCGGGGCCCAGCCAGCCGGACGGCGCCGGCGCACGGCCCGCGCACGCGCGCGTGAGCGCTGCCCCTATGTAGAGGCCCTTGAACAGTAGCTAAACCCCTAGGTCAAATGCTATTTTGTGCAATCATACCATATCCAAGAAGCAAACAGTAAAATACCAAACATAAAAGTTGTGCCAAATTTCATGTAGAACATTTTTGGTTTTTGAAGCAAATTCAAATTCTGCTCAGATTTGAAAATATTCAAAAGGGGATAATTCTTGAATTTGAATTTGATTTGAAATCCACTCAGATTCTCCAAATTCTCCATCCCATTTTGTATTGAAGAGTTACAACTAGTTGCGACAAGTTAGAATAAGAATAAATCAGTTACAGGCTTTTGAAAACTGATTTCAGCTGACTGGGTGATGACGAGACAAGCCAGCGTGGATCTCCACATCGGACCAGAGATGAAATTGAGCCGGCTGCGAAAATTTGAGGACGAGAACGGTCGTTTTCATAATTTAAGGACGAAATTGACCCGGCTGCGAAAGTTTGAGGACGAGAACGGTCGTTTTCATAGTTTATGGACGAAATTGACCCGGCTGTGAAAGTTTGAGGACTAAAACGACTGTTTTTATAGTTCAGGGACTAAACTGAACTTTCAGCGATAGTTTAAGGACGAATTTGACTATTTCACCGATTATAAACTTAGGTAGATACACACTCACACTTCACTCACACTCACTAGTCACTCCACTCCCCACTGGATCCCAACCGCGTCGCCGGACGCCGGCGCCATGAAGCCTGTCAGTGTTGCCGAACACAACCATCACGGCCTCCACTCCCCCACGCCGGCGGCGGCGACCAAGATCTCGATTCCCATTTCTTCCGGCGAGGCGGCGCTGTTCGGGAAAGGTAGGTACAAGGTGTGGGCCCTCGCAGCCATCGCGCTCCTCGCGCTCTGGTCCATGTTCGCCGCCTCCGTCACGCTGCGCTTGTCCTCTGGCGAGCTCGCGGCCCCGTTTGGGGACGCGAGCGATCCGCTCATCGACGATATCGATCCCCTCGTACGTCTCATTAATCCCTCCCCTTGCTTTATCTCCTAGATCTCGCCGCTCACTTGGTTGTTCATCCTCCTCATTATAATTTCCGATGTTTAATTGTAAAATGTAAATGCGTGCTAAAGAGCTTTCTGGCATTGCAAAAGGGCAAAGAAAGTAGATAGTGTGTTTACTTATAGTTCTAGATATGACAGTGTAGGTTAAATTGGTGATTGTTTACAAGATAAATCTAGTCTTAGTCAGGAAAAAAAGTGGGAGGTAGCTCGTTTCCCCTTGGTGTTTTCTCAATTTCAGGATGGTTAGCACCGTGTTAAACTATTAATAAACAGTTACAGTTACAGTTACATGAGCTTAAGTCTCCATTGGTTGCTAGGTAGTTAAATTCTTTCAGCTAGACTAGACATACATCTCTTTTGTCATGTACCCATGCTTTTGGGATGTGAACACAAGACTGAAATTTGCTTAACCGTGGGTTGAACAGGAGATGGAGCAAAGGGAAAAGCTAGTGCGCAGGATGTGGGATGTGTACACACGCACGGATAATCATGTACGGCTTCCACGGTTCTGGCAAGAAGCATTCGAGGCTGCATATGAGGAGCTTGCTGGTGATGATACTCTTGCCATTGATGCAGCTATATCTGAGATTGCTCGCATGTCAATCCATAGGCCTGAGGTTGAGCAATCGTGGAATAAGAATTAGGTATGAACTAGTTGGTCTATCTGCGAACTTAGTGACTACATCTGAATTTCGTCTCCTCTTTTTTTACGACGTGTCATAAAATCTTAATGCACACAATATTTTTCAAACATATATGTAGTTGCACCTTCCGAATAGGCAGTGTAAACCTATGCGGCAATGTTTTGCCTATTTATGCTTGGTTTGCCTTGTGACCATTCTCTCATTCTGATTATCAGCAATAAAGTGGCACCATATTGTAACCTTCAGAAATTAATGAAAAATTAATAATAAAGTTACTGCTCCTGGAGACTGCTGCACGTGTTAACTTTTTGTATCCCTGCAACTAAAATCAAAGTTTGAGACATATTATAAGTTCTTGTAGTATTGAGTTATATCTCATCTGAACACAGAATCCATTCATGTTAATGGTACGGGTCCTCATTGGCCCTTTTTTTAATTGAATACTGAAATATCAGTTTCTCAATTCTGAAAATTGATCATGTTCATATATCAGACGAGGAGAGTTCAGTGGACAATCTGTACTATTGTTTTACTGCAAATGCATTTGTACTTCGAAAACCCACACATTATTTCAATTTGGTAGCCGTCTTGAAGTTTTGAAAGTCTCCTCCTTGTTTCCAGTTTACAGATAATAAATTATGTAAACAAGGAAAGTAGGTTTGGTGGTAAATTACCAACCAAAAAGAATAGGTGGCTATCTGACAGAAAGAGGGAAACTGTGGGTATCTGTACTGTAAAATTCTCATCCGAACAGAAAGTTCCTATAGCAATTTTTGATATGGTGCCCTTGTAATTATGCATAGTACCTGATATATCTAGATTAGTGCCGCTTGGTATTTTCAGTGGGTAATTGCTTGCTCCTTTTTGTCAGTAATTATGAAAATTGAATGTGTGGGTTATTATGTTCATAAATGTGAATGGTGTGAACTTCCTATTTGTGTATGTGATGGAATTAGGGCATAGTTGAGTAAGATCTTTTGGTGTAAATGGTGTCCCATAATTTCTTCTCCAACTTTGGTTGCTTCACCGAGTCACTCATTAGCTCGAATGCATACTCAACGGGTCTAGCGACATTCTATGTTCATTTGCATGTAACCCTGCTTGCGTCGCAGCATCAGTTTGAAGCAACGCCCATTGAATCTTATATATACTAATTAGTGTCTACATTGGGTTGATCTCATTAGTCTCTGATTGTATCTCGTAGGAGATCAGATGAACAGGATGAATATTTGGAAGGCTGAAGGTGAAGAACGTTACGTTCCTGTAAATGTTGCCGTCCCATCAGAAGACGAGTTGCGAAGTCTGATTGCCACCGCAATTCAAAGTTGTTAAGCTGCGTTGTATTTGTCAGCTTGGTTACCTGTAGATAGATGCTATTTTTTAGGAACCCGTAGATAGATGCTATTTTTTAGGACTTTTTTTTATATATTGTCGGATTCACCTCAATCCACATTTGTTGGAGTGGACTGGGGTAGAATTTCTATTGGCCTGGTGCTTTTCACGCAAATTAAAACCGCTCTGATTCCGTGCTATGAACATGTCGAGAACTTAAGAATAATATTGTAAAGCTCGGCATAATTTGCAATTTTGTGTTCTGGATCTGGTGGTCAGATCCATCGGAGAATTATTCTCTCTCAAAAAAAAAAAACCCCCGAGGCCTGTAAGCTCTACAGGACCCAAAATAGTCCATGGGCCTTTAGGGGCTTGTTGCGCTGTAACTTCTGAAAAAGCTGCTTTGAACTGTGGGCTGTAGAAAAGCTGCTATGAGCTGATGGCTGTGGAAAAAGCTAAAAGCCATTTGGTTGGAGCAGCTGTGAAACTATATGCTGTGTAAGAAATGTCTGTAATGCCCCTGAAGGCCTGAGAGACTGCTTATATGCAAATTGCTCATAATTAACTATTCTATTCACTTAGCCGCATATAAATGACCATTTGAAAATGGAAAAAAATTATTTTTTCTACGTTTTTCATGATTCAAAGTGAGATAGTCCACACAAGTAGAACAATAGCATTATACAAAAAGATAAAGTGGCCATACATTGATAACACTCCTCAACATAACTAGCCTCCTCTCGCATTGACCAAAGCATCAGCTATTCTACTGCGAATAGTATTCATGGTATCCTCATTCTGCACATCTTCACCGTCATCTCCCTCTATTTATGACGTGCCACTCGTCTATTGTACCAAGTATTCCCCATCAGCATCACATCTCTCAAACTTCTTATTACGCAAATTGCTGTCACGAATAAAATTATGCAATGCCAAACAAGCAATAATGATATGCTTTTGAGTACGAGTCGAGAAACTAGGTATGCCCTTTAAAATACGCCACTTCTCCTTCAATACTCCAAAAGCCCTATTTCGAAGGGATGAATGCAAGAAATTGAACACCTCATACTTTCCTTGTGGCCATCCAGAGCGATGACGAAATTCTGGTATATGATATGTGCTTCCTTTGAAAGGCGCCAAATACCCTATTCTATTTGGATAACCGGAGTCCACGAGATAATATTTTCCTACAACATTAAATCAGTATAAGCAAATAATAATACAAACTCTGGTACCTTAGTAAGGATATGTGTATACCATTAGGAGGCACGGGAAATGAAGGAAAATTTGCCAATGCATGACTGAGGATACGTGTGTCATGTGCAGAACCCGGCCATCCAGCAACCGCAAAATAAACCTCATGTCAAAGTCACAAATAGCTAACACATTCTGAGATGTATATCCATGACGACATGTGTGATTAACCATTTCCTCTAATGACACTACCACTCGAACATGTGAACCATCTATTGCTCCAATAGCGCCTTTGAAGTAAGGGCAGAAACGTTCATCTTTGATTCTTTCATGTTCCATAGGAAAAATAGCATCTCTCAGCTTAATATTGTCCTTAGCTAACTTGCGCAGACAGTTTAGCACCTCATGAAATTTTGTGTGAACTGTCCACAGTGACCGAGTGAATCGATTCTCAGCTTGTGAAAAAGATTGTGGACCTCCGACGATCCACAAGAACATCGCCAATGACTCAATGGAGGAAACATTGTTAGTGGATGTCAAACCATATGTAGAGAGTAGCAAATCAGGTAGTGCCATAAACACCTCAGTGCTCATTCGAACATCTTATAGAAGTATCTAGGACGAGCAAAGCACCTCATCACCCATTGAATTCCAGTTTCTGTTGTCTCCCTGTACCTCAGCCACATCCTCGTCACTTGCCTCGTCAGAGGATATATCTCCAGGACAGGATGCAGTTGCCCCAGTCACATGTGCCTTGCCAAAAATTAGATGGAGATCATCAAGGTACTTCGGTCCTTGTTTCCTGAACCTCAAATGGTTGCATTTAAGTCCTTTTGCACGATTATCACACCTCTGAAATTAAAGAAAAATTTAGCAAGGCACACCATATCAAAGTATGAAAAAAGAATATGATCAATGAGAGTATAGTTCTTACAGCAAGGTGTTCGTCCCACCATTCCTGAGGGCAAACAACAGTTTGCTTTGCCTCATCCCATCCAAGTCCCGTAGCACAATTCTTGAACTCCATGAACCATGAATATTCTTTTTTCATGTTGTCTAATTTATTCTTCAACTGTATCTTTGTTCGCGGGTCACCACTTTTTTATGCAAACTTAGATACAAGATTTTTCTATCCAGTACTAGTGAAAAGTCCCAACGGCTTATTTCCAGCTTCTATCTCCCCTTTGCATACATCAATCAAATGCTTCAAAAAGAAATCACTCCACTCCGTCTTGTCAGCCATTCTTGAATCAAACAAAAGAATTATTTAGACTTTCTAATTACCATAACAACATGTCATCAAGTTTTTCGTGAAAGCACATGAACACCCAATATTTTTTTCACACGAAAATCAAAGATAGTAGATGCACTTGCAGTTAGACTAGATCCAATTACTAATAATAAACAAATAGCAGTTTGGGTACTCAGTTTTGCACAGCACCACAGGAAGAGAAACCAATTAGCTTTTCGCTGCTCGGTACCACACAGCAGGAAGGGAAGACAACGGGCGCTGCAGTTAGATCAGATCCGAGTACTAACAAACAACTAGCTTTTGGAGGGCTCGATTCTGCACAGCGGGAAGGGAAGAGAACGACCGTAGAGGAGTTGGACAAAGAAGGCGAGTACCTGGGCACGACCGATGACCACACCGCAGGGATCTGAGCCGGCGCAGAGAAGACAGGACAGGGCCGGCGGAGGGAAGACAGGACAGGGCTGGTGAGCCCCGGCGTCGACGAGGACTAGGACCACGCAGGAGATGACGGAGAGGGTCGAGCAGCGCCGGAGGAGACCGGGGCAGGGCCGGCGAGAAGCACCGCCGGCAACCCTAGCGCCGCCTTTGCTCCGTCTCGCGCAGAACAGGACCTCGCGACTCGCTCCGACGGGAAGAGAAGGGAAAAGAACGAAACGTTTTCTGTGTAATCAATGGCAGTGCGGGTAATTTCGTTGAAAGTTACACCCCTACAGCCGGTGAAAGCATGTCTTCTCTTACTGTAGAAAATGAATTAGATGAAATGTAACTTTACCAAAACGCTATTGCTCGAGTAGGTGCCCTTTGGTTGGCTTTTGGGCTTTGGAGAGCAAAAGCTACAGCCCAAAGCCAAACCAAACAGGCCCTAAGCTCCACGGGGCCCAGTGAACGAGGCACGCGCAGGAATGGAGTGCAACTCTGCAAGCTTTCGAACTCAAGCTTTCTTCTTCTGAAGCAGAAATGAAAAGCAGAAAATAGGAACAGGAAGAAAAACCGCAACTCAGTCTCAGCAGTCAGGCACGACCAGCTGACCATACCACCAGGTAGGGTAGGTTATGTTATGACCTCGTTTGCTGATTGAGTTCTAGTAGACTTGTAGGTTTAACCGATGCCACTACGGCACTATAATAATATAAAACTGACCCTGAGACGACGGTCTGAGTGTCTGACCCCATTTCTAAATGATTTGCAAATCTGATCCAACAAGATTACACGAACACATCCAGACGACCAGCACCTATATAATCGTCAAATTAAGAAGCCCAAGCGGATTGACCATCATGAAAGCTGTTAGGTCCGAGGCATGTTGCGTCTCCGCCTAATCCCATTCCGAGAGGAGCCGGCACTGACGCTGACTCGTCCCACTAGGCCATCATTTTCCGAAACGAGGGGACGAGAAACGCATTTACCCATGAGCGCGAGACAGAGACAGGAACCACAGCTGAGCACTTGAGAGCAGCAGGATGCATGACGACGTGGTGAAGCGAAGAGGCAGGCGACTCGTGTTGAGCTAGCTCCACGTCTGCACAGACTCTGCACCCCCAACCGCTCTGAACCAAACAATGGCTAACCACCCCCGTCCGGCATTCCTCCCCCCTCCTCGATCTGGAATGCAAACCCGCCCCTGGCCCCTGCAGCAAAATCTAAACAAATGGGTCGTCTCCCTCGCGTGACCAACCTTTCTTCCATCTCACCGCACGGAATGCCGATCGTCGAGCACTTGCCTTGCCTGCAATCCGGGCAGCATGCATGCAAAACACAGCTAGCTATCAGTAGCACTAGCACAACCCTTTCGATCCTCTGTCGTCTACGGGCTACGTGCACGCGAAGTGTCAGTTGCACAATTGCCAACGATGCCGTGAACGGGACGTGCCTCCGTGACACGAAAAAACAAGACAACGTCCCCGAGCAAATCAAAGCCAGCCGAAGCCGTGCACACAAACACCACAGCCGGCCTGAAATCCATCTTGCGCTCCAGCGCGCCGAACGTTCGACGTGCCTTTCCTGCGTTCGGCAAACACGGCCGGGCGCGGCCTCGTATTCAATTCCGTCACCACTTCCTCCTCACGCCTCCAACGTCTCGCATCCCATTCCCTCGTCTCGTCGTCGTCTCGTGTCATGCAACGCAGCGTGCGGCGCCACACAATCACTACAGCACCCCTCGCGCTAGCCCTATATATCATCCTCATTCCCTGACAAGCAGTGATCACCTCCCTCCCCGGCCGTCTTCCTAGCTAGCTGAATTGCAGTAGCAGCTAGTAGCTGTTACGAGCTAGCTCCACGCGCGCTGCCTAGGCGTCACGTGCGGTGATCATCACCTAGCTAGTTCTCTACTCGCCGCGGCGCCCTGACCCGAGCGCGTGCCGCGTGCCGTGTGGCCATGGTCGCCGCCGCCGCCGCCGCTGGGTGCAGGCGGCGCCGCGGCATCTGCTGCGCGGCCGCCATACTCCTGCTACTGCCCGTCGTCGTCCTCGCGTCGTACCCAGGGGCGGCGGCGGACGGGTCGTTCATAACGTGGGACGACCTCAGCATCCCGGCTGCCGCGGCCGCCCTGCAGGGCGGCGGCGGCGTGAAGGCGGCCAGCAGCAGGCCGGGAGCCGCCGCCCGGGACCTGGACACGATCGTGGTGTCGCAGGACGGGGCGGGGCACTCGCGCACCGTGCAGGGCGCCGTCGACATGGTGCCCGCCGGCAACCGCCGCCGCGTCAAGATCCTCGTCAGGCCCGGCGTGTACAGGTGCGTTGGCCCGCGCCTGATCGCCGGCCGCGCTGCTTGCTTTGCCTTCCTCCACTACTACCGCCTCTCTCTTTCTCTAGTAACTGCCTCGGCGTTAATGGGGGGTATTAAGTGATCACGACGTGTGTTCGATCGTCTCTCTCGGCTCCCTCTCTAGCTTGCTTGCCTCTTGGACTCCTCTTATTAGCTGCAGAAGACTTTCCCAACCCTTTTTCCGTTTTTGTTTTGCTTTGCATGTTTTGTGCAGCCAGTTCATTCGGTTTGCTACTAGTAGCAGCTTTCCATTTTCCTGTCAGGGTTTAAAGCAACTTCGGTGTAGCGTTGTCTAGCTTGTGAACCGCAATTTTTATGCATTATTACAACTTACCAGTAGTAGGTGCTAAATTTGTGCATTTGCTACCATAACTCCGGTAATATAATGCATCCAGTTTAATTTGCATACTACTGTAACTAAGAGCAAGAAGTTATTACTGTATATACAAAACTAAGGTGTGTGATGATGCATCAATGGCGGCGCGCGGGGCGTGGGTGTGGGTGCAGGGAGAAGGTGACGGTGCCGATCACGAAGCCGTTCGTGTCGCTCATCGGCATGGGCAGCAGGGCGCACGGTGATCACGTGGAACGCCAGGGCGTCGGACATGGACGGCTCCGGCCACCAGGTCGGCACCTTCTACTCCGCCTCCGTCGCCGTCGAGGCCGACTACTTCTGCGCCAGCCACATCACCTTCGAGGTACCTACTAGTCCATGTCCATGCCCGTCCTCTGACGATCGTGCTCATCTCTGGCCTCTCCGTGACCCACCCACCCGCGCGCATGCAGAACTCGGCGCCGGCGGCGCCGCCGGGGGCCGTGGGGCAGCAGGCGGTGGCGCTGCGGCTGTCGGGCGACAAGACCATGCTGTACAGGTGCAGGATCCTGGGGACGCAGGACACTCTGTTCGACAACATCGGCCGCCACTTCCTCTACAACTGCGACATCCAGGGCTCCATCGACTTCATTTTCGGCAACGCAAGGTCCCTGTACCAGGTACTTACTACGTAGTTAAATTAATTCATTATACGTAGCAAAAAAGCGAATCCTATTTATATTCCTTTTCTTTTCTATTCTACCGCTGACGTGTGTATGTAAGCATTTCATTTCATCTTATTCTTGTTGAGAGGAGAAATGCCTAAACACACTGCCCACCAGTTTTGATGACCACACTAGTCCCTACTGGTTTTTATGGTGACATACTGACATCATTAGCTTCCCATCTCCATGCCTTCCCTCCCAATTCCCATCCCCTTGATGGGTGCTGCCGGGTTGCTGTCCGAAGATCACAATTCAGGCACCCACCAACTCTGCCTGCCATTTCATAGTCTTGCAGCAAGAAACGCTCCAGCTTTTCGTCTCTCACTTTCTCTGTGTCTAGCTTGTGGCACACAAGCTATCTACTAGCACTTAGGTTACCAAGCCAGCTCAGTGGAACCACAGGTCGTTAGGCGCTTAGCCCCCTGCACGACGCTTGAAACCCTCTTACTCAAATCCATGCTCGAACCCTATATCAGATCCAGTGGTCCTATTCCTTTCCTGCCCTGGCAGTCTGGCTGGCACACAACTGTAACACCCGAACTTTGTAGCTGCTAGGCCCTTTTGCTCTAGCTGATCGACAATCCCAACTGGTCATGCGCTCTAGCGACTTGCCAGCGGCCATGGAATAACCGGAATTCGTCGATGTTGTAAAACAATTCTCTTCTTTTTAATGAAAAACGGGTATACACCCGCTCGATCGAGAAAAACTGTAACACCCGAAGCAATGCGATTTTCCGCGGTAATTCAATTCGACGGCGACTGCATGCTACTACTCATTCTTTGGTTCTGGCTTCTGAACGGTGGTAGGGGTGCACGCTGCACGCGGTGGCGACGAGCTACGGCGCGATCGCGGCGTCGCAGCGGAGCTCGGCGGCGGAGGACTCCGGGTTCTCGTTCGTGGGGTGCAGGCTCACCGGCTCCGGCATGCTGTACCTGGGCAGGGCGTGGGGCCGCTACGCCCGGGTGGTCTACGCCTACTGCGACCTCAGCGGCATCGTCGTGCCACAGGGCTGGAGCGACTGGGGCGACCGCTCCAGAACCAAGTGAGCAACGCTTTACTTCCTTCCTTCATTCTCTCTTGTACCATTCCATCCTGTTTGTTACTACCTTCTTCTTCACTGCTGTAGCTGCTATTACAGTTACCGAACTGGTTTTTACTGTTAACCTGCTTGTGATGACGACGACGACGACGATCAATCAGATTGTAGGAAGTAGGCAGGTGGTTGCCTGGCAGGACAGGCTCACCAAATGGTCTTTACAGGGAAATGCAACAGCGCAGTTAGTTACCACATGTGACAACTCGCCTGAATGCCTTATGGCATTCCAAATCTGACGAAAGATGATCCGGCACAGTGGACGACTGCTCATCAGAGATTGACATTTCCGGGCTCGTTTTTGGACAGGACGGTGCTGTTCGGGGAGTACAGCTGCAAGGGCCCAGGGGCGAGCACGAGGCAGCGGGTGCCTTGGTCCCGGTCCCTCACCTACGACGAGGCGCGGCCGTTCCTCGGCCGGAGCTTCATCAACGGCGACCAGTGGCTCAGGCTGTAGATCCCATCCATCCATCCTCCCGGCTGCCGAGTTTCGTCGACGGCGAGCAATGATCCCTCCGAGCTGTATGTACGTAGATCCTGCGACTTGTCCAGTCTTCTTAGGTGCAGATAGTGTCACAAGCAGCTAGTCAGTACTCAGTAGACATGAACGCTGTACCATATACTACTAGTAGTACCATGTACAAACCTGACACCCATATATGTACTGAGATACTGAAAATCGCATGTATGTGAAGCAAAACAGGGGAGGCCAGAGTCCGTCATGTGAATATGTGATACGATGCAGATGGGACCTCAGACCCAACATACCAGAAAATCGAAATGATGAGATCATGGCATGGCTTTCCTGACTTCTAGCACGGGTAAGCTCAGATCCAGGATGCCAAATGCCACAAATAGATGGCACATGACTTTGAGAGTGAAAAAATGCTCTCATTTTGCAACCTCTTTCAGATCAACATGCACAGCAGCAGTTCAAGGGATGGCACGATGCTCTCATCATAGCGATCAGAACGGATCATCATGATCTACTGCGAGAATCATCAAAGTACCAAAATGTAGACACACCAGACTGCGCAAGTGTAGATACCCATATATAATTTGCAACACAAGCGAGCAAGGGCGATAATTTCATTCTCAGAAAGGAATGAACTTAACTGACTGAGGCGGATTGAACTTTACACAAGCAGAAAAACACTGTGACAGATCAAAAATCATATAGATTGCTATACGACGTGTCTGGGAAAGGGTACCATTCAGCTTGCACAATCCATGTGTCCCTTAACATAAACACAACTACCAGCAAAATAAGAAAACTAGGGAGAGGTTCGTGTATGGCGAAGAAGCGACAATACGCTCTGATATCAGCAGCGTAGTAAAACCCCGCCATTGGGGGTTTCAATTACCATATCTATAGCTATGTACACGAGTCTAAGTGAGTTTGGGCAGTCCCAAACATCATGTCTTGCTAACATCTACACCTACTTCCCCTGTTCAGCATCACCTTCATCCATGGGATGCTTCCCTAGAATTGTCCGCTTGTCATCCTCCACAAAAGCTGAGCCATCAGTCATACTAACATCCCTGGGATGCTTCCCTAGAATTGTTCGCTTGTCATCCTCCACAAAAGCTGAGCCTTCACCAGTCATACTAACATCCCTGGGATGCTTCCCTAGAATTGTTTGCTTGTCATCCTCTACTAAAGCAGAGGCTTCATCAGTCATACTTACATCCCTGGGACGCTTCCCTAGAATTGTCCGCTTGTCATCAGCCACCAAATCAGAGGCTTCATCAGTCATACTAACCTCGGATTGCCTACTTGCTTCTGTATGTATATTATCACCATTGGGGTTTGCTTGGGTAGCAGCAAGCTCTTGCTCAGGCACAGGTTTATCTCCATTGGAGTTTGCTTGGGTAGCTGCAAGCTCTTCCTTAGGCACTGGTTTATCTCCACTGAAGTTTGCTTGGGTAGGTGCAAGCTCTTGCTCAGGCACTGCTTTATCTCCATTGGAGTTTGCTTGAGTACCTGCAAGCTCTTGCTCAGGCAATGCTTCATCTCCATTGGAGTTTGCTTGGGTAGCTGCAAGCTCTTCCTTAGGCACTGGTTTATCTCCCCTGGAGTTTGCTTGGGTAGGTGCAAGCTCTTGCTCAGGCACTACTTTATCTCCATTGGAGTTTACTTGGGTAGCTGCAAGCTCTTGCTCAGGCACTGCTTTATCTCCATTGGAGTTTGCTTGGGCAGCTGCAAGCTCTTCCTTAGGCACTGGTTTATCTCCACTGGAGTTTGCTTGGGTTTGTGCAATCTCTTGCTCAGGCACTAGTTTTTCTCCATTGGAGTATGCTTGGGTAACTGCAAGCTCTTGCTCAGGCACTGCTTTATCTCCATTGGAGTTTGCTTGGGTAGCTGCAAGCTCTTGCTCAGGCACAGGTTTATCTCCGTTCGAGTTTGCTTGGGTAACTGCAAGCTCTTGATTAGGCACTGGTTCATCTCCATTGGAGTTTGGTTGGGTAGCTGCAAGCTCTTGCTTAGGCACAGGTTGATCTCCATTGGATTTTGCTTGGGTAACTCCGAGCTCTTGCTTAGGCACCGGTTCATCTCCATGGGAATTTGCTTGGGTAGCTACAAGCTCTTGCTCAGGCATTGAACTGCTGGAGTCTATCACACCAACAGACGGTGCATTATCAGCTTGCTTTGTTCGGACACTATCTGAAGGTATCCGTGACAACACATCTGACTTTGTTTCAATATCAACCCATTGGTTCTTGACCCAATCTTTAGAGATTCTAACATTCCTTAGCTGGCATGAACGAAAAAAGTTCTCTCCTGTAATGGAACATCATTAATTCATTAGTTTCATCATCTTCATGCATGTATGGTGGATAATGATAATTCATTAGGAACACTTAGTATTTGTGGGATACAATATGATTATCTATTACACAATAGATCACGAATGGACATGGTTTCCTAATAGATTTAATACAAGTGAATCGGTAAAAGCATACATGAATGAGAGAAAAGATTAAAGGTGGAAATGTCCCAAAAATTTGCAGTTCTAGACAAATAATTTGTCAAGAAAGATTTTTGCTTCTCATTGAGAACTTGAGAGAATCAAAAAGGAAATATATCAATTAAATTAAACAATAGAAAATTTGAAATGCACCTGGAAAATATACTTGAAGGCTATCTACCACAATGTTGTCCAAACTGACAACAACTCCTTCCCACCAGCCACTAAATTGCCAGACATCAACAGCAGTTCCAGGTAAAAGAGCAACACCATCAACAGAACTATTTTCTTGAGGACGCGGCCTGATTCTTAGTCTGTCTTGGCATCTCAGTCCCAGTTTATCAGGAAGAGCCAATGCAGAGGCAGGTACCATCTCCTACATAAAGAATTATAAAATCTTATTGATACACCAAGAAATAATCTAATCTTTTTTTTTAGCAAAGAATACATTTCATGCAGGCATAAAAGAGTTCATAGTGACATTAGGCATATGGCGTATGCGAGTGTAGGCGCGAGCATGGGACTATAATGCATTCTACCTTTCTCAGTTATACCTATTAATCTAGCCTAATTTCAAACTCAAAAGACATCAATCATACCTCCAACCTCCCACTATCATCAGCATTTTGGAGATCATCATATTGAACCTTCAATTTGTTATGATTAGTGCATGACTTCAAAACAGTGCACCTGAACCAGCAACCAATAATGCCACTGTCTTGAGACAAGATCTCTAATCTGTCACCAGTATTATATGTTGGAATTCGTTGATTCCGGGGCACAATAAACTTGAACGAGAGAGGCTTCCCAGGAGGTTGCTCGTTACTTAATAGCTGATAAGATGGAATGGAGTCTGCCTGTGGGCTTCGACAAATTTTAGTGCCCAAACATTTTGAATAAAGCCTCTCTGACTGCTTTGGAAACTTAGTTTTCCCAGGTGTACAATATTCACTATCCTTTTCTGACTCAGCTGGAATTTTCAAGGACAGAACAACAGCTTGACTAAAATATCCACGCAGTGTTCTTAAATCAAAATGCTTGAATTTATTTTTACTATACTGGCGAAAACAGAAACGGATCCCAGCCAAAGAAGAAGTTGGCATTGCATTGGAGCATTTTTCATAATGATCAGGAGTTAAAACAGTTGCGATATCATCAACACATTCCACACTGATTACTTGTGTGAAAGGAGTAATGAAGACTTCGCAAGGATGAGGGGGAGGAGGAGGTATAGCACAAGCGAATTCCTGGTTTTGATGAAACCATCGCACTTTGATCTTCTTCTGTCCCTTCTTATCTTCATACATGTCTTCCAAGTATGCAAGATAGCGATTTTCTTCCTCTGATAAAACCAGCACAAAAGTGTGTGTCTGCAAAACGAGATGCCATAAGATATTCTATAAATGGCTCTTGAGTATATGCACAATATAATGACAGAACTTACGGATATTGTCGTTCCATTGCGACAAAAGGCTCGATAGTGCCGAAGCTGCTTGCCACATGTCCAGAACGAACCAGACCATGTAATGTCTGACCTGCAGTCTTTCCCCTAAGAAGGATAACAGGGGAACAAATCAGTGAGTTCATAATAGATAGAACCAAACTACACAAATTTACACGTTACACATGATGACTTACCAGATTCTGGTGCAGAAAGCTATTTGTTTCTCCGTATCCATCTGACCCAATGTCATTATCCGCATAAGATCCGTACTTTGAGAATTCTGGAACAGAAAACAAACTATTACAATTACAAATAAAGGCCAAATTTTCACCTACATGCAGGGGGGGGTGTTGTTATTGTTGTTGTTGTGGTGGTGGTGGTGGCAGCTCCGTGGCGGTGTGTGTTTATGTGTTTGGCGATGTGGGTAGAGGGATCAATAGGATAGTTATTGGAGGCCATCCTTCTCTGCAGGCTTCTTAGCAGATCAACCTTCTTCCACAACCTTCCCACTTCTCTTCGTGGTAAAATGATGAGTGGAAGTTTTTCAATGTGTTTGAGAAGCCCTTAGTAAAAACATAAATCTGTTGTACAGTACTTGTTGCACTCAATTACTCAAATGCTTCTACAATAAAGAGTGAAGGGAAGCCAGCTACCTCTGAGCTTATAGATTTCAAACTGTCACTACTAGGCTGCAGTCATGGTTTTCGAGCAAAACTTCAACGGTTTGGCTTTCAGAGCAAAATTTAGGTTCCCAAAACCATATACATAAGATCTAAATGAACAAGAGTGACGTGTTATAAAAAATAATTATTTTCTTACAAAATCATGTAGTGCGTGGTGAAACGAAACAGATGAGGGCAGTAATTACTTGAGTCAAGTGCCTTGACTGGAAGGAAGGACGAGAGCCAATCCACCACCTCACGGCGTGACCGCCACTTGCGCGCGCACACCGGCGGCGCGGCGCCGTCGTCAGCGCCGCCGCCGCCGCCGCCGCCGCCCCCGCACCCCCACGCGGCGCTGAAGTCATCCGAGACCACGTAGAGCATGTGGCGCAGGCTCCTCTCGGTGCCGACGACGGCGAGATGCGACACGCCGGCCGCGTCTTCGAGGTAGTAGTGCACGACGCGGCTGCCGCGCTCCTGGGACACGAACTCCTCCTTCCACCGCACGAACTGCGGGCCGTCCTCCCTCGCCATCCCCGTCCGCAACGCTAAACGCCACCGAAGGAAGGGCGCTCACACCAGGCCCGGGGCACGGCACTACGCGGACGGAGGGGCCACCGCCGGCAGCACCGCTCACGTTCAGCACCTCGGAAAGAGCCAAAGAGGAGGAGGAGGACTTTCGGTCCTATAGGGCTCTCGGTTCGCAGGGGAGGGGGAGGAGGAGGCTCTCGGAAACCTCGGAGGAGTATCTGAGGGAACAAGGGAGTCGGAGAGGGGCGGCGGCCCGGGGATTCCAGGAACCCCGGGCGGGAGTAGGGTTTCCTAGGGCCTCAGAAGGATTTGGGGGCAGCCGTCGCCGGCCAGAGCGGCTTGAAACGGAACGGGTTCAGGCTGAGCAGGAACTCCTCCATGCAACGGAAGGCGGCGGCGAGGCCACTCCAGCGATAATCCTTGTCTCCGAAACCCCAGAAAATCCCTCAAAAGTGTCTCCACAAGGAAACCCACCGGCGGCGGCGGCGGCGGCGTTCTGAGAGAGCAGTGACAGGACGTGCGGACGGAAGGGGCGGACGAGGGTTTCCTCGCAAGGCGGGGGGGGGGGCACTCGTGCACAGGACGGGCTCTCTCTCCCCCTCTCCGCGGAGGCGGGGAGAGGAGGGCGCGGCGCGAGGGAGGAGGAGGAGGAGGGAGGAGACGGACAGGTGGGAGGGATGGTGAGGCGAGGGCCGAGGGGTCGATGGGGGCAAGAACCAAGAAGAGGGAGGGCAAGGGGAATCTACTGCGCTGCGCTTCGGCCCCTCGGTTTCGGGAGAGCGCAGCGGCGCAGGGCCGCAGGGGCAGGGCAAACAAACGGTTGGTGGTTTTCCTTCGGGGGGCAGCGGCGGCAGCGCGGCTTGTTTGGGTTTCGGTTCATGACTCGTGTGAGGTTGTGACGTGATACTGATCCAAGGAACAAAGTCAAAAATAGCGGTGAGGTGATCTCACGGACCATGGTTTTGTCCAGACTCCAGAGTAAACGTGCCTTAACCGGATCACAGTTTGAGAGTTGTATATGGAGTCTTCAAGGTCAATGGTAACAAGGTGAATTTCAATTGTTAGACCACTTTCTTTTAAAGGCAAATATGCACCTCCTATATAAATATGAAAATAAAAAAAATATAAGAAACGCCTTGCTACAACGTGTGCGTGCAGGATTGGAAGGTTCGGCGCGCATACCCTATCCCACCCGTTCTTCTTCCTTCTGTTGCCCCCACCCAGCTTTGCCTTTTTCTCCGACTTCGGCACCCTTGCCCCCGCCGTGCCCCCTTCCTTTTCCCTCTGCTCAGACTGCCCTTGCCATCTTCTCTGTAACCTCTCCTGCCCTAGACTTTGCCCAGCGCCACCCACACCGCAAGGGCCCCTAAGCCACCCGCCAACCATCCCCACCATCTGTCTTCCTTGCTTTCCTTCTGGGCGGCCCCTTCTATAGCCCACCGGACTTGAGGAAGAAGAGGTAGGGACTCGTCAAAACCCTAGAGGACAAGGAGATAGAGAGGAAGAGAGAGGGGCCTACCTAACACGCTGCTGCCGAATCCGGTGGATCCGCCGTCATGGGATCCGCCATGGCCATGAGAGGGGGGAGCGCCCGCGGAGCGTGTTGGTATAAATTAACTGCACTCTATTAAATATTATTATTATCAAAGTATCCGCAAGCGCACAGATAAAACACCGATGTAGCACTTCACCAGACAATCCCGGTTTTAATATCGAACCCAATGGAACAGTAGATGATACTGACTAAGTCTATTGATTCTTAACCCGATAACACAATCAATCCAGAGAATATCAAGAATGAAGAGATAACTAATGATTATCTAGATCCGACAACTGGTAAACTTTGAATAATATCGTTCTAATCAGGCAGTGAAATGAATAAGAGCGAAAATCAGAGTTCCCTCCTATCAAACACTTATACACCTATCGATCATATCAACAGGAAGTGGACTACAGAGGAATCAACGCAGCTGTCACCTACACGAACTACCACTATCCGGCCAATCAGGGGACATTTACAAGTAATTATAGCCCAGACACCATGTCTACACTACAAACTACTATTTCAACCAAGGAGCTACCAAGATCATAACACTCAAATAGAGTTGTAAACTTAAGAACGAATAACAACAAATGCTTACTTTAATCAGAATGTTAAATACAAAAGTACTTCAGAACGCAACTCCGCATGAGGAAGCTGAATCCAGACGAATACAGCTACGAAGAAGCTCTGACAAGACGGGATGTAACACCCCTGATGTTACGATAACTAAAACCTGTCATGTCATCATGATTGCATGTAAAAACATCCTGTATAAACTCATTTTTCTGTGCAATAACTAAAGTAAAATTTATTCTTGCATATGATTGTATGTAGGTACTTTAGAATGATTTAATTATAATAATGTTTGTGCATGTATGTGGGATAAAAATAAAAATAAAGAAATTTAAAAGAAATCATTTATAAACCCTACGTCAGACCCGAAATCCTAATTTGAAAATTAAAAGGAATTAGGTGTTGGGCCTTAAACAAAAGTGGTGAATCTTTAAAATTTGAGCAACTTCTATTTTGGGCAATTTTGAAGTTATTAAAAATAATTTCAAATAAAACCTTAATCTATGCTTTAAAGATTAGAGTTGAAACTCAATTCCAAAAAATAAAGAGAATCTGACGAAATTGATTTAATGAAAATTATAGATATTTTAAAATGGGACAACTTTCATCTTTGGAGATTTTAAAGTTTACCGGTGAAAATTTAAATTAAACTCCAATTAGTGTTTGTTACTTCAAATTTAAAATGCCATTTCAAAAAATATCTAGAATTTGGACAAACTCCTTTAATGAAAGTTGTAATAATTTTCAAATTGAACAACTTTTATATTTGAGTATTTTGAATTTATGCATTGAGATTTCAAATTAAACCCTAATAAGTGTTTTAGAATCCAAATTTGAAATGCTATTTCAAAAACTATCAAGAATCTGCTAAATCTCCATTAATGAGAGTTGTAGAGATCAACAAGTAGTACAACTTTTATTTTTACAGAAATTCAAGTTGTTTAGTAAAATTTTGAGAATTTAATTGGATTGCATTTAAATTTCAAAAGTCCTATTTACCCCCTTCTTTGTAATTTCAAAAATACTCAAAATTTGAATATGGTTCAAAAATCAAAGTTGATCTTCATGAAATTTGGCACATCTTTTATTTTTGGAGAATCTCCTGTAGCTGTGTAGATTAGGGAGTAAATTGGCAACAATAGACTTTGACTCAAAGGGATGGCTACAGTGTTCTAAGGGGGGTCCGGCTCTGCCCCTGCTCGGGTGCAGGCCCGCGTGCGTGCGCTGGCCTCTGGCGATGCCCGGGGCCGGCCGGCCATGTGTCACCGACGGGGTCGAGGTCGTGGGGATCCCGGACACGCCCTAATTCCGCCGCGGTCCTATATAAGGCCCTCAAGCCGCTGCGTTCTTCTTCTTCCCTCCATGCTCGCCGCCGTCGAGTTCGGTTCCCCGCAAAATTCACCCGCCATGGTCCATCCCCACCCTCTCCATCTTCCATGATCATAGGTTAGCTCCTTGCGCGTCTATTGAGCCCGCCCGCGCGTCCTTTCGTCGTCGGAGGTCCCCGCGCGGCCATGTTCTTCTCGGACTCCGGCGAAAGCGACGCCGAGACCTTCCACGACGTGGCCGGGACACTACAGTAGGTATTGTCCCTTACTTTTGATTGTTCCAGACTTGCTCAGGTTCGGTGATCTGTTTCCACATGGTGGTTTTACCTCCACTGCCCTAGGTTCGCCGGAACGAGGTCCTTGCCGTCGGAGCCCACTACCGCAGCCGCCATTGATGCCGCAGACGAGCTCCAGTGCCCCTCTGCTCTAAAAGACGCGCGCACAGGACTCTTGGTGAGCCCAAAGCTCACTACCCCACTAGTTTGAACCTTACCGCTCGGTGATCGCCAGAACGCCGGTACCACCGCGGTCGAGCCGCCATGGCTGCCATCGTAGTTGTTAGGATCGCTGTGCCGCTAAACGGAGATGAGCAGAGGAGTAATTGCGCCTTGGTGAGTCGTGTGGTCTGCTGCCGTCGCCTCTGTGACAGAACCGCCTAAATCACATGGCCCACAGACACCTGTCATTGCCACTCATGACCTCTGACAGCGGGTCCGCGTCCCAAATGATCTAGAAGGTTCTGCCGGGCTACATTAGCGCCCGATTTTCTCCAACAGGATCCCATTGCGAAGTCATTACAGAATTACAACATTTCATAATAAATTACATCAGAGTGAAAATGCGGAAAGATTATAAGGTACTTAGATTACAAACCGTTTGTCCAAATACGATTGAAGTGCGAATATTACAGACCATAAATAAAATAAGTAGCAGTAGAAGGATGATACAACATCATTAAGTATTTAACGATAAGAACCCTGCCCACGGGTTCGACATTACTCCTCCTCACAACCCTCCTGTACCACTGTTACACAGCAAGGGGCGAAACAAACCTCCGGCTGCTGCGTCCCTGCAACACGGGGTTAACAAACCCTGAGTACTGGGGTACTCCGCAAGACTTACCCGACTAAGAAAAAGGAATGAGACTCAGGAATGCAGGCTGAGGGGAGTCAAGGTAAGGCTGGAGCAAGAGTCAAGAGTTTTGCAGAAAAGCCTTGCTATTCTATTTCAATATTTTAACTCAGTCTTATTTTAAGCATAACCATAATTCCAAGTTCATTCTCATGTATCGTCATATCTTCAAATTCTTAATCATTCTCAAAAACACCTAGTTCCGAACCACTTTTCAGTTGTAGGTCAAAGGATCAAGTCTCCATATCCGAGGAGCAACGACGATTCGAATCGATTAGTACCCAGCTGGGGATCCCTATCCACACTGCATATGTAGCACTTAAGCTTGCATATACCAACTCCGGCTACCACGATTTTTCTACCCCTGAACCGGTCCTGCGCCACCCGAGAACACAGTACTCCTCTCCTCTCCAGGCACGCCGGCCACGAGGGTACACGCTGCTCTCGCCATCTCTCCACTCCCAGTGCGTGGTTGTCGGTTCAAGTAGTAGAGCCACCGGAGTCAGAGCTTTCCGTAGTATGTGGCTAGTTGCAAAGTCTCGATCACAGCAGGCCTACAAAGAACGGTCCCTAATTCTTTTTCCGCCGGCGACATTGCATTGGGACTTTAACCAAAATACAAGTGTCCCAACAGTTTTCAAATCCCTCTTTCCGCCGATGGTCAAGCATTGGGACTCTAACCCAAATTCACAACCAACGAACGGAAAACCCCTTTCCGACGGATACGGTGCATCGGGGCTGCTACCCAAGTACATAATTTCCGAACGGACTCATACCCCTTTTTCCTTTTCTCATGATTCATAATTGTCACATTAAAATAGCCTTTTTACGCAAATCTAAATTGATTAAGCAGGGCTAAGCATTTTCGAACATTTTTATTTTTAAACAGGTTTCCAGGATATTATGTATCAAGGCAGGTAATGCATCAATATAGGAGACAAACAACTCCTAACAACCTAATGCAATAATAGACTCAAGTGATAAATAATTTTATAAAACACAAGGCGAGGCTGAATGCACCGGGGCTTGCCTTGAATCGTGTACAGCGTCGGGTCGGGATCAGTCCCGCAGATGTCAAATCCTTGGATGACTTCTGGAGTGGCCTCCTCAGTAGTAGTCTCGACCTGGACCTCCTCGGGAACGGGCACTACACGTATGCAATGATGTATGCTTAGCATGGCATGAGGACAACAAATGAAATGCTTGAAAGTAAACCTTTAAGATCTTGAGTACAACTTTCCTTCACGGTAAAGTTGTAAACAATTTACGGAAGGTAAAAGTAATATTTCCTACTTTTGTTTTATTGACCTTTTTAACGGTCGCAGAAAGCCGCTGCACAGCTTTACTACAACCAGCATGCGACCCTAATACTTCTGTCAAGGATCACTATGGTGAAAGACCCTTGAAGCCAATCAATCCAAAATCACACCAAACAACAGGGATTATTCGCTTAGATTAATTCTACTAATCAAATACCCCACAACTAATAAACAAGTGTCCTAACAGTTTCCAAATGAGCTCAAACTTACCCAACAGATAGAAGGGGGGGCGGGTTACTGTAGCAGTGCAGTACCCCCCTCTCGGTTTTTGACTCAAATCACCAGATTTCGTGTACTAACTTGAAAAAGTGCAAACACAAAAGTTGTAGGATTCAAAATTTTGGACAACTTTTGTTTTTGAACTAGACCCAAATTCCACATGGTTTTGAAACTACAGTAAAGGGGGTAAAAGAGGGTTTTGAATTCCAAACTGAATTTTTAAAATTACTTTTAAATTTATTTAACAACTTGAAAAATTGTCAGAATAGAAGTTGTCCTACTCAGTGATCTATACAACTCTTATTAAGGAGGTTTTGTCCAGTTCCTAATATTTTTGAATTTGAAGTTTCAAACTTGAATTTTAGCATAGTAATTTGAGTTTAATTTAAATTTTTATATTATAACTTCAAAATCTCCCAAAATAAAAGTTGTTTCATTTCAATAGATCTATAACTTTTATTAAGGCACCATCACCAAATTCCAAGTGGATTTTTGGTTTAGGGTTTTAGGGTCCGATTAGGGCTTAGTTTGAATTTTTCCTTTTTGATTTATTTTTTTTTAATTCTCAAATGATAATTCAATCACAACACCCAAGGCATTTATCAATGAACCACTCTAAGGACCCTAAACACAATCAAATGCAAGTGCTTAATAATAAACATGATGACATGTCATAATTAATTAGCCGTAATACCCGGGGTATTACAGCCCTTCCCCCTTAAATAAATCTCGTCCCGAGATTTGATAGCCGATAAACTTTAGGGTTAAGTAATGGAAAAGAAAATGTCTCAAGTAAACCTACTCTAGTTTCTACCATAAGATAACAAGAGAAGTTCATACCGACTACAACCAGAAACTTTACATTTACAATGTAGCAAAGAACTCGGGGAAGTTTTCGGCGAGATAGTCTTCAGACTCCCAGGTGGCTTCATCCTCGGAATGTTCGCTCCATTGAATCTTGTACCATCTTGTAGTGGTTCTCCGAGTGACGCGATCCTTCTGATCCAAGACTTGGATAGGATACTCAGAGTACGTTAGGTCGGGTTGGAGTTCTATTCCCCCAACATCCACGACTTGATCTGGCACCCGAAGACACTTTTTGAGTTGTGATACATGAAAAACGTTGTGGACGGCTGAGAGATGATCTGGCAGCTTCAACTTATAAGCCACCTTCCCATGACGAGCTATGATTTGAAATGGTCCAATGTATCGAGGAGCTAATTTGCCTTTAACTCCAAATCGATTTATTCCCTTCATGGGTGAGACTTTGAGATAGACATAATCCCCTGTCTTAAACACCAAAGGACGACGCCTTTGATCGGCGTAACTTTTCTGTCGTGACTGTGCAACCTTCAGGTTATCTTGTATTTGCCGCACCTTTGCTTCAGTCTCTTCCACCAAGTCAACGCTGAAGTACCATCTCTCTCCAGGCTCAGACCAATTCAGGGGTGTTCGACACCTACGACCATATACCGCCTCAAACGGTGCCATTTTGATGCTTTCTTGGTAGCTGTTATTGTACGAAAATTCTGCCAGTGCCAAACACTCATCCCAAGATTCGGTGTAATTGAGTGCACATGCTCTCAACATGTCCTCCAACACCTGGTTGACTCTCTCCGTCTGTCCGTCAGTCTGCGGATGGTATGCTGTGCTATGTAGAAGCTTTGTTCCTAGTGACTTATGGAAGGCTCTCCAAAAGTTGGAAATGAACTGAGAACCTCGATCAGAGACAATGGTCTTGGGCACACCATGAAGCTTCATCAAATTCTGGATGTACAGCTTTGCATAGTTCACTGCAGTGTAAATAGTCTTGACGGGGATGAAGTGGGCTTGCTTAGTGAGGCGATCAACCACAACCCAGACTGAGTCAAAACCTCTGGGTGTTTTTGGCAGACCTACGATAAAATCCATACTAATGTCCTCCCATTTCCATGCAGGAACAGGCTGTGGTTGCAGTTCTCCACCGGGCTTCATGTGTACAGCTTTCACCTTCTGACAAGTGTCACACTTCGCTACATATCGAGCGATCTCTATTTTTATTTTGGTCCACCAAAACTTTTGCCTCAAATCCTGATACATTTTATTGCTCCCAGGGTGGATGGAGAATCTAGTCAAATGTGCTTCGTCCAAAATCTTTTGTCGCAACTCGGGTACCTTTGGAACTACTAGCCGCCCTTTGAACCATACGACCCCTTCTTCGTCAATCCTGAAACAATCCACAGTACCAGTTTGGACTTTCTCCTTAATATGCTGGATGCCTTTGCTTCCTTTCTGAGCGGCGATTATCTCATCGCGGATAGTGGTCTCAATACTAACATGATTCAAACTGCCCTGTTCAACTATTTCTACCCCCAACTTCTCTAGTTCATAGCATAAAGAAAAGTCTCGGGGCTTCACTGCCAGACAACTGCAATGAATTTTGCGACTGAGCGCATCGGCAACCACATTTGCTTTGCCAGGGTGATAATGCACTTCAATGTCATAATCCTTGATCAGCTCGAGCCATCTTCGTTGTCTCATGTTCAACTCTTCTTGGGTAAATATATATTTTAGGCTCTTGTGATCGGTGTAGATCTTGCAAGTACTGCCAAGCAAATAATGACGCCAAATTTTCAGTGCATGGACCACCGCTGCCAATTCAAGATCATGAGTGGGATAATTTTCTTCATGACGCTTAAGCTGTCGGGACGCATAAGCAATGACTCGGCCTTCTTGCATCAAGACACAACCCAGGCCGGTTCCCGAAGCGTCGCAGTACACGTCGAATGGCTTTTCAATGTCCGGTTGAGTTAGGACTGGGGCAGTGGTTAACAACTTCTTCAAAGTCTGAAATGCTTGCTCACACTCAGGTGACCAGGCAAACTTGACCTCGTTCTTCAATAAGTTGGTAATAGGCTTAGATATTTTGGAAAAATCCGGAATAAAACGGCGGTAATATCCCGCCATTCCCATAAAACTACGGACTTGATGTACTGTGGTTGGTGGTTTCCAATTCAAGATCTCTTCCACCTTGCTTGGGTCAACCGATACACCTTCGGCCGACAGAATATGCCCAAGAAACGGAACTCTGTCCAACCAAAACTCGCACTTGCTGAACTTGGCATACAGTTGATGTTCTCGCAACCGAGTTAGGACTACACGAAGGTGTTTGGCATGCTCTTCCGGGCTTTTGGAGTAGACCAGTATATCGTCGATGAACACGACTACAAACTTGTCGAGTTCGGGCATGAAGACTGAATTCATAAGATACATGAAATAGGCAGGGGCATTGGTCAGGCCGAAAGACATAACCAGATACTCGTAAAGACCATATCTGGTAGTGAAGGCTGTTTTGGGAACATCTTCTGGACGGATTTTTATTTGGTGGTACCCCGATCTGAGGTCAATTTTCGAGAATACCCTGGCCCCCGCAAGTTGGTCAAAAAGTAGATCTATGCGAGGCAAAGGGTACTTATTTTTGATAGTGACCTCATTGAGGGGACGGTAATCGACACAGAGTCTGAGGGAGCTGTCCTTCTTTTTAACAAAAATAGCAGGACAACCCCAAGGGGATGAACTAGGCCTGATGAAACCCTTATCCAACAGATCCTGCAACTGAACTTTCAACTCTGCCAACTCCTTCGGCGGCATTCTATATGCTCTACGGGAAATAGGTGCTGTTCCAGGCTTCAGCTCAATGGCAAATTCTACATCCCGGTCAGGGGGTAAGCCAGGCAATTCGTCAGGGAATACATCCGGAAATTCATAGACTACCGGAATGTTCCGCACTTCTTTAACTGTGGTTGCACATACCCTACCAACTGCTCTTTGAGGTATGGGAAGTTGGATAAGAAGTTGAGTTTGGCTATTAGGCAAGTTTACTCTGATGGTTCTATTCAGCACGTCTATGAGAGCTCTGTGCTGATACATCCAATTCATGCCTAATATCACATCTATATCTTGCTCCTTCAGCACTATCATCGAGGTCGGGAATATATGCCCGCCAAGTTCTATGGGCACCCGATGTACTATCTCTTTAGTACTAATGCGCCCCCCGGGCGACTGTATAAGGAAACTTTCCTCTATCTGCCCAATCGAAATTTCATGCTTGACAACAAATGTACGATTGATGAATGAATGCGATGCACCGGAATCGAAAAGCATGATAGCAGGATGACTTGCGACAGGGAACCTACCCAGCATGACGGGTTCACCTTCAGGAATGTCTCCAACTTGCGTGTAGTAGACCTGTCCTGCTTTTCTCACAACCTTTCCCTTCTGGGCCTGCTGTTGGTGGCCACGGTGCTGAGTCTGCTGCTGTTGTCCACCAGGAGCCTTCTGTGCATTCTGATTGTATTGTTTGGGAAACGGGCAGTTGCGGGACCAATGTCCCATCTTGCCACAATTGTAGCAAGGCTGGTTATAAGTTGCTTGAGGAGTGGTTACACGAACGCCTGGGGCATTCGGCTGGGTGGTGCTTTGTTGATTAGAAGTGTGAGAAGTAGCAGCAGTTCGAACTACGACCTGCTGATGAGGATACTGGGGACGTGTGTGATGAGTGAGATGGTATATGATTTTCTGGCGCTTTTGATGGCCAGAAGATCCAGCTGATCCAGACTTCTTCTTTTTCTTCTCTTCTTGGTGTTTGCGATCACTTTCTTCAAAAGCTATGGCACTGTTGATAGCCTCATGATACGTGCAGTTGAGATTGTTAGACAGGCTTCGCTGAATCTTGAAGTTCAAACCCCTGACAAAACAGTCCTTCTTCTTTTGATCGGTATTAGTATGCTCAGGGGCATACTGCGACAGGTGATTGAACTGACTGACATACTGCATGACTGTAGACTCCTTTTGTTGCAGTGCCAAGAATTGATCCAATTTCATCTTCATAACCCCCGCAGGGATGTAATGTGCACGAAATGCCTCACGGAACTCCGCCCAAGTAAGTTGATGCCCTACTGGCTGTGCTGACTGGAGATTTGCGAACCAAGCGCTTGCGGGACCTCGAAGTTGCTGTGCTGCAAACAACGGCTTCTGGGTTTCTGTGCAGCGAATCAATCCAAACTTCTGCTCCATGATACAGAGCCAGTCGTCTGCTTCCAGCGGCTCATCCGCTTTGGTAAACACCGGTGGACGGGTGTCTGTGAAGTCCACATAAGTTGGCCCAACACGGTCATCCCGGTTTTGCGCAAGTAGTGCCGTAGCATTGGCCAATGCAGCAATGGCATCAGCCAAGGTGGGTGGAATTGGCGGTGCTTGCGGAATGGCCCCGTCCTCGGAAGTACCAGCACCAGTTGAGCGGGTGTTAACAGGCATCTGTGCATAATTAAACCAAACTGAGTCTCAGATTACTTAATCAGGTCTTAATACAATACACACCACACAATACGATAGGTAGAGTACATAACCAACACTCGATACAGTTCTCAAACCATACTAAGGTTTTCATGGCAACACTGACACTACAATACCCTAAAGAGTGCAAATACCGATATCGCTAGTCTTATGGCTAATTTAGACGTCGTCTCCCACGGTCCCGTCAGAGACGACACCGTCCTCGTCAACCTCCGCCACGTGCTCCTCGACGCCCTCCTCGACGTCCTCGTCGGCGTCCTCCTCGATGATCACCTGGAGTGGCTCAATCTCCTCGTCCACGTCCTCCATGTCCTGATCCTCAGGACCAACGACCACCCCATCCTCGGGGTCCTCAACACGTGGCTGCAGGATCGGGTTAAGCTCATTGTTGAGCCTATGCACCTCCTCGTGCAATGTGTCGTTGTAGTCCTCGATCTGCTCTACGTAGATCTCCAGCTCGTGCAGTCTCGCCCTGGTCGCATCCTCACGTGCCCAAGTGGCATCCCTCTGCTCGATCAGACGAGCCACAGAGGTCCGCAGTCGGTCAATCGTCGCTACGTCCTGGTAGTGCTCCCGACGAGCGGTGGCGAAGTCCTCCACCATCCTCCTCATCTCCTCCTGTAGCTCAGCGCGGCTGCGGCGGGGGCGACGACTGCTAGAGGCCTCCCCGTCGCGCGGCGCCAGCTGGTGGCGCGGCACACCCCTAGGTCCCGTCATCTTACGCGCAGTTTGCTTGCAGCGTGCCATGCTGGAGAAGATAAGTTAGGATTAGTAAGGATATAATACAGGCTAGCAAGAATAAGTTTGATAAATCCTAACCCTTAACCCGTTTTTAAGGAGGAAGTTATTTATTATATGAATCAATCATGATGCATGAATCGTACTTACGAACTTTCGAATCCAATGCAAAAATAAATAACTGCATAAAATTTTATTTTATTTTTTAACATAGGGCTAGTAATAGCGTTATCCCACTAGCTACTGTAACTCTAATATAGATTTAGACAAGAAGGAGCAATTTGGACCAAAATAGCAATTTAAGGTTTATGATCCAAAACACTTTGAAGTTTTGCAAAGTAATACGGTAATGATTTAGCAATGGAACGCTCTGATACCAGCTGTGACAGAACCGCCTAAATCACATGGCCCACAGACACCTGTCATTGCCACTCATGACCTCTGACAGCGGGTCCGCGTCCCAAATGATCTAGAAGGTTCTGCCGGGCTACATTAGCGCCCGATTTTCTCCAACAGGATCCCATTGCGAAGTCATTACAGAATTACAACATTTCATAATAAATTACATCAGAGTGAAAATACGGAAAGATTATAAGGTACTTAGATTACAAACCGTTTGTCCAAATACGATTGAAGTGCGAATATTACAGAAAATAAATAAAATAAGTAGCAGTAGAAGGACGATACAACATCATTAAGTATTTAACGATAAGAACCCTGCCCACGGGTTCGACATTACTCCTCCTCACAACCCTCCTGTACCACTGTTACACAGCAAGGGGCGAAACAAACCTCCGGCTGCTGCGTCCCTGCAACACGGGTGTCGGTTACCAAAGTTAGGGGTACCCAACTTCGATGCAAAAAAGCTCATTCCCAACTTGGCCTGGCCCAAGTAAGGCCAGTGGAAGCCCACGAAGGCCGCGTCTACAGAGGCCCACGACATCATTCCACTAATGACAGCCTCCTCGGGAGAGCGGCGTCCTCGGCGCCCAATTCTCCGATTCGCCCGAGCCTCCTCGGGAGAGCTCGGGAGAGCGGCGTCCTCGGCGCCCAAGTCTCCGATTCGCCCGAGCCTCCTCGGGAGAGCTCGGGCGGGAGAACGGCGTCCTCGGCGCCCAATTCTCCGATTCGCCCGAGCCTCCTTGGGAGAGCTCGGGAGAGCGGCGTCGTCCGCGCCCAAGTCTCCGATTCGCCCGAGCCTCCTCGGGAGAGCTCGGGCGGGAGAACGGCGTCCTCGGCGCCCAATTCTCCGATTCGCCCGAGCCTCCTCGGGAGAGCTCGGGAGAGCGGCGTCGTCCGCGCCCAATTCTCCGATTCGCCCGAGCCTCCTCGGGAGAGCTCGGGAGAGCGGCGTCGTCCGCGCCCAATTCTCCGATTCGCCCGAGCCTCCTCGGGAGAGCTCGGGAGAGCGGCGTCGTCGGCGCCCAATTCTCCGATTCGCCCGAGCCTCCTCAGGAGACCTCGGGAGAGCGGCGTCGTCGGCGCCCAATTCTCCGATTCGCCCGAGCCTCCTCAGGAGACCTCGGGAGAGCGGCGTCCTCGGCGCCCAATTCTCCGATTCGCCCGAGCCTCCTCAGGAGACCTCGGGGAGAGCGGCGTCCTCGGCGCCCCAATTCTCCGATTCGCCCGAGCCTCCTCAGGAGACCTCGGGAGAGCGGCGTCCTCGGCGCCCAATTCTCCGATTCGCCCGAGCCTCCTCGGGAGAGCTCGGGAGAGCGGCGTCCTCGGCGCCCAATTCTCCGATTCGCCCGAGCCTCCTCGGGAGAGCTCGGGAGAGCGGCGTCCTCGGCGCCCAATTCTCCGATTCGCCCGAGCCTCCTCCGGAGAGCTCGGGAGAGCGGCGTCGTCGGCGCCCAATTCTCCGATTCACCCGAGCCTCCTCGGGAGAGCTCGGGAGGCGGCGTCCTGGGCGCCCAAGTCTCCGATTCGCCCGAGCCTCCTCGGGAGAGCTCGGGCGGGAGAGCGGCGTCTCGTCCTCGGCGCCCAAACCTCCGATTCGCCCGACCCTCCTCGGGAGAGCTCGGGAGGTGGCGTCCTGGGCGCCCAAGTTTCCGATTCGCCCGAGCCTCGCCCGAAGCCTCCTCGGGAGAACTCGGGAGAGCGGCATCCACGGCGCTAAAGTCGGCATCCAAGGCACGGGTGATGTCAGCGGAGCAATCTTGGACCATAAGAAATCTCTCTGACCACTTTACAAGCACTGTCCCGTCAGGCGAGACTCTCGACGCGACTGTGCTTCGCACGCCCTTGATGGCCATACCACCTGTCGGGATTTCCCTGACAGCAGATTTGATGAGCCCACTACGACCGTCCTCCACGGTATGGTCTACGGTGCGCTGCCCCGCTTCGGGAAAGGCGCCCACTGCGCCGTCCACACGAAAGGATGAGCACGCCTTCAAGATCCCGAGCCTCGGGAAACAACGCCCCAAGATTTGATGGGCCCACTACGATCGTCCTCCACGGTGTGGTCCACGGTGCGCCGCCCCGTTTCGGGAAAGACGCCCACTGCGCCGTCCACACGAAAGGACGAGCACGATCCCGAGCCTCGGGAAACAGCGCCCCAAGGTGATTCTCCCTCTTGTCACATCGTACGGAAGGATAGCCGGCAGGTGTGAACGCACCAAAGTCGAGCGGACCACGACGGCCATATCCAGAAGACCCAGAGAGCCGACGACAAGACATGGTCAGACGACTGTTTCTACCTTGGAACTCGCGAACCAAGATAGCCATACCCATACCCCGGAGACACGGAGAAAAGGCAGCAGCTAGTCAAACCGAGAACAGCAACTCTTCACTATTTTAATAGGTAGCGTCGTAGCCGCCTTTGCCTCTCCCTTGCGGCTATAAAAGGGAGGGCAGAGACCAGCTTTAGAGGGACGACAGAAGAACAAACGAACGGACGGAGAAGTTCCAAGTTCTCACCCACAGCAAACGACTTGTAAACATTTAGACACTCATACGAGACCTGGGAGCACTTCCCTCTCTCGACTAGCTTGTAACCCCTACTACAAGCACCCCGGTGCAAGGCAACACGACTCTCCTCTCCACTGGACGTAGGGCTTGCTCGGCCTGAACCAGTATAATCCCTGTGTTCCCCCTTGCACACCATCCGTAGCCTCAACCGCAAATCACATATTTACTAGCCGGTGTTAGCCTCGCCAAAATTAGCACCGACAACGGGGTTAACAAACCCTGAGTACTGGGGTACTCCGCAAGACTTACCCGACTAAGAAAAAGGAATGAGACTCAGGAATGCAGGCTGAGGGGAGTCAAGGTAAGGCTGGAGCAAGAGTCAAGAGTTTTGCAGAAAAGCCTTGCTATTCTATTTCAATATTTTAACTCAATCTTATTTTAAGCATAGCCATAATTCCAAGTTCATTCTCATGTATCGTCATATCTTCAAATTCTTAATCATTCTCAAAAACACCTAGTTCCGAACCACTTTTCAGTTGTAGGTCAAAGGATCAAGTCTCCATATCCGAGGAGCAACGACGATTCGAATCGATTAGTACCCAGCTGGGGATCCCTATCCACACTGCATATGTAGCACTTAAGCTTGCATATACCAACTCCGGCTACCACGATTTTTCTACCCCTGAACCGGTCCTGCGCCACCCGAGAACACAGTACTCCTCTCCTCTCCAGGCACGCCGGCCACGAGGGTACACGCTGCTCTCGCCATCTCTCCACTCCCAGTGCGTGGTTGTCGGTTCAAGTAGTAGAGCCACCGGAGTCAGAGCTTTCCGTAGTATGTGGCTAGTTGCAAAGTCTCGATCACAGCAGGCCTACAACGAACGGTCCCTAATTCTTTTTCCGCCGGCGACATTGCATTTGGACTCTAACCCAAATACAAGTGTCCCAACGGTTTTCAAATCCCTCTTTCCGCCGATGGTCAAGCATTGGGACTCTAACCCAAATTCACAACCAACGAACGGAAAACCCCTTTCCGACGGATACGGTGCATCGGGGCTGCTACCCAAGTACACAATTTCCGAACGGACTCATACCCCTTTTTCCTTTTCTCATGATTCATAATTGTCACATTAAAATAGCCTTTTTACGCAAATCTAAATTGATTAAGCAGGGCTAAGCATTTTTGAACATTTTTATTTTTAAACAGGTTTCCGGGATATTATGTATCAAGGCAGGTAATGCATCAATATAGGAGACAAACAACTCCTAACAACCTAATGCAATAATAGACTCAAGTGATAAATAATTTTATAAAACACAAGGCGGGGCTGAATGCACCGGGGCTTGCCTTGAATCGTGTACAGCGTCGGGTCGGGATCAGTCCCGCAGATGTCGAATCCTTGGATGACTTCTGGAGTGGCCTCCTCAGTAGTAGTCTCGACCTGGACCTCCTCGGGAACGGGCACTACACGTATGCAATGATGTATGCTTAGCATGGCATGAGGACAACAAATGAAATGCTTGAAAGTAAACCTTTAAGATCTTGAGTACAACTTTTCCTTCACGGTAAAGTTGTAAACAATTTACGGAAGGTAAAAGTAATGTTTCCTACTTTTGTTTTATTGACCTTTTTAACGGTCGCAGAAAGCCGCTGCACAGCTTTACTACAACCAGCATGCGACCCTAATACTTCTATCAAGGATCACTATGGTGAAAGACCCTTGAAGCCAATCAATCCAAAATCACACCAAACAACAGGGATTATTCGCTTAGATTAATTCTACTAATCAAATACCCCACAACTAATAAACAAGTGTCCTAACAGTTTCCAAATGAGCTCAAACTTACCCAACAGATAGATCTTACTCTAAAATAGTACCACATAAATTTTCATGATATTTGGATAATTCTGGAATTTATTAAAATTGCTCAAAGTTACATTTACTAATTAATATGCTGATTTTTAGCTCCCACAGAACACATCCAAACACTATATCTAGTATTTTTATAAAATACTACATGCTCCAGAGAGTACTCACAATTATTTTCATAATTTTTAGATTAACAGGAATATCCCTATGAAAATGATAAATGTAAGTACTATTCATTCAAAATTAAAATGGAAAATCCACTGGAAATCCCTCCAAAATAAAGAAAACGCTTCGGCCCGAGGCGGCCCAACATCAGCGGGCCGGCCCAACTCCACCCGCGCGTTCGCCCGCGCGCGCGCGCGTACGCCCAGGTACACTGACAGGCCGGGCCCGCCTGTCAGCTCCTTCTTCCACCTCGCGCTGCCGTGCGCGCGCACTACCCACGGCGGCACTGGCGACCATGTTCCGGCCGCGGGGACACCGGGGAACTAAGGGAAAAGGGCCAGGAAGAATCAGGAGCTCACCACGATCCTAGCTCGACGGTTGGCCGAGGCAGGGACGGAGTAGAACGACGAAGTTGGCTACGGCGGCGGACACAGCGACTCGGCCCCGACGGTGAAGTCTCGTTCCGGCGATCCTAGGGAACGAAATGAAAAACCGTCGCGAGCATGAGCTAGGGCATGAGATAGAGAGTCACAAACGAAATACCTAAGGAGGATAGGCTCACCACAGCGAGCTCGTCGCGTGAGCGACGGCTGCGGCGGTGCTCCGGTCTTCCGCAGAGACGGCGACGGGCGTTCTCGGATCACAGGGCACGAACCTAAGCCCAAATGGATGCACTAGGTGCACAAGAAGGCAGGGAAGTTGGATGCTCAAGTAATTGGAGAATGGTGCACGGGTTGAGGCCGATTTGGTCGGGGCAGTGGATGCGGTCACCGGTGCCGAGCGGGAAGGAGAAGGGAACGGGAGGGGGGTGGCCGTCGTCCTTAAGCCGATTCTAGGGGGAGACAGAAGCGGCAGAGGACGGCGCGGGGTCCCCTACACGTGCTGCCGCGACCGGGGACAGGATCCCGGCCGGCACGGGCGGCGCCGCGCGCGCGTGTGCCGCGGCGGCCAGCTCCTGTGCGCGAATAGAATGGGGGGGCGGGTTACTGTAGCAGTGCAGTACCCCCTCTCGGTTTTTGACTCAAATCACCAGATTTCGTGTACTAACTTGAAAAAGTGCAAACACAAAAGTTGTAGGATTCAAAATTTTGGACAACTTTTGTTTTTGAACCAGACCCAAATTCCACATGGTTTTGAAACTATAGTAAAGGGGGTAAAAGAGGGTTTTGAATTCCAAACTGAATTTTTAAAATTACTTTTAAATTTATTTAACAACTTGAAAAATTGTCAAAATAGAAGTTGTCCTACTCAGTGATCTATACAACTCTTATTAAGGAGGTTTTGTCCAATTCCTAATATTTTTGAATTTGAAGTTTCAAACTTGAATTTTAGCATAGTAATTTGAGTTTAATTTAAATTTTTATATTATAACTTCAAAATCTCCCAAAATAAAAGTTGTTTCATTTCAATAGATCTATAACTTTTATTAAGGCACCATCACCAAATTCCAAGTGGATTTTTGGTTTAGGGTTTTAGGGTCCGATTAGGGCTTAGTTTGAATTTTTCCTTTTTGATTTATTTTTTTTAATTCTCAAATGATAATTCAATCACAACACCCAAGGCATTTATCAATGAACCACTCTAAGGACCCTAAACACAATCAAATGCAAATGCTTAATAATAAACATGATGACATGTCATAATTAATTAGCCGTAATACCCGGGGTATTACAGCCTCGGCCGCCGCCGGCAAGCTCCGCGGCGAGCCACCGCAGTGCGCACGCGCGCCCCTGCCCTGTCCTGCTCGGGTGGAGCAGTGGGGTAAGAGGAGGCCGGTGTGGGCCGTCTCGACCTGGGTTGGGCCGGCCCAGTTGTGAGTGTGCGCTGTGGAGTGGGAGAGAGAGAGCTGGAGCGAGGTGGGCCGGCCAAGGCTGCTGGCCCGAGTTGGGTAAAACTGACTTTTCAATTGTTGAGGAAATAAATAATGCTGAGTTTTGTTTATTTTCTGAGAAAATATTTATTGCTGCAAAAAATTGTGAAGCCTCTCTGTGATGTGAGTGATTTATGAAAAATATCAAATATAGGTTTCGGATATTTCTGTAAGAAATAAAAATGTGTCTTTTAAATAAATAAATGACACTTCTATGAAGTCTATAGCTCAAAATATTAATCCAAAAATCATGAAAATTTTGTAGTTACTGTTTTGTACCATGGGCTACCTCCTCAAAAATTTGTAGCTCATTTGGAAGAAATTAAATCATTTCATAATATATGTGTAGAATTATTAATTAATAAAAGAAATGGAAAACTCTTTATGCATTAGGGTTTTGGGTGACTTTTGGATTAAGTGATATCCTTGGCTCATTAACTTGAGATGATTCTTGGCACCTTAATTAGTGTTTGGGTTCTTAAATAAATTGTTAATTATGAACACTAATAATTTATGTTATTCATATATGATGATAGGGTTTAATAATTTGCTTAAGCAAAGGGTTGATAGTGTTTTAGGGGAAAAACTGATTTAACTTTCAACGACTATTAAAATGGTCAATAAAATAAAGTGATTAATACTCAATAGTAATTAGTTTCGTTGACTTGCAACTTTATCATGGAGGCAAGTTGCACTCAACTTATAAATTAAGTTTACTTTCGATTGATCAGTGATTTAATGCATCTCATACATCATGGCACGCATATCATCATGTTAAGCATGTATTATTACTTTCGTGTAGTGAACGCGCGGTAAATATTATTGAAAGTAAGTCCCGAGTAAGGTCTTCTCTCGGTGGACGTGGATCTTCTCGGCGTTTTACTTCAGAGTTCTATCTACTCCAAGCAACAGGCAAGCCCCGGTGCATTCAGCCCCTCCCTTGTGATTTACAAAATGTTTATAACTTGAGTTAATTTACTGCATTAGGTTTATAGGAGTTGATTGAAAAACCAATTGATGCATTACCTTCCTTGACCACTTGAATATCACCCGTGAAACCTGATTTAAAATGAAAATGTTTGAAAAATACTTAGCCCTGCTTAATTAATTTAGTTCGTGCTCAAAATGCTATTTTCTGAGCTATGGCAATATATTATTGATTAATTCATGAAAAAGGAATTAGTAATGTTCCCGTTCGGTGGCTGTGCACCTGATCAGTACATCGTCACCGACTGGAGGGGATGTTTATGTTGAGTGGTTGTATCTCTTGGGTTAGAGTCCCAAGGTTTGACCATCGATAGAAAAGGGAAATGTTTCGCTCGATTGATGTGCACATAGGGCGGCGTTCCCCATGTTTTGTCATCCAGCAGGCATGGATTTGAAAATCGTTGGGTAACTTTGTACTTGGTTTAGAGTCCCAATGCATGGTCACCAACGGAAAAGGTTAGAGACCATTCAGTTGTAGGCCTGCTGGATCGAGACTTTGCAACTAGCCACATACTCCAAGAAGCCCTATCTCCGGTGGCTCTATTGCTTGAATCGACAACCACGCACTGGGAGTAGAGAGATGGCGAGAGTAGCGTGTACCCTCGTGGCAGTCGTGTCTGGAGACGTGAGGAGTACTGTGCTCTCAGGTGGCGCAGGACTGGTTCAGGGATAGAAAAGCCATGGTACACGGGGTTGGCATGCGCAAGCTTAGGTGCTACATATGCAGTGTGGATAGGGATCCCCAGCTGGGTATTAATCGATTCGAATCGTCGTTGCTCCTCGGTTAATGGAGACTTGATCCACTGACTTACCCCGAAAAGTGGTTCGGAACTAGAATGTTTTTTAGAATGAATAAGTAATTGGAATTGAAGGATAAATGTGAAAGAACTGAGAACTACTGAGGTTGATTATAATAATATTGGATAAAATACCTGAGAACAGGATTAGTAATGCTATTTCCGCAAAATACTTTGACTCTTGCTAAAGATTTACCTTGACTCCCCTCAGCCTGCATTCCTGAGTCTCATTCCTTTTTCTTAGTCGGGTAAGTCTTGCGGAGTACCCTAGTACTCAGGGTTTATTAACCCCTGTTGCAGGTGAGCCGAGAGTACAGTTCTGCTTGAGACCTGTGCCGGTTGGTGGATCGGGCATGGATGATGATGTGTATGATATAACCCTTGGGAAGGGTGTTTAATTGTATGATACTACTCCACTACGAAATTCTGGTTTAGAATAATGTCATTTATATTTGTAAATCTATGTTTATGTAATACTTTCGCACTCTTCACTCTGATTTATATTATTTGTGTAAACTGTTGTAATACTTGCTAGGTATTTACAATGAGATCCTCGGGTGAATTTCGGTTTCCGAGGGAACCCGGCAGGCCACCTAGGTCAAGGGGAACTCGTGCGTACTGATCGTGGGTCCTTAGGGACGATGACGGTGCACGTGGGCCCTACGATTAAGGCGGTTCTGTCACACGGGACTCCTCCGAATCTCTACTCATCTACTCTTTCTCTCTAACCTCTCTCTTGATTGCTAGTCTAGATCTAGTGGATATCTATCTAATGCTTCAGGGTTTTCATCACTTGATCTGGCTCTCCTCCAGGGGGGTCTGGCCCTCTATTTATAACCCGGTGGGATGAACGCGTGCCGTTAGATCAAACCGACTTAACTAAAGTCCCAGATGACTCCTCAAATGCGGTGGTAGAAGACTCCAGAAGGCGGCGGGTGGAAACTCTAGGGGGCGCCGCCCGGCCCCCCTTGGGGCCGGCCAGCCCTACCTTGGTAGGTGCGGATCTCTGGTTGTTTCGGGTGCCTTCTACACTCTTCCAGGGTCCTCGTGATGATGTTTCTTTCGCGGTCAAGTTTTGTGTCTTTTATGTACTTTAATCTCTCTTTTTATGCTTTTCTGGAATAATCCCTGGAAAATATACAATTTCACCAAAATTTGTGAAAATTATTAGTAATAACCCTATTCTACTGGATATTCATGTTTAATGTAGGGATAATTGATAATAATATTTAGACGATAATAAGTGTCAATAATTACCCCCACACTTAGACTTTTGCTCGTCCCGAGAAAAATGTTGGTTTTAAGATGTAAGATTTTTAGAGAGAATGGAGCATTTAAAACATAATTTGAGAGTGCATTATATAAAAATAGTCTAGTCATGCATGTACTATGGAATTCAAAGTGTCTACTATAAATCTTTGAGTAGTTGAAGAACAGAATAGCTTGAAAACAGATCACTCTCTTCCTTTAGTTAAGTCAATTGGAGGGTATGTAATTTTGCAAATAAACTTAGCTTTACCTTCTCCTTTTGTAGTACTCTCGAATCACTGATATATCTGATATTTTTGTATCCTTACCAAGGCGTTAATGATATTACCTTCTTTATCCTACTTCTAAAAAGCTTATGTGGATCTCAGGTAGGTAAAATATGAAAACATACTTGCATTGTATTTATTGTAAAGTCAAACAATGAATCCACAGATGAAATGATGCATATAATCGAATATAGCTTTATTTGGTGGAATATGGTGGAACATAATTCTACCTTACTCTTTGAGAAAATAAATCTCACTTTTATACAATTGAGCTTATTCAGAGAGTATGAGCTATCTCTCTCTCTCTTTTTCAAGGGAGGCGAGTATCTAAGTACCCGTTATTTTAATTTCTTCAGACATTTGTCCATTTTTTATACTTCCTTCTTCATTTGCATAGCTCATACCTCTTTTGAATTTAGTAGTTGAGAGACTTCAACAAAACATGGAGCAATTATTTGGTGACTATGCTATATAATTATTTTTGGTGTTTTCTCCCAGTATAGGAGGGAAACATTTTTTATAGAATGACTCGTTATTACTCCGGATTAGAGTAATGCTTACGTGGAATTGGCACTTGATTCAAAAATATGACAGATTTCTTCAAAGGGTTACAAAGGTTGACCAAACTCAATACAAAGACAAGTATTATATGTAGCAGACTTTTATCCTATATATGGCTCTGGTAGGACAGTATTTTTACCACAAAGGAGAGATATAACTAATTATTTAAATTTTTGAAATAAAATCTCTAAAGACAAAACATCAGGGATTGAGTTCTCATTATTCAACTATATCATGTTTCACAACGACTTAACCAATCATCTCTTGATCTGGCTCTCCTCCAGGGGGTCTGGCCCTCTATTTATAGCCCGGTGGGATGAACGCGTGCCGTTAGATCAAACCGACTTAACCAAGGGCCCAGATGACTCCTCAAAGGCGGTGGTAGAAGACTCCAGAAGGCGGCGGGTGGAAACCCTAGGGGGCGCCGCCCGGCCCCCCTTGGGGCCGGCCCGGCCCTACCTTGGCAGGTGCGGGTCTCCGGTTGCTTCGGGTGCCTTCTACACTCTTTCAGAGTCCTCGTGATGATGTTTCCTTTGCGGTCAAGTTTCGTGTCTTTTATGCACTTTAATCCCTCTTTTATGCTTTTTTAGAATAATCCTGGAAAATATACAATTCACCAAAACTTGTGGAAATTATTAGTAATAACCCTATTCTACTGGATATTCATATTTAATGCAGGGATAATTAATAATAAAATTTAGATGATAATAAGTGTCAACAGGGCGCAAGTGCGGGGAGGCGGTGGCGTGCAGACGCGAGGAAGGCCACTGGCGAGGTGCTCGCTAGAATGGAGAGGGGGAGAGAGAGAGAGAGACTCTAGGCGGGGTGGAGCATGTGGGCGGGTGTGCGCGTGAGTAGGGAGTAGCTTGCGTATTATTTTGTTAGCATCTGGGATATAAGAAAAAGGGGAAAAGAAAATAGGGCTATGACTTCTGTCAGGTGTGCGGAATGCTTGCAAGTTCGCTAGTGGTGTATCTTTCCTTTTTCTTTTAATTTCACTTTAGCTATATAATTGATGATGTTGTAGGGTATAGACTCGTATACCCAGATGATGTTATATGGGTCACGCCGTCCGAGAAGGCCTAGCTCACTAAACGAACGCGATGGTGCATGGAACGCGCTTGTCATTGTACCACTATTTTATTTTGTCTCTTGGTAGTGAATGCAAATTTGCATTGGTAACTAATACTGTATTATGCTTTCTCTGTTAAGTGTGCAATGCTGGTTAATGAAAGTGCTTTTTATGGAAAAATTGTGTTGCTGTTGGACCGAAAGCTAAATGGGCCTGTAGAGAATATAAAAAAAAATTGTGGGCCTAGTATTATTTGAACAAATAGGGCTAAAAATAAAAGTATTAAAACGCTAAATGGGCTGATTGAAATGGGTGGATAAACATTGTGGGCCGTACGTGACTACTAAAATGGATTGAGAATGAAAATATTTGATAGCTAAATGGGCTGGAAATTATAAAACAAGCAGCTGCTTTTTTTCGACCTGCTATAAGTCCTGCAAACCACATGGGCCTTAACAGGCCTTATTTCAATTTTATGACATTTTATGTCCTGCCACGTCAACGCCATGGCAGAGGAGTTATGACTAAAAACCAATGTCATTACTTGTGACATGAAATATCTAAACGTCATATTACAAATTTGTGACGTGGGTTTTTTGACGTTTGAATTTTCGTCAACGGGATGTCATTAATCTTAAGTTGTGACATTAATTCTATATATTTTGACATAAATAGAATGTCAAAAAACCACGTATCTCTTGTAGTGGGTATAGACTCGTATACCCAGATGATGTTATATGGGTCACGCCGTCCGAGAAGGCCTAGCTCACTAAACACGCTGGTGCATGGAACAAGTCAGTGTGTACCGCAGGGTAGGGAAAGATCCTCCTGAACATGCTAGATATTTGCTTTGTAATTCATATCTTATAATCCCTTAAATAGAAACAACCAATTTGTAACTCTACCCCTAACCTATGAAGGCGTAGGGGGAGAGGGCGGGGGGCAAGCCCCCTGGTTTTATATCTTAATCCTAAATCCTAGGCTTGCTTGTATTGTTATTAATAATTAGTTATTTCATGTTCATACGATCTTTAGGATAGAGAACCTCTTTTACATCAAGGCTTCTCTCTCCCCCTCGACCTTATTGATTACATGCTTTCCGGAAATCTGGATTAAAGAAAAGGCAGCAGAGCAGAGAGAACAGAGCCCTCGCCCCGGAGGGGTAACAACACTATTTAAATCTGATAAGCAAAGAATTCAACCAAGCTCCTATAGCGCTATCTCCTATTTAAATTGAATGGAATAGAATAGAATAGGAACTTACAGATATCATGGGAATACCTCCATTTGGTGGGATACTATAATCGCTCTCTGTGTTACACGTTGCCTATTTGCCGCGCGAGAAAGATTGGCATGGCAGGCTTAGCTTTTTTTTTCTAAGAACAGGTGGATTAGAATTAAAAATTATTTTTAAAAAAGGATAAAAAAATCGCTGGCGCTAGGAATGCACGCCACGCGCGGGGTGCAGGACTTGGGAGCGCGCCGGAGAGGCGAACAGTGAATGGGCTCGAGGGCGCGCGGCTGATTCGAGCAGTCGTGGGGTACGCCGTACGCATAAGAACGTTGGAGCCGCCGTGCATCGTGGTACGGGGCCGCGTTCTCGTGAGTCCTGCATCTGACTGAGCGGCTCCCGTCCCGCTCCCGTCCTCAGCCCCGGTGCACGCGCGGGCGAGAACAGTGTGAACTTGCTTGGACCATCGGCGCCCCGAATGGTGTGAGCGCGGAGCGCGGCCTGGTGTTGCACTTGCACGCGTGCAGCGGTCCTCTCCGCCCCGCGACGGTGGGCCAACTCGTGACTTGGTGGAGATTCAGAGCCCGTGACGCTACACTCTAGTTTCGTTCATGGGCCTTGGTCTGAGTGGATCGGCCGGAGAGGTCGGTCTGAAAGTGGGCTTGGGGTTTCTGCTTGTCTGTTCGTGTTCGATTTCAAAGCTTGACAAAATTGCCAATTTCTTCTTTTCCTTTTTTTTTATTTTCTCGTGCGAACAATTTCCTCCACAGCAAGCCGGCAACTGATTCGCTGCTCCCGACTGGGCCATGCCGGCATGCGCTCGATCCGTCGTCCCCCTTCCTTCCTCCACAGCTCCATTCCATTGGCGCCAGTCGCCACCCCACTGTACGCGCGTGCCGAGCCCGCACAGGCTCCCACGCTACTTCATGGCGCTGTGGAGCTTGGAGCATCAGAGCATGGACCACCCGTAGCTAGTTGCATCCACCAACAGGGAATCAATCAATGCGAAGGTCAATTCGTGCCTACTGTAGTATGTGTGTCCGTGGCACGGTGGCAGTCCATTTGTTTATTTTATCCCAAGCCCAACAAACCTCGGCTTTGTAGGCTGTCCCGTGCAACTAAACCTTCCGGTGCTATATATTTTCCCCGGGGATCCTGCTCCGTCTCGATCCAGTGATGCGTACGCTGTACTAACATGCAGTTCAAGAGATTCTTCTGCTATGGCCTATGGGGTGTGGACCACCGTACCACTGCAATGACACTGATGTTGAAGCTAGAGTATGAATGAAAGAACTAGTAGTACTGAAGTAGCGTAAGGATGAGTGCGAGATCGATAGATTTCAGTGTTTCCTTGACGTCTAGTAGGTCATTTTAGTTAGTTTATTATCCAAAGAGCCTCCGCTTCGTTGTCTGTCCCTTCTCCCTCGCCGCTCGCTGCTAAAGCTTCGCGCACCATATTCTCCGGGATCTTTTGTTTCCTTCTCCTTCTCGCCTTCGATCGGTTGCTGAAACTCACGGTGCATGCATTATTGTTGACATATATATAACCAATGCAAAATGGAATGCAGCAACTCAACGAACCGGCCGGCACTTTACTGTTTCTCTAGCTGCTCGCTCCGAGGCGGCGATCTGGCCAGTCCGCGCACCCTCCAGCTCCAGTACGCGGTACGGCGCCGCGCCCGCGCAGTGCATCAGGTAAAATGGTCCTCTGAAAGCGAGGTCTCATCCTCCACGATTCCTTTTCGTGACGCCTTTTGCGGCCCTTTGTGGCGTCACTTAATCATCCATCCTTGTCCGTTCTCTTCACAGGCGAACAGTACCCAGTACGTGCTCTGTGCTCACTCTCTCCACAGCTAAGCTCCCTGATCATGCTCTCTCTTTTTGTGACAATTGCTGGAGTATAGTTGAGGTGGTGGGTGTAACCAACCTGAATTCGGAATATTATTATCCGCCTTGTTTAATTAGGTTGGGCCACTCGGAGCAGGAGAACCAATCATCGAGCAGGATTACGCCTGTTGGCGCTGTTAGCACACCCAATCCAATAATAGAAACGATATACAGACTACTCACTTAGTAGCATAGAAGAAGAGTGAGGCGTACATGCATATCGGGTGATCGTGACGCGAAAGCTCAGCACTTGGTATTTTTGGTTGATTCAGCGCGCACGACTTGAGTTCAGTCATTCTACTACGTACGAGATGGTCACGTCACGGGGGCATTGAGAAACACACACGTAAAACCGACGTTGGTCACGGCGTCACCTCATCACGGACTTGCGTAAACGTAAGACGCCGGATTAATGGTTGCGTGCTTCCGATGGATTGGATTGGATTGGATGGGGCCGACTGGACGGACGTGCGTGCGTGCGTGCGTGCTCTCGCGGCCGGCAGCAGAAATGGACGGGCCACCGGAACGTCCAGTTCTCGCGCGAGTCACCGCACCGACACCGGCTCGACACAAGCAAGCGTGAGGGAGAGGAAGAACCGAGGGCCCCGTCGTGGAGACGCCGCAAGGGGGAGGGTCGGAGGGAGCGTGTTAGGTGGGCGCGGTTATTCGTGCACGACGCCGCCACGGTGCCGGTGGGTGAGCGTGCTGGCGTGGCGGTGGCGGTGGCGGCGGCATCGCGCGCGTGGCCGCCCCTGCCACGACGCAGGTTTTTCAACGCCCAACACTGCAGCTCGGCGACCCGGCGTCAACCGTCAATTCACTCGTGTTTTTGGTGGTTTCCTCGCGGGCCAGCCAGAGCTAGCCGCGGCGCCGTCCTTGAGTTGGGCGGGCCGGGCACCGCGCCGCTGGCAGCGCCGCCTCCCACGACAGAGTGACAGTCGGCGCTCCGCATACAGAAACATCCAAAGTGACATCTCGTGCCTGTCCTGGAAGGCCTTGCGGCCATGTGTAGAGTTTATGCAGACGAGATACTGTACACCCTAGAGGGCACTGGGCAGGCAGCAGAGGAAGCTGCAAGCCGCTTCTGTTCTCAAAAGGCCTTGCGGCTTTGCATTGCAGGGCGCGGGGGAAGGTTCCAGCGCATTTTACGAATACAAAATTCCGTGCGGATCATTACGATGAATCGCGAATGAGCTGTGCAGCACTCCGGAGTCCGGACGCAAACGGCCGCCGGCCGCCGGCCGCCGCCCCCTGTTTCACTGTTCGAGATTGCTACGGCGGCCAGCGTGCCTATGATGGAAAGGCAGCAGTGTAACGCAACGCGAAAGGGGATTAGTAGTGGTTTATTATCGTGCGGTTGTTGGCCTAATCCCGTATTCCAGTCACGTACGTTTCCCTTCACATCCCCCGGTTCACCCTGCAACCAACAGGCGCATAAACAAAAAGACCAGCACGACCAACGGGCAACAGGGCGCGAGGCTGAACAAACGCACGTACAAAAAGGAGGCTATGAAGCAAAAACTGCCACCTTTGAATGATTTTTCTGGTAAGCTGTCACGCACAGGACTCAAAAAATCTTTTTTTTTCCTCTCAAAACGAAAAAGGTACTAGTAATGTTGAGTTGGCGGAGATGGATTATTACTATTATTTTTTGTTCTTGTTCTTGTAACGCCAGCAGCCCAGCATCCATCTGCATGCGGACGGGACCGCGTTGTGCAGTGCAGCGGCCGCTATAGCGTCCACCGCTGAAAGCCTGAACTGAAACATCCCCATGAAGCGGCGAACTGAAACATCCCCATGAAGCGGCGCCGCCAAGTGAGGTGTCCACTGTCCAGCAGGAGGTGCCATGCCATGGCATGGCATCACTGCTGCTAGCTAGCATTGCCTGGCCTGGCCTGCCCAAGCGACACACATGCTGCGGCGACATTTTTTTTCCCGTCCCAGCTTTCGTTTTCCTGTCTTTATTTATTTATTGTCACTACTTACTTACCCTGCCAACTCAACTCATCTGTCTTTTACCATTACCATTATGTTTGGTGAAATGTGGGTGTCGTCGTGCCATTTCATTTCAGAAAATGTTTCCTTGATCTCCTCGTGTGAGCAGAGGACCGAGCGTCGTGGGCGGTAGTCGTGTGCCTATGCGCCCAATCAATCAGCCTCCCTCCACCGACTGGCGAGGCACTGGCACTGGCACTGCCATGGCAATTGGCAACGCTACGCCTCGCCCTCGCCTCGCCACATGCGGCAGGCACAGCTAATAATAGGAGGGGTCAAAGAGGCGCGCGGACCAGTGGCCCATGCGTCGGTGGCCCGGCGTCGTTGGTGCATACTAGGACGCACTGCGTGCCTGCGTCTTCGTGCGCCAGTTTTAAAGCGCCGCACCCACCGCCCCCCACACCCCTTCTTCCGTCTACAACCTTCGCTCTCCTTCCCCACCCCCACGCGCACGCACGCACACTCCCGCGGCGCGGCACGCAGCCGCCATCCCGGAGCTCGGAGAAACCGGCGGCACCAGGGGCCAGGGCGGTGACGGATCGGCGGCTCGTTCGAGCGCCACTCCCATGGCGGACAAGGTAAGAAGAACTCGAGCGCCGATGACGCTTCTTCTTTACTTGTTCCCTCGCTACTGCTTCCCGCGGCGAGCCCTGCCGATCTTTCTTTGCCTGCGCTGCGCTCTCGGTAGGAACTAGAAAGTTCGTGTCTTGTTTGTTGTTGTTTCTGGGGGAGGAACTGCAATCGTGCGACGCTCGTTGTTCAGTTCAATGGCGTCGATCGATCTCTGTGTTCTCTGTCTCTGTCCACGCTTCCCCCCCTCCCCTTTCCCCTGCCTGGTTGCAGTTTTCAGATAGAGGCCATTGGGTTTTCGGTTAGGAGCTCAGCTGTTCAGGACAGAGTCAGTAGACAGAGAAAATGGCCATTCTTTTGCTGATATAAGAGAAAGCATGTTCAGAGTTTTGATAGGGACACTTGGAAAGCTTATTGGAGGTTGATGGATCGATTGATTCACGCCGTTTTTGGTCTAAACATAAATGGTATTGTAGCCTTAAAGTGTGAAGCACTCAACCAGAGGGCAGAGGGTATGTGGTATGGTATGGCGACTTGGCGAGTGAAGTACAGAGCAAGCAAATGTTCCCTGACTCTGTGACTCTGACCACAATCCATTGCCATTTCCCCCCAACTGCTTTCATGCCAAGGTGACTGATGAAGGCTCACGTCTGGTTTGTCCATTTGTCTGGTTTTCGGTTTTCCACATAGTCTTTTCAGAAAAGCTTCAGTTTTTTTCAACCTCAGCTACTGTCGTTTTCGCATTTGTATCGCTCTCTTTTCAAACATAGTAGGATTCATGAGTCACCATCTTTTTCCCTGCCTTTTTTTTGGTCCAGTTCATGTCCATCCAGAAGTTCTTTTTTTTTTTTGGGCTTTCCATGAGTTGGCATATGTAGTAAAGGAAGCATATACTATACATGTATGAAATCGTTTGTGTGTTCATTGTACTGTCTAATCCCTAATAAAAACTTGACAACTGAATCGGAGTACTGTATTGTTGAGTACTACACAGTTGGATCTGCTTCCAATAATAGTACTGCATTTATTTACCGTCATTGAATCCTTCGATCTCTCTGCTGCAGATCTCCACGATCGTCCTCAAGGTTGACCTTGAATGCGAGAGATGCTACAAGAAGATCAGAAAAGTCCTCTGCAAGATCCAAGGTGCAGTGCAGTATTGTAATAGTACCATTCATTCACGGATGCACTCATGCACACTCCCCGGCGGCTCGCCAGGGCCTGCCTGGTAACCTCGCTGACATGTGGGCCCACTGCCACCACATGGCTGCATGAGCGTTCACCTAGCCAGTTGTTGGGCTCACCTGTCAGCTGCTGCTTACAACTGTTTTGTGTTTTTTATTAATTACTAATAACCTACTGTTTTGCGCTGATGATTGATTGACCGTACATTGGCATCAGCATGGTTGATTCTGACTTTTGTGTGTGTGTGTGTGTGTGTGTGTGTCGCGCAGACAAGATGAACATCAAGACGATATCGTTTGATGAGAAGAGGAATGCCGTGACGATCTCCGGGCCGTTCGACGCCGACATGGTCTGCAACAAGCTCTGCTGCAAGGCCGGTCGGGTCATCAAGGAGATGGAGGTCAAGGGCAAGGAGAAGGACGCCGGCAAGGCAAAGGACGGCGGCGGCGATAAGCCCAAGGACGCCGGCAAGGCCAAGGAGGGCGGCAAGGCCGAGAAGGAGGGAGCCAAGGCGGAGAAGAAGGAGGAGAAGGCCGAGAAGAAGGAAGGCAAGGGCGACAAGCAGGAGGCGAAGCCGGACAAGGCCGAGAAAGGCAACAAGGACGGGAAGGCGGAGGCCAAGAAGGTGAAGTTCGACCTCGACGGCGGCGCCGGGGCCCCCGCGGCGGACGCGAAGCCCGGCAAGGCCATGGCGGCGTTGCCGCCCGGCATGACCAAGGCCGACCTCGGCCCGCTCCTGGAGAAGATGATGGCGGCCAAGGCCGGGCCCGAGCCGCCGCGCGGCGAGCCGATCGCGCCGCCGCCGATGATGGCGCCCGGCGCCGCGCAGGGCGTGGCCGTGCCGTCCATCTGGCCCGCGCCCGCCGGGTCCGTGTCCGGCTACGGCTGCGCCCCGGGCTACGAGGCGCCGCCGTCGTCCTACTACGGCGCTGGCGCTGGCGGCGGCTACGGATACGGCTGCGACTGCGGCGGCTACAACGGCTACTGCCGGTGCGGCAAGCCGGCCGCGCCCGGCGGCTACTACGGCGTGCCGGTGTACGACAGCCAGGGGTGGTACTACGGCGCCGGCGCCCGGCAGCCGTACTACCCGCCGCAGCAGCACTGCTGCGAGGACCCCAATGCCGGGTGCAGCGTCATGTGATGGCGATGCCCGTCAGAGCAGCCCGTGGACGGATGGAGAGACAGAGCAATCAGTGTGTGGTCACACTACAATGGCATCACAGTGCTGCCTTGCCGGAGGGGGAGAAAAACTCTTCTTTTTTTTTTCCACATGTCGTCGTGTTCTTGTTTATGCCTGTGGAATTTGTTTATTTGTTTAGGGAGTTGAGTTGTGCATGTGAACTGTCGAGCTGCGACTGCGACGCCTATGGTGTCTACCTGTCTAGTGTCTGTGATAGCGTGATGGAGGAGTATAATGAGAAGAATACAGTACCAGTAGTATATTTTAGATGAAAGCATGAAACACCTTGAAAAGTCAAAACTTTGAACGTGCCATGATCATGCGATGCTATTGAAGGATCTTCTTCTTCTGAACAAAAGGCATACTGACACAAATCCTCAAGCGTCCAGGCTGGCCCTTGGTTCTCCGCGATGCACCTGATTGTTTGATTGAAGCAGGAACACAGAGCGCATCCGGCAGAACAGAGCGCATCCGGCCGGTCGGCCTGCTAAACCAGTGCTGCAACACCCGTACGGTACGTGCTGAACTGACGAAGTGACAAACGAGCCGGAAGCCACTGCTACATAAAATTTTCTAGGAGGCGTTTGTCTTTTTTTTTCCTCGAGACGAGCATGAAGCATAACCGCTGCGGTTAATGTAAGATATTAACCGTGGCGGTCACTTTTTATTAACCAAGACGGTTATAAAAAATCACCTCGTAAAATAGATTAACCGAAACGGTCATTTTTAAAATACCCGCCACAGTTAATATAGATTAATCGAGGCGGTTTTCTTATAACAACCGCCTCGGTAAATTATTAACCGAGATGGATATTATAACTAAACCGCCTCGGTAAATCAGGCCTAACCCGATAGCCCATGCCGATCCACTATTTATCTCCATATATAACAAGCACTTAGGGTTAGGTTTCACTTCAGCCTCTCTCTCTCTCGATCCTTCCCTTCCCACCCACTCTCTCTCACTCACCAGCGGCGGCCCGGAGGCGGCGCTCGCGGCCCGGGCGGCTGCCCGCCCCCCGACGGCACCGTGAGCGGCCAGGGCGCGGAGGCGCTCGCGGCGGCCAGGGCTCGGCAGCCGCGGCCACGGTGCGGCGGAGATCACGGCGGCTAGCCCCCCGGCGAAGCTCGTGGCGGCCGCGGCCATGGCGCGGCGGCGCTCGTGATGGCCAGCCCCCCGGCGGAGCTCGCGGCGGCTAGGGCGCGGCGGCGCTCGCGGCCAAATCCTCCCTCTCCTTCCATCTTCGGCGAGCGGGTGCCCAGATCTGGCGGCAGGTGCCCGGATCTGGCTAGCGGCCGTGGCGGCCGGATCCGCGGCCGTTGTGGCCGGATCCGCGGCCGGGGTGGCCGAATCCGCCCGTGGCCACCGGATCCGTGGCCGTGGTGGCCGGATCTATGGCCGGGGTGGCCGGATCCGCCCATGGCCGCCGGATCCGCGGCCGTGGTGGCCGGATCCATCCGTAGCGGCGGCAGCGACCTTGGATGGGCTCGGCGGGCCTAGATGGGCTCGGTGGGCCTCTCCTTGGATTTTCTTTTTTTTGTTTTTTTATTTCATTAACCGTGGTGATAAAAAACTGCCACTGAAAATACTCGATTAACCGTGACCTTCCATCGGTGGCGATTAGAAAAACCGCCACCGTTAATCTGTTTTGACCGTCACGGTTAAAGTTTACATAGCAGTGAGCCCGGAAGCCTTTCGGTCGCAGCGAGATTCCTGAGAGTTCTTGCAGAAGCCGCACATCACGCCATGCGTATTGGTTCGGTGAGATTTCTGTGTCTGGTGATCGGTGGATCACTTCCGTCCAATCGATCAGGGACCGCCCAATCAATCAATCAATATAACGAACTCAAGCGTGCGTGCGTGCGTGCTCTATCCAATCACTCACTGATTTCGTTGCATCTACTGTACTATCCACGATGCATTAGCGAATGATGATGATTAGCGGAACTCCCAAGCTGGCAGGCGCCGGAGCCCGGCGGAAAGCGGAATTGGGGGAGAGGCGGCTTCGTGGGAACTTCCGTCTTCTCCTTCCTTTGGACTTTGGAGTTTGGAGGAGTAATGCTGTGGAAAGCCGAAGAAGCAGCTTCATATTTGGCCCGGGCCATGTCTCGCCTTTCTTTTCTTGGCAATTGGCAATGATGGGAGACGGCGCATATGGTAGCGCTAGTACGTACAGTACATTACGTATCTAGCCAGATGGGATGAGTAGCTAGCTTGCTATATTGAGCTCAGGAGCAAAGGGGCTTTTGCGCTGTTGAATGGATGCCGCACTCTTTTCTGGTGTTTCTTGGTGGATGCCTCGTGTCTGGGTCATGGAAATGAAGGCATGAAGTGAACGATTGCCATGGCATGCTCTGCTGGCAATTCTGCATGCCATCTGGATTCTGACTAAGCAATTAATGGAGACTTGCGACCTGATACCCCTAGATATTTTACTCTATCAGGGGTTCGAATATGAACTACACACTATCACACGCTACCCATAACCCATGGCCAGGGCTACACTTTGTTGTATTCAGCTATTGGGCTTTGAACTTTCGATCAAAATCGAATTGACGAGGGGCTACTGATGGGGATGTTATTATCCTGTCGAGGGCCCAATTACATAGTTCATGACTCACAAAATAATATTTAGAGGCCATTTGTAGTCCTTAGTAGTGTTTTTATAAATACAAACCCCTTAGGGCGATTTGTAGAATGTAGTGACGTATTTATAAATATACAAACTCTACTAGGGGATAAAGAGATCCCCCTCTCCCACCTCCCCTAAGAGAGAGAGCGAGAGAGAGAACGGGCTCATCTGATCACTTGTTTGCTTTTCACAATTTTCTCCTTCGCACTAATCTTGTTAGGCCCTGTTTAGATACACCACCAAATATAAAGTTTCATCGCATCATTGTTTGGACACATGCAATGGATCATTAAATATTGATAAGAAACTGAAACTAATTTAACAGGTTCGCAAAAAATTGTGAGATAAAGCTTTTAAACCTACTTGATCATGATTGGACACGTTTTACACAAGTTAGCACATTGGTACTCTCTCTCTCTCTCTCTCTCTCTCTCTCTCTCTATATATATATATATATATATATATATATATATATATATATTGCAAAATATCAATCTAAACACCCCTTAGCCGAAGTCAAGAAGCATCTTATTTCGGAATAGGCGAAGCTTCACTGTGAAAACAGGACTACAATCACAGCAAATGTTCATGGCATCAATGGTAATCATTGTACACATGCTAATCAGACCATTGCTGGGCCGCTCGTACAAACCCAGTCCAAATAGATTATCATGTTGACCATACCACCTCGTGGGCCGCCGGGGCTTATCTCCCTTCAACCAATTAAAAAACAAAAAAAAAATGCACGTTGATGCCTTTACAAATTGTCTTCAAGAACAAGATCTATGTCTCATTTACAAACCAAACTTGTCTATCTTATAATTGTCAAGATAATAACACAAGACAACCAATGCCATATTCACCTTACAAAAATTTAGGAATTTCTCAAAGTATCACAAAAGCAAAATGAGTAAAGCCCTGTTTAGTTCACTTCCAACTTTCAATCAAACTGGTCGCATTCAATTTTTGGACACATGCATGGAGCATTAAATATAGATGAAAATTGAAACAAATTTGATAGGTTGACAAAAATATCATCTCACGAATCTTTTGATAATTATTGCAAAAAATAAAATGCTACTACAGTTGCCCTGTTTGGATCCTCTACCTGTGCTAGAGGTAGAGTTAGTTTCTAACTGTACAACTAGCTATCAACTAGCTCTACCCTCAAGTGCTATTTGGATGCAAGGTTAGATTGACAGAAAAAAATACTTTTCAATCATTTGCGTGGGCCATACCGTGGCTAGATGTGAGGGGAAAGCATGGTCCCCAACTGAACTAGCTCAAATAATCACCTATTGGAGAGGATAGTTTTTTGGTAGGCTAGTTGCAAATAACCCACTCTAGTCCTCCTGTTTAGATATTTTTGGATTAGTTGAGCTCAAACTAGCTCTAACTCCTGGATCCAAACGAGCCTTTTGGATTTAGACCATTATGAGAAGCGGGCTTTGGAAATATGCCATCCCGCAACGGGGATTCGAAGATATGCCATTATAAAATACGACACGCTCGCTAATTTACGATTTTAGAGCGATTTATTCCCAGACTGCCCCTGCCATTATGCTTTTGTTGAACGGCTCGTTGTTTTTTTTTGACTGGAACGGCCGCAGCAAACGGATCGACGGGAGGGGAAGGACGAGACCGAGCGCCGCCCGACCGCCCCTCACGGCGAGTAGCGCGCCGCCCCACGCCCTCCCGGGAGCGAGCACCGGCCGCTGGTCCCGACGGCCCCCACGGCGAGCGCCGCCCCACAGCCGCCCGCGAGCGCTCCCCGTCCGCCGGCTGCCGAGCTCCCCACACCGGCGAGCGCCCCTCCCCTCCTGCCCCGGTCAACTCCGAGCGCCGATGCAGTGACGGTCGCTGTCGTGCTTTCTTCCATGGCTGGCGTGCCGGCGCTGTACTCGCGCCATGCCGAGCTGGGGCCGACCATGGCGACCGCTGAGGGGGAGCCACCGGACGTGGGCAGAACGGCAGGCGGGAGTGGGGAGCTTGGCGGTGGAGAAGACGGAGCTGCCGATGGGGGTGGTGCCGGCAGGTGTGGCGATCTCGCCGGCAGAGAAGGTGGCTGTGGGGAGCGTTCCGCTGTGTGGGTGGCCCGGCAGGCGGGTGTGCGGCGCTCGCCGCGGGAGCCGTCGACGGGTGGCGCTCGCCGTGGTTCCTCCAGAGCTGCTCGCCGGACAGCAGCAGCACCGCTCGTGAGCCATAGCAACGGTCCCATGGCAACCCGATGAGAGCTGGGCACGTTGTCTCGGCCGGCCAATGAAGCGTGGCGGCGCTACTAGTACTGGACCACCATGGCCCCTGCATCAGGGTTTGCTATGGGTCCTCGATTCGTTTCGGTAGAGCGCGCCGGTTCCGTCTCGTCCGATGAGAGCGTACAGGTGGGCAGGGGCAGTCTGAGGATAAAACGTTTTAAAATCGACTTGATGGTAAATTAGTGAGTATGTCGCGTTTTATAATGGCATATCTCCGAAATCCCGTTGCGAGATGATATATTTCCAAAGCCCACTTTTCATAATGGTCTAAATCCAAAAAGCTCAATCCAAACAGGACCAGTATTTCTGACTTCCAACTGCTAGGATTGTAGGCTAAAGTATATACACTAGATAACTCATGGAATTAGCACAAAATAGTAAAGATTATGCTCCTGGTAAGTGGCTAGCTACTTAATTTGTCATGATTAAGCAAAAGAAGTACTCCCTCCATCCCAAATTGTAAGTCATTTCAAGAATCTTAGAGAGTCAAACTTTTTTTTAACTTTGACCAAATTTATATAATAAGATAATAATATTTACAATATCAACTAAGTATTATTAGACTCTTCATCAAATATATTTTCATGATACACTTATTTGGTGTCATAATTCTTTATATTTTTCTCTATAATTTTGGTCAAAGTTGAGATAGTTTGACTCTCCAAGATTATTGAAACGACTTACAATTTGGAACGGAGGAAGTACAAATATGTGATCGTTGCTAAGTATAGTAAAAAAAGCTAACCCTTATAAGGAAAGCGAAAATGGTGTATACTAATTCCCATCAAGCAGTAAACAAACCATTATAGGAAAGTTTTAAATTGGCACCCTCGCACCAAATTCCATGGCGCCGTCGCAAACCCCCCGCAAGCGCCGCCATCGGGCTCCACCGCCACCTCCACCCTCGGCCTCACCCGCCCCGTCCCCACCTCCATCCTCGGGCTCACCCGCCCCGCCCCCGCCCCCAACTCCACCTCCACCCTCGGGCTCACCCGCCCCGCCCGTGGCCGCGGGGCTCCCGCCGCCACCGACCCCGCCCGTGGCCATGACACTCTCACCGCCGGGCTTCATCACCGACCGCGCCGCGGCCACGGCGCATGTAGAGTGCCTCCTGCGGTACCAGTTCTGCGACCGTGCTCTTCTCGAGGAGGCGCTGACCCACCAATCCTTCTCGGATGGCGCGCTCTCTTACCAGCGGCTCGAGTTCATCGGGGACGCCGCTCTCGGGCTAGCCTTCTCCAACTTCCTCTACCTCACCAACCCTGCCCTTGGGCCTGGTGCACTCTCCACGCTCCGCGCCGCCAACATCTCTACCGAGAAGCTCGCGCGCGTTGCCGTCCGGCACAACCTCTACCCGCTGCTCCGGCGCAAGTGCGCCCGGCTCGACTTACTAGTAAGATAACTGTCATCGACTCCCCCAGAACTGTGTGAATCTCTGGGCGTTTTGGAATCACCTAGGTCGATTTGGTGTTTGTGCGGTTGGCTTGGCTTTGGGGATTAGTCTTCTCTAATTTAGGTTTGGGAAGCTTGTCAGCGTACATGTCATTTTCTGTCTCAGAACGAGGACACTTCCAGTAGCAATAGGATCTCAACAGGAACCTAACAGACTCACTGAGGGTAATGTAGCAGAGAGCAGTGGCAGATGCCGCAGATCTAGCATTTCTCCAAGACTAGGCCAAAACAAAGTATAAAAAGTTCCTATAGTGGTTCATGCATCGACAAATAACACAGTAATGGAAAATTTGCAATCCATACAATAATCGAACTCCATGTTTATACTAGATAAAAAAATGTATATGAAATTTTGGTTGGTATGGACCTAATATTATAGCAAAATAAACTCCCTTGAGGCATCAACACTAATATTTGGATGCATTTCCACAATTGGTTTCCAAAACCCATGACTAGTATTACTTTGCTCTGGTCCTACTGTTTCTTGTTCAGGATTAACAATAATATCTTCTAGAAGTTCATGTTCAGAATCTTCCTGCTTGGCATTAGCACTGCTAGCTTCAATCTCGGATGGTTAGTCATGCAGTTGGTTCTGTTTTGATTATGTGACATGAATAAATTTGATGCCAATTTCCTATACTCCCTCCGTATAGGAAAAAGATGACGTTTTGGAAAAGGTCTTGGTCAAACATTGGGAATATAAATCATGAATATCTTTTAAATTGTTGAGTTTTAAAATATGAAAACTATACAAATAGATTTGTCTTCAAATATATTTTCATAAAAGTATACATATATCACTTTTCAATAAATATTTTTATAAAAATATAAAGTCAAAGTCAGTGCGTGGAAGACCATGTCGTTGTCTTAAACGTCATCTTTTTCCTATACGGAGGGAGTACATGATTAGAATCTTCAAAGTCTGATTTATTTCTATATATAAAATTGGGCACAAATTTAATTGTCATTTTCAACTTCCAATCCAATTTAAATGAACCTTTCTAGATGGAAATTTGAGAGAAGAGAACGTCAAATCGCATAGTCACTAGGGAGGACCTGCCGACTAGGGCGCAGCGTGCAGCTGCTATCGCTTGATATGCCGCGCTCCGGGCAACTGTCATCGGCCCATCGCCCAGGGCCATGGTGTCCCGCAAGCTGCAATGCAGCTGCCGTCATGCCTTGGGAAGGGGTGAGTCATGAGGTGGCATTGAGCTGAGTACTACTGGGGCAACAAGGAGAGCTGATGATTGGACTCCGGTGGGCCACAGACCAGCCAACAGTGTCAATGGCCCTATAGTGAACGACTGTCGGCCATCAGGCGGAGAAGCAAGCGTGCGAATGATAGTAAGTGCTAGTTTGTGACCCACAAGACGAAAGGCGTGCATGTTGTGCTGTTGTGCTTCCTCTGTCCTAGTTGGCCGACTTGGGCCTCATATGTGGGCCAAATTAAGAGGAGGTACATGGTATATGTAATTAGATCACAACTAGAGCCACGGCCCTACTGGACGATCCTGGATCCGCCCTGGCAAAGGGTGTTTCTATAGAACTCCAAACTAATGGTTTCACCTGATAAATATATATCAAAAACATATGTTTTGAAAATTAATATATATAAAAAAATGATGGTCTCCCATTGAGTAGGCTCACCCAGTTTTTCCCCTTCAAACAGCTCTTAGTTTTTGGCTGTTACTGATTGTCTAAAAAATCACTATATGTCGTTGAATGACAGAAATGTTGGCTCTGTTCGCTTCAGCTGAAAAGCTGAGATGATTTTGGCTGAAGCTGATTTGTTGTGAGGGGAAATACTGTTCCAGAGCTGAAAAATATTTGATGTTTAGTTGAAGCGAACAGAGCCGTTACTTTTAAGTTTCATCGTGTATATATAGGAAAGTCGAAGTACTGTCACTCTGTCAGGCTTAGGACATGTATAGAAAAGTCAAAGTAGTGTCAGGCTCAACCTCAAGCCATATTCTTTCATTACTACCTATCATCTGCTGCAGTACCAAACAAATGTTATTATTATTTTAAAAGTGCAGAAGTAGCTCGTAATTTTCTAACGAATTTTAATACATATGTCCACATTTACTGTTTTTATTTGCCAAAACTTCCTGGCTCGACCTGTTGTTTTCTACGTGAAATATGGACAGTTGGACACCTTTGTTTCCGACCTCTTAAACATACACAACTGTTTTCAACATGCATTAGAACTGGGTGGCACTGTATGTAGAAATAAGAATGAGTCCAGATACAAGAAAATAGAATAAATCAAACATGCGCTTACTCTCTTAGCAATAAACTGAAATTTATCTTTTATAAATTCCCATCTTTCTGTAGCTTTCTGATCTTTGTGATTTTTTTTTCTTAGCAAAAGCAAATCTTCTATAAGCTTGGCACATTGTTTAGTTCTGAGTTCTGACTCAAGTTCTTAATAAACCCACTTTTTAAAAATGTCATGTTGTGAGTATCTCATCTCTGACTTGATATTTTCTCTGTACCAAATGTTTTGATGATTGTGTTTTCCTGGCCATACCATATGCAGGTAGGCCAGTTTATTGAGTCAGTGAAACAAGAAGTAATGCATGACCTTACTACTGCACCCTATGGTGGTAGTGTAGTTAAAGCTCCCAAGGTGCTTGCGGATATTGTTGAGGCCATCGCTGCTGCTGTCTACATTGATTGCAAATTTGACCTTGAGAAGCTTTGGAAGGTTTTTTATTCATTATATATGCTTATTACTCATTCGGTCATTCCATTCATGAACATATGCCATTATGGACTTTAACGTAGACTCTGGGAAACAACTTTGACAAATAATAGAATAGTAAAACTGCAGCATAGAGTGCCTTTTCATTGTTTAATAAAGCTATGATATACCTACATTTGAAATGAAGATGATAAAACTATATATTCTCTGACATACCTATTGCAAAGCCAAACTTGTGAGCAGTTCTTGGTAGTGCCCATGCTGTTTTTAAACACCATTTGCTAGACACATCAGTGTATGTCCTGTCTAACATGGAGAAGATGGAGTAGAGGAGGCCTTGAGTGTTAGTCCTCAGTATGTCACTTTAAGGGATGACAAGTGATCACTTTGCCCATGTGGCATCACAGCCATTTAAAATGATCACCCCCTTTGCTGGAACAGGAAATTGTTAAAATTGTAATTTTGCAACACATATGTCCTAAAAATTGCTTCAAAAGTGTCATTTGCTCAAAGTATATGTAAGCCATACAAAATTATATATTCCTAAATTATTTATAATTTCTAATGGAACTTATTCTTATATTACTGCCACATGTCTTGTATGAAATCCTTTACCTGCAGTCACGGTCAGAATTTTATCTGTGATTGTGTTTCTATTGTATGGTTCAGGTTATAAGGTGGCTCTTTGAGCCAATTATCACAGCAGAAACAATAGATGAACAACCTGTGACTACATTGCATGAGTTATGCCAGAAACATGGCAAAATTGCACAGTTCAAGACATGGCAGAGGGGTGGGATGACCATGGTAAATGTATTTGTTGGTGGGGAGATGGTTGGACTTGGCTCCTCGGAGCAGAAGGTAATTGCTAAGCTCAATGCTGCACGAGATGCATTGGGCAAGCTTATCGGTGGTGCAAAGCAGCAATTGTTGATCAATGGCGTTGCTAATCGATTGGAGGAGATTGGAGAGCTCAGGGAGTGTAAACAGAAACTTACTGAGCAGTGCATCGAAAGGCATTGGCCAAAACCTATCTTTAAGTAAGGTTCTTAACTCATGTCAATTTGTTGGTATGAGTCAATAATGCACTGACTTCTCAGTTTTTTACCCTCGTTGCAAGCTTCATGATTTTATTATGTTTGGTGAGTGCATGATATGCATGTGCATTTTCCAAACTCAAATGATATTAGATTGCACATTAAATATTGTAGCATATTATAAAGATTCCAGTCTTATCAGTCTTGTTAATTACTCCCTCCGTCCCAAAATAGAAGTCGTTCTCACTTCCCGAGAAGTCAGCTTTTTTTAACTTTGACCAATTATATATATATAAAAGAATATTAATATTTATAATACATAATTAATATTATTAGATAGATCATTGAATATACTTTCATAATAAATTTATTTGGAGATATAAATGTTGCACGTATTTTTTACAAACCTAGTCAAAGTTAAGCTTGATCTGCACGCATCCCATAACGACCTCCTTTTTGGGTGGGAGGAGTATTTGATTACTTTATTCTGAACCGTGTATTCAAATTTTACCGTGGTACCTTTATAAAGCAAACGTGGTCATATCATGCACATGCATATCAGAAACACCCAATGTTTACAAATCGTATAGTCGAACCTAGTTGCCGCGGGACTGACCAAGTGATTAATCACGATTAGTCATTGACCAGGCTATTAGTCGATCCTAGTCATCCTGTATATCTGGAGTCTGGACATATACCTATATATACTATATAGTGTACACAATAAAGCAAGCATCAAGGCTACATTAGTGTTTAGCTGGTGACTTACTTGTGAGAGCTGTTTTCTGCACTGTTCAGAACTACATATTCCTGTCCTAAACACCATTTCTTTGTTGGCTTGCTGCTGGAATACCAAAGAAGACCATAACTGGTAACACTATTGTAGTCTTGATCTTGAATAACTTATAAGTAGAGCTGCTCAACAGCAGCACTGCAGCATTAGCAAATTCCTAGCATTTCGAAGGGAAGGAGGCTTATATTAAATCTTGTCGCAGTACATTCCCAAATTACACATGGAATGTTTGGTATTTAGGGATATTGTAATGTGGTATTTAACTATTTATACTGTCCGAGAGTTCAATGCGATGCATCCATGTATCTATTATACACAATTCTTTCTGCTTTCATATATTATTTTATATGGTTATCATCTACATGTTAGCTATATGGATTCCCAATCCTTCCTGTTTTCATATATTATTTTTGTGATTATCATCTACATATTAGTGAGCTTGTAAGCATCATATTTCTTTTCAGGTTAGAAAAAGAAGGTGGCCCTGCACATGAAAGGAACTTTGTGTGTTCTGTTCAGGTAGATACCAAAACTGGCACTTTTGTAACCATAGGTGATCCTATGTCAAGAGTGAAGGATGCAGAGAATTCGGCTGCGCAGAAGATGGTCGAAACTTTGTTGAAATGTTGAGATATATTCATGTACATGACTAGATCTTTTGTATACATCTTTATAGAAACAATTTGTTCAAGTGCCAGTATATGAATAAACGAATAGCTTTGCCAAACTATGGATCATGGCATCTAGTTAAAACCGTTTATACTTGAGCATTTATCTCGAACCTTTTAGAATGCATGATTCTAGACAACTTAGTTTTAGGATAGGCGTGTGACCGAGCCACCGAGGAAGAAGAGAAGTAGTCATGTAGGTAGCTGAGAGGGGTGTAGAGTGTGCATTTGGTTATATATACACAAAGAGATAAGATTGTTGTCCTATGATGTGTGACAAGTTCAATTTTTGCACGTGTGACAGTGGAGTCGTTGAATTCATCTGGAGATGTGTCAACGCATCCATTTAATTTGGAGGTGTCTGAACGCATGGACGCAGGCGCGTGCATGACCAAAGTCCACGCCGCTATATTCCGATTCAGCAGGAGCCCAGGGGGGATGAGACTTTCAACTTCACCTAATAGCTATCCAAGGACATTTTCTTTCAGAATAATGAACACATGCATAAGCCGTTGAATAGTGAGCTGATAATCAATCTAAACCAGCTGGTAACTATAAAAATGACAGAGTGACTACTGATGAAAACTGACAGCTCAGTCTATGGGCCTCCATTTCTACGAATGAAGTTTCTTCAGTCCTACAATTTCTCGCGATTCTTGCAAGCGGATGACACTAGTCTTTCGCATGGTCCAGCGCGCGTTTCTTCCGCCGTTGCGCGTGCCGGTTCACGAACTCCGCGACGTCGCCCACGAACTTCTTGCTGTCCGCGAGGTCGCCCAGCATGTAGAACGCGTGGATGGCGTCCGGGTACTCCGCCACGGCGACCTCCTCGGCGCCGGCGGCGCGGAGCGCGTCCGCGTACGCCCTCTGCCTGTCCTGGTGCACGTCCCACCCGCCGACGCACACCAGCGTTGGCGGGAACGCCCGCCACCGGCCCTCGCCTGCGTCGCGCCCGATGGCGGCGGGCACGTTGGCGGCCTCGTGGTCCCGCGTGGCGCCGGCGGGCAGGAACGCGCGCCACAGCCACGCCAGCCGCTCCGGGCTCCCGAACGGGGCGTCGCGGAGCCGCAGCTCCGACTCCGTCGGCGCCTCGCCGCCGAAGAAGGGCTGCACGGCGACCAGGCCCGCGACGGCGCCGGGTAGGCGCGCGGCGACGTGGTGGGCGACGTTGCCGCCGGCGCTGTCCCCAGCGACGAAGACGGCGGCGGCGGGCCGGGGGGAAGACGGCAGCGCGCCGCCCGCGCCGGCGAGGACCCAACGCAGGGCCGCCTCGCCGTCGTCGTAGGGCGCCGGGAAGCGGTGCTCGGGCGCGAGGCGGTAGTCGACGGAGGCGATGACGGCTGGGATGGATGACGCCAGGAGGCGGCACATCTCGTCGTACTGCGCCGACGCCGCGGAGTGGAAGACGAAGCCGCCGCCGTGGAAGTACACGAGCACCGGGAGGTCGTCTTTGCCGCCGCCGCCGGGGATGTCTGGGACGAAGAGGCGGGCGCGCAGGTGGTCGGAGACGGCGTGGTCCGTGGATGCCACGCCGCCGACGGGGGCCGTCGGGGTGGGCGGCGCGGCGCGGTCGAAGAGGGAGAGCAGGAAGCGGTTGACGGTGCCGTCGCGCCGGAGCGAGGCGGCGTGCAGCGCGGAGGCGGCGCTCAGGAGCAGCCGCGCGCGCCACGGCAGCGGGGGCTTCCCTGGCCGCGGCGGCGGGTCTGGTGCGGCCATCGATCTCGCTGTCACTGGGTTTCTCGGGCTCGCAGGTCGCTGGTGATAAGGGCAGCGGCAATTGGAGTGGATGACGAGTCCTTGTCGCGATTTAATAATCATTAACCGCAAAAACGTCCGAGTGACGAACAGAAGACGTCGTTCTCAAACAGAAAATTGCAAAACCAATGGGCTAGGCTTGATCTGGGCCTGCAGAAACATATGGGCGGCCCATGTAGAAGATTTATCTGTTGCGAAAAAAAAGTACTGGACCATCTTCTTCAACTGTTCCATATATGCTCAGATTAGTGAAGCCAGTGTGTGAGGTATGGATCAGATTAAGGTCCTGTTTGGATCCTCACCTCTAAAGTTTAGAGGTCTAAAACTTCAGATCACTTTTGAGCTCTAAATCTCTAATGTGAGGTGGGCTAAAGTTTAGAGTTAAATTTAGACCATGTGTTTGAAGCTTTAGCTTTAAAGTTTAGACCTCTAAGAGGTGCAAATCCAAACAAGCCCTAAATCTTCAATTGAGGACACTGGTATTCTGTTTTTGTTTTTATTAGAGCGATCCCGTTCAGTAGGCTATATACAGACCATTTGCACCATATCATATTGAACTGAGGAAGCAAATCACTAGGACTATCAATGATGCTTTAGTTGGCGTTATGCTTGGCATGTTGAGTTCGTTTTTCATTGGCCTCATTCTTTTTAAAAATAACAATTAAAAAGCATATAAATAGTTGTTTGGTGCTGTAAAATCATTTGTATTGTGATTTGGTAGGGGTGTGCCAGCAAGGGCAGTAGTGCAACGCCCAAGAGACACATGAGGGCCCCAGCAGCAAGCTACTGTGATGGATCCTCTCCCCATAAAAAATAAGATTAATATTAAAATGGGCACATGGCCCACATATCAGATATTAAACTGATAAGAACAAATACTACACTTGATCTTAGCCAAAAGGCCGAGAAAGGTACGAGCTGCTTTGGAGGCCGGGGTCTTCTTTTATAGTGTTCCTCTAGCTCTGCTCGTGCAAAGCCTCCGGGGTGGGATACTAAAATCGAGTTGCGCTCGGTGCAGGCACGCCGCGCGCTCTTTGGTTGATGGAAATTGGCTCGGTAAGGCCCATTAATCAATAGCAAGCCCACCAAAGAATCCTCGTCTCCCTCCTACCTGGACTTTGCCACTTTGCCTTCGTCACAGAGTTTGAAGCGGCCATGCCTGATCGATGCGGCCTCCCCGTGCTGGCGTCGACCTGCGTGCAGGTCTGTCTCCCACGCGCTCCAGTGCCACGCCCTCCTCCTCACCTCTGGTCACCTCGCCGCCTCCCCGCTGCGCCTCTCCAACCTCCTCCTCCTCGCCCTCGCGTCAGTTCCCGGCGCCGCCGCGCGCGCGGACGCCGTCTTCGCGCGCCTCCCGGAACCCGCCGCCCGCGACCCATTCCCATGGAACACGGCCATCCGCCTTCACAACCCTGCGCACCCCCACACCTCGCTGCTCTACTTCGCGCGGATGCGCCGTTGCGGCGTGCGGCCCGACGCCTACACGTTCCCCGCTGTCCTCAAGGCCTGCGATAGCGCACTTGGATGCAGGGCCGGACTCCTGGTTCACGCCGAGGCCGTGAGGCGGGGGCTGGCCGCAGACCTCTTCACGGTGAACGCGCTCATCAGCTTCTACTGTAGGATCCTGTACTGCAGCTCGGGCCGGAAGGTGTTCGACGAGGCAGGTGGCGTATCGCAGGGATATCGTCTCGTGGAACTCGATGGTCGCTGGGTACGTCGGGTGCGGGGAGATGGTGCTCGCGCAGCAGCTGTTCGATGAAATGCCGCAGAGGGACGCGTTCTCCTGGCCTCCTGGGCGACCTTGATACTTGATAGACGGTTATGGGAAGCAAGGTGGTGCAGGTGTGGACCGTGCGCGCGAGTTGTTTGATCAAATACCCGAGAGGGATTTGGTGTGCTGGAACTCGATGATCGATGGTTATGCCAGACATGGACGGATTGATGAGGCGAGGTCACTGTTCGAGGAAATGCCGGAGCAGAATGTGGTCTCGTGGAGCATTGTCATTGACGGGCATGTTAGGTGTGGGGAAGCCAAGGAGGCTTTGGAGTATTTTCAGAGTATGCTACAGTGTGGCCTAAGGCCAGATAAGGTCGCTGCCGTGGGGTCTGTCAGTGCTTGTGCTCACCTGGGCGCTTTGGAGCAAGGAAGATGGCTTCACTCTTACTTGGAGAAGAAGAAAGTACTGTCTGATGTTGTTGTGCAGACAACTTTGATAGACATGTACATGAAATGTGGGCGCTTGGATCTTGCCACGTTGATCTATGAAAGCATGGCTGAGCGGAGTGTGGTCACTTGGAATGTGATGATTGTCGGACTTGGAACTCATGGCTATGGTTTGGATGCTGTCACGCTGCTCCATCAAATGGAGGCTGAAAGTGCTGCAGTGGATGATCTTAGTGTACTTGGCATGCTGACTGCTTGCACACATGCTGGGTTAGTCTCAGAGGGTTTAGATATTTTCCACAGAATGAAAAAGAATTTCGGGATAGATCCTAAGGTAGCGTATTATGGTGCATTGGTTGATCTACTTGGCCATGCTGGATGTTTGGATCAGGCCAGGCATGCTATAGAGACAATGCCCATGGAACCAACTCCGGAATTGTGGGGATCTCTTCTTTCTGCCTGCCGAAGCCACAGTTATGTTGAGCTGGCTGAGTTATCAGTGGAACGTCTTGCAAATCTTGGAGCTGATGATTCTGGAGTCTATGTTCTTCTGTCAAATATCTATGCTGATGAAGGAATGTGGAGTGATGTTTTGAGGATTATGAGATTGATGAGTGATGAGGGAATGAGAAAGGATATTGGACGGAGCGTGATTGAGGTGGATGGTGAAATACATGAGTTTGTGAATAGAGGTGGCTCATATATTTGTAAGGATGAAATGTACTTGATGCTGTGGAATTTGTCTAAATGGTAGCATCTATTTGATGGCTCCTGTGTGTGCCAAATTTATGAAATCGTTCATCATGATGTCTATTGTTTTAACATTCTAGACATGAAAAAATTATACTTACATCTGAGGTTCATAGTCCTGATGGTAACGGGCTATTTTTCAAAACTAAGGTTTCCAGCTCAAGCACAAGCAGGTGCCAACTTAAATAGCACTGGATCGATGAGTATGCATGTGTGGTCCATTTTATTAACTTTTTCTTGACTTGGTTGCACAGCGGTGACTGAAGATGTGATTGGATGAGGATGCTTTATATTTGAGGCTGCAGTTCTTTACTCTTTTTAGTCAGTTTTAAAGGACATAACACTAACTGTCTGATCTAGCCAATTATGGGTTATGGAACATAAAGGTGGTTTAAGCATTTGAAGGACAAGTTTGTTCCTAGTTGAGAAGTGTCTGCACCTCTGTAGCATTGTTCTTTATATCATCATCTCATCAGAATGAAGATACATGAAGTTAAGATTTTCGAATGAAGATTTCAAGATTGTATGTTGCCTCTTAATTCTGTCTACTTTCTACATTTCATTTTGTAGATGTGTTGTTATTTGCTGATTACAAAATGAAAAATGGCTGATATTGGGAACAATAGTTGATAATTTGGGTCTCTGAAATATGCCTAGGAACAACCTATGCACGGCCCGTGGGCTGAAATATATAACTAGTAAACGGGCTGGCCTGAGGACTAAGGGCTTGTTTGCTTGAGACCAGGCAAACTTCCATGGCCCAAGCAACAAATTCTGGCCACATGCCTGTCCATGGTTGCCGGGGTGAAGTTAGCATCCAAACACGTCCTAAATGTGATTCTTAAACAAGAGAGATAGGTATAGGAGTTTATTTTTGTTTGCGCCAAATTTTGAAAAAGGGTACGTGAGAGAACCCAGGTTACACAAAAGACCATCAGGGATTGCAGCAGCCGATTCATATTTTAATTCGGAATCAGTTATCTGATGACTGATGTCATCTATCCGTGTTGAAGGATGGTGCATTCGAGACAGCGTGTATGTCAAGGGCGTCGGGACCTAGGGTAGCTGGCCCTCGGCTACGGAGTTCGTAGCCTTGGTCCGTCGGCTGGTGGTGGAGAGGTGGATCGGGACGGCGAGGAACGCCTGGATCGTGATACCAGGTTGTCAAGGGCGTCAGGACCTAGGGTAGCTAGCCCTCGGCTACGGAGTTCGTAGCCTTGGTCTGTCGTCGCCGGCGAGGTTTTGCCCCTCAGTCGTCGGCTTGTTTGGAGAAGAGGAAGATGAATAGATTAATAATATCTTGCTTAAACCCTATCAGAGTCTGTTTACAAATATATATGGCCAGAGGCCTGAACTAACACTACTTGAAATAAGGAACCGAAAATAGAAACTATCTAATAATTTCCAAACTCTACCCCGACCGTAACCGGGTCTTCACACGCCGCCCTGCGCGTCCCCTGAGCGCGCGGCGCGTTCGGCAGCCCGGCGTACGTCGCGGGCCCTGCGGCGCCTGGTGTATGTGCGCCCGTACACGATAGCGTCGGACTCTATGAGAAGAAAAGGAGTAGGATCCAAGTTATCTTACAATTTAGAAAGTATTTCTTTTGTTTCGAAGTCTGTAGTAGGTCGTATTAGACTATAACTTGTGTTGGCACAGGGTATAAATGACGAACTCCAGCCACTGTAATGGACATATAATTTTCAATATAATTCCGGCTTACGCCAAAATCTTAGGAGGAGTAGTACTGTAGAACTTGATGAGTTTTTAACTAGCAGGGCTGCATCGACCAGTTCGACCTCTGGCTTGTTTATGAGTACCGTAACGACTTGTATTGTACTTGTAATGGTGCATCGATCCGTTCAACCTTTTACTAGTACAAACAAGTTAGCTATTGACTTGTACTATCATTTATGAGGCATCAATCTGTTTAATTTCTTACGAACTATAGTATAGGTCAAAGTTATCGATCATATGTTTAGTAACTTGTTATTTAGCATAATATCACCATTTATTGAATTTACTGAAAATAGTAAGTTAAGCTTGCCGTTTTAGGTAAGTTTATCAGTTATTGAATCTACTAAAATTAGTAAGAATCACCTTGCTGTTTTTAGTGGGTTCACTAGTTATCCATCTTGTTATAATTTATGTTTCTTAATTATAACAAAATCACTCTATCTGATTGAGACAGAGGTAGATCGGCATCATATCATCTTGATTTGGTCGTCTTCTAGCTCTTTGAACGTTTAATCACCAAATCTGATGGCTAATTCTACCAGATCGGTTGTCTTATTTTTGCCTTAATCAAGTATAGCACGCATTCAGAGTCATGTTTTGGTTTTGGATAAGTTTGTTATTTAATAAATCTAATATGATGACACCACCATAACTGCATCGATTCGGTCGAACCTCACTGGTAAGACTTTGGATTAGAGATATTAACTAATAACCTTGCTCATGGTCGAAACATGCACTTTGCTTGTTTGCTATGCCAGAATTGACTGTTTAGTTGATTCCCTGCGTCTTCACATATATAGCTTGTTTTCATGAGTCTGTTTATATGCGAGCATTTTCATGGATTTCATAGCTTTAGTTATTATCATTGTCATAGTTGTATTCAATCCGTTCGAACCTCATTCACGATGATAATGGATTAAAAGTTAGGATATTTACAGATCCGTTTGCTATCATTCAATCTATATACTACTAACATAATCAACTGTTTTAGTCTATTTACTCCTAACATGGCAATGAATTTCTATACAATCATATGCAATCTTAGGTATTGTACTTGTTTTTTTTTTGGGTCATGATTGACCCATAAGCACGAATTTGATATGGTCCATGCTCATCAGCTTCATTGTTCACATGCTCATCAATAGACTTAGCTGATTTTTTTTCACTTTTGACTAATATTTGACCATGGACATGCTGGATATCGACTCTTCAGTCGGTACTCGGTATGGCCCTATTAACTGGCTTCCAAAGCCACACGTATGGAACTGTCAGGAGCAATACTGACTTGTTCCGTGTTAGATTAATGATCAATTCCTTATCAATTGCAGGTCAAATTGATTGGCATGCCTCGATCCATCAGAGTTGATCAGCCTCAGGTTGAAGCCAAGCAAGGTCTCCAGGACCTAACCCTTGCGAGATTGTCCGGCTTGCAGTGTCGATCGCATCACCACGATTTTGTATCGACATTTTTCTAATAAGGGCTTATTTATATTCACTTCAATCCATATGCGTTGGTGAATACGAGTGTGTAGCTAAAAAGGTCTACGGGATCATGGTAGATTTATAGAATAGAGCAACTTTACATGATTTATTATTTGTATAATATGTCTTATTATATGTGAGTACCTACCCTTAAATCATTTTAGCACATAGAAGTATTGTCGTTGTTGCTGCTGCTAATGATGATGCAAAACTTCTAAAATTTGTATTCTATATTTCTCTAGGGATAGGAGAAAGGGATTCTCTCTTTTTGCTTGGAGAGTGGATGGATTTTGTAAGATCTTCTAAAATTTATAGGTATAGAAGATGAGATATATAGGAGATCTATGCTTTGCAGTACCTTAATCTTATGAGTACTAATATTAGTGTATGATCGAGATTGAACAGGAGAACCGGTAGACATGCGGTTAAAAAATCATGTAGAGGATTGAGCCGTCTCAAAAAATAGCAGGCGGGTAACTCATGAACTAGGTTTGACCCAAAAGGTCCATGAACTTGTCCAAAATCCATGAACTTGTCATGTCATATCATTTAGATCCTCAGACTCTCTTAAAAATGCATCTTTGGTCCTCGAACTTGTATATGTGTCATCTAGCTTTATTTCAAAATGCTATTTTTCGGTTCTAGAAGTTATCTTGGTGTATCATCTAGACCCATAAACTTGCCATACGTGTGTCATTTAGGTTCAAATAGATCCGATCTTCTCTATACCACGATGCCACATACCAAAACGGTTAGATGCACACCTCATTCTTGACAAGGGAAGGTACTTAATGGCAAAGAAGTTGTTTGCCTGACTCTTATGCCTAATTAAGGAGCAATCAGTTTGGTCTTGTCACAGACACTACTGATGACATTGTGGCCTTTGAGGTGGAGGATAACGAAAGCAAGGGGTGGGAATGGTTAGTTGGCGACAATTATAAAACACTACACTAGATTGAAATGCAAAGAGAGGGGGAGAGCATGAAGATGCAGTTGGAAGAGGGAGGGAGAGCATGTAGATGTGTAGCGCTAGTCTAGAGACTAACATGTTGTTGATCGAGGCTGATTTAATTTGGATCTAGATGACACACATTAATATTTCAAAAGGAATTGAAGCAGGAGAAAAATCTTGATGCTCTAGCTAGCACTTTCAGAAAGAAAGTAAACCAATATTGGCCTCCACATGCATATATATGCATGCACTTGATGTATGGCAGCTGGCTAGCTCTTTAGCGTTGTGTGCAACTCCCACTAATATTTGAAAGCAATGAGAAATGCACAAAGGATCTGTCAAGTCACGAGTCAACCATCCTTTTGGGCATGGCCGCCGACCGGGCGCCACCTGAAGCACTAGCAATACCAAAGATATATTCTGTGGTGGAATGGAATTGAAGTGGTGGAACCAAATTAAAGCCCATGGATATGTACGATCGATCCATGAAATGTCACACACGTGACATGTCCCCTCCGCCGGTAATAAGTAATAATAACAGTATGCATGCGTAGGTAGCAGGCCATTACCCCATATACAGTATGTGATGCTGAAGCTACTAGCTAGATGGGCGCTGTGTGATTATTCGCATGATCTCTACGCGAATCCGCAACATGGGGCAATGTTTTTGCAGCAGTCAGCAGATGAGAGATATTGGTCCTGTTTAGATCAACTGCAAATTATAATTGTAATTAGTCACATTAACGTTGTGGCACATGTATGGAGCATTAAATGTAGACAAAATGTTTGTATGTTTGTACTTTTTGCATGTACATCACGAGACGAATTTTTTAAGCCTACTTGGACCATGATTGGACAAAAATTATCAAATACAAATAAACGTACTATAGTGTAGAATTGTAACTACAACTGGAATCTAAACGAGGCCATTGTTGTTGCATACACACATATGCAGCACACCAGCGCAGTGTGCATGCACTGCATGTGTGGATACAATTCATGCACCGCTGAACATGCATCATGAACCCATGATGGTGGAGCGAGATATATATATATATATATATATGGTAAATTTTTTTCTACTTTTTAAGAGTAGTTACTCCCTACATTATTCCAGTTTGTTTCTACTCATACTACCACATATTTCAGCAGTCCCTGTACGGGAGTGTACGTATACTTAATCCTGCAATGTGTGCACTTAATACTATCTAATTTTTTGCGTATGTATACATAGTCGATTCCAAAAGTATGTATAAGTACTCTTCTAAAATGTATGTACAGATACTCCATTTCAAAACGTATGTATAAATACTCTATTTTAAAATTATGTACAAATAGTATGTATGCACTCTATTTCAAAAAGTTGGGAGTATAGAAAACTCACCCTATGTAGGGAAAAATTTTCCTGCAACGATTTTCGATCTACATAAACCTAAAGCCGAAAGTATGGAGATGTACAAACCTGAAAGTATGGAGACGTACAAACCTGCCTCCGTATACAAGCATGCCACCGTACATCATCATATCCGTTTTTGCCGGTGATTGTGGACACGGACCTTCCGTATACAAGCATGCCACCGTACATCATCAGATCTGTTTTTACCAGTGAAGCATGCCATATACTTTCGGTGGGAGTAACTACTCATGAGAGTATAGAAAACTCACCCTACAAATAATAATCAGCGTCCCGGTGGAGCACAGCCCATCCTCGAGGAGGAACCAAAACTGACGTGTTTAATTCTCCGGCCCTTTTTGTTCATGCGTTTCTTTTGGACAATAAAAATCACGGGCACAAGAGCCCTTTACGTCAATCACCCTAGCGTAATTTGCGTAGCAAAGACCAGCCCCACTCACCATCTGTATTAACGCTCCAATATCCAATCATCAATTGCCTAATTATAGAGCATTAATCACGGCAATCATTTCACATTCATTTATGGAATATATACATTGCTATACACCATTTTCTTCATTTATTTTCTCCCCCACTCATTTCATTCGCGTCTGGATCTCAGGTGCGGCGCATCTTCCTCTCTCATGGCGGCGGCGCATCTTCCTCTCCTACGGTGGCGGCGCGCCTCCTCCTCTCCCGCGGCGGTGTTCCCTCCTCTCCCATGGCGGCGGCGGCGCCCCCCTCCCTCACCAGCTGCCCGGCTGCTCCTCCCCCACTATACACGAGGGACGCGGCGCACCTTGCCTTGTTACCGGCCGTGGCGCCCCCTCCACGGTGGATCGACGGATCTGGCCTCTCGTGGCAGCGGCCGTGCAGCTCGCCCCATGCAGAATGCTCGCACGACGGCGGTGGCGACCCGAGCGCACGGCCTCCACGACCGTACTCGTTCACTAGAAGACAGCGTCATTGGTCTCTAATGGCCAACGGAGGAGCATCTCCTGTCCCTTTTTCTGTGAATAGCTGTCTCTCTCTCTCTCTCTCAAGAAATTGCTGCTACTGTGTTGGATCTTTATTGATTTTGTACAAATGCAGTCATCTTAGGAGCGTTAACTCTCGCTCAGGAACTGCAGCTACTTGTTTCTTGGATTTGAAGAGTTTTTTTAGATTAATTAATGTAGTTGATTAAATCCAAAGGATGCTTATGATTTCAATTTTTTGCCAGATTTTGTAATAGAGTTTAGTTTGTATATAATTTTTGATTTTGTAAATTTACTATAATAAACCATCGACGGATTTTGATGGTTGTCAAAGTTAATGTTACTCCTTTGATATCCGACTGAATTATTTAGATAACCAAATGGGAAGACTTGTCGGGGTTAATTTTACTGGTCACAAGTTTGAACAGAATTATTTATAGAAATAGGATAATATACGCCCCATAATTACACCATTTTTACTACTCATAGACTTATACGGAATTATTTATAAACCCAAATGATACTATTAGTAGTAAAATTACCCATGTCGAACACCGGACACCGCCACTATCATTTTTACTGTTCACAGGTCCGGACGGAATTGTTAATTATTAGGTCACTATTAGTAGTAAAAATTTTACTGCTCACATATCATGATGAAATTATTTACAGACCAAAATGATATTATTAGTAATAAAATTTACCTCATCTAGATACCTAATGATTATCTAATTTTACAGGTGACATGTCATGATGGAATTATTTATAGACCAAAATGAATGATGTTATTAGTAATAAAACGGATACCTAACACCATGACGTCACGTTGATTATCACATGTAAATTTACAGATTCACGGGTCTAGACGAAATTAGCAATAAAAATTAATAAGAGTAGTAATAAAAATTAACTCGTCCTGACACGGATGCCCCTTTGATTATCACAAACAAATTTATTATTCACAGGTCCATTTAAGAGAAGCATAGATGCTAACAGAACAGCAAGCTAAGCATAAGCATAACGCTACTGGACAACGTGCCCAAAATCAAGTCCGCACGCCAACATGACCAAACGGTGGTTTTCCAAAAAGAATGTGCTGCCAAAGGATCATGTCTATTTGTCCAGATGTTTTGGGACTAAAAGGGTTTTTGGATATTCGGTTTAAACTCACCTTTTGTAATGTATGGTCATTGCATCAATATTCTATCTTGCTAAATGCAAATATTTGGTCTATTCGCAACAGACGTTGATAGTGCATTGAAAATATGTGATTATCAAGAATAATTTATCTATTTGCATGGAAAAGAGTGTGCCCCGTTGTTCGATCGTATTTGATTACTCCCCGTGGATCCCTCATGAATTATTTATTGAAGCAAATGGTAATAATATTTTATTTATTACAGGGATCATGATCAAATTATTTACTGAACAAAGTGCTACCTATAATAAAAATAGACCGACCGGATGCCGGACGCATTGGTACCTATTACAACAAATTTTAGGGTTAATTGGATTGGTGCCATTATAATTCTCGCGATTCGGAAAAATACCATTACTATTAGTCTTATTGTATGCTTGTCATTACAATTCTACTGGAGTATGAAAAATACCATTATGTACACTTGCCGCGAGCTGTGGCCCACATACAGAGGTATACAGCTGGTACGTATATTTGTATGGACTCGTTTGCCCCTAGCTTCTCCGTACACGTGCGCCCGTTTGACTGGATCGAGTGAATCCATCCATTCCCCACCGTCTCCTCTCTCTGTCTCACTCGAACCCTAGCTCGTGGCCGGTGGCGGTGACTGCGACCTGCGGCGACTGGGACCGGCGACTGTGACTGGCGGTGGCGGCGGCGTCTGTGACTGGCGGTGGCTCGCGGCTGCGAACCTGCGACGACCGCGACTACCACTGTTGCCGGCATCGACCGCGAGTACTGCTGCTCCTTCCCCGCCCCCATCAGCTGAGCAGAGATGGCATCGACAGGTGCTAGTTCAAGTACTAGCCAGGTTGGTGGTCTCCCAAGGATCGATTGCCCCAAATGCAAGATTCAGGTCATTAGGCGCAAGAGCAAGGCTGGCAATATGTATTACACTTGCCCCAAAAATTTCCCGGTAATTTATCTTGCTTTACCTTTGATGTTGGGTTCTTTGTTCGTCCAGTTGCAAATAGGGTTAAGTGGGTTGAGGTTTTGATTGTCAATTGCAGAACGATGACACTTGTGGGAACTACTGGTTTGAGGATCAATACCTGGCCTATCTGCACGCCAATCATCCAGACAAGCTCAGGGATGTGGAAGTGGAAGGTGTACAGGGTCCTTTTGTTGCTCCTGCGGGTGAAGGCATAGAACAGAAGAGTGACACAAATATTGGGATGATGGACCTGAAGGTTCAGATCAGTGACTTGAAGGTTGACATTTTGAAGTTGAAGCAGGAGATCAAAGAATTGGAGAATGGAGGACTGAACAAGGCTTTTAGCTTAGGCAATGCATTAGTTGCTGTGGTGATGCTAAATCTGTTTGTAACCCTCTTAGTTGCAGCAGTTTGCAAATGAAGTAGTATGCACCTTGGTTCCAGTAATTTAGAGTTCAATGATCTTAGCCTGTAGGTTGTCAAGTGCTACTGTGTATATGTGATCAAGGAATGCATGGTTCTATATGTTTTGTGAACGTGTGAATGTGATGAATCTGCCAATGTGTGCAACACAACTTGTCTGTGAACGAGTCAATGTGAATCTGTGAATTTGTGATGAATATATAGATGTTTCGGTTTGGAGCAGCAAACTGTCCATGCACGCCATGAATAAGTGAGGAAATAATTTACATGCTTATATCACATAAGGTGGTTTAGATTCATGATAAAACATCCAGTCATAACCAGAACACACAAATAGGCTCAGATCCTACCATTCACCAAGTTTAGGCCATAACAAACATCAAGTTGAGGCCGTACCATACATCAAGTTTAAGGCCATAACAAACATCCAGTTTAGGCCATAACAAACATCCAGTTTAGGCCATAACAAACATCAAGGTCACGCCGTACCATACATCAAGTTTAAGGCCTACAATACATAATGTTGAGGCCACAAAAGCAGCTAATTTCATGCTTGTGATCACAACATATCACATGTTGTTTAAGAAGTCATTCAGGCTTCTCACAACAGTAGCAGGTGGAGCAGCAGCTTCCTTTTGCTGCTTCTTTCTCTTAGGTGTCTTCTTTTTCTTAGGTGTTTTCTTCTTCTTGGGTGCACCCTTCTTCTTGGGTGTTGTCTTCTTCTTCTTCTTCACTTGTGAAGGTCCAGCACTGTCATCATTTTCCAGTTGTTGCCTTTTCCTACAGATTCGCACTATGATTAGCAAAAAATAGGGAATGTCACAAGAATTGGAAAGGGACATACAAGTCATTTTACCTTTTTTCCTTTGAATTCAGTCCAACTTCACCATCTTCTCCTAGCTCTGGTAGTTTGCAAGTCTTAGAGAAGTGCCCAAAATCTCCACACCTTTTACACCTAACCTTCTTCTTGGTAGCATTTTTCTCAAGGCAACCTCTAATTCTCACCACTCTTGGCCTGCCTGCAGATCTACCTAGCAGTGGAGGAAAGACTTTGAAGCCTAGGTTAACATGTGGCCACTGTGACCTGTCAGGCAATGGCTCGACTCTGGAAGCATATGCAGCCCTGAATCTCTGAACATAGTAGTACTCATGCACAAAATCTGCTATTTTTATTCCTCTGTTGCTAAGAATCCATGCCAGGGCATGTTTATATGGTTTTCCTGTTATTTGCCACTCCCTACATGAACAAGAGTGACCTTCCAGGTTAACTGTGTGCCTCTTGTGGTTGTTCCAGTCATCTATAAGTGTTACTTCAGCTATGCCTTCATCACTTCTAACAACCTTGACAACTTTGAGATTTTTGCTTATAGTATTCAGGTCTTTGATGACATTGGGCAGTATACCATCCTGCATATCCTTACCAATCTGCCTTCTTAAGTATCTCTTTTCCATTATGAGTTCTCTAATCCCATCTACCAGTTCATGCAGCAAAAGTCCTTTCAACTCTCGTATCTGAGCATTGAAACTCTCAGAAACATTATTTGTCAAATAGTCACATTTACTTAGCTCTGAAAAACCACACCTGTACCATAGCAACTTGTGATGTTTCTGAAGGAAGTCAATAGCATCTGGGGCAAAATCTGCTATCTTCTGCATGTGTCACCTGAACAACCCTTCTGTGTAACTCCTTGCAGCAGGGTAAAGGTGGTCAGTAAACACATCTCCTTGATAATGCTTCATAAAATTGCTGTACATGTGCCTCATACACTCTCTTTACTCCACTTCAGGGAACACTGCACCCATAGCCGTCTCAAGTCCTTTACAAGTATCAGTACATATGACTAAACCTGTAGGTGATCCCACTGCTCTACGCAACTGCTGCATGAACCACTCCCAATTGTCTTCTGTTTCAGAGTCAAAAACACCATATGCCACATGGTATAACCAGTTGTGCCCATCCACAGCAGTTGCTGATGCCAACTGCCCTTTATATCTGCCACGCAATGCAGACGCATCTACACCTAAAAATGGCCTACAACCGGCTAAGAAGCCATCAATGCATGGTTTCAAGGCTACAAAAATCCTCTTGAAGCGCTTCTTCTTCTTCCCTTCTAACTCTATCTCTACAATGCTTTCAGGAGAACTTATTTCTATCTGTGCTTTCCAATTGAACAATAGCTGAAAACTTTCTGAGTATGTCCCATGAACCTGCTGCAGGGCAACCGTCAAACCTGACCATGCCTTGGAGTACTTCAGTTTAATGCCATAGTCTCCTTCTAGCTTTTCCTTTGCATCCTTGGCTCCTTTATTTGGGTTCTTTTTGACCCAGTCCGCCAACCTATCTGCACACCAACCTTGACTGGCCATCTTTCCCACCGTTAGCTTTGTAGTGGGGCAATTATGGTCAGCAGGTAATTTTTTAATCTGCATAAGAAATTAAGATGAGGGCCATATGTATAACTGAATAAGTTACAAACAGTCAGAAAAGGACCACACCAACCTGTATTGTTTTCTTATCAAAAATCCTAGATGCATGAATTCTCCATGGGCACCCTTCGTCAGCACAATGTGCAATGAATCTTGTCTTGTCAGTTTGCAACTTAGCAAACGCGAAACCTTTCTTGACAGCGTAATGTCTAATAGCTTTCCTGAATGTTACAATGTCAGGAAACAATTGTCCCTTGACAATCTTGGGGTTTTCAGGATCGTGAAGGACAGTTATTTCCTGGGGATCTGCGTCATCAATTTCTGCCTCAAGAGGAGCACCTCCATCAGCAGCAATAGGATCAGCATTATCAACAGATGCTTGGGTAGTGTCAGTGTTGGCTGGGCGTCTAAGTGGTACTGAAATGTAGATGTGCTCATCATCAACCCCAACATACTCCTCTTCATTGTCAAAGATATCTGGCTCCCTATCAGGCTCTACATTTGGGTCGTCAGCAGTACAAGGATTGCCATCAGTAGAAGCTTTGGCATTTGGAATGGCAGTAGAAGCAACATTTGCATTTGGACTGGCAATAGTTAAAGCATTTTTATTTGGAATGGCTGCAGTAGAAGTATTTGGATTTGGAATGGCAGCAATAGAAGCATTTGCATTTGGAATGACAGCAGTAGAAGCATTTGCATTTGGAATGGCAGCAGTAGAAGCATTTACATCAGGATTGAAATCAGTAGGGTTGACTGCGCCATCACCAGGTGGAATAACACATAAAGGCTCTAACAACTCATACTCAGGTGCGTCAGAAACAGCATTATCAAAGACTCCTACCAGCATACGGCAACACATTTCAGACTTACACATGTCAAACAAATCTATCATCTGAATCTCACTATCTAATCTGACATCTTCGTGCACATTTTTGTCAAAGAACCACAGAGATGCAGACTGGTTAGAGGCCCATTTAACTTCATTCCGCAAGCTTTCCCTCAATAAGTCTAAAGAAAACGACCCTATCTCAACATCCCACTTAATTACAGAACCTTTGGTGTAAACTTTCCTACCCAACGCATCTGTTGTATTGAAACCTTCAACATTAATCTCTAGCGAGAAGAGGTCGGTCCTAGCAGGAAGTAAGCAGATCAAGTCAACCAGTCCAACAACAAATTGCAGTAAAAACTAGCCTATTCGTCAATGGAAAGTCATGTCAGATCGAAATGGTTTCAGATGCGTACCTCAGTACGTTGTCGTCCATTGCCGCAGCTTGGTTGCCATGCGCCTCGTCCTCCATGGACGACATGACCACCATGGTACTCAAGCTTGCACCATGATCGTCAATCGACTAGCATCGATAGTCGTAGTCGCCGCAGCCGCTGGTCGCAGTCGCCGCCGCCGGCCACGAGCTAGGGTTCGAGTGAGACAGAGAGAGGAGATGGTGGGGAATGGTTGGATTGACTCGATCCAGTCAAAACGGGTGCATGTGTATGCACAAGCTGGGGGCAAACGAGTCCATACGAATATACGTACCAGCTGTATACCTCTGTATGTGGGCCACAGCTCGCGACAAGTGTACATAATGGTATTTTTCAGACTCCAGTAGAATTATAATGGCAAGCATACAATAAGACTAATAGTAATGGTATTTTTCAGAATCGCGAGAATTATAATGGCACCAATCCAATTAACCCCAAATTTTACTATGCAAAGGTCGAGATGGAATTACATATATAGACACAAATGAGACTATTCGTAATAAAAAATTTACCTATACCAGATTAGTAATAAAATTTACTCCTTTAAATATCAAAGTTAATTTTACTCCTCACTAGTACGGACTATCTTTTGACGGAGATTGGACGCCCTAGTGTATCAGAGTTAATTTTACTCATGAAACTATCATGTCCAGGGACCGGACACCCAGATGTCTATCAGATTTAAGTTTTACTCCTCACGGATCAAGACCTAGTAATTTATAGAAGCAAATGATAATATTGGAGACGGGATGTCCTGATGATTACCAGAGTTAATTTTACTCCTCATGGATGAAGGCGGTATTATTTATAGAAGCAAATGATACTGGCAGTAATAAAAAAAAACTACCTTGCCGGAGACATGTCGTCCCAACGATTATTAGAGTTAATTTTACTGGTCATAGAAACAAATGATACTGATAGAAATAAAAACTATCCAACGATTATTAGTTAATTTTACTGATCATAGAAGCAAATGATACTGATAGGACTAAAAACTACCCTGACAGCAGATTGGACGCCTTGGTGACTATCATAATTAATTTTACTCCTCACGGGTCGAGACAGAATTATTTTATAGAAGTAAATAATACTGACAATAATAATAAAAGTACCACGACCAAAGTTTTCGTGTCATGATAATTATCAGAGTTAACGACACCAGTAGTAATAAAAAATATCTTGTCCTAAAACATAACGCTTTGATGATTATAAGAGTAAATCTCATCAAAGTTTTTGACCCTTGATATTTAGCACAACTTATTTACTAGGTACAGACATGTCCAGAATTATTTATCCAAGCAAAAGCGAGTAACAGTACTTGAAAACTAGTAGTACATTTCAAATTTTGAATGCCTGGATTATTTTAGTGCAGCCTGTCTGCATGTGCCAGCAAATTAAAAGCACACTGTAAAGCGATGATCATGCATCTACAATGCCGTAAATCAATGCAGTTATGATAGTTTAACGTCATATCTAGCCAACCATGCATGCAATCCGAAGTAGTGGTAAAAAGCCCACCTTTATTATTCCAATTGACGGCTTTATGATTCATTGGAATAAAAACACAGCATTGAACAGAAGAGGACGCTGATTATTATTCAGAGTCCTGGGCTCTAATTATATATATATATATATATCGTGCATCGCTAGTTATTAGGTCGGTCGGTCGGTCGATCCGAGTGGCTGCTAGCTGGGCTCCGCCGCCGGTCTAGTGCTATGCTAGGCGGCGTGGATCGGCAGGCAGGCAGGCATGCAGGCCGGCGGTGACCCGGTCTTGTTGCACCATGCATATGGATGACATCATCGGATGACGGCATGACGCGACAGGAATGGTAGGAAATTAACCAGCGACCACGCACGCACATCGATCACGTACGTCGACTACCGTACGAAGCGAGATCTAGCTAGATTTGAGCAAGAAATAATAAGGCCGTGTGAACATATATGCTTGGTGATTTCTTTTCTTATTGTTCGATCGATTGCGCGAGATGGTACTGTAGTATATATGGGTCGTTGACGCCGCTTTCAAGATCCTGTCAACTCGATCAGCCACAGCGGACCACTGCACGAACCCAGCAGCAGCTAAGAAAATACCAGAAAAATCACGGCCTGACATCCACTCAGTAGCTCGATCATCATCGTCATCATCTGAACGAAAGCCACGTTACCAGTTGCCTCATGGACCGGGAACCTCCTGCCGGCCGGCCGGCTTCGTCTCTAGCCGCGCGCATTAATCCCCCGGCGCCGCCCGGCCGCGCGCGGCCTCACCCCGGACGCCGCCATCCAGCCGGCCGGCCGCGAGCGGCATCGCTCACGGCCACGGCCGCGGCCGGCCTCACGCACCGCCGCCCGTACGTACTTAATTCAGTGGCTCGAGAATTTATATAATAATCAACGGCCAGTGCCACTTACAAATTTTTTTGATTATTGTCCACAAGATATATAATCCCCGTCAAATCACCATGTGATTGTGATGTGACTTCCTCGTCAACGAAATGCAATGAGTCCAACGAAATGATGATCCAGCCACATCGTCAGTTGGAGAGATCGCCTTCCCCGCTTCTCCTTGTGAATCTGAACATTGCAATGACAGTGGTGGTGCACACATCACAATCGAATCAGTCAATCTAAGCTTAATTACTACTACTGAGATATTTTTTCGCCTCTGTTCCTTTACTAATTAATTTCGAGCTCATCATGCATGCCACCAACTACCCCAGGAATGCAGGGGTTGTTTTCTGGACGAAACGAGTACTGCCACCTCACGTGTCCTGACCTGTAGCGAGCATCGACGCGTCACACACACTCTGGTAGCTCAGGCTATCTGCACTCTTCGGCTCTGTTCATTGAAGCTGAAAATCACTGAAAATAAGCGTTGATGTTGATTTCTTGTAAGAGGAAAATACTGTAAAAGAGCTAAAAAATAAGCGGTTTTAAGCTTAAACGAACAGAGCCTTCATCCTCTGTATCTATCCTTAAAAAAAATATTCTATCCTGGTCATCAAGATTCTTTCCTCCATATCACTTTTTTCCGCAGTCATCCATCCTCTATATCTCTACTCTATATCGAATGGGGCCCACGTGTTTGGAAATAAATTTTATCTAAATATATCCATGTGAGATCTTGTTTTGAATGATTTATTGAAACAAATTTAATGGTGTAATCGGAATTTAATTTGGCTTTCTGGTTTTTGAGTTAAAACATTTTATAGCTAATGAAAAGAGTAGGACCCACCTCTCACATCACCTCTCTCTCTCTCACCCTCTCCCTCCCATCTCTCTCCCGTACACGCGAGGCAGGTAGCGAAGGTCCTCCATGCACCCGCAGAATAGGGGACAGAGCTGCCCGTTCGCTTGATAGCGGACGGCTCAGAGGACCCGCTGCAGCTATTATTTCCTGTAAACTCTCCTCCAGGCGTGTATAGGGGATCCCAGTGCAGTCAGTCTGAAGAGTGGAGAAGAAGAGACAGCAAGCATCACAGATCGATTAGCGGCAGGTCAGCAGCCGTGGGGGCACACAGTAAGCACGTACTGACACAGAACCGATCGACGGTGACAAAAACCAATTGTTAGCACTGTTAAAGAACCAACATATCGATCACTGTCAGCTTCACTGCACATTCCCATCGACCACTCCATCAGCTAGCTAAGCTACCTCGCTCGTGTCATGGCGAGCTAGCGCTAGCTTAAACTCTGACATTTATATAAGAAAGAATGGCATGGGTAGGGCAGGCAGCAGACACTTTTCTCCTCACTACTACGGGATCATGGGCGTCAGCATCACAATGCTTTGCGTAGTCTCGCTTTTCCGCTTAATGATGATACGTGCGATATTACAAGCCACACATTTCACTAACCCTGCCCAGCCGGCCGGTAGATATCAATGCATGTTCCATGTGGAAAGGAACTTGTAACCTGCAAGGGCATGGTCCCCACCTGGCGAGCAGTACCTGTTGCACTCCAAATTATTATTTATTGATCTAAAATTCATTGAATCATCTGCATATAAAAAGTCGTTTTCTACATGTTTTCACTCTCCAATAACTTAGATGCATAACTTTTACTACACATTTAGATATACATCTGTGTTTACTAGAAAAGATAAAGCGTATTAATTATAATTTAGACTGAATAAAGTACTAAGTATACTTAATTTGTTCTAAATTATAAATTATTTTGATTTTTCTACATACATACATGGCCATGGCCACCTTTGGTTTGGACTTAACTCCTCCATTACTCATAATGCCGATTTCGATCTATTGATAAGTATTTCAATGTGTAGTGGTATCTTTTATTATAAAAATTGAGTAACTAAAAATTATACTATGAATATAGATACGCCATAATGCTTATGTTAAACTGTATAGATTTATCTAAAATAACAACCTACATAAGTTATTGTCATGTGCATCGGTATAATAGTAGATGAAATGTGAGTGCCATTGGAGTATTGAAGGAACATTTTTCATCATTGCCGAAACGTAGAAATATATATATATTATTATACCTTATGCATGATTATATACTTGATCTGCACACAACATTTATGTTTACATTAAGTTAGTTTTCAAGATTTAATTTGGAAACATATATAATAAATAAATGTACTTTATGGTTACTACCACTTTCTTTCAAATAGTAGGAGATGTCGGAGATCTAGATACAGATGTAAGATGATGTTTTATTTTTTATAACAACAGAAAAGTGTTAAATTAGCTAGGACTCCTTAAATTATCTACCACAATGGCATAACGTGAGGTATTTGGGTGGGGTGGGGGTTTATTTTAGACTATGTTTCATAGAGCCAGATGTGCATAATTCAGATGTAGAGTTAGGATCATTCATGTTGTTGTTCATAATGACGATGTAACATTGTTGATAATTTAGATGCAAGTTAGGATCACTATCATCAGAGTTGAATATTGTGTATTAATTTAATATATGAGATCTTTCTAAAATTTTAAAAATATTTGTATAGCATGAATTGTAGCTTTTTAGTAACTTTTAGCAAATAGTTAGAAACATTTTAGCTATTAGCTAGCTAACTATTAGTAGCAGTCGATCGAAACATGTCCTAAGTATAGCATAGAGGCTCCACTAAAAAAACTCTAATCAGCAAAATATTTTTTGAATAACAATTACTAAATTATTACTCAAATCGTTTTAAATTATAATAATTATTTTTGGCTTTTCTAAATATATATATAGGTCTTTTACATGCTATGTCTAGATATATGTTACGCTTTGTTTGGATCCTTGGATTGAATTCATTCTAATAATTATAATTTAGCCATAAATTGTTTACGCTAATATGGTTCTACATGGAATATATATTTGTATATTATTATTAGCAATATAAAGGAGATACTTATACGTTGCATTTCTAATATAGAGAAGATAGTTGGAGAGTATGCTATAAGTTGTATAGATTAGAAATATAGCATAATAATCTATAGAATCCATTTCTATCTCTCACCTTATGAAGTTGAGATAGGCTTATTTGTAAGCTTGAGAAAGTATGAGAATGTCAATTTCAAGTCAAACAGACTAAATCATTAAATAGATTCCAATTCCTCTGAAATGAAGGGATCCAAACAGCCACAGAAAAACTAAAACACTCCTAATTTATACTCCTAGCATTTGAAACAAAAATGAGTACTTATAACATAAACAAACAACCACCAAAGTATGCCAAGACCAGTAGGCACTAGGCGGTAGCATTCACCGGACATCGCTAGCTCTTAGCACCGATCATAGGATGGTTCCAGTACTAGCAATTTTAGGAGTAATTTAATTTAAAGAAAGATCTTCATGCATGCTGTCGATTCACCTCTCGCCATCTCGCAAGATATTTGCCATTGAAAACTACTCCCTCCGTCCTTAAAATAGACATAATTAGTATCATTGGATAGATCTTTGAGTCTAATTTTTTAACAAATTAATTTGAGGATATAAATGTTATACGGATTTTATATAAATTTAGTCAAACTACTGGCACGAACACTTGAAACGTCGTTTTTTTAAGGAAGCTAGCGCGCCTAGCAGTTGCCGTAGCCGTAGACACGTCACGCAAGCGGTCAAAGGACCCAGGACACGTCAGGCTCACTCCCTCCACGTCCTCACTCCTACGTGGCAGCCATCCGGGGACCACACCCCGTGGATCACGCACACGATCGCGCGTGCCCTGGCCCACGCAGGCGGCCGACGGCCCCCGCCCCCTCCAGCGTGGCGCAAACGGACGGCATCGGCCAACGCCGGCTGGTCCCTACACCTATTGACAAAAACAAACGGCCACCGACGCGCCACGTCGCCCCCTCGATGCGTTCTTATCCCCACGATGCATCCCCCATTCTCCACTCCCCCCACTTCCACCTCGTGCTCCTCCTCTGCTGCTCTCTCTCCTCTTCCTCTGCGTTTGCTGCTGCTGCTCTTGACGTTCTTGCTTCGGAGGCAGTGCGATGCCGGACTCCGACAACGAGTCCGGCGGGCCGAGCAACGCGGACTTGTCGTCGCCGAGGGAGCAAGACCGGTTCCTGCCGATCGCGAACGTGAGCCGGATCATGAAGAAGGCGCTGCCGGCGAACGCCAAGATCTCCAAGGACGCCAAGGAGACGGTGCAGGAGTGCGTGTCGGAGTTCATCTCCTTCATCACCGGCGAGGCCTCCGACAAGTGCCAGCGCGAGAAGCGCAAGACCATCAACGGCGACGACCTGCTCTGGGCCATGACCACGCTCGGCTTCGAGGACTACATCGAGCCGCTCAAGCTCTACCTCCACAAGTTCCGCGAGCTCGAGGGCGAGAAGGCGGCGGCCACCGGCTCCTCCGGCGCCGGCGGCGGCTCGCACAGGGAGACGACGCCGTCGTCGTCGTCGGCGCACAATGGCGCGGCCGGGCCCGTCGCCGGCTACGGCATGTACGACGCCGGCGCCGGCGGGGGCAGCGGCGGCATGATCATGATGATGGGGCAGCCCATGTACGGCGGCGGCTCCCCGTCGTCAGGATACCCGCAGCCACCGCACCACCACCAGATGGCCATGGGCGGGAAAGGTGGCGCGTATGGCCACGGCGGAGGCTCGTCGTCGTCGCCGTCAGGGCTTGGCAGGCAGGACAGGTTGTGACCGTCGCCGTCCATGCTTGCATGCATGGCTCAGGCCCGCCGCCGGCCGGCTTCTTGCTTGGTGTCGGCAATTAGCGCCGGCCTGGTGGTTAAGTTAACCTTCGACTTTTTTTTTTCCTTTTCTTTTTGTGGTAACTAATGTTGTGCTGAATGGAGCCAGTGATAAGATAGTTCCATAATCTCTCGGTAATCCTATGATTTGTACTCCTAAGCTGCTGCTAAACTGAGCTATGGCGACTGATGAGTAGCCTTGCACTATGACACCAATGCTGCCATTGACAATCTGACATTTGACATATGCTTAGTGTACCTAGTATGTTATGACTATGGTAAGTGGTAACTACTGACCGTGACATTTTTTTTCTATTTTATTACTCTCATTGCTATCTTAGAACTACTAAATTGGTGCTTACCATTGCTGTTGAGATAAGTTTAAATTCTAAGATGTCATGTCACGTGATGACAAGTGTCGGCACGAACTTATTAGTCATTCAAAAAGAAAAAAAAAACCCCTTCCATTCCCCCAATCGGAAGTGGTTTTAACTTTTATGGCTATATAGTTTTTTACGCATCTAGATACATGTTATATCTAGATATATAGGAACTATAAACTATGTACCAAAACAATCAGAATATATAATTTATAATTTGGAATACAGTGAGTATATGACAAGTAGCATCGAATCCTTGGTTCCAGTCATTCTTGTTAGTCTCATTTGGAACAAAAAAAATATAGGAACAGTAAAAAGATCCCATACTCTAAATATGGTCTAACTTTGTATTAATGATACTGAACTTTTGAGAATTAACTTGTTACGACTTACGAGCCAGGAAACTTTTTAAAAGAGGAGTTGCGGTTAACAAAGTTAAGACTGATTAGACCCTGATTCAGCGTGTGTTGCAAGTTGGCTGCAGGATAGTTTAGTGTGTGTTTTGTTTTTCTTGACAAGTCGCTGTAGTAAGCACTATTTGGGGAGGCATGTGCACATGACAGTTTCTCGTCAGGAAGCGTTACATCAAATTCAAGACGGCCCCTATCATGATCCTTTCGTACTAGCTTTCGTCCATGCCAATTTGGTACTGGTTTAATTTCCCCCAGGCAGGCAGCAAACACATTAGCAAGAGGGACACGAAGATGATAGCAACTGAAAATCCTCAGAATCATGGAATCGTCACACTAGCATGCACAACAATGCCACAGCTGGAGACGATCAAAATATATATACTCTGGTGACAGAACACTGGAACAGAATCACAACACAGGGGCATATATACCAGACTGCGCATCACCGTATATGCTCCCTTTGCAGTATATATTCTTTATTATCCAGCGCATCAGAAATCTTGACACTTGGACATCAGTGTCGGCACTTAACAATGGGGCATAAAATAAAATAAAAAAATATATCTGGGGACCGCATCTGCATCACATCCTTAATGTGGAAGAAATGACATGCAAATCGTTGATGTATGAGCAGTCACCATCTCACTATGATTCTATATGAGTAAAAAGCTAATGTTTTTGTTATCCTCCCTGTCATGCAATGCCATGGCAACATGCATTTGCGAATTGGCATTGATCAGCAGGATGGATCAGTGTTAGTTGCACTTAGCTGTCACTCACAGGCAGCAGCGAAAGGGCCCAGACAAAATAGAAGCCAGACAGGATAAGGATGGATAGCTCACTGGATGAATGGAGGAGCATCTGGTTTGTGCAGGGAAATGCAAGACCACCTCAATGTTGCCAAGGGGAGGGCCTGCCTGCACTTCCTGTCTGGCATTACATTGAGGCTTGCTTTGACATTTCTAATTAGATTTCCGGTCACTGTCCCTCTTGTATGAACTGTAGTCTACCTCATGGTGTTTTAAAGACTCGGGGATTTTTCACCCGAATTTTAGATCGACGGATCTGTGCTGGGATTCATGCTGATGGCCTTCTTCCTCAACTGTAGTAAAGGTTCCAACAACCATCTCTTTTAGCAAGCAATTAGGAATAGTTAGTGTCTAGAATTTGTCGGTTTGGGCTCCAATCTCCGGTGACCTCCATTTGGTAAGCAGGGGCGGCGCCGGGGGGGGGGGGGGGCTAAACAATGGATGCTTAGAGCTAAATGGAGAAATTAATGGTAATTTGATGTCTAAGCTACAGTAATTACCATGTAATTTGAGGTTCACGCCCCTCCCCCCCCCTCGTGGATCCGCCACTAGAGGGAAGGCCATCGAAAGAGAGGCTGCCGTGGAAAGGTGGAGGGCACCTTGTGGGCGAAGGAAAAGAGATCGGAGGGAGTAGCTACAATATTTGGAGAAAATTGAGTGTTCAGATAGCCAATTTTTCCCACCATTAAAAACAAAGGATATACTCGGCTATCAATTCCGCCTCCAGGGCCTGTTTGTTTTCAGTTTTTTTTGCTAGCTTGTGCCAGCCAAAAGCCAAAAGCTAAAATAAATAGCCCACCTATTAAGTTACTTTTGAAAAGGTGCTTCTGACAAAATGAATTAAAAGCTTAAAAGCTAGAAAATACGTTAAAAAGAGCTTTTTTTGGCTTTTGTTGTGCTCCAGCAAACATAAAACTCATTACATTAACCAATAGCAAAAATCAAAAAGTTAGATGCCAAAAGTAAGAAAGTTAGCTTTCGAGCCACAACGATATTTTGAATTTGGTGTGTGTGCTTTTTTATAAACTTGACCATACTTGAATGATTTTGATTTAATAGGGTCAACATTAAGTGCAATATAATTTGGATTAGAGGAAGTAGTAACTAGATCAAAAGAATCAATTGAGCCTCCAAAACATAGGAGTTATTTTCTTGATTGCAAGGGGGAAAAAGGAATATCTATTCCGCACCAGGATTAAATAGGGATTATCTACTCTACACCCAAAATTTGTAAGCATGTTATAAGAAAAACTTTAGCTGTTTTAGAAGAGTTTTACACCTTGTAAGAATCAAGTGAAATATTCTTTTCTCACATTTGAACTTTTAGTTACACAATTTTTCCTAAAAATTACACCAAGACAATAGTTGTAGCCACAATTTTTCATTGTAAGTTGATAGGATAATAACTAAATTCTGAGATGTGGGAGAGGACATTTTCACTCAAATCTTAGACCCTGTTTCGATCACATGATTTTAGCTTTTGAGACTCTAAGCAAAAGGTCTAAAGTTTGTCTAAACTTTAGCCAATTTTATAAAAACTTTTAACACAAATGTGACTATGTGAGGCCTTCCCCAACTCTCCAGCATTGAATACTACCTCAAAGGCCACATGTGCACCTCCCATGTCAAGGTGTATTATAGTTCGATAGCCAGAGCAAAAATTTTACATTAGATAGTAACCGTGGAGTTTATCTCACACGTCCATTCACATTGAGATTTGGTTCTGTCTCCACTTTACATATAAGAAATATCAGCAGTCCAATACTTTATCGTCTCAAGCTTTATCCTTAATTTTAATAAACTAAACTTTAGACCATAAAAATATGTTTAACTTTATTCTCTTTCATGCATGCTCATTCTCTTCCGGGCACAGTACACAAAAAAACCGGGAAGAAAATAAACCATGGGTTTCACCTCGTGACACATCCCTCCAGCCTCCAAGGAGACAAGCACAGTGTGAGTGGAGTGTACGAGGTCAACGCTACGCTCGTGCACAGGGACTGGAGAGATCAATAGTGCCTGCACTGCCTGCACTTACTGCCGTGTCGCGGCCCACGATCGCACGAGGCGTCACGTCCGGAGAACGACGATGCATGGGGCGCGGCGCGCGCCTGTCAACTCGCACCACCAACCGGACTTGGGCTCGTAGCGGCGGTGTCAGGACGGGATCGCCTGTTTGCTGAAAGTAAGCGCTGATCGCCTGTTCACCACCAACGTTGTTTTTTAACAGTGTTTAGCTGACAATATAAGCTCAAATGAACCGTGCGCTGCCGCGCAATGCAGGGGCAGCATAGGGGGAAAAGAAATTTGGCCAGCTGCCAGGCAGGTCGCAGTCGCAGAAAGCTGTGGGAGGAGCAAAAGTCGTGCCTTGGCGTCGTGCGTCCGGCCGGATCTAGTGGAGACGCCGGCGAAGCGAGTGCATGCATGCATGCAGCACAGCGGGAGCAGACAACAGGAGTAGTGATGTGGACGAGGCTGGACAGGACGTGACCTTTTTTTTTTTCCAAGAAGAATTATATTATATGATAGCTGAGTACATCGAATACGTTACAAGCACTCTGAATCATAGAAAAATATCTACGCTATGAATAGCACAATTCAAAACCTAACCTGTTTGATATTTTGCAGTGTGGAAGACTGCACAGGCAAACACTTGGCAAATAAGCTGAGAACAAATGGCCAACGAACGACGGTCAACATTCCTATAGGCGGAATTGAGGAAATTCTTTGTTCTGACGTCTTCCCTTCTTCTTCTTCTTTCTGCCACCGAAGAATGAGGAATACTGATCTGGAACTTGTTCTCCCTAGTCTTTCATTATGGTTAGATCTAACCATAACAAAATAGAGAAGATACTGGAGAAAATTATTCCATGGCGACGGCATCATCTCCGCCTCGATGCCGCCGTCCGGAAACAAAGGTCTCCATGTCATCATATTGATGAAGATGCTGACGCCGAGGTTGCCGTCCTCATCTTCAACGAAGCCGTCATGGAGAAGACGATTCCACCCTTCTCCTTCGCCGTCGCCGGAGAAGAGAAGGAGGAAGATAAAACTGCAATACCAAGAGCTTTGGCACTGAAGAGATACTAAACCTAATGGCTTGATCTATTAGAAAAAACTTATTAAAAACAATGGATCCCCACTCCCTTCAACCTCTCAGGAAGATGCCGGAGGGGAAGGGAGGGAGAATCAACGATGGTGAATGGGGAGAGACGGCGGCGGCTCTAGGTCTAGGGCAGAGGCCCGTGCGTGCGGGCGGCCTCTTCTCGACAGGACGTGACTCGAGCGTCCGCCACCGCCCCAGGATAAAAAGAGGTCAACGTCGATTCTCGTCGTCGTCGAGACAGGAATTTGTGAGGCGCGCTTCGTGTCCACGGAGCGTGGGCGGCGAGGTCTGAGGTCAACGGCCCGGCGCCTAGGCCGCAATGCACCTGGCAACTGGGCTAGAGAGGCGATGCACGTCCGAACATGAGAGGGCCCGCCAGTAGCTCTCACTGTCTCACATTTGTGCCATTTTTTTTAAGGTCAACGGGGGAGGCGTTCCCACCTAAACTTTTATTGGCTCCAAAAGGCCCGTCACTTGTGTGAGCACAACAGTTGTACATGGTCATCACCTAGTTGGTGATTTCATTTACAAGATTAGTGGCTGGTGGCCATCTTAAAATAAACAAGCTGATTACATTTATTATCTAGCTAATTGAAAGAGCACCATTGGTCTGCGACTTGACTTCTCTTCCTTGGCAGCCTGTAGCGCCATAGTTGAGCTGAAGTTTTGCAAGCATCAAGAAGTTTCTGAACCGTGCAGTTCTCTTGGCGGAAAATTTTTGCATTCCTTGCCTTCCACAGCTGCCATCATGAGAGGGCGATGAAGGTAGAGAAGAGCTCTGCCGGTATCTGGTTGGTTGGGGTTAGACTCTGCAAATGCTGTGCCTCAGTCGCGAGCACCACGTTCAGTCCAATCCTTCCCCAGAATTCTTTGGCTAATACACATCCAGAGATGATGTGAGTTGCAGTTTCTTCTTCAGAGTTGCAAATTTCGCACGTTGCATTTGTGCCATTTTTGTATGTATAATGTTTACCTGTCCAGATTTTAACTTCTTTTCAGACATAAAATAATATTTTTTCTTTCGGAACAAATTAACATCAACCCTTATAATTGCAATTTTCTCAACCAAAATCAGCGCTTTCTTTCGGTCAGACAAACAGGACGGACCCGATTGTTGTGGGATGATATCAACTTTGATACGGCGAGGCTACAAATGTGAGTACACTCAACCTACATCCACATACAGGAACACCGAATACGCTGTAGTTTCTTTTTTTTCTTTCTTTTTGCGAGAAAAAGAAAACAGTAATGAACAAGTCACTCCTCACTACCTATTGTCAAAACCGGCGCGTAGCTTCGACGTCAGACGCTTCGCTGAGAAGCGTCTTCCGCTTCAAAATACGATCTCTCATAGTCGATTACTCCCTATATACCAAATCCAATGTTATACGTCTATACTGCAAAGTGATCGACGGTGAGCGACGCAGAAAACTTAACAAGTGTATAAATCACTTACCTTTAGAATCAAAATTGCTGCCTCCTTGTCCAGAACTTCATTATATTCGCTGCACTGTCAGTGACTGTAAAAATAGAGCATGTCAGATCGAAGAACCCAAGTCTTCTTTTCTATAAAATAACAGTTCTGCACAGCATGCGTTCATAGTTCAGACTTGCCTGGATACAGTTTGGACAGCCAATGGCACTCGTGCAGTTGCATGTGGAAACGAGTTCTAAAGCAGCCAGTAGGAGTTCCCCGAAGAGCATTTGGGCCTACATTTGTTGAACAAAAAGGCAAAGGGAATATTTTGGTCTTTCACTTAATCATCTAAAATTAATGATACTAGCAAAAACTGTTGATCACTCAGGGGGGAGTGACAACACTAATAGCAGATTTAAAATCTCTGTAAATACAACATGTACAACATAGACAGCTATACAATCTCAACCAGTGAAAATTTACCTGTGATACTATGCCAATACCACCTGGATGTCTATCATATAAAAGGATTCTGTCCGGGATGCCACGGGTTTCATGAGGATTCGCGCATTCTGTTCCTAGGTCAGAAGCACTGCACATCATATGCCTGAGAAAATTTATGCACAATCAACAATGCAAAGTTACAGACAATTCAAGGAACCAAAAAAAAAGAAAGAAATAATCTGAACAGATGCACTATAAGTCTCTGGTGTAGCTCCAGGAAGAAATATTCACTACTGCATTACCAACCACACATATTCTGGTTTAAGAAAATAATTTTTCTTTAGAAAATTATCTACCAGATATCAAATTTTCTGGGCGTCAATGATTAACTCACAGAGGCACTATATTCAGGAGTGCATGCGAAGCAGCATGTGAGCCACCTCTGAACTCCAGTTTTCTTTCCTCCACGGTCATCTTTACTGAGTGGGGAATTCGCACCCACACAGCCTGGTTGGACAACATAAAGAAATGTAAGAATCATTTGAGAATGTGTCATAATTTTATGCAGTAATCATATTCAAGCCACGGACCTGGGAAATAAAGGAATATGGGGGCAGGTTAAGCTCGAGGCTGTCGGATATTTTATTGCTCGATTTTGATATGCGATAAAAACCAAACCATTTAGTAGTCACCGTGCAGTCATTTGCTTGAGCAGTTGTCTTCACACGATTAGTTTTACATGTACTTGTAGGAAGATAAGCCTTCAACATATATTGGGTTCATAATATTTGATGAACTAGATTAGAGTCAAATAAACAAGACAGAAAAGTAGTAAACAAAATGAAGTGCTGAAAACCACTCCAGGGGATGAGTCAATGATGAAGAAAATGTAAAGGAAGGTAGAGTTGTAATAGTCTTGAGAACATACAAATTCTCCTCCGAGGACATTGATGTCAGTGTAGTCTCTGGTTTTTGTGTAATATTTCAAATCAGCCTTCCTACAGAAGGCTGTCCTTGATGCCAAGTCAAGTTCCTCAACCAAGTAATTGACACCCTGATGCATGTAAGCAGCACCTTCATAAACCTGAAATTGAAGAAAATAATGCTTGATACAGTAAGCTACTGATGACAGAAGACATAGTAGCAGATCTACAGTACATACATATGACAATGAGTCTGTCAGTTGTGCTAGCAGTGGAAAAGTATTGGTGAAGGAACATGTACCTGAAAAAAGGCTTTACTTTCCTCAATTTCCTCAAGTAATCGATTATTTAACTTGTCAATCACTTTATATTTGTCCTGCTCAATTGCCCGTATGCTTACAGCCTGTGAAGGGCTTTTCTGCAGAAAGACAAAATACTTCTTTTAAACAAAATAAGCACATCACAGGATACAAATAAAGAATGAACAAACCTCAGGTCCAATATAGTTCCACATGCTTGAAGAGAAAGATCCAGCTCGATTATTAATGATATAACCTTTGTCTGTAAGGGTTGTCATTACACTATCGAGACTAGAGCCAAAGTAGCACTCATCGTTTTGCAGGCACAAGGGATGTTCATAAGCAGCACAGGGAAGGTGCTGTCCTAAAACCTGTAATAAATTTCAATTTTTGAGATAAAACAGAAGGTTAGGTTCTCAAGGTATTTATACTTGCCAATTAGTTAATAAAACAAACACAGATCTATAAACCTTTAGATTATGTGAATCAACTTGGCAATGCTCAATCGGCCTGCCAAATAGTTTATGTGGGAACTTCATGAAATACTGATCTAAAGGACCCTCAAAGGCAACATAAATCGCTAGAGATTGTTTTGCTCTTCTTCCAGATCTACCGGCTTGCTGCCACAAGCTGCAGTTAAAATTCTGTATCTTAGCAGGGTGACAAGATAAACATAGAGCTTCATTGAATATGCCATTCTTCACCTACCTGGCAATACTACCAGGAAATCCAAGATGTAATGTCGCATCGATATGTCCAACATCAATTCCTAGTTCAAGAGCATTAGTAGCAGCAACTCCATGAAGTTTCCCCCCGAAAAGATCAGCCTCGATTTTTCTTCTGTCCTGCAAACAATATATTTCTCACTGACCAAAGTCGGCATGACGCCATGTAATCAGACTGTTTTCTACCAATAAATGGAGTGACACGCAGCTCTCCTGCATGTCCAGGAAAAAAAAATATTTCTGAGACCATACTACATCGCACAATAACATATAAGAGTTAAATGTATGAGCGGCTTCTGAACTTGTCAAGAGGTGTCACTTAGGTCCACGAACTTTGAGAACACATTTCTAGGTCTTTAAACTTGTTAAGTGGTGCACCACACAAAACGGTATGGTCCAGAAATGGACTTGCGGCCATCTTAATAAATTGAGCTCTGCGTGTTTCCACTTTCCACTTAGTAACAGTAGCAGAGAAAGTCTCTTGCATGTTGATTGCCTTGGGCTTGAGCCCTGCATATTTCCATTTAGCTATTGGTTATTCCTTATTTAGTGAACGTGTCAGATTATTTCCCCCCTGTCAATCATTTTTTAAAGCATTATGATGCATAATATGTCGCTGGAAAAAAAAAACTAAAACATTCTGCAACACATTTTTCATGAAAAAACATAATTGCTAAAGCATTACTGTTACCCGTACATTTTATAAATGGATGCAAAATAAGACCCCGTTTGTTTTAAACTTTTAGATGCTCACATCTATGGGCAGGAAAGGGAAGCATGTTGTAAGTGTTATCCACTTATCCTAGATAGACGGTCACCGTATGACTAGCAACTAATCTTTGACTAATCGCTATCTAGGTGGTCTAATTGAGCATCCCATACGAGTCATGACAATGGCAGCAGCAGAGTAAACCATTCAATCCTCCAGGGCTCCCACATCTTCACCGTCCTTTCTGACAACTCCCCTGCCATCCCAATATTTGGGTCTCAGTTCTCTGTCACCAGAACCTACAGCATCTCATTTCTCTAAATGATGGTAGAAAGCAATGTCGTCAGTGCCCAAGGATGAACAGAAGGGTCTCAACTCCCTGATAATTTTGGTAGCCTGGAAGGTATGGAAGCACCGTAACTCATGTGTGTTTGAAAATGCCACACCAAGCATCCAGGAGGTTCTTAGGGCTGTCAGCGCTGAGGGCAATCTTTGGTGCAGTGTTGTAGCAAGAAAGCCCCAGGAACTCTTGGTCAGGGAGCCAACATTGGGGGTATAGGGCAGGGAGCCAACCTTGGGGGTATAGAGTAGGCTGTTTTCTCTGGTCAACATCGATATTTTTTGTGGTGTGTCTGTTTTAGTTAAGTGGGTGTGTGTTTGTGGCGTTGTACTCGAGTAGGGTCTAACCAGACTCGTGTGTATTTTATTTCTGCTTTAATGAAATGACACGGCAGCTCTCCTGCATAGTTCGAGAAAAAAAACTCCTCTGCCGTCAATGGTGCCACCGTCAGCATCATCATCTCCATGCCTCCGCTTTGGCACGCATTTTTGTGACACATCTGTTAACCTCCAGCAGGCCCAACAGTCAACGGCGGGGACCTACTGCATTGGCGGTGGCAGCTGCTCGTATCAGATCTCGCTAACCTTGGGTTAATTGATTTTGAAACAGGTCCAGCGCAACCCATATGTGGCCTCCATACATGGTTTTTGACTGGTTTTTATATTTTCTTGAATCCACAAGAGAGCTGAGTATGAACAGGTTGGGACCAAATCATATGAACAGGGGCTATCTTCAATGGATGAAAGTGGAGGCAGAGTAGAGGTAGAGGAAATAGTAAACACTATAAGCAGGAAGATTAAACATACAGGGTAGAAAATTGAATGAGCACCATAGGAAGGAAAATTACAGGCCTGTCTATTAGAAGTTTAACAATTTGAAATGCTGGGCAGTGCCGCACGTATCGCACAAGAAAATATCTTTCTTTTACTCAATATAAGAGCATATTTTGTCAGCCCCAAAGTCATTAAAGCATACCACAAATTACAAGCAGAATGGCTGAACACGTTAGTGATAGGACATACTAACCTCAGCAATGTAGCCAGCACGATATACACATATAGAATCTACCAATTCTTTTGCAGTCTCCTGAAGAATTTCACGCCTACAACAACAGATGGGTTATGGATCATCTGTAGTAAAAGTGCACGTACCCGAAAGTTCAACAAAAACAGAAATGTGATGCATAGAAAAAAAATACATCCTTACGTGTAAGCTAGGACAAGCTCGCATAGCTTCCTACTTTTACAGAATGCAATGCAGCGGAGCCCATGTTGAACCATCTCGGAAAATAGATACGAAACCTCTAGTATTGAGCTAGCAGAGAAAATAATGCTATTAGTGTATTTTCATGAAACAGTATTTATTGAAAAGATACTTCTTAATATAGGTGCAAACACCTATACACTGGTAAGCAGCAGTAAACAAAGTAATTTTAAACACATAACGTGTTGCTTACATACCATAACATAGTACTCAAGAATGAATGACACTGTTGCAAAAAAGCAATATATTCTGAAAAAGGGGAAAAATAACTCAAGTACCATGTTCTTGAATTACTGAGAATTTCAAGTAACATGGAACGTTAAACTAGAACATTTCTGATGCATGAAATGCTGTCAAAAGAATAGCCATAAGGTAACTCGCACTCGAGATAGACGACCCCTTGGCATTGCCCTTAATATAGGGAGGTACCAGACCTTGGCTAGATGGGAGACATACTAGCCATTTAGAAATTATCAAAATGAAACTAGGGAACTTGCATCAATGATCAACCAATCATACAAAATCTCAACCTAAGTAACTACCACTCTACGATGCATATAACAACAAATGGGATTTATTATTATTTTTTTTAAAAGTAATGACTGAAAAAGGCAGCAGCACATATATAACTAGAAAGAAGTGAAAGCATAGTAAATTGGGTATAATGTGTGGGATAGATTGCTCTGAGTCTCTCGGGAGGTATATATAGAGTGCAAAGGCCTGGGGACAAGTTGCCTACCAGAAACATATAACAATATTGGATCACAATCCTAGACTACCAAATATACTCAAACACCCCACACAGTCATAGCAGGTCAGACTAGAGAAGTCATCGAAGACTAACATCCCTTGACAGTTCTAGCAATGTCGCGTTACAAATGCTACGACTAGAGCGAAACCAAGGAGTTGCTCATGCGGACAGCAGCCTTTTTTATCACCGTAGTAACCGAGGTTGGACTGATGAAATTGTGGAGGGAGGCATGGGTCCAAAGCATCAACAGAGGCACAAGTACACATAATCAGCAACTTGTTGCTGACAACAGCAGCACGACAATGAGCCGACCAAATGGTGAAGGTAAATGAGGCTGCTTGGACATATCAGCAAGCACTCACTCGTCATCTGTCAACAACATTGGCGACAATGTCCAAGAGGTGGCAACAGTAGGCACAGACTTTTTTTTTTTTTTTTTGAGGGAACAACAGTAGGCACAGACTTGGATTGAGACAGTGTGGCGAGGAGGACCGACAGCATGGGCAGCGCTAGCCAGGATGGCGCCATTGGATAGATGGTGCCTGTGAAGATAGCTTGACCACAACTCCACAAGCAATGTCATTCTGCCTGGGAGGGCACGTAACAACAATCTCATCCTTGGGAGAATAAACTATAACTGGGGAAAAGAGCAGCAACACCTCCGCTGCGTGGCTACCAATGGCACGACCCAACCAGCGGCGGTGGCAAGTATGGCACACCCTGGACTGCAGTAGCACCCTACGGTTCAGCGATGGCATGAGACAGTCATGTGGTCCAGCAATGCCTGTGGTAGACAGCCTAACAACGCACATTTGGACGAGGTCTGATGTTGCTGCCCAAAGCTAATTGACGATGAAAGCATAGTAGATTGGGTATGACATGGGGATACATTGGGGGCAAGTTACCCCTGGATGCATGTGACAATATCGAATTACAATCCAAAGCTACCTAATATACTCTAACAAAAAGGAGCATGTATCACTATACCTTGAGCGCCTAGGTACTGAACTAGCTTTTGACTTTCCTTCTGTCATATGTAGTGGGGGATTCCACAAGAGAAAGTACTTGGAACCACAAGGACTTCCATCATTCTGAATCAACTCGACTTCATCCAAATTGGCCAATTCCTAGGACAAACATATTTCAAGCAAATGCAATATTCTTGAGACAATGGATGAACATACTTTTTAAGAAAAATTATAACATGAGGCCACTATGTTTTAGCAAAATGAGTAAAATACATAAGAGCATGGCAAAATGAGTAAAAGACACCAAGAGTCCCTGAACTTGTTTTTGGACTCAGGTACCTAACTCTCAAAATGTATTCTCAGCTCCCAAAACTTGTCATATGCTGTCATCCAGGTCTCTCAAGATCCCCACACTTGTCCATCCTGAGTGTCATATAGGTCCTGGTCCAAGCAGGACCTGACCTGCTCCACGCCTCGACGTCGCATGCCACGCGATGGTGGGGCCCACATGTCAACCTCTAGCACTACACTTCGTGGAACACCAGCTTCGCTCTTATGGCCTTCACTACCAGAGATGTCGTTGGCTTTGAGGAGGGGGGCAGGGGGGAGGTGAAGAATGAAGGTGTGGTGGGGATTGCAATAGCTGTGAGGGCTGCTTGGTGGCATAAATAAAGAGAAAGGATGAGGAAGGTAGAGCACGGATATGGAGAACCAAAGGTTGGCATGTCGTCCCTATAATACATGACTCGCTGGTCAAGACCTCCGCGGATGCACAGCAGCCTACCACATCAAGGTGCAGGGTGGATTGGAGCCCCTTTGGACCTGGATGACACGATATGAAAAATACAAGGACATGAAAGTAACATAATTGAGATCTTTGGGCTTCAATGACACCCCAAGACAAGTTCAAGGACCTGAATTGCATTTTCAGAGTTTGGAGACCTGGGTTGGTCCCTGGGACAAGTTTAGGGACCGCCCTGCATTTTCCTCGAAAAAAGAATTAACAATAGGATTTTTTTGCTAGGTACAACCATGTCTTCTCAAAACTATGCTAAAGAGAGCGAATAACCTACCATGACATGCTCACATGGATTTGCTGAGGTTGCTGTACAAAATATGAATGTAGGATGACTACCATAAACTGCAAATACAGAAAAAAACAAGGGTTTATAGATTATACTATGTGTAACTGCATGAGTAGCTCCTAAATTTTTATAGGTCTGCAAAGTCACACATCAGAAGTTACAAGTTGTATTGTTGTAAGGAACTTACTGTAATTTTTTGGGCTCTGATTAGGATTCTGGGAGTCAAGCAATAAATTCATGTGACTAGAGAACCTAGTCCTAGTACACAAGATAGATGAATAAGTCAAATTCCAAATAAAAAGTCATACATACCATTTGAACAAATACGCTTCAATCTCCGAATTATAAGTGCAGTATGGCAGCCAAATGCTCCCTTGTATGAATGTGCTTCATCGATGACAATATACCTGAGTAAATTGCAACAGAAATGATGTCATTGTGAAAAACACAAGAAATTGCATACATACAAGCAAAATGCACACCTATTCATTCGGAAACTTAAAGCAGATCCCAGATGTAAAAACACATCATTGACACAAAAAAAAAAAAAAGGCTGCTGAATAACATCATTGAGAAGACTAAGGAACCAATCACTTACCTGAGATTTGATAAAATCCTCTTGAATTGACCATGGTACGGCAAGATTGACACATGCAACATATCTGGGTTGGTAATTAACTGAGTAAAATGGTATGTGATTAGAAGCATTAAAACAAACAAAAAAACACAATTCTATAGCCCTAGACATAGTTACCAGTCGAGCATTATCCCTGATCAACAAACGATCTTCTCTAGGAGTATCACCATCATCTATTTTAACATCAACATCAATATGAGATGCATTCTTCATCTGTAGTAAAGTCCTCAACTGATCTTGAGCTAAAGCCTGGAAAACAAAAGGAGCATGAATTTCTATCAAAACTATTGATGACCAATTGACCATTACTAAAATGTAATAGGTTATTTTCCAGACCTTTGTCGGAAATATGTACAGAGCACATGCCATCAAGTCTTGGGAAAGAGATTCAAGAACAGGAATATTGTAACATAGAGACTTTCCACTTGATGTAGAAGTTGCAATGACAATGTGCTTTCCAGAAATAGAGGACTTTATGGCTTGAGACTGCACTCAAATAAAAAAACATAAGACGATGACCTAATTAAAATATGCACAAAATATAACACACCCCTGCATACCTGGTGGCTATACAGTCTAGATATTCCAATACTCTTCAGCGCTTCTCTCATAGATTCTGAAAGATTACAAGGAAGTTCTGTAAATGATGCCTCTCTAGATGATATCTCTTGGATATGTACGATCTGCACATGCAAATTGCAATGATTAAAATATTATTGCTTTGTTTGCAGTATCAATTTCAGAAAGTTATTTAAGTGAAAACCTGGCCCTCCTTTCCAAGTCCTTGTTTCAGATGTTCAACCATTTCAGCAGGTTCCAAAGGGTGCATATCCTGCATTGCAACTACATAATAATCAAAAAGCTATCTGGCTTCTAAGGGAAAAACAATATGTATGTCAAGCCAATATGTATGCCATGTGGCTATTGCATTTTTCTTGGGCAAGAAACACTAAGCTGTCATTTGGGTTTCTTCTTGAGGTGATGAAAGTTAAAATGAAATTGGCAATGGCTGATAGAAAAACAGAGGTGATACATACATGACATGACCTAGCAGCAGATTTGGCCGCCCCACTTTTCTTACTTATGCTGTGGTTCTCAGCTGTACCATTCGCTTCAGAGGACACCATTTGTGGGGAACCATTTCCATTTTCCTTGCATGTTTTCCTCCTTTTCCTTGATGACCCACTTGACGAACTTTGACCAGCTGTCATATCCTCCGTAAATCTCCCAAAGCACGGGTCACATGAGGAGTAAAATTCTTTCGAAGCAGCATCAGACTGTGGGCTGGCTGGCATTGCTGATAGGTCATCCATAATGTCTTGCCAAGCTGAATTAGCCGCAGAAGACACTTCTGGTCGTTTTGTTGGATTGAGGCCCTGCTCTTGACTTGCCGTACAAACTGAAGGACGTTGCTGTGGCGTCCTTGTGAAGGGTACGAGAACAATGAATTCCCCATCGCCGATAGCAAGGCTGCCAATCTCAGCGTCTAAACGCAATTTAGCACCCTTCAGCACATGACGAAAATTTCAGTATGAGTAAGGTGCTACTGTATTCAACTAGTGTCGGTGTCGATAATGAAGGTGCAACCGCTAGTCTTAACCCAATGAGGCATCAATGCCATCATGGAGCGAAACAATCTTGGCACACGCCGGAAAGCTAAGGGTAGGCTGTTGCGCTGGCACCTTGAGGAAGAGGTGGAAGCTGGGGGCGACTTGCGCGGGCGGGAAGGAGGTCCGGAGTGCGGCCTTGAGGTCCCGGACGGAGCCGCCAGGGGCCAGCTTGACGACCGTGGACCGCCCGTCGAGGGCCCGGACCTGGACCTCACTCCCCTCCTGCTCCGCCGTCATCAACAAGTGCGGTGAGGAGGCGGAGGATCCGGAGCGTAGGGGTAGGGATGCGGCTCGGGTGCCGGCGGCCGGTGGCTGGTTTTGGCGCGTGCCTAGCGAGGAGGCGGCGGCGGTTGCGCGTCCGTTTGCCGTTTCACACTCTCGTCGTCCCGTCTCGTGCATCGGGCCCTGATGGGTCGGGCAGAAATGGCAGGCGGGCTTCATTGTGTGCGTGCTACATTATGTGGGCCGGTGCTGCCCTCTTGTCTGGTAGAGCCCAGCTTCAAAGGATGCGAGATATCTGGTCTGATCTAAAGATGGCAATTTGTACTCATAACCCGAAAAGAATATGGCTTTTTTTACCCACGGGGTAAGTAAATGAGGAAAAAATCCTTACCCAACGGGTAAAACGGGTAAAGGTATGTGACTACATTATCTACACCTGTTAACCTATGGGTAAATTAAAGCCGATTCAATATAAGAAATCATGGGGCCAAAACTACCATCACACAACCCAAGCTCAGTAAAATAGCATATAAGGATGTGTAACCCTAAGTCTCATGTGATGGAGACTTGAACTTGATAATTGGTATCCATCCTAATTCCTAATATTTATTAGATTATTTGATTTGGTGTTCATCTAGCCTGTTTGATTGATGAATTTATTATTGCTTTGTGAACTGTGCTTCTTAGGTTCAAATTAGGAGCTTTTATATGTAGTTTTGAATTGTAAATATTTTTTGAATACTGGGTAAAAATTACCCATGGGTACTCATTACCCGCATGTTATCCGCATGGGTAAGGGTATGGGAAAAAACTTTTAGCCGTGTATGGGTAAGGGTAAATTAGTGGGTAAAATATTTTCTAATGGGTAAGGGTATAGGCACCGTATATCCAGGTAATTACCCATTGCCATCTAGTCTGATATTGTGGAACTCTAAATTCCCTAAAAAAAAAACATGTGGAACATTTACGTACGCAAGGGGGGGTCCCATCTTTCATTTTGTGTTGAGATTTGAGATACTACAACATATGCCATCACATCTAGTTTTGTCACTTTTATGATTACTTTTTTTAAAGAAAAATACCTAAGCCTGTCAAACTAAGAAGACACTGTTTTTCCGTAGTTTTCATTCTATGTTCAGAAATTACAACTTGTACTACTAGATATTGATAGAATTTAGAAATGATTTTCAAGATAGTTTTTTGACTCTTACAATTAAAAAACTTAAAATACCTCAGGTTTTTAAACTGAAAAAGGACAATATCTAAGCTACAAAATATTCTAAAAAGTCCTAGAGATAGATTAGAGCCTAAACAAAATATTCAGAGCTCATGAAAATATCACTAGAGCTAACAAAATATATTTAGCTTTTAAAATAAAAATATCTAGAGAAACCTGGAAAGACCCCAAAACTTTCTAATATCTAAATATGTTCGAATATAAGATGCAACTAGCAAGAATGTGATGCACATGTTGCATTCATGTTAGTTTTATCTCATGCTTGTATGTGCAAATATTCAAACATGTGCAGACATCACTGTTTTTTCTCGGATTTTTAGCTTTTTCGTAGATAGTTTCCCATCTATCTAGAGCTAAAAAATTTTTGTTGGAAGCTTCGAAAGATAATTTCATAATTTTAGATATTTTATGTGGAATTATCTTGTACCTCACCTCTATTTAAAAAAAAACAATTTTAGAAGTTTAGAGACATTTTCATGATTTAAAACCTTGCATAGCAAAGTTTGATATATGAAGTGAATCTCTCCTACATAGCAAAGTTTCAGGGCATGGTTTCTTCGCTTAAATTATTATTCACATGTCTCACGTGTGCTTCTCATCTCTCATCGAAGAAGAAAAGTCGCGATGAAACGAAATAAGGGCATCAATGCAAGTTTCATGGCGTTTCTAATGTTTTGGAAATAGTGCAGAAACGTCTCTATCTTCTCAATTTTATACATCTTATTTAATATGCATGAAACCTATGGATGACGTGGTTTGGACTTTGGAGCTTTGCTGAATGTATTGACGCTTGACGGGCGCGCCAAGTTAGCACTTGGCTCGGCTCATTGATAAACAGAAAAACTTTAGACCACGTGGTCAGCAGCCAACTCCAATTTTGCTTGATACTTTTCAACACGTATAAAGTTCAGTGATTGGTCCACCTCACCATATCCATTTATAAACGCGCGCACTCGCACAGAAACCACACTGCCAGTCTGTGGCTGTGGCAGAGAGCAGCACTCGCCTCCCCTCTCTGCCTCCGCGCGCGCACGCTCTCTGCTTCTCATTCCTTCCATGGCCACCGCCGCCTCCAACTCGGCGGCTACTTCCGGCCCTGTCCCGTTCAAAGACGTCGACGACGGCACCGTCCCGGAGCACACTCCCAAGGAGGAGTTCGGCGACCTCGTGGCCGCCCTGCCGCGCAAGCAGCAGTCCGTCCTGGAGCTGCGCCTGTACCAGGGCTTCTGGCTGCCGGAGCACTGGGTGCCGGGGACCATCGCGTTCCAGCGCCGCTTCACGCCGCGCCCCGACGACGTGATCCTGGCGAGCTACCCAAAGTGCGGCACCACGTGGCTCAAGGCGCTGGCGTTCGCCACCGCGGCGCGCACGGCGTACCCGCCGGCCGCCAGCCGGGCACCCGCTCCGCCGGATGAACCCGCACGACTGCGTCCCGTTCATCGACGAGATCTTCGCGGGCGGGGAGGCGGCGAAGCTCGACGCGCTGCCGTCGCCGCGGCTGATGAACACGCACCTGCCCTACGCCCTGCTCCCGGCGCCCGTCGTCGCCACCGGCGCCGGCGGCGGAGGGTGCAGGGTGGCGTACGTGTGCAGGGACCCCAAGGACATGGTGGTGTCGCTCTGGCACTTCCTCCGGCGCGCCGAGCCGGACCTCTCGTTCGCCGGCACGTTCGAGTCCGTCTGCGACGGCACCGTGGCGGCCGGCCCGGTGTGGGACCACGTCCTCTCCTACTGGCGCGCGAGCGTGGCGTGCCCGGACAGGGCGCTCTTCCTCAGGTACGAGGACATGCTGCGTGACCCCGCCAGCAACGTGCGGCGGCTCGCCGAGTTCATGGGCTAGCCCGTTCTCCGCCGCCGAGGAGGCCGCCGGCGACGTCGCGGCCGTCGTGGAGCTGTGCAGCTTCGACGAGATGAAGGCGCTGGAGGTGAACAGGCCTGGCAGCGGCGCCACCGCGGGGAGGTACCGCGCCATGCCGCGCGACGCTTTCTTCCGGAAGGGCGTCGCCGGGGACTGGGCGAACCACATGACGCCCGAGATGGCGGCGCGGCTCGACCAGATCTTCCTTGAGAAGCTCCAAGGAACAGGGCTCGCCTTCTCGTAATAATGGTCAATGATCCATTTTTCGAGATGGCGACGCTTTTGGATTTTTTGCGATTCTCTGTTGGCGGATTGTGTGTATGAATAAAATGTACCTGCGTGATCGAGCATCTCTTCGGATCATTTCCGTGTCTACTTGGCGGGCACAACATGGGCTATCCTGGATGAACACTAAAGCTCGTGGAATCCATACGTAGCGAATAAAATCAAGATCTGATCATTAGTCGAGCAAAAACAAGAGGCAAGCGCAAGCACAAGAGGAATATGACGAATGAGACACGATCACACGAGCAATAATATAATAGCAGGATCATATACTGAAACCAGGACGGCGCGTCGTCATCACATCACGCGATCCCTATGTTTTATTTATTTCTAGCTCGCCTCAGTAGCACCAGCGAGCAAACGCGCGCAGCGACGGCATCAGGACGCCGCGATCACTGCGCCCACCAGGGACACCACGGCCATCACCACGTAGGAGATCACGGTCATCACGACATAGGGAGAACATAGCTCCCAAGATGGCGGACCACATCTTGGCGATGGCCTGCCTGCTGGTAGCAGCTGATGCTTGGTTGGAGGAGAGTGACGTGAGGCCAGCCGAGCTCCGATCCTCGTGTGTGGGCGCAGCAGGTCTGCGAGAGAGGGGTCATCTATTTGTAGTAGTAGGTAGGTCGTTGCATCGCCGCATCGAGGTACGGACTGCGGAGGTAGGCCGAGGCGTCTGCTGATCTTCAGTGCGGTGCATTTTTTATGTCAGTTGCACTAGTGCTTACCGTGTACGGTAGGGATAATCCCTATCTAATTTTTTTTTCCTATTTTTCATGCGTGGGCAATTGCTGCCGTCTCCGCCGCTCGCGGAAGGAGGGAGAGAAGCGTGCGCGTTTGGCGAGAGTTGGTGAAGGGGAACGAGCCGGTGGGAACTCCAAAAGACAGGCGTTTTCGCCTCTGCGCTGCGTGCATATTCCAACCCGATCGACTCACTTCGCAAAGTTAATGACTTGAGTGCCAGAGAACGGTAGGCACTAGGCAGCTCCATCAAATGCAGAAGCCGACTCGTTGCATGATTGTGAGTGAGAACGACGAGGATACGGGGTAATTAATAAATGAGTTTTTTTCACGAATTGGTAATTAAATTACTTTTTTTCTTAAATACGTAAAAGGATTGTGCATCATTTGTATTAATAATAAATAGTGGAGTTACAACGACACCCCCACACACTTAAATTACATTTTTTATGAAATGGTGATTAAGGGTGTGGTAAGGATCCGCTAGTTTCTTTACGAAACGTTACGGCTGGCTGGATTGTACGGCTGACTGGTTTATTGTTGTGAGAGAAAAACACTGGTGAATGAGTTCAAGCGAACAAAGAAACGTTGCTGGGTCTTCTATGGATAACCGTTTCGCTGAAATACGGAATAGTTTGCTAGGTATTCTGGAGATTCACTCGAGGATCCAAGACATTATTAGCATCCAAACTCACTTTACATGAAGTGTGAACCGATTCTAATGTAAAACTAAAAGCTGATATTTTTTTTTCTTCTTGTCATAATAATATAATATATAATATAGTATATGTTGGGCCACACTTACATATATTCCCTCCGTCCCTTTTTAAGTGTCGTTGTTGGTGTGCGTGCCACAAGTTTGACTCGATTTGTAGAAAATGTACGCAACATTTATATCTTATAATAAATTTGTTAAAAAACTAGATTCAAAGATCTTTCCAATGATACTAATTATGCACTATAAATATTAATATTTTTTAATATATATTTAATTGAAGTTGTTTCTTGAGAAGCGCAAACGACAGTGATTTAGGGACAGAGGGAGTAACTGATATACTTCTCCTGCTATGTCGGATGACATCGCGATTTATAGAAAACCCAACTGGGCCAGAGAAAATTAGAGGGTAAAAGAAGTTTTGGGCCACAGCCCTATAGTAGCCAGTCTGCCAGTGTACCTGCTCTGTTGCACATGAGAAATCAAACTACTCATTTTTTAAGAATTTTTTTCTATGTATTTTCTCCTTACATGGACTCTGTATTTAGGTATTTTCCCCTCGGAATATGCGGGAAAATCAAATTACTAATGTTTTCTTAATTTATTCTAAAATTAAATATTATCTAAAAAGAGGTCTCCTTGGTTTAAAAAAAATATCAAGCAAGATGTGAAACATCCAATTATCTAGGTTTTCTAGTAGGCAACTTCCGGTCTGTCGTGTTTCGGAGAGCAATTGAGCATGCAAGCATACATTCCACAATCATAACGCAATCTAGTACTAGCTGCCAAAAGATTGGGACGATCGGAAGTGCGCAAAGACAAGAGGTATGTGCGATGGATAAGGATAAACAGTGAAGAGACTTGCGGGGGACAATACCACGAACGATAGTAATCGGCATTGCATTGCATCGCGTACAATCTCAAGAGGAACAAAACGCTGGTGCGCGTGCGTGTGCGTGTGCAAGCGACGACAGCTGAACACCACTAGGGAGAAAGCCGTCGCCACGAGCTCGCTATCTTTTACTGTATCTTTTATTTACCACTGATAGCCTTCTTCTTCGCCGCACGAGCCTGCGGCTTAGCGCTTGGGAGCACACGCGGGGACGGCAGCTTCCGCACCGTCTCTGTGGAGGATGACGATGGCGAAGTGGAGCTGCGGGTTGGCGCCTTTGTCACCAGCGGGGCCGCCGCAACCACCGAGGACACCGCCTCCGCCACCACAGGGGCTGCCGCCGCCCCCAACCACCGGGGCCACCGCCTTCGCCACCACCGCCGGTGCCACGGCTGCAACTACCACCGGTGCCGCCGACGCCGCCACCACCGGTGCCGCCGCCTCCACCACGGGGGCCACGGACGCCACCACCGGGGCCGCCGCAGCCACCACCGGTGCCGCCACCGCCATCACCTGGGAGACGACTGCACCTACGATGGCGAACATATTAGCGATGCCGGCCGGCAGGTCGTAGCAGGAGTATGATGATCAAATGAAGCGAGTCAGGGCCAGAGAGGGTGTTAGAAGATATGGTAGTACCCGAGATATTAGGGATATCTCTATCATGTAATCTATGACTTGTAAATCAAGTAGATTGACGTAGATTGATAGCTTTCCTTTCCTGTTGTAATCTTGACCTCTTGTACAAGCCACGCCATGGGCTGTCGAGGCAGGGAAGGAGAAGGAACCACCCGTGGCAAACCCTGAGTATGCCGCGTGGGTGGCAAAGGACCAGACAGTCCTGAGCTATCTGCTCACCAATCTCTCGAAAGAGATTCTTGGCCACGTCAACACGGAGGACACAGCTCGAGGTGCGTGGGCTGCCATTGAAGGGCTGTTCGCCTCTCAATCTCGAGCGAAGATCATCAGCACTCACATGGCCCTGGCCACTGCCACCAAAGGTACATCTACTATCAGCGAGTATTTCACAAAGATCAAGAGTTTAGCAGATGAGATGGCGGCGGCTGGACGCAAGCTTGAAGATGAAGAAATCGTGTCCTACCTGCTGACCGGCCTGGATCTGGACTATGATTCGGTCGTGTCAGCAGTTGCGGCACGTGTCGAGCCGATCTCCGTCAGTGAACTGCTGACACAGCTCATCAGCCATGAGCAACGTCTGGAGCTGCGCAACGGGGGCAGCCAGCCCTCGGCGAACATTGCGACCAAGGGTGGTCGCTTTGGTGGTTCATCCTCACGTGGAGGACGCGGCGGCGGCTTAGGAGGCCGTAACGGTGGTGGACGTGGCGGCCGTGGCAATGGAGGCCGCAGCACTTTCCAGCAGGGCCTCTTCTGTCATGATTTGTGGAAATGAGGGTCATCCTGCCGTTCGTTGCTTCAAAAGATTTGACAGGAACTACACTGGGCCACCCCAGAAGACTGCGGCATCAGCAACATCATCATCATATGGAGTGGATACAATTGGTACATGGACTCCGGCGCCACGGATCACATCACTGGTGATCTTGAGAAGCTGACCATGAAGGACAAGTACACTGGCGGTGAACATGTTCATGGCGTCAATGGGGCAGGTATGAGAATTGAACATGTTGGTCATTCTATTTTGCATTCCCCTACTAGTCAGATTCATCTTAATAATATCTTGCATGTCCCTCAAGCTAGCAAAAGCCTAGTTTCTGTTCATCGATTAGCCAGTGATAACAATGCCTTTCTTGAATTTCATCCGAACTCTTTTTTTATCAAGGAGCAAGGGACCAAGAGGACCCTACTCAGAGGACGATGTGAAGGGGGCTCTATCCTCTTCGCCCAAATAAACAAGCACTTGGAGTCACCAAACCGTCTGAGTCGTTGTGGCATTCTAGGCTAGGTCATGCATCTGCTCAGGTTGTCCAGCAAGTCTTAGCTAGCCACAATCTTCCTTTTGTTCAAGATTCCAATAAGCATGCTGTCCGTGATGAATGCCAAAAAGGCAAAAGTCATCAATTGCCTTTTTCTAGGTCTAAGAGTATGTCATCGAGTCCCATGAATCTTATATTCTCTTATGTATGGGGTCCTTGCCCCAAGCTCTGTTGGACGAAATAATTATTATTTGAGCTTTATTGATGATCATAGCAAATTTACATGGATTTATTTGTTGCGACATAAATCTGAAGTTTTTCAGCGATTTCATGATTTCCAAAATCTCGTTGAGAGACAGTTTAGCAGAAAAATTAGATGCGTCCAAACTGATTGGGGTGGTGAATATCAATCACTCAATAATTTCTTTCAACGCATAGGCATTGAACACCATGTATCCTGCCCGCACACTCACCAACAGAACGGTTCTGCTGAACGCAAACACCGTCACATTGTAGAAGTTGGTCTTTCACTTCTTGCTCATGCAAGCATGCCTCTTAAATTTTGGGATGAGGCTTTTGTTACTGCAGTTTTCTTGATCAATCGATTACCCTCCAAAGTAATTTCCAGTCAAACACCATATGAACGTCTTCTTGGAAAGAAACCCAATTATACTTTTCTTCGCACTTTTGGGTGCGCCTGTTGGCCAAACCTCCGACCATATAACAACAGAAAGCTTCAATTTCACTCACGACAGTGTGTGTTTCTTGGTTATAGTCCACTTTATAAAGGATTCAAATGTTTGGATCCATCTGAGGGCAGGGTCTACATATCTCGTGATGTCATCTTTGATGAACGAGTCTTTCCTTTTTCCCAAATGCATCCCAATGCTGGTGCTCGGCTAAGAGCTGAACTCGCTCTTCTACCAGATATTCTCCTAAATTCTCATGCTAATTTCAGGGATGCAACAATAGTTGATCAACATAGTTCAATCACTGCTCCTACTAACTCTACGCCTAGCGTAGATCATGTTGACTCTTTGGCAGGCTCAGAAAATTCACGAGGAGCAGCTGAATATCCTACAGAGAATGGTGGGCGTGCTTGTTATCGCATGTGTTCCCTAGGTGGAAACGAATCGGGCACTAACTCCCAGGTGGATTCGGCGACCGATCGGCAAGTGCACGCAACTTCAGCATCGGGCTCCGTCACGCTGCCCACTAGCGTGCAGCCGGGATCGTCTGCGGCAGCTACGGCTTCTTCGACGCCTGGTGGTTCACATGGTGCTGCATCGGTGCCACAGACGGATCTGATGGCTGGGGGGACACGCGAGCAGCCGTCCGACACGGCTGTCGGCAGGACCACGGCTCCTGCTCCTGATGTAACGGTGGAGATTGCTGCCACCGGATCCTCTGCGCCTACCTCTTCTACTCCAGCTGCTGTGGCTACTGCTGAGCATCGTCCAACTACACGGTCACAACAAGGTATTGTGAAACCAAAAGTTCGTACTGACGACACTGTTTGGTGGGCTATGCAGGCTACTACAGCAGAAGAACCAGCAAATGTTAGTGATGCTCTGCGTGATCCTAAGTGGGTCTCGGCAATGGACAATGAGTATAGAGCCTTGATTCATAACAAGACTTGGCACTTGGTACCTCCACCAAAAGGTAAAAACATTATAGATTGTAAGTGGGTTTACAAAGTAAAAAGAAAAGCAGATGGTACCATTGATTGATACAAGGCTCGGTTAGTAGCGAAAGGTTATAAACAATGCTATGGGATTGATTATGAAGATACTTTTAATCCATTTGTTAAAGCTGCAACTATCAGACTCATACTTTCCATTACCATCTCAAGGGATTGGTCTCTTCGACAGCTAGATGTTCAGAATGCTTTCCTGCATGGCTTACTTGATGAAGAAGTATATATGAGGCAGCCACCAGGTTACATAGACAAGAGTGCATCAAATTTTGTTTGTAAGCTTGACAAAGCTATCTATGGTCTAAAACAAGCACCGAGGGCTTGGTACGCTAGACTGTGCAGTAAGCTTGAATCCTTAGGATTCAAGGCCTCAAAAGGAGACACTTCATTGTTCTATTTTAATAAAGGTGCACTAACCATGTTTGTTTTGGTGTATGTTGCTGATATAATAGTCGCTAGCTCGTCTCAAGAAGCTACTAATGCACTGCTCAAAGCTCTTGAGAAGGATTTCGCACTCAAGGATCTTGGTGACCTCCATTATTTTCTTGGCATTGAGGTAAAGCGATCACGAGATGGATTGAGACTATCTCAAGAGAGGTATGCTGCGGATATTCTGCAGAGGGCAGGTATGAAGAACTGCAAACCTATTAATACTCCTCTACCATCTACTGAAAAATTAAGTGCTGTGGTCGGTCAGAAACTTGGACCTGATGATTCATCAAGGTACAGGAGTTTACTAGGAGCATTACAATTTTTGACTTTGACTCGGCCTGATATCTCCTACTCAGTTAATAAAGTTTGTCAGTTTTTGCATGAGCCCACAACAGTCCACTTTAGTGCTGTTAAGTGGATATTAAGGTATGTTCAAGGAACTTTGAGTCTCGGACTTTGGATTGGTCGATCAAAATCCATGTTGGTAAGTGAATTTTTAGATGCCGATTGGGCAGGGTGTCGTGATGACAGAAGATCAACAGGTGGATTTGCTGTCTTCCTCGTTTCCAATTTGATATCATGGTGTGCAAAGAAACAAGCAACTGTGTCTAGATCAAGTACAGAGGCTGAATATAAATCACTAGCAAATGCAACTGACGAGATCATGTGGATACAAAAGTTGCTTGATGAGCTTGGAATTAAGCATCCACCAGCAGCTCGTCTTTGGTGTGATAACATTGGTGCTACTTATTTATCTGCAAATCCTGTGTTTCATGCTCGCACTAAACACATAGAAATAGATTTTCATTTTGTTAGGGAAAGAGTGGCACAAAAGTTGTTGGATATTCGGTTTATATGCACCGCTGATCAGCTGGTTGATGGATTCACTATACCGATTGTTGCAAGCAAGATTGATCAATTCAGGCGCAATCTCAACCTTGTGGCCGGTTGAGATTAAGAAGGGGTGTTAGAAGATATGGTAGTTACCGAGATATTAGGGGATATCTCTATCATGTAATCTATGACTTGTAAATTGTTTACACCAGAATCTGGATAGTGCCCGGGGGGACAGGTTAGCCGATCAGAGAGCTGGATTGAGTGTTACCGACAGATATGATGATGGATCGGATGTGTACGGACATCATCAAAGCGTGCGGCAATCGGATAATTGGCACATATAGGCGGAAGCATGCAGATACGTCAACTAAGGAGCGATCAGGAGAGGGGCCCACATGAATGGAAAGATGGGCTTCGATTTATCTTAGAATCAGGAAATCATATTATTTCCTTATTTTTAGCTAGGATTTTCATTCGGTTGAGACTTTCTCTCTAGCTGTGGGGTATAAATATAAACCCAAGCACATTGTAACACACACGTCAATCAATACAACAACAGTTCCTTTCTTTTCCGACCCCCGGCCAAAACCCTAGGACTAGGAGTAACGTAGAACCGACGAGTTCTTCGACAAGTTGAGTGTCATCCGGTGGACGCCAGGCTTGCTATAAGTACCGTCACGCTCGTGTTTATCATGTCTTGCTAGTGCGATTCTGGCTCGTGCAGTTTGCTGATGGATTCGAGTAGTTATCGATCCTCGTTTGACCTAAGCCATGCTTAGATTGAATTGAGGGTTAGTTATCGGCTCTAATTAACTTGGCATGTTAGTTGGATTCATTAAGTTACCGATGTTGCTCATGATCATTTATTGTTTATTTATTTTAAGCATCATCAATCTGCCCAATCTTGATCTGTTTTTGTCGGCTTAAATCTTTGTATCTATCTTACTTAATTGGATATTAATTGAATATCATGTTTAGGCGAGTAGATCTACTTGTCATTAGCCGGTTAGTTCAGATCTTGATTGTGTATATGCCGCACTCAAGTAATAAAGCAAATTGTGTGGAGAGTTTTTGATTAATAGATCTAATCATCAGCTTACGTCATGGGCTGTAATGATCCGGTCGATCCCCTTGATATAAGCGACGGGTTAGGTAGATTAGTCAAAGGGTCAAAACATCGTTTACTTTATAGGCTTGTATGGTGCCTATACTTCAGATCGGTTGCCCAGCCGATACTGCTTGTACCTGCCTGCTGCACGTTATATTCTTTCGATCTTCTTTATATGCTGTCTTGTGTTTCGGATCATGTCAAGATCGATTCAAGTGTGTTAATTAGCTGCAACAATCCGGTCGATCCTAATTAATAGATGTTATAGATTGAGACATGTTTTGGCGCATAAGGCAATGTATAATTTAGATTGGTTTGATATAATTTGCTTTCATTCATGTTTATCTATATGAATCGATTAAGATGCGTATCGGATGTTTCTGTTATACTCACGCTATCGGTTCATGTGATCGGATATCGGCTCTCTAGCCGATTGCCTCATGAGAAGGCCCATTGGGCCAGATATCTAGAGTGGTTCCACATTGTGTTACTGATCAATCTTTTTTCTTGTCAATTGTAGGTCAAATTGACTGGCATGCTTGGAGATTCATCGGTGCTCATCTACGCCGATCGTCGAAGCTAGCTGGGTCTGTTCACTTTGTGCTTCCTGGACCATTCCGGCTTACTGGTGTGCTGAGTGCGAACCAGATTTCGCGCCAACACACTTTTTGGCACGCTTGGTAGGACCACTTCGTCAAGATATGACTTCCAACAAAGGCAAGGCCCTCGCCATAACCATGGAAGACCTGGCTCCATCGTTAGCTGGTTACTTGGAGGTGTACGTCGCCAAGTTCCGTGAGGCCTGCCTCGAGTGCTTCACCAAAAACAAGGAGGGTTTCGTGTACCAAGACAGGGCATTTCCTGGGTACCCTCAACACAAGCAACCCGGTACATCTGAAGCGGCGAGGGACGTCAACCCAGTCGCAACAGCCGAAAGGGGGAGCAGAAGATTCCCTGAGGTAGGTGCAGACCTGCAGTCGGCTAGAAAAATGGCTCCTGGTCACCCTGAACCAAGACAGAGCAGCAAATCAGGCCAGCTGGCAGGACAGGGCTACAATCCATATGTCAACTAGCAGCCGTCGAGGAGAGATGACGACCTAGTGTGGCACATGACCAATATGCTCAAAGAGCAATTTGGTCTCAAGCCAAAAGACACGGCCGTCTTGTACATGCATCCGTACCCAGAATGGTTCGATCGGGTAGCTCTGCCTTATCGCTACCTGGATTCCTGAGTTTTCAAAATTCAGCGGGTAAGATGAGGTAACCACAAGGGAGCATGTCATCTGGTACATCACGCAGCTGGGGGAAGCTTCAAGAGTGACTGCCCATAGGGTCCAGCTCTTTCCCATGTCATTGACCGGGCCAGCGTTTACATGGTTCGCGTCCCTGCCCTCAAACTCAATCACCTGCTGGGATGATTTGAAGAAGAGGTTCCATGCACACTTCTACACTGGGAATGGAGAAAAGGGCATCACTGATTTGGAAATTGTTGTTATAAATTAATTGCACTCTATTAAATATTATTATTATCAAAGTATCCGCAAGCGCACAGATAGAATACTGATGTAGCACTTCACCAGACAATCCTAGTTTTAATATCAAACCCAAAGGAATAGTAGGTGATACTGGCTAAGTCCATTGATTCTTAACCCGATAACACAATCAATCCAGAGAATATCAAGAATGAGGAAATAGCTAGTGACTATCTAGTTCCAACAACTGGTAAGCTTTGAATAATATCGTTCTAACTGGGCAGTGACCCGAATAAGAGCAGAAATCAGAGTTCTCTCTGTTGACGGAATGCCAGCGATAGTCTATCGAGGGGTATGCCCAAGGTCGTAGATTGATCGGTGAAGGTGCACCTGAGATGAGTAAGAGTTACGCTGGAGGCGTGAGACACGAGATTTATACAGGTTCAGGCCGCCGCGAGGTGTAATACCCTACGTCCTGTGTGTTGCTGTATTGTATTGCTAGTAGATGAGTTGAGTTGAGGGAATCCCCTGCCCGCCTTATATAGTCCGGGGGGCAGGGTTACAAATCGGTTTTACCATGTATATCAGATTACAATCCTAGCCAAACAAGGAAACTAATCGGCTAGATATTAGGAAAGCTATTTCCTTGACCGCCAAGACTTCTAAGCCGGCGGATGCACGTGATCTTCTGGAGAACATGCAGACGACGCGTCCTTGGCAGTCCAGGCCTGATCGGATGACACGGCCCATGTATAGACATGCGGGTATATGGGTTTATACCCCCACAGCTAGTCCCCGAGCACCTTACATTTGTTGGGAGGTGCAAACCTTTAGAGTTGCTTGACCAGACGGATGTAAGGAGCTCAGAAAAATTTGAAAAAGACTTCTCTTTGGTGAAGTGTATCCACTTAATCCCCGAGCCTGATAGTAGGTGACACAGGCACGTAGTGTCAGGGTCAAAGTCTTTATTCTTTGTGATCATGTGAAGCATTGACGAAGTCCCTGAGCACCTCCTATGCTCGAAAAACGTTGGCGAAGCGACGAAACCTCCGAGCAGTTTGATGCTCGGAAGCACTGACGTAGCGATGACGAAGTCCCCGAGCACCTCTTGTGCTCGGAAATGTTGGCGAAGCGACGAAGTCCCCGAGTAGTTCAATGCTCGGAAGCGCTGATGTGGCGATGACGAAGTCCCCGAGCACCTCCTGTGCTCGGATATGTTGGCGAAGCGACAAAGCCTCCGAGCAGTTCAATGCTCGAAAGCGCTGTCCTGGCGATGACGAAGTCCCCAAGCACCTTCTGTGATCAAAAATTTTGGCGAAGCGACGAAACCCCCGAGCAGTTCAATGCTCGGAAGCGCTGACGTGACGACGACGAAGTCTCCGAGCACCTCCTGTGCTCGGAAATGTTGGCGAAGCGACGAAGCCCCCGAGCAGTTCAATGCTCAGAAGCGCTGATGTGGCGATGACAAAGTCCCCGAGCACCTCCTGTGCTCAGAAATGTTGGCGAAGCGATGAAGCCCCTGAGCAGTTCAATGCTCGGAAGCGCTGATGTGGCGATGACGAAGTCCCCGAGCACCTCCTGTGCACGGAAATATTGGCGAAACGATGAAACCTCCGTGCAGATCCAGTGCTCGAAAGCTCTTAAGCATCCTGTTAACCTTATGCAGGAAGCCGAATCGTCACACTCCCTTTTTAAAGACTTGGCCTTAGATGAAACGATTCGTCTTCCCTATCACGCCGACGCTCAATAGCCATTCAAACAACCGTTACATCCAGCCCTAGCCTCCGCCATCTAGGGTTTCGAAGATCCTTGATTCAAAGACTCGAATCCGCCGAAATCCCTTCGATTCAACCTTCCAGTATCCCAAACCTACAACCAATTTGAAGAAATGGCGCCCAGGAAAAGTACGCGTGTACCCTCGAAGAAGGGGAAGGAGCCGGAACCTGGAGAACTCCGCCTAGACAACGAATGGCAACCGTCCACCATGACGGAAAAGGCCATTTTGAAATTGGTGGTGAAAGGGCTCCTGCCAAACCGTGCTACCGCCGGATAGGAGGCCATTAGGAGGTGAGCCATACCCTATGCCCTACACCGGAGAGATAAACATCTTTGCCGGCTACTTCCTCCACGGGTTTGGTGTTCCTTGCCATCCCTTTCTTTGCAAACTCCTTGACTATTATGAGATTTCACTGTGCCATTTGCATCCCAACTCCATCTTTGTAGTCTTTATTTTCATCCACTTTTGCGAAGCCTTCGCCATAATTCTTCCTCATTTTAATCTATTTCGTCACCGATCTCGAATCGCCAGGGGAGTATACCTCAAACTCCGGGATGCATGTCCGCCCATTATCTTTCTATCCCCCTCAACACTAGTCTTCGTGATTGGAACAAGAGGTGGTTCTATTTGCCGAATCAAGATCCTCCTGTTTGGTGTGCCATCGAGCAGATACCAGAGAGAAGACCGAGCTGGTCAGCAAGACCCACTCCGATTAGATGGATCAAGTAAACGAGTTATTGGAAATTCTGAAGGGCATGAATCTGAATGGAGTTGGAGTTGCTGTCAACTTCATGAGGCGCCGAGTTCAACCCTGTAAAGAGAGAATTCATCCTGCGTATGAATGGGTTGGCGAAACTAATCCAACCAGAGAGGTCCCCGATCAGATGTCGTCCTTTGAAGCTATGATAAGGTTGAAGGAGCTGTTCGACAACAAAGCGCATATCAACAACCGAGGACAGCAGAAGGCGTTGCACATTGGAAATCCGCCACCCGAGGTACGCCTTTGTAGATTTGTTTCTTTACGTCCTCTGTCATAATGTTGATCCTTTGCATCTTATTTGATTTGTTGAAGATACATGGCCAGGACCGGAAAGCCTATTTCTCGGAGGTGCCCAATGCGGAGTGGCCTGAAGGAGTTGACCCTCGACACCGCTACCAACCCAGTAGCGAAGACGAAGACTTTGCAGAGCCCTCCGATAACGAAGCTGGAGCCGATGAAGAGAGACCCCTTCTCAACGGGAAGCTCGCGGTAAGCAGCCCATGCCTGATAAAGCTAGATCGTCGAGCGGAGTCCGAAGACCTGAGAGGCCGGTGAAGCTGTCCGAGGAGCGAGCCCGTCGCTATGGCGGCGATCCCGAGCTCGAGTGATGACGACGGACCGCCGCCGAAATGTCAGAAAGGAGAATTCCCGCCGACCAAGAAACCCGGTGATGAGGAGGGGACTTCTGGTCCGAAAAGAAGCTTCGCACGAAAACGTCGCCGCTCAGAACCGTGAGTACCCGTGTCTTCTTGTTGCTGCCTTTTGCTGATCGGTATGCTCTGTTATATGAAGTCCATATTATTATCTAGGGACCCTTCAGCCGAGGACGTCGAGAAGGTGGCCAGTGGAGAGGCTGGTGGTGGTGGTGCATCGGCTAGAGACAAAGATGAAAGAGATGTTGCCGCAAGTTGGCCTTCCGACCAAGAGTCGCCGAAGATGCCACCAGACCAGCAGCCGAATTTGGGCTCGCATGAGCAAGCGCCACCATCCGACCAGCCTCGCGAAGCGACTCCACCGCCACCGTCCCCACCCTCAATGTAGGATATGGAATAGCAGTCTGAGGACGTCGGAAGAGGCCATTCTTCAAGCCAGTGCTCGCCCACTGGTTCCGACCAGGGAAGCAAACACGCAGACCAGCGGCCCCTCTTTCGGGGGAGCATCGGGGTCAGGCCAGGAGATCCCCGAGCAACCACCTACAGGCGCTGCTCCTCCGGAGCACTGACTGTCGAGGAGATCACCCGTCAGGCTGCGGGTAGGGCTCCACCAGTGGTGCTCAGGACTTTTAGGCGGGTCGGTGATCAATATGCCGTCATCAGTGGAGGAAGGAGCGGCGGACGAAGAGCTGGAGGCCCTAAAGACAGATATCACAAGCACCCGTTTCCGATCTCAGAAACGTGCTTCGCCGTCTAGGGGCAGTTGTCTTCACGAGTTCAGGTAACTGTACCCTCCTTGAATTTGCTTGAGGTTTCTTTGCTTGCTGTTTTGTCATGTTTTGTCTTTGTCGATCAGGCCGTACATGATATGGCCGAAGATCGACGAAAATCTCTGTAGCGCGCGGCTAGACTCGCGGTGGAGAACGCTAGGCTGGAGAAGGAAAATGCTTGTCTGGAGAAAGTGATGGAAGACCTCCACGAGCAGCGCAGCACGTTGCATTTGCACTGTAATGATTTGATGGAGGCCGAACAAAAGCTTCTGCAGGATAAAAAAGATATGAAGACCGTTATGGCTCTAGTTATTGTATCCCAGCTCCTTTTTATTGCTAAGCTTCGAAGTCTTTGACTGGCAGATCTGTCCGATGTGTTGGAGGGAGCCTGCACGCCGAGGTACATGCGTCTTCAGACGTCCAACCTTGCCTAATTTACTTTTTTGGGGGAATGTTGATCCGTCGTCTTTCTTGGTACAGTTAAAGAGTTGGAAGATAAAGTGTCCATGCTGCGGGAAGCTGCTCGAAGGAAGAGAGGCACGCTTGGGTGAGTTTCTTCTGCTTGTAGGACGCTTCGTTGCCTCTTGTTATGACTTCTGATTTTTGCCTTTTGTCATGAACAGATACTGATCGGAGGACCCGAGCATAGATGAATGATCTGTCCGCAGCGCCTTGAAGCTGCCGAGAGCCGCTATGACGCCGTGGTGGAAGGTATCAAACCAGTCTTGGACATCATCGAGTATGCTCCAGCCGATCCTCCTGCAGAAGCGCCAGGGCCTTTTGACATCATTCGTCATAGTCATGAAGCGCTGCGGCACTTCAAGGCCTTCTGTACTGACGTGGTGGAGAACGCTGCAGCTCATGTGCTCGGAGTTGTGCGCTCCCATTACCCTGGCATGAACAACGATAGGGTGAAGGGGGGTTACACCCTGTGGCACCACCGAGCAGCAGGAGGATCAACTGGAGGAGGAGGCGAAAGCCTGCAGCGGAACTCTTGGCAGCAGATATGCAGCTGTTCCCCATAGAGAACACTTGAAGATACCTGCAAGGAAATTATAGATTGCTTGTGCAACAAATGCTGATTAATGTGATCGGAAGTCATATTGTGTAAAAACCGCTCCAGATGAAGTTTGTGTAAATTTGCTTTTGCTCTTATAGCGTTAGTCGAGTTTTCGGCGCGTATTAGCCGTGGAGTACTTCAAACGCTCTCGAGGCATTTTTTCTTTGGTTGGTCGGCAGGAAGCCAGAGCGTACAGCTCATTAGAGTGATCGACGACCGGTTCCCGTTCCTTTCGACGGGGCTTTTGGAGACGCTGCTAAAACTGCCCAAGCGTCCACGGGGCTTACGTAATAGCGAAGACTTAACGGCCCAGGCGTCCCTAGGGCTTACGTGGTGGCGAAGCTACTTGCGCCTGGCAGGGCTTACGCTTATCGTGGGCGATGGCTTCCCGAATCTATCAGGGCAGTCGATGAAGTGGCGAAGTAGGGCGGCCTGCGCAATTGAGGGCTTACTGTGCCGTCGTGACTAGGCCGCCCGAACGGGTGCAGGGACTTACGCGTAGTCGAAGTTGTGCTGCCCTGAACAGTTGCGGGGCTTACGTATTGGCTAAGTTGTGCTGCCCAAGCAAATGCAGGGTCTTACACATTGGCGAAGTTGTGCTGCCCGAGCAGATGCGGGTCTTACGCATTGGCGAAGTTGTGCTAGCCTGAGCAGATGCAGGTCTTACGCATTGGCGAAGTTGTGCTGCCCAAACAAATGCGGGTCTTACGCATTGGCGAAGTTGTGGTGCCCAAGCAAATGCGGGTCTTACGCATTGGCGACGGATTTGCTGATCTGCGAATGTGGACATACACATGTATCGAAGCGGTATGATTTTTATTGAAGTAGTGAAACAAAAATACACATATCTGCCTTGACACGCTATCAAGGATAGAAGCGACAGAGGTGTTCGATGTTTCCAGGAGTTGGGGATGTCGACGCCATCGAGGTCACACAGCCTGTACTGAGCCTGGCCGAGTTACGGCTCTGACCATGTATGGTCCCTCCCATAGAGAAGAAAGCTTGTGCATGCCCTCCTTGCTCTGCTTGCGACGAAGGACAAGGTCGCCGACCACGAAGAACCTGCTGTTGACGTTCCGGTTATAATATCGCCGTAGTCCTTTCAGGTATTTGGTCCGTGCGTACGTAGGAGGCCAGACGCTCTTCTTCGAGTCTGTCGATGTCTTCTGCTCGTAGCGCCGTCGGACCTTTCTTCGTTGTAGTTCTCAACTCTAGGAGCTCGGAAACGTGACGTCGGCTGGTAGCACTGCTTCTGATCCATAGACCATAAAATATGGAGATACGCCGGTATTCCGGCTAGGATGTGTCCGCAAGCCTCAGACGACTGCTGGCAACTCATTGATCCAGTTTCCTAGACTTCTTTCGATGACTTCGTGTAGGCGCTTCTTGAGGGCGTCGAGCAACATTCCGTTTGCTCTTTCAACTTCTCCGTTAGCTCGAGGGTGAGCCACAGAGACATACTTTACCACGATGCTTCTTTCATCATAGAAATCACAGAAGTCGCTTCCAGTGAAGGTGGTACTGAGGTCGGTGATGATGCTGTTCGGAAGGCCGAAATGATGAGAGATGTCATTGAAGAACTCCGCAGCTTTGGCCGCTGTTGCTTTCACCAATGGCTTGTACTCAATCCATTTGGAGAATTTATCGATGGCGACGTACACGCAATGGTAGCCCTCCTTTAGCCGCCTTGAAAGGACCTATCATGTTGAGTCCCCATGTGGCAAAGGGCCAGGATGCAGGTATGGTCTGTAGCTCCTGTGCTAGGACATGTATCTGCTTTGCAAAAAACTGGCACGCCTCGCAGTGGCGCACAGTATTCTCGGCGTCCTGGACGGCGGTAGGCCAGTAAAATCTTGCTCAGAAAGCTTTGCCGACCAGAGTACGTGAGGCTGCGTGGTTACCACACATGCCTCCATGCACTTGGAGTATCTTGATGCCCTCTTCGCGTGTGACGCACTTCTGGAATACTTCACTCCTGGCGTTTTTACGCATGAGCTTGTTGTCGACGAGGACGTAATTCTTAGACCGTCTCACAAGATGCTCTGCTTCTATTTTGTCTTCAGGGATTTTGGCTTCGAGTAGATAGGCGATGAAGGGTGCTCTCCAATCTTCTTCAGAATCAGAGATGTAAGTCAGCTATCCGATCGGACGGAAGTGCTTCAGGCTCTTCTTCTTTTGGGATAGAGGAGTGGACCAAGTCTTGGACGAAGACGCTGGGAAGGATATTAGCTCGTGATGAACCGAGCTTAGATAACTCGTCGGCTGCCTGGTTTTCAGCTCGGACGACGTGGTGAAACTCAATGCCCGAGAATTTTCCTTCGAGCTTTCTGATTGCGGTGACGTAGGCATCCATCTTCTCGCTGTTGCAGTCCCAATCTTTATTTACCTGATTGATAACTGAGGCAGAGTCCCCGTACACCATCAGTCGCACTGGATGCCGAGCTCGGAGGCGATCTGTAGGCCGTGGATGGCGGCTTCATATTCGGCAGCGTTGTTGGAGGCTTTGAAATATATTCTCAACACATAGCGGAGGCGTTCGCCCGAAGGTGATATGAGGAGTACGCCGGCGCCTGCGCCTCCAATGCTGAGGGACCTGTTCGAAATACATCGTCCAGTGGTCCTCCTGCTCGGTGGGTACTTGTTCCTGCATTTCTGTCCATTCGGCGATGAAGTCAGCCAGCACCTGTGACTTGATCGTCGTTCGGTTGTGGAACTCCAGAGAATAAGTTTCCAACTCCACGGCCCACTTCATGATTCTGCCATTGGCGTCTTTGTTGTGAAGGATGTTGCCGAGAGGATGTTGGGTGACCACTACAATTGGATGGGCTTCAAAATAGTGACGGAGCTTGCGTGACGTGATGAGGATGGCGTAGATCAACTTCTACACTGTCGGATAGCGAGTTTTGGACTCGTTCAAGACTTCGCTGATGAAATAGGCTGGTCGCTGAACCGGATATGCGTAACCGTCTTCATCCCTTTCGACGACTATTGCTGTGTTGAGAACATTGCTGGTCGTGGCAATGTAGAGTAGCAGAGTTTCGTCCTTTACGGGTGCTAGTAAGGAGCGGAGGATGTATCAGGAACTGCTTTAGCTCCTTGAAGGCCTGATCGGCTTCTTCCAACCAGACAATTTTTTCGCCTTCCTTGAGGAGCATGAAGAAGGGAAGGCCTTTTTCGCCTAATCTGGAGATGAATCGACTTAGGGCCGCCATACACCCAGTGAGCTTCTGAACATCCTTAATGTTGGTTGGGGGCTTCATTCTCATGATGGCCTCGATCTTCTCTGGATTAGGGAGGATGCCCTGTTTGCTGACGATGTTGCCGAGCAGGTTGCCCGACGGAATGCCTAAAATGCACTTGGAAGAATTTAGTTTCCATTGGAAAGCATCCAACTTTTCAAAGATTGCTTCAAGGTTGGAGATGAGGTCTTCAGCCTTTTGGGTTTTTATGACAACGTCGTCGACATAAGCTGCGGCGACGTCGGGTATGAGATCCTTGAGGCATGCCTGGATGGCTCGCTGGTACGTCGCACCAGCGTTCTTTAGGCCAAAGGACATGGTCTTGTAGCAGTAGGCCCCGAAGGGAGTGATGAAGGAGGTTTTCTCCTGGTCTTCTTCCTTCAAGGTGATCTGGTGGTAGCCGGAGTAGCAGTCGAGGAAGCTGAGTAGCTTGCAGCCGGCTGTGGAGTCAATGACTTCATCGATGCGGGGAAGACCGAAGGGGTCTTTAGGGTAGTGTTTGTTGAGATCGGTGTAATCAACGCACATTCTCTATTCATTATTCTTTTTTCTTACAAGGACCGGATTGGCTAACCAATCAGGATGATACAACTCTTTAATAAAGCCGACAGCTAGGAGCTGAGCTATTTTTACCCTAATAGCCTCCTTCTTGTCTGGAGAGAAATGCCGGAGCTTCTGCTTGATGGGCTTGGCGGTCTTCGGGACGTTCAAGGAGTGCTCGATCAGCTTCCTAGGTAGACCAGGCATGTCCACAGGTTTCCATGCGAAAACGCCGACATGCTTTCTGAGGAAGCTGACGAGCACGTCTTCCTATTTGGGATCGAGATTTGCCCCAATGTGAGTAGTCTTACTCGGGTCACCGGGAACGAGGACGATGTCCTTTGTCTCCTTGCTCTTGGTAGCAGCTCTGGTCAGGGTCTTCTTCGGGATGACTTGTTCTTCAGGCGCCAGCTTCTGTGCGTCCACTGCGCACGTATTCATCAGGATGGAGACGTTGGTGGCTTCTGCCATGGCGATGGTCTCCTTCTTGCAATCATGCACGACTTGGAGGTTAGAACGGATCGTGAGGATGCTGGTCTCCGTTGGCATCTTCATGACGAGGTAGGTATAGTTGGGGATGGCCCCGAACTTAGCCAAAGCTGGGCGGCCGAGTATGGCGTGATACGTGGCGTCGAAATCGGCCACCAGGAAGTCTATGTGCTCGATGCGAAAGCACTGCAGTGTTCTGAACTGGATGGGCAGATTGATTTGTCCCAGGGGGTAGGAGGGCTGCCCTGGGATGATTCCCCAAAACGGATCCATGGTGGGCTCCAGGTCTTCTGCTCAGAGTCCGAGCTCCTTGGTGGCTCCGGAGAACAGGATGTTGAGGCCACTGCCACCGTCGATCAGCACCTTGCGGAAGCGTGTCTTGCGTATGACCGGGTCGAGGATCAGCGGGAAGCGCCCCAAGTATGGGATCTCCATCCACTGGTCCTCTCTGCTGAAGGTGATGGCCTTGTGCGACCAAGGAGGAAATCTCGGGTCGGCGATGGAGGCGTCATGGTTGGCGACAGAGTTGACGCGCCTAGCGACGAGCTTCTGCTCCCTCTTCGACTCCATGGCTATGCGGCCACCAATGATTATGGAGACCGTTCGGTGAGCTTCAGCGTAGCCTGGAGGCGGGTCGTTATTGTCGTCGCGCTTGTCTTTCTCGGACTCTATGCGAGCCTTATTCTTTTCTTCTTCTTGGAATGCCCTGGAGAAGCCATAGCATTCTCTTATGGTATACTTGTGGAACTTGTGGATGGGGCATTGACTATCGAGGAGCTTATCGTAAGCCTCTTCATAATTGCGCTTCGGAGCTGGTCGGGTGTTGTAGACCTGGTAATGGCGACGCCTTTCTCCAGCCCTAGAGCCTTCCGGCTCATCATGGCGACGTCGATCGGAGCGGTGTTGGTCGCAGTGATCGCGTTCGTCGTGGCGGTGGTCCCGCTGCGCTCCTCGGTCATCATGGCGCCGATCAGATCGGTGGTCGGAGTCCTCGTGGCATGATCGGTCGGGGAAGTGGAGGCGGATATGGATGGAGTAGCGGGCTGCCTCGCTCCCCTCGGCGTACTTGTTGGCGATTGTTGACACTTCTTAGCGCAACCACCAGAGACAGGGTGTTAGGCAATCTCTGAGAACGGAGCCAGAAGTGCCTGGGGTATTTCTTATGTCTATTGGATAATTCTGCAAGCGCACAGAATATACCACTGTAGCACTTCACCTGAGAGTATTTCAAGGTATCGTTATTTATTTTTATCCCAAGGGAAAGCAATTGATAGAAATGTTAATAGAAAGAGATCCTAAAATCTATCTCAACTTAGCACAACTAGTGCAGAGGGGGTAATCGAAGTATGATAGGAAGGTGATGATTCAAAGATAACAAATGGAATACTAAAAGATAACTAGTGTAGTGTAACTAGGTGGGAGGACAACGAGTGAGAAAGGTTCCTGTGATTCAAACTTTACTCCTGTGATCTATCCTATCAAATGGACGAGATACACTAAGACTGCTACCTTACTTCCGGTGTGTAGGGGATAGGCGAGACAGTAGGGGATATAACCTCTACCCGAAGCGGCTATTCTCTTATGGGAGCCTATCTTTTAAGAACTTGCCTAAAATATATCGAGGGATACTAAGACTAGACAGGGCTGTCACCACCTGCTACCACCCACAAACAATCCGTGCGACAAGCGGCATTCAAAGGCAAGATCCAGTCTAAGCACCACGCTTACACTAAGCCTTACTACTCTAGCAGTGATCAAGGCAACTAGAGCACCCTTTAACAGGCGATGAACTACACACGTGAGCTGGTTACAGGATCACAATCTAATGCAAGCCGACCAAGTAATATGATAACCCACAACAATACTATTAAAGTAATGCACTAAGTCAAGACTCAGTAAAGTAAAGCAGGAATAATATATATTAAAGTAGATAAGTCTTACAGAAAGAGAAAGATACAAGAGCTATACCAGACTCTCCAGTAGACGACTCTGGAGACCCCGAGCGCAGCTCGACTCAACTCTAACTCTCACACTAGACTACAACTACTACTAAAGGTGGAACTACACTACTTCTTCACTTGTATCTTGAATGAATCATGTCTTGAGAGGGTGGATGCAGTCTCTATTTATAGGGGAGAGAGGGGAGGTGCCACGTTGGCGATCCGCGTGCTCCTTGCCTCTCCACCCTTGGATAAACTGCCCTTGAACCGCCATAAGATGGACGGTCGTGGTGATTTCAGCACATGGGAAACATGCTGGAAGGCAGTGGAGGCCAACCGACCTGGCTGGGCACTAGTGGGGTTCGGCCGACCCCCTATGGCAGGTGGGCCTAGCCAGGGTCTTCTAGAAGGAGTCCCTACCTGTCATGGAGTGCAGCAGTGGCCTGGTCCTACCTAGGGTGGTTCGGCCGAACCACCTCTGGTGAGTTGGGCCCACCACTGTGGTCCCCATCTGTCATTGATTGTCCCCGTGTGTTGGTTCCACTTTGGTTGAATGTTTGTCACGTTGAATCCTTGTGCTTTGTTTCTCCACCGTTGAATAGAAACACATGTTGATCTGATGGATCAAATGAGCTGGGTGGAGGGTCACATGGATCATGCCACGTCACCAGAGCTAGGTGGGCCCATGTAGGGTTTGACCGACCCATACATGGGCCCACCCTGGGCTCTCTTCTCTTCTAAGTGATGTTGTGCACCATTTCTTGATGTTTCTTAGCCTAGTTTGATCTTTGCTGCATTCACAAGCTTAAGAGTACAAGTGGAACTCGTTATTGATAAAATATGTTCATTCTATAGTTTATTCTCCCTTGAATCCGAGGCCTGTTGACTGGTGTTTGAATGTAGAATTTTAGGGTATATTCCACCGTCAACAAGATCCCCCAAGCTTAACCTTAACTCGCCCCTAGCAAATAATTAAACTTAGCCTCGGTGGATCAGGAGTTGCTACAATGTTCATATTTCAATAATACCATGTGTATAACTAAATACTTCTCTTTTGAATGAAAAAAATTGGCTATAAAAATTTCACCCATTTTACCTTAGTCCTTTATGGGGCTAGTGACCTTTCCTTTGCCTTAGGTGGTTGAGAGACAGAACAGTTTAACTTGAGCACTACTTTTCTCATTCTTTGCAAGTTTCATACTGAAGGTTTTAGCAATGTTTTGCAAAAGAAAACTTAATGTTCCTCATATGGTTCTCTCATGTCGCTCAAATGGTGTATGATTCCTTACCAAGGCACAAAGTAAATGTTGCCTTCTCTTTATCATCCTACTAAAAATGGCTTATGTGGAGCTTAAGGTAGGAATGAAGGGTATAGCATACTTACCTTGCATATGCTGTAGAGTCAAAGCTTGGATCCAAAGAGAGAAGTGTCATGCCCTTAGATCAAGATGTGCAAGTGTGTGAAAAATATGAACTATAATGCTCCTCTATTTGAAATTGTATCTCTCTCTAATAAATTTTAGAGACATGGCTATCATTTTTCTTCTTTTATTCATGACCTTAGACTTGCTCATTTTTTTTCTTTTCTATGGACTCTATTGTGTCCATTTTTCTTTTCATTTTGCATAGCCCTTTTGTCTCTTCTACCAAATTAACTAAGAGAGATATTTTAAAACTTTAACACATGGAGCATTTATTTGGTGAGAATGAAAGGCATGTTTTTATGTACTTCCAGTGTAGAAGCAGCACATGTATGTGGTGTGTACGTGATCTTGATCTTGGAGGCATGATAAGACTCTCAATAAGGGTCAACAAGACTTGACAAAACTCAATACAAAGCAAATAGCTTATATGGAAGGTTTTAAACATGTGTAGCATATATGGCTGTGGTAGAAATTTATCACCATTGAGGAACAATAAAGTTTTTATGGTTAAGAAATAAATCTCCAGTAATCATGCGTGCTTAGAATAATATTATAGCAGCTCTTGTTTTACCATATCATATCTCACAACAATTTAGACTTAGTTCTAGCACTTAGCATCCATAAAGTTTTCAGGTTCATGATGATTTTAGATAAGCCAAGTAATCCATACTCAAAGAAATACTAGGTTGTAAACTAGGCATTAAAGAAATATTAACAGAGCAACTATTCATCATTTCCAATGAGAAAGATTAACATGCTTGAACATGAAATATTTTTAGTGTTTTTAGTTTATTTTATTTAAATGCATTAAATGAAGAACAATATAAAATACTGAGATAGAATACTTACCTTGGTAGAGGAGAGAATCTCCCCCAAGCTTGCACTTTTGCAGTTATCTCACTGAGGTGGACGTGGCGGATAGTGAGGAGGATATTGCGGTGGATATGGTCGCGGAAACTGCTGTGGGTGCTGTGGGATATATGGAGGTGGAGGTATGTTGTGATGTGCATAGAGGGCAGCCCACTGTCTGCCTGTCTGCTCTTGAAAATTTTAGAGCTGCTGCTTGGTTTGTGCAGTGATGTTGTGAATGGCCTCATGGCCAGCCCGCAGCACACCAAACTGATGTGTTAGCAACTCCATGTCATGTCGATGGCTTCGTGCCCCTGCATCCTACATAGATGAGTAAGAAAATCTGGCACTTTGTGCCCCTGACCGGCGCCCTCCTCCAGAGCTGGAGGCTTGCATGGCATTTGAGCTGCCTGCATAGGTGCTGTCATCTTCTTCGGATGATTCATTACGCTGTGCAGCACGCGTTCTTGCACGGGTAGCAGGACCTGAAAAACTCCAACGGCCGCCTACTCTTGCAATGTTAGGCACTAAAGGGTGGCCCCCATATAGTTTTAATTCTGGGCATGGCAAAGTGAGTCTTGCATCGCTATTATGGAATTTAAATTCTATTGTTCCTTGGGGACCACCGGCAATAATATGAGCTTTTATGAAATATTCCTCACCCAAAATGGTTTTATGTGTAGGTATGTAATCATTAAACCCATTTAGCAGTTCAAGGTAGCTACACATTTTTGTGATGATGGATGTGAAATCAAATGATCCACTTCTTGATGGTGCAGAAATCCAATGCTCTACCATGGCTTTTACAGGTGATACTCGGATTTTATATACCATGGCATACATTATTCTTAAATCAATTTCTCTCACAGGTCTCACATCATCCCGGGGAAACAAAGTGATTCCTAGCCATCTATGCAAAAATCGTAGTGTGGGGTTGCAAATGTGACTACTGCGCGGTTTCGCCATTCTATTTTTCCAGTTATGTCATGCCAAAATTCAAGTTTATTGATCCTACGAGTAGCAGATTCTAAATTTGAGGTGCAGTTCATGAAGCCTACGCAAGCACTAAACTGGTCCCAAGTAAGATCATAAGCTTGATTAAACAGGCGAAAATAGATGTTGTCTCTAGTTGCTTTTACTGTGCACAAAAATTCTAAAGTGAGACTCTTGCTACCTTGGTACCTAGAAAAATCCCAGAATTCACCCCATCCTATTGCACCAAAAACATCAAAGAACTCCTCATACATACCTGTGCGTTGGAGGAGTCCTAAATCAATTACCTTGGTGTGTTCAAAGTTGCGGTTGCGGATGGAGTTGAGGACGAGAAGTTCTTGCGGAGTGACCCAAATGCCTATTTCTTGGTCTTGAGTTCTAACAGGTTCTTCCTCTTCTTCGGATTCTTCATGATCATAAGGAGGTTGTCCAACATTTTTCCGTGTTGTTGCTTGGCTCAGTTGCCTCAGACAAATATTCATCCTGTGACCCTGAGAGTTGTATCTCAGTGTCATGGGAGGATGATCGTCGCGATGAACTCCCGCTCAATGCTGAGCGCACTTTCTTTGCTGCGGCCTTGAATGGTTTCTTCATATTTGCACAAAACAAAGAGACAAACCAAACTTCGGATGATGGGGGTTAGATTAATTGAACATTCTTACCGGATGATTACCTTCGTCGACTCCCTCGGATGATGAACACTTGAGGAACAAAGATGAGAGAAGAATATGTTTGGGTTTTCTTTTTGAAAAGGAAAAAGTCTTGTTGGGAGGTGATAGAGAGTTTAGAGTGTCGGAGTGCTCTGCTGGTGGTTTGGTTGGAAGAATGAGCTCACGAGCATGGGAATTAAATGGAGAAGGAAGCAGAGGTGCAGGGGCACTTGGCCTGGTTCGGCCGACCCCCTTGCTGCCTGACTTCGTGCAAATAATTGGAGGGGCTTCTAGTGTGTCAGAAGGAGAGAAAGATAGAGTGATTTAATGCCACTTAGTGGGTCGGCCGAACCCTGTCCACTCTCCAGTTGCGCCTAAAATTTGAAGAATCTAGGACACATTGAAATGGCCAAAAGTTGGAGTGATGGGTGGCCTAGTGATGGTTCGGCCGAACCCATCCTCCTCTCCATTTTGGTGCCAAGTGAAGGCATGGTGTCGGCCATAGGTTTACAGGCTGATGGAATGGTCTATTGTTGCCTGGTGAAACATCAACTTTTCTCTCCTTTGGATGCTTGCTCATAGAATCAATTCTTGAAGTGAATGATGAATGAAACAAAGGGCCAAAAGAGGGGGCAAGCCATGACCATGGCTAGTGGATCTTTGCTCATGAGATGCTTCACGGGATAGCTCAAGTGATTGCTTTGTTTGTTCTCTTAGCAAAAGTGATTTGCTTAAGGAGTTGCATGAGTGGTATTGGGGAGAGTGGATGGACAAAGTTTGCTCTCAGCCCACTCATGGTTGCTATATGCATTTCTTTCGTAAGAATTTTGCTAAGCAAGAGAGAGAAGATCTAGCTCTAAGAGTGCAAGTCGACAGATATATGTCTTTGCAGCACTTAATAGGGCAGCTCACATGGGGTTTGAGTAGAGCAAATTAGCACTAAAACTTGTGAGAGCACAGAAGAGTGATCGAGGAAAAATCCAAGGTTGCATTTCTAGCTTTAAATGATCAAGATTACATGTAATATTTTATGATGTTATCGTGCATGGGACATATCAGAGCATGGCATGGATTGAGTTGGAGAAAAGATGGCAGATGGGTGACACCATGATGGGGTTCGGCCGACCCCACCATGGGCCCCACCTGGTGTCAACTTACTTAGCAGATAAAAAATTGATTATTTTAATATTGAGCTTAATTATTGATTGACAGAATAGGGGTTGGAGATAAATCAAGTAAATAAAGGAAGTAAACTTTAATTAAATGTTAGTGTACTTACCTTAATGGAAGAGTTGATCCTTCAAGTCCTTGGAGTAAGACCATCTCCTTGGGCTGGTGTAGAAATTTTCTTTGGAGGTGTTGCCGGTTGTACTACCTTTCTCTTCCATACTTGCTTGCTCTTTACTCGTGGTTGTGATTTAGGGCTTCTTCAAGTCTTTTACGATAGCAAAGGCATGAATTTCCCGTAGCATGATCAATGAGTATTGCTCAACCATTGGTCGGAATTTGAATGTTTCCAGGGTCCCATTGATTGTGAATTGAATTTCCCCAGCTTCCAACATCAATGTGTGCATTGGCGGTGCTGAAGAACGGTCTCCCCAAGATGAGTGGAGTCTTCTCATCTACTTCCATGTCCAAGACCACGAAGTCCACGGGGACAAAGAATCCATGTATCTTGACGTGGATGTTTTCCGCTATCCCCGCTGGGTAATGGACTGATTGATCCACCAGCTGCAAACGTATTGATGTAGGGGACAAGATAGTATGATTGAGTTTGTCGAACACTACCTTTGGCATGACGCTGACGCTTTCTCCCAAGTCGCACAGTGCATGTTCAAAGTATTGTGTCCCAATGGAGCAGTCAATGGTGGGACACCCAGAGTCTTTCTTCTTGGTTGGCAGTTGGTTCAATATGGTCGCGCTGCATTCCTCCGTCAATTTAACAATTTCCGTTGTGGGCAGCGGGCTCTTATTGTTGAGGATATCTCTTAGGTACTTGGCGTAGGTGGTACCTGCATTGCGTCAAGTAATGAAATATGCACATAAAGGTGACGAATTACCTCGACAAAGTTCCTGAATTGTTCGTCGGTGGTTTGCTTTCTTGTTCTTGGGAAAGGTAGCAGCACATTGGTGTCATAATATTCGTGCGGGGCTGTCTTTCCTTGGAACTTGGTGTTGTCATCAGGTGCTGGCGATTCTTCTTCTTCATAATCATCTTTCTTGTCTTTTCTTGCAGCCTTCCCTGCCATGTTAGGATGTGGTGGATCGCGAGTGGACTTGCCTTCCCTCGTGATCACCGCTTTGACATTTGAAGTATTGCAAGTATTTTTAGGAGATGAGGTAGTAGCAACAAGATGAGCTAATTGAGATTCTAGCATTTTATTAAAACTCATTTGTTCTTTAACAGAAGAAGAGAGAGCATCCATTTTAGCATTTAATGTTTCAAGGGTCTTGTCATTTTCTATCAACTTTTTATTCATGCTTTCATTTATTTTAGCTTGATTCATGACAAGATCTTTCAATAATAATTGATTACCAAAATTTACCATACCTTGAAACTTGGAGTTCGACGACCATCTTCCTTGTTGAGGATATTTTGTATTGTTGTTGATGGCATCTATCTTCTCAGGATTTAATTTGGAATAAGATACACTACATACCTTATTCCATTGATGCTTGGAAGCATAGTGTTGAATGGCCTCTCGGTCTTTCTTGAAATTAACAAGTTCTTCCAACCTTCTTAAGAGGAGATCCATCTTCTCAGAGATTGTATCTACTTTATGGATGGTATGTGTGTTCTTCTTCTTGGATTGGAGTCGATCTTCATTCCACCCTTGATTTGTCACCATCTTTTCCATTAGATTCTTGGCTTGTGTGACATTAAGTGAAGTGAATGCTCCTCTAGCAGCAGTATCAAGGTGACTACGAGCTATTGGGGTTAGCCCATGGTAAAAATCTTGAATTAGGAGCCATTCTTGGATTTCATGGTGAGGACATTCCCGAATGTATTCCTAGAGACGTTTCCATGCTTCGGGAATCGTCTCATCCACTTGCTGTGTAAAGCCAGAGATCTTTTCTTGAAGAGCAGTGGTTTTGCCCATCGGGAAGAACTTCTTGAGGAATGTATTGGCACAACTTGTCCAATTGCCAATGTCTTCAGGATAAGCATGAAACCATTGTTTTGCCTTTCCGATCAAGGAGAACGGAAAAAGGCGAACACAGATGGCATCCATCTTGACTCCTTTTATGGCAATCGTGCCACACAACTCCAGGAAATTCTGGAGATGTGCATTTGCATCCTCATGGGGCTTTCCGCTGAATGGGTTGGCTTGCACTATGTTGATAAGGGATGGCTTGAGCTCAAAAGTGGCATCCCCCAAGCTAAGCTGCGGACCGGTGGCGACATTGTCGGCCGACGGTGCAGAATGCTCGAAGATGGTCTTTTGAGCCATAGCTTCCTAAGGTGATAGTGCAGAGCCTCCTTCCTTGAGTGGTTCCAATACCAAATCGGACCTCCAATCGGAGACTGAACGGTGTCGAGAACTCCTAGTGGATGTCTCTGGATTTTCTATTGCTGTGGCTTGAAACTGAAATCCACTCATGTATGCCTTGCTTCACAATAAAGAGAAACAAAGGTAAGGGTAAACCCTACTACAACTAATTGATACTAATTTGATGATAGGTTCCGGATTCAATCTTATTAAAATTTCTAGGCTATGCTTTCCCCGGCGACAGCGCCAGAAATGCTTGTTGACACTTCTTAGCGCAACCACCAGAGACAGGGTGTTAGGCTATCTGTGATAGCGGCGCCAGAAGTGCCTGGGGTATTTCTTATGTCTATTGGATAATTCCACAAGCGCACAGAATATACCGCTGTAGCACTTCACTCGGGAGTATTCCAAGGTATCGTTATTTATTTTTATCCCAAGGGAAAGCGATTGCTAGAAATGTTAATAGAAAGAGATCCTAAAATCTATCTCAACTTAGCACAACTAGTGCAGAGGGGGTAATCGAAGTATGATAGGAAGGTGATGATTCAAAGATAACAAATGAAATACTAAAAGATAACTAGTGTAGTGTAACTAGGTGGGAGGACAACGAGTGAGAAAGGTTCCTGTGATTCAAACTTTACTCCTGTGATCTATCCTATTAAATGGACGAGATACACTAAGACTGCTACCTTACTTCCGGTGTGTAGGGGATAGGCGAGACAATATGGGATATAACCTCTACCCGAAGCGGCTATTCTTTTATGTGAGCCTACCTTTTAAGAACTTGTCTAAAACACATGGAGGGATACTAAGACTAGGCAGGGCTGTCACCACCTGCTACCACCCACAAACAATCCGTGCGACAAGCGGCATTCAAAGGCAAGATCTAGTCTAAGCACCACGCTTACACTAAGCCTTACTACTCTAGCAGTGATCAAGGCAACTAGAGCACCCTTTAACAGGCGATGAACTACACACGTGAGCTGGTCACAGGATCACAATCTAATGCAAACCGACCAAGTAATATGATAACCCACAACAATAATATTAAAGTAATGCACTAAGTCAAGACTCAGTAAATTAAAGTAGGAATAATATATATTAAAGTAGATAAGTCTTACAGAAAGAGAAAGATACAAGAGCTATACCAGACTCTCCAGTAGACGACTCTGGAGACCCCGAGCGCAGCTCGACTCAACTCTAACTCCCATACTAGACTACAACTACTACTAAAGGTCGAACTACACTACTTCTTCACTTGTATGTTGAATGAATCATGTCTTGAGAGGGTGGATGCAGCCTCTATTTATAGGGGAGAGAGGGGAGGTGCCACGTCAGGGATCCGCGTGCTCCTTGCCTCTCCACCCTTGGATAAACCGCCCTTGAACCGCCATAAGATGGACGGCCGTTGTGATTTCAGCACATGGGAAACATGCTGGAAGGCAGTGGAGGCCAACCGACCTGGCTGGGCACCAGGGGGTTCAGCCGACCCCCTATGGCAGGTGGGCCCAGTCAGGGTCTTCTAGGAGTCCCTACCTGTCATGGAGTGCAGCAGTGGCCTGGTCCCACCTAGGGTGGTTCGGCCGAACCACCTCTGGTGAGTCGGGCCCACCACTGTGGTCCTCATCTGTCATTAATTGTCCCCGTGTGTTGGTTCCACCTTGATTGCATGTTTGTCACGTTGAATCCTTGTGCTTTGTTTCTCCACCATTGAATAGAAACACATGTTGATCTGATAGATCAAATGAGCTGGGTGGAGGGTCACATGGATCATGCCACGTCACCAGAACCAGGTGGGCCCCATGTAGGGTTCGGTCGACCCATGCATGGGCCCACCCTGGGCTCTCTTCTCTTCTAAGTGATGTTGTGCACCATTTCTTGATGTTTCTTGGCCTGTTTGATCTTTGCTGCATTCACAAGCTTAAGAGTAGAAGTGGAACTCGTTATTGATAAAATATGTTCGTGCTATGTTCATTCTCCCTTGAATTCGAGGCCTGTTGACGGTGTTTGAATGTGGAATTTTAGGTTATATTCACCGTCAACAGCGATGCACAGCATCTCGGTGATGGAGTTTGGTCTGCTGCGGTATAGTTTCCTCTGGAGCTCCTCGTCAGGTCGGAGGCCACATATGAAAGCGGAGATGGCCTTAGCATCCGTGATGCCTGGAATGTTGTTCCTGGTCTCTGAGAAGTGCCGAATATAATCCCGCAGCGATTCTCGTGATGCCTGCTGGAGCTTCTGAAGATCGAACTTTGTGCTTGGCTGCTTGCAGGTGGCGCTGTAGTTGTTGATGAACTGCTCCTTCAGCTGGTCCCAAGTGTCGATGGAGTTCGGCTTCAGGCTCAGAAGCCAATTATTGGCAGATGCATTGAGCATAACGGGCAAGTAATTCGCCGCGACGTCGGAGTTCCCCCCGGCAGCTTTGACCGCGATCTCATAGACGGTAAGCCACTTGGTGGGATCAGCGGTGCCGTCGTAGGTATCGACGCCGACGACCTTGAAGTTCGGCGGCCATCGTACCGCCTGGAGTTCTGTCGTGAAGGGAAGTCTAGGAGCGTTTTTGTCGTTGACCGGAGGGCCGTGCGTTTCATCATACTCCTTGCGGCGCTCGGTCTCTGCTGAGTGCCTAGCTTCCCTCTAATTCTTGATGCGCCCTCGGAGATCTTTGGTCTTCAGCTTTTCACGGAGGTCGGACTGATTCACCTCCTGGTCCTTATCTTGGCAATGACGTCTCCGGCCGCCACGTGAATGGCCACCATCATCGTGAATAATCTCGGTGGCCGACGCAGTGGAATGCGATGGAGGTGGTAGCTGGCGTTCTTCGTTGATTTGGACTTGGGCAGCCTGGAGGTAAGCCGTAAGGCACTCCACTTCAGGAGGCAGGGCCAGTCTTTTGGCCTCTGCTATCACGACGGTGACGTTTACACTTGGGGTCTTGTAGACCTAGTGTTTCCTGACCAGATCAAATTCTGGCTCCAAATTCCGCACGGTGCCCTTCCTTGCCTCAGCTTGCTGCTCGCAACGCCGTCTTCGGTCGGCGTTTCTCCCTTCGCGGGCTGCTCGGGCTTCTTCAGTTTCGTTCGGGGGAGGAGAGCTGTCGTTGCTGATGGCGAGGACGGGCCCGCCAATGAATTGACCAGTGGGAGGAGGCAGATCGGTGAGATCGCCGCCTTCCTCATCGTCGTGGTCGGAGCGGTCGTTGTCAGCGATGATGAAGCTGGAGCTGGTGCCGACGTGATCTGGGGAGGTGTGATCGGAGGGGTGCTGTAGATGTGCGAAACTGGAGGCCGCGTTCCGCAGACCGAATGGCATATAGCTACTCGGGAGGTCGTGGTCGGAGGCCCTCGGAACCGCGACTGCTCGGGTTCGCAGCTCGACGATACGTCCCTGAGGAGTGACGGTGATGGCCAGAGTCATGTTCTGGCGGAGCAGAGAAGGTCGCCGCGCCATTGATGGGCGCTGAAGGCGGTCTGCAGTTGACTCCAAGATCTGAAGACTCTCGAACAGGCCTTGGGAGACCCGATCTATAGATCTGATCAGGTCGTCGTTGTCGATGGTCTTCTGGATGTAGCATGGCAGCTTTCTTGCCGGGGTGGAGGTTGCTGGAGGAGTCGAAGTAGATGCGATCTGGACCGTATCCAGGATCTTTTCTTCATCGTCGAGACCGGTGATCCAGGTGATGGATCCCACCGTAAAGATCTGGCCCGGCGTTGGGAGCTCGATGGAGCTTGAAAAAATTACCTTGTTCGCCATGGATCGGAAAGCACACCCCCTACCTGGCGCGCCAACTGCCGACGGAATGCCGGCGATAGTCTACCGAGGGGTATGCCCAAGGTAGTAGATTGATCAGTGAAGGTGCGCCTAAGACAAGCAAGAGGCATGCTGGAGGCGTGAGACACGAGATTTATACAGGTTCAGGTCGCCGCGAGGCGTAATACCCTACATCCTGTGTGTTGCTGTATTGTATTGCTAGTAGATGAGTTGAGTTGAGGGGATCCCCTGCCCGCCTTATATAGTCTGGGGGGCAGGGTTACAAATCGGTTTTACCATGTATATCAGATTACAATCCTAGCCAAACAAGGAAACTAATCGGCTAGATATTAGGAAAGCTATTTCCTTGACCGCCAAGACTTGTAAGCCGGCGGATGTGCGTGATCATCTGGAGGACATGCAGAAGACGTGTCCTTCGCAGTCCGGGCTTGATCGGATGACTCGGCCCATGTATAGACATGCGGGTATATGGGTTTATACCCCCACACTCTCCTACCGAGCACTTATATACCTATCGATCCTATCAACGGGAAGTGGACTACAGAGGACTCAACGTAGCTGTCACCTACGCGATCTACCACTATCCGGCTAATCAGGGGACATTCACAAGTAGTTATAGCCTAGACACCACGTCTACACTACCAACTACTACTTCAACCTAGGAGCTACCAAGATCAAAGCACTCAATACGAGTTGTAAACTTAAGAATGAATAAGATCAAATGCCTACTTGAATCAGAATGTTGAATACAAAAGTACCTCAGAACGCAGCTCCGGGTGAGGGAGCTGAATCCAGACGAATACAACTACGAAGAAGCTCCAACAGGTCGGGACTCCTTCGAATCTCTACTCATCTACTCTATCTCTCTAATCTCTTTCTTGATTGCTAGCCTAGATCTAATGGATATCTATCAAATGCTTCAGGCTCTTCAGCTCTTCATTTGGCCTCCTCCAAGGGGTCTGGCCCTCTATTTATAGTCCGGTGGGATGAATGCGTGCCGTCGGATCAAACCGACTTGACCAAGGGCCGAGATGACACCTCAAAGGTGGTGGAAGAAGACTCCGGAAGGCGGCGGGCAGAAACCCTAGGGGGGCACCGCTCGGCCCCCCTTAGGGCCGGCCGGCCCCACCACCTGCCAGGTGGGGCCCCAGTTGCTTCGGGTGCCTTCTACACTCTTCTATCTTGCCGATAACGTTTGTTTCCTTCGCGATCAAGTTTTGTGATAATTATGCACTTTAATCCTTCTTTTAACCTTTTCTGGATAATCCCCTGGAAAATATAAAATTCACCAAAACTCGTGGAAATTATTAGTAATAACCCTATTCTACTAGATATTCATGTGTAATGCATGGATAATTGATAATAAAATTTAGAGGTTAACAAGTGTCAACTGCAATCATGAGACACGGGCCTAATGAGTCGGGTGCTGATTTCATTAGGAGGTTCAAAGATGTCAGGAGACGGTGCTACTCTCTAAATTTACCTGACGACCAGCTCGTACAGTTGGCTATCGTCGGACTCCCGTCAGCGATGAAGGAAAAGTTAGCCGGCGCAGATTGTGAAAATTTGAGCCAGCTGTTGCAAAGGGTTACGGCAATAGAAGAGCAGCTGCAGAATCACCGGCGAGAGAGCCGTTTCAAGAAAAATGCTTTCTTCAACAGCAAGCACTCCAACAAGGACGAGGACTCTGCTGATGAGGTGACCGCCGTTGAGATGAAATAGGGAAGAAGGGCAACAGAAGTCCCCAAGACCAAGAGCAACAGAAAGCAGAATGATTTTGGGGGTTACAGTCTCGACCAACTGTTTGATTTTCTGGCAGAAAAAGGACAGATAGAGTTCCCGGTGGACTACACCGTGCCAAGTGATAGGCAGCTGAAGGGAAAAAGTTTATGCAAGTTTCATGCGAGAGATTCTCATAGCACCAATGATTGCTGGACCTTCAGGCAGCATATCCGGAAGGCCGCCCAAAAGGGGGTTTTAAAATTCGAAGGTGCCAAACCCACAGCTGCTAGGGGGAGCGCTCGTTTGGGCAGCCACAATATGGTAGAGGCATCAATCCCTAGGGGCAGGGTCCGAATCCTGACCTCTGAGAAAGCAAAGAAAGTGGCGATAGTTGATCCTGAATTTTAGATATCACTGGAACAGATCAAGGAGAAAGGAAAGAGTCCGCGCATGTTTGGAGGAGAAGCGGAGGAACAGAGCGCTGTGCCGCTGGCCATTTTCAATAGGCCCGCCAGGCATCGACATCTTAGAGCTTTGTATCTCGGGGGATACATCAATGGAGTGCAGATGACTAGAATGATAGTGGATGGTTGTTGTCGGTGCTAATTTTGGCGAGGCTAACACCGGCTAGTAAATATGTGTTTTGCGGTTGAGGCTACGGATGGTGTGCAAAGGGGGAACACAGGGATTATACTGGTTTAGGCCGAGCAAGCCCTACGTCCAGTGGAGAGGAGAGTCGTGTTGCCTTGCACCGGGGTGCTTGTAGTAGGGGGTTACAAGCTAGTCGAGAGAGGGAAGTGCTCCCAGGTCTCTTGTGAGTGTCTAAGTGTTTACAAGTCCTTTGCTGTGGGCGAGAACTTGGAACTTCTCCGTCCGTTCGTTCGTCCTCCTGTCGTCCTTCTAAAGCCGGTCTCTGCTCTCCCCTTTATAGCCGCAAGGGAGAGGCAAAGGCGGCTACGACGCTACCTATTAAAATAGTGAGGAGTTGCCATTCCCCGTTTGACTAGCTGCTGCCTTTTCTCCGTGTCTCCGGGGTATGGGTATGGCTATCTTGGTTCACGAGTTCCAAGGTAGAAATAGTCATCTGACTACGTCATGTCGTCAGCTCTCTGGGTTTTCTGGATATGGCCGTCGTGGTCCGCACGACTTTGGTGAGTTCACACCTGCCGGCTATCCTTCCGTACGATGTGACAAGAGGGTGAGTCACCTTGGGGCGTTGTTTCCCGAGGCTCGGGATCCTGAAGGCGTGCTCGTCCTTTCATGTGGACGGCGCAGTGGGCGTCTTTCCCGAAACGGGGCGGCGCACCGTGGACCATACCGTGTAGGACAGGTGGTATGGCCGTCAGGGGCGTGCGAATCACGGTCGCGTCGAGAGTCTCGCCCGACGGGACGGTGCTTGTAAAGTGGTCAGAGAGATCTCTTGTGGTCCAAGATTGCTCCGCTGACATTACCTGCGCCTTGGATGTCTTCGCGAGATTGCGCTCGAGGGGGATAGGGAAGCTCGGGCGAATCGGAGACTTGGGGCGCCGAGGATGCCGCTCTCCCGAGCTGGTGCCGCTCTCCCGTGCTCTCCCGAGCTCTCTCGAGGAGGCTCGGGCGAATCGGAGACTTGGGGGCCGAGGACGCCGCTTCCCGAGCTCTCCCGAGGAGGCTCGGGCGAATCGGAGACTTGGGCGCCGAGGACGCCGCCTCCCGAGCTCTCCCGAGGAGGCTCGGGCGAATCGGAGGTTTGGGGCGCCGAGGAGTGCTGTCCCGAGGAGGCTCGGGCGAATCGGAGACTTGGGCGCCGAGGACGCCGCTCTCCCGAGCTCTCCCGAGCTGGTGCCGCTCTCCCGTGCTCTCCCGAGCTCCCCCGAGGAGGCTCGGGCGAATCGGAGACTTGGGCGCCGAGGACGCCGCTCTCCCAAGCTCTCCCGAGGAGGCTCGGGCGAATCGGAGACTTGGGCGCCCAGGATGCCGCTCTCCCGAGCTCTCCCGAGGAGGCTCGGGCGAATCGGAGACTTGGGCACCGAAGAGGCCGCTCTCCCGAGCTCTCCCGAGGAGGCTCGGGCGAATCGGAGGTTTGGGGCGCCGAGGACGCCGCTCTCCCGAGCTCTCCCGAGGAGGCTCGGGCGAATTGGAGACTTGGGCGCCCAGGATGCCGCTCTCCCGAGCTCTCCCGAGGACGCTCGGGCGAATCGGAGACTTGGGCGCCGAGGAGTGCTGTCCCGAGGAGGCTCGGGCGAATCGGAGACTTGGGCGCCGAGGGCGCCCGCTCTCCCGAGCTCTCCCGAGGAGGCTGTCATTAGTGGAATGATTCGTGGGCCTCTGTAGACGCGGCCTTCGTGGGCTTCCACTGGCCTTACTTGGGCCAGGCCAAGTTGGGAATGAGCGTTTTTGCATGGAAGTTGGGTACCCCTAACTTTGGTAACCGACAGTAGCCCCCGAGCCTGTGGCGGAGTGAAGGCACTCCTCCACAGGTTCACGCTCGTTCTTCCTGTCAAAAAAGATAAAGTGTGGGTTGTTTTTTCCGGGGGGTGCGCACGAGCGCACCCGCCGGGTGTAGCCCCCGAGGCTTTGGAGGGATGATATATCCCTTCAAAGGCTTAGAATCGTGCTCGTTAGTCCTCGGGTGTTTTTCGATTTGTTTAGGTGGGTTGTTTCCTTGGAAGTGGAGCCCCCGAGCCTCCCACCGTGTTGGGAGATCGTTCGGTGGTCTTTCCAAGGTGCAGGGCAAGTTTCCGAGCCTCCGTTTTCGTATCGGAGATCGATCGGGTTCCTCCCTGTCTTTTTTAATTCGACCTTCACGCTCTTTTTTCGGGAAGAGGAAGGTTTGGTCCTACTCGACTTCCCGCTGGGGCACGAGTCGGTATTTCCGGTGAGCTACAAACGGGTTGGTCCAAGTGGAGGTCCGTGCCCTATTCGTTAAGGGTCGGCTAGTGGCCTGAGCACACTCCAATTATTTCCCGAGGTTCAGTTAGTGGATGTCGGGTCCCTTCGACGGGTCCCGAGGGCATGATGCCTCCCACGGAGGGATTCCACATAACCGATTCACTACTGGGACTTGGACACAGCATGGGATGTCCCTTGTGACGTTCCGGGCGTCGGGATACTGGCCGTTTTCGTGACCCATCCACTAGCTGTCCCTAACTCGATTTCCCTGGGGCGACTGTTCGAGCCTCGGAGGGCCAGTCTTCGATCCCCTGGGAACGTAACGGGCGCCCGAGCCCGGGGTTTCTTCGTTGAGAAAATGTAGGTGGAATCGAGGCGCGCGGTTGTAATGATTTGGCTCACCTTTTGAGGCGCGAAGCCTGACGGACGCGACGGTTCGGCTCAGTCGAGGCGGTTTGCGTGCGCGGTGATGGCGGGTCTCTTCCAAGCCGAGGTCGAGCTCCCTCCTCTGAACCTGCCGTGAAGAAGAAGCGGGCCATAGTGCCCTTGTAAAAAGTAACCTTTCGGGAGTGGTTTGAAAGGAAACAAACAATATGGCCTTTCGTTTAACATTTATGTAAATTTTTGCTGGATGTTTGTTTCGCTTTGTTTTGTGCTTTTTTCCTTAGGCGTTTTTTCTTGCCGAGCCTTTGCCCGGGCCATCGAGCCTCGGGGGACGCTTTTCGGGTGTCGTAGCTTTAGTGGCATAGACGCAGCCGATGTCCTAGGAGCTTTGGCAGAAAGAATCCTTTAGAAAAGAAGCTTAGGTGTTTCCTCCCGAGCTTCCTCCCTTGGCCGAGCGTAGATCTTATAGGTTTTCTTCCGAGTGTGGGTTAGCCTTCGAACACGGAGTGGCGAGGGAAGATGCTATGGCCCTGGGGCATAAGCGGTCTCCGACTCGACCGGCTCTGTCTTCTGGGGCTTCCCTCATTCTTCGAATTCTATAAGTTCATGCTTGATTTTCGGAAGGAAGCGTGTTTTAGGGAGAAACGAATTCGACAAGTTTTGAAATTTTTGCGTTTCCAAAATTGTTTAATCTCGGGATAGTTCGGGGGTTTCCCCCGTCCTAGCCCCCGAGGGAGGGTCAGCCCTTCCGTAGCTTAGGCCGAGCCTCGCATTTACTGTGCGGTGAAATAAAGGGTCGCTTCACTCCCGAGTGTAGGCTCGGATTGAAAATCTAAAATCATGTTAAAAAGAGTAGAAGTCGGGTCTTTTCATCGATTTCAAGATTTTCAAAATAGTATAATGCTTGGAATCTTAAGGATAGAAGCGACGTAGCTGTTCGATGTTCCAAGCGTTGCTGTAGACCTCGCCGTTCTCGTTCGCGAGCTTTGCCGGGGCGTTGCACCTCGGCGACGATGAACGGTCCTTCCCACGGTGGAGTGAGCTTGTGGCGCGAAGTCCTCTGTCGTCCTGTGAACAATAAGTCTTGGCCGAGTGCCCATGTAAATATCAGACTTTGTGATGAAAGTTGAGGACTTAGCATTTTTAGGGATGCCGTAGCCTCGGTGGTGTAGACAGAGCCAGAGCTGTGCCAGTCCGACCCGAGGGGTTCCCGCTTTGTCGCGCACACAGCTAGGTATCTCAGAGAAGGCTCGAGTGAGATCGTTTTTTACTAAATTTCCCAAACGCCCGTCTCTCTTCTCGCACTCAGGCAAAATTCGCGAAATCTTTCTGGAGCGCAAGTTGACCCTCGGGCGGAGGGTGGTGAGTGGAGGTGCCGTAGCCCGGAGGCGTAGGCGATCTCACGGCTTGGCCAGCCCTGCCCTAAGAGTGTCCTTTTACTTCTTTGGATCTCGCAAGTTTTGCTAGAGTGCAGAAAGGAGTTCGGCGCGGAATTTTCGAAAAAGCTATCGAAAAGGCGCAGAGAAAATTAGATCGTCGGTCCCCAAGCGTCCACCCCTCGTCCCGTACTTGAAAAACCCCATGAAATTGCCTCAAAGCGTAAGTCACCCGTCGGATGGTGGGTGGTGAGTGGAGGTGCCGTAGCCCGGAGGCGTAGGCGGTCTCGCGGCTCGGCCGGCCATGCCCTAAGGGTGTTCTCTTGCCTGTTCGGGTTTCACGGATTTTTTCAAGAGTGCTGGAGAGGTTCGGACGTGAGGGAGGTTTCAGTTTAAATCTCAAAATTCGTGATAATTAAAGAACGCTTATTTATCGATTCCGAGACCACAAATATGAATAAAGCATGGAAGCTTAAGGGTAACTGTGACTTAGCTGCTCGAGCTACCAGCGTTGCGCTGGTGATGATCGTAGAGGCGGTGTCCCGCGCGGGGGGCGCCGGATTGGTCGGGTTGACGCGGATGCGCTTCCCCCGCCTAGTTCGGCGGGAGCGGCGCGTGGCACTCCCTCTGTTTCCCTGAAACAGGTGGAGGTGTCGCCGGGGTCCCTTTCCCAGCCACCTGCTGGGCCGGGGTCAGGATGATGATGGCTCGGGGCTCTGGTTGGGCGGAGGTTCATCTCGAGGCCAAGGACAGTGGCCGCGAACTCGAGGCTCCCGAACCGGAGCACCGCGCCAGCAGGAAGCACAGGGACGTTGGCTGCCATTCGCAACCGGGATCAACACGCAAAAGGCCCCTACCTGGCGCGCCAACTGTAGGTGCTAATTTTGGCGAGGCTAACACCGGCTAGTAAATATGTGTTTTGCGGTTGAGGCTACGGATGGTGTGCAAAGGGGGAACACAGGGATTATACTGGTTTAGGCCGAGCAAGCCCTACGTCCAGTGGAGAGGAGAGTCGTGTTGCCTTGCACCGGGGTGCTTGTAGTAGGGGGTTACAAGCTAGTCGAGAGAGGGAAGTGCTCCCAGGTCTCTTGTGAGTGTCTAAGTGTTTACAAGTCCTTTGCTGTGGGCGAGAACTTGGAACTTCTCCGTCCGTTCGTTCGTCCTCCTGTCGTCCTTCTAAAGCCGGTCTCTGCTCTCCCCTTTATAGCCGCAAGGGAGAGGCAAAGGCGGCTACGACGCTACCTATTAAAATAGTGAGGAGTTGCCATTCCCCGTTTGACTAGCTGCTGCCTTTTCTCCGTGTCTCCGGGGTATGGGTATGGCTATCTTGGTTCACGAGTTCCAAGGTAGAAATAGTCGTCTGACTACGTCATGTCGTCAGCTCTCTGGGTTTTCTGGATATGGCCGTCGTGGTCCGCACGACTTTGGTGAGTTCACACCTGCCGGCTATCCTTCCGTACGATGTGACAAGAGGGTGAGTCACCTTGGGGCGTTGTTTCCCGAGGCTCGGGATCCTGAAGGCGTGCTCGTCCTTTCATGTGGACGGCGCAGTGGGCGTCTTTCCCGAAACGGGGCGGCGCACCGTGGACCATACCGTGTAGGACAGGTGGTATGGCCGTCAGGGGCGTGCGAATCACGGTCGCGTCGAGAGTCTCGCCCGACGGGACGGTGCTTGTAAAGTGGTCAGAGAGATCTCTTGTGGTCCAAGATTGCTCCGCTGACATTACCTGCGCCTTGGATGTCTTCGCGAGATTGCGCTCGAGGGGGATAGGGAAGCTCGGGCGAATCGGAGACTTGGGGCGCCGAGGATGCCGCTCTCCCGAGCTGGTGCCGCTCTCCCGTGCTCTCCCGAGCTCTCTCGAGGAGGCTCGGGCGAATCGGAGACTTGGGGGCCGAGGACGCCGCTTCCCGAGCTCTCCCGAGGAGGCTCGGGCGAATCGGAGACTTGGGCGCCGAGGACGCCGCCTCCCGAGCTCTCCCGAGGAGGCTCGGGCGAATCGGAGGTTTGGGGCGCCGAGGAGTGCTGTCCCGAGGAGGCTCGGGCGAATCGGAGACTTGGGCGCCGAGGACGCCGCTCTCCCGAGCTCTCCCGAGCTGGTGCCGCTCTCCCGTGCTCTCCCGAGCTCCCCCGAGGAGGCTCGGGCGAATCGGAGACTTGGGCGCCGAGGACGCCGCTCTCCCAAGCTCTCCCGAGGAGGCTCGGGCGAATCGGAGACTTGGGCGCCCAGGATGCCGCTCTCCCGAGCTCTCCCGAGGAGGCTCGGGCGAATCGGAGACTTGGGCACCGAAGAGGCCGCTCTCCCGAGCTCTCCCGAGGAGGCTCGGGCGAATCGGAGGTTTGGGGCGCCGAGGACGCCGCTCTCCCGAGCTCTCCCGAGGAGGCTCGGGCGAATTGGAGACTTGGGCGCCCAGGATGCCGCTCTCCCGAGCTCTCCCGAGGACGCTCGGGCGAATCGGAGACTTGGGCGCCGAGGAGTGCTGTCCCGAGGAGGCTCGGGCGAATCGGAGACTTGGGCGCCGAGGGCGCCCGCTCTCCCGAGCTCTCCCGAGGAGGCTGTCATTAGTGGAATGATTCGTGGGCCTCTGTAGACGCGGCCTTCGTGGGCTTCCACTGGCCTTACTTGGGCCAGGCCAAGTTGGGAATGAGCGTTTTTGCATGGAAGTTGGGTACCCCTAACTTTGGTAACCGACAGTTGTGCTGCTATTAACCTAATGCCGTTCAGTGTGCTCCGTGAGCTCGGCAAGGTTCCAGAAGACCTGGCAAGGACTGGTATAAAGGTTAGAGACTTCAGTGGCCAAATAACCCCGACTCGGGGGGCAATTGATGTCGACTTGAAGGTTGGGAAGAAGGCTCTGACGACCACCTTCTTCGTCATTGATGCTGTGAGTACGTACAGTGTGCTCCTTGGGCGCGATTGGATTCACGCCAATTGCTGTATCCCTTCTACAATGCATCAGGTTGTGATCCAGTGGCTTGGAGACCAGGTGGAAATAGTCGAGGTGGACAGCTCTGGAGTCGAAGCCATCGCCAATGGCATGCACAAAGAGGTAGAAAGATTTGGATATTTCTCAGGGAAAGTCAAGAATGGAGGCACCACCGATGCCAGTAGCGGCTGTAAACAGCCGATACGAGCAATCAGCTCAAAAAATTCTGTTTAATGGATAATCCGATAGATGGAACCGATGGGAAGCTGGGGCAAGGTTTCACAGCGGCTGATACATTAGAACAAGTGGACATTGGGCCTGGAGATAGGCCAAGACCAACATACATAGCCGTGAATTTGGAGCCTGGTTTCAAAAAGAAATTAATTAGCTTGTTGAAGGAATGCAGGGACTGCTTTGCATAGGAGTACTATGAGATGCCAGGGCTGGATAAGTCTATTGTCGAGCACCGATTGCCGATAAAGGATGGGTATCGCCCTTTCAAGCAGGCTCCTAGAAGGTTTAGATCAGAGATATTTGAAGGCGTCAAGAAAGAAATTGAGAGGTGTTGACATCTACTAACGTCGCCCAATATAACTTTATAACTTTTAACACTTGGGACAAGATTAGAAAATGTATGGTAATCAATTAACTGATCATTAGCAATCTATTACCAACATTCTTTAGCATGAACTGGGTTGTCAATCCTAATTATATATGCTAAGAATAAATAAAGGTTTTACATATTATTCCATGTGACTAGGCAGAAATATAAATAAATATAAACTAAGAACAATTCTGCAAGTGGACAGATAATTATACCATTGTAGCATTTTACCTAGGAGATCTATCAGGTTGTCGATTTATATTTATACCACTGGGAAGGACTAGGATAAACTACAACTATTATATTGATAGCAAGCATATACAAAGAATAAGTGAAATTAGAAATGTCATATACTCTACTTATAACAGGTAGAGGTCACAAGATAATAAAGATAAATAGGGTGATAAGTATGTTCAAGCATCATTAATAAAGACAAACATCAGAGCACTTTTTAGTCATAATAATAGCTAGCCAATGGATAAACTAAGTAATTAATATCTAAGGTAATTCTATAACTACGTCAATGAATAACTTTAACTAGTGCAATTACATCTAGCAATCATTGTCAGATTAGTCCTATATCATGATCACAAGCAAAGGGCATCATCTAGGAAAGGTGTGAAACAGAGTCATCACCCAACTTCTCGACCGTGCCTGCTCGCTTACATACGGCGGGTGGACTACAGAGGAATCAACGTAGCTGTCACCTACGCGAACTGTAACACCCCAAATTTTGCTAATTTTGAAATAGAGCTAAATTGATTTGATTTTGTATTCTTGAGCTCATCAAAACATAGGAAAATTAAAATTTTTCATTAAGTTAAAAATCCAGCTAGGTTTTAGCAACATGGTTGTGCATTCATGCTCTTGCATATGATTTATTTTGGTTGAGTGATCATTGCCAAAACTCAAAATGATTAAAAATGATTTAATGATATGAGTGAGTAAAGTTTTCAAAACACGTTTAGTAAACGATCTTTTCTGCGTGTCTCTGTGTCTATCTTCAATCAAATTCCTTGATTTCTAGCTCATATCATTCAGTCAGAGTTTATCAAAACCTTTTCTTCAGCTCTAAATCACTCTTTGGTGCTCATCATTCATCAAATTATCTCTAATAACTTCCCGGGAATTTTTTTGGCTTTTTTTGGACCTTTCTCCTATTTTTCTGCGAGCAAAATCTAATTTTTAGATGCTCCAAAATATCTTCTCATGATGTCCAAATACTTTATTTAGATTTATCATGTTCCAAAATGTCTTCGGAAATTTTTCCATAATTTTTGGAGCCTTTGGAATATTTTTCGCACACTAAATACTAATTCTAGACTTTTATAGAATTATTTTATTTGTGAAATTATTCAATTCCGAAAATAATAAAATCTTTCATTGTTCTCCGGTCCACAAAGCCCATGAGCAATTATCCTAATAAATCTCTTTAGCCCATGCATTATTTACTAACGGGGTTTAATAATTAATTAGGCCCATTAGTAAAGGTGGAGGGTGCAATACCAATTAATACTATATTGCTAATTGATGTTGGTGTGAGAAGTTTTCCTTCCTATATATATCGGCCAACCCCTTGAGCAAATCACACCAATGCTATAGAAAGGAAAGCCCCTCGTTTGGGAATTCTGACGTAGCAAATTGAATTTTCCCAAGTTCCCATCCGACATTTTCAGCTCTCGGCACCAACGCCCTCATCGATTTTGTTGGTGCCGTCGTTCATCTGTCGCTGGAGCTAGCATGTTGCCGATGCCATTGTTCTAGTACCGATTCGTGTTGCTCTCGAGTGTTGCTGCCAGGCCATACGACGGCCATGTACCAGTCCATCTGCGTCCTCCCTACCGCGGCACTAGTTGAGAAATCTAGCAGCACAGCACGCAGCAGCAAGCCACCACCATGGTCTGCACGTGTCCAGCAACATGAAAAAGATGATCGAAGAAGACGAGATAGAGGTATCTACGGTTTGCCATCAATCTTGTAATTTTCGCCGGTTCTTTGTTTTAACTCCGAATTGACTCGTTCAGATTGTGTTAGATTCATGTTTACACTGTCTACATATTTACACTTTTATTAGATCTGTTTTTAACTTTTAAAATTCGAGATTAAATTTAATCTATTATTTTATTAAAGTAAAACTTGTTTAATTCATAATTTCCCCGTTTGAACTCCGATTTTCGTGAACTTTATATCGTTGGAATTGTAGCGACGCGTAGATTATTTTTATAAACTTTTCAATCTGTTTTTATACTGTTGGTGTACTGTTTCTAATCTAAATCTTGTTTGCTTCGTGTATGATTGTCTCGATGATTGTGTGGTGATTTTATGATCGAGTTCAGACGGTGAGCAATACGTTGGTGATCAAGAGTACTCCGTTGAGGATCCAAATTCTCAGGATCACTTTGATCAAGGCAAGTATAGCATGGACCATCCTTGTTGCCTATTCACCTTAATCACTAAATTCATGATGCATGTGTCTACCTTGGCAACCATAGTGTTTATTCCTAGTTTTGATCACTTGATCCTTGTTACCTATGAGATTGCATTTGAGTAGTGATGCTAGTGCTTGATGGTGTCATGATCTTATGAACTTGATTAATTAATTATGAAATAAAGGTTAAAAGATGCTTTTTAGCAACATGGACTAAGGACTTAACTGTAAGTATGACACCGGGACTTACAGCGCAACCATGAGGGTCATATGGCTCTGACTTTAGTTAAGTATGAAGTTACTTTCTATCATGTTGTTAATCTTGAAAGGTTCCTTGCCGAGCTGGTTGTTTTGCGGCTCCTGTCTTTGTGCGTACTGCTGCGTGTGTGTGCCACTAGAAGGAGGGCTCTACCACCCCTTGCCATTGCGCCCGGATTGATTAGTGGCATGTTAGGAAGGCTTTTGAAAGACTTCATAGTGTACCCTGCCGCACTTCCTTGGTGAGGTGACATGGGAGTCATGACCCTTGGCATATGGGAATCACGACTTGTGGTGAAAGTGTGCAACCTCTGCAGAGTGTAAAACTGATATATCAGACGCGCTCACGGTCACGAGCGGCCTTGGACGTCTTACAGGAGCTTAACTAATTTAATATTGATTTATTTAGAGTTTCTATTGATGTTTATTCCATATTAATTATCATGTTTATATGATCATGCGAATCTTATTTCCTTGGTATATTCTGTTGCTGCTACTCAAAATGCTAAAACATGATCAACTAAAAGCAACCGCTGTCAAACCAGTGTCTTGCCTTATTTGAGCCTCATAAACCCATGTTATTCTTGTTGAGTACGACATGTACTTACGTTTGCTTTATTTTTCATATTTGGATAAAAATCCCGGATGGGTAACAGATGACTATGAGGATTCTTCTGAGGATTATTAGGATTGTGTTCACCAGTCAACTATTCCCTGTGGATTGGAGATTCCGCGAGAGAGTTATCTATATTATTCCGCTGTTATTAATGTAAAGATTCTGTGATATTATTCATTATATATTAAACCTTATGATGGTACTATGTAATTTGTCACTTATGTGTGTGATTGATCTCTGGGCGCACATAAGTTGGTTCATTCAATTTTATCCTTAAAATTGGGTGCGACACGAACTACCACACGACCCGGCACATCAGGGTGCACTCGCAGATAAACGAAATATCTAGACACCACGTCTACACATTGTTCATCATCTACCTAACGATCGATTGGATAAACGCTATACGAGCAATTACATGAATTCAATAAGATCAAACCAACTATACTAGACATATAATTAAAGTAGACAAAGACTAATGTAATCAAGAACATATGAACTATTAAGAACAATGTTTCCCTAATCATAATGAAGAATACAATAATAGAGAAAGAACTAGAATTATACCGAACTCTGCGCTCCAGACGATCGCCGGGGCTCCAGATCCCGCCGAAGAACTAGATCTCCTCTACTCTCTAATCTAACTAGGCTAGAACTATGAACTAGAAGGCTCTTGATGAACTAGTAGGCTCTTGATGGCTTGAAGACTTGTTGCCTTCGATGAATGATTGATTGATGCCTCCAGGGGGTCTGCCGCTCTATTTATAGCCCGGTAGGATGAACGTGCGCCGTAGGATCAAACCGACTTAAACATAGGGCCGAGATGACTCCTAAGAGGCGGCGGAAAAAGACTCCAGAAGACGGCGGCGAAACCCTTGGGGGGCGCCGGCCGGCTCCCCCTGGCCAGGGCTTGGCCCCAGTTTGCTTCGGGTGCCTTCTACACTTTTTCAGGGTCTTCGTGATGATGTTTCCTTCGCGGTTATATTTCGTGATAATTACGTACTTTAATTCCTCTTTTATGCTTTTCTGGAATAGTCCCTGGAAAATACAGAACATGCAAAACTCGTGGAAACTGTCAGTTAAAACCCTAGACTAGTATGTTTTCATGTATCCTTTTGTGTCTAAAGTTCTAATAAAAGTTGATGTTATCGACCGTCAACAAGAGGCTGTTAGAAGCTAAGTTTATACGGCCATTCTAGTACGCGGAGTGGATATCAAACATTGTCCTTGTGTACAAGAAAAACGGCAAGATGCGGGTGTGCATTGATTTTCGGAATCTGAACAAGGCGACTCCTATGGATGGATACCCGATGCCAATAGCCGACATGCTAGTCGATGCTGCAGCAGGTCATCGGGTTATCAGTTTTATGGACGGCAACGCTGGTTGCAACCAAATCTTTATGGCCGATGTTGACATTCCTAAAACTGCCTTCAGGTGTCCAAGAGCCCTCGGGTTATATGAGTGGGTAGTCATGACGTGCGGCCTAAAAAATGCCAGCGCTACATATCAGAGGGCAATGAATTACATCTTTCATTGGCTGATTGGCAAGATTGTCGAGATATACATTGATGGCGTGGTGGTAAAGTCGAAGAGCTACAGAGACCACTTAGCCGATTTGCGGGGGACCTTGGAATGCACTCGGAAGCACGGATTGAAGATGAACCCCAATAAGTGTGCACTCAGAGTGTCAGCTGGTCAGTTTCTGGGGTTCATGGTGCACTGGAGTGGCATTGAGATTGGTGAAAAGAGGAGAAAAGCAATCGATGATGCAGTACCTCCAACAAACAAGAAAGAGTTGCAGTCGTTGCTTGGGAAGATCAATTTTATAAGAAGGTTCATATCCAATCTATCGGAGAAGGTGTTGCCATTCTCACCACTTTTAAAGCTAAAGAATGATTAGGAGTTCAGGTGGGGCGACATGCAGCAGAAGGCCTTCAAAAGTATAAAGGAGTATATAAAGTCTCCTCCTGTGATAGTTCCTCCGAAGGCGGGGAAGCCTTTCAAGCTATATGTGACGGCCGAAAGTCACACGATTGGCTCGGCCCTTATGCAAGAGTTTGAAGGCAAAGAGAGAGTGGTCTTTTATTTGAGTCAAAGATTGCTAGATGCAGAGATGAGATACTCTTGCTGAAAAGCTGTGTCTATGCCTGTAGTATTCATGCACCAAGTTGAGGCATTACCTGCTGATGGCAAAGTGCGTAGTGGTGTCTAAATCAGATGTCATCAAGCACATCTTGTCTATGCCAATTCTAAATGGGAGAATCGGCAAATGGATTCTTGCGCTGTCGGAATTCGATTTAAGGTTTGAGTCAGCCAAGGCAGTCAAGTGGCAGGTAATGGCAGATTTTGTGACTCAGCATCATGGAGGCCAGACAAACTACTCTGAGGCAATGCCATGGACTATGTTTTTTTATGGATCCTCATGCAAGCAAGGTGGAGGTATCGGCATTATTCTAATTTTGCCTCGAGGACGACACTTCGAGTTTGCTTATCAAATTGGTCCTACGGTGACAAGTAACCAAGTGGAATATGAAGCTATGCTAAAAGAACTTCAGTTTCTACTTGAGGCAAAGGCCGTAGTTATTGAGATATTTGAGGATTCATGTCGCACCCGGTTTTCCAAAGAATACCAAGCGCTAACTATATGTGTGCCCAGGATGTCCACAAGACACATATAGTGACAAATATGGAGATTATCAAAGAACAATGCTTTATTACATATCGAGACATAGTTACAACAAGGCTTACATCTATTACAAGAGCATAGCGGAAACTATTCTATATCTTCTCATCGGGTCTCCATACTCCACAAGGACAGTTGACTGGGGGAGCACTCGCCTAGTACTCATAGAAACTCCTTTGGAAACTCCTCACTCGATCCACCATCTGGTACCCATCCGGGATTTTTGTTGATTGTAAAGCAAGCGTAAGCGCACCATGCTTAACAAGTATAACAAAGGGGTTCATGAAGACTCAAAGGCTTGACACTGTTTGACTGCGGTTCGCAATTTTAAGTTGATCAAATTTTATTTATCTCAATTCTACTTTTAGTACGTAACCCATCCCAGTTGAAAACATAATTGAATTAATCATATCTATTCTTTAAGGTAAACAAGAAACATTAATCATGAAGGATCCAGGCCGCTCATGTCCGTGAGCTCGGCTGATATATCAGATTAAGAATCCTGCAGAATTTGTACAACTTTACCCGCCGAGTCATGATTCCCATATGCCAGAGGTCTGTCGACCCCATATCATCTCCTCTATGGAAATGCGGCAGGGTTTCATTACGAAACCTTTCACTAGGCACCCTAATAAGTTAGTGGCCGCGAGGTTTCACTGGCAAGTGTGCACAGACGTATCCTCCTCAAAAACCAAAACATGTGTAAAGTGGTCACAGCACAATACACGAGGCAGGAACATCCATGACCCCACGAGGCACCCCCCTCTTGCGCCTTTCGGTAACCGCTAACAAGCTAGAGACACACTAGTTATATGATTAAGACCAGAGCCATTTAGTCCTCGGGGTTGTACGGAACCTCCTGGGTGGCCGCTTCAGGATTAATCCCTAATACCTTGTTGCTAAAAAGCATCATTTTACTCACATTCCATATACCATTAATCAAATTATTAGTTATTTTGGTTATGCGCGGCAGCATCTATCCAATATGCAAAACCCATTCCCATTGGTGACAAGGATATATAGATCAAGTAATCTATGGACAACGTCTAATGGTATTTCAAATTAAACACATGCATATGTATGAATCATAGATGTTCATAGGTAACAAGGAAGCCTTTCGTTACACTTGCCTTCCAAATGCTTGCTCAAACTCTTTGATTTCCATCCTTGCATAGCTCCTCTTCTATGGATCGCAACAACCAGTACAAGCACCATAATGAAACCTAGAAACAATACACCAATCATTACAAAAATAAGACATAAAGATTTTAAAACACGTAGGGCTTGTAACTACTATCGCTTGAGCGCAAAAACTACTAAAATAGGAAATACATTTTAAAAGACATGAAAGTTCCAAGGTAGAAGTTGGATTGTATGATAAATGATAGGAATGGAATATATATGATGGATGTCGGTTTATTTGGAAGATTTGCAAAGCATAAGGATAAGTTCAATATATATATGATTGGGGACTTGTATGTAAGGTGGATATGCCATTGATAAGAATGAAGTGAATTAATGTGCTAGGATTGGTGGAAAAGAGCATATATAGGGACTAGACAAAATTGAATTAACATGGTCATGGTTGAGCCGAGGTGTGTGATCAAGGTTCATAACTAGAACACACCTTTGTGGTGGTGATGTGGTATAATTGAGTTGATATCACACGGCATGAATTGGACAAGTGGTTATGTTAATGATTAGCTCAAGAAAGGATTGCAGCCCTGAAAACAGGTCATGGCGATGGATGATATGTTATGATATTGGAAAGGAGATGGTTCTTTGGTTATAGGATATGGCAAGGCAAAGCCTGTGGCAACGATCAATAGGAGGCATACACTCTCTGAATTTTTGGGAAATATCTTTGGTGGGATCACGTGCATCTACTAAACACACTACCAGAGGGTTTGCTAAGATGGTCAAACATTTGACATGAAATGCGGTCACACACCGGTGCACCAAGTACGTGCACATCGGCGAACAACAGAAATGTTTAACAATAAAAGCATGGTATTTGCTTCACCAATAGATGGTCCACTTTGTGGGTTTGTTAGATACTATGTGGGGCGTGTTTTGGAAAAATAGCAAGTCTTTTGGAGCATTGTTGTGCCGGGGAATGCGATTACAAAACAGGGCAGCATGCTGATTTTTGGACAGCAGGAGTAGCAGGTAGTATGTCATTGATAACACGATCAACGTGGCACTTATGAGTAAACCAATTTTCAGAGGAATGTGCAAGGATATGAAACATATTGTGGTTGAAAGGTTTGATTATTTGGATAGTGGGTTAGTGGGGAACGCGATCACAATACGAGACTGTGTGGAAGTTGGCATGGCAGGAACAACGAGCACGGCAACATCAATATCTCCAATATCAAAGATCCTATGGATGATCCATCTTGCAAGGACATATGCAGGAATGTGACACAAATTGTGGTCGAAGGGCTTGATTACTATAGTGGCGAATCACTAGGAATGAGCATGCCAACCAGCAGGACTGTGGCTGCGAGGCTGTAGGGACAGCAAGCACAAAAATGATAATATCTCTTTTATTGGATCCTATGGCCACGAAATTTCTCAGAGGTATGTGCAATGATGATATATACACTATGGTAAAAGGGTTTTATTATTTGCACAAATGGTTAAAGGGAACTTCTCTGAAATTCAGAGGTGCATCGCTGCTGAAAACAGCAGAGACAGGGAGCACAGAAAAGATGATACCTCTTTCATCTCAGCTCCTATGACAAAACCAAATTGCAGGAAAATGTGTGACTTCAATATCTATATCATGATAAAAGGGCTCAATGACCGGATGACATGAACTCAAGGAAAGTGCATGCCAATCGGTAATAGTGCTGCTGCAAGGACGCAGGAACAGTAAGCACGATAACATGAAAATTCTTTGCCTCGTGGCTCCTTTGGCCAAATAAATTTTCAGGGACATGTACATGTATATGACACACATGTGGATCAAAGGAATTGCAAAAAGGAGATGTGGATTGATGGGAACATGCTTGGCAACCAGCAGCAATGCTGCTGTCTGCGAAAGACAAGAATACATTCACGGTGAAAAATGCATCAGAGATATATCCCACTCGAATTAAGATGATAAAACTCTGCTATAGATCAACATATAATATATAGGGGAACATGTGGTTCTCACATTGGGGTTAGGAACAGTTGGACAGGAGGGTGATGGCAGGCACAATCGACAATTGGTAACGCCATGATCTGCGATCAACGGTGCAGCACCAATTTCCACTTCAGAGATTAATCAAAGTGATATATGAGAGAGCTATGAGAAGCAAAAAATGCGAGACGGAAGAGGAGGGACGTCCTCACCATGCCTTGTACAGAACCAGCGGCTATGACATTCTTATCCAACAGAATGTTTACATCTCGGTATGATGATAAACTGGGCTGCGATGCCTCGATTTGGGTCTTCCTGTGTTGCGAGAGAGATCAAATCAGAGGAGATGAAAGTAATGGTAGTGCAACAGGAGGAAGATGACACCTCTCACTATAGGGGCGGCCTCCACATGTCTTGCACAGAGAAGAAACGACATCTTCTGTCTTCTCCAATCGAAGGCTTTGCTGCTGGAGATGAGGACCGGAATGATAAGAGACTGATCGCAGCAAGGGCTTCCTGTTTTGGTGGAGTGAAAGGAAAGGGAATAGGGGAAGAGTGGGGGCGTCCATGGTAGGTATGGATGAAGGAGATGAGATGTGGGCTGCTGTTGTATGTGTCGAGAGCAAAAGTAGGGGGGGAGAGGACACATCTGTTTTATGCGTGAGGCAGAGAGAAGGAGTTACAGGTGCTGTTATGTGCATGCATGCCATTTAACAGAAAAGTAAAAACCGTTGGAGTGAAGAATTATGTTAAGAGGGGATTAAAGAGAGGTGTGGCCAATGTATTTCTGTTTTTGCATGAGAGTAAAGGGAGGAGGCACCACAGAGATAAGATGGGAGACTTCTCCACGTCAAGGAGGAGGAGGAAATTGCTATTTTCTGCATGGGCACATGCAAATGAAGAAATGGAATAAGGAGCAAACAAAGAATGAATGAGTGCATGTAGGCGTGAGTCCAGTAGGAGGAAATGGTCAGAGGAGCTGCTCTTTACTATGCATTTCAATAGAGAGTTAATAAGGGAAATTAGAGAGTGGAATTGTGATTAATATTGAGATGGGTCCAAGAGATTAAAGGAGGAAGCATCAGTGTTGTTATTTTTACATGAGAGAGTAGCAACAAGCAGCAGTAGGAAATGCATGTTGTCCTTTACACATATGTTTGAGCGGGCAGAAATTCATGGATTAAAGAGGAAATTTAAGGAGAGATGGGCCATTTGATTAAGGGAAGAACTAATATTGTTATTCTTGCATTGAGGAAGTGGAGGGTGACATTTCTACAGTAAAGAGAGGTGGAGGGGCTGGTTTCGGCTTGGTTCAAAATGTGGAGAAAATTTGGATGTGTGGGCCAAGCATTGATCCTTTAGCGAAAACAGAGAAGTGTTGGTTGTCATGATGGGCTAGATGAAAGCACACGCTCAACATAATTTAAGATTCATTTGTGTGGATGGATGAGAGATGGGAAAAGATTGGCCTGATGAATTCATGGACCACAAATGGACTGAGAGCCCTAGAGAGAAAATAAAGCAGAGAGAACTATCATGCTAGATTTTTGTGGGATAATGGCAAAATATTTGATTGGAGTTTTAGATATTGATTTGGCATTTTGGAAGATGAGGTAGGGATCAAACCTATGCATATTTGCAAAACATTTAAATTCATTTTTCAAACATAAACACTATGCAAAGGCACGAATGCAACAAACTGTTAGATTGAGTTGCAAAAATTCTAGAAACACACATTTTTCCACTATCTAGAATATCAACAACTTAACTAAAGTTGGAAAATTTTAGAAAAAATGATAAAACCTTTTAATATTGTTTAGTGTTTTCTAGGTCACATCCCAAAATAGAAATTTTGGGGTGTGACAATTCACAACTAGTGATTAACCAATTGCTCGGCCTATATGAATGCAAGATGACATACTCAGATGATATTACGATCAATGCAAGATGTTATTGGGTGATTTCTTGGTGTTTTCCTTGGTCCACATTCCCCGGGGGCAGAATGAAGAGGCCAATCGGTTGGCACAGGACGCTTTTGGATATCGCTTGGTTCAAGAGGTGTTCAACACAGAGCACATAGAGGGAGACTGGATGGCTGAAATAGCTAATTATCTCAAAGACCCTTCACAGAAGGTGAGCAGGAAGCTCAGGTATGAGTCCATCAAATACGTGTTACTCGATGGACAATTGTATTACAAAACAGTTGAAGGGGTGCTGCTCAGGTGTTTGGGGAAATAGGATGCAGAGAAGTTGATGAGCGAAGTACATGAAGGGATATGTGGGACTCATCAGTCTGCTCATAAAATGAAGTGGATTATCAGGAGAACCAGGTGTTTTTGGCCAACTATGTTGGAAGATTGCTTTAGATACTACAGAGGATGCCAGAATTGTCAGAAATTTGGCAATATTTAGAAATCACCGGCTTATGCTATGAATCCCATAATCAAGCCATGGCCGTTCAGAGGTTGGGGTATTGATTTGATTAGCCAAATATATCCTTCGTCTAGCAAAGGGCATAAGTTCATACTGGTGGCGATGGATTATTTCACCAAGTGGGTTGAAGCGATCCCCTTGAGGACTGTTACTTCTAAAAACATGATCGAGTTCGTCAAGGAGCATATTATTTATCGGTTTGGTATCCCTCAGACCATAACAACCGATCAGGGCACAATGTTTACTTCAAGAGAGTTTAGAGAATTCACAGATAGTATGGGGATCAAATTGTTTAATTCTTCACCCTATTATGCATAGGCAAATGGCCAAGCAGAGGCATCGAATCAGATTCTGATCAAGGTTATAAAGAAGAAAATTGAGCAGTACCCAAGGATGTGGTATTTAACCTTAAATGAAGCATTATGGGCTTATCGGATGTCTCAGCATGGTTCGACTAAAGCCGCTCAGTATGAGTTAGTGTATGGGCATGCTACTGTGTTGCCATGGGAGATGCAATCCGGGTCGCACCGGGTCACATTGCAAAATCAGCTTACAGCCGGTGAATATAAGGACATCATGATGGACAGTTTGGAAGATCTAAATTGTCATCGGCTAAAGGCTCTAGAAAATATTGAGGCAAATAAGCAAAGGGTAGCCAGGTACTACAATAAGAAAGTGAAGCCCAAACAGTTCGCTGAGTCAGAGCTGGTGTGGAAGGTGGTGTTGCCAATTGGTACTAAAGATGGCCGATTCGGCAAATGGTCACCTAATTGGGAAGGACCATTTCGGGTCATACGGTGTGCGCCCGGCAATGCATACATTCTGCAGGACCTGGAGGGGAATGAGTTTGCTAGAGCTATCAATGGCAAGTATTTGAAGAAATCTTACCCTAGTATCCCTATCGGAGCCTGAGCATCCAGTTGAGAGTCAAACAGCCGATTTCATCTGGAAATCGCCTTCAGAAATAAAAAAATAAAAAAGAGGATCCATGTAATACCTCTGGTATTACATTTAATTAATCTGCCATGTCATCATATTTAATTTAACTGCCTAAATGTGATTGTGCTTAGGGCTTCTAGAGTGACTTGAATGTGTTTGTTGATGATGGGGCAATTGAACCCTTGATTGGAAATTAAAAACTAAATCAAAAAGAAAAATCAATTTGAGCCCTAATTTGATCCCAAAACCTAATTCAAGATCTATAATGAATCTGATGAAAGTTTCTTAATAAAAGTTGTAGATCTTTTAAAATGGAACAACTTTTATTTTTAGAGATTTTGAAGTTATGCACTGGAAATTTGAATTAAACTCAAAACAGTGACTTGAAATTCAAATTTGAAACATCAATTTAAAAACTATCAAGAATCTGACAAAACACCCTTAATGAAAGTTGTAGAGATCAATAATTAGAACAACTTTTATTTTTACAGATTTTCACATTATATAGAAGATTTTGGAGAATTTTAGTGAATTGCAAAATAAAATTCAAATACCAAATCACCCCCTTTTCTGTAATTCCAAAATTTGGCCGAATTTGAGCTTGGTCCAAAAATGAAAAGTGTTCTACAGGAAATTTGGCACAACTTTTGTATTTTCCATTTTTCCAGATTCGAAGAGTAGGGCCATCAATTGGATTCAAAGAGGAATTGACCTAGGGTTCTAGCTATAGTACCGGGCCCCCAACTGTTGGCCGGCGTCCGTGCGCGCGTGCGCGCGGCGCGCGCCGCCGCCGTCCAGCCAGGGTAGTGTGCTATCGCCACCGCGTTTGCGTCTCTCGAGAGCCCCGGGTCACGCTCGCTCTCATCCGCTCCCCTCCCTGCCTTTAAAGGCGACGAGAAACCCCCCAACCTTTCTTCTCCGTTCGGCCGCCGGCGAGATCACTCCGGTCTCCGGCCAAATTCATCGAGCCTCGGCCACCTCCACACCCTCCACCTCACAGACGACTAGCCAGCATCCTTGCGCTTCGTTTGCACCCGATGGTGCAGGCTGTAGTAGCCCGAGGGCGCCGGAACACCGTCACCGTCTCCGCGGGTGCGCAGAGCGCCGCCGCGGGCCTCGTCGTCACAGCCAGCCTTCCAAGGTGAGTCCTAGACCTCGTGTTGGTGTGTTCTGGTGTATTTGAGGTCCTTAGTTACTCATGCATTCGGCGGTTTGTTCTCTGGTGTCCTAGGTTCGCTGGAACAAGGTCCTCGTCATCAGAGCGCACCGCCGGTGTCTCGGTCGACGTCGATCCTCGTCGTTTGTGCCGTCTCCATCCCAACCGACTCAAGCCGTAGGATCGCGGTGAGTCCCTGAGCCTTCCTGTCTAGTTTTCATGAACGTTACCGCGTTGTATCGACCGGCACGGGGTTGCCGCGCCGCCGCGTCCGCCATGGACGAGCTTCGGCTCGTCGGAGGCGCGTTGGGTTAGGGGTAAGGGTGTTAGATGGTCCGCTAGGTCCTAGGCTACACCTTGACGCGGTCAGTTGCACTGTTGGGGTTGCCGGCGGCGAGGTCCGCGGTGGACCGACGCGGGCGCGCGCGCGGGAGGCGTGCGTGAGGTTGGGGAAGGAGCTGACAGGCGCCGCCTGTCAGCGTCCCCGTAGGCGTCGACGCGCGCGGGCAGGCTGGGGCGGGCGAGCTGGGCCGGTCCGGCCGTTGCTGGGCCGACTCGGGCTGAATCCGATTTCATGATTTCTCAGGGATTTTCAAATAGCTTTTCTATTTTATTTAATATGAATAATACTCTGTTTTGTTATTTTCATATGAATATTTCTGTTGCACTAAAAATTATAAAAAGTTTTATGGATGACCTCTGTAATGTGTAATATCTAATAAAAATATTAAATGTATGTTTTGAGTACTTTCTGTATGAGCCAAAAATCAGTAAAATTAATTGAAAAGTGCAACTTTTATGAATTTTAATTAATTCCCTGTTGATCCAAAAATCATGAAAATTTATTTGGTACTGTTTTATGTCAAGAGCTAACTGTTGGTAAAGTTTGGAGGCAAATAGAAATATTTTAATTATTTATTAAGTAAATGCTTTATTAATTGCTTAATAAAATAAATAAGAACCTTAATCATCTAGGGTTGGTGTGAATTTTGGATTGATTGTGGTCTTAGGTCAAACACCCTTATGACCTAGGGCAAACTTTTAGAAACAAATACTTTGAATAGGTTGTGGAGGGTAATAGTGTTCAAAGGTTGTTTTAATCGTTATTTTATGTACAGTTTTATCGCATCGCATTCATTATTGCATACGTGTAGTGACCTGAGTCTCATTCCTTTTTCTTAGTCGGGTAAGTCTTGCGGAGTACCCCCATACTCAGGGTTTGTTAACCCTGTTGCAGGTAGTCAGCAGCCTGAGGTCTGTCTTGCTCCTTGCTGTGTGACCATCATCCAGGATAGCGAAGAAGAGTGAAGTTGAACCCATGGGCAGGGTTCTTGTTACCACCTATCTTATTATGTTGTTGTTCTACTGCTACTATTTTAACTATGGTCTGTAATAACTACACTTGAATTCTATTTGGACAACCGGATTGTAATTTAAGTACTATTTAATCTTCCGCACTTTTACTCTGATGTATTTTATTATGAAATGTTGTAATTCTGTAATGGCTTCGCAATGGAATCCTGTCGGAGAAACGGGTGCTGATGTAACCCGGCAGGGCCTTCTAGATCATTTGGGACATGGGCCCGGCTGTCAGAGGTCATTAGTGACAATGACAGGTGCCTGTGGGCCATATGATTTAGGTGGTTCTGTTACAATCCACATGTGGGATGGAGCAGTTGATGTCCTGTTCGGGGAAAATGGCGGAAAAAATCGCACTGATGATGCAATAGCCGATTCTAAGAGAGGAATCGCCTTAAGAGCAAAAAGAGGCACTTGGTAGAGTAAGATAGCCGATGTGGAGAACATCGCCTTCAGAACAAAAATAAAGGAACCCAATGACAGGCGAAATATACAGAGGATTTTATTAACAGTTTGCACTGGGTACAAGATACTGGTTGTTGCGAGTTTCTTCGATGACGCCACTAGCAGGGATGACCACTGCTATCTCTTCAGCATGTTCCTCGAAGGCTTCAATGAGGCTTTCACGCTCGCCTGGGTCTTCTTCAGCCGGAAAGCCAGGCTTGATGGCCAGCAGGTGGTACCCCATGCGGAGGGTGGCGGCTGCAAGGCTGGCGGCAGCACCGTGGTATATGCCGCTGGTGACTGCTTCACCGATGTAGCGTTCGATGTCTTGCAAGCGGAGCGTCACTGTCCTACCACGCGCGCTGATGAAGTCGGCGGCTTCATGGGCAACTTGGTGGAAGTCCTCCAACCGTGCCGTCAGGGCTACGTCAAGAACGTTGGGGGTCAGGACATAATAGAGGACAGAGAAGGGGCATAGTAAGGTATGCTTGCCACTGCAGCAACGGCCTGAGAGAGGCGGGCTCGCGTGGCTGCAAGTTCGGAATCGGCCATCGCAAGGGCGACTGATTGTGCAGCTATTGACGGTAGTTATCTATTATTTTTATCCATCAACTAAACATGAATTAAGGGCATAAAACAATCCACAACATAGTTATAGGGTTTGATTCTAACAAGTTCCACGAGTTTTGGTGTTCTCACCTATTTTGCAGGGTATAAAGAGGTATTCAATTTTTCACTAAATAAAAGTATCTCAAATAAGGAATTGGAGTTCACCATTGCGTAGAGATCATCAAGACGATCAAAACGGATATATTACTTGCTATTTTTGGAGTCCAGAATGAAAAGATATAGATTTTACAAACATCGGAAGATTCTAGAACATGAGCTGCGGGATTAATTGAGGGCTGCGGGATTAATTGGGCCTAAATCAGAATTTGGCACATTAAGGCCTATGGGCACTTTAATGAGACATGGTGGAAAGGTTTAGTACCGCATGGCTTGCTCAAGGTGGAGGAGGGGAGGACGCCCCCTATATATACAGCCCCAGGGACTCTCTAGGCTCCATCCCTTTCATTATTATAATTCATATTCTCTAATTAGGGTTTGGATGGAGATGTGTCCCATTGAAGGATAACCTCTCTTCAATGTAGTAGATTAGTTCTAGTTGAGAGTTTGGGAGGGCGGAGCTATGCTCAGGTTCTGGAGGAGTCTTCTGAGGTCTGGTATGACTTGTATCTTATCTCTGTAAGACTTATGCTTTTATATATTCATCTTCTCTATTTATTTATATGCTTTATTATGTGATTGGTTAGTATAGTTGTTATATTGGCATAAGATCTCTGCTCACATCGAGTGCTCTAGTTTTCATATGGGGTTAGAGTAGTAATTAATAGTGTAGACATGCTGTCTAGACTAGAGGTTACCTGAGATTACACTCAACCTTACGAATAGTTATGGTAGCTGTTGGTATAAATTAACTGCATTCAATTAAATATTATTATTATCAAAGTATCCGCAAGCGCACAGATAAAACACCGATGTAGCACTTCACCAGACAATCCCGGTTTTAATATCGAACCCAAAGGAACAATAGGTGATACTGACTAAGTCTATTGGCTCTTAACCTGATAACATAATCAATCCAGAGAATATCAAGAATGAGGATATAACTAATGATTATCTGGATCCGACAACCAGTAAACTTTGAATAATATCGTCCTAATCGGGCAGTGAAATGAATAAGAGCGGAAATTTTAGTTCCCTTCTACCAAACACTTATACACCTATCGATCCTATCAACGGGAAGTGGACTACAGAGGAATCAACGCAGCTGTCACCTACGCGAACTACCGCTATCTAGCCAATCAGAGGACATTCACAAGTAATTATAGTCCAGACATCACGTCTACACTACAAACTACTACTTCAACCAAGGAGCTACCAAGATCAAAGCACTCATATAGAGTTGTAAACTTAAGAACGAATAAGAACAAATGCTTACTTGAATCAGGATGTTGAATACAAAAGTACCTTAGAACGCAACTCCGGGCAAGGGAGCTGAATCCAGACGAACACAGCTACGAAGAAGCTCCGACAGGCCGGGACTCCTCCGAATCTCTACTCATCTACTCTATCTCTCTCTTGATTGCTACCAAGATCTAGTGGATATCTATCTAATGCTTCAGGGTCTTCATCTCTTGATCTGGCTCTCCTCCAGGGGGGGTCTGGCCCTCTATTTTTAGCCCGATGGGATGCACGCGCGCCGTTAGATCAAACTGACTTAACCAAGGGTCCAGATGACTCCTAAAAGGCGGTGGTAGAAGACTCCAGAAGGCGGCGGGAGAAAACCCTAGGGGGGCGCCGCCTGGCCCCCCTTGGGGCCGCCCAGCCCTACCTGGCCAGGTGTGGGCCTCCGCTTGCTTTGCGTGTGTTCTACACTCTTTTAGGGTCTTCGTGATGATGTTTCCTTAGCGATCAAGTTTCGTGGTAATTATGCTCTTTAATCTTTCTTTTAGGCTTTTCTAGAAAATACCCTGGAAAATATACAATTCACCAAAACTTGTGGAATCTGTCAGTAATAACCCTATTCTACTGGATAATCATGTTTAATACAGGGATAATTGATAATAAAATTTGGACGATAACAAGTGTCAACAGTAGCCCCACACTTAGGCTTTTGCTCGTCCCGAGAAAAAGGTTGGTTTTAAGATGTAAGATGTTTGGAGAGAATGGAGCATTTAAAACATAACTTGAGAGTGCATTACATAAAACTAGTCTAGTCATGCATGTACTATGGAATTCAAAGTGTCTACCATGAATCTTTGAGTGGTTGAAGAACAGAATAGCTTGCAAACAGATCACTCTCTTCCTTTAGTTAAGTCAATTGGAGGGTATGTAATTTTGCAAATAAACTTAGTTTTACCTTCTCCTTTTGTAGTATTCTCGAATCACTGATATATCTGGTATTTTTGTATCCTTACCAAGGCATTAATGAAATTGACTTTTTTATCCTACTTCTAAAAAGCTTATGTGGATCTCGGGTAGGTAAAATGTGAAAACATACTTGCATTGTATTTATTGTAAAGTCGAACAATGAATCCACAGAGAAATAAGGCATATAATCGAATCAAGCTTTATTTGGTGGAATATGGTGGAACCTAATTCTACATTGCTCTTTGAGAAAGTAAATCTCTCTTTTATACAATTGAGCTTATTCAGAGGGTATGAGGTATCCCTTTTTTTTCAAGGGAGGCGAGTATCTAAGTACCCATTGTTTCAATTTCTTCGGACATCTGTCCATTTTTTATACTCCCTTCTTCTTTTGCATAGCTCATATCTCTTTTGAATTTAGTAGCTGAGAGATTTTAACAAAACGTGGAGCAATTATTTGGTGACTATGCTATATAATTATTTTTGGTGTTTTCTCCCAGTGTAGGAGAGAAACATTTTTAATAGAATGACTCGCTATTACTCTGGATTAGAGTGATGCTTATATGGAATTGGCACTTGATTTGAAAATATGACAGATCTCTTCAAAAGGTTACAAAGATTGACCAAACTCAATACAAAGACAAGTATTATATGTAGCAGGCTTCTATCCTATATATGGCTCTGGTAGGATAGTATTTTTTACCACAAAGGAGAGGTATAACTAATCATTTAAATTTTCGAAATAAAATCTCCAAAGACAAAACATCAGGGATTGAGTTCTCATTATTCAACTATATCATGTTTCACAATGACTTAAGCAATCAAGGGGTCCCTATAAATAGTTTTCAATAGTAGCATGATTCCTAGAAAAGTGTTATATAATTTATTCTTAAGCCATGAATTAAACAGTCTTTTCTTCTATTTTAAAAGTAATTTAGCATGTGAATTTTAATTTGGATCGAAACAGAAATTGACACATATGCAATTATATTGTATGGGGATCAAACCTCACCATGACCGAGAAGGGGATGCAGAGGGTGCCGAGGGGGTCGGCCGGCCCAGGTAGGGCGCCGGGCGGCGTGCCTCTATGGTCCCACGGGGTCCACTTCAGTGCGCGAGGTCCTGGTTTGATTTTCTTCCAAATTACGTGATTTTCCCGAGCAAATTGATTTCCATAGTCGCGATGTGCCTCCCCCACACTTGTTTTTCTGCATACTTTTCTGTGCAACATGTGGAGACAACATGCGTACCAAAAATATAGAAAGTAGAGTAGATTAAAACATTATTATTGATAAAAAGAATAAGGCACTTTATTCATTAACGATACTAGATAACTCTGACAACTGACTGAGGTAACGACTGCCCTAGCTCATTAGGCTTGCCTAACACACTTAATATCATAAATCAAACCTAGCACACTCGATAATATAATCAAACCTAACACACTTTGTGCCTTATTACATAGATAATGAGGGCAACTTAGGACTGCCCCTTTTTCGCGAGCTTCCTAATTTCTTCCTTAAGCTCAACAATCTCTTCTTTTAGCTGATCTTTTTCGCGCTTGAGACTACGAATTAACTTGACATTGACTTGTATCTGCTTAGTCATGTCGCTCATAACTTTGTTCCTTAAGTCTTCATTCCTCTCTATACCCCTAATGGTGCTAGAGAGAGCTTCCATCTTGTAAGTGCAATCAAGCCCTAATATGGGTTTTGGTGATAATGACCACGCGATTAGAAGACTAATGTGGTTTATTGAGATGATGGATAGGCAAGGGTATTAGGAGGATGTATTCTTATGCAGGTGGACCCCTAACAACTTATGGATACGGCATCTGGCTCAAAGGAGGTTTAAATTCGTTTTTATTTTGAATTTGAGTATAGGAAAAGCCGTACTATTAAAGGGGATGCAAAAGACAGGTTTGAAAGTGTGACCAAGTGCAAATATTCACACCAAACATCCTAATTTCCACTGGCAAAACCTGCCACAAAATTCCATATCATTCTGATCTGTTTTGTCAGCGCGGCACTGCCGGACTTAGGCGCGGCACTGCCGGGGTTCGGCACTGCCGGCCTCTGGCCCGGCACTGCCGCGATTTATTCTGACCGTTAGACTCGGGGGTGATTCAAAATCACCTCCCCGTCGCCCCTAACGGTCATCTCGGCCATTTGCACGATTCCAGAACCAGAGAAGACTCTCTCTTGCTCTCTCTCTCACTCCCAAAAGCTCTCCACTCCTTCCATTTGGAATCCAACTCAAATCTTGAAGAGTGTGAGCTCATCTTAAGCAAGAACAAGCTTCTCGCTGTGATCTTCATCTTCTCCAAGCACTTGGTTCGCGTTCAAGTCGGTGGTTTGCATTTGTTACTCTTGGAGCTTGCTCCTAGCCGGCTAGAGCGTCGCCCGGAGAGCTTGCCAATCTTGTGGCAGCCCAGGGAGGTTTGTAACCACCCTCACAAGCTAGTGAAATTGCCCTCTCTTTTCAAGGATTAACTTCCTTGACTTGAGAACGAGGATTGGGAGTTGTGAACCCAAGTTTCCTTTGTGGAGCCTCAACAACGTGGAGTAGGCAAGCCTTTGTGGCGAGCTGAACCACGGGATAAATCTTGTGTCACTTGATTTGGTTCACATGCTCTCTACTTGTTGTAGTTCTTTGTTTTCTAGGGTTTGACCCCAATCTACCTTGTGGTGGTGTTTTAGCCGCAAAAGCTACTGCCATACCCTCATCACCAACTCTATGCCGCCTGGGCTCAGGAGAGAGTTCGACGCGTTCCAGCTCTAGGTAGTCTCCTATGGCATGCTAAATGAGCTTCGCGTCGAATACAATCTCACCTCACGGATCCGTGAAGCGCAAAAGAACTGCCCTGAGATAGACTATATCCGTGGTTTGATGAAGCTGGGAAGAGGCCCCGAATACCGAGAAGATGAGCAGGGGACTGTATGGTACAAAGATAGAATCTGCGTACCGACGGATTCAGCGATACGAGAAGAGATCCTGTCAGAAGGGCATGACTCCAAATATTGCATTCACCCAGGGTTAGCCAAGATGTACCACGATCTAAGGAAGCACTTCTGGTGGGAGAATATGAAGGCAGACATTGCAGGGCATGTAGCCCGATGTGATACATGCAATAGAATCAAGGCCGAGCATCAGAGACCAGCAGGGTTGCTACAGCCAGTTGAGATACCAGAATAGAAGTGGGAGTGCATATCCATGGACTTCATATTAGGACTGCCCTGATCCGAGCATGGATATGATTCTATATGGGTAATAGTGGATCGTCTGACCAAAGTTGCACATTTTATACCGGTCAAAAGGAAGTATAGAGTTGGAAAGCTAGCAGATCTGTACGTATCAAACATTTTGAAGTTACATGGGGCACCTCTGAGTATTATATCTGACTGTGGATCACAGTTCGTATCATAGTTCTGGAAATCCTTGCACAAGTCCATCGGGACCAAGCTCGACTACAGCACAGCATACCACCCGCAAACAGACGGGCAAACAGAAAGAGTGAACCAGATTCTCGAGGACATGTTACGTGCTTGCGTATTAAGGTACAAGGAAGGATGGGAGAGCTGTCTACCCCACGCCGAGTTCTCATACAACAACAGTTATCAGACGAGCATTAAGATGTCTCCATTTGAAGCGTTGTATGGAAGACCGTGTAGAACCCCGCTAATGTGGTCGGAACCTGGTGAAAGGACATTCTTCGGTCCTGCTAAGATTGTGGAAGCAGAAGAAGGTGTTGCCCAAGTAAGAGAGAATTTGAGGATTGCACAAAGTAGGCAAAAGAGCTATGCAGATAGAAGACGTAGAGAGCTTGAGTTCAAGGTTGGGGATTATGTCTACCTCAAGGTATCTCCACTTCGTGGCACTGTCAGATTCCACGTGAAAGGGAAATTGGCACCAAGATATGTTGGGCCATACAAGATCTGTAAAGGGGTTGGAAAGCTTGCTTACAAGCTGGAACTACTGGAGGAATTATCTGGAGTACACCCCGTGTTCCATGTCTCGCAATTAAGGAAGTGTTTGAAGCTTCCCGAGGAGCAAGTTCCTACGGATGCATTAGACCTGCAAGACACACTTGAATACAAGGAACATCCGATCAAGATCTTGGCACGGGATACCAAAGAGACGCGAAACAAGACAATTCCAATGTGCAAGGTACAATGGAGCAATCACACCGAAAGGGAAGCTACGTGGGAAAAAGAATCGGACTTGCGGATTATGTTTCCTTACCTCTTCGAAGGGTACGTTATCTCTGAATCTCGAGGTCGAGATCCTAATGAGGGGGGAGGACTGTAACAACCCTAAAATCCACACAACCTAAAAATCCCAACCAATTAAAATTTTTCATTTATTTATTATGAAAACCCATTTTTCTTGTGCAAGCATATAGGTTTCATTATGAATTTGGTAATAAAGGAGTATAGCTTGCATTTTAATTCCATTCACATAGAATAATAACTTATGCATCACATTTGGGATTTATTGCAATTTATGTTTGTATTTACTCAATATTTAAAATGGGTAATATATGTATTTATACACTTAAGTGTAAATACAAAAAGAAAAAGAAAAAGAAGAAGAGAGAAAGAGGAAGAGCAGATTCGGCCTAGCCAGCCGGCCCGTCTCCTCTTTTTCACACCCGTGCGCGCGTTGAGTCACTGCCGCAACGACCCCACCCGTCAGCGTTTTTCCTCTCGCTACTGTTCTTCTTCTCACCTCGCGAAAGACGGTGGCCGACAGTGTCATGCAAATGGCGTGACCGACAGCGCCACGCATGGCAGAGCCCTGACCCCGTTGTCCCCTGCCTGTCCCCTGCCTTGCTCGCCAAGAAGCCCGCGCGCACCACCGGAACCCTAGCTCGCGCAAGCCGCAGCCCTCCGATCGGCCCGGACAGATCAGAGCCGCCCGCCATAGGTAGCCACCCGAGCTCCGCTATAAATTGGAGCACCTCACGGCGCCCTAGCCTCGTTCCACTCGCCGCCGCCACTGGTGGCACCAACCACACCACAACACCACACTGTGTGAGAGAGGGAGAAGGAAGAAGAGCGGAGCAGAGAGAGAGGAGCACCGCCGAAGCGCTGCCGCCGCGGAGCACGCCGGAGCCGGACACGGAGGAGAAGCCCGAGCTGCGGACGAGGAGTGGCACGGCACTGCGATCGCTCTGCACGGCTCCGACTCGCCACTGCACCGCCATCCTAGCTTCACCGACACCACGGTGAGCCACCGCACGCCATGTCCGAACCTCGCCCTGCTTTTGCCATGGCATTCCGCCCACGGAACGCGCAGGCACGACCTTTACCGGCTCAGGAAGATCACCTGCACCATGCACTCATGCGACCGGCCGAAACCCCTGGACTACAAGCTTTGCCAGACCGAGAACGCAGCACGACGCGTTCTCGGCAGAGCGCACTCGCCACCGACACGTTCCGACGCCGAATCACCCGTTCCGAGCAATCCGACTAGCACCCGTATAGGTTAGAGCGTCGTGCAGCACCGCCACGACCCCTTGAGCTAGCTACGCGAATCTAAGCGCTAGAGGAAGCCTCGTCCGCCCTGCTCAAGTGCGCCGCGACCTCGCTGGAGCTCCGCCGCGTGCCGAAGCCAGGAGGAGACCCTGCTGTGACACCAAGTTGCCACCAACGACCCGAGGGCCTTACTGACTATGTCAATAGAAGGGAACCACACCCGTTCGTGCCAAAACCGAACCCCAGCCACCACACCGCCGCCCGCCTCGCCGGAGAAGCGCCTGAGCCGTGGCCGAGCACCAAAAGGGACCCTGTTAGCCAAATTGGATCCCTTAGAAATGAATATTGGGGCCCAAAGGGGAGAAATTGCCTCGCTGTGGGCTGCTACGTAGCCTACCGGAGCTTTAGCCCTGCGACAGCTCGCCGTCGGCCGCCATGACACGCCGAATGGTCGGCCAAGGTCACAAACCACCCCCGACCACTGAGAACCACCCCTGACCTCTGAGAACCACCCCCGACCTCTGAGAACCACCCCCGACCACTGTCGAGCTCGCCCGACCACCGCTGAGCTACGCCGACGCCCCCCGACCAACGTCGAGCTCGCCCGACCAACCGCCGAGCTACGCCGACGCCGGCGACTCTCTGGGAACCAGCATCGAACACCTGGTAGGCGACCATCGGGTCTGTGTTCTGTTGAGGCGCCACATGCCGCACTACTGGACCCGCGCGCCACGTGGACCAATCCCGAGCTGTCATCCCCTGATTAATCGGCCAATTTCCATTTTTAGAAAATAGGATAATCTTCGGAAATTCATAACTTATTCATACGATGTCCAAAAATTGCGCACCATATATCAAAATTCTCAGAAAAATGAGATCTACAATCTAAGACTATGTTTGTGTGCATTTGGCTCTTTATTTTAATGGATTTTTCTGAAATACTCTATAGGAGTCGCTGACACGACTATTTCGTGTTCGATTTCAGAGCCGGAGGAGGATCTGACTAAGGAAGACGACCACGAGTACTTTCAGGAGCTAGGAGACGACTACGAAGGTGCCACGTCCCACCAAATCCTTAGATCGTATTTACGCATTGCAAATGACATTGTTGCTATTGCTTTATGATTATGTATGGATTGGTTGCATGATAGTATAATTGAATTCCCTGCCTTGTCAAGACTTTACCCTGCTGTCCGCTGCTAGGTTAGCTACTGCTTAATTTACTGTTACTCTTCCACTACTTACTACTTGCTATATGCTATGTGGTGGAATTGGGACGGTGTATAACTGATTATAACCATTGGGAGAGAGTGCTGCGTGCGTCTTGGGTGCGTGGTAAGGGTTGATGTCGACCAAGTGGGATGTGAGACAAGCCCATGGGGCAAGTCGTGCCGGGGGTGCAACCTGGGCATCCCCAAGCGAGATACCTGTGGCGGGTAAAGTTGTTGAGGAGGTTCCGGGTGGGATAGCCTTGGTGGTTTGAAGCCCGTGGACGGAGGTGCTGTGATGGCACGGGGAGAGTATCCCCTAAGTGAAGATGCCTGCTTGGTCAAACCTAGGACGGACTAGTTTCAGGTTCATGGGAATCCTTTTCTACTCACTCACTTCTGATGGGCGGGAGACGGCTGGACTACTTGTTAGGACGGTGCCACTACTGCTAGGTTGAGAGGTGATAAGGGTGGGCGGAGACGGTCGATGGGTTCCCGTTCCGTTCTAGATGCGCAGTACCACTGGATGGGCCCGGTACTGTGTCTCCTAGTCTCAGCGTAACAGTGTAGGATCCAGAATATCCCAGGGCTGAGTGGTAGGGTGGCATCGACCTAGGCAAGCAAGCACCCAGAATTCTGCCTAGGTGTTTGTGCAACACCTATGATGGCTAATCTTGTGGGTAGTGAAACCTCTGCAGAGTGTACGGTTGATCGATCGATACATATGCCAACCTGTTGGCTATGGACCTTTCCTGTGAAGCTTCTACTAGTGTAGTGAGTGTTCTCTTCTTCCCCCTGGATGACATTTTCCGGCAGTGTACCTGTTGTGGTAGTGTGCCGTTGAGATAGGCCCAAGAGGGAGTTGGGCCTGTCGAATGAGAGTGAGGTGTGGGTATGTGAGATGTGGTGATGGGAAAAGGGATGATGGTGTTAACTGGAGATAAAACTTGACTAATCAAACATTGATTACAGCTGCATAGGAAACCTCAGCCTATAGGTCTGCTTGTATAGCCTTGCATCCACTTTCCACAAAGCAAATGCTGCATAGGTGGGCTCCGTGGCCAGTACATATCGTATTGATAAATTTGCTGTCAGGTGACGAGAATGAGTACGACTTCGAGGAAGATGATGGCGAGGAATAGGGTCACGTGCTACACTCAAGTTGGCCGTGAAGGATGAATCGTTTTCGCATCTTCTAAAGCTTCTCTGATTCTTGATTCCGCCGATGCGGCGATGTAATAAATGTTTATGTAAGACTTATTTTCCGTTGTATGGATCCTGGTGTCAACTGAGATATGGGTAATTTCATGGATTGTCCCAAGCAATTTGTTGAATTACAAATCGAGCCTGTGGATTTCCCTTCGCGGAAATCGAGGTCGTTTCACGGAACGCCTGCCGGCCGTAATGCTTTTTGAGCATCACACACTGCCCAAGCGTGTGATGCACCGGACCCTGGTGATAAGGGCACAGCTTGCTAAGCATCTTGTTGAAGCGGCCCCGAGGGGGTCGTTCCCTCTTGGACTCGGTTGCTGCCACGAGCGAGTCACCGCGGAGGGGGGCCTTTCCCTTCCCCTTCTTTTTCTTGCTGTTTGGGCCCTGGGAAGAGGTGCCCTCGGGGGCCTCCTCCTTCCGTTTGCCCTTTGGGTCAGAGAAGAGGGCTTCCACCGCCTCGTCCCCCGAGGCGAAGCTGGTTGCTATCTTCATGAGCTCGGAAACGCTGGTGGGGGTCTGGCGTCCGAGCTCATGAACGAGCTCTTTGCAGGAAGTTCATGCAGCAAACGCTCCGACGACGTCAGAGTCGGCGACCTGGGGCAGCTCATTGTACTGCTTGGAGAACCACCGGATGTAGTCCCTGAGGGACTCGCCCGGCTTCTGCTTGCAGCTGCTGAGGTCCCAGGAGTTGCCAGGGCGCACGTACGTGCCCTGGAAGTTCCCTACGAAGATCTTGACCAGATCGCTCCAGTCAAAGATCAACCGCGGGGGAAGATGTTCCAGCCAAGCTCTTGCAGAGTCGGCGAGGAACAGGGGGAGGTTGCGGATGATGATGAGATCATCCTGCGCACCGCCAAGCTAGCACGCAAGACGATAATCCGCTAGCCATATTTCGGGGTTGGTTTCCCACGAATACTTGGCTATGTTTGCCGGCTGTCAGAACCGGGGCGGGAACCTGGCCCTTCGGATGACCTTGCTGAAGACGCGAGGACCTGAGGGCCCGGGCGAGGGTTCGCAGTCCTCGTTCGAGTCGTAGCGCCCGCCCCGATGGACATGGTAGCCATGTGCAGCTCCGTCGGTCTTCTGTCGATCGCGGGCTTGAAGGATGGCTCGGACGTCGACGTCCTTGCCAAGCCGTTGGTGAACCGACGAGGCTCTCGGGACCTCAGGATGTACCGAGGGCTCGCGCTCGTGGCGTGCCGCGCCACCACACAGGTCGCGGAGTCGCCGGAGGCGGGGTGTGCTATGGCTGAAGCGGGAGGGTATGTCGTTGTCGTCCCCTGAATGGACGTCCTCCACCCGTCCATCTTCGGGGTGCACCAAGTGGTAGCATTCCCGAGCGGGGTCGATGTAGGACTGGTCGGAGTCGGTGGTGACGCTCAGGGCATCCTCCCTTGAGTCGTCGAGGTGGACGGTGAAGTCCACGCTTGCCCAGAACTCGTCGTCGTCGTCGCTGAGGCCCCATCGTGACGGCGAGGTCCAACCGCGACGATCCCACTCCTCCGAGTATTCTCGGGGAGTGAGGCTGTCAGTGGAGTCTGTCTCCCTCCCGTCATACGCCCTGAGACTGCTCCCGGGAGAAGGTGGTGGGGAGGCCACGTGGTCGTCCACGAGGTCATCTAGACGCTCGAGGCGGTGGACAGGTGTCTCCACCAGATCGTGCAACAGAGCGCGAACCGCGCTGACGTGGGCGTCCACAGCGCTCTGGAGCCCGAAGAGAGATGACGGCGCCGTCCCCCCTCCCGCCATGAGGGCGGAGAGAGAGACCCGTTGACACCGTGATCCCGCCCCCGCCCGGCCTTTGGGCGGTTGACGGGTGTGCAGCTGCCGGTGCTGGGTTGGCGTCCCCTGCTGGGGACACCTGGTTGGCCGCGCCTTCCGCGAGCAGGGTCAGGTTGGCGCGGTTGCCATGGTCCTTTCCCCGGCCGCCCGATGGGCCGGAGTTAGGACGATGATGGTGCGGGGCTTAGTTGGGCGCAGGTTCATCTCGAGCCCGTGGCTGGTGGCCACGAACTCAAGACTCCCGAACCGGAGCACCGCGCCAGCAGGAAGCGTCATGGAGATGTCTGCCATCCGTGACCTGAGTCAACACACAAAAGGCCCCTACCTAGCGCGCCAACTGTCGGTGCTAGTTTTAGCGAGTGCTAACACCGGCTAGTAAACTTGTGTTTTGCGGTTGAGGTTACGGGTGGTGTGCAAGGGAGAACACAGGATTTATACTGGTTCAGGCAGTGAGTGCCCTAGGTCCAGTGTGGGATCGAGTCGTGTTGCCTTGCACCGGGGTGCTCGTAGTAGAGGTTACAAGCTAAGCGAGAGAGGAAAGTGCTCTCAAGTCTCTTACGAGTGTCTAAGTGCGTACAAATTGCTTGTTGTAGTATGTTGTTGAGTGACCGTGTGTGTGAGCTTGTGAGAGATTGTCTAAGGCTGGCCTCTGCTCTCCCTTTTATAGTTACAAGGGAAGGGATAGAGTTACACGTGTTGCCCTGTGTTACAGTACTCGGCATGGCGGAGTTGATGATGACTGGTGGCGATCGTCAGCCACGCCTTCGTCTTGGCGCCTCGGCGGCATGGCATTAGTCATTCGGCTGATCCGCCACTGTTCCGTTGGTGAGTTCCAAGGCGCCTCACAGTGCTTGGTCATGGTTGGCAGCATGGCGATACGTCATGCCGTCGTGTCCGTCCTTGCATAGTGCAATGAGTAGATAGGTTGACTTCCGGGTACAAGCCCCTGAGGCTCGGGAAGCCTTGGTGCCATCGGGGGCCTGATGGGACAGAGCGGGGGGAGTGTCCTCCCTCGAGCGCTTCTTTATCCTTGTGAGGTACATTCCAGGGGGTTGGCAAGACCGGTCGTAAGGCTCGCCCATTCCCCATGGTTGGCCGGACGACCGTCGTCCCCCATTTCCTAGTGTCACACGTGTGGCTGGGGTATGGCGGTCGCCGTCGTAGTTGGCGAATCCCCTCGTCAGCTCGGGGAGCCGTACGGTTGACTGTCCCTGTAGCGGCGTGGGAAGAGGAGGACCGTCAGATCGCCTGCCAGAGGAGATGGGGCAGTTGGTACGGCAAACGTGCGCGTTCGGGGTGCTGTTGTGTCGAGGGACCCATCCGATGGGACCATGCCTATAAAGTGGTCAGAGAGGTCCCTTGTGGTGCAAGATTGCTCGGCTGACGTCAACTATGCATGGGATGCTTTTGAAAGATTGCGCTCGAGGGGGATGGTAAAGCTCGGGCGAATCGGAGAATTGGCGCCCGAGGGTGCCGCTTTCCCGAGCTCTCTCGGGGAGGTTCATGCGAATCGGAGAATTGGTGCCCGAGGGTGCCGCTTTCCCGAGCTCTTTCGTGGAGGCTCAGGCGAATCGGAGAATTGGCGCCCGAGGGTGCTGCTTCCCCGAGGGTAGGTTTGCGTTGATGCGTCATCATCATGGGCCTCCGTAGGCGCGGCCTTCGCGGGCTTCCGCTAGCCTTACCTGAGCCAGGCCGTGTTGGGAATGTATGTTTTTCATCGAAGTTGGATACCCCATACTTTGGTACCCGACAGGATGTTTGCTTATTCTAAATAAATTTAAATAAAAAAATTGCCAACTACAAAGTTGTACATTGCTTTGAGATATACAACTTTAATATAAAGTGTCTTTTATGATCTTATTTTAAGAAATCATAAATTTACTATACTACATATGGTTTTAAAGACGACTCCAGATCCAGCCGTCTCTCAAGAGTCAAGATATTCTATATCCAGCCGTCTCTCAATAGTAAGATAAGACTATTTGTAAAGACGGCTGAAAATATCAACCTCTCATATAAATTGTATTTTTAGAGATGGTGCATGTAAAAAAAATATATGTTTAGAGGTGGTTATAGATCGATCCGCTTCTATTGAAAAAGAAAACGTCTCTGCATGAGGATGATTGTGAAAGCATACATTTTTTTTTTGCGTTGAAAGAATAATTATATTAAGATAATAGTTGGGTACATCAACATATTGTAAGCACTCTAAAATATACTACATATATCCATAAATTGAATTTCATCTAAATTATACCCACGTTGTGAATAGCTCCAAATCTCAAAACAAACCTTTTTAAACGTTTCGTATGGATGACCGCAAAATGTTGGCCGAAGAATAATGAAGACTGATTTGAAACTTGTTCTCTATAGCCCTTTATCATGGCCAGATCTAGGCACAATAAAACGAAGAAAAAATAGGAGAAAATTATTCCATGGCGGCATCATCATCTCCGCATTGATGTCGCTGTCCGGAAATAAAGTCTCCATATCGTCATCCCACTGAGTTGTTGACGTTGTTGATGTCGCCCTCATCTTTAATAGATACGCCATAGAGAAAACGATTACACCATACCTTCTTGCCGTCGCTGGAGAGGAGCATGAGAAAGAAATAAATCTCCAATACCAAAAAACTTGACATAGAAATAAATCTCTAATACCAAAAAAATTGACATAGAGTGACTCATGAGGCTCTATTCGCTTGAGCTTATAAGCAACTTGTTCGATCTTCTTTGCAGCCCTATAACAGTATTTTTCTCTCACAAGAAATCAGCTTTCAGTTTTCAGTCCTCAGCTTTCAACGAAATCTAGTAGAAATCTTATTAAAAATAATAGATCCCACCCCCTCCGGCCTCTAGTTAAACGACGGAGGGGAAGGGACGGGGTCAGCAGTGGTGGAAGCCGGTGGCTCTGGCGACGGCGGCGCTAGGGCGAAGAGTCACGAAACAGCCTCTTGAGAACGGGTCGCGGGACACAGATTCTTGTAGCATACATGTTGAGAACATGTAAGACTAAAAGCTTCCGTGGTGATGGCTTAGTTTGGGCATATTTGGATTTACAGATTATTGTATGCCCTAATATTCGGCTCCTACATAATGTCCTAATATGAAGTCGAATGATAAAACGAGAAACAACGTAACGTCGAACTGTACGTTTCCTACAGTGTGCAGTGCCAATGTGTCATGAGCATTTCGCGTGCGCTGGATACAGAGCAGAAAGCATGCATGCAACGTTAAATATACGTAGTACACAGTGCTACTAGTACACGCTTGGGCGTCGCGAACATGATCCATCGCAAGTTTTCAAGCGGTAATTAAGTCGTCGATCGGAACGCGTAGGCGATGTAAAAACATGTCAAGCAATGAAATGCAAAGTAAAGAGTATGACAGATCCAGTAGAGTAGTAGACACAAAGACACCACCATCATTCATAGCGGAAACTAAACTATTATATACTGTACATCAAACTAGTCAGTCGCACTACATATTAGAGCAAACTAGTAGTAGTAGGGAACGAGCACTACATATTACAGGACCTACTAGGCTACTACGATCGAGCGCTACTATGCTAGCTAGTACTAGTGGCTAGCCTACCACAACCTTTTGCCGGCCAGCCCCATCGTCGCCCGGTCCGACGCGCACCCACCGGCACCGGCAGCCGGCGGCACGGCAACTGGTACTAGCTCACGCCGCAAATGTGGCGACGGCTGCTTGCACGCCGGCGGTGCGGAGCAGCTCGAAGTAGAGCTGCGGGTTGGCGAGGAATGCTGCCCGCGAGATTAGCAGCCCGGCAGCACCGGGAGCCTTCATCATGACGGCGGCCGGCACTAGAGCAGAACAGGGCTGTAGTCCCGGTTCGTAGTAAGAACCGGGATAAAAAGCCTCGCCCGCCTGTCACGCTGTAGCCCACCGGCGGGGACCTTTAGTTTTGATTCGTATTAAGGACCGAGACTAAAGGTATTTATAGATTTTGTATTTTCTGCTTATAATTCATATTCCATTTTGGTGGTGGTAGTATTAATAGTAACTAGGTTTTCAAATATGCGTACTAATTCATATTCTATTTTGGTGGTGGTAGTATTAGTAACTAGGTTTTCAAATACACGCGTATACACAATATATAAACAATACGCGTATACAACCATAGTGTAAATCTATATATTACTATATTATATGCATGGGCATATGTATATATATATTATACACAACGTATACACGTATACAGAATCGTTCCTGTGTTATTAATTCGAATTACACGAGTCAAAGTGCTTCACATGCTAGCAAGCCGGAGAACTTATTTGCCGTCGAAGTAGTGCTCTTCATTGGGATTTAAGACTTGATCATTAAGAAATCCTGCTACTGTTTTTTGAATGGCTTTGATCTTGTCCGAGAATAGAACCCTTTGCTTGTACCAGTCGGTCTTCAATTTGGATTGAAAAAAGAGTGTATTAGTATACATATGTTTGATCATATATAGTAACATCTGATTCAAATGTATGTGACTCTTATTTTTGCCTTCTGTAAATAAGTTTTGCTCAAAAACAGGTTGAGAAACTCGCAAACGTAGTATCTACGTAGATTGTTCCCGGGTTCCTACTGCAATAACCACTTTACGAGAAAAGAATCCTCTCGTCATCCAATGATTTAAATCATGGTAAATAAAATACTGAAACTCTCTCTCTCTCTCTCTCTCTATATATATATATATATAGCAAGTTACTACTTTGATTGGGACAACTTGCAGTGGCATTTTATAATCTTTCCGGTGATCTTGAACGAATTGTTGTCAAGCACTGACCAATACACAAAATAATCATTCCAGAGTTAAAAGAGAGATCAGGTATATCTGTACGCACACATACAGAGAGAGATGGTTCTGGAATATTACCGTTGGATGATGTTGATCATCGTTTGGTATTGTCCCAGGTCCTTTCTCATAGAGTCGAAGATGAATACTGCACTCTTGGACACATCGATCTCCATCAATATCCAGTGATTGCTGCATGTTTACACGCATGCGAATGCATGATTCATTAATTATAAGGGTCAAGTAAGGACAGGGCTATGTGAAACACTCACTCTCCGCAGTACGGGTAGAGTATCTTTTGTTTCTTCTTTTGTTTAGATAAGAAGATGAGGACATTCTCCTTCGCTTTAGCTTCCCAATCTCGAATAACTGGGTCTTTGAATACGACATTTGAATCAATAAACCCAATGGTAGTATCCCCTCTTCTTTTCAGGTCCCTCATCATATATCTGCATATATATTTATGAACATTATAAACATATTTATTGTGAAGATAATTATATAGAAAGTAATAGAAAGAATAGAATCACTCGCTTACAAGCAATAGCAGCTGACGATAGCTTTGTCGAGGGAGTCCTGGTGGAATAGTAGGTGTAAGTCTTCAAAGTTAATGAATATGACGTCATCGCCACGGAAGTAATGCTCTTGTCTCACTCTGACCGGTAGGAAGAGCTCATTCCTAGCACACGCCTCTATGTACCATTTGTTCAGTAAGTACATTTGCGTGCCCCGTTTGAAATATTCTGCGGGGTTCCAAAGGGGTTTGCCGTATTCATATTTCTTCCAAGTATCAACTACGACGGCTGTTTCGATGGGTGCATCGAATAAACATTGATTAGCGTCAAGCCCAGTGTCTGCAAAGAAGACGTTCAGTTGCTCCAAACTGATATCTTGCGGCGGCATTTTTGGCATGTTGGGGATGTGGACGTTTGAACCGTATTGATCATAGATTACCAGGGGTTCATTTTGTTGTTGCGATTGTTGTCCGAGTTGTGGAACACCTCTCCCTGTACTCTTCTTCTTTAGCTCCTTCTCATAGGTCTTCTGGAGTGATCGGTCATAGTCCGAAGCTGGCGATGCCTTACGAGCCTCACGCAACCTTTCCTGGTACTCAGACGCCTTTTGCCTTAGTTGTGCTCAAGTTAGGACCACCTCCTTCTGCGGGTTTTTTCTTACTTCTCTTTTCTTGTCCAAACCTACCCAGAAATCCTCCAGATCTTTTTTTCAGCCTCATTTACTTCCTCCTCTGTCTTATGATAGGATAGTTTCTGAGGAATCTTGGCGGAGGCTTTGTCTTCTTCTTCGGGGGAGACGGCGGCTTTGTCTGCACCCTCTTCTTCTTCGGGGGAGACTTCTTTGGAGGTGGTGGAGGTGGCGGAGGTGGCAGAGCGGGTGTAGGAGACCGCCTTGGTGGGGACGATCGTGCTGGCGTTGGAGACCGCCTTGGTGGGGACGGTCGTGCTGGCATTGGAGACCGCCTTGGAGCACTGTGCTGGTCTGGGGAATGAATAATTGGACTTAGGTTTCCTTCCAACCTGTGTGAGCAGTACATAAACAAATGTGAGAGAGTATGACTATAAATTACAATGGAAAGTAAGTGTGTGCTTGTTTCTCGTCTATACGTACCTTTGGCGAGGGGGTGGAGGAGGCGACGCCCCTGGAATGATGATGTAGCGTTTCCGCCAAAGAATATATGCATGCACTGCCTCTCCCAGAATCTTTTCCCCATCACCTCCGGGAATCTCAAGAGGATGATCACTAAATCTGGTGCATATATGGAAAAGCCACACACACAATATATATATATATATATATATATATATATATATATATATATATATATATATATATATATATAACAATTTCATTCACATAATTTATTTTTGGAAAAGGCGGCCACACACGCACAGAGTGAGAGCGAGGGCCGAGGACGAGGGGCGCGAAGGCGGCGGGCAGAGGAGCGAGGGCACGGTGCGGCCGGGGACGAGGGGCGCACGCGGCGGCACTGCGCTCGGGGGCGCGGCCCGGCACGGACGAGGGCGGTCCGGGCTGGGGTTGCGTCGGGGCGGCGCACGGTGGTGGGCCGGGGACAGTCGTACGAGGGGCGCGCGCGGCGGCGTAGGGCCGGCGGCACTGCTCGATCGGGGCGCGCGGTCCGGCGGGGACGAGGGCGGTCCGGGCCGGGGCTACGTTGGGGCGGCGCACGGTGGCAGGCCAGGGACGAGGGGCGTCGGTGGCGGGCCAGGGACGAGGCTAGGGCGGGCGTAGGGGGGCGAGAGGCGTCGTCGGGGCCGCCAGCATTGGAGGCGCTCAGGCAGAGGCGGCGGCGGGGCTGTGAGATCGATCGAGCGAAGTGTGAAACTAACAAGGAAACGAGATGGAGCTATTTATAAGGGGAACCTTTAGTCACGGTTGCTAACACCAACCGGGACTAAAAGACCTTTAGTCCGGTCTCTTCCCGCGTCTTATTTCACTGTTTTATTGCCTTTAGTCCCGGTTAAAAGCAAAAACCGGGACTAAAGGTCCCTGTAATTTTGCCTTCCCGCCTCTTTTCCTTTTCTGTTTTGGTTTTCCCTTTATATTTATTTGAAATGTCCATATACTTCTTAATTGGATAATAAATATAATACTATGTATTATTATTCACAAAAATCATCTTCATTCTTATTTTACTTTACTGTACACGTGATAAATCTTGAAGGTAAAAGTATTTTGATTTTCCTTATACATGCCAATTGTTAATATAAAATAATCACTATTTGGTTAATGCAAAAATGTATTAGTTATCTTAAATTGTTTGAAGTATTGGTTTTCGACCGGAAATTTGTTTTCGCATTATTTGAACGTTGTTACTTTGGTTTTTCATCGCTTATTGTCTAAATCTACACGCACCAAACATAATGTAAATTTGTGCATATATATATTATATATAAAACATGAAAACACTGACATAAATTCATAAAGTCATGATTAGTACATAATACATTGTTAATACATTGTTAAACATCATTACATTAAGTGGCAACAATAGTGAAGACCATCTTGAGGTACGTCCCCTTGATTATGATCGCGCCGTAACCATGGATTGTCTTCATTATTGAGCGTGATGCTTTGGGTCCTTATTCACATTGAACGGCGGAATTCAGTCATCATTTTCATAATCCTCTGACAGGTCTGACTTGTCCTCGATTCCTACGATATTTCTTTTTCCTGAAAGAACTATGTGTCGCTTTGGCTCATTGATTGAGTCGTCGTTTCTTCCTCTCTTCGGTTTCGTAGACATATCCTTAACATAAAACACCTGATTCACATCCTTGGCAAGAACAAGTGGTTCTTCTTTGTACCCTAATATTGTTGAAATCAACTGCCGTCATTCCATACTCATTGTCGACTGTTACCCCATCGCTGGTCGCTTTCACCAACTGACAACGAAATAAAGGGACCTTAAAAGTAGGTCCATAATCCAGTTCCCATATTTCCTCTATGCGGCCATAATATGTTTGATTAATCCCACTCGGGTCTGTGGCATCTATGTGGACACCACTGTTTTGGTTGGTGCTCCTTTTGTCTTGGGCCACCCTGTAAAATGTAATTTCCATTTATCTCGTAGCCTTTGTAAGTGAGAATATGTCACGATGGTTCTCTAGCCAATAAATACAGTTGCTCATCTAGACTCTCATCACCTTGACATTTTTTTGCAACTAACCGCTGAAAGTTTCCATATGGTGATGTGTAATCCAAGCTTCTGTTTTCCCTACGAAGTCCTTTCATAAGATTTCTTTGTGTGCTTCGATGTATGGAGCCACCAAGGAAGAGTTTTGCAGAACTGTGTAGTGTGCTTTATTGAAATAACCATCCTCCGCACCGACATATGTTTTCTTCCCCTAGTGTCCCCTTCCCACTTAGTCTCTCCTCGTATCGTGATTCAGGAACACCGATCGGGTCAAGGTCAGGAATGAAGTCAACACAGAACTCAATGACCTCCTCTGTTTCGTAACCCTTTGCGATGCTTCCTTCTGGCCGAGCACGATTGTGTACATATTTCATTAGCACTCCCATGAACCTTTCAAATGGGAACATGTTGTGTAGGAACACAGGACCCAGAATACTGATCTCCTTGACCAGGTGAACAAGAAGGTGAGTCATGATATTAAAGAAAGATGGGGGGAACACCAACTCAAAGCTAACAAGATACTGAATCACATTATTCTGTAACTTTGCTATGTCCAGTTGGATTGATTGCCTTCTGAGATATCGCATTTAGGAATGCACATAACTTCACGATGACTAAACGTACATTTGGAGGTAGAATGCCTCTTAATACAACTTGGAAGCAATTGTGTCATAAGCACGTGGCAGTCATGGGACATTAAGTTTAGAAATTTCTTCTCTGCCACATTTATTATACCCTTTATATTCGAGGAAGAATCCAGATCGGACCTTGATGCTATCTAGACATTCGAACATCAATTCCTTCTCTTATTTGCTAAGAGTGTAGCTAGCGGGTCTTAAGTAATGATGTTCATCATCTGTCTTCTCTGGATGCAGGCCGTCTCGTTCTTTCAAACGACGCAGGTCTTGCCGTGCTTCAATTGTGTCCTTTGACTTCCCATACACACCCATGAAGCCTAGTAGGTTTACGCAAAGATTCTTAGTGAGGTGCATGACATCGATCGAACTGCAGGACCTCAAGGACATTGCCAATAAGGTAGCTCCCAAAAGATGGATTTCTTCTTCCACATGGGTGCACGTCCAGCAGCATCGTTCGGAATAGGTTGACTGCCAGGTCCCTTCTCGAAGACTACTTTCACATCCTTGACCATATTCAGTATATCCTCTCCAGTTCTATTGCGAGGCTTGGTACAGTGGTCCACCTTACCTTTAAAATGCTTGCCTTTCTTTCTTAGGGGATGACTCGTAGGAAGGAATCAACGATGGCTAAGGTACATGATCTTTTGACATTTTTTCAGATATATGCTCTCGATGTCATCAAAACAGTGTGTGCAAGCATTATATCCCTTGTTCGTCTGACCCGAAAGATTACTTAGAGCATGCTAATCATTAATTGTTATGAACAACAATGCTACGTAGGTCAAAGTGTTCCTGTCTGTACTCATCCCATACACGTACACCAGGTTTACTCCACAGCATAAGAAGTTCCTCAACTAAGGGCCTTAGGTAGACATCAATATCGTTGCTAGGTTGCTTCGGGCCTTGGATGAGCACCTGACATCATAATGAACTTTTGCTTCATGCACAGCCATGGAGGAAGATTGTAGATACAGAGCGTAACAGGCCAGGTGCTATGACTGCTGCTCTGCTCCCCGAAAGGGTCCATGCCATCTTGCTTAAAGCAAACCTTAAGTTTCTTGCGTCGTCTGCAAAATCGAGGAATTCTCTGTCAATTGCTCTCCACTGAGACCCATCAGCCGGGTGTCTTAACATATCGTCTACCTTACGGTCTTCTTTATGCCATCGCAGCAGCTTTGCATGGTCTTTGTTTCTGAACAAACGCTTCAAGCATGGTATTATAGGAGCATACCACATAACCTTGGCAGGGATTTTCTTCCTGGGACGTTCTCCGTCACCCTCGGCATCACCAGAGTCATCTTGCCTTATCTTATAACGTGATGCGTGACATACCGGGCATGCTTCTAAATTCTCATACTCCTCGCCACGGTAAAGGAATACAGTCATTGGGACATGCATGTATCTTCTGGATTTCTAAACCCAAAGGACAGACAACCTATTTTGCTTTATATGTAGTGGAGGGCAATTTCGTTATCCTTCAGAAACATCTTCTTATTGATTTTCAATATGTCCTCAAATCCCTTGTAGGATAAACCATTCTTTGCCTTCCATTGCAATAGCTCCAGTACGGTACCCAACTTTTTCTGCCCCGCATCGCAAGTGGGGTATAGCAGTTTCTTGTGATCCTGTAGCATACGATCGAACTTGAGTTTCTCTTTTTCACTATCGCATTCTCTCAGTGCATCACAGATGGCCTGACCAAGATCATCAATGGGCTCTTCTTCTCCCGCTACCTCTTCTTCGGCCCCACCCATCGGAATGTCATTGAAAGCACCATATGCAGCAACAATATCATCATCCCCTTCTTCCTCATCTTCGTATTCTTCCATTAGAATCCCGCTTTCTCCATGCTTGGTCCAGCAATTATAGTTTGGCATGAAATCCGACTTAAACAAGTGTGACAGAAGAGTCCTTGAGCAAGCATAATCCTTCAAATTCTTACATATAGCACATGGGCAATACATGAAACCATCGCGCTTGTTTGCCTTAGCCACACGTAAGAAATAATGCACGCCCGTAATGAATTATCTGGAGCGGCGATCGGCGTTGTACATCCAATGTCAGGTTATTCATCTACATTGCATGACATACAACTGTATCAAAACTTTGAGGAGAATTACTTAATTGCACAACACCGTACCAGTCATCATGTTCAATTAAAACACCAGCACACAGATACAAAGTAATTAGTTTATGTTAGCCTCGCTACAATGTAGACAATCCCAACTAACACTAGACAAACTAAAACTAAAATACACTTCAACAGCATAAGGATCTGGCGACCAATCCCAACTAGAACAGATGGATCATTCGTTTCTGCTTCATCCACGGGCTGCTTGTACTGGCTCACTGCCTCACCCGACACTGTAAGGTTGTTTTGCACGTGTTCAACATACTCTTCCTCCCAGTACCATCCTTTACATCCGGTGCCATCCCACTGAAATTAACACAACAAATTAAGAAATTTCATCAAAACCAGTTAAAAAATGGGACAAATCTTGTAGAAAATAGGGACACAACAACTCACATTGCGGTCCGGACACTTGTAGAAGATACGACCTTTGATTGGGACAGTCCTTCCTCACTCGGAAACTCCATGACAACCTTCATGCTTACACTCACCGCACGCAATGAGAGGGAGGTGCGGCCTAAGTCGCTTCGAAATCCGATGAGAAGTCGAGGACCTCGAAGGAGTCGCCATGTACTAGCTATATTCATTTTTTAAAATACTATAAATCTAAGCATAAATTCCCACAAATCAAAAAATACAAACTTATACAAATTATAAGTTCCTCATTTTCTAAACGAAGATATTTTCAAAAAAAAACACTAAATTTCCCTACTTCTCAAAACCATGAAATAAGCTATAAATACAAACTATTAAAAGGTGCATACTAGTTAAAATAAACAACTATAAGCTACCTCCATCCAAAAATACAAAACTACCATGGGAATATAAGCTTAAACGGCACAAATCAAGAAATTCAATACAAAACTTAATATGGTAAATTCTTGGTTATTTGTAAACCATGAAATGATATATAATAGTGATGTAGGTGTGAAAATAAAGTTAGTTACCTTCAAAACCGAATAATCGATGGAGTTCTGTGTTGACGGCTGCTAACACCTCAAAATACCGTCAACATAACAAGATAAAGGTGACAAAATCCATGGAAAAGGTGCATATTATGTTTGAATTTTACTCGGTTTCACTTGTACTTGGAGAATTGTGAGTGCAGGTACAAAACAGGTGAAAATAAAGCAAACCAAGGCACATATGAGTAATGTAAGTGATGGGAGACAGGCAGGAGCCAAGTCACAGGGCGCCCACCCTTTTGGACAGGGCGCCCGCCCCCCCTCCTGGTGCCATTCGCACCCTGCCACGTCATGGATCCGTGGTTTACCTCTCCAAACAAGTTATGACACGTTGATTTATCATCAAGGGCTGAAAAACATTGCACTCGGATCCGGTAGCCCTCTGGAACAGGGCGCCCGCCTTATCAGGATGGCCTGCCACGATCACAATTCGAGGGAAAGGCTCCCAAGCCCTTTCAACCGTCCATTTGATGTCGGTTTTCATCCAAGAGAGATCAAGTGAAGAGCCAAGGATTCATGGGCCCACATGTCATCCCATACAGGTCACAAACCGCCTTTCCAAGCAAGAACCGACATGCCAACCGACTTGAGAGAGTGATGGAAGGCCATCGGATGCAATAGGCAGGTGGATCATAGGGCGGCCGGCCTACCCACCAGGGCGCCCGCCGTCTCACTTGCTCTGAACCGACTCTAACTTCTCCTACAAGTACCCCAGGGGTCCCTAAACACTATAAATAGGTGTTAAAGGTTCATTTATAAGGAGATTATGAAGCTTAAGTGAGATAGATACTTATATACAAAAGATAGTCTCAAATAGAATGTGTAGTACTCCTACACAATAGAGAGTGAGAGAGTCACTTCTCTGAAGAGAAGAAGAGGAGTCCGAGGAGGAGCCGGGCTTGTCGGCAACTTCGTCTATGGTGCACCTCTGCGCTTCTTTATGGTAACAAAGCCCCACTTCCTTATTTAATTATTGTTATACTTTAAATATTTGTTTACTTGTCTCACTGCTTGGTAAGAGTGCTCTAATTCTTGGATCTGAGTTAGAGTAGTAAGTTTATAGATTAAGCGCGGTGCTTAGGCTATATCTTACTCGTGAGTGCGGCTAGGCCCACGGATAGTAGTGGTAGGTTCTAGGTGGTGACAGCCCTAGGATCCTCTGGATTCCACCACGTTCGACCTAATTTTATTATCGTAGAGCTTTCGGGATGTACGGTGCCTAATCAGTCCTATCCTGCGCGAGTTTAGGACTTTGCATGCTCACATTAAACAAGTCTTGGTATATCACATAATTATTTGGGGCCTACCATTCAGACCTTCTCTTTCTACCCAAACCTTAGATCTTGTCTCCCTTCACACACGTATCCTGTGGATTCGATATAACCTGGGACTACTCCTAGGGAAAAGGCTACATCTGACAGCCGTGCGCTTAGCGGTCATTTTCGTGTGCCACCTCTGGTGTCAACATTCTGCAAGAAATGGGGGTGAAGGCCGAAGAACAGAGGAAGAACACAATGGAGAGGAAGAACAGCTAACTCTCGAGCTAGAGGAGGAAGAAGGGAGCTTCTGGCTTTTATACGCAGGGAGTTTTAGTCCCGATTAGCCTTACTTACCGTGATTAAAACCAAGCTTTTAGTTCCGGCCGATATCCACAGCCGGTATTAGAACTTGTAGTCCCGGATCGGTATCACGCACCTGACATAACGTCACTTCGCAGTATCCGTTGGGCAGGACCTTTAGTCCCGGTTGGTAGGTGGTTTTAGTCCTGAACACAAAAAATAACGGGACTAAAAGTCAATTCCGTCCATCAACGAAAGGATCCTGTTCTCTGCTAGTGCGGGCCTGGCAACCGGCCACAGGAAGTAGGCGCACGCATCGCTCACGGCCACGGCTGCGGCCGTGCGGAAGACAACGCCCGGGGTCCAAACCATCGTCGTCGCTGCTGTCTAAATCTAATACAACAACAGCAGCTAGCGTGTGGAACTGTGTGGATCGGAACTGGAAAAAAAGAAGGTTCTCGCAAGGACGAACACACCGATAGTGAGGATTGGGGATGACCGGAGTTGGAGCCATGGGGTGCACAATTTATAGGGCAGGCACGCACGAAGCACTTCGACAGGCACGTCTGGAACCCGGACGCACAGTGCGCACGGCCGGGGATGAGGTGGATCCACAGGTGCGAGAGCGTTCGACACGCGTCCGTGTGAAAGCCAACGTATTACACACTTAGATGAGGTGGACGGCCTTGCGAGGATTATTCTACCGTGCTGCTGTGTACCAGCGTAGGCGACTCGTGTCGAGCGTCAGGGAAAAGATTTTCACAGTACGACGAAACGTAAAGGTTGGTGGAAAAAAATGTAATGCACATAGGAATTTTTTAAAGTAATGTGCTGAGAGAAAAAAAAATAGTACTCCACGTTATGATGTGTGTGATCCATCCATCCATCTGTTACTAAGACTGTCTCTAACAAAGAGACGTAGACGTATTTTAACATGTGCACAATGTTTTGAGTAGAAAAATCGGCCTCTAGGAAAAGATGCAACACGGTACTTATTTTGCATACCAGACCAACGAGTATGCAAGCACGGGTTCCCCCTCTCCACTGACGCAAATCCAGAACTGCAGCAGGTGGCCCCTCGCTAGCGTCCACCCCGCACCACCGCCGCCACGGCCAGCGCTACTGCTGCTGCTTGGCCAGAGACGGTGAGGAAACCACCAGGCTCCTCCCCACCGGGCTCCTCGTTGTCGCGGAAGGCGGACGCGGCGACAGCCCTCGTTGCTGCTGGCCTCGGCGGTCTGGGCATGCTCGGCAGCGAGCGCAAGAAGGCGGCGAGGGAGATCCATGGCGCTGTGAGGCAGGCCCACAGAGGGGAACCTTCGGCGCGACGTGACTGGGCATGAGGGCGACGAGGAGGCGCATCTACTCGTCACTGAGAGCCGGAGGTGGGGGACGGGGAGGCGCGGGGGGGGGCTTGTAGATGACAACGGGTAGCAGAGACAAGGCTCGCGAGATGACTGGGAGCGGCAGGTGGGACTCATGAGTCTTTTTTTTTACGACTTGCGAGAGAAAAAGGAGAATGACGTTGCTTCCGCTTGTTAGAGAAGGTCTGTTACGGGTCACGGACCCTTTGACTATGCATCACCCAAACCCATAAATGCGTCTTATTTTTGGGTACGTTCCGTTGGAGATAGCCTGACTCTGGCTGAAGAAACAGTGTGTCCACACTATGAAGCACAAGCAAGAAGCTGAGCGCACAACGACGAGTCGACGACAGAAATGATATGGAAGCTTCATGCACCTGGCAATATGCATAGTAGAGTGCGACAGTTGTGGTTAGTGTTAGAATTTTAGCCAGGTTTAATTTATTCTAGAAAAATAGCACGAAAATAACAGTGACAAATATGTGCTTATTCACAATGGACTAGAGCATAAAAATCATGAATAATTTGTCTAGCAGCAAACAAATAATCATGTAGAACATGCTAAACAACAGGGTTTTGATCAACAGCATAAGCGGATGATTGAATAGCATATATGAATCATACCCTGCGGCAAAGCCGGTTGCAACAGAGGAGAAAGCTATGTTGCCGGTTGATGTAGTTGTCCTGATCGGTGCAGTGCAGAGGAGTTGCAGTGTCGTTCCGCCCGCGACCACAACCGTCCAGGGAGCTCCTTCGATCGCCGGAAAGAAGAAGAAGACGTACCGAGTAGTCGTGCCACGACACTCCCCAAAAACGTGATCGCCGATCTCCACCTGAGCAGGTGAACTCGATGTCGGCGTGCGTTTCGGAGGCTCCTACTCTCCCAACTCATGTGCGCACACGAGTCGGGATGGGGAGAACTCGAAGAACAGCTGAATTGATGGCGCCGTGTGCGTTTGAGAGAAAACTAGTTGCCCGAATGTTGGAGTACGTTCTGCTTTTATCCAGCGGCCGCGCAGGGAGATCAAGAGAAGAAAGCGAAGAAATGCTCAAGGAAGAAACTCCCGTCTTCATGAGCAGAAACTCCCGTAACTCTCACCATTAGAAATAGAAACTCCCTCCATTTAGGACTAAAAACTTCCAGCCCATAATGCTATTTAGGAGTGAAAACTCCTTCCATTTAGGACTAAAAACTTTTAGGCCATTAATGTCATTTAGGAGTGAAAACTCTTATAACTCCCGGCCATAATTGTCTTGAATGACAAAACAAATACATACATTGCGTACATGTATATATCTCACTCCAGCATCTCGTTCGCATAATATTAGCGCACAATATTTAAAACGAGTATTAGAATTATTCGATTTAATTAGATAAAATATTGGGCCTGGCCAACATTAAATCTAACAATCCCCTACCAAATTCTAAGGCTCGTGTTAAATAACCTCAAATCCACAATTCTTTGATATACCAAAGTTTCGACGGAGACTGTTAAGTTGAACGTCCGTCTAGAACGATAGTTCCACTCACTCACAACTGAACAATGGACTACGCCTTGAATTGTCTATTTTGTGCGAAAATGAGCTTCACTAAAATTCATGTCATGGTACAAGGCTGCTACAAGCATCCCCTTTGTTTTGAAGCATATGAGTCACACTTCCTGAGCCTTTCATGAGTATCTAGAGATTACCCACATCTCATAGACTGTGACTAGCAGTCGAACTCATATAGGTGTGTTCCTTAGAGGATGTTCTGTGGGACAACATCCTTGCTTAAGTAAGCCACTCGGATCACATTAAGGACTCATCCAACCTGCCATACAGCACACGGAGAAACGGCGCATCTCCAATGAGTTTGAGCTTAAATAAGGGGTTTCTCCCTCAGTCAACCACTAACTTGTTTCGCCATTCTAATTCACGAGATCTCCGATCATAAAGAACAGGTTACCACTATGGTATGACTTCAAGTGGGTCTCAAGCTCAACTCCCTCGACGCACCTTCTATCACATTACGTGACAGACCCTTGGTGAACTGATCTGCCAGATTCTTGGACGTATTTACATAGTCCAAAGATATTACTCCGGAGTTTCTCAATTTTCTGACAGTCTTCAGACGCCTTTTCAAATGCCTTGTAGACTTCATGTTGTCCTTAGGACTGTTCACCTTTATTCTCACAGTTTGGTTGTCACAGTTCATGGAAAGTAGCGGGTATCGGTTTTTCAGCAACCGGTAAATCCATATGGATTTCACGAAGCCACTCGGCCTCAGCGCCAGCGGTATCTAATGCTGCTAGTTCTGCTTCCATTGTAGACTTCGTTAAGATAGTCTGCTTGCAAGACTTCCTAGGAAACAGCACCACCTCCAAGCAGGAACGCATATCCGCTCGTGGCGTATAGCTCATCAGCATCAGAAATCTAGTTAGCATCACAATAACCTTCATGTACCCTCGGGTACCCAGTAAAGTGAATACCATAGCTCATCGTACCTTTCAGATAGCGCATTACTCTCTCGAGAGCATGCCGGTGACTATCTCCCGGATTTGACACAAATCGGCTCAATTTGCTCACAGCATAAGAGATATCAGGCCTTATAGCACTAGCTAAATACATAAGTGAGCCAATTATTTGAGAATATCTCAATTGATCTCGTGCAATTCTTCGATTCTTTCTCAAAGACACACTTGGGTCATAAGGAGTTGGAGCAGGCGTGCACTCGCTATAACCAAAGGGACTCAGCACCTTTTCCACATAGTGGGTTTGCACAAGCGTAACCCCACCATTTCCTTCTTCTCTCTGTAGCTTTATGTTTAGGATAACATCAGCCACACCCAAGTCCTTCATCTAAAGTTACTAGACAAAAAGTCCTTTCACTTCCTTGATCACAGCTTCATTATTTCCAAAAATTAAAATATCATTCCACATATAAGCACAGGATCACGCCTTCACCAGGCACTAAACCTATAATATACGCATTTATCAACTTCATTCACAGCAAAGCCTGTTGATGTCAAAGTTTTGTCAAACTTCTCATGCCACTGCTTAGGCGCTTGTTTAAGACCATACAAAGATTTTAATAATTTACACACCTTTCCCTCTTGACCATTTGCTATAAATCCATCAGGCTGATCCATATAGATCTCTTCCTCAAGCTTTCCATTCAGGAAAGCTTGTCTTAACAGTCCATCTGATGAACGAAAAGACCATAGTGAGGCAGCAAGGATAGTAGCACTCGAATAGTCGTGAGACGGGCTACTGGTGAATAAGTATCAAAGTAATCTTCTCATTCTTTCTGAGTATAGCCTTTAGCTACAAGCCTCGCCTTGTACTTCTCAACAGTAGCATCAGGCCTGAGCATTTTCTTGAAAACCCATTAACAACCCACAGGTTTGTATCCATAAGGACGATCAACCACCTCCCATGTACCATTAGACATAATAGAATCCATCTCACTCTGCACCGCTTTCTTCCATAAGTCAGCATCAGGAGAGGAATATGCCTCTTCTATTTTTCTGGGTGTGTCATCCACAAGATAAATGATAAAGTCATCGCCAAAGGATTTTGCAACCCTACGCCTCTTGCTCTTTCGAACGACCATATCATTATCCTCCTCAGGGATATTCTCATGAGTTTCATCAGCAGCGTTATTTGCCGGTTCATGCGTCTCATTTAAAGTTACAGAATCATGACTAGAAGTGCTAAGCATATTTTTCATGGGAAATTTATCTTCAAAAAATGTAGCATCTCTCGATTTCATTATCGTGCCTTCCACCATGTTTGACACTTTAGAATTTATTATTAAAAATCTATAACCCACACTGTGGATGGTGTAGCCAAGAAAGACACAATCAACGGTTTTGGGTCTAAGCTTTCGCTTTTTGTTAATTGGCACATTCACCATTGCCGAGCAACCCCATGTGCGCAGATAGGAGAGATTTAATCTCTTTTTCTCCCATTCCTCGAATGGTGTGACTTTTTTGTTCTTTGTGGGCACTCTGTTCAGAACATGACACGCTGTCCATATCGCCTCACCCCACCATTCCTTAGATAGTCCCGCAGTGTCTAACATGGCGTTAACCAACTCAGTTAGAGTGCGGTTCTTTCTTTCGGCAATCCCATTGGACTGTGGTGAGTATGGCGGTGTTATCTCATGAATTACACCGTGCTCCACGCAAAACTCAGAAAAATCATTTGAGAAGTATTCTCCTCCGCGATTAGAACGCACCCGTTTGATTTTCTTTTCAAGTTGGTTTTCTACCTCAGCCTTATAGATTTTAAAATAATGCAGTGCTTCATCCTTTAATTTTAACAGATATACATAGCAAAATCTAGTGCAATCATCTATAAAGGTCATGAAATATCTTTTGCCACCTTTAATCAACTCGCCATTCATCTCGCACAAGTCAGAATTAATTCTAGAGGTGCAAAATTCCTCGCCTCAGCAGCCTTGTGAGGCTTGCGGGGTTGTTTTGCCTCAACGCATACATGGCACTTAGAACTTTTGACTAAATTAAATTTTGGAATTAAATTTAAACCAGCCAAGCGGGACATACAACCAAAATTAACATGACATAATCGCGAATGCCACTGTTTACACCAAAATCTGGACTGGGTGCAGATAGTCGATGCCGAGCGCAGATAGCCGATTTCGGGGCAGAGGCCCAGACAGATTGTCGATCGGGTCCCGGAATCGATTGTTAAGCTGAAGTGTAGATGGTGCGGTTGGAGGAGATAGCCGATTGATGACGTCAGCGCAGATCTCCTGGCGCCAGGAAACGATCACGTTCGGAGTCCGATAAAGAAAGGAAAGATTGGGCTCCAAGTTACCTTTAATTTAGGAAAGTTTGTTAGTTTCCGTATTTATCTTGAGTTGTAATTCGAATAGGGCTCTATCAAAGCCCTGGGTATAAATACAAGCCCCGGCCATTGTAACAGGACACACATCAATACAACACATCTTTCGGCCCCGGCCAAAACTTAGGAGTAGGAGTAACGTAGATCTCGACGAGTTCTTCAATCGGACTGAGTGTCATCCGATGAACGCAGGCTTGCTTATAAGTACCATCATGTCTCGCTAAGTTTTGTCTCTTTATTGTCATCCGATGGACATGGGAGTATCGTAGATCGTGGTTGATTCTTATTTGATATAAGTTAGCAGTCATCCGGTGGACGTGGGCTTAGATCAGATAAGGATTAGTTATCGATTCATGTTTGTTTTCTTGTTTAATCTATGTTTAACGTCATCCGATGGACGAGGGCTTAGTTTGAGCTTGATTATGTGCATGGATTAGTTATCGGCTCTAACTAATTTGGCATCTTAGTTAGATTCATTAAGTTATCAAGATGTTATTTGTCATTTATTGTTTATTTATTAAATATAACATCTTTCTGCCCGATCAAGATTGCATAGTATTGGCCTTAGATCTACATGAAAAAATATTATTTATGTCTCGTTCATGTTCATGCTTTGTTATGATATTCGCTTGATTCAGCCAGCACTATCGTAGTCTTGTTCGTACGTGATGAGAGGGCTTGACAAGAGCCGATCTGAATGAACACAGAGCCGCCGGCCTTCTAGACCAGCTTTGTTTTCCTTTAGATTTACTTGTGATTATTTTTAGGAATAAATCTAAACTGGTGCAAAGCCGCAGGCCGTTCTAGACCAGCTTCGTATCAATTTCAGGTTTATACTTGGAATTAATCACCTGCTAAGTTTTCTGCTTCACGGACCCTGGATCGGCTAATTAGCCGATGCAATTGTGCTTCACGAGAAAAACCAGTTAACCGATCATGCCTTGTCAAATCGGCTAAATAGCCGATTTTTATCTATTTAACGTTCAGACAGTCATGAATCGAATGATTTGACCTGCTCACAGCAATCGATTATGCCTTAATCTGTTACAACTATCTGCATAGATTTGTTTAATGTAGATTGTTCTATTTGATCACTCATATCAATCGATTATGTATCAGTTCAGTATCTGTTTCTTTGACAAAACATGCATATATGCCGGAATCGACTCTTTAGTCAATTTCCGATTAAATCGGCTCTCAGAGCCACATAATTGGAACTACCTGGATACACCGGTTAGTTCCGCCCTGTGATTACTGATTACTATCTTTTCCTTGTCAATTGCAGGTCAAATTGACTGGCACGCCTGAGGGTTATCGGCACTCTCTGACCGGGTTTGAAGCTAGCTGGATCTTGGAAGCTCCGACGCTCTTGAGATCATATCCGGCTTCGCTGGTGTGTTGAGACGCAAGAACCACATTTTGTGTCAACACACTTTTTGGCACGCCCGGTGGGAGCCGTTTCACTCATGACTAAGGGAAAGGCTCCGGAAACCGTGGCTCCCAAGGACGACGGCATCATCAGAGTCAAGCGTGAGGAGATCGATCCTGAAGATGCTGTGGTGCTAGAGTAGATCATTGAAGAGTTCACTAATGCCTGTCTACTGTCATTTGCTAAACATCGCGATGGCCGCATGTTCAAGAAGAACCCCTACCCAAGGTGGGTCATGCCTGGCCACACCGACAAGGAGGAGCAAGAGTTCAAGGAATTCATCCATAGCGCCATCTGGAACGCTTCGCATCAGGCAGTCGGGCATCATCACAAAGTTTTCCTGCAAACATTCTACAACATCATGAAGACCATCATCAAGAAGCAGGACTAGGAATCATTGGGCCCAACGTACTTCAATATTCCCCCAGAAGATACCAAATCAGATGCAGCGGCCGGAACATCCGATCCTCCGCCGCAACAGCCGAAACCGTCAAAGTCACCTGATCAACATCCCAATATGACGACGGATTCGGCTCCAAAAATAGCTTCGCAGCCTAAGCTATACATAGATTACTCTCCCGAGCAGATTGCCGCTTATATGCGTACAACTGGGAACGCACCGGCCGGGAACGTGCAGACTGGAAACGTGACTTCAACAACTCCAAACTATCACATCGGGCACACCTATGATGAGCTCATGTCGGCGCCACATCCTGGTTATGCGCAATCGCCTCAAGACGAGTCAGTGGACAAGATGAGTGCAATGCTCAGGGACCAATTCAGCTTGCATGCCGAAAGCGGGGGTGTCGATCAGATACAGGCGTCCCTACCCTGAATGGTTTGATCGTGTTGCATTACCACAAAGGTACCGCATGCCAGATTTCGCCAAATTCAGCGGTCAAGACGACATATCCACCATAGAGCACATCAGCCGCTACCTGACTCATCTTGGTGAGGCGTCTTATGAGGATGCTCACAAGGTTTGTTTCTTCTTATTGTCCTTGACAGGGCCGGCTTTCAGTTGGTTCACCACTCTGGAGCCCTGGACAATACAAAATTGGGCAGATCTGGAAAGCAAGTTTCATGGTTATTTCTTCTCTGGCACTGGGGAGAAAACTATTGTTGATTTGACGAGCATGCGCCAGAAGAGTAGCGAGACTGGATCGGCTTTCATCAAGCGCTTCAAGGAAATGAAGAACATGTGCTATTCACCGAACCTACCTAACAAGCAGCTCGCTCACTTGGTCATTGGTGGGATGCTCCCGCATATTCAGGAAAAGCTGGTGGGCATTGACTTTGACAGCATTAGCCAGGTGTTGCAGTGAGTGACGGCCCTGGAGCTGCAAGCTCAGACCTTCCGTAAGGAGGGGAGGTACAAACAGACAGCATTCGTCAGTAATTCAGACTCGGAGGATGAATATGAAGATGAAATCGCCGCTGTCGAGCTGAGATGGGGCAAGAAGCCCATGGCCGTACCTAAGAATTGGAGCTCAGAGGATCAGTATGATTTCGATACAAATAAGCTGGACAAATTATTTGATCTGCTGGTCAGTGCTGGGCAGATTACCTTTCCTGCGATTATGTAAGGCCCTCTCCTGAAGACTTGAAAGGGAAGACTTTCTGCCAGTATCACGGCCTCACCTCACACGACGCCAACGGATGCCGCGCATTCAAGACTCAGATTCAGAGGGCTATCTCCCGCGGCTTGTTGAAGTTTGACAATCCTGCTAAGGGGAAAATGAAGATTGATAAGTTCCCATTCCACAAGGGTCAGAATATGGTCGAAGTGTCGGCTCCTGCAGGGAAAATGAAAATTCTGACCTCCAACCAAGCTAGAAGGAATGCGTCAGTTCGATCCCAATATGCAGATATCAGCTGAGGAGTTGGCGATGATCAAGAGAAGATGGGAGCAGAACCAGAGCCAATACGAAAGGGGGGAGTCCAGTGGCACCAAGAAGACCAGGCCTACCTCCCGCGATCTTCTGAACAAATGGCATCGGGAGAAGGAGAAGACCCACCGAAGGCAGCTTGAGGAGGAAGAGTACTGGAGATGGGCTCGTGATGAAGAAGAGGCCCGCTACCAGGAAGAGATGGCTCGCCACCGGGAGGAAGAAGAAAGCCACTGGCATTGCCCATTCTTTAGGCATTGCTGGAACGAAGGTCTGAGATTGCTGACTCTCCACAATTGTCCGGAGTGCAGCAATCAATACCGAGAGTACTAGGCACTCTCAGACCAACCGCCAATCTGTGCATGAGAGGCTCGAACGCCCACATGACATGCAGGATCGGCGTGAAAAAAGAGACCTGCGCGATCGGCTCAACGAAGCAGCAGTTGATCACCAAGAGCCGGTCTGGCAGGAGAATCAATGGTGCCCTGGGAACTTGACCAAGAGCCAGAGGCACCACGTGCAACAGCCTCAGGAATAGGGAACTCAAAGCAGAAGGCCGCCCGAAGCAAATCTGGCGGGAGAAGCTCCCTCAGGATACAGGGAAGGCAATAGCCGATGCGCAGATGGTGTTGGTGCTTCCGGCTGAATCCAGGGCTGTCTCGGGCCAAGAAGATTGAAGTTCTCTCTGATTATGATGAGACGGAGTCTGAGCAGGCCACCAGCCAAGCTGGTCTTCGCACAGCAGCTGCATTCGATAAGTCGCCCAAGCATCGGCACCTGAAGGCCCTGTATCTCAAAGGATATGTCGATGGGATGCCCATGACCAAGATGCTAGTCGACGGTGGTGCCACTGTCAATCTCATGCCCTACACCACGTTCTGCAAGCTAGGCAAGGGCCCTGATGATTTGATCGAGACCGACATGATGCTCAAAGATTTCGGGGGCAACTCTTCAAATACCCGGGGGGCAATCAATGTCGAGCTGGCAGTTGGGAAGAAGACGCTGCTTACCACCATCTTCGTGATTGACAGCAAGGGTTCTTACAGTCTGCTACTTGGGCATGATTGGATTCATGCTAACTGCTGCGTACCATCAACCATGCACCAATCTGTGATGCAGTGGCATGGTGAAGAAGTTGAGGTGGTACCAGCCGATGACTCGGTGAGCATAGCCGCAGCAGATGCTGCCTACTGGGAAGCTGGGGATCATGACTGTTTCTCTGGCAAGACTTAGGAAGAAGGCTCCATCAAGGTCTGGATGAGAGTCAACAGCCGGTTAGGGCAATCGGCTCTGAGTATTTTTATTAATGGACAATCCGATCGATGGCACCGAGGGCAAGCATGGACAGGGCTCTACGTCGGCCGATAAACTTGAAGAAGTGGATATCGGATCTGGTGACAGACCAAGGCCGACGTATATTGCCGCCAATCTTGACCCCGAGTTCAGGCAGGGAGTTGATTGACTTATTGAAAGAGTACAAAGCCTGCTTCGCCTGGGAATATGACGAGATGCCTGGCTTGGACAAATCGATTGTCGAGCACAGATTGCCTATTAAGCCTGGAATTTCGGCCGTTCAAGCAGCCGCCACGACTGATTCAAATAGGACTCATTACCTGGACATTAAGGCCGAGATTGAGAGGTTGCTGGAAGCCAAGTTCATTCGAGCTTGCCGATACGCCGAAGTGGGTATCGAATATCGTCCCTGTATATAAGAAAAATGGCAACTTGCGGGTCTGCATCGATTTCAGAGATCTGAACAGAGCTACCCCGATGGACGGCTACCCAATGCCGATAGCCAATATGTTAGTTGATTCGGCTGCAGGGCACCAGGTCATCAGCTTCATGGATGGTAATGCCGGCTACAATCAAATTTTTATGGCTGATGAAGATATTTCTAAGACTGCTTTCAGATGTCCTGGTGCTATCGGTTTGTTCGAGTGGGTTGTAATGACGTTCGGTTTGAAAAATACCGGTGCAACTTATCAAAGGGCTATGAATTATATTTTTCATAAGTTGATCGGCAAGATTGTAGAAATTTACATCGATGATGTAGTTGTGAAGTCCAAAAGCTACAAGGAGCACTTAGCCGATTTGAAGGCTACACTGAAATGTATTCGGAAGCATGGCTTGAAGACGAATCCTAATAAATGTGCTTTCGGGGTGTCAGCAGGCGAGTTTCTGGGTTTCATGGTACATCACAAAGGAATCGAGGTCGGCAGCAAGAGCAGGAAGGCCATCGATCAGCTTGTGCCGCCGACCAACAAGAAGAAATTGCAGTCCTTACTTGGCAAGATTAATTTCATCAGGAAGATTCATTGCCAATCTGTCAGAGAAGGTACTGCCGTTCTCACCACTGTTGAAGCTGAAGGACACTAAGGATTTTACATGGGGTGACATACAGCAAAAGGCTTTCGATGAAATCAAGGAAATATATGAAGTCTCCACCTGTTCTGGTACCACCACAGGCAGGCAAGCCATTCAAGCTGTACGTGACGGCCGAAGACCATACAATTGGATCGGCCCTTTTTCAAGAATTTGAAGGAAAAGAGAGGGCAGTTTTCTATCTGAGCAGAAGGCTCCTGAATCCCGAGATAAGATACACGCCAACTGAGAAGCTGTGCTTATGCTTATTCTACTCGTGCACCAAGCTGAGGCACTATTTGCTATCGGCTGAATGTGTGGTAGTTTCTAAGGCCGATGTGATCAAACATATGTTGTCAATGCCTATCCTGAACGGACGGATCGGGAAGTGGATCTTGGCTCTTTCTGAGTTTGACTTAAGGTTCGAATCGGCTAAGGCAGTTAAAGGTCAGGCAATAGCCGATTTCATCACCTAGCATCACGAGGGCAGCCGTCAGTATAGTTGATGTGGCACCGTGGACCATGTTCTTCGATGGATCATCTTGCAAGCAAGGCGGAGGTGCTGGGGTAATATTAATATCGCCTCGAGGTCAGCGATTTGAGTACGCTTTCCAGATCGGGCCGACGGTGACAAACAACCAGACTGAATATGAGGCAATTCGGAAGGGATTTCAGCTTCTGCATGAAGCAAAAGCCGACATAGTTGAGGTTTTGGAGATTCACAGCTAGTCATAAACCAATTGCTCGGCCTGTTTGAATGTAAAGACGATGTACTCAGAGGCTATTATGATCAGTGCCAAGCTTTGATCAGAGGGTTCTTAGCAGTTTCACTATATCATGTTCCTAGAGCTCAGAATCAAGAGGCTAACCTACTAGCGCAGAGCACTTCGGGTTACAAATCGATGCAGGAAATTCTCAATACCGAGCAATCAGCTGATGACTGGCTGGGCGAGATAGCAAGATACCTTGCAGATCCTTCACAGAAAGTTAGTAGAAAACTGAGGTACAAAGCTATCAAGTACGTGCTGCTGGACAGTCAATTGTATTGTAAGACTGTCGAAGGGGTGCTGCTGAGATGCCTCGGGGCAGAAGAATCGATGAAGCTGATGAGTGAGGTTCATGAAGGAGTCTGCGGTGCTCACCAATCGGCTCATAAGATGGGATGGATTATCAGAAGGACTGGTTATTATTGGCCAACAATGCTTGAAGACTGTTTCCAGTATTACAAGGGTTGTCAAGAATGCCAGAGGTTCGGGAATGTGCAGAAATCTCCTGCCTCAGCTATGAATCCTATCATCAAGCCATGGCCATTCAGAGGTTGGGGAATCGATCTGATCGGCCAAATCTATCCACCCTCCAGTAAAGGTCACAAATGGATTTTGGTTGCAACGAATTACTTTTCTAAGTGGGTAGAAGCTGTTCCTTTGAAGAACGCCACATCTGGAGATATAGTCGAGTTTATAAGGGAACATATCATTTACAAATTTGGTATACCACAGACTATCACGACGGATCAAGGGACTATGTTCACTTCAGATGACTTTTTGACCTTTGCTGATGACATGGGCGTTAAAGTATATAATTCAGTCACCCTATTATGCCCAAGCCAATGGTCAGGCGGAGGCGTCAAATCAAATTTTAATCAAGATTATCAAGAAGAAGATTGAGCAGACTCCCAAAAGGTGGTACTTGACGCTGAGTGAAGCTCTTTGGGCACTACCGGATGGCTCAGCATGGATCAACTAAAGCTACGCCGTATGAGTTGGTTTATGGGCATGCTGCTATTCTTCCTTGGGAAATTCAGTCCGAGACGCGGCGTGTCAAGTTATAGAACGAGCTTACAGCCGGTGAGTACAAGGATATCATGATGGACAGTCTTGAAGATTTACATTGTCATCGGCTCAACGCTTTGGAGTGTATCAAACCTAATAAGATACAGGTGGCTAAGTACTACAACACTATAGTAAGAGGAAAGAGCTTTGCCGAATCAGAGCTGGTATGGAAGACTATCCTGCCTATCAGGACCAAAGATTGCCGATTCGGAAAGTAGGTCGCCAAATTGGGAAGGCCCTGTATCGAGTGGTTGAATTTGCGCCCAGCAATGCCTATGTACTCGAAGATATGGAAGGAAGAAGATTTGCCAGGACGATCAACGGAAAATATCTGAAGAAATACCATCCTAATATCCCAGTTGGGGGATGATAGCCGATCGATGCAAGATCTGGTTCATACAGCCGATTTCGTTCTAACGGATCACCTTTAGCACAAAATGAAACACCCACAATGGAGTGTAACAGCCGATGTGATTACATCGCCTTTAGTCCAAAAAATAATTAAAAAATGTATATGTATCCGGACACATAGAAATCAGATTGGTGATTTTGAACAAAATTTTTATTTCTGATTTACAGGAGCCCTATTACATTCTAATTTGGATTATGCGTGACTCTACCTATGATGTCCTGGGCGTCAGTGACAACCGCGACCCCGTCGGCATGAGGGAAGAAGTTCGCCAGCTGGGCGCTGACCTCCTCCATGTCCTGGCCCTCCGGGAACCCGGACTCGACGGCCTCCAGGGCGATGCCGGAGCGGAGTCACGCGGCTGTGAGAGCCTCGGTGGCGCCGTGACGAACGCCGGCCATGGCCACCTGGAAGACGCGGTGGTGAACATCTAGGAGCCGCTCCGCCTGTATGTTGCCATGGGCATTGATAGCATTGGCGGCGGTCTAGGCGGCCACACGCAACTCTTCAAGCTGCGCTGGTCAGGGCTGCAAGAAGAAATACATTCAACATGAAGAGCAATCCCGGCCTGCACAGATTCTTGGTCTTCGTCGGCTGTTGAATTGAGGATGTTCAGGCGCTGGTTGATCTGTCTGCCTTCGATGACCCTGGCGCTGATTTGTTTTCTCTTCTCGGTCATATTAACAGTATTTTTTGATACAAAAATCTCATGCTGAGTGATGGCCGAGTTTACTTCCTCAAGCTCCTTCATCAGCTGCTCGCGCCTGGTCTTCAGAGTGTTCAGCTCTGACTCGGCTGAGGTGATGTTGTTCTTCAGCAGTTTGACTTGATCTGCCAACACGTGAGCCTCTTGCTTGTTGGTCGACCTGTTATTTCTCAGCTGCTCAAGCTCGGCCAGGTTTATGTGGGCAGTGTTGATCCTTGGAGTGGCACTTTTGAGCTTGACGAGCTGCTTCAGGAGGCTGAGAGTTGCTGGGCGTGTATGTTGGTGAACCAGTTCAATTGCCTGATCAATTGTTTCAGGTTCTCAGGATTGATCAAAAAGGTCTACTTCTAGCTGAGGCAAGAGCTCATTTAGCCGATCTTTAAAATCTGGCTCTGGCAGCGTCAGGGATTTGGAGCTTACTTCACCTTCATCACAACATTCCTCCAGGTTGAAGGAGTAGCTGGGGGATGAAGGCTGTAGCAACTGCATTCAGATGTTAGGAGGTGATAGCATGAGTAACATGATTGGTTAAAGGATATGTGCTCCACCTGAATAGAGGCAGAAGGAACTGGAGCTGATGAAATACCTGGTCGATCTGTCGTGATAGTCTCCTCTTCGGACAGTGGGAGTGGCCTCAGTGTGTGTTACTATGATCAATTGAAGCGCTACAGTAATGAAAGTGAGTGAGAAATGGAGCAAGCACGATAAGTGTTAACAGACGAAGGGCCTTACCTGGATGTTCAGGAGATGGTGTTTTCTCTTCTTCAAGTTTGTTCCACGAAGGAGGGCTATTCGGCTGCATTTTTAGAAAGGATCAGAAAATATTCAGCAAGGAAGAATTGTGTACTTACAGATTTGGTTGATACCTGAGTTCCTTCTCTTTCCTACTGGATAGCAATGTTTTCATCCAGTCCTAGAGAGCCTTCAGCCAGTGTCTTGGTAGCCTGTTGTTTCTGGGTGGGTTTCGGTCTGAATGTTTTCAGAAGGTGCCTGGATCGGCTGAATGCTTGCCTATTATATAGCCGATTCGGTCAGGTAAGCTGAGTAAATAATGCAGAATATTTCAAGGCATCCAAGTATCTGGGCAGGGCTTCCTCTTGGATCTCTTTTTCTTAGGTGGTCGTCTTCTGAAGACTTGATGAAGCCTTTCTTTTTGAAGCCGGAGCAGTTGTCATACTGGCAGGGGCCTTCATCATCTTTTTCAAGGATGGAGCCTGAGAGCCTAGCTAGGCAGTTGGGAAGAAGGATAATACTTGATCTGCTCTGGTGGGTTGGATTCTGGGTCCTGCATTAACAGAAGTTAGAACACAATTTGCAGCCGGTTTGAAATGAAATCGGTTAAAATGCTTACTGCCGAGGTGGAGTTGAAGCTTGGGTCCAAGGCTCTGCATCTATCATGGATTCCCTGACAGAAAAGGTGAGCGTGCCATTGTTGCCTACCAGTAATCAAAGGTTTCATGGGACATTGAAATTTGGCTCCAATGCTCTACAGTCTGAACTGGCAAGTCTATTCCCAATGTGAATACCCTGTCGGCTTCTAGCCTCTCGGTGATTTCATCTCTGGGCCTTAGAAGGTGTAGAAATGGAAGCTTGGGGGGCAGTTGGCCGAAAACCCAGTTGTCTTGCTGCAACATTGGGTGATAGAATTCATATGAAGGCCAGCTGGGCTCATTACTGCTAGTACCACGAAGGTTCTTGAAGTCAACTGGCAGTGTGCAGGGCTTTATGATAATATTGAAATTTTGTAGCTCCAGCATCAGAACATCCTGTACTGAACCTGAAGGTGTAGGGCATTGGGAATTCAATTATCATCTGCATATGAGAACCAAGTCGAGGTGTCTGGTCCCAAGCCTCTGTAGAGTTTTTCAAGCAAGATCCCTCGATTCATGTCGATAATGATGGTTGAGGCAGCTTTTCCAAAATTCTGACAGCCCCTGGTAATCTGGTTGCTGTCCATCTTCTACATAGTTGATGGAGGGGTAATTGAGGTTGTTGAGGTTTGCCCTGACCATCTTGTGCAAATACAAGTTGAGCCATAACTGAATCAACCACCAGGGACCCGTTATGCACCGTACTTCTTCCCCTTTCAGCAGATAGCCAGCAACTCGGTTTATTAATCTGTAGGCAGATCCCAGTAATATTTTACCTAAGGGGATTGAATTGCCTTGGGCCAATTTTTCTGTAAGGGCTTTGAAGGGCATAAGCCTGCCCCAAGGAAGCACCACAGAAGACGAACCTTTCTAGCCACAAGATCAAGAAGGCTATATATTTCTTGTCGCTGATGCTGGAGGTTGTTTGCTGATGGGTTTTGATGTAGCCGGTCCAGCCCTTGTACTCGTTCAGTTTGGAGAACTTCTTTTCGCCACTTGAAAGAAGATCCCACAGTTGGAAAGACCCGGTGATTTAAGGCCAGTCAGCATGTGGATATCACCCAAGGTGATGCTCATTGGCCCATCTCCAAATACAAAGGCAGTTCAGAGAATTGGACCAGAAGTAACATGCAGCAATCAAGACGGGTTCATTCTTTTTCATATCACACAGAGAAAGATCAAGGCACTGGCTCAGATTGCGTAGCTCCCAGTCTCAACTTTTCCTTTCTGAAATGCAGGTGGAACCAATTTCTCCATCCGTTAGGCATGCTTGGCCAATTCCGGAAGGGCTGCCTGGACCATGAAGATGCATCCACCAGCGGACCTCTAAAGGGGATATGGTTAGTCTCTTGATTGATGAACTCCGCGGGGTTGGAGTCGCCCATCGGGCCCAGGAAGAAAGCTGGTCGGAGCGTCCCTCAGTGGGATCAGGATTTCATTCTTCAGGTCCTGAGGCAGATGGGTGATAGGTGTGACCAATCTAAGTGGGGATTCATGAATGGAAGACAGGTTGGCAAGATTCATACCTCAGGAAGTCTCAGAAGGAGTCAGCCATTGCTTGCGGATTCTTGAAGACGGCGGATCGAGGCCGGAGATGCAACAGAGGATTTCTTGGCTAGGGTTTCGATTTGCAGAGGTTTTGAAGTGATGAGCGGGAGGCTGCGATTTTGGCTAGCAGGTGGACTGAATCAAGACTCGGTGACTAATTTTCGAATAAAACCAGTTTATCCCAAAATTAGGGGGGCATGTGTTTACACTAAAATCTAGACTGGGTGGAGATAGTCGATGCCGAGCGCAGATAGCCGATTTCGGGGCAGAGGACCCAGACAGATAGTCGATCGGGTCCGGAATCGATTGTTGAGTTGAAGTGTAGACTGGTGCGGTTGGAGGAGATAGCCGATTGATGACGTCAGCTCAGATCTCCGGCACCATGAAACGATCACTGTTCGGAGTCCGATAAAGAAAGGAAAGATTGGGCTCCAAGTTACCTTTAATTTAGGAAAGTTTGTTAGCTTTCGTATTTATCTTGAGTTGTAATTCGAATAGGACTCTATCAAAGCCCTGGGTATAAATATAAGCCCCGGCCATTGTAACAGGACACACATCAATACAACACATCTTTTCGGCCCCTGGCCAAAACTTAGGAGTAGGATTAACGTAGATCTCGGCGAGTTCTTCAATCGGGCTAAGTGTCATTCGGTGGACGCAGGCTTGCTTGTAAGTACCGTCATGCCTCGCTAAGATTTGCCTCTTTATTGTCATCTGGTGGACATGGGAGCATCGTAGATCGGGGTTGATTCTTATTTGATATAAGTTAGCGTCGTCCGGTGGACGTGGGCTTAGATCAGATAAGGGTTAGTTATCGATTCATGTTTGTTTTCTTGTTTAATCTATGTTTAACGTCATCCGGTAGACGAGTGCTTAGTTTGAGCTTGATTATGTGCATAGGATTAGTTATCGGCTCTAACTAATTTGGCATCTTAGTTAGATTCATTAAGTTATCAAGATGTTATTTGTCATTTATTATTTATTTATTAAATATAACATATTTCTGTCCGATCAAGATTGCATAGTATTGGCCTTAGATCTACATAAAAAAATGTTATTTATGTCTCGTTCATGTTCATGCTTTGTTATGATATTCGCTTGATTCGGCCTAGTACTATCGTAGTCTTGTTCGTACGTGATGAGAGGGCTTGGCAAGAGCCGATCTGAATGAACACAGAGCCAGCCAGCCTTCTAGACCAGCTTTGTTTTCCTTTAGATTTGCTTGTGATTATTTTTGGGAATAAATCTAAACTGGTGCAAAGCCGCAGGCCTTCTAGACCTAGCTTCGTATCAATTTCAGGTTTATACTTGGAATTAATCACCGCTAAGTTTTCTGCTTCACGGATCCTGGATCGGCTAATTAGCCGATGCAGTTGTGCTTCACGAGAAAAACCAGTTAACCGATCATGCCTTGTCAAATCGGCTAAATAGCCGATTTTTGTCTGTTTGATATTCAGACAGTTTGAACCAAATGATTTGATCCTGCTCACAGCAATCGATTATGCTTTAATCTGTTACAACTATCTGCATAGATTTGTTTAATGTAGATTGTTCTATTTATCACTCATATCAATCGATTATGTATCAGTTCAGTATCTGTTTCTATGACAAAACATGCATATATGCCGGAATCGACTCTTTAGTCAATTTCCGATTAAATCGGCTCTCAGAGCCACATAGTTGAAACTATCTGGATACACCGGTTAGTTCCGCCCATGTGATTACTGATTACTATCTTTTCCTTGTCAATTGCAGGTCAAATTGACTGGCACGCCTAAGGGTTATCGGCACTCTCTGACCGGATTGGAAGCTAGCTGGATCTTGGAAGCTCCGACGCTCTTGTGATCATATCCAGCTTCGCTGGTGTGTTGAGACGCAAGAACCACATTTTGTGCCAACAACCACATATTCGTCTCATCATCATTATTAACATGATTCACAGTTTTAACATCACCATCAGTTAAAGACAAGCGGAACAGGCCTCCGCTCTCAGATCCTTTACCCACAAAGGTTCCAAATTTAGACAGCACATATTTATTCGACTCAAAAACAAGTTTATAACCATCACAACAAAGCAAAGATCCACTGATCAAATTCCTCCCTATTGAGGGGACATGCTGCACGGTCTTTCCCGAAGTAAGCTTCAGATCGACCGTACCAACACCACGTTGTCGACGGTAATTATTGTACGATTTTACCCGTCAACTAAATATGAAATAAGGATATAAATGCAAACACCGCCATAGAATAGGGCCTTAACCTGATAGAATTCTATAGTTTTGGTGAATCAGTATTTTGTAGGGGGTTATACAGAAAAGAACCAAGAGAGGCCCACATGTCAGATTAAAATAACGAAATCTACCGCGAAAGGAGATCAAGAATATTCTAGAGAACACCATAGACTCGCTGGCAGAAGCGGGGCCCACTTGGCAGTTGGGGGAGGTCGGCCGACCCACTGACCAGGTCGACCGACCTATTAGTGAGCCATCTCGGTCTTCGCTTCGACGTGGACCCACATCCCGAAACTTCACGCAATCTTAAGTCCGCTCAGTCGAAGTCGGTTTGATCTAAGGGCTACGGTTCATCCCACCAGCCTATATAAGGACCTCCAGACCCCCCAGGGTATGATATCAATTCAGTCATCAATCAGTTTAATCCAGTTGAAGAGAGCCAGAAACCCTAGAATCATTAGAACTTCACCATCTAGAGCATAGCTACAGAGGTTAGAAGTAGAGGGAAGATGAGTTCTACTCGAGTTCTGGATCTGTCTGGAGCTAGAAGGCTTCCTGGAGCCATTGTAAGCTCTCTCTTGTATCTTAACCTCTTTTGAGTGATTGAGATAAAGTTGATTGACATTGTTCTACTATTGATTATGTTCTCAATTATGCTATTCATTGCTTATCTAGATTGTATACTTTGCATAGTTAGGATGCATTCATATTCATACATAGGTTTGTATAGCGCTCATTCATTGATATCATGGGTGGGTGATAAATAGCATGTAAGCACGGTGCTTAGATGTGCTTTGTCTGCAAATGCACCCTATATTCTGGGTTCTGTGGTAGATCGCGGATGTGACACTCCCGTTGAGTCCTTTGTAGTCCACACTCCGAATATAGGGAGAGTAGGAAGTTATTATTACTTTAGAAGGCTGGCTATGATCTTGATCTTCCTTAGTAATATTCCCTTAAGTATGAATATGAAGTGTCTTCGCCATGATTGCTAGTATAATTGCACCAATCTAATATATCTTTAATAGTATAGTTAGAATGACTTAGGATATCCATATGCTTCAACCTAATCAATGCTAGTGCCTAGATAGGAAGTGCTCTAAGTGATCATTATATATTGACTGATTGGATTGATCATTATGCTTATCATATTATCATTATCATTGTTACATAACCCCTGTTCTGAGATTACGGGTCATGCATGGTTATCTCCATATTTGCATATGCATATGGCATCTATCTATCTACTTACATCTCATTTATTGACAACCCTTCTCAGTGGTAAAATATAAATGACTAACCCGGAATACTCCTAGGGTAAAATGCTACAATGGTATAATTAATCTGTGCGCTTGCAGATACTTTGATTAATATATCCTCTTTAGTCACTTGCATCTATAATAACATGCTTAGTATTATTCTAGGGTAGTTTCCATACATGTCTCTTATATTCATGCTAGGGATGACAACTTAGTTATTGTAAGAGATATATGCTTTAAAAGAGGTGGCTAAGAAATTTACCAAGTGACACTTAATTATTACCATCAGCATTTTTGGCGCCAATACCAGGATAGAATCTAAATCTATTTTTGGTGATGACGTTAGAAATGCCAACACACGTACAGACAGCACGCGCTCCGTTCCCCATCAACAAGGAGGAAGGCCCGCCCGACCTGATAAGAAGAAAACAAGAAAATATCAGCACACACATTATATTGGCTCATGTATCAACCCACCACTCAGGTGAATTAAAAACTGAAAGAACTATAGGTAATAAATTACCATACCCCGATGTTCCTCTATCAGCCTCAACCATGTTGGCAGATTTCTTCTGAGGTGGCTTCCACTTCGCATCTGGGCACTTCTAGCAAAATGCCCAGTCTTGCCACAAGAGAAGCAGTTGCATTTTTCCTTGTCTTTCCTCTTCTTCTTAAAAGAAGTAGTGTTCTTTGGCTTCACATCTTGCTGGTGTTTCTTCTTTTGAGATTTAGGATGATTCTTTTGCACCACATGTGCACTAGAACCTCCCTCACCGACTTTCTTTCCTTTGACAATCCTTTGCCCTCGCCTTGTCCTCAACATCAAGGGTCCTAATAAGCTCAGCAGTGCTGAACTCTTGCCTCTTGTGTTTCAGAGAAATTGCAAAGTCAGTCCAAGATTGTGGCAGCTTAACAATCATGCATCCAGTCACAAACTTGTCGGGGAGTACACACCCAAACAGCTCAAGTTCCTTCACCAGCGCCTGTAATTCATGAGCCTGTTCGACTACCGAGCGGTCCTCGACCATCCGATAATCATGGAACTGCTCCATGACATACAGCTCTGAGCCGGCATCAGAAACGCCATAACGGGCCTCAAGTGCATCCCACAAGGCCTTCCCAGTCGGAAGCTGCACATATGCATCAACAAGGGAGTCCCCTATGATGCTCAACAGAGCGGCCTTGCAAGTAGTGTCAACGTGTTGAAATGCACGCTCCTCATCAGAGGTCCGCACTCCAACAGACTGCTCATTCACCACATAAAAGCAGTTCATAGAGGTCAACCACAAAATGCATTTTTGTCGCCATCTCTTATAGTGTGTGCCCTCAAATGGCGATGGTTTCAGCAAACCCGCAAAGCCAACAGATGAAAATTGCCTAATATTACGTTTTTGGATTGTTAGAATTTTAGCCGAATTCAGGTTTAATTTATTTCCAGAAAAATAGCACGAAAATAACAGTGACAAATATAGTGCTTATTCACAATGGACCAGAGCATAAAAATCATGAATGATTTGTCTAGCAGCAAGCAAATAATCATGTAGAACATGCTAACCAGCAGGGTTTTGATCAACAGCATAAAGCGGATGATTGAATAGAATATATGAATCATACCCTGCGGCAAAGCCGGTTGCAATAGAGAAGGAAGCCATGTTGCCTGTTGATGTAGTCGTCCCGATCGGTGCAGTGCAGAGGAGTTGCAGTGTCATTCCGCCCAGTGACCACAACCGTCCAGGGAGCTCCTTCGATCGCCGGAAAGAAGAAGAAGAAGACGTAGCGAGTAGTCGTGCCACGACACTTTCCAAAAACATGATCGCCGATCTCCACCCTGAGCAGGTGAACTTGATGTCGGCGTGCGTTTCGGAGGCTCCTACTCTCCCAACTCGTGTGCGCGCACTGAGTCGGGACGGGTAGAACTCGAAGAACAGCTGTATTGGTGGCGCCGTGTGCGTATGAGAGAAAACTAGTTGTCCCGAATGTTGGAGTACGTTCTGCTTTTATCCAGCGGCCAGGAAGACCAAAGAGCGTAGGGAGATCAAGAGAAAAAAAGCGGAAGAAATGCTCATGAAAGAAACTCCCGTCTTCATGAGCAGAAACTCCCGTAACTCTCACCATTAGAAATAGAAACTCCCTCCATTTAGGACTAAAAACTTCCAGCCCATAATGTCATTTAGGAGTGAAAACTCCCTCCATTTAGGACTAAAAACTTTCAAGCCCATTAATAGTCATTTAGGAGTGAAAACTCCTATAACTCCCGGCCATAATTGTCTTGAATGACAAAACAAATACACACATTGCGTGCATGTATATATTTCACTCCAGCATCTCAGTTCACATAATATTAGCGCACAATATTTAAAACGAGTATTAGAATTATTCGATTTAATTAGATAAAAAATTGGGCCTGGCCAACATTAAATCTAACAATCCCCACCAAATTTTACGGCTCGTGTTCAAATAACCTCAAATCCATAATTATTTGATATACCAAAGTTTCAACGGAGACTGTTAAGTTGAACATCCGTCTAGAACGATAGTTCCACTCACTCACTAACTGAACAATGGACTTATGCCTTGAATTGTCAGTTTTGTGCGAAAATGAGGTTCACTAAAATTCATGTCATGGTACAAGGCTGCTATAAGCATCCCCTTTGTTTTGAAGCATATGAGTCACACTTTCCTGAGTCCTTTCATGAGTATCCAGAGATTACCCACATCTTCATAAACTGTGATTAGCAGTCGAACTCATATAGGTGTGTTCCTTAGAGGATGTTCTGTAGGACAACATCCCTGCTTAAGTAAGCCACTCGGATCACATTAAGGACTCATCCAACCTGCCATACAGCACAGGAGAAACGGCGCATCTCCAATGAGTTTGAGCTTAAATAAGGGGTTTCTCCCTCAGTCAACCACTAACTTGTTTCGCCATTCTAATTCACGGGATCTCCGATCACAACGAATAGGTTACCACTATGGTATGACTTCAAGTGGGTCTCAAGCCCAACTCCCTCGACGCACCTCCTATCACATTACATGACAGACCCTTGGTGAACCGATCTGCCAAATTCTTGGACGTATTTATATTGTCCAAAGATATTACTTCGGAGTTTCTTAATTTTCTGACAGTCTTCAGACGCTTTTTCACATGTCTTGTAGACTTCATGTTGTTCTTAGAACTGTTCACCTTTATTATCATAGTTTGGTTACATCCATTTGTTGGAGAAGGTCTGTTACCGGTTAGGGACCTTTGACTATGCATCACCTAAACCGATAAATGCGTCTTATTTTTTAGTACGTTCCGATAGCCTGACTCTGGCTGAAGAAACAGTGTGTCCACACTATGAAGCACAAGCAAGAAGCCGAGCGCACAACGACGAGTCGACGACAGAAATGATATGGCAGCTTCATGCACTGGCAATATGCATAGTAGAGTGCGACAGTTGTGGTTGGTGTTAGAATTTTAGCTAAATTCAGGTTTAATTTATTCTAGAAAAATAGCACGAAAATAACAGTGATAAATATGTGCTTATTCATAATAGATCCAGAGCATAAAAATCATGAATGATTTGTCTAGCAGCAAGCAAATAATCATGTAGAACATAGCTAACCAGCAGGGTTTTGATCAACAGCATAAGCGGATGATTGAATAGCATATATGAATCATACCCTGCGGCAAAGCCGATTGCAATAGAGGAGGAAGCTATGTTGCCTGTTGATGTAGTCAGTCCCGATCGGTGCAGTGCAGAGGAGTTGCAGTGTCGTTCCGCCCGCGACCACAACCGTCCAGGGAGCTCCTTGATCGCCGGAAAGAAGAAGAAGAAGACGACGACTTAGCAAGTAGTCGTACCGCGACACTCCCCAAAAACGTGATCGCCGATCTCCACCCGAGCAGGTGAACTCGATGTCGGCGTGCATTTCGGAGGCTCCTACTCTCCCAACTCGTGTGCGCGCACGAGTCGGGACGGAGAGAACTCGAAGAACAGCTGAATTGATGGCGCCGTGTGCGTATGAGAGAAAACTAGTTGCCCGAATGTTGAAGTACGTTTTGCTTTTATCCCGCGTCCGCGCGCAGGGAGATCAAGAGAAGAAAGCGGAAGAAATGCTTAAGGAAGAAACTCCCGTCTTCGTAAGCAGAAACTCCCGTAACTCTCACCATTAGAAATAAAAACTCCCTCCATTTAGGACTAAAAACTTCCGGCCCATAATATTATTTAGGAGTGAAAACTCCCTCCATTTAGGACTAAAAACTTTCAGCCTATTAATGTCATTTAGAAGTGAAAACTCATATAACTCCTGGCCATAATTATCTTGAATGACAAAACAAATACATACATTGTATGCATGTATATATCTCACTTCAGCATCTCGTTCACATAATATTAGCGCACAATATTTAAAACGAGTATTAGAATTATATGATTTAATTAGATAAAATATTGGACCTGACCAACATTAAATCTAAGAGTTGGACGGCCTAGGCATAGGCAGCGAACGCGGCGGCGGCGGCTGCTACGCACGGCTGTGCGGAGGATGCTAAAATACAACTGCGGGTTCGCCTCGAACGCCGCGCGGCAGATGAGCAGCCCGCCGGCACCGGGCGCCTTCATCATCGTCCCGACCGCCGCCGCTGCAGCACCGGCACCGGGCCCCTTCATCGTGTTTTGAGCACCATCGCTGCAGGGGACAACCAGGGAAAAAGGAAATGAATGCCGACGGTGGCAACGGCAAGCAGCGCCGCGGCACCGAGGCCACCGGCATCCTCCTCCTTGTTCATCGTCGCGCGCGATGGCCGGCCGGCCTGCAGGCTTGAACAGCTGAACGTCAGGGGGGCTAAGAGCGGGCGTTGCTTAGCGAGGCGCTGGCCGCTGGGTGTGGATGGATGGACGACAGCGCTGCGTGTCAGCACTCGGCAGGCATCTATTTGAAGCATGCAGCGGTAGATCAAGGTGGCCCAGGGCGGCTGCTTGCCTTCATCGCGTTGCATTGCGCTGCATGCGTGCGCATTTGCTCCCCGGCCGCCTCGTCTTCCTGGGAAGACGAAGCGCGCGCGCAGACGAAGAGGCCACTTCACAAAAATGAATGAGTTGAACGCGAGCGCATTGAAAAGAGAAGACAACGGTAGCGAAATGCAGAAGCAGTAAGAACGACGTCTAGTATATGTTCCCAATATTTAGCTCAAACCTTGCCCAAGATGGAGGGAGGGAGTACACCCTAGCTAGCTAGGGCGTCGTCGCGATCGGGAACATGATCCAGCTTTTGAAGTTTCAGCCGGTAAGATTATAATGGCGACGTAGAAACATGTCGAACAAGAAATTCAAAGTAAAAGAGTACTACTCGATTTTTAGTAGACACTAGACACCGGTACAATTCACAGTAGAAACTATTATATTGTACATCAGAAACCAGGGAGTGCATCAAACCGAAAATGAAAACTAGGGAGTACATTAGCACGATTGCACGAACTCAGACCACATAACACTACTATGCTTGCCTAACCTGGCCTACGACAACCTTGCTAGCTAGCACGGCAACCTTACTAGTAGTACAGAGACAGCTAGCTACTAGGCACAGACAGCGAACGCGGCGGCGGCGGCTGCCGCGCCGGCTGTGCGGAGGATGCTAAAATACAATTGCGGGTTCGCCTCGAACGCCGCGCGGCAGATGAGCAGCCCGCCGGCACCGGGCGCCTTCATCATCGTCCCGGCCGCCGCCGCTGCAGCACCGGACCCCTTCATCATATTGAGCACCATCGCTGCAGGGCAGAAACCGGGAAAGAGGAAATGCATGCCGACGGTGGCAGCGGCAAACAGCGCCGCGGCGGCTCCGAGGCCACCGACTGTATCCTCCTCCTCGTTCATCCTCGCTATCGCCGGCGGCCGGCCTTCAGGCTTTGAACAGCTGAACGTCAGGGGAGCTAAGCTATAGCGGGTGTTGCTTCTGATGGTGCTGCTCCTACGAGGAGAGCGTGGCGCTGGTGCTGCTGCTACCATATACATACTTATAGGGCGCGCACGATCCACCACTTCGACGGGTACGCCTCGAACGGTCGAACCTGGACACAACAGTGCGCGAGGGGGGCTGGCGTGGATTCACGGCTGCGAGAGCGTACGACACGCGTCGGCGGCAGCCAACGTGTGCTAGATGAGGTGGAGCCCCTGCGGGGTTTTACCGTGCTGCGCCGGGGACTCGTGTCGAACGTCAGGGCCCAAGATTTACTGTGTACGCTTACAGAACGTTTAACATCAAGGCCGGTGGAAAATACGTAATGTATATACGAATATATACTTTTACAAGTGCTGACGACCGCTGAGAGAAATAATCGTGTTCACGTACCCTGTGATGCGATCCGTCCAAACACTGAAAGAAGCTAGTAGAATGCTAGTGAGTCCGTGACATCTACGCCGCCATACACTGTCCATTCGGTTCAGTGAGCACGAATTGCATGACAAGATCAAAGAACGAGCACATGCAAACCGCATGGACGCGCGCGCACTAATTAAATGACAACAAAACTATATGGACGCGCTGCATCAATTATGCATAGAGTGACATTTCCATCCAACTGCATGCCAGGCCGATAAGATCGGCATACTACGGCAAAAATTACCAAAGCCCAAGTGCAACAATTCGCAGATGCTGCTCGCCGCGCAGGAACAGGCAGCGAACACGCGGCGGCTGCCACGCCGGCCGTGATGCCGTGTAAAAGTACAATTGCGGGTTCGCATGAAACGCCGCGCGAAAGACGATGAGTAGCCCGCCGCCGCCGGGCGCCTTCATCATCGTCCCGACCACCGCCGACGGCAGTGGCCCGCCACAGGCCACAGGAAATAGATGCCGAGGGCGCTAAGGGTGAGCACCGCCGCGCCGCGGCCTGCAGGCTTGAGGGTTAGCAAGCATCGCTTCTGCTGTTTGCTGCTGTTGCTCCACCTGAGTGATGGTCGGTGGAGACTGGCGAGCGAGCGGAGCGCCTGGGCGCTGATAAAATAGAGGCGAGGCATATTATATTACTCCTACTAACGGTTTTCATCTTCCTGACAGCTGATATTTTATAGCAGTACCCCCTCCATATTGGTAAAAGATGACGTTTTGAAAAAGGGATTTTGTCAAACATTGAGAGTATAAATCATTAATAATTTTAAAATCATTAAGTTTGAAAATATAAAAACTATATAAATAGATTTATCTTCAAATATATTTTCATAAAAGTATACATATATTACTTTTTAATAAATATTTTTTATACAAATATGAAGTCAAAGTCATATATTGAAGACCGTGTCGCTATCCTAAACGTCATCTTTTACCAATATAGAGGGAGTACATTTTTTTCATAGACACAAAGTAACCAAACAAATCCAAAGCTAATGATCTTGTTTTACAAGGATATATCATGATGTGCCTGGTCCTCCACTTTATTCCAAATTTTGTGTCCTCCTCCAAAGTAAAACATCTTATCAACAACTAAAATAAAACTCCATAGCATGATAGCAATTCCTAACCTATGCATAGACGACTAGCTAGCTAGACCTGTGACGAGCGAGAGAGATCATCAGTTGGGCCTGCTGAAAAGAAACGTTAATTTTAAATGATATTGATTTACGTTAATTTTAAATGATATTGATTTACTATGAAAACATATTATTTTATAGCTAAAAAATATCGATTCTTCTCCCACCACCACACCACCCACAAGGCCACAAAGCAAAAGTGCTGAAAGAAGGTGACGACGTCTTCTTTCCCGGGGAACACGGATTGATGCCGGCCAGCCGGTGGCTGGGGCCGGCCGCGAGGACGCCGCCGAAGCAACTCGCCCCAATTGGCTCATCCTGATAGCATGCTGCAGCCTGCAGGTGCCCCCTATCCAGCTTCCTTTGGGACCCCATATCGGCAAGCACAAGTGATCGAACAGGCTTCAGCCGTTCAGCGGTGTCCTGCCTCTCTGGCTCGGGCGGTGCCTAGACGTGCTCAGTCTCGTTGCAAAGTAAACTGAGCCAATAAATCCACTCTTTTTTTTTTTTTACTTCACCCACAGGCTCAAGAGCATTGAAGCAACAGTTAGTCCTCCCAAATGAGAAATACAGCAGACCAGCATACTAGCACAACAAATAATGCAAGAGAGAATTCGTCGAGTTTTATTAGTCACTTAACACCAGGTTACAAAGACAGTGACACATTCACAGTGGCCTACAGCAGCCATTTCGCTCCCAAACATGGATCCAAGCCGCCGCCGGACGATCGAGATATGCCTGGGCGCACAACAAAACAAGCATCTCAAACAGAGCAGGAACCAGACGTCACGTCAGACGAGAGCTTGACTCGTACTCATACACGATCGACAACATGCACGAGACACTGGGAACATGAATGAGACATTGAGACGTAGGAGGATCAGGATCTGTTACCCTCACTTTGGCTCGATCGCATGCTTCACCAGTTCACTGCGCGCCGCCGACTGAAGCGCCGAAAAGAGCAGCGACCGGGGCAGCGACGAGCGTGGCCACGGGTTCCGCGCAGAAGACGGTGGCGGCCACGACGGGTGTTGCCGCTCGCAGGATCGCGAAGTAGAGCGCCGGGGCTGCCTCGAAGGCGGCGCGCGATATCAGCAAGCCGGCGGTGCCCGGGGCCTTCATGGTGACCACGGCGCAGAGGTTCAGGCAGTGCACGCAGGGCGGCAGGAGGAAGACGAGCACCGAGTGAACGGCGCCGCCAACGCACAGCAGCCCGCGCCCGAAGTAGCAGGCGGCGATCACGAGTGCCTGGCCGACGCCCACGCTGGCGGCGAAGACGGCCGGCCAGCAGAACCAGACGAGCGCCGCGACGAGAACGGCCGCGGCTACGGCGAGCACGTACGGGAGCGCGACGGGGACGGCGACCACCTGGATCCACCGCCAGAGCTCCGCCAGCTTCCGCGGGATCTCGTGTGCTGCGCCCGCCACGGCGGCCCAGGCTCCGGGGAGGAAGCCCGCGACGAGCCGCCACAGGCCGTCGAGGCCGGAGCCGATGGCGCCCGCGGCGTCGGTCACGCCGGTGGCGAGCCACTGCCAGAGCGTCTCTAGCGGCAGGACCAACTGTTTCGCCACGCCGGCGATGGCCGCGGAGATGTGGGAGAAGAAGCCCGTGACGTGCTGCCACAGGCCGTCGAGGCCGGAGGCGATGCCGCCTGCGGCGGTGGTGACGACGGTGACGAGCGACTGCCAGAGCACCTCCAGTGGCAGGACAAGCAGGTGGGCTGCGCCCGCGAGGGCGGCGAAGAGGTAGGCGAGGATATCGGCGAAGAAGCCGGTCACCCTCTCCCACAGGCCGAAGTTGACGCCGCCCACGTCGGCGACGCCTTGGGCGATGGTGCCAGCGGCGCCGCCATGCAGGAGCTTCCGTGCTGCCGTCTCAGTGATAGCCATAACAGATGCAGCGTTTCGTCTTCTCAAGACTCAATTGACGATTAGTGAAGTGTGTGAAATCTGAAATGGTACTGCTGCCACAGTAGTACCCTCCAGTGATGTAGTTTGTGCCCATTAATTAATTAATTAATTTACTTAAAGAAATGGCACTGCTGGTCCCGGACGGGCCGGATTTCCTGGGATGGGTTCCCCCATGTACTCCACTTCTATGGAATGGCTCACTAGCTTTGCAACGGATATGTACGATGACGTGTGTCCGAACATATGATGGTGATACTAATGAACTTTTCAATTAAAATAGGGCTACATCAGGGATCAGTATTGAGCCTTTATCTATTTGCTTTGGTGATGGATGAGGTCACAAGGGACATACAAGGTGATATCCCGGATGAGGTCACAAGGGACATACAAGGTGATATCTCTTGGTGTATGCTCTTCGCTGATGATGTGATGCTAGTTGACGAGAGTAGGACAGGGGTTGATAGTAAGTTAGAGCTGTGGAGGCACACATTAGAGTCGAAAGGATTCAGACTTAGTAAGACCAAGACCGAGTACATAATGTGTAGTTTCAGCGCAGCTAGACATGAGGATGGTGACGTTAGCCTCGATGGATAAGTGGTGGCCAAGAGGGATACCTTCCGATATCTAGGATCGATGCTTCAAAAGGATGGCGACATTGATGAAAATGTTATGCATAGAATTTCAGCCGATTGGCTGAAATGGAGTCAAGCTTCTGACGTCCTCTGTGACAAGAGGGTGCTAAAAAAACTAAAAGGTAAGCTTTATAGGACAGTGATTCGCCCGACGAGTGCTGAATGCTGGCCTACAAAAAGACGACATGTCCAACAACTGAGTGTAGCAGAGATGTGTATGCTACGTTGGTTTTGTAGGCACACAAGAAGGGATAGAATCCAGAACGAGAACATTTGGGAGAGGGTCGGGGTGGCACCAATTGAGGAAAAACGGATTTAACATAGGTTGAGATGGTTTGGACATGTCCAACGAAGGCCTCCCGATGCGCCGGTGCGTAGCGGGGTTCTAAAGCGAGTCGACGATGTTAAGAGAGGTAGAGGTCAGCCTAAACTGAGTTGGGACGAGTCAGTTAAGAGAGACCTTAAAGAGTAGGAATATCTCCAAGAAATTAGTTATGGATAGGAGCGCCTGTAGGTTAGCAGTCAGTGTGCCTGAACCGTGACCTTTGTTTCCTTTTCTGTTTATCTCTAACTCTACCTTTCGTCTTGTGTCCATTTTGTGTTTCTCTAATCTTGGTCTCTTGTGGGTTTCATCTTTGGCGTACCCTAACTCGCTTGGAACAAAAGGCTTATGTTGTTGTTGTTATTGTTTCAGACATATTAATTAGCTTTGCAACTGCAAGGCCAGTCTCACCTGAAATTTTAGGGATGTTTCATGCATATTAATTAAGGTATCACATTAATAAAAATATAACTTTTACAATGACGAAAAAAAGCCAAAAATTTCATGAGACGAAATAAGTGAATGTTATTTGCAAAACGTTAAATCCGATGAAGCCTCTACTGAGAGGCTTCGTTTGTTTCACAGGAACGAGGGTGCTACATGCACATCACATGCACAGCGGAAAAGAGAGAGACGACATTGGTGGGACTAGAAATAAACTTGTGAAACTATGTAATTACACTGAGAGAGACTCATTTCATATCAGTTTCACGTCAAACTGGACAATGAAACCTTTTAGTGAGACAACCCTAACAAATTATACTCCCTCTCCCCATGGATTTCTTAATATAGCCATATTTTAAAAAAAACATAAAAATTGACTTAAGAACATCAAAATTTATGACATCAAATTAATATCACTATATACCCATTCTTGCCTTTGCGGTATGGTTGCACTACGCTTATCCGCCTCTGCAAATATTCACAATGGAGACACAAAAACACAGAACGGAGAGGTGGCGTGGTTGATCATGCATGGGTGTCAGGTACCAAAGTTTGGGATACCCAACTTCAACGCAAAAACGATCATTCCCAACGCAGCCCGGCCCAAGTAAGGCCAGTGGAAGTCCACGAAGGCCGCGCACTGAAGCCAAGGAAGGCCGCGTCTACGGAGGCCGACGACGTCATTGCACCAATGACGGCCAATCCTCCGATTCACCCGAGCCTCCTCGGGAGAGCGGCACCCTCGGCGCCAATTCTCCGATTCACCCGAGCCCCCCGGAAGAGCTCGGGAGAGCGGCACCCTCGGCGCCCAAATCTCCGATTCGCCCGAGCCTCCCTAGGAGAGCTCGGGAGAGCAGGCACCCTCGGCGCCCAAATCTCCGATTCGCCCGAGCCTCCCCGGGAGAGCTCGGGAGAGCTCGGGAGAGCGGCACCCTCAGCGCCCATTCTCCGATTCGCCCGAGCTTCCCCATCCCCCTCGAGCGCAATCTCACAAAGGCATCCAAGGCACCGGTGATGTCAGCAGAGCAATCTTGGACCACAAGGGACCTCCCCGACCACTTTACAGGCACTGTCCCGTCAGGCGAGATTCTCGACACAACTGTGCTTCGCACGCCCCTGACGGCCATACCATCTGTCAAGATTTCCCTGGCAGCGGATTTGATAGGCCCACTACGGCCGTCCTCTCCACGGTATGGTCTACGGTGCACCGCCCCATTTTTCGCCGGGATCTATCAACTCCGACTGCGACAGTCCGAGCGACTGACGACGGGCTACGCAAGAACGTGAAAGGCGCCTACTGCACTGTCCACTCGAAAGGACGAGCACGCCTTCCATCCTGGGCCCACCTAACCCTTGGGAAGTACTGTTCAAAGGCCAGAAATATGACCGGGGAGAGATATCACCCTGCTCCATCCCATCACGCCTTCAGGAGTCCCGAGCCTCGGGAGACAACGCCCCGAGACAACTCACCCTCTTGTCACATCGTGCGGAAGAACAACCGTCAGGTGTGACCCTACGGCACGCCGTAATCTGATGACTGTTGCCGCCTTGGAACTCACCAAGATCGTGCGAACCACTACGGCCATATCCCGGAGACGCGGAGAAAAGACTGTACCTAACGACATGACGTAATCCGACGACTGTTCCCGCCTTGGAACTCACCAAGATCGTGCGAACCACTACAGCCATACCCCGGAGACGCGGAGAAAAGACCATAGCTGACCATAGTCAAACGGGGAACAGCAACTCGTCGCTGTAACATACGTAGCATTGTAAACGCTGCCTTTGCCTCTCCTTTGCGGCTATAAAAGGGAGAGCAGAGGCCAGCTTTAGGAGGACGGGGAGAAGTTCTAAGTTCTCACCCATACATACACACTAACGGCAAGCGACTTGTAAACACTTAGACACTCACAAGAGACCTGGGAACACTTCCCTCTCTCGCCTAGCTTGTAACCCACTACTACAAGCACTCCGGTGCAAGGCAACACGACTCTCCTCCCCACTGGACGTAGGGCTCGCTTGGCCTGAACCAGTATAATCTCTGTGTTTGCCTTTGCACACCATCCATAGCCTCAACCACAAAACGCATATTTACTAGCCGGTGTTAGCCCCGACTAAAACTAGCACCGACAGTTGGCGCGCCAGGTAGGGGCCTTTTGCGCGTTGACGTAGGTTTCGGATGGCAGCCAGCACCACCGCGCTTCCCGCTGGCTGCGGTACTCCGTTTCGGGACTCTCGAGTTCGTGGCCACCGGCCAAGGGCTCGAGATGAACCTGCGCCCGATCGGGCCCTGCGTCGTTGTCGTCCCAACTCCGGCCCCGCAGGCGGCCGGAGAAGGGACCCCCGCAACACTTCCACCCGCCTCAGAGGACAGGGGAAACGTTGCACGCCGCTCTCGGCGGATCAGGAGGACGAGGCGCAGCAGCGCCAACTAGCCTCTCGCTGCGGGAGATGCGGCCGACCAGGCACCCCCAACGGGGGAAGCCAATACTGCACCGGCCGCTGTCCCGGGATCTCCGGCACCAGCGGTCACGTATCCGCTTACTGCCCGAAGGACGGGCGAGAGCGGAAACGCGACGCCAGCCGATCTTTCTCTCCGCCCTCACCGGGGGAGGGAAACGGCGCCGTCGTCCCTCCTTGGGCTCCAGACCGCCATGGACGCCCACGTTCGTGCAGTTCATGCATTATTGCACGAGCTGTCGGACACTCCAGTCCAGCGCCTCGAGCGCCAGGACAGTCTCGTGGGAGACCACGTGGCATCCTCACCGCCATCCCCTGGGAAAAGTGCCAGGACACATGGCCGTGGGGAAACAGATACCACCATCAACCTCACCCCTCGATGACACTCGGAGGGGAGGGATCGTTATGGCCAGACCTCGTCGTCTCGTCGCAGCTACAGCGATGATGATGACGAGTTCTGGGCAAATATGGACTTCGCCGCCCACACCGACGACTCGGGGGAGAATGCACCGAGCGTCATCTCCAACTCGGACCAGTCCTACATCGACCCCTCTCGGGAGTGCTACAACTTGATGCACCCTGATGAGGGGCGGGTGGAGGATGTCCACTCGGGGGGCAACGACGACATGCCCCCTCCGTCGCAACCCCAGCACGAACAAGTCATGCCCCCTCCAGTGGCCCCGCAGCCCGCACGGTCAGCTCCGCCGCTAGATCAGGGGGCAGGAACCTCTCGCCCCGCACCTCAAACCCCGGAGCTAGAGCAGCTCCGGGAGCTTGAGGCGCGGATGGACGAGGACCGCTTGCGCCTCACCCAGCTGCGAGCTACGCTGGAGCGCGGTGAGTGGCAAAGCGATGGAGGAGCAGCTCGGCGTCGAGCCCGAGACGTCCAGGCCCGAATCGTTGCTGACGACGGGGCCGAGACACCGGGGGCCGCCCCCCGGGCAAGCCGAAAGCTCGCGGAAGCAGCGATGCTGCTCCAGAGCATACCTGAGCCCTCCACTGAGGAGGCACAGCAGCTCAGGAATCAGCTCAAGGACCTCCTGGAGGATGCAGCCGTCCTCCAGGCGGAAAGCTCAGCATCGCGACACCGTGGCGCTGAAAGTCACCAGCGTGGCGGCATAGCATGTCACGAGCGCGAAGCCTCGGTTCGACCCGAGGCTCCAAGGGCCCCGCAGTCCACCAACGGCTTGGCAAGGACGTCGACGTCCGAGCCATTCTACAAGCCCGCGGTCGGTGAAAGACTGACCGGAGCGTGCGCGCGGCTACAGCGTCCATCGGGGCGGGCACTACGACTCGGATGAGGATCGTGAACCCTCACCCGAGCCCTCAGGTATCGCGCGTCTTCAGCGAGGCCATCCAAAGGGCCAAGTTCCCATCCCGGTTCCGACAACCGGCCAACATAGCCAGGTACTCGGGGGAAACTAACCCCGAACTCTGGTTAGCGGACTACCGTCTTGCGTGCCAGCTTGGCGGCGCACAGGATGACCTCATTATCATCCGCAACCTCCCCCTGTTCCTCACCGACTCTACAAGAGCATGGCTGGAACACCTTCCCCCGCGGAAGATCTTTGACTAGAGCGATCTGGTCAAGATCTTCGTAGGGAACTTCCAGGGCACGTACGTGCGCCCTGGTAACTCCTGGGACCTCCGCAGCTGCAAGCAGAAACCGGGCGAGTCCCTCCGGGACTACATCCGGAGCTTCTCCAAGTAGTACAACGAGCTGCCCCAGGTCGCCGACTCCGACGTCGTCGGAGCGTTTGCCGCAGGAACTTCCTGCAAAGAGCTTGTTCATGAGCTTGGACGCCAGACACCCACCAGTGTCTCCGAGCTCATGAAGATCGCTACCAGCTTCGCCTTGGGGGACGAGGCGGTAGGAGCCCTCTTCTCCGACCCCAAGGGCAAACGGAAGGAGGAGGCCCCCAAGGGCACCACTTCCCGAGGCCCGAACAACAAGAAGAAGAAGGGGAAGGGAAAGGCCCTACTCCGCGACGACTCACTCGTGGCGGCCACCGAACCCAAGAAGGAACGACCCCCTCGAGGCCGCTTCGACGACATGCTCAGCAAGCCGTGCCCTTATCACCAGGGTCCGGTGCATCACACACTCGGACAGTGTGTGATGCTCAAGAAGCACTACAGCCGGCAGCCGTTCAAGGACGACTCCGGCAAGAAGCCCGCCAGGGATCATGAGGACAAGGGCGGGAAGGACGATGAGTTCCCGCCCATCGACAAATGCCTCATGATCTTCGGCGGGCCCGGGACCGCCCCTACGCCGCGGCAGCGAAAGCGCGAGCGCAGGGAGGTCTACTCCGTCGGACCAGCGATACCACGCTTCCTCGACTGGTCCCACGACGCTATCACCTTCAGCCGGGATGACCACCCGGACTACGTCCCATCACCGGGACGCTACCCGCTTGTTGTCGACCCCGTTGTCGGCAATACGAGGCTCTCCAAAGTCCTCATGGACGGAGGCAGCGGCCTCAATATTCTCTACGCTGAGACCCTCGACTTGATGGGGATCAGTCGCTCCCTCCTCCGGGCCACGACATCCCCGTTCCACGGGATAGTGCCTGGAAAGAGCGTGCAACCCCTCGGGCAGATCGATCTGCCCTGTTTACTTCGGGACTCCTGACAACTTCAGAAAGGAGCCCCTGACATTTGAAGTGGTAGGCTCCCACGGCACCTACCACGCCATCCTCGGGAGGCCATGTTACGCCAAGTTCATAGGCAGTCCCAAACTACGCCTACCTCAAACTCAAGATGCCAGGGCCAAAGGGGGTGATCACCATCAGCACTTCCTACCAGCACGCGTACCAGTGCGACATCGAGTGCTGCGAGTACGCCGGCGCGCTGGTAGAGTCAGAGGCCCTCATGACCAACCTCGACAGGTTGGAAAAGGAGGTCCCCGACCCCAAGAAGGCCACGGGCACCTTTAAGTCCGCTGAGGGGGTGAAGGAGGTGCTCCTCGACCTGAGCTCCCCCAACGGCAGGGCGCTGAAAATCAGAGCCACCCTCGACCAAAAATAGGAGGCAGTGCTCGTCGACTTCCTCCTGCAAACACGCCGACATGTTTGCATGGAGTCCCTCGGATATGCCAGGCATCCCAAGGGAGGCCGCCGAGCACTCCTTGGACATCCGGGCCGGGTCCAAGCCGGTGAAGCAGCGCCTACGCCGATTCGACGAGGAGAAGCGCCGGGCCATCGGGGAGGAGGTGCAGAAGATTTTGGTGGCCGGATTCATCAAGGAGGTCTTCCATCCAGAATGGTTAGCAAATCCTGTTTTGGTTAAAAAGAAAATGGAAAATGGAGAATGTGTGTCGATTACACTAGTTTAAATAAAGCTTGTCCTAAGTATCCATTTCCATTACCTCGCATTGACCAAATAGTAGATTCTACTGCTGGCTGTGAACGACTTTGCTTTCTTGATGCTTATTCCGGTTACCATCAGATCCGCATGAAAGAGTCTGATGAATTAGCGACCTCTTTCATTACTCCTTTCGGCACATATTGCTACGTAATCATGCCATTTGGCCTCAAAAACGCGGGCGCAACTTACCAGCGTTGCATGCTTGAAGTTTTTGGAGACCTCATCGGACGAACCGTTGAGGCTTACGTAGACGATATAGTGATAAAATACAGGAAGGCGAGTGATTTAGTAACCGACCTAGAAAAGGCATTCGACTGCCTTAAAAAGAAAAACATAAAGCTAAACCCCGAGAAATACGTTTTCGGGGTCCCACGGGGCATGCTCCTCGGGTTCATCGTTTCCGAGAGTGGCATCGAAGCCAACCCGGAAAAGACATCGGCCATCACACAGATGGGTCTGATCCGGAACCTCAAGGGCGTGCAGAAGCTCATGGGGTGTCTCGCGGCCTTGAGTCGATTCATCTCAAGGCTCGGCGAAAAGGGTCTTCTCTTGTATCGGTTGTTTAAGAAAAACGAGCACTTTACCTGGAACCACCGAGGCCCAAGAAGCCCTCGAAAGGCTTAAGACTCTACTTTCAAAAGCACCAGGTTCTTGTGCCTCCTACGAAGGAGGAGAATTTCTTGCTGTATGTCGCTGCTACCAACCAGGTTGTGAGTGCAGCGATCGTCGTAGAGCAGCAAGAAGAAGGACACGCCTTACCGGTACAGCGGTCGGTCTACTTCATCAGTGAAGTCTTGTCTGAGACCAAGACACGCTACCCTCAGATCCAGAAGCTAGTGTACGCGATCGTTCTCGCTCGACGCAAGTTGCGGCACTACATCGAATCCCATCCCGTGACCGTGGTGTCATCCTTCCCCCTTGGAGAGGTGATCCAAAATCGGGAAACGACTGGGAGGATCACCAAGTGGGCCATCGAGCTCATGGGTGACGGCATCACCTACGCGCCACGCAAAGCCATCAAGTCCCAGGTGCTTGTGGACTTCGTGGCAGAGTGGACCGAGACACAGCTACCGCCACTCCCGACCCAAGAAGAATATTGGGTCATGTACTTCGACGGGTCAATGATGAAGACTGGTGCTGGCGCAGGCATCGTCTTCATCTCACCCCTCGGGGTCCGGCTCAAGTACCTACTGCGGCTACACTTCACGGCTTCCAACAACGTGGCCGAATACGAGGCTCTGGTCAACGGTCTCCACATCGCCATCGAGCTCAGGATCCGACGCCTCGAGGTCCGAGGCGACTCCCAGCTCGTCGTGGATCAGGTCATGAAGGAGTCGACATGCCAGAACCCCAGAATGGCCGCCTACTACAAGCTAGTGCGGTTGCTCAAGGAAAAAATTCGACGGCCTCGAGCTCAACCACATCGCGCGGCGGTACAACGAGGAAGCCGATGAGTTGGCGAAAATCGCATCCGAAAGGGCCACGGTCCCGACGGGCGTATTCGCCAATTACCATCCACAAGCCCTCGGTCAATGCCGATCCCTCGGGGGCTGAGGGGAAGAAGAAGACCCCCGAGCCCCCGGGAGAACCCAAACCGTCTCCAAGCCACGCAAGCCCCTCGGGGGCTGCCGACCCTTCCGGCGAAGGGGAGTCACCCGAGACCATGGCTGAGGACGGCGATGAAGCCGAGGCAATGGAGATTGAAGCCGAGATGGACAACGACGAACCAGACTGGCGCGAGCCGCTGGTCAGCTGGCTCGTCCGAGGCATTTTGCCCCCGGACAAGACCAGAGCACGACGACTGGCTCGCAAAGCCAAGTCTTTCGCTATGATCGATGGTAGCCTCTACCGACGAAGTCCCTCTGGCGTACTTCAGCGCTGTATTCCTTTCAGTCAGGGCAAACGCCTGCTCCAAGAGATACACGCCGGAGCCTGCGGTCACCACGCAGCGCCGAAAACCCTGGTCGGTAACGCCTTTCGACAAGGCTTCTACTAGCCAACCGCCGTGGCCGATGCTACTGAGGTGGTATGCTCCTGCGAAGGGTGCCAGTACTATGCTCGGCAGACTCACTTGCCAGCTCAAGCCCTCCAGACGATCCCGCTCACTTGGCCGTTCGCTGTTTGGGGACTAGACCTTGTCGGGCCCCTCCAGAAGGCGCCCGAGGGCGTCACCCACGTTGCTTGTCACCATCGACAAGTTCTCGAAGTGGCTCGAGGCTCGGCCGATCGCCCAAATCAGCTCGGCTCAAGCGGTGTTATTCTTCACCGACATCGTCCACCGGTTTGGTGTCCCGAACTCCATTATCACTGACAACGGCACGCACTTCACCGGAAAGAAATTTCTGGCTTTCTGCGACGAAGTACCACATATGAGTGGACTGGGTAGCCGTCGCCCATCCGAGAACGAATGGCCAGGTGGAACGTGCCAACGGCATGATTCTCCATGGCCTTAAGCCAAGGATATTCAACCGATTGAATAAATTCGGCAAGAGGTGGCTGACGGAGCTCCCGGCAGTGATATGGAGTCTAAGGACTACACTAAGTCGAGCCACGGGCTTCACGCCCTTCTTCATGATGTACGGTACAGAGGCCGTCCTATCTACAGATCTGGAGTACGGCGCCCCGAGGGTCCGAGCCTACGATGAAATACCAGTAATCCCTACGCAAGTACCATGCTCGGCGCGTCCGAGGTCGAGCCTTCAGCGTAGGCGATCTGGTGCTATGGCTCAGGCAGGACAACAAAGGGCGCCACAAGCTCACTCCGCCGTGGGAAGGACCGTTCATCGTCGCCGAGGTGCTACGCCCCGGCACATACAAGCACACAAACGAGAAGGGCGAGGTCTACAGCAACGCTTGGAACATCGAACAGCTACGTCGCTTCTATCCTTAAGATTTCGAGCGTTGTACTATTTTGAAAATCTTGAAATCAATGAAAAGACCCGACTTCTACTCTTTCTACACGATTTTTAGATTTTCAATCCGAGCCTACACTCGGGAGTGAAATGACCCTCTATTTCACCGCACAGTAAAAGCGAGGCTCGGCCTAACCTACGGAAAGGCCGACCCTCCCTCGGGGGCTAGGATGGGGGGAACCCCCGGACTTTCCCAAGATTCAATAATTTTGGAAACGCAAAAATTTCAAAACTTGTCGAATTTGTTTCTCCCTAAAACGCGCTTCCTTCCGGAAATCAAGCATGAACTTATAGAATTCAAAGAATGAGGGAAGCCCCAGAGGACAGAGCCGACCGAGTCGGAGACCGCTTACTGCTCCAGGGCCACAGCATCTCCCCTCGCCACTCCGTGTTCGAAGGCTAACCCGCACTCGGAAGAAAACCTATAAGATCTACGCTCGGCCAAGGGAAGAAGCTCGAGAGGAAACACCTATGCTTTTTTACTAAGGATTCTTTCTGCCAAAGCTCCTAGGACATCAGCTGCGTCTATGCCGCTAAAGCTACGACACCCGAAAAGCAGTCCCCCGAGGCTCGATGGCCCGGGCACAGGATCTGCAAGAAAAAATGTCTAAGGAAAAACGCACGAAACAAAGCGAAACAAACATCCAGCAAAAATTTACATAAATATTGAGGCCACGAAGGGCCATATTGTTTGTTTCCTTTCAAGCCACTCACGAAAGGTTACTTTCTACAAGGGCACTGTGGCCCACTCCTTCTTCACGGCAGGTTCAGGGAGAGGGAGCTCTACCTTGGCTTGGAAGAGGCCCGCCAGCGCTTCTCTGGGCTCCTTCATCGAATCCTCCAGCGCCAGGAGCTCGGCGTCGTCGGCTTCAAGGAAACCCTCGCTGACAGGGCCGGCATCAAAATTCTCGTAATGGGACTTCACGACCGCCAGTGCCTTTTGGACACCCGTCAGAAGGGCCTCCTTGACGCAGCCGCTCATGCTGCCGTGGAGTGCCTCTAGTCGGCTCCGGAGTGACATCCTAGAAGGTTCTCCACCGGTGCCGACGGAGTCACACAGCGCCCAGGCGACCTTCTGCAGGTCCATGTGTTCGGCCACCTCGCCGTCGTAAGACCCCTGCAGAACTGTGGGAACAAAGCACGAAGATGAATAAAAATACAGCGAGCAACCGAGACGAGCAGAATGGAAAAAATACAACGCCGCTCTTACGGTTAGCCTCTTCCCGAGCCTTCCGTGCCTCCTTCCCGGCCAAGTCCGCCATGGAGAGCTCCAGGCGCAACGCATCCTGAGTCTCATCCAGGTCGAGAGCCAAGGCCTCGGCGGCCGAAATCTTCTCGGCGGTGAGCTCTCGGGCGGCGTCGCGCTCCCTCGTCATCGCGGCCACGGCACTCTCCAACTCTTGCACTCGCATCGCTGAGGTAGCAGCTCGGCCCTGCGCCTCCGTGACCTCCCCCTTCAGGATAGTGTTATCGACACTAACTACGGCAAGCTTGGAGGCCGCGGTAGCGAGCTCGCCCTGGGCGCGGGCAAGGGCTTTCCCTTTGAGATCGAGCTGCTTTCAGAGCCCGAGCCCGCCATGAAGGAAGCGAGACTTGTCCCGGGAGGTGTGCATGAGGTCCTGGAAAAAAGGAAGAAGCGAAAAACTGTAAGAACGATGCTCACATGCAGAACAATTTTACAAGACACAGGGATTTATCTGGAGCTGAGCCGGGAGGTCCTTCTCGAGGACGTCGGCGATCGCGCGGAGCCCCGCCGCCGAGCTAAACCCGAGCTCCTGAACGGCGTCCCACTTGGGGGCCTCGAGGTCATCCCGGAGCGGGAAGACGGGCGGCGCCTGAGGGTCCGCGCGGTCCGCCCACTCGATCCGGGAGACGGTCAGCTCCCGAGGCTGAGGTCCCCTCAAGGCCAGCGCCCAGGGGCCTTCCTCACGGGCGGGGGGAGCTCCGGCGCTGACATCCGCGGCCGATGACCCCGTGGCGGTAGGCTCCGTGGGGGCGGCATCAGCTGGCGCTCCCGAGGCATCTCCGGAACCGACGGTCGAGGCTTCGGAAGCCCGCGCTGGCTCCGCCTCCAAGTCAATCACGGGCACGACAACGGCGGCCGCCGCTGAGATAGCCTCCCCCGAGGGAGGAGCCTCGGACGCCACGGGCAGACCCGCGGGGGCAGGAACTTCTTCGCCCGCCGACCAGGCACTCCCCCCGGCCGTGTCATGGCCCCGCACCTTCAGGACCTTCAGGTGCGACACCTGGAAGGTCCGTCCCCGAGCGTTTCCTGAAGCAGAGATGGAAGAAAGGAACGCTCAGGATAGGATCCCCACTAGAAGGAATTACAGGTAAAGATACTTACCTCGTCTTCGGAATGACCCTCTTCTTCGTCACAGCGCCCACGCTCGGCGAGACGACGGATGGAGCGGGCTGCGCCGGCTGCGGGGGAATGGGCACCAACCCGGCGTCTAGGCCAGCGCCGCCCAGTGACGAGGGCTCCGCCTGGGCGCCAGGGGCCGTCCCGACGTCGTCGCCCCTCGGCGGAGAAGCTTGAGCCTGGGAGGGCACCAGCTCAAGCGCCGGCATCTTGGCGCCGGTAGGCTCCAACTCCGGCGGTGTCTTCCCAGCACTCCCCCCACCTTCGACCGCCGCGCCGACCAACGACGCGTCGGCGGGGAGGGTCCGCCGAAACAGGGGACTCTCGGTTCCCCCGCTGGAACCTCGGGGCATCTCGGGCGCCGGGCCTAAGCCCGTCCCCGGCCCCTCCGACCGAGCCACGCCGCTGATGGCGGGCGGAGCCCCGCCTCCTGACATTGCCCTGCCAGGAGCCGCGTCCTTGGACGCGGCCTCCGGCAGATTTGCCCGAGGGTTCGGATCACGAACCCCAGCACTTCCGCCGGCGGACGCTGACAGTGGAGCCTTTCTGGGCTCGTCAGCACCCACCGCGGGCTGTGTGGCTGCAAGCGGCCGGTCAGACTCCATTAGATCAAAAATGGAAAAGTCATCTTCTTCTTCATCGTCATCGTCGGCATCATCGTCGGTGGGGGTATCCACCTCGGGCTCCCCGGCCTCCCTTAGGAGATGACGGCGCTGGGAGGACTTCTCCACCTTCCGCGCCCTCTTCTGCTTTCGGGCGGTCACCTTATCCTTCCTCGCCTTCTCCTCCATGGCCCGGAGGCGGTTCTGGGTTCGCCGCTCTTTATCCTCCGGAACGGGCGGAAGGGAAGCCTTCCCGGTCCTCGAGAGGCCCTACGAAGAACGAAGAAATGTCAGGAGAAAGATGGGAAAGCCAGCGGCCCGATCGAATGGACCACACTTACCAACGCCGGGAAGCCCGCGCAGGGACGCATAGGCACCCGGTTCACCTCCTCCCAGGTGGGATAACCCCCCACCATGTAGCCAATGCGGCGCATGACCTCCGCCTCGCCAAGGTCACGGGGCAGCATCGCCGTGCCTTCCCGCCGCGACCCGGTCACCATCTGATGAAGCGCTAGGCAGCGCTCAATCAGAGGTAACACCGTCCGCATGTGGAAGTTCCCCGCCACGCCGGCCCCGGTAAGGCCCCTCCTGTTCAACTCCTTGAGCGCGCCGAAGTACACGTCCAGGTGCTTCGACTCCTTCGACGGGCACCCCCACTCCCATCGGGGAAGGGCGGCTATGAGTGCCCTTCCCGTGAACTTGGGAAAGAGACCCCCGTCGTTGCAGAGGTAGAACCAGCCGTTGTGCCACCCCTTGTTGAAGGAGGGGGCCTTACAGGGGATGTACAACGAAGAGCGGATCACGAGGCTGCATCCTCCCACACGCTGGATCTCCCGCGGCTTCCTCGTGCCGACCCACTTGATGTACCAGTCGACGCGGGAAATGCGGCGCCACAGGTTCCAGTGCGGGGGCACCCCAAAGTATCCTTCACACAGGGCGGCAAAAATCGACGCCTGTGTGATAGAATTCGGGGTTAGGTTGTGGAGCTCCAGCCCGTTCTCGAAGAGGATGGCCCGGCAGAAGCGGCTCGGCGGCGAGCCAAGCCCGCGCTCGTGGTAAGCAACGAAGCTCACCACGTACCCCTCGCCGGGGTTCAGCTCCTCGTGGTCGCGCGGCGGCATGACCCACTCCGGGTGCTGCGCGTCGGTATGAGGACGCAGCAGTCCCAGGGAAATGAGGCGCTCCAACTGCGCCTCCATCACAGTGCTCCTCGGCCACAGCTCCAGCCTGAGGACGTCGGCGGCGGCCGCGGCAGCGTCGGTGGCGACGGCGTCGGTCGCGGCAGCTTCGGTCGTGGCGGCTTCGGTCGCGGCGGCTTCAGTGGCAACGACGTCGGCGGCGGCGTCGACAGCAGTTGAGAAGGAATCCATGGCAAAAGAAGGGGGAAAGGGCTGCGGGAAGAACGACGGCCACGGCAACGATCTCTCTCGAAGCAGGCGACGAAGGTAAGAAAACAAACGGTCGAGCGGGCGAATGGCTAGGGTAGAAAGAAAAAACCGTAAGATTTTCTTATAAACTCCGCCAGTGGATCGTGGGTGGATGCGGAGAATCCGTCGCATTAACTGCACGGGGCCCACCACGATCCCCACGCCGCCGCCATCACCGCGCACGCAAACCGCCTCGACTGAGCCGAACCGTCGCGTCCGTCAGGCATCGCGCCTAAAAAGGTGAGCCGAATCATTATAACCGCGCACCTCGAATCCGCCTACTTTTTCTCCTTCCCAATGAAGGAACCCCAGGCTCGGGCGCCCGTTACGTTCCCAGGGGATCGAAGACTGGCCCTCCGTGGCTCGAACTGTCGCCCCAGGAAAACCGAGTTAGGGACAGCTAGTGGATGGGTCACGAAAACGGCCAGTATCCCGACGCCCGAAACGTCACAAGGGACATCCCATGCTGTGTCCAAGTCCCAGTAGCGAGTCGGTTACCTGGAATCCCTCCGTGGGAGGCATCATGCCCTCGGGACCCATCGAAGGGACCCGACATCCACTAACTGACCCTCGGGAAATAATTGGAGTGTGCTCAGGCCACTAGCCGACCCTTAACGAACGGGGCACGGACCTCCACTTGGACCAACCCGTTTATAGCTCCCCAGAAATGCCGACTCGTGCCCCAGCGGGAAAGTCGAGCAGGAAGAAACCTTCCTCTTCCCGAGAAAAAAGAGTGTGAAGGTCGAATTCAAAAAGACAGGGAAGGACCCGACCGATCTCTGATGCGAAACGGAGGCTCGGGAACTTGCCCTGCACCTTGGAAAGACCACCGAACGACCTCCCAACACGATGGGAGGCTCGGGGGCTCCGCTTCCAAGGAAACGACCTTCCTAAATAAATCAAAAAAAAACCCCGAGGACTAACAAACATGATTCTAAGCCTTTGAAGGGATATACCATCTCTCCAAAGCCTCGGGGGCTACACCCGGTGGGTGCGCTCGCGCGCACCCACCGGAAAAAACAACCCACACTTTATCTTTTTTGACAGGAAGAAACCAGCGAGAACCTGTGGAGGAGTGCCTTCACTCCGCCACAGGCTCAGGGGCTACTGTCGGGTACCAAAGTTTGGGGTACCCAACTTCAACGCAAAAATGATAATTCCCAACGCAGCCCGGCCCAAGTAAGGCCAGTGGAAGTCCACGAAGGCCGCGCCCGAAGCCAAGGAAGGCCGCGTCTACGGAGGCCCACGACGTCATTGCACCAATGACGGCCAATCCTCCGATTCGCCCGAGCCTCCTCGGGAGAGCGGCACCCTCGGCGCCAATTCTCCGATTCGCCCGAGCCCCCCGGAAGAGCTCGGGAGAGCGGCACCCTCGGCGCCCAAATCTCCGATTCGCCCGAGCCTCCCCGGGAGAGCTCAGGAGAGCGGCACCCTCGGCGCCCAAATCTCCTATTCGCCCGAGCCTCCCCGGGAGAGCGGCACCCTCAGCGCCCATTCTCCGATTCGCCCGAGCTTCCCCATCCCCCTCGAGCGCAATCTCACAAAGGCATCCAAGGCACCGGTGATGTCAGCAGAGCAATCTTGGATCACAAGGGACCTTCCCGACCACTTTACAGGCACTGTCCCATCAGGCGAGATTCTCGACGCAACTGTGCTTCGCACGCCCCTGACGGCCATACCATCTGTCAAGATTTCCCTACCAGCGGATTTGATTGGCCCACTACGGTCGTCCTCTCCACGGTATGGGTCTACGGTGCGCCGCCCCGTTTTTCGCCGGGATCTATCAACTCCGACTGCGACAGTCCGAGCGCCTGACGACGGGCTACGCAAGAACGGGAAAGGCGCCTACTGCACTGTCCACTCGAAAGGACGAGCACGCCTTCCATCCAGGCCCACCTAACCCTCGGGAAGTACTGTTCAAAGGCCGGAAATATGACCGGGGGAGATATCACCCTGCTCCATCCCATCACGCCTTCAGGAGTCCCGAGCCTCGGGAGACAACGCCCCGAGACAACTCACCCTCTTGTCACATCGTGCGGAAGGACAGCCGTTAGGTGTGACCCTATGGCACGCCGTAATCCGACGACTGTTGCCGCCTTGGAACTCACCAAGATCGTGCGAACCACTACGGCCATATCCCGGAGACACGGAGAAAAGACCGTAGCTGACGACATGACGTAATATGACGACTGTTCCTGCCTTGGAACTTGTAACAACCCTAAAAATCCACACAATCTAAAAATCCCAACCAATTAAAATTTTTCATTTATTTATTGAGAAAACCCATTTTTCTTGTGCAAGCATATAGGTTTCATTATGAAATTGGTAAATAAAGGAGTGTAGTTTGCATTTTAATTCCAATCACATAGAATAATAACTTATGCATCACATTTGGGATTTATTGCAATTTATGTTTGTATTTACTCAATAAATTAAAATGGGCAATATATGTATATATACACTAAACTGAAAACAGAAAAGGAGAAAGAGTGTTCGGCCAGCCAGTCAGCCCGAGCCAGCCCGACCTTCCTCTCCTCATCTCACCGCGCGCGGCCCACGTCGCGGCTCGGCAGCGCACGCGCGCGATCGGCACACACGCGCTCGCGCTCGCGCTCGCTGCCAACCCGGTCCCGCCTGTCAGCCACTCTCGCCCCCACTGTTCTTCTTCCTCACGAAGGCGACGCGCCTGCCGGGGGTGTCGCGCGAATGGCGTGACCCCGGTCCCACAGCCGACAGCATGGCAGAGCCCTGGACCCCGCTGTTCCCCTCCTGTCCCCTCCTTTCTTGGCCGCCAAGCGAACCCGCGCCATCCGGAGCCCTAGATCCACTCGAGCCACGGCCCTTCGATCGGCCGAGCGCAATCGAGACCGTTCGCCATTGGAGCTGGCCAAGCTCGCCTATAAATTGGAGCACCCCGAAGCCCTACCCTCATTTCCCCTCGCCGCCACCGCAGCACAGACCGGCACACCGCACCAAGCCGAGAGAGAGAGCATAGGAGAAGGGCGGAGCAGAGGAGGAGAAGCTGCCGGAGCGCCGCCGCCGCGGAGCACGCCGGAGCCGGACACGGAGGAGAAGCCGAGCTGCGGACGAGGAGCGGCACGGCACTGCGATCGCTCTGCACGGCTCCGACTCGCCACTGCACCGCCATCCTAGCTTCACCGACACCACGGTGAGCCATCGCACGCCATGTCCGAACCTTGCCCTGCTTTTGCCATGGCGTTCCACCCTCGGGACGCGCAGGCACGAGCCTATACCGGCTCGGGAAGATCACCTGCACCATGCACTCACTCGACCAGCCAAAACCCCCGGATTACAAGCTTGCTAGACCGAGAACGCAGCACGACGCGTTCTCGGCGGAGTGCGCTCACCACCGACGCGTTCCGACGCCGAATCACCCGTTCCGAGCAATCCGACTAGCACCCGTACAGGTTAGAACGTCGTGGAGCACCGCCACGACCCCCTTGAGCTAGCTACGCGGATCTAAGCGCTAGAGGAAGCCTGAATCGCCTTGGCCGCGTGCGCCGCGATCTTACCGGAGCGCCGCCGCGAGCCGTAGCCAAAAGAAGGTCATGCCATGGCTAAAGTTCGCCACCAGAGTGTTGTATGCCTCTCTGGCCTCACCAATTTGACAAGACCGCATTCGATTGAACCAATACTTGGTCGTAGCCGCGATGCCGCTTTCCGCCGTCGTCGGCGACACGCCGCCGCCACAACCGAGCACCTTGGAAAGCTCGGTAGCCAAAATTGGTAGTTGGTATACCATCGCCTTGGACCCTGGACGCGTATACATCTCCTAGAAGACCCCCTTAGCCCCGCCGGAACCTCACCGTCGCGACGACATCGCCGCCGACAGGTTCCGCCTCGCCTAAATCCGTTCCGAGTACCCCCGGACGCCTCGCGCTGCGAAGAAAGGCCGCCGAGGTTCGCCAAGTCTGCCTCGGCACCGCCGCTAGATAGCCGAGCCCTGTCTTGCCGAAATATGGCCATCGCCGCCCTGTCACCGACCGCCACACCGGAGAGACACCGCCGCCTTGAACAGACGCCCTGGAACCCTGCTAGCACCGAATTTCCGATTCGCCCGAGCCTCCCCAGGAGAGCTCGGGAGAGCAGCCCCTTCGGCGCCCAAATTTCTGATTCGCCCGAGCCTCCCCAGGAGAGCTCGGGAGAGCAGCCCCTTCGGCGCCCAAATCTCCGATTCGCCCGAGCCTCCCCAGGAGAGCTCGGGAGAGCAGCCCCCTCGGGCGCCCAAATGTCCGATTCGCCCGAGCCTCCGTGGGAGACCTCGGGAGAACGGCACCTTCGGCACCCAAATTTCCGATTCGCCCGAGCCTCCGCGGGAGACCTCGGGAGAACGGCACCCTCGGCACCCAAATTTCCGATTCGCCCGAGCCTCCGTGGGAGACCTCGGGAGAACGGCACCCTCGGGCACCCAAATTTCCGATTCGCCCGAGCCTCCGCAGAAGACCTCGGGAAAACGGCACCCTCGGGCACCCAAATTTCCGATTCGCCCGAGCCTCCGCGGGAGACCTCGGGAGAACGGCACCCTCGGGCGCACCAAATCTCCGATTCGCCCGAGCCTCCCCGGGAGAGCTCGGGAGAGCGGCACCCTCGGCGCCGCGAATTTCCGATTCGCCCGAGCCCAGCCGAGGTACGCCGAACTATGCCGAGCCCCGCCGAGCTACCCCCGACCACCGCCGAGCTCCGCCGAGATACCCCAACCACAGCCGAGCTACCACCGACCACCGCCGAGCCACGCCGAGCCACGCCAACTCCGGCAACTCTCTGGGAACCAGCATCGAACACCTGGACGACCATCGGGTCTGTGTTCTGTTGAGGCGCCACCTGCCGCACTGCTGGACCCGCGCGCCACATCCCGAGCTGCCCCTGATTAACCGACCAGTTTTCCCATTTTCTGAAAATAGGATAATCTTCGGAAATTCATAACTTATTCATACGATGACCAAAAATTGCGCACCATATATCAAAATTCTCAGGAAAATGAGATCTACAATCTAAGACTATGTTTGTGTGCATTTGGCTCTTTATTTTATTGGATTTTTCTGAAATACTCTATAGGAGTCGCTGACGCGACTATTTCGTGTTCGATTTCAGAGCCGGAGGAGGATCTGACTAAGGAAGACGACCACGAGTACTTCCAAGAGCTAGGAGACGACTACGAAGGTGCCACGTCCCACCAAATCCTTAGATCCTATTACGCATTGCAAATGACATTGTTGCTATTGCTTTATGATTATGTATGGATTGGTTGCATGGTAGTATATTTGAATTCCCTGCCTTGATAAGACTTTACCCTGCTATCCGCTGTTAGGTTAGCTGCTGCTTAATTTACTGTTACTCTTCCACTACTTTCTACTTGCTTTATGCTATGTGGTGGAATTGGGACGGTGTATAACTAATTATAACCACTGGGAGAGAGTGCTGCGTGCGTCTTGGGTGCGTGGTAAGGGTTGATGTCGACCAAGTGGGATGTGAGACGAGCCCATGGGGCAAGTCGTGCCGGGGGTGCAACCTGGGCATCCCCAAGCGAGATACCTGTGGCGGGTAAAGTTGTTGAGGAGGTTCCGGGTGGGATAGCCTTGGTGGTTTGAAGCCCGTGAACGGAGGTGCTGTGATGGCACGGGGAGAGTATCCCCTAAGTGGAGATGCCTGCTTGGTCAAACCTAGGATGGACTAGTTTCAGGTTCATGGGAATCCTTTTCTACTCACTCGCTTCTGATGGGCGGGAGACGGCTGGACTACTTGGTAGGACGGTGCCACTACTGCTAGGTTGAAAGGTGATAAGGGTGGGCGGAGACGGTTGATGGGTTCCCGTTCCGTTCTAGATGCACAGTACCACTGGATGGGCCCGGTACTGTGTCTCCCAGTCTCAGCATAACGGTGTAGGATCCGGAATATCCCAGGGCTGAGTGGTAGGGTGGCATCGACCTAGGCAAGCAAGCACCCGGAATTCTGCCTAGGTGTTTGCGCAACACCTATGATGGCTAATCTTGTGAGTAGTGAAACCTCTGCAGAGTGTACGGTTGATCGATCGATACATATGCCAACCTGTTGGCTATGGACCTTTCCTGTGAAGCTTCTACTAGTGTAGTGAGTGTTCTCTTCTCCCCCTGGATGACATTTTTCCGGCAGTGTACCCGTTGTGGTAGTGTGCCGCTGAGATAGGCCCGAGAGGGAGTTGGGCCTGTCGAATGAGAGTGAGGTGTGGGTATGTGAGGTGTGGTGATGGGAAAAGGGATGATGGTGTTAACTGGTGATAAAACTTGACTAATTAAACATTGATTACAGCTGCATAGGAAAACCTCAGCCTATAGGTCTGCTTGTATAGCCTTGCATCCACTTTCCACAAAGCAAATGCTGCATAGGTGGGCTCCGTGGCCAGTACAAATCGTACTGATAAATTTGCTGTCAGGTGACGAGAATGAGTACGACTTCGAGGGAGATGAGGACGAGGAATAGGGTCACGTGCTACACTCAAGTTGGCCGTGAAGGATGAATCGCTTCCGCATCTTCTAAAGCTTCTCTGATTGTTGATTCCGCCAGTGTGGCGATGTAATAAATATTTATGTAAGACTTATTTACCGTTGTATGGATCCTGGTGGCAACTGAGATATGGGTAATTTCATGGATTGTCCCAAGCAATCTGTTAAATTACAATTCGAGCCTGTGGATTTCCCTTCGTGGAAATCGAGGTCGTTTCAGTTGGTATCAGAGCCATACTTGACTGTAGGACGAGACCCATAGAAAATGGACGTTAGAATAAGAAACCAGACTCTCTTTCGGTTATATTACCGACCTTGCATTCACTTTTTATGCAATGGCTTATCTAATACAAGGACCTGCTAATCCGTTTCTTGAAAAATTTGCAGATGACCAGCCTTGGACCACCACTTCGTCCACTGCACGACGGCACTATTGAGATCCCGATCAAATGGCCATTGACCTTATGCACCAGTAGCTTATGGGACCCTGCGTGGCCCTTAGACTAGTGATACCATGAGTTATCCTGTCATTGGCTATCTGCGCATAGCATGATCTTCTTAGCAGCTAGGAACATCCTTTATATAATAATAACCATGTGATGAGTGATATTTGGATCTTATGCTTCTTATGGATCTCTATGCTTCTTTGGTTGAGTGTAGGATAGCGTGAAAAATGTTTTAATCCATTTAAATCGTTGAAAACATCTAACTCCTACTTAAACAATTACAAGATTATTACTGCACTGAGCACGTACCTAATAGCTTCAGATGTCGATGAGACGTTCCGCACGCCTGGAGAACCGCCAGCCCTCCCCCGCGCCTGCGCCAGGACGTGGGCGTGGTCGCAACCGTGGACGCCCAGCTGGCAGACGTGCTGGAGTTAACCTGGAAGAAGAGCTGCGCCGGGCAGAGAATACACCGCCGGTGAACGATCCGCCACCACAAGGCGAGAACGTGCCTCCGCCACCGCCGCCGCCACCGACGTTGGCGGAAGTGATGGCTCAGCAGACCCAGCTGCTGAATGTCATAGCTACTGGGATGAACAGGCACCACGGGCCACCCCAGAATGACTTCCAAAGGAAACTGGAGGGTTTCCTGAAGCTGAGGCCACCTACCTTCGACGGGACCGACAGCGATCCTCTCGCTGCCGATGATTGGCTTAAGGAGATGGAGAAGAAGCTGGACCTGACCACTTGCTCCGACGAGGAGTGTGTTGGGATTGCTAGCCACCAGCTGACCGGTGCTGCACGGGCATGGTGGGACAACTACACCAGCGCTCACGAGGACCCAGCCCGCATTGACTGGGATGAGTTCACCGAGGCTTTCCGTGACCACCACATTCCTGAGGGAGTCATGGAGGCCAAGGAGAACGAGTTTCGCAACATCTCCCAGGGAGCTGACCGGATCCACGAGTACACCACCCGCTTCAACTGCTTGCTCCGCTACGCACCTGCGTCTTGCGTGAGTTCCGAAAAGGAAAAGATGTACTACTACAGGAAGGGACTTCAGACCAAGATCAGGTTGGCTCTGTCAGGGAACAAGAGCTACACTCTGCGTGAGCTGATTGACCGCTGTATTGAGATCGAGAAGGATCGCATGGAAGCACGACTGGAATTCGAGGCCCGGAACAAGGGAAAGAAGCGCCGCTCTGAGGGACCCGCTCGCACTGCTCCACCCCAGAGACAGCGAACGGGTGCACCTCCGTCTTTCCGGACTCGCCAGGGACCTTCTTCGGGAATGAGCCGTGGTGGTACCAGCAGCAGCAACTATCACCGCCCCGCTCAGACCTACCCTGCGCCGACTCGAGCTGTGCAGAACACACCCGCCCCCGCTACCAACACGCCAAGGACAAGCAATTGGAAGGCTCCTGCGACAGCTACAGCAGGCAGTGCGCCCTTCACTTGCTTCGGATGCGGAAAGCCTGGACACCGTGTGGCTGCGTGCCCCGACCTCAACCGTGCACCAGCAGCTGCACAGGGCACACCAAACCGGGGATCTGCTACCCGAGGAAGACTGAACCACATGACCGCTGAGGAAGCTGAAGCTGCACCTGATGCTGTGTACGGTACGTTCCTAGTTCAGGGTAACATGGCTACAGTTCTGTTCGATTCGGGAGCTACATGTTCATACATTTCATCTGCATATGCGCGTAAGCATAACATACCTGTAACCCCGAGAGCAAACCCCATCCTAACTAGCTCGCCCTTAGGAACCTTCAGAAGCATTCACATATGTAGGGGAGTGATAATCACAATCGAGGGACTTGACTTTCGAGCTGACCTAACCCTACTACCCTCCAATAGCTTAGATGTCATCTTAGGCATGGACTGGCTAACCAAACACCGGGGAGTGATATCTTGTTCACCTAGATATGTTCAGGTAACCCACCCTTGGGGAACAGCTGTCCGATGTGTACCCCAAACCGAGAGAGTCCAAGCCCTCCTATGTGCCCTGGAGACTAAAGCAGATAAGACAGAGCTGACATTCAGAGATGTGCCAGTAGTCTGTGAATTCAATGACGTATTTCCAGAGGAGTTGCCAGGAATGCCACCAGATAGAGATGTGGAGTTTGTTATAGAGCTGATGCCAGGGACTGCACCGATTGCCAAAAGACCCTACAGAATGTCGGCTGATGAGTTGAAGGAACTCAAGAAGCAGCTGGGAGAATTACTGGAGAAGGGTTTCATTAGGCCAAGTGCTTCGCCCTGGGGATCTCCCATTTTGTTTGTCAAGAAGAAGGATGGCACGATGAGGATGTGCATTGACTACCGGAATCTGAATGCGGTTACAGTCAAGAATAAGTACCCATTGCCCCGCATCGATGATCTGTTAGATCAATTGAGTAAGGCCAAGTACTTCTCAAAGATCGATCTCCGATCAGGGTATCATCAGATGAAGATCAGGGAAGAAGATATCCCGAAGACTGCATTTGTCACTAGATATGGACAATATGAGTGCACAGTAGTCTCATTTGGACTCACTAATGCTCCGGCATACTTCATGAACATGATGAACAAGGTCTTCATGAATGAGTTAGACAAGTTTGTGGTGGTATTCATTGATGATATATTGGTTTATTCAGCCACAAAAGAGGAACATGAACATCATCTGAGGACCGTATTGGAGAGGTTGTCTCGCAACCAACTATACGCCAAATTCACCAAGTGCGAATTCTGGCTTGAGGAAGTTGCTTTCCTTGGACACGTACTGTCAGGAGAAGGAGTCGCAGTAGACCCAGCCAAAATTGAAGCTGTGAAAGAGTGGGAACAACCCTGTAATGTGTCAGAAATCATAAGCTTTTTGGGACTTGCAGGATACTATCGCAGATTTATTGAGAACTTCTCCAAGATTGCAAGACCCATGACCAACTTGCTGAAGAAAGAGAACAAGTTTATATGGACTCCTGAATGTGAGAAGAGTTTTCAGACCTTGAAGGAGAAGCTCACTACTACACCTGTACTAGCCCTGCCCGATATTCACAAGGATTTTGTTGTATATTGTGATGCCTCTCGGCAAGGTTTGGGCTGTGTACTAATGCAAGAAGGAAGAGTGATAGCTTATGCCTCAAGACAGTTGAAGGAGCATGAGCAGCGATACCCGACTCATGACCTAGAACTTGCAGCCGTGGTACATGCACTCAAGATTTGGAGACACTATCTGATAAGCAACAAGTGTGACATCTACACTGACCACAAGAGCCTGAAGTACTTCTTCACTCAGGAAGATCTGAATATGAGGCAACGCAGATGGCTGGAACTCATCAAGGACTATGATCTTGAGATCCATTATCACCCAGGAAAGGCCAATGTTGTCGCTGATGCACTTAGCCGCAAAAGCTACTGCCATACCCTCATCACCAACTCTATGCCACCTGAGCTCAGGAGAGAGTTCGACGCATTCCAGCTCGAGGTAGTCTCCTATGGCATGCTAAATGAGCTTCGCGTCGAGTACAATCTCACCTCACGAATCCGTGAAGCACAAAAGAACTGTCCTGAGATAGACTATATCCGTGGTTTGATGAAGCTGGGAAGAGGCCCTGAATACCGAGAAGATGAGCAGGGAACTGTATGGTACAAAGATAGAATCTGTGTACCGACGGATTCAGCGATACGAGAAGAGATTCTGTCGGAAGGCCATGACTCCAAATATTGCATTCACCCAGGGTCAGCCAAGATGTACCATGACCTAAGGAAGCACTTTTGGTGGGAGAATATGAAGACAGACATTGCAGGGCATGTAGCCCGATGTGATACATGCAATAGAATCAAGGCCGAACATCAGAGACCAGCAGGGTTGCTACAACCAGTTGAGATACCAGAATGGAAGTGGGAGTGCATATCCATGGACTTCATAATAGGACTGCCCCGATCCGAGCATGGATATGATTCTATATGGGTAATAGTGGACCGTCTAACCAAAGTTGCACATTTTATACCGGTCAAAAGGAAATATAGAGTCGAAAAGCTAGCAGATCTGTACGTATCAAACATTTTGAAGTTACATGGGGCGCCTCTGAGTATTATATCTGACCGAGGCTCACAGTTCGTATCACAGTTCTGGAAATCCTTGCACAAGTCCATCGGAACCAAGCTCGACTATAGCACCGCATACCACCCGCAAACGGACGGTCAAACAGAAAGAGTGAACCAAATTCTCGAAGATATGCTCCGAGCTTGTGTGATAAAATACAAGACCAGTTGGGAAAGCTGCTTACCCCACGCTGAATTCTCGTACAACAACAGCTATCAAACAAGCCTCAAGATGTCACCGTTTGAGGCATTGTATGGGAGACCCTGCAGGACCCCGCTAATGTGGTCAGAACCCGGAGAGAGAGCCTTCTTTGGCCCTGCTAAGATTGTAGAAGCAGAGGAAGGCGTAGCACAGGTCAGAGAAAATTTGAGAATTGCACAGAGTAGGCAAAAGAGCTATGCAGATAGGAGACGTAGAGAGCTTGAGTTCAAGGTTGGGGATTATGTCTACCTCAAGGTATCTCCACTTCGTGGCACTGTCAGATTCCACGTAAAAGGGAAATTGGCACCAAAATATGTTGGGCCATACAAGATCTGTAAAAGGGTTGGAAAGCTTGCTTACAAGCTGGAACTACCGGAGGAATTATCTGGAGTACACCCCGTGTTCCATGTCTCGCAATTAAGGAAGTGTTTGAAGCTTCCCGAGGAGCAAGTTCCTACGGATGCATTGGACCTGCAAGACACACTTGAATACAAGGAACATCCGATCAAGATCTTGGCACGGGATACCAAAGAGACGCGAAACAAAACCATTCCGATGTGCAAGGTACAGTGGAGCAATCACACTGAAAGGGAAGCTACGTGGGAGAAAGAATCGGACTTGCGGATTATGTTTCCTTACCTCTTCGATGGGTACGTTAACTCTGAATCTCGAGGTCGAGATCCTAATGAGGGGGGAGGACTGTAACAACCCTAAAAATCCACACAATCTAAAAATCCCAACCAATTAAAATTTTTCATTTATTTATTGAGAAAACCCATTTTTCTTGTGCAAGCATATAGGTTTCATTATGAAATTGGTAAATAAAGGAGTGTAGTTTGCATTTTAATTCCAATCACATAGAATAATAACTTATGCATCACATTTGGGATTTATTGCAATTTATGTTTGTATTTACTCAATAAATTAAAATGGGCAATATATGTATATATACACTAAACTGAAAACAGAAAAGGAGAAAGAGTGTTCGGCCAGCCAGTCAGCCCGAGCCAGCCCGACCTTCCTCTCCTCATCTCACCGCGCGCGGCCCACGTCGCGGCTCGGCAGCGCACGCGCGTGATCGGCACACACGCGCTCGCGCTCGCGCTCGCTGCCAACCCGGTCCCGCCTGTCAGCCACTCTCGCCCCCACTGTTCTTCTTCCTCACGAAGGCGACGCGCCTGCCGGGGGTGTCGCGCGAATGGCGTGACCCCGGTCCCACAGCCGACAGCATGGCAGAGCCCTGGACCCCGCTGTTCCCCTCCTGTCCCCTCCTTTCTTGGCCGCCAAGCGAACCCGCGCCATCCGGAGCCCTAGATCCACTCGAGCCACGGCCCTTCGATCGGCCGAGCGCAATCGAGACCGTTCGCCATTGGAGCTGGCCAAGCTCGCCTATAAATTGGAGCACCCCGAAGCCCTACCCTCATTTCCCCTCGCCGCCACCGCAGCACAGACCGGCACACCGCACCAAGCCGAGAGAGAGAGCATAGGAGAAGGGCGGAGCAGAGGAGGAGAAGCTGCCGGAGCGCCGCCGCCGCGGAGCACGCCGGAGCCGGACACGGAGGAGAAGCCGAGCTGCGGACGAGGAGCGGCACGGCACTGCGATCGCTCTGCACGGCTCCGACTCGCCACTGCACCGCCATCCTAGCTTCACCGACACCACGGTGAGCCATCGCACGCCATGTCCGAACCTTGCCCTGCTTTTGCCATGGCGTTCCACCCTCGGGACGCGCAGGCACGAGCCTATACCGGCTCGGGAAGATCACCTGCACCATGCACTCACTCGACCAGCCAAAACCCCCGGATTACAAGCTTGCTAGACCGAGAACGTAGCACGACGCGTTCTCGGCGGAGTGCGCTCACCACCGACGCGTTCCGACGCCGAATCACCCGTTCCGAGCAATCCGACTAGCACCCGTACAGGTTAGAACGTCGTGGAGCACCGCCACGACCCCCTTGAGCTAGCTACGCGGATCTAAGCGCTAGAGGAAGCCTGAATCGCCTTGGCCGCGTGCGCCGCGATCTTACCGGAGCGCCGCCGCGAGCCGTAGCCAAAAGAAGGTCATGCCATGGCTAAAGTTCGCCACCAGAGTGTTGTATGCCTCTCTGGCCTCACCAATTTGACAAGACCGCATTCGATTGAACCAATACTTGGTCGTAGCCGCGATGCCGCTTTCCGCCGTCGTCGGCGACACGCCGCCGCCACAACCGAGCACCTTGGAAAGCTCGGTAGCCAAAATTGGTAGTTGGTATACCATCGCCTTGGACCCTGGACGCGTATACATCTCCTAGAAGACCCCCTTAGCCCCGCCGGAACCTCACCGTCGCGACGACATCGCCGCCGACAGGTTCCGCCTCGCCTAAATCCGTTCCGAGTACCCCCGGACGCCTCGCGCTGCGAAGAAAGGCCGCCGAGGTTCGCCAAGTCTGCCTCGGCACCGCCGCTAGATAGCCGAGCCCTGTCTTGCCGAAATATGGCCATCGCCGCCCTGTCACCGACCGCCACACCGGAGAGACACCGCCGCCTTGAACAGACGCCCTGGAACCCTGCTAGCACCGAATTTCCGATTCGCCCGAGCCTCCCCAGGAGAGCTCGGGAGAGCAGCCCCTTCGGCGCCCAAATTTCTGATTCGCCCGAGCCTCCCCAGGAGAGCTCGGGAGAGCAGCCCCTTCGGCGCCCAAATCTCCGATTCGCCCGAGCCTCCCCAGGAGAGCTCGGGAGAGCAGCCCCCTCGGGCGCCCAAATGTCCGATTCGCCCGAGCCTCCGTGGGAGACCTCGGGAGAACGGCACCTTCGGCACCCAAATTTCCGATTCGCCCGAGCCTCCGCGGGAGACCTCGGGAGAACGGCACCCTCGGCACCCAAATTTCCGATTCGCCCGAGCCTCCGTGGGAGACCTCGGGAGAACGGCACCCTCGGGCACCCAAATTTCCGATTCGCCCGAGCCTCCGCAGAAGACCTCGGGAAAACGGCACCCTCGGGCACCCAAATTTCCGATTCGCCCGAGCCTCCGCGGGAGACCTCGGGAGAACGGCACCCTCGGGCGCACCAAATCTCCGATTCGCCCGAGCCTCCCCGGGAGAGCTCGGGAGAGCGGCACCCTCGGCGCCGCGAATTTCCGATTCGCCCGAGCCCAGCCGAGGTACGCCGAACTATGCCGAGCCCCGCCGAGCTACCCCCGACCACCGCCGAGCTCCGCCGAGATACCCCAACCACAGCCGAGCTACCACCGACCACCGCCGAGCCACGCCGAGCCACGCCAACTCCGGCAACTCTCTGGGAACCAGCATCGAACACCTGGACGACCATCGGGTCTGTGTTCTGTTGAGGCGCCACCTGCCGCACTGCTGGACCCGCGCGCCACATCCCGAGCTGCCCCTGATTAACCGACCAGTTTTCCCATTTTCTGAAAATAGGATAATCTTCGGAAATTCATAACTTATTCATACGATGACCAAAAATTGCGCACCATATATCAAAATTCTCAGGAAAATGAGATCTACAATCTAAGACTATGTTTGTGTGCATTTGGCTCTTTATTTTATTGGATTTTTCTGAAATACTCTATAGGAGTCGCTGACGCGACTATTTCGTGTTCGATTTCAGAGCCGGAGGAGGATCTGACTAAGGAAGACGACCACGAGTACTTCCAAGAGCTAGGAGACGACTACGAAGGTGCCACGTCCCACCAAATCCTTAGATCCTATTACGCATTGCAAATGACATTGTTGCTATTGCTTTATGATTATGTATGGATTGGTTGCATGGTAGTATATTTGAATTCCCTGCCTTGATAAGACTTTACCCTGCTATCCGCTGTTAGGTTAGCTGCTGCTTAATTTACTGTTACTCTTCCACTACTTTCTACTTGCTTTATGCTATGTGGTGGAATTGGGACGGTGTATAACTAATTATAACCACTGGGAGAGAGTGCTGCGTGCGTCTTGGGTGCGTGGTAAGGGTTGATGTCGACCAAGTGGGATGTGAGACGAGCCCATGGGGCAAGTCGTGCCGGGGGTGCAACCTGGGCATCCCCAAGCGAGATACCTGTGGCGGGTAAAGTTGTTGAGGAGGTTCCGGGTGGGATAGCCTTGGTGGTTTGAAGCCCGTGAACGGAGGTGCTGTGATGGCACGGGGAGAGTATCCCCTAAGTGGAGATGCCTGCTTGGTCAAACCTAGGATGGACTAGTTTCAGGTTCATGGGAATCCTTTTCTACTCACTCGCTTCTGATGGGCGGGAGACGGCTGGACTACTTGGTAGGACGGTGCCACTACTGCTAGGTTGAAAGGTGATAAGGGTGGGCGGAGACGGTTGATGGGTTCCCGTTCCGTTCTAGATGCACAGTACCACTGGATGGGCCCGGTACTGTGTCTCCCAGTCTCAGCATAACGGTGTAGGATCCGGAATATCCCAGGGCTGAGTGGTAGGGTGGCATCGACCTAGGCAAGCAAGCACCCGGAATTCTGCCTAGGTGTTTGCGCAACACCTATGATGGCTAATCTTGTGAGTAGTGAAACCTCTGCAGAGTGTACGGTTGATCGATCGATACATATGCCAACCTGTTGGCTATGGACCTTTCCTGTGAAGCTTCTACTAGTGTAGTGAGTGTTCTCTTCTCCCCCTGGATGACATTTTTCCGGCAGTGTACCCGTTGTGGTAGTGTGCCGCTGAGATAGGCCCGAGAGGGAGTTGGGCCTGTCGAATGAGAGTGAGGTGTGGGTATGTGAGGTGTGGTGATGGGAAAAGGGATGATGGTGTTAACTGGTGATAAAACTTGACTAATTAAACATTGATTACAGCTGCATAGGAAAACCTCAGCCTATAGGTCTGCTTGTATAGCCTTGCATCCACTTTCCACAAAGCAAATGCTGCATAGGTGGGCTCCGTGGCCAGTACAAATCGTACTGATAAATTTGCTGTCAGGTGACGAGAATGAGTACGACTTCGAGGGAGATGAGGACGAGGAATAGGGTCACGTGCTACACTCAAGTTGGCCGTGAAGGATGAATCGCTTCCGCATCTTCTAAAGCTTCTCTGATTGTTGATTCCGCCAGTGTGGCGATGTAATAAATATTTATGTAAGACTTATTTACCGTTGTATGGATCCTGGTGGCAACTGAGATATGGGTAATTTCATGGATTGTCCCAAGCAATCTGTTAAATTACAATTCGAGCCTGTGGATTTCCCTTCGTGGAAATCGAGGTCGTTTCAGAACTCACCAAGATCATGCGAACCACTACGGCCATACCCCGGAGACGCGGAGAAAAGACCGTAGCTGACCATAGTCAAACGGGAAACAGCAACTCGTCGCTGTAACATACGTAGCATTGTAAGCGCTGCCCTTGCCTCTCCTTTGCGGCTATAAAAGGGAGAGCAGAGGCCAGCTTTAGGAGGACGGGGGGAAGTTCTAAGTTCTCACCCGTACATACACACCAACGGCAAGCGACTTGTAAACACTTAGACACTCACAAGAGACCTGGGAACACTTTCCTCTCTCGCCTAGCTTGTAACCCCCTACTACAAGCACTCCGGTGCAAGGCAACACAACTCTCCTCCCCACTGGACGTAGGGCTCGCTTGGCCTGAACCAGTATAATCTCTGTGTTTGCCTTTGCACACCATCCGTAGCCTCAACCGCAAAACGCATATTTACTAGCCGGTGTTAGCCCCGACTAAAACTAGCACCGACAATGGGTGTGACCACGACGGGTGTGACCACGACGCAGTGGATCAGGGATATATGGCCTCGTTTAGTTGTAGCGCAAAAACTTTACACTACATCACATCACATCAAATGTTTAGACACACATATGGAATATTAAATACAGATGATAAAATAACTAATTACACAAATTGTGAGTAATTTATAAGACGAATATTTTATGTGTAATTAGTTCATGATAAACCTTTCTAATGTAATAGAAAAAAAACTTTACGCTCACCAATTAGCCTGTCAAGCACAATAGGTCTAGCGTGTCGTTGTCCTTGCCCGGCCCCACTAAACCCTAGGAGGGTCGCTGGGCCAGTGGCTCAGTCCATGGGCAGGTTCATGATTACTAACAAGGTTGTGCCGACCCAACTCTCACCGGGTCACGCATTTGGCCGTCTATAGCTAGAGAAGCTTTCAGGACGATGATATTCATCCAGTTGGTTGGATAAACAAACCTAATTTGTTGCTTGGGTGAAAGGTGTGATCATACACCTAGCTACCTAGATTTCCAGGTCCTCTTCAGTTTAAAGTTTGGCGCCTATTTTGTTCTAAATTTTTAGTGAAAGTTTATCCTTGGTTGGTCACATTTTAAAGAGCATTTTTCTGACAACTTAGAATTACATTGTGTACTCCTAATCATTAGTTAGTGCATGTAGACTTCCAGGCAATTATTATTTGAGCATAACCCAAATTCAGATACTGACTGATGGCTATGCAAAAGAGACTGCAATATTACAACTAATCACTTCTCCATAGCCCATAGCCCATAGCCCATATTACAACTAAAGTAGCTTATGCCAGTCTTAGTGGAAGTTTTATCAGTATTTGATTTGCATTTAATAAGTTGCCATATAAGTTCTTTTTGATGATGTGGCAATATTTTTAAGAAGAGAGAGAAGAAATAAGTTGTATGGGGATGAAACTTTCTTGACACAATTACCAACTCTTTATGAGTCATGAAATTAAATGTATATCAAACTATAGAATGAAACTCTCCATTGAGATCTAGAGTCTTTCATCCATATTCCATTAATTCCATTGTACATGACATGACAGTGGACAATGCCATGAAACTATCCACTGAAGGTAGCCTTAGAAGCTTCCTCGTCAGCCTCAGGAAAGCACCACATGCCTAGCAACTTCACATATAAAGGTGTTTGGTTAAATGACTTTGTGACTTGTTAGTGGCTCCATAAAGGACAAGTTGTGTAACAATAAGGTTTTCCTCAAGTGAAAAGGGTCCAATCACTTATTCACGCACTAGGGCTGTGAGGAAAGTGTCATTAAGAACAGGGACAAAACCAACCAATCCACCATGCATAAATATAAAAAATATTGTACCATAGGGTAATTGTATTTTAAAGGACACAAAAGGTATCAAATGGCCCTCAACCTTTATTTACAACATTGCTTTGCTTAACTTGTAAGCCATCCATTTCAATCTTTTTCTTATCTTTTTATGTCCCTCATGGTACAACTTTCGAATTGTGTCAAATTCGCTTGACTTACGGATCGAAACTTGCTTCAGCATCTCTTTACAACTTTCAAATATTTGTGGAACTTGTTGCTTGACTTTCATTCCACCGTTTCAAACATCTACTAAACCACTCAAGCTAATGTTAATCCGTCACTCCATTATGCACTTAGGTCTTATTTGGATACACTCATATATATCTTCATCCATATGTATTTGGGTGATTAGGATAGAAGAAATTAACTCAATTTCATCCTAATTTATTTCAAGGCATATGGATTAATGCGAATATGAGTGCATCCGAAGAAGCCCTTAGGATAAAGGATTCACCACGCAGTACCTCATTATTTTCATTCTCATGCACGGTTAGGTTAGCTATGTTGTGGTTGATTCATCCAATAGAACATGTAGGCAATTAAGTGCTAATTCAGATTAGATGAGCCTAAGGATACAGATTAGTCGGACCACATATCTCTAGAAACTAGTAGCCTATAACCCTCAAAAGGTACTCTAAAAGTCAAGACTCAAGAAAGAGATGCCTGTACTCATATAAGAGCAGCAAAAAATAGCAAGGGTTTAACTCATCGAAAAACGTATGTGCAATTATTTTAGAGAAATATGTAAGCTTTTTACGCAAACTGATAGCAATTGTATGTTTGAAAAATTCTTCAAGAAAGAATCACTACCTAAATATTCTAGTAATGTAATCATAAGATAAGTGGAGGCGTGTGTAGGCTAGAAATAATCATGGGCCGCCTGACCCATCCAAAAAAATGACACAGCTCGACCCAACCAATGGGATAAGATATAACTTTTGACCTATAACCAGTGGCGAAGCTAGAGCTAAAATGAGGGGGTGCCACGCTTCCTTACTACTTAGGGTGTCTGCAGCGGTGTGCTTAAAACAGTAGCTGAGGTAGCATCCAAATAAAATAAAAAATAATTTCAATATGTATACTGTGGAAACGCGTGAAGAGCATAGACACAACATTCATCGAGAGAAGTGCGATACTAGCGCTTGGCTTCTCGCTAGCTAGTTTTTTACACTCTCTCTCCACCAACTCGAGTGGATTTAGATGTTTGCCGACGGTTTCGATAGTCTATTTGACGCACCGTTAGAGTGTGTTTGGCTTTCTGGTGTGAGTTTGCCTCTCAATAAGCTTGCCAGAAGAGAGGAGCAAATTTGGCTGGCTCGTTCTATCAAGAAAAATTATAAAGAAACCTTGCCACAACATGTATAGCTAGATTTTCTAATATTGGTTTCTCGCTCGGTAAGATCAGGCAAGATTTGCCAAAGAACCAAACACACCCTTAGATACTATTTGAAATTATTTTAGATTTAGACTTCATTTGGCACATCTCCAAATAGTAGTGGCTCCTTGCTACCATGCATTGAGGTGTTGGAATTGTGAAACTAAAATAATGGCTTTATTGGCTCCTATTTTATTTTAAAAGAAGAGAAAAACGAGTCTTCACTGTAATTGTATCTAATAGAGGAATTGATTGGAGCTTCACTAGGCTTTAATCTTAATATGCAATATTTACTTGTTAAAAATTTGAATTTTCTAAGATAATATGTATGGTTTTACAAATTTATATACAAAAATATAGAGAGCTATATAAAATATTGGCATCTACTGGCATATACCGTATGTATATCCTACGTCATATCTGCAGTATTTGGTCTGCCCTTTATCCTTGCATGCTTGAGTTTATTTATTGATGCTACTATGTTAGACTGATCAATGAATTAGTATTGAATTGCTTGGGCTTTTACACATTCATATTGCTCTGTGGGGTGTGCATGATCCAGGTTTGTGGGGGGCGCACACGTTATAAATTAAGGCGATTAGCACTTAATTTTATTTTTGTCGTGGGTGCCTTGGCACCCCCACAGCATACGTAGCTTCACCCCTGCCTATAACCACGTCCAGACCTTTCGTTTATGTGAGCATGGGCCCGAAAAATGAACTAACATTTTTCCAACTTAATCTGAGCCTAGCCCGACTTGACCCGATGTTGCATCAGATCAAGTGTAGCTCAGTGGTTGCCTTAGCTACACTCTTCCCTCTTAATTGATTGGGGTGAAAGGACATTCATATAATCAGAAGAGAAGTATGAATTTCAAATGAGTCGTACATGGCACCGGATCAAGTTGATCATATGACCCAGGTTGGTTATAATTAGGGCACTTTCAATGGTGATTTATGAGTTAGCTCTATTAGATTGTATGTTTCCTTCTACTGTTCATAGCACGATGTGACATATCTTATCATGTAAATTGATCTTGTAAATCTATTTTGTGATTCTCGCTTGATGTACAAGCCACGTTATTGGGTGAAGCCAACTTCGTAACTAATTTTAGTCAACAAACTTTTGATGAATAACTTCTCAAAGAATCATTGTTCATTTCATGATCGTACAATACACGTCACAGAGGGTATTTATAAGGGTCCTAGCATTCCGAATCTATATACGAATGACTATTATACCCTTTTATACTACAAGGGTGAAGTGGTCATTTCATCTTCGACTCACTATTTTTAACATCTTTAACTTTGAGTCCGCTTTCGTACCTAGTCATCTTGGTGTTTAGCCCCCATCTTTCTTTCTGACCTTGTGTCCCGAAGTTGAAAGTTCAACCAACTTCGCCTCCAACCCAACTTTGTTTGTGAAATCACCTTTTAACTTCGGCCAAGTTTCTTTTCTTCTTCTTGACTTTGAGTCCAACTTATCTTATTGCGAAGCTATGGTGCCAACTTCATTTCCATCTTTCTGTAAAACAAACTTTTAGACAAAGTTTGGATATTTGAAATCAACTTCGAAGTTTAGGGGGTTGTGTTTGTGCAAAGTCAAATCCCCAACACACGCCAAGGTTGTTCCCTTGCCTATATAACACGTAACTGAGACCATAGTTGAGTATCTCGTTCCACCATTTCTCATATCACCCTCTGCTACATCTGTTGCTCCATCGTATAAGTCTAGGGACCCAATAAATATGAATATGAAAGTTAGGGGCCTATTAGGGACCAGCCAATAAATTTTACTAGCAGGCAAACCACAAATTCAAGTTGGTATAGGCTCCAAGAACTAAAACTTATAAGTTTTTTGGGACAAATTTTGAACCCTAAAAGGAAGTTTTATGGGACGCAGGAACACACAACATAGTATACTTTCAGGTAATTTGATGGATATCCTGATCAGTTAGTGCGGGTAGACAACAAACCCATGTAGTTCCAAAGCAAAGTAAGCTGGCTAGGAAAAGAGACAACACGGAAAAACAAGTACATCTCCATACGGAGTATGCCAAAGAAAACAGAATAAAGATCAATAGTGAGTGGAAAGTGATGCAACGGATACGACACAGGCACACATGATATTCATGCGTTGTTGGTGCAATCGGCACGCTTAGAGTAGAAACGGATCTAATGATTTATCTAGGTCTATCGACCCTATAAAAACCTGCATATCCTATAGTAGTGTTGTAATTTAAAGAAAAATATGCGAGATATAAGTTGACCATTTTGTGTGTACTTTACAAGACCATTTTGTGTGCCCTTTACAATACGCAAACGTGATGCTCGTCGTTATTTGGTGATATCAGTTATCAGTCTTATCATGTAGGGCTCAGAATCACCAGGGTATGTGTATCGTATCATAGCCATGACTACAAGCTAGTCATGTACGGAGTAGTTCAAATTGCCAGACACTGAATTCTGAAACGTACAGTTCACAGCCACGCATGATAGACACTTTTGAGACCCTTTATAACATTTCGGAGAAAAGAACCTTCTGTTTTTTTACAGCACAAAAAGAAAAAACATCACCACGGGTACAACATACATCTCCGTTAAAGCATACACAGGACAGAGCAAACATAGTTGTAGAATCTCCGGGCACAAAGCTACACCCTATAGCTCGTAGATCGGAGAAAAAAAGGTGGCACTGTCAGTAAATAGAGAACGAAACACAAGTTTAGTTGGTGAAAAGAGGTGAAAAGTACACTATAGCACTTTCATTTGTATTTGATAATTTTTGTCCTATCATAGTCCAAGTAGACTCAAAAGATTCATCTCGATCTAGCCAAGCAAAAAGTACAAACATGTAACAGCTGCTACTTCATTTAGTGCTCTATGGAGGCGAAAAGTACAATTGATGTGATGGGAAATAGTGCCAAATTTTGGCAACTAGGGAAAATGGGGGGAAAAGTTGCACTGTAACACTTTCGTTTCTATTTGACGACTTTTGTCCAATTATGGCCCAAGTAGACTCAAAAGATTCATCTCGACCTAACCAGGCAAAAGGTACAAACATGCAACAGCTGCTACTTCATTTAGTGCTCCATGCAGGCGGAAAATACAATTGATGTGATGGAAAATAGTGGCAAATTTTGCCAACTAAACAGGGCCGCTGAGAAGCTCCAGACTTCAATCGCCATGTAAAGCATTTGATGGGCCTGACTTTATTAGTAGTACCTACGCCGGTATTCGATCACTGGATCGAGAGGGATCATGCATCGGTTAATGCCTGGGTCACCCAAGCGTGTCGGTGGCAGGTGTGTTGCTGTCGAGTTCAGCCGCAAAATTCATTGGGAAGAGCTCACCTGTTACTGACAGTGCGGAGCATCCATGGTGGCAGGTTGCCGTTGTTTGCTTGTGCAGGAACAGGAGACGGTTCAGGCCCAGATTCTGCCGCCCCTCTAGGTTGACATGGCCTACAATGGTGACGATGAGTAAATGAAGTAATTATGCTGGAGCTGGGCCACTATTGTGAAGTGCAGTGCCCAAGCGAAATATCTTTGACAGAATTAGCTAGGAAGGTGAAACCTCATGCTGTTTTCAGGTATGCTTAGGATTCAGCAAAGCTATTTTCGAGCATGTGTATTTCTACCTTTAACCAATACCCTTCATAAATTCTTCATTTATTAACAAATCTTGGTATTGTTAACCATCAGCTAAACTGCTAAACTACTAATTTATCAATATTTTTTGCTAGGAATGAAGTGCAACATTTCAGTTTAGTTGTGTGCAGTAAAGAATTCAGTCAAAGCATGATACCCATTATTTAGAGTAGGCATGGAATCTGGAACCATTGGTGGTGGCAGTGATGGGGAGCTTGTTGATGCTCCATTTTGCTGCTCCCCGAGGTGTGCGTTCATTAAAGCATTGTTTTTCTCCTTCTCTGCCTCCATGAGCTGTTTCCAAAAATACAATTAACATCAGGGTCTGACCTCCTAGACCAATATTGTCACTATGCCATAAACGAGAAAGGAAGCTTTACCTTTTGCAGGACACCATTTTGATCTGTAAGTGCTTTCTCCTGCACACATGAAGACAATTGATTGCAAAGATGCACCACAAGTCTTATCAGCAATCAACATTCTGGGATTTTTACAGGTTTGTGGCCAGACCAGCTATAGTTACCACAACTAGTGCTCAAGCACTTCGACCTGAGTGCTTTCTTTCTCATTATCCTTTACACTATTTCATGGTAAAATGACACTCATAGTAAGTCATTTCCTAAGTATAGGCCATCCACCGGAGATCAGTTTCACGTCAAACTCAAATTAACTCATTTCATGCCCCTTCCCCCTATTCCACCCATGATGCAATGGTTATCAGTTGTCCTTGTCTCCCGCTTGAAAACTAACTTGCATTTGATGACTCTCACATATTCAGGTCTTCCACTGATGCGTTCCTATATATCTGAGACTTCTACAGATAGAAACAAAACCTGATTCTGGTTTAGAGAAGATTTCTGTAACAGTTGCATGATGAATGGTGGCAGCAGATTGCGAATGTTAAACTAAATTGAAAATACATTAATCTCAATGAAACATGTGTATACTTATGCCACGATGAGACTGAAACGTTTGCTCTCGTTCCCCAAATTCTGGAGGTGTGCTTGTAACAATAATTTTCACTGGTGGCACATGTAACACATGCACAATGCAAGGTACATGTAGAAGGGAATCTAGAGTGCAACTGACCTTTTTCTGAAGCTCGGAAATTGAATTGAACATGAGCTGATTCTGTACCAAAAAAAATAACAATATAATAACTGACTAAGACGTTAGTAAATAAGCAAATTAGCTGTGCACCGGACAACAAATTTAACCCCAATGTATTCACCTTTCTTGACCTAATATTCTTCAAAGAACTGTCCAATTGTTGCTCCAGTTGCTGGAGTTCTTTTATGGTCAGTGAATCCAATTGTTCTCCTAACAGTTGCCTTCCGTTTAGAATAGACAGATACAATAAGTCAGAGTCAGTAAACATTATCATAACCATAATAAGGGTCCTCTTGAGCAAGTCTGCGGTACCTTTGACTCTTCTGAAGTGCATCAAGTTTGGATTTTAACCGGATATATTCATCTCCCCAATTTGCCTGGTATAAAATGGACATGTCAATGCTCATTTTGCTGCAACAATAGTTCTCCAGTAGTTAAAGTAGGCATTCCATAACTATACCTGGTCTTCAATAGTTGGATCAAGTACTGCTCTTTCTTCAAATGAGTAACGCTGGTAACGCTCAAGAATGCCTTCCATGCTGCAAAGAAGTATCATATAGCAATGTCATGTTCCAGCAAAAAAATGTTGTGGTCTCATTTTAGAACATAATATACTAAGACAAGTAGCCAGGTACAAATTCTTTTTCTTGTACTTCTTATATTACTAGATAAATAAAGTATATTAGTCTTAGACAAAGTATATATATTAGTCTTGCATACAAAACGACAAAACTAACGATGAACAACATTCAAGACATCAACATTTAATTTCTCCCTATTTAAGAAACGCAAGATATATACAAGTATATTCCCCCGATTCCAGAGTGCAGAAGATGTTGGTCAGTTAACCTTGAATCACATGCATAACTAGATGCAAAAGCATGGTTGTGGAACAACTGTGTCATCACATGCACACATAAGTGGGTTTTTACTCAGTGAAAAGATGGTGCTTCATATATAGTTCATACATGAACTCAGAAAGGGTGTTTTAGAATAATAAAACAACTCAATACTACATAATGATGTAAAAATAACTCTAAAATATAGCGAGCTACTCAGTTGCTTATGCAAACAAAATTTTCCACCACTTTGACACTATAATCAGGTGGATCGGTCAATATAATCTTTTAGACAGATCGGGATTGAGCAGTAAAGTTTGTAACATCTTTAGTAGATGAGCAAAAGTATAGTGATACACATTTTTTTAGGAATCCATTGCTATTCTCAATTCAAACTCGTAACTCTAATTAGCACAATTTTCTTTGATCCACAACATGTAAAAATAGCTCTACCTTAATTTCTTAAATCATATCATATTATCTTTGAAAACAAAACTCATTATCTTACCTGTAGTTTCAGCTAAAGAAAAATGCATCAAGTTTTGCCATGAATAAAGCCACAATCTCTATCAAATTTGGATCATATCCCCAGCACATAGCACCGTGTGCAAAAGCTAAAACGTGCTTATTATTATTTTTAACATACACATTTTCTCTCCAGCACTAGAGAGTACAGATAATCCAGTGTATTTATGAAGATGTTGCGTGGACAGAATATGTACTCGCCAATTTATTCTCCTAGAATCTAACTTGTAGCAGCATAAGGTTGGCTATAATCAAGCATCCACTTTCTATCACACCCGTGACCCGTGTTGTCTACTTACTAAATAAAGGAACTAAATTTGAATCTGTACTGAAATATGTGCCAAAGAATCAAACTAATGTTGAAATATTATGATCACCTTGCGCACCACTTATACAACAACAAAAACAACAACAACAAAGCCTTTTATCCCAAGCAAGTTGGGGTAGGCTAGATTGAAACCAAACATGAGCTCCAAGTCACGATTCAGGCACGTCAATATCAAATTTCCAAGCATTCCTATATGGCGAGCGCTGCAGGAGTAGAGCGGTGGTAAAGTTGCGATGGGGGGCACTCTTGAGGAGCCGCATCCGAACTCAAGATTTTGGATGGACGCGCTAAACTAAGCATTACCGATATTGTGATCTCTTCTTCATTTGGAGGTCATTGCAATCTCTTCTTCATTTGGGGGTCATTGCAATCTCCAGTACCAAGTTGAGTCTTCATACTAGCTATTAGCCAGTCACACCTCAAGGCTTGGGACTTACTTTGCATGGACTAATTACCATTCAACAGCAGTACTATTCATAACATTCATACTCCAGTTTGCAACGACAGTATCGTATCGCACAGTAATAACCCAGGTCAAAGAAAAACAGAAATATTAGGCTATCAACCTATCACCACTGTGTATGTACGTACGAAATGACCAGCAAGCGATTCCACGACCGAATCAACTGAAGCGATCGTTGATCAAGCAGTACAGCTCGTCCATGCAAAGCAACTAGAATTAATCCGCACAGAACTAACACGTAATAATAACAAACATACATGCATGCATCTAAAAACACCTCCCACAGCTCAATCTGCATCGGAAGTTCGACGAAAGCAGCGGATTGCCACATGAAAAATGATCCCAAAATCATGCGTCGATACACACCGATGCCAGCGCTCCAAACCCCAGGCGCGCGCGGGCGATCATATATAGCAACCGGCAGGAACAAGAGGGGATCGAATACGCATACCTGGAATGGCCAGAGTACTCGTAGAGCTTCCCCTTAGTGGAGAAGACGATGAGCGCGACCTCTGCGTCGCAGAGCACGGAGATCTCGTGCGCCTTCTTCAGCAGCCCGTTCCGGCGCTTGGAGAAGGTCACCTGGCGGTTGATCTTGTTCTCGATCCGCCGAAGCTGCACCGGCCCGCGCCCCATCTCCGCCGCCTCGCCACCTACCCTCTCCCGCTCACTCTCGGTGCAGCAATGGCGATAGGGACGTGGGAGGAAGACACGGGGGGAAAGAAGGATCAGGTGGCTCTCGACTCGAGTGGTGTGCAGGCAAGAGAGAGCTAGGAGAAGAGGAAGGGAGGGAGAGGGGGGTGCCGGTTTTAGATGGGGAGGAGAGCGGTATTGCGAAACCACGGTGGTTTTGCCCGTGCCGCTGTCGTGTTTTGATTGGACGTGAGGGTTTCGGAGCGGCGTGGACGCAGCTGGAGCGTCGGATCGGGAAGGGCGGGCCAGGAGGATGGGCCCAGCGAGGCCGGCGTGCGAGTGCTTCCCTCTTCAGGGCGCGCGGGCCGGGGATTGGTCGAGCCCGGCGTGGGCCGAATGGGTTTGTGGCTGGGGTAGTGCGGGTCCGCGGTGAGAAAAGGTTTTCCATTTTTCCATGGTACAGGATCGGTGCTATACCTGGAAATGGATTTGGATCATCCACGATTCAAACTGATTTAACCCGTTTCGAATTTAAGTGGATGCATGTCTCTGGATGCGGGATGTCCGTTGCCACGAACCCAAAATCAACGGATTGGATTGGACATGTAGAGCTGCATGTCCACACATGCGCTGGACACCTCCCCTCCCATCCCGCTGTTGGCTCCCTGGCGTCTGGCGGTGGCCGGCCACTCGCTCTGCAGGAGCATCTCATATAGGATCGCTCGCCTCGGCCTGTGAATGGATCGGACTGGATTACTCACTATTTGGACTGGATTGGACCGGATATTTCAAAAATGAATTTAGTTTGGATTGGATAGGTGCTTTCATCGAGGTGGATCGCTTTTGGATTGGGTTTAATGGACGTGGATCCTAATCCAGTTCCAGGTATAATCGGTGCCTGTCGGACACAAGGGAGCGAGGTGGCAAATGACACGTGGCGTCGATGCAAGGAGACTGCCTGATGGGTCCACACTAGTGTGGGGCCGCACGTCTGTGAGTACCCACCCTTTTTCTTAGGAGTACATACCTACTAGAGAACAGTGCATCTAAGATTTTTGGCTTACATTTGGAAGCAACTAAAAAAACTCTTTATATCCTTAGTAATTTGTAGAAATAGAGATTTTTGATAAAAAATATTCATCAATATTGTTTTTTAATTGAATATGAAATATAGACACCCTCTACTCCAGATTTATCGGTCCTATAGATAGAGAGCGAGAATGATTTTCTATAATACGTACAAGATATATAAACCCTATTGGAGAATTTTAAAAAATATATATAAAGCAAAATTTACTCAATTGTCTCTCTAAATGACGATTTAGATTCTAAATTTTAGAAAGGCTCTGGAATACGCTCTTATTGTGGATTACTATATTACTGAGATGCAACATCCCATGAAGGTAATAAATAGCAGATAACGGGTTGGTAGTGGATTGCGGATAGCTGACGCTGCATTCTAATAACATTGTATAATAATTAATCTCATATTATTTTGGTTTGATTATATCTTAATTAACGTCATTCTTACACATTAACAAATGGACAAATACACATTAATGATAAAGTAATAATAAACATATATCTGAAATTGTGTAATATATAGATATCTAATTATATTCGAAGAGTTGACTTTTTATCAGATATATTAAATTAAGAATGAGCTAGTTATATTTTAGATGGGCTGCTATAGCGGACTACTATGTAAAAAAACGGCTGCTACAACGGCTTACGACGGTAAATAGCGGACGCTAAATTCTAACGCTATATCTAAGCCGCTATTGCGGCCTTGTAGCAGGTGCTACAAAACGGTATTTAGTACCTTGATTTCCATATTGATTATGATACTTTGTAGGTATAAACACTCTTACACATCAAGCGTACTGCACAATTACAAATCAAGCATGGTGAGGCGGACGCTTGGACCGGTGAACACGACATGTAGCGCCTCAGCGAGCTGTGTTTTTTTTTTTTTTTCAACGATCATGCAAAAAGACTTGTGTATCTTTAGTTATCCTAGAGCTTAGAGTTAGTTTCTAACTGCACACTACAGTAGTCCTCAACTAGTTTTAACTCAAGTATTGTTTGGAAGCAAGTATTAAATCTCTACAACTAAAAAGGCCCGGCTGATATCGTCAGATTCACCGTATCGATTCACCCCGCGCTCGCTTCACCCCCGCATGCACCTCGCGACCCCGGCTCCCAGGAAGAAACCGCCGTGACCTCGCGACCCCGGCTCCCAACAAGAAACCGCCACGACCCGCGCTCCCGGCCCGCAACCCGTGCTCCCGCCCCGCACACCCGCCGCGCCGGCCCGCGACCCGTGCTTCCTGCCATACGGAACGAAGCACCCAAACCTTCAACATGTGTCGCCCACCTCTGCAGCTCGCCCTTGCCGTCCTTGCCGGCTGGCTCGGCGCAGCGCCGCACGGGACGAGGAGACCGCAGCGGCAAGACGCCCCCGAAGCACCCTAACCGTCTCGGACACCGACGTGTTCCAGTCTGCAACGGCAACGGCAGGAGGACCCCCGACGCGCACGCTTCGACGACGACTGCCCCGGCAATAGGCATCAGGAATGCTCTTTGTAATAGTTCTTTTCCGACAACTGTGCTTTTGAGTTCAGACAAACCAGGAAACTAGAATGCCCTCTCTTGATTTTTTTTCTCCCTCTCTAACTTTTCATCTCTAAAGATGTGTGCTTTCCAACATTTGCTATGTAACTTTGAAAGTGTCTAAATCTGTTAGAATGCATCAAAATCTGTTGTTTTTCCAACAGTTTGCATGTAACATGCATGACAACATGTTTTATTCATCGTCTATTTAGCTTAAAAGTTATTTCCTTGGTGATCAATCAGTTTGGCTCTGTTCAAGTCATGCTGATAGATAGTTTATGATGACAGGTTCCAAAGCCCCCTGGTGCTTTGCCACCATCTCTTTTTGATATGAGGCACTGACAGGTTCTCTAGACATTTTTGGATTTGAAGATTTCAAGAGTATCTTAACATTAAGACATACTATTTATTTCATTCTCTACCACACCTGCTGATGGCCGGCTGCTGCTGCTACTGGCCTGCTGATAGCGTGTACGTACGTCATGCTGATGGCTGGCTATATAAAAAAATTCCATTGGGAGAATTTAACAAATGAGCAACGCCGCAACACCAAAGCTCAGGAGCATATTGAAGCAGCAAATGAGCGAGGGGTAATTGTGGCTGCAACAATTCGAATGACTATTCCAATCAATTGACATAAAAAACACAAAGTACATTAAAGAATATTCTATGTGATTATACATCATGGGATTCTATCTATATATATTACCCGTAGCAACGCACGGGCACTTAACTAGTTGACAGAAAAAATGCTTTTCCAATCATTTGCGTAGGTTATAGTATGGCTAGATATGAGAGAAAGCATGGTTCCCATATGAAGTAGCCTAAATAATTATCTCTTAGAGAAGATAGTTTTTTAGTGGACTAGTTACAAATAACTCACTCTAGACCTTCTATTTAGATACTTTTAGGTTAATTAAGATCGAAACTCTAGCCCCTGTATCCTTGTATGGGATTTTTTCATTGCGAAACACGGTACGGTCTGCGGACGAGCGTAAAGCACGTGTGGAAAACCAGTGTCAATGCGTGGCAGTGGCACGCTCGTACCAGTCAGTTCCACTGTAGTCAGTTGTCAATGCGTCGTGTCCCCACAGCCACAGGCCAGGCCCAGGCTACAGGCGAGGCAGCGACCCGACGCCGGACCCCAGCCTATGCCTATGCCGGCATGCCACTCTCCCGTGCGGCCATCGCATATTCGCATGACAGGAGTCAGGCTCAAAGACGACCGGTCGCGAGCACCTCGGCTCCACCATGCACGAATCCGCTGGCCGAGCAGTAGCCAGCATTTCCCAGACACTCTCTCCTCAACGCAAGCACCAGGCTCTCGGCATGTCTGCACTCTGCCTTCCAGCAGCGGCGGCCGGCGGCCGGACAAAGCGCAGTACAGCATGGAGCACACAGGACAGGACGAGGACGGCATGCGGGACAGCCGGCCGGACAGTAGAGACAAACCTCGCCCTGCCTTTTCAAGAAATCTTCGGATCTAAAACGAGTGCTACTAGCGACCATGTCCCATGTGGCAACTGGCAACCGGCGCGCGCTCGTTTTCATGGATTGCCATGGACGAGATAGGGCAGGATTCTAATTGCGCAGCCACGTCATTCTACTAACAAATATAAAAACTCTAGAGATAAGAAACAACGAAGTCGTTGTAGTATAGTGGTGAGTATTCCCGCCTGTCACGCGGGTGACCCGGGTTCGATCCCCGGCAACGGCGTTATTTTTTTATTTTTTGGTTTTCTTGTCGACAGCATCAACTTTTAAATGAGGGTTTTTTTTTTTTTTTTTTTTTTTTTTTTTTTTTTTTTGAGATGCATCATCCTTGGCGCATGGCTTGCGTTATGTAATCACAACAACGTCAACGAGAGCTTTCATAGTGTTGATAAAATTTAATCAAACTGGCCTGCCGTTTCGTTGTCTCGAAGCAAAGTTACTCCACAACCACTAAAACCGTGAGAAAAGAAAATAAAATGTGGGGATCAATTGAGTACCAAACCCGGACATTGCACCGTTTACAGCTGACACCGATATTGGTACCAGTGCTATTGGGAAGCAAACAAGCCAAGTAACTAGGCACTTTTATGCTAGTATTCTGAAATATCAAACCATTAGACCAGACAGTGATTTTTTAACAGCGCAATTTTGCACTGCAAGACAAATAAACACGACAACACACATAATTATGGTTTCTGGGGAAAAGGTCAAGACCATAATCTGTAAACTTTATTCTAATTTGAAGGTAATTCAATCCGACACCTGTTGCATCACACGAAAAAGGGAAAGATACCAAAAGACCCTAAAACTGGCAGGATGGTTTCCGGACGTGAAAATTTCGAGTTACAGCGGAGTGACCTCAGTCCATCAGCACTAACCAAAACAGTATTTCCTTTCAGTTTGACGGTCCACATGAACAATGGAAGCTTATACTATATCGTGTTTTACTTCTTAGCAGGGCCGTTTGCTGTGGGGGCTCCACCTTTGGGGGGGTTCAGCTCGTCCCAGGCCTCGATCCACGTGACCATGGAGTCGGCAAGCTTGTTGAAGTAGCCATCCACCTTACCGAGCTTCGCCCTCACCTGCTTGGCCAACTCGAGGTAGCACTTTTGGACGGTGGTGGCTTCCTTTGGAAGGGAGACTGACTGGAAGAACGGGATCAGCTCTTCTTGCCAGAAGATGCCGTTGTATTCCTTCTTCAGGTTCACAAAAGGGTTGCTTGCTTTGCTGTGCCAGATGTAGGGTAGGCCAGTCTTCACACCCAGGCCCAGATGATCTGTAATCACCTGTGTTGCAGCAGAGATGACATTGGCATGGTTTTGTCAGTATGAAGATACTGAACTAAGACATAAGAAAAATCACCAAAATGTACAGTCAATAGCATACACTGGTAAAAGTCACTAGCCTGCACAGCGTGACTTCTTACAATCAATTGTAGGCATAACAGGAATGCAACTAGGAAGGTGATAATAAAACATACCTTTGTGCACCATCCTGCCCACATATCATCGTAGCGACCAATAGGCTGGCCATCGCCCATAAGACCAAAGTACATTGCAGGACCAATGAGCTCACGGTCAAATGCAAGGTTCATTCCACACATAGGGAAGAGGGTGCCCTTTGGGATTGTAAGGATAGCATCCACATACCTGATTTCAATAGTTAGCAAAAGGTGACCACCTGAATGATGGAACCAACTGAAATGTAGCATCTTTACCTGGTGTTTCTCTCAAGGGGCTTAACAAGCTGGGTAGGGGCGTCATAGTCTGGAATGTTGAGCCAAAGCCCATGAGAAACAGCAGTTGGGACACCCTCACGAAGGCTGAAGGGGTACCCACGAACAAAATCGGCGCCAACACGGTAAGGGTCATACAAAGTATTGAAGAAAAATGGAGTAGAAGGACTCAGGAGGTTTTTGATGTGCTGCTCAAGTGCATTGATGTCCTTCCCTGATGGATCCTTGGCAACCTGAAAGTTTTGAAAAGCCATAGATCAGCAATTAGCATTTTTGCCTAAACACATACAGAGCAGTGGACTAAAATATACCATCATATTCTAAGGCTATAAATTTTATACTGAAAGGGATAGGCATGCGCAGTGTTAGTTTCAGCTGCCAACAAACAGAAAAAAATTATCCTGCAGGCCTTCCACTCATGCAAGTAATGCCACGAAAGTGAACATCAGCATACTATTTTTTAACAGCACTAGTTAAAACAAAAGTCATGCTCTTAAGTTAGAAGATTGCTTCTAAAATAAATGCCAAAGGAAATATGATTCCTTGGCAGAGCGGCAGAGTCCATCATAAGCAAGCACAACGATCCAGTAAACTAGTAGTACTTGGTAAGTGGGTGGGAGCCCGGAGTGAATGCACTTGGAGTGCTGTAAAGATTTAAGCCCTCTGGGAATCTTTGGTTCTGTTCGCTTCAACTAAACAGCACATATTTTTCAGCTCTGGAACAGTATTTCTCATCACAACAAATCAGTTTCAGCCCAAATCAGCTCAGCTTTTCAGCTGAAGCGAACAGAGCCTTTATATATGTCTTTATATAATAACCTAAAGATTTTTCCAGTAGCTCTTGAGACACGATTTCGGCTCTGTTTGGTGAAGCTGAAAAGCGCTGAAAGTACTGTAGAAGTGCTGATTTATTGTGAGAGGAAAGTACTGTACAAGTGCTGAAAAATAAGCGCTTTTAAGCGCTTTTCAGCTCCAGCCGAACGGAGCCTTCTTAAGCTTCCTGTTTCTTCAATTTCGTTACAAGATATTCTTTCACAAGATTCTATGCAGCCTCTAGGATCTCCAATTTGTCAGAAAGCAATGCAAGGACAAAACAGTACGTAAATCAACATAAGGCTTGATGTTGACATGGTCCACCAGGTGGTGGTGATTACAGGGCAGTGGTAGCTCAAAGCTAGCATTAGGTCCCGTTTAGATCCCAGTTGCAGTTGCAATTCTGCACTGTAGCACGTTCGTTTGTATTTGACAACTTTTATCCAATCATGGCCCAAGTAGGCTTAAAAGATTCGTCTCGTGATGTACATGCAAAAAGTACAAACATGCAAACATTTCGTCTACATTTAATGCTCCATGCATGTGCCGCAACGTAGATGTGACTAGTTACAATTGCAATTTGCAGTGGATCTAAACAGGGCCTAAGTTACATTTCTCATGTGAAGGCAAAATTTATGGCCATAAGAAAAGATTATGGCAGTAAAACAGAGAGTATGGTCCAAAACTACATGGATCATATCGTTCTTTCCAATACATTGTATGTACAGGCTTTGGAATAAACCATGCAAGGTGCAATTGAGACAACTCTCTACTGTTATTTAGTATTGTTAAATAAGCAATTTTGTCCCCTAGTTACTCAGTCTACTGATCATGACCCTGAAACATAAACAAAAGCAGATGCGACGTATACAAGTTATCCAACACTCATTGTGAACTAGCAGACAGCAAAGATCAAACGCATATTCCAGTTCATATACCCTCCAACTGGAAGCAATACAGGGACAAAGCAGTGAGGCTAGATCCAATGCTAGATACATTTCAGCAGTGAAACAAGTCAAAAGTTTAAACGAGATAAAAAAAAATCAACAGTCTAGTCCAAGTAACATGATTAGATCTGACAGTTGCGACCACCATCAGACATATGTCTGAACTCCAAGGATCAATGATACAGTATCCAACTCGTCAGATCAATCAATTCACCTGAAACACGTGAAATTTGCATTCTACCTACCCAGCTCACTGTGCTACAACCATAATTAACAGGACGGGTAACAGCAAAAACGTCAAAACTTTGCATCCAAAAAAAATTCAATCCAGGACGCATTGTATTGTATCCCAAATTTCACATCTCAATTCATCCCCGCCGAAGAAAACAAACAAAGTAGTTTCACCGTAACCTATATTAATATAAGCAGATCTGAGCCCCACCCCCACCAAATCGAGCCCATTAATTTACGGCAAGACTATCCGCAACAGAAGGAAACAACTCTCGAATGCCATTGCAAAAAAGGAGACGAGCGGAGCTAGCGCACTCACGAAGCAGTCGTCGTCGATGGTGTAGATGTACTTCTTCTTGGAGACCATGTAGCCGAAGCAGCGGCAGGCGGAGTCCTTGAAGGAGATGCAGGAGGCCTTGGGCCCCAGGATGCGGTTGATGTCGTTGCGGTTGTAGAGCTCGTAGTCGAAGCCCTCGGGGACGCGGATGGTCTTGCTGGGGTCGCCGTCCTGCACGATGATGAGGTGGTAGGGCTGGAAGAAGGGCCGCCACATCTCCAGGAAGTCGAGGTTGCGGATCGTCGGGATGACGATGTCCAGCTCGTCCTTGAGCAGCGGCGTCGGCGTGTGCGAGGCGGCGTACGCCATTGCTGGGGAGCGGGAGCGGAAGCGGGCGGGCGGGCCGCGGCTGGCGGAGGAGGAGGGCAGCGGTGGTGGTGGTGGTGGTGGGACGGGGACTGCTGCCGGAGTGGCGAGGGGTATAAATGGAGGGAGGGTGGCCGGGGATGTAACGGCCGCGGCGGGTGGGCTGTTACGGTGGAGCCGGCGCGGCTCTTGTTTGCTTCTCAAGGAAAGGGAAAAGGAACAGCAGTGGGTTGGCCTGTCATGCCCATTTTTCAAACAGCCGGCCATTGTGAGGAGCCCGTCTAGTGCTGCACTAATGCAGGCCTCCGGTTCGGCCCGACATCAAGCCCAAGGACGGTTTTTAAAGTGCATTTTGCTTATATAAATAAATATTTTTGTTTTTAAAAGATTTATTTAAACAAAGAACTGGAACTGGAAACCCCATATGAAGCACCGCCTCCATAAAAATACAATTCTCGTTTGATCGTAAATTAGATTTGAAAAAATATATAAATAATAATGTTTAGGATACCACATAAGTACTGTATAGATATCATATACTTCCTCCGTCCTAAAATAGATGTCATTCTCGCTTCTCGAGAAGTCAGTTTTTTATTTTATATTAAAAAGTATTAATATCGAACGTACACAACTAGTATCATTGGAAAGACATGTTTTCTACAAATCTAGTCAAAGTTGAGAAAGTTTAACCCGCACGTTTCCCATAGCGTCATCTAATATGGGACAGAGGGAGTATATTTTGTGTCATAAATGTTAATACCAATAATAACATTAAAAGAAAAAATAAATCCTTTCTCCACATTTTTCATCCACCACACTCTATGATCTCCAGTTTTGTTCCTCCACTCTTTGAAGCGTAAGAGTGCTACTTGATTTTATTAAGAATAGTAGTAGCACGCGATGAATTAGATATAGCCTCTGTTCGCTGAAGCTGAAAACCGCTGAAAATAAGCGTTGATGTTGATTTCTTGCGAAAGAAAAATACTTAGAAGGACTGAAAAATAAATGGTTTTAAGCTCAAGCAAACAGAGCCATAACTGTAATGATTTTATTGTCTCGTTCATGATTCGAGATAATTATCCGTACTCATATGAGTTAGAATAGCATTCGTCCAAACACTATATAGAGCCTGATTCTAAAGCACAATTAATGCAATATGTATAACCTCGGTTAGTAAACCAAATTGCACTTTTTAGGCTTGGAAAAAAAAACTACGAGACAAGACATACTGACCGAGCTAGGTTACATAAAAATAAAAAGAAAAGCTAACAATCGAACACGGACCAGATGGTGTTGTCGTCAAGTCGATAGCTTCGCCACTTGGAGTTGGACGCATAGTACAGGCCAAGAACATGAAGACGCGACCGATTGGCACGACCCGGCCTATACTATGCACCTTGAGTGATATCGACGGGTGACTCTGACTTGAATGTGAATCACGTCAGTGAACACGCCTTTTCAATTTTCCGCGGTGCACGCCACGGCATAGCACCCGGGCGACCGAGTTGGATAGAGCTAGATGCATGTGAGAGAGAGGCGCTTCTGTGTACTCTCTTTACCACGTACTAGGCGCACATGCACATGCATGTGCGACGCGGCTCCACTGTTTCGCGAAGGATCACTCGTTCTAAATCGGGCGAACGCTCCGACCGCGTCCAGCATATTCCATTCGAAGAAAGAAATTGATCTTGTCTTTTTCCCCTTTTTGCATAGAGGTCCAGCGTTCTATTCTCGCGCGAGCGCGGTGTGCTAACTGGTAGCCATCGATGCATGTGCAGTTTCATGACGTCACGTGAAAAAACAAAACATAAACTTTAAAATGTTATAACTTTTTAGGGATATATCCATTTTTAATTCTGCCTGCACTAATGTATTCTACGTGACGAGACAAACAAAACTAAACCCCACTTACGTATGTTTCGAAGAATTTTATTATGACAATAACTTGGAAACATAACTTATAATATATAACTCATAACTGAAAGCCCATGTTTGATTTTGGGTAATTGATGAAGCCTAGTTTACTAATGTTTTGCTTTAAGTGTTTCAAGAAATTAATTAGTAAAAGCCAAGATGGAGTAAAGGACCGGGTCGGTGAAGGCCACAAGTATAGGGTAATGACGGCATCCATGCAAATGATATAAGTCCATCATCAAATGTGTCCACAAGCATCATCAAGTGACAGAAGGAAGATGAAGAAAGGCTAGGAGCTCAAGGGTATAATAAATAGGAGCTCTTTTACTTTCGGTGATCAAGACTCCATAGAGGGAGTAATCACATTTAGGATGGATAGTCATACTATTAAGAGGGACGAAATCGTTGATGAAATACGGTTATCAAGTGCAATTAGGTGTTCATATTCATTGCATATGCATATAGATGCTAGTGTCACTAATAAAACCCGTTGAAATCTCTTTGGAAAAGACTAACACACGTGCACTAAAGTGAGAGACACTTTGGAGTGTTAGTGACTTAAGAAACGGGGTGAAGTTTGAGGGTTAGAGAGGGTTTGGGTCCTCTCTTCCTCCTGCCGAGCTTGCGAGGCTAGGATTCGGCGAATTTCGAAAACGTTACAATAGAAAAACTAGCGTCGGACGCTTTCCTCGGAGAACGTCGGACCATTGGTTTCGGTCCCGACGGCTAACACTTGTCCTGCTCATTCTGAGAGCGTCGGACTGCTGCGTTTGAGGGCGTCGGATCATTTCCGCTCGGTCCGACGGTGCAGAGCAACGGTAAAGCAACAGCGTGGCGAGCTGTGGTGCGTCGGACGCGCTCCGTTGGTTCGATGGCGAACGTCGGACTGACGTCCGACGGTTTTCAGCGCTCGGGGAGCTCTCTGAATGTGTCGGACGATCAGTTTCTTTTAGTCCGACGGCTCCGTCTGGTTGAGTCCGACGGTTGTTTGTTGAAGGTGTCGGACCGTGGGCTTTGGTCCGACGATGTTTCCGTTCGACTGTTGTTTTGGCGCGAGAAAAGAGCCATTGTGATCCAACGTTCATCTTCAAACTGGCTACTGACACGTGGCGCTCATCGGGGGTGTCGGACCGAGGGTATTAGGTCCGACGGTTGTGCGCGCGGGCGTCTGACGCTAGGGTCTGACGCCACGCAGAGAGGCTCAAATGGCTATGTTTTTGTGAGGGGCTTATATATAGTCCTTTGGCCGGTTTGGGGAGGGACTCTTGGCACTCTTGAACATCATAGCATACTTGTGAGCCTTCCCACTCCATTCTCACTCATCCTACTTGATTGTGTTCATCATTTGGTGAGATTGGAGAGCATCAAATGCATTGCATGAGTGTGTTGATCTAAAGGCACTTGGTGAGTGGATTTCGCAGCAGTTTCTCTTGTTACTCTTGGAGTTTGTCGACTCCTAGACGGTTTGGAGCTGCGAGAATCATTGAGGGGAGTTGGTGATTATCTCCGCCTCCGATCGGTAAAGTTGTGAGGGGTTCTTGAGCCTTCCCCGCGGGAGATCGCAAAAGGCTACTCTAGTGGATTGCTCGTAGGTTGTAGATCCACATCTTGTGTTGATTGTGCGGCACCTTTGAGAAGGGTTTGGCATGTAATGCCAATTAGCGCGTGAACCTCCAAGTGGGTGTATCGCTACAACAAGGACGTAGCTTGCCGACAAGGAGGTGAACCTCGGTAAAAATCATTGTGTCAACTCTCTTGCGAAGGATTTCATTTGTGTTGATTGATTGGTTTATCTACTCTCCACCGGCGGTATAAAGACCTTCTTCCACTCCTTTACATTTGAGCTTTTACCTTTGTTCTAGAGCACTTGTTGTAGTTACTCACCTAGGAGTAGAGTAAAGTAGTGACCTAGCCTTCTTGTGTGTGGATTTGAGATTATAGCCTAGAACGGTTAGGTGGCTTGCATCTTTTAGTAGGCTAGCTGCAAAATTCGTTTCGCCGCCTATTTGTCTAACCATCCTTGTCTTAAGTCTTATTTGTAGAATTTTATAAGCTATTCACCCCCCTCTGACTATTTAGGACCTTTCAATAACACATAACTTATATATATAACTTGGAAACACAAAAGTTACGAAACACAACTTATGTATAAAAGTTATTAAACACTGGAGGACGAATTAACTTAAAGCATATGTCAAAAGTTGGAAACACAAAAATTATTAAACACAAATTAAACAAATTAAACTTATAATTTGTACCAAATCTTAAAAGCACAAAAGTTATAAAACACAACTTATGTACTAAAGTTATTAACCCCAACTTATGTGCATGACTTGTTTTGTACAATTTGTCAACAATGTCAAAAAGGAAAGAAAAAGAAATAAAAAAAGAAAAGAATATTAAATCATATTAAATAAAAATAAAAATAGAAAAAAAAAGAATAAGACCAGCATGTAAACAATATTCATGTCATGCAACAAATGATCTACTATATACTAAAAATATATCCAGTATGGTGCGGATAAGAACGGAAACATGCACGCTACAGAAAGTTAGCAGCTGGTCAGGCAGGCACTACCAGACTAGCAATAATTCCTATCAGGTTTAAATAATTCCTGACGTTTTCTAAAATACCGGACAGGAACACGCTATAATTCCTGTTGGCCGCCCGAAACCGATGGGAACTTGGTATAGAATTCCTGTCGGTTTTAAAAACCCGTCAGTAAAACTCATATTGCCGTCAGGAATTAGTTTTGATTCCTGTCGTCCTCTCCAACGACAGGAACTGGATTCCCGTCGGCTTATAGACCGACAGGAATCCTATGTCCACACAAAACCCATCAAAACTGCAGCACGCGCAGGAGGAAAAAAGCATTGGCGCGCACATATCCCGCTCTTTTCTTTAGGCCCACATCCAGATCGAGCTGAGTATAAAAACGAAAACCCCTGAAACCCTAGCTATTTTTCCCCAAACTGCTGGGCCGCCGCGCCCGCACCGCCTCAGCCCGCTGCGGCCGCCTCGCGCGTACGCCCGCGCCCCCCTGCTGCTGCCTCCTATGTTGGCGCCGTGACTCCCCGCCACCACCTCGTACACCCGCCGCGCCGTGAGTCCCCGCCGCCGCCTCGTACGCCCGCCGCGCCGTGACTCCTCCACATTCGCCTGACGCCGCCCCTCCCTCCCCCTCCCCCGCCTGTTGCAAGACGCGCCGCTCCCTCCACTTGCAAAGGTATGCAGCCCACCCTCTCAGTCTTCAGACGGCTCTCACGCTCCTTCTGCCTATTTGCAACACCATTGCCCCCTCCTCCTGAAATTTGCTTCAATTTAATAGTAGTATCTGCTGCCGGTTTGAGGACGCACGCAGCAACTCGATGGCCACAAGAATGGATCTACCGCTGATTTGAAGAGGAGCAGGAGGTTTGCTGCCACAAGAGGGTTGGTGAAGATCCTGGTGCTAGAGGTGCAAGGAAAAAATAAGAAAGGCAAAGGAAGGAGCTTTCTCAAACCGTAAGAGGTGATTAATTTATCCTCTTGCATTTTTCTTCATGGTAGTGTAGCATTGTGGAATATATGTTTCTATACCCTGCCATATATGGTTATGAAACTCTAGCTATATTTATGTGTGTGAGTACTTAGAAAATTTGACACAGTGAGCTAGCTAGTACCAGATTTATGTTTGTGAGTTTGATGTCATGTATAAATACAATATAAAGATTAGAACTTAGCCTTATTAGAATCATGCAGAGGCAAATAAATTTTGTGGCCTATATAAAAATATATTAGATGATTGGAACTAGTTGTCTTACATAACTAATTATAGCACTTTGTTAATCTTAACAGCAATACTAAAATATGGATCAGCGTGACTAGATGTATAGTGGTTGGAAGCAGTGGTAGGCCAACATGAAATGGGTTGAGCATACAAAACAGTTCTTGGATTTTGCATTCTCTAATCAGACTATAGTACAAGAGGATACCATAAAGTGCCCTTGTGCTGTGTGTCGTAATTATTTTCGGCACAAAAGGGGCAAAGTAGAGCTACATCTATGTCAAAATGGGTTCAAATCCAACTACAAAACTTGGACTGCACATGGTGAGAAGCGCGGCCAGCAGCTAGGCATTGAGGGTTTCGGTGATACAGATAGGATGGATGACATGTTGGCAGATTTAGCTGCAGCTGCACCATCGCTGGGTGATGAGGAGCCAACACCATATGCTCAAGAGTTGTATAGAATGATGGATAGTGCAGAGCAATTAGTTCATGACCAAACAACCCGCTCAACTTTATCAGGCATAGCTAGGTTGCTATCCATAAAGGCACAACACAACCTTTCTATTGCTTGTTATGATGACTTCCTGTCACTTATCCATGAACTCCTACCACCTGATAGTAACTTGCCTAAGGACTTCTACCATTCCAAAAAATTGTTGAAGGGTCTTGGAATGCCTTATGAAAAAATTCATGTATGTTACAACAACTGCATGCTTTATTATAAAGAGAACAAGCATAAAGAAATATGTGACTTTTGTAAAACCCCTCGCTATGTTGATGGCTCAAATAAGGTCCCACGCAAAGCGTTGCGTTACATGCCAATAACAGATAGGTTACAGAGACTCTACGCACATGAGCCAACAGCGAAAATGATGCGATGGCACAAAGAAGCTCCTCGCTCCATGTCGGGTAGAATGGACCACCCACGTGATGGTGAAGCTTGGCAACAATTTGATGCTGATTGGCCGGAGTTTGCACAAGAAGCAAGGAACGTGCGACTAGGCTTTGCAACTGATGGCTTCACACCATATGGCCCCATGGCTGCTTCGTATTCATGCTGGCCGGTGTTTGTGTTTCCATACAATCTTCCACCCGGTGTCGCCATGAGGCAAGAATACATGTTTCTATCTCTTGTTATCCCTGGTCCAGAACATCTTGAAAAAAATTTTAGTGTCCTAATGCAACCTTTAGTAGATGAACAACTAACTCTGAAGGATGGAGTTGAAACATGGGATGCATCAATAAAAAAAGGTTCACCATGAAAGCAGCATATATTTGGTCAATACATGATTATCCTGCCCTCGAGATGTTTTCTGGATGGAGCACCCATGGGTTGTTGGCATGCCATCGTTGTTTAGGTGATACCAAAGCATTTCGACTTAGGAAGGGTGGTAAGGTGTGCTGGTTCGATTGTCATAGACGCTTTCTTCCTATGGACCATGAATTTAGAACCCAAAGAAATGCATTTGGGAAGGATACAATAGTGATGGATGGACCCCCAAGGAAGTTGACAGGAGAAGAAATAGAAGCCCAAATGAACCTCCAAGTTAGTAATAGGCAGACCTATGGTAAACAACACAATTGGACACACATTCTAGGTTTGTGGCAGCTACCTTACTTCAAAAAGTTGCTACTTCCACACAACATCGATGTAATGCACAATGAGAAAAATATGGGTGAAGCTATATGGAACACTTGTTTTGACATAGATGATAAGACAAAAGATAATGTGAAGGCAAGACAAGACCTAGAATTGATTTGCAATCGTCCAAACATGCATCTTGTATTGAAACCAAATGGCAAGTGGCATAAACCAAGGGCACCATTCTGCATTGACAAGGATGACAAGCCCATCCTTTTGGAGTGGTTCAAAGCTCTTAAGTTTCCTGATGGATATGCTGCAAATATTAAAAGAGGGGTAAATTTGCAGACGAAGAAGATATTGGGGCTGAAAAGTCATGATTATCATATCTTCATGGAACGTCTATTTCCTGTAGCTTTCCGTGGATTCCTTCCTAAAAATATGTGGATTTGTCTAGCTGAGCTCAGCTACTTCTATAGGCAATTGTGTGCTAGACAAATTACTAAAAATGTTGTATTAGCAATGGAACAGAACATACCTGTTCTAATTTGCAAATTAGAGAAGATATTTTCCCCAGGCTTTTTCAACCCTATGCAACATCTTATGATACATCTTGCTGAGGAAGTTCGACTAGGAGGCCCTGTACAATATCGGTGGATGTATACAGTTGAGAGGTACATTTTGATACTGTAGGTTTAATTAGTTGCTGGTCTATTAGTGTTAGTGTTAATTTATTATTTTTGTCTTAGGGCTATACATAAGCTTAAACAAAAAGTTCGTAACAAGGCAAGAGTTGAGGGTTGCATTGTTGAAGCTCAGCTTGTTAAGGAGGCCACAAATTCTATGTCTCTTTTCTTTAAATCAAAGGTGCATTCAGTTAGAAACAAGGCACCCAGATATGATGATGGTGCGTCAACATTTAAGCCTTCTTGTGATCTTGAAATCTTTCGACAACCTGGTCGATGCTGGTGCCAAAGGGGTTGTCGCGATCTTTCTGTAGAAGAATACAAGGCTGCCTTCTTATACATATTGACCAATATACCAGAGACTGGAAGAATTCTTGAAGTATGTGTTGATCTAACCTAAAATGACTTCTAAAACTTGACCAAATTTCTGAAACTTTACCAAAATAAATGTGCATGTGATATTTTCATTGTCTTTATAGAAAGTTTGACCAAGAACAATGGAAGGGGACCAGGAATCCGACCGAACAACAAACTTCTGACTTAAGGTTGAATGGTTGGAAACTTGGCCGTGGTAGCCACGTCCATAATGGTCCTAATTTTTTTGACTGGTTCAAAGCTCATGTAAACATCTTACCACACTTGCAGTTAGATATTAATTTTAGTTAACACAATAAAATGCTAATTTATGCAACTTGCCTTTCCAGTGCAAGGTTAATGCAAGCATTCATAAAGCCCTGCGTCAATTATCTTATGGGTTTACTAGAAGAGTCAGCACCTATGGGTGTTATGACATTAATGGTTACAGATTTCGATCCGAGGCATATGAGAAAACAAGAGTAGGGTTAGGGGACAACCAATTGTGGTGTTTGTGTGTCAAGTTTTGATGAGAATGACAACCTTCTTGAGTATTATGGTGTTATCAAAGACATCATTAAAATTTCATGGGAAGGCAGCATGCAACTTGAGCTAATTATATTTGAGTGTGACTGGTTTGATCCCACTCCTACTGGTGTTAGGCGCACAGAAAAATATTGGCTTGGTAGAGGTTAAGCATAGCTCAAGGCTTTCCAATTTTGAACCATTTGTTCTTGCCAGTCAGGTTAAACAAGTGTATTATTTACCATACGCATACAATTCTAGACAAGATTTATTAGAGTGGTGGGTTGTTTACCATGTAACACCTAGAGATCGATTGCTTTCGGTTGATAGCAGCACTGAGTGTAATGAGACCGGTGGCCTAACAGAAGACATAATGTTCTTTCAAGAGGATGGCTTGGAAGGCAATTTTATTATTGATCTGGATGTTGATTTAGATAATTCAGGTCCTGTATTGTTGGATGAGATAGCTGATCCAAATGAATTGGCGGTGCTTGCGAGGCAACAAGATAATTCTCAAGAAATGATCGAGGAATATGAGCAAAGTGATGATGAAGAAGAGCTAGATTCTGATTGTTATGATTAAGAAGATTATTGAAACTGAAATGCATCTATTGTTTCCTTTATTGTACTTTCTCATTTGTTACTCCAGTGTGTACTAGAACAATGTTGCACCTTATTATGAAACATGTACTTTTCTTTATTGTACTTTCTCATTTGTTACATTTACACTATGAAACATGTACTTTTCTGCAATATAGTTATAGATATATTGTTCAATTTAGTAGTTATCTATCTATAATAATTTACACAGAGTCTTTGTGTGCAGAAAATGAGGAGGAGCTTCAGGCACCGTCCAGGAAGTAGAGTCTCTGATGACAATGTTCCGACTGAAATCAACTGAGAATAGGAATTGCTCCAACAATAATGAGAATACTTGAGATTGGGCTAACTGAGGAAGGAAGTCAAAGGAAGAAGAGAGGACGTACTCAGCCTAAAAGGCCTCCACCTGGGCAGCGAATTCCTATTAAACCACTTGGTGAAGAGTGAGTATATCTTCTCATCTACTGATTTATTGTTATTGGCTTACTTGTCATTGCTGGTAGGTCTGCAGCCTATATGAAGTGATATTTTAATCCTTGTGTGTTGTACATTTGTGATATTACTTATATTATTTATTCAGCAATGGGTGGAGTTCAGCCTTGTTCATACTGTTAGCTTTCTTTGCATTTGAGCAGTGGGTACTTATTATTTACTGAGCTAGGCACACAGCTATTGTAAGCATACTGTAATATTGCTTGAAACCTTGTGTATTGTTGTTGAAACATCGAGTTATTGCTGATTTTTCAATACTATGACTGTTATGATTGCAACGTGTGATTGTAGGCAATTTGAGTTTGTGAATTACTCACCTAATAAGGACATGGGGATTGGTGGTCAAGTTACAGCTCTGCTAAAGCATGAATACCCTTCTATGATTGAAGAGAGTCGTTCAAAAAAGTATTTTGCCAAGACATGGGCTCACTATGATATTATTCAAGATGGAGAAGGCATGACTGCTGCTGACCGTTTTAAAGAAGAATTCTGGGTAATTGAACAAGTGCAAAACTTTCTTGCTACTATACATTGGATTTATTTTGTCCAAATATAAAAATGATATGCCTCTGTTTTGTCGATGTAGAGCATCTACTCGGTGGACGATAATTTAATGCCACATGCAGAATATGTTCTTGAGAAGCTTGCAGCTAAACAGTGTAGAAATATGATGTATGAGCTTCGTATGGATGCTGTGAAAACATACTATGACACGTACCTTCAGCAGAGGATAAAGGATTCAGTGGCTTGCAAAAAGTTACTTCGTCAAGCCCAGTATGCAAAGGTTAGGCCTGACTGGATTTCTGAGGAAGCATGGCGCGCCATTTGTGTTTACTGGTGCTCACCAGAATATTTAAAGAAGCGTCGCCTTGCTCAAGAGTCACGGGACCAACCGGATTTTGCACAAAACAAGGGCGGATCTCGACCATATGGTCAAACCAAGCAATATTTGGTAAGCTGTGATGAGCTGAACTCAACATGTTCATATATTACTGTTGGGTTGGCAACTTTCTAATTAAATCTCCATGTTGTAGGCAAGGTTTTAAATCTCCGGCTAAGCCTCTTAGCTGTTACCTTCCACAACAGCTATGAGCAGCTATAGCCGGCGATAGCTGCAGCTAAGCGGTTTAGCTGATTTTGTCAAAATCATAAAAAATACACACAAACTTGGCACAACTTGATAATTATTACTAACCAATAACCATTACTAAACATCAATTGATTCATAACCAACAATTTACAGGAGTACAGGCACAAGATGATCTTAAATCATATCTGAAATTCTGAGTATGTCTACAAGGTAGACGCACAAGACGAGACTGCAAGTGATGAGCAGAGAATAAACTTGCCAGCACAGCTTACTTTTGGCATGATGCATGTCACATTGAATTGGTCGTGCTGCTTATGGAAGAACAGAACCTGGAGTTTGAACGGTGGTGCTACCAGATTTCCTCCACCGCTAGCCACCAGGTCTGCCTTGCTGCCGTCGCGCCACTTGGGAGATAGGAAGAGGAGTGAGGTGCGCGCCGCCGTTTGGGGGAGAGGAAGAGGAGCAGGTGCAGGTCACGCGCCACCGCGCCACCGCTGCTTCGGAGCTCCGGGACCGGGCGCCGCCGCCGTAGCATTTTCTATCGTAAGAGGATTGGGGTGGAAGAGGACCGTGGGAGAGAGAGCCATCGGGAGTCTTATGGGCTTAGGGTTAGTGTCATTTGGGCCGGCCCAGATTGCCACGTGTTATTTATTGGGCCGTCCAAATACTGCTATATCCGGCTAAATCAAGGCTCGTTTAGCGGCTATCTCCAGCTAAACGCAGCTATTAGCGTCTCTGGTCACTTAGCGCTAAAAATTGATTCTCCTAGCTTTTGTTTTACCCAGCAGCTATCTCCGGCTATAGCTGCAGCTATAGCCGGAGATTTAAAACCTTGGTTGTAGGCAAAAACTTATGGTCCTGATGCAGCCACTGACATGAATACATTTTGCTCCATGAAGTCAGGTCTCAAAAATTGTGATAGCAATGCAAATAGTGGTCCAATTCCATCCCATAAGGCCCAACAACGTGTTGTATGTTCCACCTCTTTTTTAAATCTCTTAGGTTCTGCACCATGATATATATGATGGGTAAAATGATTTTTTTTTACTCATAGGATGATTACTTTGCTGCTCTTGAGGCTGAACATCCAGATGATTGTGAGCAGCGTAGAAGTGATCCCCTTGATCCTATTGTGCTATACAAAAGTAGTCGTTGTGGCTTAGCTCATGGCCATGTGCCAATAGCAAATGTGCTATAAGGAAAAGTGATATGAAAGGATCTGGTAGGAGGACAAACACAACAAGCCAAGCAAATTCAAGGTCTTATCAAAATCTTGTGAGGAGGAATGCATAGTTGGAGCGGAACTCTCATATTGGACTTGTACTAAGCAAACATATGAAGATATTTGAGCTAATTTGATGAACTGATGAACCTTACCATATACTTCAAAATGTTCTCTAATAATCTTGTGTTTTAGGATATTTATGAGAAGTTGAACATGGAAGTACCAGCAGAAATTGCAGGCATTCTGCAGTCATTGAATGCTACCACAGATGCAAGTGCTTGTATGCCACCAAATGAACAGGTCTGTATCTTGCCATGCATTTGTTATATTCATGGACTTAAGTTTGGAGAAAATACATTTCATTTTATGATCTGAGCCAAGATTGTCTAGCTTATTAAAAATTTATCATGGACTTTGTCATGTGTTGTCTTTACTGTTAGGGGAGTCCCCTACCTATTTTTTTGTATTTCAATTAAATGAAAGAATGTTGTACAAAAGTTAGATTACAAGGCTCCAAACAGAAAAGAAATTTGATGATGTTGAAGACGACAGGAACTAAAATTTGATGATGATGACGATTTTTCTCCTGACGGTTGCTGCGCCAGGAACTGGTATGTAATTCCTGTCGGAACACTTTCCTGACGGCACACAGCTGACAGTAAAAAAGATCACAGGTGGGTTCAGGGCCGACAGGAGTTACCGACAGAAAAGGTTTCCTGACGGCCGACAGAAATACCTAGTCTTTCCTGTCGAGGTGTTCTGACGGTGCGTTCCTGACGGTTGCCCGTTCCTGACGGTTTTTCCTTTGTTGCTGTCGGTTTTTGGCTATCAGGAATTTTCGCAGGTCTGGTAGTGAGGGCTGTTCACTCTCGCGGTGTCCGTTCGCGGTCGGATCGTTCGCTCGGAACGAATCCGGTGAACGTCCGCTAAAGAGAAATTTGGTGTGCGACGACCTCACCACAAGTTCGTGTCCACGACGCCCATTAATTATCCAACGGCTTCGATTGCTCTACGATCCGTGCAAGTCAACACAGCAGTGGAGAGAACACAAAAAGGCGTGCACACTCAGTCTCAGGTGCCGAGGAGCAAGCGGCCCGGTGTGGTGGCCGGCACACTGTCAGAGCAGAGAGCACCACCGTACCGTGCGTTGCTTACTTTACTTGGACGGTTGTTGCATTGAGAGACCCGAGGTAGGTATACTACCACGCTACGTACGTGTACGTGTATTACGTACATCGTTGGGGACGACGACGACTTTGCTTGTTGCGTGCACCAGCGAAGTCGCCGCGTGATGTATACAGGAGTACAATATACGGCGTAGGGCACACTTGACTACTTGAGACTGATAGTGCCTAGTGGTACGATACTTCTTTTTTGGTGTGTGCGCGCGCGCTATACATACTGCATGCTGGTCTTCTAATGATCGGAAAAGTGAGCTCGCTGGCGTCTTTAGCCCGCATTGCACGTTGTTGGCGCGCGGTAGCCAGCCGTCGCTTCCGTGCGATGAATCGGGCAGCCAAAGACAGACAGATCGTTGGTGGTGGTTTATATATACTAGGTACACCACTGAAAAAACTGTCAGATCGAGCGAGCGGCAAAATCCTAGCGAACTCGACAAACTGAGCAGAATCCTGTACCTGTAGTATAATCGACCGGCGGCCAAGAAAAAGGCGGTCATCCGCCAGCCCCCGCGAATGCTCCTGCAGCTGGAAGCTGCACCCAATCCGTCGCCCAGCACCAGCGGGACTGTGTCCAAGTAGCTCACGAGCAACATGCAGGCCACCAGCCGTTGAGTCGAGCGGCCCTCGATTCCGACCTGTCGTGGTTGGGGTCTTGGGGCATGAGCTCGACTGCATCTCATTCCTGTCGTCACGATCTACGACTACGACACGCAGTGGTAGCCACGAGCTCGTGTCGTCAGAGTAAATGGACAGGAGGTCGTGCCGTCGCGCCGCACCGCGGCATGCGCACCACAGGGGAAACAAGTGTATGGTGAGCACGGCCCCTACTGAACAAACAGATGCTGCAGTGCTGCTACAAAGATCACACAGAAACAGAACGACCAGATTGCCATTCTTGGGCTCATCCGGCACCACTTTCCTGAAGAGTGAGAACTAAAACCTGAGACAGGAACAGGTTTAAGAGCTCGTCCGGTTACACCGTTCCCGGCCCTTCCTGGCCGGGAATGCTTCCGACGCTATACAAAGTATAGAAGAAACGGTAAGAGCGAAAACGTTCCTGGCTGTTCCTCCTCGTAAACGAACGAGGCCTAAGTGAGGTGCGCCGTGAGTCGAAGGTATATCACTACATGCTGCATCAGCAACATTCATCACGAGGAGTTTCGTTATGTTTCTTCGAGAATTTTGGGCCTCTTGCCTGGCAACTCTTCTTGTTGGCTAGGCAACGACACCAGGCATCCGATTTCGCTTGCCTAAGTCGAATCGATCTGCCATATGGCCTATTCGGTTTTCATGGAATAGACGCCTAGACAAATCTAATCTGGAATGTTGTATTAATTTACACCGACTTTCATCACATGGAACAATTCCCGGCAAACGAGAGCTAAATGAATGAGCCCTTACCATGTGCACCGTTGGCCTCAACCCTCAGGCCAAGATGCCAAGTTGCCAACCAAGAGATCGCTGCTAAAATTATAAAATGGTAATTTTTTTGTCGGATACAGGATTAGAGTTTTCTATCGGGTCTTAGCCTAACCTATGGTCTGACTTGAAGAACACGAAACAAAGGTGGTGTGAACTCTAACCATTCAAGGACCAACCTAGTCAGCTTACAAGGAAAACTAGACTAGGTAATAGCATTTGGACTCCTTATTGTAATTGACTAGGACTAGATGCACATCCCTCGCCTTCTATCCCTATATAAAGAGAGAGGGGGTGCATCCCTTGTACATAAAATCATACAAAACAATCAAACTGCAAGAGGCTCATAGTCGATTGGACATAAAGGCTTTTAGTCAAACGTGAGGATCCAGATTAGTATAAATCGTCTGACTCTTATATTATCATCGAGTTCCTGAGTTCGTGGAAGCCCAAACAATCATTCCGAGTGACCCCGTGAAGAGTTATCGGTCGTTAAGCACCGATACTTTTATACTCCCCCCTACATCTAAGAATATGCATCACACTGATGGTCATTCAATTCATAGTTTTCATATGGCACTTGAAAAATCAGTATACCGTTTTACTGTGTAATTCACAAAAAAACCTTTTTCACCCTTTGGATTGGAAATTGAACTAAAACATGTCAAGTTTCTTTACATTTTTTTTGAGATTAAGTTTCTTTACTTCTGTGAACATAGAATTTGAGAGGCCTAGTCACTACGCCCCATCAGTTTGGGTGTTCGGTCTAGTGATTCTCGCTCCGGGTGTGAGAGGTCGTGAGTTTGATTCTTACAACATCCTATATTTTGTTTATCATGTATTTTTCTTCATTTTTTGTTAAAGCCACCGTCGTCGATTCATTGCTTTTTATGAACGTGCCCTCATTTTTTAAATTATTTTAAAACCATTGCCGTGGATTCCTTGCGACCCCTCATATATATATATTTTTTTAAATGTCATCATTGATTCATTGCCCCCCCCCCCCCCCCCCCCACAAAAAAAAAAAAAAAAAAAAAACACGCGCCATCTCCCATGGTCATGCACTCATTGGATACCCTATCAATTTTTCGTGTTCATTGTTAGGGCCCATAATTGTTTTTCATTACGTTAGGAAAAGAGAAAATTAACGCACACCACCGCCCCATAATTTTTTTTCATTGTTATTGCGCTCCATAATTTTTTTCATATATTATATATTGACCCCCTGATCTGAGTTTTCAAGAAATTACTCCTGTAAAAGGAGCGTGAGCTCCTCGGCCAGGAGCGTCGTCCACGTCGCGCTAAATTGCCACAACCGTCAAATCTTCGATCGTGCGGCCCAAATCATTTAAAGCGGATTTCAGTCAAAAGCAGCTTCTCAAATCCGATTCTATCGAAACCAGTTTCTCACGCTTTTATATAGTTTCTTCCCGCTTTTTCTTTCCTTCACGGCTTCTCTTCCGAATCTCGTGCGGCCCAAATCATTCGAAGCGGATTCCATCGAAAGCAGCTTCTCAAATCCGATTCTATCGAAAAGCAGCTTCTCACGCTTTTATATAGCTTCTTCCGGCTTCTTCTTTCCTTCGCGGCTTCTCTCTCGAATCTAACAAATTAAATATATATGAGCAAATTATTTTGTTGACTCTGAAAAGGTTCGACTTAATATCTTTGCTCTTTTTCATCGAACTTATCTATTTCATCTTAAAACGAAATTCGCTCGGATGAAGATGATTTTTATATGAAAATTGTACAAAATTTCGACTTAATTTCTTTGCCCTTTTTCCATCAAATTTTGCTATTTAACCCTGAAACGAAATCCGCTTAAGTTTCTTTGCTCTTTCCGCCGGACCAAAGCGATGATTTTTGTACTGGAAATTTTAGATCGCCCAAAATAATTTCTTTGCCCTTTTTTCATCGAACTTTGCTATTTCGCCCTAAAACGAAAATCGCTTAGTTTCTTTGCCCTTTTCGTCATACTAAAGTACTTCGAAAAATCATAACTGTTCAATGCGATATCGGATGACTGATGATTTTTATGTAAAAATTTTACATCGCCTCAAAACGAAATTCTCTTAACTTCTTCGCCCTTCTGGTCAGAATAAAATAATTTGAAAAATCATAGCTCTTCAACGCGACATCGGATGAAGATGATTTTTATATGAAAACTGTAGATCTTGACGAGATCTACAGATTTATAGTTCCAAGTTTTTTCCATTTGAGGAAGTTTAGGTACTCAGCAAAATTAATGTAGACCAAAATACTTTGAAAAATCATAACTCTTCAATACAACATCGGATGAAGATGATTTTCATACTGAAGATTGTAGATCTTGACAAGATCTGCAACTTTGTGGTTTTATTTTTTTTTCGTTTCAGGAGGTTCATGTGCTCAAAAAATATATATATTGTCCCTAACACGAAATTCTCTTAGTTTTTTTGCACTTCCGACCAGACCAAAATACTTTGAAAAATCATAAGCTCTTCAATGTGACATCGGATGAAGATGATTTCTATATGAAAACTGTAGATCGCCTAAAACGAAATTCTCTTAGTCTTGGCCCTTCCGGCCAGAGCAAAATACTTTGAAAAATTCATAGTTCTTTAATGCGACTGTCGGACGAAGATGATTTTTATATGAAAATTGTAGATCTCGATGAGATCTACAACTTTATAGTTCTAAATTTTTCCATTTGAGAAAGTTTCGGTGCTATGAAAAATTAATATAGACCTAAAATACTGACCGTGCGACTCAAATTATTTGAATCGGATTATATCGAAAGTAGCTTCTTGTGCTTTTCCATAGCTTTTTCCGCTTCTTCTTTGCTGCGTGGCTTCTCTTCCGAAGCTAACAAATCAAATATATATGAATAAATAATTTCCTTGATCCTAAAAAAAAGTTCGACTTAATTTCTTTGCCCTCTTTTCATCAAGCTTTGCTATTTCACCCTAAAACAAAAATCATTTAGTTTCTTTACCCTTTCGGCCAGACCAAAGTACTTTGAAAAATCATAACTCCTCAATGCGACATCGGATAACGATGATTTTTATATGAAAATTTTAGATCCTAAAATGAAATTCTCCTTCCGGCCAGGTCCTAAATAATTTGAAAAATCATAACTCTTCAATGGGACGTCGGATAAAATCATCTTCATGCGATATCGTATTAAACAGTTATGATTTCCTGATATATTTTGGTCTCGATTATTTACTTAAAAAATATTATGTGACCATCTCGACGCGCGCGAGGGACGCGCGCCTTTTACTAGTTTATTTATAAGCTAGGAATAAGATATGCCGCTGGGCTTCTGAAGGCTGAAGTCATAGATTCTGCGGATAATAAGCAGTTTATTCAACAGGCACACACCGTGGCATGATTACACACACGTACGCACACCCATCCATATTAATTCACATTCACACACGTTCGGGCGCCGTCGTCGCCGGCGGCCCACGGCGTAAGATCGTGGACGAGACGAATCGCTTCTTTCACTTGTCGGCGGCGGAGTTGGGATTGGTGTTGGTGTTGGACTCGGAGAAGAAGCGGTTGAGGGCGGGGAAGACCTCCGGGCGCTGCGTGCTGAGGAAGCGGCGGAAGGCGTGCTGGCTATAGCGCTGGCCCTCGTCGGCGTTGTCCAGCAGCGCGCTCTGGCGGTGGCTCTTGCTCACCCGCACGTCCGGGTTCATCAGCACGTTCCGCGTCAGCTGGAACACGCACATCCCCGTCACGAACGACATGGCCGCGATCAGCGGGTACACCTGCACGTAACGCAACACACAGACAACGACACTTATTCATCTGGCGACACGGGAAGAATGATGCCTGAGAGAGCAACGCGTACGTACATCTGGCTTCAACCAACGGCCCATGTCGATCGAACCAACGAACGATCTGTGCTGGTTTGTTGGTGTGGTGGCCGATCGCTGCTGCAGACTCTGGGACGTGGGTCACTGCTGCTGTTGCTGCTGGAACTCTGGAGGTCTGTCTCTTGCTGGCAAGCTGTTGCTTTTTTGATCTACTACTAGTGCTTTGCTGCTGCTATCTGACGGTCGATGGATGTATGGATGGATGGCATGCAAATGTGGTTTCGCGTGAGTATATATACCCCCGTACCCGGCAGAGCGTCCGGCCGGCTGCCCCGCCATGGACAGGGACACCAAATTGCTTCGAATTGCATCGGTGTCGTCGGACGAGACGCACGGTTTCCTGTGGGCGACGAGGTGGGTTTCAGCCTTCGAGCGTGTGTAGGCCGGTGCCGGGGCCGGAAAGAAAAACCATGAGCTGCCCGTTGTTTCCGCGCGGCCTTGGTTGTCCAGGCTCTCTTCCTTCTCGTCGCGTGCGTGGGCGTTGGCGGGTCATCAGGTCAACCCTGGCCATTTCAGACGGCCATCACGACGCGACCGTTCCATTCCTCCATCGCCGGCGGTCAACTCCCGATCGACTAGATCGTTCCAGCTTCCAGGTCAGCCCTGCCCGTTACTGTCGCAGGGGTTTACGTCACTCGACCAGGCATGGCATCTCTATCTCCGATTCGACGCCGGTGTACGTACACGTGTGGATATATATAGCAAGCAGCCACGGCTTTACCTTTGGTTTTCATCGGAGCATCGGACAATCTGTGGGAGCAAGTCTGGTTTTGCACATATATAACTGCTGTGCTGTGCTGGATGACGAGTAATAACTCTTCTGTCCACGTCCAACTTCCGACGACGGCTCACGGCTGGCATGATACGATGCGCTACGGCGCTGGCCATGCTTGAACATATTCGCTGGATATACATGGCGTGCTCCTGTAACATAAGATGGGGACCAAGGAGTGACAGCCTGCTGACACGATAAAAATGGATGGACGTTACAAGAATACTACACTGCATACCAATCAGGTCGACGCTTCGAATATAACGGACTTGTTTTATGTCCGACAAGGGCGATTTCTTGACAAGGCTGTTTTTATTTTTTTCCATTGTACTATATACAATTCAATTCAACACACCACGGTGAACATCTAAAACTGTGTCTTTTTTTAACGAAAATCGTCATTTGACATCTCAAAATCGTTATTTTATTATTTATATAAATTTGGTTAAACTTTGAGATTTCTTTCACTCGCCAAGAGAGTTGGAATGACTTATAATTTAGGGTAGGAGGAGCTATTTGATAGAGTTTATTAATCTGTGATTCTTAGCTCTAGCTTACTGGCTCTCTGATTGAGTAATTTCTGGCAGAGAAGTAAATTGAGGAGCATTAAAAGAGTGGAGTTGAATAGCGAGGGACTGAAGAACAGAGTTTTATCTCACCAACTAGAACTAGAATATAACAGTGGGCTCAAACTCCAGATCCATGCCCTGACCAGCCTTTGTCCAGTCCAAAACATAAGTCTTTAACAGGCCAAAGTTCATTGGGCTACCGTGGATGATCCCCCGCCTCGGCCTGCCGCTAAGCTCACCGCCTCGCCGGCGCCGCCACAAAAAATCTCCCACCGCCGTGTCCGGCTGTCCCCACGGCGTGGTGTAGGTAAGCACACGTACTAACAGTCAATGACAATAGACCCCACGATCAGTGGGACACACCTGCAGCGAGAGAGTGCTGTCACACTAGTACGAAGTATAACTCCAAAAAATAGGGCAAGGAGCGCTCAGCACCCGGCGAGCTAAAGTTTCTCCACGCTTTGACTACGCCTCGCTTCTCTCCCCCATTTCGCCCAACTTCCTTCCCACGCCAGGGCCCGAGCTCCGAGCTAGGGTTTCCTCTCTCCCCGCCGCCGCCGCTGCCGCCTCTGCTGCCGACGGAACAGGAGGAAGAGTGGGCGAAGCCGAGTTAGTAGCGCAAACATGGGGACGCCGGAGACGTCGAGGGAGCCGTGCCCGGACCGGATCCTGGACGACGTCGGCGGCGCGTTCGGCATGGGCGCCGTCGGCGGCTCCGCCTTCCATTTCATCAAGGGCCTCTACAACTCCCCCAACGGGATGCGCCTGTCCGGTGGCGCGCAGGCGGTGCGCATGAACGCGCCGCGCGTGGGGGGCAGCTTCGCCGTCTGGGGCGGCCTCTTCTCCACCTTCGACTGCGCCATGGTGTACGCGCGCCAGAAGGAGGACCCCTGGAACTCCATCGTCGCGGGCGCCGCCACAGGCGGGTTCCTCTCCATGCGCCAGGGCATGGGGGCCGCGGGCCGGTCCGCGCTCATGGGCGGGATCCTCCTTGCCCTCATCGAGGGCGCCGGCCTCATGCTCAACCGCGTCCTCGCCAACCCGCCGCTGCCCGCCGACGACCCTGCCCTTACGGCGGCCATGGGCGGCAGCCCTTTCCCGGGCCTGCCGCAGGCGCCGCCGGTCGTGGCACCTCCGGAAGAGGCGAGCTCTAGCAGCGCGGGTGGGTGGTTCGGGGGACTGTTTGGCAGGAAGGAGGAGGAGAAGAAACCCAGCTCGGGTGGGGGCAAGTCGGAGATCTTGGAGAGCTTCGACGCGCCCAGCACTCCGATACCATCGTTCGAGTACAAGTGAGGAAAAGGTGCGATTTTTACTCGATGTAGCTAATTGCTGTTCTGTGCGGATTTAGAAAAGCTGCGATTTTTATTGAGCCGTTGGGGATTAGGACTGTGTTCTTGCCTCGGAAGTTAGAAATTGCTTGGGTTCGGCAACTGTTTAGTTTATTGTGCTATAGGCGTCGTGATCGTTTCGTTACAGATCCGTACCGGATCCAACTAGAGATTGTTATAGCTTCCTATTAGACGAACGTGATTGATCTGGTTGTCCTATGTTCCGATGAGTCTGGATCTGTAGTAGAAGGGACACCAGAGATTTCATTTTTGTTGACTCTTTGCCTGAGTTTTAGTTTTGTTCCTCCGGCGACAAGGGGGCAAAACCTTCAGCGTCAAGCAGCAACTACTATGGGGTCTCTTATGGATAGGGAATGTCCTTGTCCAGGCCGCATCCTCACTGATACAGGATCCGCCTTTGCCGTTGGTGCTGTTGGGGGTTCTTTCTTCCACTTTGTCAAGGGTCTCCGCAATGCGCCTACTGGTGCACGATTTAGTTGTGGCCTGGAGGCTGTGCGCATGAATGCACCACGTATTGGTAGCAGCTTTGCTGTTTGGGGAGGCCTGTACTCAATATGTGATTGTTCCCTCGCGTACGTGCGTCAGAAGGAGGATCCCTGGAACTCAAGCTACTGGTGGCATCCTTTCTTTGCGTCAGGGATTTCGCTCAGTCATTCGTTCATCCATGCATAGCGCAATTTTATTTGCCCTCTTAAATGGGGCTATTTTCATGGCGCAACGCCCTCAACCTGCTCCTCTACCTATGCCAGTTGATCCACCTGTGACCCCTGTGGAGATGTCGTCTATATCTATGCCAGTTGATGCTGAAGCAATCAAACCTGTGGAGACATCTCATGCAAAGGAAAGTGGATCAGGGAGTCACAAATAGAAATAGTGGCAGCGAGACTGGTACTTCAGAGACTTGTTAGGAGCCCAGCATGCAAGTAGTGCCATAGTTTGAGTACAAGTAGATCCCAGGCATGGGATTTTTCTCAGCTGCCAAGGTTTATTGGCTCATTGCCATTTTGTCACTGTTCTTTTTTTTTTTAGTGTGTACCTAGATTTGTATAGGATTATTATTTTTACTTATAACCTAGTACCGAAATTAAGGACAGTGTCAAGGGAAGATAGAATGATACTTGTTATATGAATTCAATTCAGTTCAATTCATGATGTGAAGGACCAAGATCCATATTTCACTTTGTTATAATTTCTTTTCAGTTCCTGTGCTGTGGAATGCTGTCCTGGTGCTACTAGCTTCTTTAGTTTTCACTTCCTTGCATCCATGTTGATGTTTTTGAAATTCTTTTATGTCACGACTCGCGTGGTGAATGATTCGATAGATACCAGCTGTGTGGAGCTTTTCAGTTCCATGAGAATCCTGGTGTATAAAACCTGCAACTTTCACTACACTGTTATTGATCACAAACAAGTCTATTAGTTATGTATAAGCTACAAAGATTGTTTAGGCATGATTTTCTGATCAAATATTTTTCCCTCTAATCATTGTGTGATCATTTACTTCTCCCTTCTGACTTTCTGAGTCAGAATGCAAATGCAAAATGTCAAGTTTGTTCTGATTTCATAAGCATATCTGTGCAAGAATAGGTGGCCTTGTTTCCAAATGAAATGGGATGAAAAAGTTAAGGTTACCTTGCTTGTAACTAAACGATAATTTATATAGAGGTCCATCTGTATTAAGATCAACTAAATAAGCAATGAAGTTTGGTTGGAAATATTAACGTTTTATATATACATTTATGTCCATTTATTGCGATTTTTGTTTGAAATATTAACACTTGATAACTAATGCATTGTAAGTTTGGTGTGTTTTTAGTAGTTTTATGAAAAATTTAGTTGTTAGGATTTATGAACATGTCTAAGTTCTTGTTCTTGAGCTCTACCCGTTGGTATGGCGTTGACGCCTTTGAAACTCCATGAAAAAAATGCTTTTAGTCACGGAAGGAGATTACTGGAATAGATTTAATTCTGTGTGTGGTGGTAGATTGGGAATTTCTTTCAGTAGATCTTTCACTTAAACAGCCAACTCAGTTGCGCTTGTCAGAGATCTGAAAGTACTCAGCTGGAAGTTCATAATTTTCACTCCTTTGGTTACCAATTATTTGGCTGGATTCAGGCTGATGTTCTGAAACTAGCGGTATTTCTATTAGAGAAGCTGTTCCTCTACTTGTTTTTTCCACACTTGGATTGTTGACCAACACGATCCCGATCTCTTCATGTGCTAACGTGTTTATCTAATTTGCAGGTTAGCTGATGCCACTGTTGCTTACTTGGTCTTGAAATGTGCTGATGGTCTGGAATTGGTGATGCATGCCTGAAACACAATAACCGACAGGACAAGAGATGGAGTGTCCGATAACTTATTCCTGTGCCACTCTGCCTCGACGGCTCATATCTATGCGCCCGCTTGTGTATGTATAAGCCTTTTTCAAAACGTGGCAGATTTGGCTAGTTTTTGAGATGTAGTATTTGTAGAAGCAACAGCAGTAGTATACTGCCAATGTTATAGTATTCGTGTTGTGTGCAATGCAATGCACATGAGAACCCTTGTGCGGTTGTGCGTCGTCCTGGCCTCCAAAGGGACGACTTGTTTTGAGTTCTTATATTAGTTGATTTGTTCAACTGCGCCAAAGTCTTGCAGCAGGTCTTTGTTTCGTGGTCACTGTTATTTTCGAGTCGTAAGGGTCCTAACGCCATGAATTGCTGTGCTGTTACGGTTTCGACGTCTGAGATGACCTGATGTACCTGCGAGGCTGTTGTTATGCAGGGTCTTTTGCGAACTGCTACTGTACTGTTAGTCAGGGCAGGGATGTTTGGTGCTGCAATTAGGTTTGTATGTGCAACTGCCCATCGTGGTGTGTAAGCTAAACAACTGACGGCATCAAGTGGGCAGTTCAGCTGAGAGCAACCTGCGCTTCAGCCTTCAGGATCGTTCCAAGACGAACACGAAGCTAATGGACATAAAAGTCGTTGTGCTGAACGGAAACATGAGCTTGACACGGTTTCATCTCCGAGGCCGCGGTCATGTAATATGTATCAGGTGATCTCATTTCTCATCAGCCAAACTTGCAATCCAGTTCACGACAACTTGGGGTAAATTCCGGAAATATGCACTCGATCACTAGCATCGTGCCACAGCCTCGTTTTGGGTACCGGAAAAACAAGAAGTAGGGTAGTAGTCGCACGCGTGCCGGCGATCACGAGAAGTGGAGCGGCGACGACAGCGGCCGCGCAGCGGACACGACCACACGGGCAAGCAAAGACGAGGCCCAGGTGTTTGGGCGTCGCGATCCGCGACCCGTAACGCGCGGTCGTTGGCATGCGATGGCCATCGCTCCATGCCTTTTTTCCTTTCCTTTTCCCTGCTCCTGCTCCCACTACAACTGAACTCCGATCCTCCTCCTCAGAGGCACGGGACACGGGCTGGCGCGGTACGTATCGTGTTTTTGTGTGTATGTATGAATCACCACACCAACCACGTTGCTTCGGCAGGGAGAAACTACGGCGCAAGCAACCCGTAGCCACCAGAGGCCGGCACGAGCGATCGAGCCACCAGTAGCCGTGTGGTGCGTCACAGCGCCCCGGGGTTGGGTGGACGAGTTACCGAGAAGGAACCCAACCAACGGTGGCAGGAGGAAGCAGAGGTTGGTGGCGCTTTGCCATCGCGGCCGGCGCCGCCGTCCGTTGGCTGTCAAGCAAGCAAGCAAGCGTGCTAGCTGCTGTGCGGAAGCGGAACCCGTGGCATGCACTTTCGCTGCGTTAAAGGCCCGTGCGTGTCCGCGCCGCTACTCGATCACCCAATGCCATGCCAATGCCACCCCCGGTCCTAGACTGCTACTGCTAGCTAGTGCAGGGTGTTCTGTTCTCGTCGCGCATGCACTCGCCGCCAGCCATGGAGCTCCGCCGCTGCTCCGTGCTGGTCCTTGCCCTCGCCGCCTGCGCTCTCCGTCGCAGGTCGGTCGGTTCCTGGGCATCCTCCTCCCTCTCGTGTTGTTTGTTTTTTGATGAAACTAACGAGCTCGCTCAAGCGTCTTTTTTGCCAGTGGCTTACGACCCGTTGGACCCGAACGGGAACATAACCATCAAATGGGACATCATGTCGTGGACGCCTGACGGCTATGTCGTGAGTACTCTCACATCGTCGATCATCACTTGCACTCTTCTCTTCTGTTCATATCATTCTAAAACCAGACACGATCGATGATGCAAATGCAAAATGCAGGCGGTGGTGACGATCAACAACTTCCAGATGTACCGGCAGATAATGGTGCCGGGGTGGACGGTGGGGTGGGCGTGGGCGAAGCGGGAGGTGATCTGGTCCATGGTGGGCGCGCAGGCCACGGAGCAGGGCGACTGCTCCCGCTTCAAGGCCAACATCCCGCACTGCTGCAAGCGCACCCCGGCCGTCGTCGACCTCCTCCCCGGCGTGCCCTACAACCAGCAGATCGCCAACTGCTGCCGCGGCGGCGTCCTCAGCGCCTACGGCCAGGACCCCGCCGCCGCCGTCGCCGCCTTCCAGCTCAGCGTCGGCCAGGCCGGCACCACCAACCGCACCGTCAGGGTGCCCAAGAACTTCACCCTCCTCGGCCCCGGCCCTGGCTACACCTGCGGCCCCGCCAAGATCGTCCCTTCCACCGTCTTCCTCACGCCTGACCGCCGCCGAAAGACACAAGCCCTCAGTGCGTTCGAGTTCGCGTTCGAGTTCTTCCAATGCCTTTCTCGATCGATCTATCTATCTTCCTGGTTCCGATCGTTCATTTCTTGCGTGCAGTGACGTGGAACGTGACGTGCACCTACTCGCAGCACCTGGCGTCCAAGTACCCGTCGTGCTGCGTCTCCTTCTCCTCCTTCTACAACGACACCATCGTGCCCTGCGCCAAGTGCGCCTGCGGCTGCGAGCACAAGAGCCTGCGTGCAGTACGTCGTCGTCGCCATTCATGGCAACCTGCCGGCGGTGCCGCCGGCCGCCATCGTCGGTTCTAGTAGTTCTAACGACATGCCTTGGGCCTTGGCAGGGGCGACTCGAAGCGCGCGCTGGCGGTGACGGGGAAGCACGAGCACGCGCACGGCGCGGCGGCGCGCGGGCACCGGGACAGGGAGGCGGCACTGCTGCAGTGCACGACGCACATGTGCCCCGTGCGCGTGCACTGGCACGTCAAGCTCAACTACAAGGAGTACTGGCGCGCCAAGATCGCCATCACCAACTTCAACTACCACATGAACTACACGCAGTGGACGCTCGTCGCGCAGCACCCCAACCTGGACAACATCACTGAGGTCTTCAGCTTCGACTACAAGCCTGTCGTCGCCTACGGATCCATCAGTAATTAATTAATCCTCTTATATATATCGATGCCTTCTGCAATAATGCGCTAGCTCGTTCCATCTAGACAAGACGACATTGATGCGATCAATGCATATGCAGATGACACGGCGATGTTCTACGGGCTCAAGTACTTCAACGACCACCTGATGCAGGCGGGGCCGCACGGGAACGTGCAGTCGGAGGTGCTGATGCGCAAGGACGCCAGCACCTTCACCTTCAGCCAGGGCTGGGCGTTCCCGCGCAAGGTCTACTTCAACGGCGACGAGTGCCGGATGCCGCCGCCGGACGCCTATCCGTACTTGCCTAACTCTGCACCGCCGGCAGCCGCGGCGTCGCTGGGCGGCGCAGCCGCAGCGGCCGTCGTGGTGCTCCTGGTCATGATCGTGGCATGAGAGAATTGAAAACACGGGACATCGATCGACCTAGTGCTAGAAACGGCATAGAGAGAGATGGAAAAAAGACGGTGCTTTGTTTTGTAGATAGACTGATAGAGACCTCGGTTTGGGTTTCAGGAATGGTTTGGATGCATTTCTTCCATTAGGTGGACAAGCCATGAGCATGATGAGGGAAACAAGTTATTTCTATTGTCACTTGCCAGTCAGTCTTTGCCGAAATTTACAAGTATTGGGAATGTACATGCTTGGTAGTACGTGATTGCACATCTGAATCTGTTCCTCGATCAAGACACCATATAAAACTTTGCAACAAACTAATAATGATCAGCAGTAGCTAGGCAACAACACTGAATCAGGTCAAAAACTTCTCATGAGACATCAATTCACACCACCTGTGCCTCGCTAAGCATTGGTCATCAGGAGGATTGCAAATGCTGTCCAAGCTGCAACGAACGGGAGGAGAAGCGAAGCCGACAGCCGCGGGGAGGCGTTGGGCAGCCATGGGTAGGCGTCCGGCGGCGGCATCACGCAGTTGTCTCCGTTGAAGTAGACTCGTCTCGGGAAGGCCCAGCCTTTCTGGAAGGTGAACGTGGAGGGCTCCTTCCGAAACAGAAGCTCAGACTGAACATTCCCGTCTGGTCCGGCCGTCATGAGCAAATCGTTGTAGTACTTGATGCCCCATAGCATCGCCGTGTCGTCTGCGAAAGCTTTAAATGTCAATGTCTGACATGAAAAAAAAGGGGGATTGACAATGCAAGATTTGTGTGCAGGTGCTCACTTATCGCTCCATAGGGGTTCAGAGGTTTGTAGTTGAAGCTGAAAATGGTGGTCAGATTGTCGAAGTTGGGGTGTTGCGCAACGAGGTTCCACTGCGAGTAGTTCATCCGGTAATTGAAGTTTGTCACTGTGATCTTTACCCTCCAGTACTCCCTGTAGTTCACCTTGACATGCCAGTGCACTCTTACTGGGCACATGTGTGAAGTGCACTGGACTAGAGGCGCCAAGCTGTTCTTATTAGGATCGTTCACGACAGAGGCCAAGTAAGGTGAATTACTCCTGTCCAAGGACAACACATCCAGCCATCACATAACCGAACAAATTGAAAAAAATGATGTGTTGAGCTGAAGCTGAGTTCTGTCGATGTAACTTACTCTACACAGCTTCCTGGTGCAGTGCTGTTATTCTGACAGCCACAGGAGCATGTTGGGCAGTTAACAATGGTGTCATTGTAAAACGATGAGAGCGAGACACAGCAGGTTGGAGATCTTTGAGCAAGAAACTGTGAGTATGTACATGTCACATTCCATGTCACTGCAGGAAAGAAAACAAATCGTCAACTGCTGCTTAAAACTATAGCAAAGGGATCATCAATTTGCTGAAAAGCAATTAACTGGAGATTTATTCATGGTATTTTTTCTCTTTTCTCTGTGCCCGCACAATATAATTGGGCCATGAAAAGAAGATCTTACTGTGTGCTTGAGTCGATCTCCTCCCATCCTGAGATATGAACTTGGTAGGTTTCACTAGTTTGGCGGCTCCACAGGTGTACCCGGGACCAGGTGCCTGCAGAGTGAAATTCTTGGGCACTTTGACGGTTCTGTTGGTGGTCCCAGCCTGTCCAACACTGACTTGGAACGATGCCACAGCATTGTTAGGGTCCTGTGCCCATGAGGTGAGCACTCCTCCCTTGCAACAGTTGGCAATCTGCATGTTGTAGGGAGTCCCTGGCAGCAAGTCCACAACCTCAGGGTCCTTTTTGCAGCAATGGGGGATGTTGCTTTTGAATTTGGAGCAATCGCCCTGTTCAGTGGCCTGGCCACCGGTTATCGCCCAGATTATCTCCTTCTTTGCCCATACCCAGCCTAGTTTCCAGCCCGGCGCCTGAATGTGGCGGTACTGCTGGTAATTGTATAGCGAAACAACAGCCTGGATGAAAGGGCATTTCAGAAGGTGTCAGATAGTGGCAACTCCTGTTATGGTGAAACCAGGGTACTCTAGGTAAATAAAATGACCTTTTTTAGCTGTCAGTGTCACAATTGCAGAATGCAGATCGTCAACATGATTATTAAAACACGTCTTAAGACAAAAGAAATGATAATAACAGATAAAACTGGCCATGTCTAATTTGGAACGCAACAGAAGGACAAGCATCAGGTATTGTCATTGATTAGCTAATCAAATTGCACAATTCAGGTCGTGATCTCAAAAAAAAAAAAATTTGCACAATTCAGTTCATATGTTAACAACATGTATTTCCAACTACTAGTTCTATGCTTGCAATGGCACTGTGTTCGTCAGGCTGCAGCCTTTATTCCATTGTAAGCATATTCGAAAGTTGAAGTGCCCAAGGGAAAAGACTGACAGAGCAGAATGGCAATATAGCAGAGGACATGGGGTTTCCTAACGCAAAAGAATGACAGAGAAAGCAGAATAGCGCCAATAAGGCTCAATACTAGTAGGACACGATAATTGGAGTAAGCGAAAAAGTCTTGTAGAATAATCTTGTCCACTTCTGAAAAGAACAACCAGAGCATATGCAGACTTTTTGTAACAAAAGCGACATGCACTCGATTGTTTTCAATGATGGTATAAGCAGCTTCAAACACACATTAATCGTTGACTCACCACATAGCCATCTGGAGTCCACTGTATTACGTCCCACTTAATTGTTATGTTCCCATTCGGATCGAGTGGATCGTATGCATCTGCAGATTACCACGGAAAATTTCATGAAATATGGCACTACTACTGGCTCCAAATCGGAGATGTTACGGTAGCACAAATACAGGAACTCGTGATAGAAACGCAACAAAATTACAACCGGAAGAGCTTTCAGCATGCGAACCAACAACCAAGAGGGTTGCAGCCAGCCACAAGTAACACGAGGTTCTTTTTTTTAGCAAAAATAACGCGAGGTCTTGGTCAGGGTTATAATGCAGACAAAACAGGACTGGAGGTGTGTTGGGAATTGATAGTTTGAAACATAGGAGTAAATACATGTAGCAAACTGAACTGAAAGAACTGTACCATCAGTTGTTTCAGTGGTCAGACTAGCTCCAAAATAGTTCAGACTAGTATGTAACTCAGTAAGTTTCATTTACATATCAAGTGCAGATCACAGTTTTTCATTCACATATCACACAACTAGCATGATACTAGCTAAAAAAACGGCTTACGGGTAGTATCATGCTAGTTCCATGCCTAGCTAAAAACGGCTGCCACACCTCTTGTACACCTGAAGAAAAGAAGTTTCGATTTAGGTATGTTATTGTTAGCCAATTGACGTGTTAAAAACAAAAAAAAAAAATTGAGTGAGGCGTGGGTATTAGGAGATGAGTTAGGCCGCTAACATGCTTTCCGGACGCAGGTGGAAGAGTGCCAAGTTGAGTCAGCCAACCAGGGCAGGGCCATTATCGATAACAGGAATGTTCGACGAATGCGTAAGTTTGATCATTGATGTCATCTGCTCTGCTAATCTATCGTTGATCTGACACAAAGTACTACGTAATACTACTTCTGAAAGAAAGTACTAGTAGCATGCAAGGGGCGAAACTGAACTGACGAACCTCAGGAACCCAAAGAAACCCGATGCGAAAACATGCCAAGCTAGAATCAATCAACGAGGCAAAGTTAGGGAGCCAGCTGGTGTGCGATGCGGACTGACCTGACGAGCGCATTAGAGAGAAGAAGGCGATGACGAGTAGCGCGACGGAGGCGGCACGCGCGAGGCGCGCGGGCAGGAGTGCCGCCACCGGGCGCGGTGTCGCCATGGCTCGGCCCGGCAGAGCTCGATCAGGAACCAGCGCGCGCTCCCTGATCAGTCTCTTCAGTCTTGTCTGCTATGCACGACGAAGGAATGGAATGCAACAGGAGCTCGGAGAGAAGAGGAGTGGGCTGGTCGCCTAGTTGATGCGACGGCGATGGCGATGGCGAGATGTGAGGTTTTCTGGAGGGCGGGCGTGTCTGGGCGGGGATGCAGACTGACGGACATGCATGCAAGACAGGTATGAGGTGCTATTTCTATTCTTGTGGGTGGGTGTCGCGTGTGGGATGGGATCGCAATCGCATCGGATCATGCGAAGCTTTCCTTTTTGTTTTTCCTTGTATACATCTATATAGGGGAGGGCAAACTGCAATAGCAATACAAAGCCACCCACAACCATAGTCCAGCTCCAGCCGTGTCTGATCCCTTTTCATTCAGTTTCTGTGTGTATTCTGACCTGGGTTTTAAGAAACGTGTGCTCGTGCCCGTGGTCTTTGCCGTTCTGCATGCTAATCGACAATTTTCAGATACGTAGGTTAGCGCTGAAATTAAACCTGCGTTTGATCTGCAATTCAGGCCATGGATACTACCACACAGTTGGATTGCTTCCGGGTTAAGGTTATCATCTGGCCGCCTGATAGTGTCGAAAGGGGCCCATATATGCATGCATCCCTGTCATCTTGGTAGGTTCTCATAACAGACAGACTTACCCCATCTCACTTTTAATGTGACAAAATAAAGTCGCTTTTGGTGCCGGCCTCTCCATTTGGAAGCGCGTTACGAGCAAAAGACTTTGACATAGGAGTACTGTAGTAACTAATAATAATAATACTGCGAAACGAAAAGCTCAGATTAGTGTCGCGATGACCTATCTGACTATCTGTTCGTTCCTCGTTTCTTATTTGCCGGAGCAAAGGGGATAGATTAGTGTCGTTCACGTCTGGAAGGCGCTGGAACGTTCCGGACGAAACCCGCCTCACGCAGAAAATAAAAAAATAAAAAAAAATTAGCGTGAGATCCATCCCTATTGGGTACACTGTACAGCTGACACATGGCTTATAGTCTATAGAGGACTGTGCAGCTCACAATGCAGTGGAGTACTACTCCGTAACGCACAGGGCGGGCGACAGCTAAGATCAAGTCAAACCGGCGGCGAACAGGCGAGGACCGACGCAACGCAAAGCAGCGGCCGGGCCAGACGAGGCGAGCACGGCAAGCGTGGGTTGGAGAAGGAACTGAACACGCGGGAGCGGGACGACAGCTTGCAGCCGGATGGTGTGACCCGGGGCACAAGGCAGGCGCCGCGCAAAGCAAGGCAGGCGCCGCGCAAAGCAAAGCAGGCGTGCCACAAGCTCTCCAACCCCTCCTTTACTTTTTGAATGCCAGACCAGACGTCCAGACTGCCAGTGCCATCAAACAAATAAACCGGTGGCGGCGCGCGACCGGTCTCAAGTCTCAACTTCCTGGCGAGTATCAAGTCTCAACTAGTAGCGCGCAGTGGTAGCCTCAGCTGGAACCGAAAGCTCGCTCGTTCGCCGCGTTGCGGGCTTTTGGTCAAAGATACTCCCTGGCCGCCGCGGCAACTGGAACAGGACAAACCAGCGATTGCACGCACTACTATGTTTCTACTATAGTAGGCCGATACGCGGCGACGGCGACCAGACCACTTTGCATATTATTGCAGCGGTCACAGCTCGAGTCTGCTACCGTGGCCAACCAGCCTCTGTTCGCTTCAATTAAACAGCACATACTTTTTATCTCTGGAATAGTAATTTCCTCACAACAAATCAGATAAAAAAACGGCCACCCCCCACCCCGGCCTTTGTAGAAAACTCTTATGGGCTGGCCCGCTTCAAACTAGCGCGTCAAGTGGGCCATTTGCGCGAGCAAGAGTTGAGTGGGCTATTTATTACTTTCCCAGACCGGTGAGAAATCAGGTTCGGCCCCTCGGCCCGAGGCATTGACGGCCCCGGGCTGCCAAATCTATACAAGCTGGGTTTTCTCGGTTTCCAAAAAAAACTGGGTTTTGTCGGCTTCTATACAAGACAGGGGAATCTAGATCTATTGAACATAAATAAAATCACAGGATGTTGGCATGTGTGGCGTACAATGTTCTCGTCAGCAAGTACTTGATGAAATTTCTAGTATTAGGAGGAAGCTTTATACAGTCCTAATAGAATTTATTTTCCATGAATATATGCAGGTACTACTGATAACACTAACTGTACCAAACAAAAGAAGAAAAATTGCACAGGCTACAGACGGATTTATTTATCAACTGCGCTAAATGAAAGAAGAAAAATGCACGGGCTCCAGAAGGATCTGTTTATCAAATTCTTTGGACTCTATAGGTAATTTTGAAATGTTTGTTTCCACATGTCGTACATTCTATTTTAATTAAATAATTTGTAGTTTAGAATTTTCAGGTGACTATCTGTTTGTATTCGATACAAGAAGAACAATTTATAGATGTTTTTCTTAAAGATGAAAGCTATTCTGTTGTTGTACATCACATCATCGTGAGCAATTGCTTGGGGGAAAAAAAGTTTGTGCGCACTATGCATTCTTGCACTACAACTTACAATTTGTAGAATTTGAACTTGAGTGATCAAACGGACATTAGACACGGGGCCAGGATTAGTATTTTGTGAACTCATAGTATTTTGCCGTGCAATGATCCTAGTACTGCACATTCCTAGTCTTCTCTCCTTGGAGACAAGTGCAAAAAAGAAAAAAAGAAAAAGAAGAAAGAAATCCTTTGTACTAGAGCTTGCGTATGTGCCAACCAACCAAAAATTTCTACACCCAATTACCTCCCAATCCAGTCAATCAAGTCGAGGACTGAGTTCAGTCCTCTCAGGCAGGCCTCGCCGCGGCGGCTACACCTCGGCGCACCGCCGCGGCGCGAAGCCCAGCCGATTCTTCTGCAGGTCGTAGACGACGTGGAAGTTCTGCTGCTGGAAGTTGCCGATGATGGACATGCCGGTGCGCGGGGTGCCCAGCACCGCCAGGCACATGATGCCGTCCGGGTCCAGGCGGATGAAGTAGTTCTCGGCGGGGAAGTCCCAGACGGCACCGTCGGCGAACAGCAGCGCCAGCTCCGGCACCTCCGGCGACTCCACGCCGGACACGTTGTAGCACGGGCTGAGCACCGGGAAGTCCGGGACCAGAGGGTACGACCTGCTCATGCGGTCCATGAACGCTTGCCGGATCACCTGGTACGCCGGCTCCACGAAGTAGCTCAGCGTCGTGCCGGAGTCGATGATGGTGCCGCCGCCGCCGTCGCTGCCGGCTACATCCCACGTGTCCGAGCTGATGTTCAGCAGCTCGCCGCCCACCAGCACGCCGTTGAGCCTCACGTAATAGAACGTGTCCGCCGGCGCCAACGCCGTGTACGTGAGCTGCGGAGGCGGATGCGCCGCCGCCAGCAGCAGGTCGTCGTCGTCGTCGTCGTCCCCGAACACCACCTTGCTGGCGACGTCGCTGCCGTGGTCCACGAGGCAGTAGGAGAAGGTGTGGTGGCCGTAGACGGCGCGGAGCTGGGACGCGAACGAGAGCGGGCCACGGCCGAGGCCCAGCAGGCCCGCCGCGCCGTGGAAGAGGCCGCGGTTCCGGTGGCCGCACCCGAACACGACGCCGTCGACGCGGCGGGACGACGCGCCGGCGGCGGGGGCCGTGAGGTTGACCGTGAAGGACTCGAGGGCGAGGTGGCCGGTGGTGTTGGACTGGTCCCCGTACCAGTAGTAGTAGGAGCAGGGGTCCTCCCCGGGGCGGCGGCACGCCCTCGGCGCCTCTTGCGGCGGCGGCGGCGCGACGAGGCCGCAGCGGTGGTCGCCGCAGGTGACGTTGCGGAAGGAGGAGGAGGCGGCGGGGTCGAACACGGGGCCGCGCTGCGGGAAGCAGTCGAGGCACGGCGCGCACTGCAGCCAGTTGAGGTCGCTGCCGGTGTCCATGATCATCCGGAACGGCCGCGGCGGCGTGCCGACGTACACGTCCATCAGGTACTCGCCGGACCCGACGGCCACGCCGGACTCCACCGTCGCCACCACCCGCTCCGACAGCGCCCGCCCGCGCCGCTGGTCCCCGTCCCCGCCGGACCGGGAGCGCCGCGCCGCTCTCCGGTGCATCGTCTCGACGCGGACGGCGTCCTTGTCGGCCAAATCCAAGACGTAGTCTTTCCGCGTCCTCCTGCCCCCCTCCGCCGCCGCCGCTACCGCTGCGCCGCGGTGGTTCATGTGCAGCTTGAGCGACGACGGGGACGACGACGACGCGCTCGCCGGATGCTTCTTCTGCTCATCATCCCCCGCCGCCTCCTCGTCGGCTGCAGCTGCTGCAACCAGCTTGCCGTCGCAGCCGGTGTCGGCGACGGCGGTGTTGAAGGGCGGGAACTCGATGCCGAAGAGGGGCGACGACGACGACGACGACGAGGAGTTGAGCTTCGCGATACCAGCTGAAGCCACAGCTGGCGAGAGCAGGTGCAAGGACAGCAGCAGCAGCGACCGCACCGCGAGCTGCGCCATAAGAAGCTAGCTGCTGAGCAGTGGACTGATGGGGGATGGGTTAGTAGTCCTTCATGGAACAGCAGGCGACGGCGCGGCGGTGGGAGGGAGAGGAGGTTGGTGGTGGTGGAACTCGGGGTATAAAGAAACGCGGGTCAGGGGAGGAAAAGACGACGGCGGCCAGGTGAGGTGCGTGGGTTTTGACCATTGAACGAGGAGGCGGGGTTGGAATCGACGAATGTTGGGGACGGTGGTGGCCATGGGAAAACGCGGTTTTGTCCACCGGGAAGACGACCAGAGCGCTGCCCAACGAACACCTTTCCCAAGCAGTACCGGTGGTAGAGTGGGTGACGGGCCGGCTGACGGTAGTGAGCACGCGCACCTCGCGACGAGAGGGATGGATCGTCGAGGAGTTTCAGAGTCAACGGCGATGGGACGGAATCCCGTGAGCACTACCATGACGTGGATGCTGGTGTATCATCTCGCCGCAAGGCAAGCGTGCGGCTTCGAGGAGAGGGAGAAAGAAAAAAAGAGCTTCGGCCGGCGGGAGGAGGTTCGCACGCAGCAGGTGACGGTGGTACGGCTGGGCTGACTGATTGATTGATGTGATAGAAAAATACTGCTGCTAAATGGCTGGGTAATGCTGGCTGATAGGTTCAGGCGAACAGACGTCACCGCGCCTTTCAGAGACGCCGAGGGATACGGCGAGCGTCGGAGGACGCCCTGCTGCGGGGGGACGTCGTCGGGCAGTGGCGGCACCAGCTGAGCCTGAGCTCCGTCGCCTCCTTGCCAATTGCTCGTCCACACATCCGCTGAGATTGGGGACACGAGAGGCGCGCCCTGATTACTGTTTTGGAATGGAACGAATGACGGAATGAACGAGCGTGCTGCGGGGGTCAAGGCCATATAGGCTGCTAAGCCTAAGCGGCGGCCGTGGGCCGTCTCGCTAGGCCCGCCTGCAAATCTAAGTCATAGTAATAAACACTTGCGAATTTGCTCAAGATTAAAAAAAAAAAATTCTGTTCGGTTCTCCATGATCCTTTACTCGAAAATTTTCTAGTTGGAATAGTTATCTAATTTCGTATAAGTTTGATTTGACGGAGCTGGATTGGTTCCTGGCCTAGAATCAGGAAGCTCTTAAACTTCGGTAGCCCACTGTTGCTCTCCTCATGTCCCTTCCGATCAAGACATCAAGTGATGCCAAACGCTCACTCTCCATCCACACGACTTTCCCAGCGTAGCCCTCCTGCTAAGCACGACTCCCACGATGCGAATCATCCTACTCCTTGGTTCGACTTCCTCTCGTGGCGGGCAGCATCCCCTGCAAATCGTCATATGCCATCTACAAACACATGCGAACGTGCAAATGCAAAGCAACAAGACGCTTTAGGCTTCTACTTTATTCTTATAACATACGAAGGTAAGAAAAAAAAAATCTACTTCGGTAGCCCATTGTTGCTCTCCTCATGACCCTTCTGATCCGGTGATGCCAGACCCTCACTCTCTGTCTACACAACTCTCCTGGCAGGTGGCAGCCTCCTCATTAGCACTACTACTGCGACGCGACCTTTTCTCGTCCTTATTGCGACTTCCTGCGTGTAGCGACCCACCTGCAAGTCTTGTCATTGGGCATCTGCAAATACTTGCGGACTTGCCTATGTGAAGGGAAAAATTCAGACCAACAAGACACTCTAAGCTTGTACTCACTCCATTCTAAATTGTAAGTCATTATAAAAATCTTGGAGAGTCAAACCATCTCAAATTTGACCAAAATTATAGAAAAAAAATATAAAGATTTATGACACCAAATAAATTTACTATGAAAATATATTTAGTGAAGAATCTAATGATATTTAATTGATATTATAAATATTATTATCTTATCATATAAATTTGGTTAAAATTGAGATGTTTTGACTCTTTAAGATTTTTAGAATGACTTATAATTTGCGATGGAGAGAGTACTTTATTTTTAACATATGAAGGTAAGAAAAATCTAGTTGAGTAGTCCACTGTTCCCTCGTGCCCCTTCCGATCTGGTGATGCCAAACACTCACTCTCTATCCACGGCTCTCCCGATGCAGCCTCCTTAGCACGCCTCCCATGACACGACTTGTGCCTCCTTAGTTCGACTTCCTCTCGTGGCGTGCAGCGACGCGCCTGCAATGTGTTCGCTAAAAGCTGCAAGTCGAAATATGAAAGCTGATTTCTTGTGAAAGAAAAATACTATTCTAGAGCTAAAAAGAAGTCAAAATAAGTTACTTATAAGCTTAAGCGATCAGAGCTTCCTCAATGAAGGAGAAAAAAAAAATACAAAGCAACAACACCCTTTAAGCTTCTCCTCGTAACTTGCAAGTAACTGGTACTACCATATTCCCTAAAGTCTAAAGACCATAATGTCTTACGTGCAAATCTGGCCGACTGGCATCGTTATTGAGATGTTGCAGTTACGGCTGTGACGCTTCTATCATCAGCTCACAGACAGTAGCTGATGGGATTGAACTTTGAAGCCTCAGCTCCTGTTCAGAAAAACCCAGTACAAGAAACAACATACCGAATCCATACCTAAGCCAGTGGATCAGAATGTTTTCAGAAGAGCGCCATGAATAAGACATGCCAACAAATATATAAAAAAAAAGCTCTAACTTCCACTGCATAGAATGTAGCACATATATCATACGACCACAGTTAAATTCTGGTGTTCTTTGACGACTCAACATTGCATACACATTTCATCGCTTTAAATCACCTCACTGCAAAAGGACCAAGGGCAATTTCAGATTTCCCGGAGCTAAACCCTCAGACAAAACTAATGCATACATCGAGCTAAAGAGGGGGAACATCACGTCTTCCATCATATGCCACCACCTACTTACACACCTCCGTTCATTCGCTTCGAAACGACCTCGGATCCTCAGAGTTAGTACTCATGATGCTCGAAGGAAGCATCGTCGTCCTTGGACTCAAGGGATGATGCCGCCGCCTTGTCTAGAAACCACACCAGCTTCCCGTCCGTTGGCTGGATCATTCTAGCAGGCAGTGATGGAGCATCAGGACCTTCGGTCATGTCAGAAACTGCTAAGTGAACAGCCTTAGCTTTGTCATCACCGGTGGACACTATTGCTATGTTGGATGCTGAGTTGATTACTGGGAGAGTGAAGGTGATCCTCTCAGGAGGAGGCTGCGGGGAGTCAGTGATGTAGGTGACCCAGTCGTCTTTCAGCTCCAGGGCAGGGTGGTTCGGGAAAAGCGAGGCCACATGCCCGTCGGAGCCCATGGAGAGGAGGATGAGATCAAACTTGGGGCAGTCGTTTCTCTCTGACACTCCTATTGTGCGGACCTTAACCAGCTGCCTGATCATGAATTCATAGTCTGTTGCTGCATCCTCCACTGTGGCATTGTCATTTATGGAGTACACATGGCCATTCAGAATAGGTACCTGTAAAGGCCATTCAAGCATCAGATAGTTAACTTGGCAAAAGCATTGCAAAGATACTAATACATCTTAGTTCAGCTTTTTGCTTCTTGATGAGCTAAACATGGGAATCATTGTAACTGGTATGGCAAGAAAGGAAATAGTATGAAGCAGACATATAGTCGAATACTCCACAGAGAAGAACTTGAATGACACACTCGACAAAATCTCATACCACAGTAGCACTAGCAGAACAGGGAATGCTGCAGTTTATTAAGGCTTTTAGACAACCAAAACAGTTTGGACCCTCTAGAGATTTAAATGGCCCACGAAGAAACAAAAATGGATATGCCCAATAGTGAGAGATAAAAAACAAATGGTTCACTGATTTTTGTTAAGCTCCTTGAACTACGAAATATTATAGTCTACAAAAATAAAACCTAAAAATCTTAACATTTAATCAGATCGGTGCAAGGAGACCAATTCCTCATTCTATTGAATAAGAAACCATTTCGATAATTTTTTAGCCTGATATTTGGCAATGATGGATAGCTTTGAAAATGTGTGGTTGGTGCAGGGTGCTTCCAGAGTAGCTGGAACATGGAACTATTAAAGCGGTAGTTAGGCAGCCTTGATCAGTCCCCCACCCCCCAAGTTGGCACATGATATATCATTATCCGAAGTTTGAAAATATCATACTACAAGAACATGACACATCATAAGTAAATTAGCCCAGCACCCATCCAGACTAGTCAGTGTCTAAGGTTCAGAAACCATTAATATTTTTTACTGTAACAGTAAGGAAAATAGATAGGGATAAATGAGAACCAAAATAAGAGACTGAATGTCAGCAATAGATTTTGAGCTAATAATTATATGCCACTAATCTTGGCATCCTTTTTTGTTTGAAAGAATCATTGCAATGGAACTCTTGATTATCTATGACTCCCTCTGATTGGCACTCTAGTAATTTTAAGCCTCACCTAAAACAGAAATACCAAATACTCCTAACTTTTTGTTGAAACATGGAAAATATTTTTTTTTCTTAAAAAGAACAACAGAAAGCCACACGTAAATCAGACCAAAAAAACACTAACAATAAAAAAATTATTGTAGTATTTTATAACATGCATTCCACCCCATCAACATAGAATAAACATATTAAGATCTTAGACAGGAACAAATAAACTAAATTCACTCTTTTTAGTTATCAGAACAATACTGAGGTATGACACAAGTCTGTTCTTGCTCTGTAGACTTTACAGTTCATAATTTTCTGTTCATGGTTGTAGTCAACAAGGTGGACATAACGTAAAGCAAAAAATTATTGTAAATTAAGGTTGATCTAACACAGGTGGTGGCAAATAATCACATCAGTTACTTCAACACAAAGCAAAAAAGAAGGTAAGCAAAGAGCAAACACAGAGTAGCCATCAATACTTCATCAATGTCCAGGCATGATAAATGTGATCCCTCAATAGCAAAAAGAAACCACCAGATTATAGTTCAGTGGGCACCAAACATTGCACTTAACAACCCAAATACAGCATTTTAGGATAAGGAACAACACACTCACTTCAACTATTACATTTGTATACAAGAGTTTATCAACATCTTATTTCAGTCAACGATTTTTTTCATTGTTTAGGTATGCAGAGGGGGAAACAATATTAGTGGAAGCAACTGGAGTACCATCAGTATAGAGGATCTCCTGCAAGATACAACCACTGTCTGGCTGGTACAGAACAATAAACAAAAAGAGCAGCCAAATTAACTTACTTTTCACGAAACATAGAGTAGGTGACTCTATCATCAGTGTTTCAATATAAAATAAGCTGATCTTAATAACAAAAATTATAGATTCTCTCCATAAGCTTATTTTCGGCTACAGCAGACACAAAATGAAACAGAAAAAGAAGGCATCTTTTTTTTGAGCATAAAAAAGAAGGCATCTTCAGGGGCGGACGTAGAGAAAAATCTGACTGGAGGCACACTAAATACAATTGTAAGTCAGCTTTACGTTTAGTGGTGTGTGAGGGTCCTGTGATTCATTTGTGTACCAGCACCCATGGTGAAAAATTAGCATGTCCCACTACTAGCAATTTTGAGTAGCGGCATGTGCCCTCACTCCAGATAACCTAAGTCCACCCCTGACGCATCTTCAGTTCACATACCTTGGCGAGGAATCCTTCTTTTGTTAACTTATAGTTACTCTCTGCATGCTTTTTTGCCACGGCACGTTCATCAGACCAGAAGATGTACCATTTGGACCAATCCAGGGTCTTGTTGTATGGAAATTCACAAAGTTTCCTTATAGTAATTAAAAGAGAGAGAGTTCAGATATTGGAGCGCAAACTACAATTCTTGTACATAATATAGCAGAACATTTAAAAAATATGAGGAAATAATGTTACCCCAAAAAACTGACTAGGGGACCTCCAGATAAGGCGATGGCAAAGCATCCCCTTTCTTTGACAGAAATTTCTGAAATTTGCGAGATATACTCAGCAAGATCTGTTGAAATCTCATCTAAATTCTCAAAAACCCTTAGTTCACTGTTCCTTTTTGGCTCGTATGTGGTAGATGATTCCTTTTCCATTGCTTCTTTGGTCTAGAACTCTATATCAAGTTATTGTTTCACCAATATTATGCTGCAAAAAGAATCAACAGCAAATAAGCAATGAAAGTAATTCCAGAAGAAGTGATCTAATCAACATTAGAATATAAGAAAGTTTGAAAAATGTGCTCTAGTTCTCTAACTTGTACAACTATAACACCTATAACAAAAGCATTATTTCGGTCAACAAGAGACTCTAGTGCTCTACTTTCTACATCAGTAACATCCTTAATATAATGTTTCTAGCAAAAAAAGGACAAAAAAATCAGAATACGAAGGATACTCTATCATGTACAGTAGCATTACCCAAGCTTACCCAGCCTGATATCACAACAACAACATTATCGAAGCAAAAGGGTGACCACAAGGATCTTTCGCTAAACTTCTTGTTTATTACTAAACATTTCCAAAAAAAATGATACATTTATTCCAAACTTTGAATCTGTTCTTTAACAATATCAATAATGCAGGAGAGCAACAGTCGAGAGAACTGGAAATCTAACATGTATTAGAAACTAGTATGCTGATTCCTTTTACTGCATTCTTTAATATGTTTTAACAACTTAAGCTTTGCTTATAAACATTTCTAGCAGAAACAATAATTAAAACACCAACTTGCAAGTTATAAATGATAAAAAAAAGGCACTACATTTTGTAGAACTTGACCAAAGGCCCCAAAGGAATAGGTTTTATAGGAAACACCAAAAAACTGAACATGTATGATTGTAGCGCATCAATTTGGGGATCATAAATTTGCTATGTAATATGACTGTGACAGAAATCTAGCTGGATAGAATAAAAAAGCCACAAGAAAGAAGATTGGAACTTGGGAGATCTATTATTGCTTTAACTAATAATCATGGCTTTGACATTTTAGTACAAATTTTGGGTAAGGGAAGTCTCCTATTGCTGCATACTGAAGTCTTGCTGACTGTCTATATAGCCCATTAACATATGAAGCTCAAACCCAATCCTAACCATGATTGGACATCCAACAGACTATCTTCTTATAACTCATATGATGAGCATCTCAGCAAAGCGACCCATTCAACATTCAGCTGCAAATGACCTCTTATGAAAAAACTCCAAGGCCAGTTATATAACTCTCAGCATGACTATAAGAATGATCTTCACTAAAATGGAAGAAAATGGAAGCTCTAAACTACAAGTATAGAAGAAACAGAACTGTTAGCATTACACATGGTAATCACACACAAGCAGTGGCATCAACTCAAATAACATAGAACTGATGAAAATAAAAGAAGAGATGCTGCTTTTCTGAATAGAGAAAGCTGAAGAACACTTGACCAGAAATCCAGAGCTGAGGGAACATCAATAAGAAACAGAGCAATTGCAACTGAAAGCTCTAGCAGCCATCATTTGAGTTGAGAACAGTTGAAAGATTCCGGTCTATATTCTTTTACAATCCCAACAAAAGCACCCAAATGCTACTTTATTTACTGACAAAAAAAGTGAAAAAGAAGCAGAAGCACTGCGGGCGAACAATCCATTGTAGTAGTAGATGCTGAAGACTGGTAAAAAGCTGCTCCCTTTGGCCCCATTGCTCGCGTACTTTCTCCCGACGAAAAGAACCCAAAAAGAAATCGGATAAGGCCATGGCGGCTGCATCATTGCTTGGCAGGCGAAAGCAGCCGGATCAAGAATGCGCAATTCCGGGTCCGCCCCCCACGAACTCCAATCTCTCATCAATTCATCATGGACTAAAACGCGCGCACCTAGCCGCATTCCTTCCCTCAAACGCAAAACCCCTTCCAGCAACAAAACCACACTCCAAAAATCAGCAGCAATCCGGCGCCATTTTGGTACCATTGTTGTGCCAGGCGGTGCCAAGAAAACGCGACAGCATGAGTGAGAGGAAGAACCGCAGTTCGAGGCGGATAAAATCGGGCCTCCTCCCCGAGCGGCGCCCAAACCAAGAACCAACCCTAAGATCACGACGAATCGAGGAGAGCCTGGGTCGGGTTCCAAGAACTCACCGGGACTGTGCATTCGTCGGCCCGCCTGCCCGCCCTTCCTCCCCCTCGTCCTCTCCTCCTTCCCGGAGCCGCAGCCCGCAAGCGGACAAAGGAGAGGGGAATAAAAGAAGGCAGGGGAAAGCAATGAAGCGCAGGCGCGCGCGCACACACATATACTCTACGCGCACACACATATTGCGTACAGGATTGCTGGCGATTTTTATTAAAAAGCCGAAAAAGGAAATCGCGGAGAGAAGAGGGCGAGGGTGGACGTCGACATCAGGAGGGAGTGGAAGAAGGCGACACCTTTGGGTTTGATGTGAATTCTCCTCCTCTGCTGCGGCCTTGCGGATTGTGTTGTGTGCGCTGCGCGCTTCTCCTGCCTCTGGGCCTGCGAAGCCCTTCCACTCCGCCACTGCAGTGTGGCTTTTTTATCTCGGAAAAAGTCCTTTTTACCTTTTTTTTTTTTACAAAGTCTACTTTGCCTTCCTTAACTTTAAAATCAGACAAATTATCTTCCTCAACTTTTCAAACCGTGCACTTTACCTCCCTAGAGCGGTTTCGAAGGCGGTTTGCTACAGTGAACGGTGGTTTTGCTACGGTGACGGTGGTTTTGTCTTTTTCTTTTTTTACTATTTTGATTGAATTTTTAAAAAATCACAGTAAATCCTAGAAAAATCATAAAATGAAAATTCCAGTTTCGTTAGACTCCACGTGGGTAGATCTACGCAATGAATATATATTATGGTATGCTTTAGTATAAAGTTTTTGTATAAAGATTTTATCTTTTTCTTTTTTATTTATTTGGCTGAATATTTAAAAAATCATAAAATAGAAAATCTAATTTTTTGTCTCATAAAATACACTGATTTATACGCTATGCTTTAGTCCAACAAAATAATTATAGAAACTGCAGCTATGAATTATTTCGATTAATTACAGAAAAGCATCGATCTAAAACTACAACAAAAATTCTATACTAAAGCATACCATGTTATATGTTCACGTGTAGATACCATATTCTATAAAAAAAACACCGTCACTATAGCAAAACACCATGCACTGTAGCAAACCACCTTCGAAACCGCTCCAAAGAGGTAATGTGCACGGTTTGAAAAGTTGAGGTAGATAGTTTGTCCGGTTTTAGAGTTAAGAAAGACAAAGTAGACTTTGGCAAAAGATAAATAGGGTAAAGTGGACTTTTTTCTTTTATCTTTGTTGTTCCCGGACGGAGGCCTCATTAAATTTTGGTTGCGTCCATCCGTCGAGCTGCCGCGCACGTGCGGCTCGCCCTCCTCTCGTAGTCTCGTACTTATCGCTAACCCACAGCTTCCCCACCTGCCTGCCTGCCCTGCCGCCCTCACCGGCGCAGTTGTAAGATGATTAACTAAAGAATTGCCCGTTAAGCTTTCTGCAATAAACATCGATCGATCGATTGATTCTATTCACCTGTAGTACTAGAGGCTTTCAGTAACGGAATCTACCATGGGGTAGAATTGGTATAGAAGAAGGGGCTTTTGTCAGTTGGCATCGAGCCGATAGAGAACCTCAGAACGGCGCAAGTTGCAGCGGCCAGCGGGCGCCTGCGGTCCTCCTCATCTTTTCGGAGAAAACGATTGAGGGCTGCTGTCTTCATCTGCAACTGGCGCAGAGGATGGATGAAGAGAAGAGAGGAGGAATTACATTGCAGTTGCATTGTTGCAGATAGCAGCATTATGCATGGACCATGGACCATGGGGAGAGAGAGAGGAAGGTCCATCCATCCATCATACGGAGTACTCCTACATGTCTGCCTTTGATGCTACCCTACCCCAGATCTTTACGAGCACCGTGCAGTTGCTTGCAGCTAGTACAATGTGGCGGGTAGCGCTAGCTTCATGATCGCATGACAAATCGTGCCTAGTGCCTGCTCCCTGCGTCCCAGAAGAACCATCGTTTTCGCTTATTCAATAAAAACTTTGACTAAATATATTTTTTAAAAAATATTAATATTTACGTTATATAATTAGTATTATTAAAAAGATTTTAGAATCTAGTTTTTTAATAAATTTATTTGGAGTTTGGAGATAGAAAAATTATACATATTTTATACGAATCGAGTTGAATTAATGAGGTAGAAACACAGTTGATTTGGAACATAGGACTAGGGTCTAGTACGTCGCCTGTGCCTCAAATACAAAAGTAAGCAGATAAATAATAAAGATTCCGTCAGTTGAAATTTGCACAGGTAGTACTCGCTTTGCTTGTGTTTCCAGGTGAGTTGATCACAAGGCATGAAGGAACGAAGATAAAGATGCCACACCACCATGCGTCACGGTCTCTCTTTCTTTCTTTACCGTCAATCAGATTGGGTCCTTCGACATGCCCTTCGAGATCAGATGAGGCCATCTATCTCATCTTGAGACACGCATGCTAAGCTATACTATACGCTTTGGGTTTGGGATCACGAAAACGAACCGTTCCAGGTGTCAAACCGGCATTCCCCTAGCCTACGTGGCTCCGCCAATCAGAACCTCTGCAGATGAACGAACAGAGGCGAAGGAGATCCTGACCCACGTTGTAGCTTACAGCATGAGTATAGTAGTTAGATATGGCACAATTAGTCACGGTATAGCTAGGCATGGCAGTTAACCGTGTCATGCCTGTTAGCACGATCGTGCCAACGTGCGGTGTCATTGGGCACGACAGCATGTCAGTGATCGTGATGACGTAGGCACTATAGGTAAAAAACACGTCAGGCTCATCAGAACTTTATACACAATATCAATAATCATCTCAAAATTGAATCGAAGTTAAAGACTTCAAAGAACTCAAGTACTCAGTAAAGATAACAAAATAACAAATTATTGAGACCTTTAATCCAATGGTTATCTCATTAAAAACTTACCTAGATAAAAATCACCCTTGTGAGCAATCCAAGACAAAAAAAAAGAGTACAACCCAGCTCTATCAAAGTTCATTGTCCTTATATCAAGTCCAATTCACAATATTACAGTCCATTATACATAAATAACCACTAAGATAACTAATCAAGATCTTTGAATCTTCTAGCTTCTTATCCTTCACCATATGTTGCATCCTTGCTTCTGCAACCTCCTAGTTGTTGTTGTAGGTAAGCATCTCTACCATTTCAAGCCTCAGCTTCCTCCGCCGCTCCTCGATTTTGATCGAGTGGAGATCTAGGGAAAAACACATAGCTAGAGGCACCAGAGCTGCCAACGTTCGGCAAGGTCAACGACGGTGACGATACAGAGATGACGAGACGACGAAGAGGAGAGGACGAGGCTACATCAACGAACCAAGATCAAGATGAGGGGTATACTTGGACGTGTGTCATGTGCCGTGTGCCAGTGCCGGCCACCGAAAGGTGAGAAGAAGAGAGGATGTCGGAGGCGAGAGAGGGGAGAGGAGTCGCTGTCACAGAGGAGAGAGGGCCGCGGGTAAAAAAAATGAATTAGAGTTTTAGAGCGAGCCAGTGAGAAGGGGGGCGAGGCCGGCTTATATGCTGTCCCCTCCTAACGGTCAATGTGCCGGGGGGGGGGGGGGGGGGATCAACGGCAAGAAGGGGGAGTCCATGCTTGGGCTGGCATTCTGAACTGACATGGCGGCTCAGACATGACACTACGACCGAGTCGTGCCGTGCCAATCATCCTTGTGCCAAATGAAAATTGATAAGCATGACTGCATGAGAGCTGTCATCTTCTGTCTATCTGAATATCTGATTGGGCACTACAGCTTTGCAAATTGCAATGCGAGGCCTCGGGCCTGGCATCACGCAAACGCGGCTTTCTGATTCTGGAAACGGAGGCTCAACCGCCAGTCTCACCACCACCAGCAACAGAGGAACAGCCGCAGGATAGCGGCGAATCATGGCGTGTTTTTAGGTCACTCAGGGCACGCCGAGCCTGTTTCTGATAAGAGAAGAGGGAGAGATTGAGATCGCGCCGGAAAGGACGTGATGCGCGACCCCCAATAATTTCTCGGCCGTATCCATCGCTGTCAGTGTCACTTCCACTGCTGTCCGTCCATTCACGCCAAGGAAACGGAAACGGAAACGGCTGCCTGGTGCTGGTTCTGGGATAATGGTCAGGGTCCAAGGTTGGTGGCCTGTCATATTCTCCGCTGCAGCGACTAAAAAATCGACCGATTTGGGCGATCAGGCCATCAGGGGGCTCGTTATTTTTCCTCGCCCAGCATGAATCTTCGCTTGCAGCATCTTGCACAAAACTGTCAGATTTTTTTTTTCTTTTCTGGATTCCACAACGGTGAACAAAAAGAAGTCACACAGAGGCTGTACGTGCCAAAGGCGACAAGATGCAAAGGGTCCCTGAAGTAGTTTATGTTATCTCCAAGTGTGCGTGCGTGTGAAAGAGAGAGACCCTCTATAATTGTGTGGATGATAGCAGCTTGATCAATCCGAGATCTAGTTTATGAAATGAGAGCTCACAAAAAAAGAGGAAGCAGTGCACGCAAACCAGCTGTATAAAGTCGCATACAGTACTGTACTAAAAAAGAAGAGGGTCATACCTAACCTACCTGATAGAAATCTGAGAAAGAAACGGGACTCTCTGCATGAGTGCACCGTGATGTGACGCGCAGGAATCAAGCAGGTGTGGACTATGGAGAAACATACTACTCCTATCGATTGCCACTTTGTCAGTGAGTGAGACCTGATGTTTATTTAGAAGTATGTCTGTTAACTCAAGCTTATCAGCCAAAATCAACACTATTATTTAGACATTAAACAGTATTTTTCTCTCGCAACAGATCAACCTCAGCTGCCAAAAATCAGCCAGTCAACATTCGCTCACAGAAGTGGAGGAAACCCGAGAAACAGCAAACTTCTTCAGCAAGAGGTGGTCCAGTTAGTTTTGGACGTATTGTTGTAGAGTTACAATGCCTTCTGTGAAAAACCAGGGTGTACAGAAAATCACCAGATGTGTAAATTAAATCAAGTAAAGTGGCACATTATTTATTTGTGTTGTAATGAAATGCATGGTGTTGCACCAAACATCACCGGAGTCACCAGGCCATCAACCAAAAAAAATGAAACTATAGGGAGCCCTCTGCCTTCGAGAAATGATGTTGCATAGCCACTCACAAGGAGAGCCACAATTCAGGGACAAGAATTTTCTGATCTTCTGCGTCATAACTGGATCTGGTGGTGTGCCATTTCCATGATCGTCCACTCCAACCAAACTGATACATGATTAAAAACCATTAGTACCACAGTTGCAGAAAGATGTGCAGGCAGTTTACAGAAGAAAATACTTTGAGCAAAAAGCACAAACTTTTAAATCCTTAATTTCTCGGTGTGGCATCATGTCGTGGGCACAAAATTAGGTCATAAATGGAATCCAACAGATGAGATGATTGGGGAAATCACTGATAATGATAGTGGCCTCCAGTATATACTATATAATTTCCATTTATCTTGTAATTTCAGCCACTGGTGGGCCCATAACACTTGCAACTTCACAAACACGGTAAATGTTTGACACTAAACAATTCCATAAAGGAGGCTCAAACTTAAGAGCAAGGAAGATGATGCATGACCAGAGCATATTCCATATGTTCAACACTGGAGGGAAGAAGCCAAATTTGTAAGTTAAGCTCATGATATTGTACAATACAGAAAGTTGGAGGAGCCTACATGTAGACCTGTAGTGGTGGGGCTAAGTACATTCTAATATGCTATGCCGAATATGGTCTGGTGCCATACAGGAGCTTAAAAATGGATACAAGCCAACACTCCTACAATATTGAGTATACTCTGGTCATGCGTTCATGCATCAATACCCCAACCATTGTTTTTGAGGCGTCGCCTAGTCATCGCCTAGGCATTGTGGCGTACCCCAGGCGCCGCAGGACGCCACAGGGTTTTAGTTACGCCATATCGCCTAGGCGTCGCCTAGAAGGCGCCTAGGCGTTGTGGCGTACCCCCAGCGCCACAGGACGCCACAACGCCTCAAAAACATTGACCCCAACTTGATGGTAAGAGACCATGTATCCGTACAGCGCACCCAAAAACACACACACACACACACACATGCACGGATTACCACAAAACATTTTGGATGTGCCAATATTTAATATTATTATCTATGCAACTGCTTCAGAGGATTAAACAAACAATAAAATAGCCAGTTTGACAAAAAAAAATGAGAAAGCAATGTTGGGGGCACCTAAAACTTCCTAAGAAACTACACTCATTTACATGTTATAATAAATTCATGGATGATCTACTGATTAGCGATTACTGGAACAGGAAAGGTTGATACAATCATACAAGCTGAGCAACAAAGTTCAAGTGAAACTACCCACTTTAGACTAATATACATGCTAACTTCCCTGATTAAAAAAAATTCCTAGATTTTCTTGACTTCACAGCATATTCAGCACCACACTGGTACATTTTTCCTTATGACTTGTCGTATACACATTCATGGAGAAATTAGGCTTTTGATAAGCATATAACTATAATGGTGTTAAAGAATATAATGTAAACAGAATTTGAATCTGCATATTGGAACCTTTGGAGAGAAGATTTTATTGTGCTTCTATAATTCAAGTGCGATGATGTAAGATATAATGACAGTAGCACTGGATAAAATGATTAACAAAGAATGACGAACTGGTCCTCAAAAAATCACCATCGATATGGCAAATGCTGGAGCAAAGATGATATTATGAACGAGTAATGAAATTAGCATGACTATGAGAATACCCAAAATCCTGCTTAATCCCGGATCATTCGACGCTTGGGTTTCTTGACAAAGCTCATTCTGAGCTTGTATAACCTCTTGCTCTTCAATATCATCTTCTCCGGCAAAGTCAGCCTCTTCTTCACCTTCTTCTCCTTCTTTGCTTTGACATACCTTTTGTCAATAGTATAGTCTCCTTGTGCCACAGGTACACCACGTGCTACTGCCTCCCTGAACAGTGCATTGGAACGATCCCCTAAATTGTGCCTAGCCAGCTTCTCAATGAGCAAGCTATATGATTTTACTCCAGGAGCATGCCCATAACCTTTCATCATACGGAATACCTTGACAGCATGCTCAACCCTCTCAATCCCACATAAAATCTTGATGAATCCATAATATGCCTTCCTATCAAGTTTATCTCCAAATCCCGCAGACCGCATCCATGTCATCATCTCATCCCCCTCTGAAATCCGGGCAGCTTGGTACAAGCTCTTGATGAGCACCAAGTACGTGTCAGCATCTGGTGAGCAGCCCCATTCACCCATACGCCGGAACAGATTCATGGCATCCTCTGTCTTGCGTATCTTGCAAAAATTTGTGATCAGAACCCGAAATGTCCCTGCATCACGAGGAATTCCATTCGCTTCCATGTCAACTAAGAACTTCTCCGCTTCCATGGGCATCCTCAGTGGGTCCTTCTTGCGACATAGCCGGCAGACACAATCAAGAACAGCATTGTATGCATCCAATCCTGGCTGGAACCCACCCCTACGTGTCTCACCAATCAGCCTTAGCGCATGGTCGAGCTTACCAGCATTGGCATAGCCAGATACCAGCAGAGTGCAGATATTGTCATCCGGGAAGATCTCATTGGCGACCTTCTTGGCAGCACGCTCTGCGTGAGAGGGGAAGCCCTCGGCAGAAAGCGAGGAGACCAGCAAAGTGAGAGCCTCGCGGTTACGGAGCTGCTCAGGCAATTCGTCGAACACTTTGACAGCGTCCTTTGGGCGCCCAGCTCTGGCGAGGTGCTGGAGATAGGCGTCGAGCGTGGCAGGCCCGAGAGCGGCGGGGAACTCCTGGATGAGCGTGCGGACGGCGGGGAAGTCGCGGCGGCGAGCGAGGTGGCGAATGACTGGAGCGAGGGCGCCGTCGGAGGGGTGGAGCGAGCGGCGGCGGACGAGGAAGCGGAAGAGGTCGGCAGCGGCGCGGGAGGTGGCGGGCGGGGAGAGCGCGAGCGCCTCGGCTAGGAGCGCGTTGGTGGGGCGCACGTCGGAGAAGTGAAGGGAGAAGTAGGCGTCCGGGGTGGTGGCGGGCGGCGGGGTCGTGGAGAGCGCGGCGAGCGCCGACGCGAGGGAGGAGGCAAGGGAGGCGGCCGGGGTCGGGGTGCTTGAGGTAGAGAGGTGGCGCAGTAAAGTAGAAGGGGGCGCCGCGGTGGCGCCGGTAGCCGGAGATGGGAGTAGGCGGCGGAGGAGGTGGCGGCGCCACATTTTGGAGCGGCGGAGATCGAGGGAGCGAGGAGGGTTTGGGACTTGGGAGTGTTCAGCAGTTCTGAGATCAAGGGTAATGTCAAGGGCCGATCTGTGATCGGACGGTCAGGATGGCTTTCATGGAACTCTCCTAGACTTGACGGTTACAGAAAAAATGTAGCTTCTATTTTAAAATTTGGTCTACAATGCTCCCTCCATTCTCTTTTAAATAAAAGCGGGAGCTTGACATGACACAGTCTCTCAAATTATATTTTATCATCTATTTATAATTATAAAGTTTTGATAATTGGATAGTAGATTTAGTTACAAATCTAACCATATCAAGTTTATGTTATAATAAGTAAAATCTGTTAGTCAAATATTCCGGAGTTTGAATCCTGACCTATATATGTGCGCCTTACAAAAGAGAATAGCGGTTAACATTTTTATGGGTAAGATATGTAGCTTCGATTTAACAAAACCAATTCGATATTGTGGATGTTGTGTTTTTTTTTCCCGAAAACTTAACTAAAGTTGAAAAGGATTGATTATGACTAAAGTAAAGTAACCTATATTTTGATATGTAGAGAATAGTAAATGGCTAAAAAGGTCATAAACTTGGTACAAAATTCATTATAGTACTGTAATCAACTAGATTCCCATCAGCCAGGACCATCCCACCAGCACCAATAGGCCATACCATAGATCAACTGTATAGTGATTTTGTTCCAAAATCCTGGATGCTTTAACAAAATTATGTTTACACCAAACTTCTTTCACCAGCAAATCAGTATTACATTCGTATATAACTGAAACAATCAATAGATCCCTCCAACATAAGAACAGAAAATGAATAGTTACTAGAGACAATATCTTTCTAGCATTCACACATCGCTATGAGAACAAGGGACGATATTTTTGGAAAATAAAAAATCTGCTGATACATTTAAATGATTAAACGTTTCACAAGTATATTAAACTAAATTTCTTCCATGGCCTATAATGTTATACATATACATACTAAACATTTTCTATGTTACACTTGGCGATATTTCACTAGTAGTATTAGCATATAACTACTTTCTTCAATTTGTATTTACTAGCAAAATACAGATAAACAACAAAATTCACCAATGAGAGGGCTGTAAAACACCAATAGTAGTAATCAAGGTGTCCCTTGTTCAAATCATCCGGTATCCATCCAGGGCTATGCCCTACGCTGGTCAACCCTGCAATGAGGGTGATGATAGCTGAGCTCAAGTAATTCCCAAGGGCGGTGGTGAGCAACGCGAATGCCGTTAATATGCTCTTCATGGAGTCTGGCGCCTGGCCATGAAAGAACTCCAGCTGAGTGATGATAGCGAAGCACTCAGCCCCAGCAATGACAAAGTATTGTGGAAGCTGCCATACAATGCTTAGCAGTTCCCCCTCCTGAACACTCTGCAGCCTCTTGGTTTCTAGAAGTGCGGCCAATGCCATGGCAAAGATCATCAGGAAACGACCAATCCCAATCCTCTGTAACTGTGTGAGCTCTGCTCCATTTGCAAAATACATTCGGGTTGCCGGCACAAGCACTTTGTTCACAGCAAGTACCCAAATCGTGACACATATCACTTCAAATGAGTATAAGGATGCTGGTGGAATGGACAGGGAACCAATCTTGGTGTTCATCACAGTTCCCTGCTGAATGAAAGTGGTGTGCATTTGAGAGATTGCGGCACCAAAGAATATTCCAGTCACCCATATTGGGAGTAGGCGGATTAGAATTTTCAGTTCCTCAACTTCAGTAACCGTACACAAACTCCATGAGCTTTGACAGTCTTCATACACCAAGCTTGGATTAGAAATAACTGCTGCCTTATCTAAGAACCTGAGACAAAATGATGGAATTAAATAGATAGTTACAACTGCAGGATAGCAAGGGAACTCCAACCAAATGAAAAGGTAATTCTCATTGGTCTTCATGTTTCAGGATCAGTTATTCATTACTAGGCTCAAATCATGGGATGCATGAGATAGATATATACATTTTGTAGATTGAATGTCCTGAAGTAGTATATATATGATGGGTATTCTCCAGAAATCATTAAGAAATTAACAATTGACCACCACTGGCGTGATTGCTTTAAGAAGATTTAAAAAATGATCAGGAGAAGCTAGAAAAAAAATGCCATATATACAAGTGTCTCATGTTAAGTAACAAAAAAAAGTACCTAAAATCATCAGAGTGAGCAACTATTGTCCTTTGTATGTTGTTGCTTCTGATCTCATACAGAAGAGAGCTATCAGTAGGTACTTCCAAGCTCATGTTCCTAAAAGAGGCAACAATAACACGGAAAATACTCTTCACTGGAGAACCACAAGGCTCATCTTGTTGGAATATTGGTGTTCCCACCAAAAATCCTATCAAAGCAAGACCTATGCATGTAGCAGCAACACCATATCCTATAGACCAGCTCACATTTTCCTGAACCCAAACTATAATTGTCCCAGAAGTAATCACACCAAAGATGACACATATATAGAATGAACTGAAGAAATTTCTTCTCTTTTTTATGTCTACTAGACCGTTCTCGTTGTTCAATTGGCTTGCACCAAATGGAAGCAATGCAGATCTTACTCCTCCACATCCAACAGCAGTGAGATACAAACCAGCAAAGAAAATCACAGTTTCAGTTCCATTTGACGACAAGCATGAGCTGCCGTCGCATAGAATTGAAGTAGAAAGCAGAAATGTTGCTATTGTAATTAGTATCATTCCCTGCAATCAGCATTGGCATTATTATATATATAAACTTTGCATCCCTATGCAAAATAGTCTACCAAACTCGAAATGAAAAGAGCTGAATAAGAAGCAGTTGAGCAGGAAAGTTTGTCTTACAATTAGGTACATTATAAGGGATATCAAGATGGTCTTATAATTTCCCAAGCAAGTATCTGCTACGGCGGCTCCAAGCATTGGTACAAAGAAGCTTGTCCCGTACCAAAGAGATACTGTTGATGCACTGGAAGCGATACCACCATGGAGGACTGAACGGATGTACACGACTAGATTTGTGGCAATTCCATTAAAAGCCATGCTCTCCAAGCATTCCAATCCTGCAGGATTTGAACTTATTAACATCCTCAGTCTCTTAGTCACAGAATCAAGAAGAATATCACCTCAAGAATTCATCAGTTAACCATGGATAGGCTAATTAAAGGAATTTTTTTTTGAAGGTCAACGGGGGGAGGCGTTCCCCACCTGATTTTATTGGCCCCAAACGGCCTGTCACATGTGGTTACAAAGTATTTTACAAACGTTGAGAGGAAAAGAAAATACAACGCACGCCCTAGCTCTAGGGCGAGAAGGGGCAGAAACCACAGAGAAACACCAACAAGACGTAGAAACTACTACCCAAGGCACAAGAGCTCTTCAATGATGCCTCCAGGGAGGTGAATGGCACTGTGACGTCATCATCGTCGGCCAAGCAGAGCTTGGCGAGGCTTTCGCCCGAGCCATGTGCCAAGGAGAAGGAGCCGCAAAGGCTCTTCAGTGATGCCTTCAAGAAGGAAAATGATAGGCTAAACACGGATCAGCTAACCATAGAAGAATATCAACTCGTGTGTGGAGCACCTATCAGTCGATCACACCCTTTGTGTACCAGTAGCCAGGAAAAAAAAAACAAGCATCTCAGAAGAAATGACACTAAAGAATGTATTTTTTTCTCTCGATCGGGTCTTGTACCCGTTTGTCATTGAGAGGAAAGGAGTTTGCAAAACATACAAAAGCATCATGGTGACAAACCATCATGCACTCAACGCTAAACCCTTGCTACTGGGTTGGTTATCAGACAACTTCAAAGAAGAATATATTAATATTACACAGAACAAAAGTTAGACTTGGCACATCATGACTCACCCAGGATGATTGCCGGTGCTCTCCAATCAGGGCATTTACTTTTCAGCTGTGGCCCTAGATTTGGTTCCAATAGCCTCTGCGTTTCCTCGTCGTGACATGATGTATCATCCTGAAGGAAGGCCAGGCATTAACATGAGACCATAATGTTTCTCACCGTAAACAAAATCTCGACAGTTTATCTGACAACTTTCTGTAACGAAGACCTTGATACCTTCAGATAATAAATCCCAATCATCTAAGTTGTGCAGTCAATGTAAGCAAGTTGGATGTGTTGCAATCTAAGTTGTGTAATCAATGCAAGAAGGAAAGAAACAATAAACGATTTAACAACCACATGAACACATCTGCGCACACTGCACCATCTACAGAATTCTACGACAAAGGAACACGCATAGATGGGCCTTGACGAGCAATTCACTGCATGCATATGAGCATGTCACGCTCATATGCCCGTCAGGCACAGTTCTAGACTCAATAGCTCCCTTGTGAATGAAACTAAAAAAAATGAAACTTGGATATCCAAACCGCCGCTTTTGGGAAACGAAGGCACGCAGTTGTAGCACAGCATTTCGCTCCTGGTGAGCGTAAGCCCCAAACCCAGGAAACAAACCATTCCGCGGCAAGCAAGAAAGAGGTAGCTCCGACTCGGCGGAGGGTAATCGACAGCAGGTTCGCCGTACCGTGACCAGAAGACTCGTATGCTCGCCTCCCTCCTCCATGGCCTGCCCGCGTCCTGATTGCTGATGATCCGAGTCCCTGGTTGACCCGCGCGGCCACGCCTCCCCCAATACCCAAGTATTTAGAGGTGCGCGCTGCGGATCTGCTAGCCGTGGGGAGCGCGGTTGTTGAGAATGCGACCGGTAAACCATCATATACTGGTAATCTGATTCTGATGGCTAAGCTCCGCTCCCTACGCCACCCACGCCGGCGCATGTGGATAGGGACGAGCGCGTGGGAAGTAGTCAAGCAGCTGCGACTAGATCGTGGCGACGGCAACGCGGGAGCGAAGGGGAGAGGGACGGGCGAATCTGGCGAGGACGCGAGGTGGGACTGTGGATTGCTTTGCTACGCTGAACTGGAGGTGGGAGTTTGAGGAGGTAATTAGTGTGGGAGTTTGATTTGTAGTCCTAATTCTTTGTTTGGTAAATGTTGGGAATTAATAGATGGAGTTCAAAACAGAATTATAGTACACTATTTGGTACGTGAGGTTGGGTATATGGAAATTGACAAGATCATTACAGATTCGTTCTTACCCTGCCTACGCGTTCTTTAGATAGATAAAATAATACAAGAATGTTTGTAGATCTGCACATGCAGCTTTTGGTCTCCAATTGTTCAATATGACTGAAAAGCAACAACTTGCAAAGGGAATAGACAAAACCCTATCGCCCTTAGTTATCGCAACTTGAATCAGACGAGCTAAAACAAGCCAAACAAGCCGTGCCTTTTCTGTTAGCACAAGTTGACAGAGGCTACTTACATTGAAATTGGCCGCAGTACAACAATATTAAAAATTGCAGAAATAAACTATATAAATATATAATACTGCTCGAAATGTGATTTACGGAAATTGAAGTGAAAACCACAATGTTCAGTTGACGAATTTAAATTATTCCTAAAAATACTCAGTATTATTGAATTGACATATTTAAGCATCCTTCGTTTTTTTGGCTGCCTCAAGCTCATGTTTAACAAAGACAATTGTATAAGGATCCTCCATATCTCTCCTATAATTGGATTTGCAAACAGAGCCTACCTCCTACGAAATCTACGGCCACGAGTGCATCTAACCTTGATCCAAGTTAAAATCTACGGCCACGTCTTGATCCAATTTTGATCCAAGGGCTGTGATGCGAAGTTTGTCCAAAACTCACCATCCCTCACCCGATCCCATCTGCGTAATCGCGCCCCCCCCCCGACGCCCGCGTTGATCGCGCCCCCCTCCACCCGACCAGCGTTGATCGCGGCCCCCCTCCCCACGTCCACCGGTGATCGCGGCACCCCCACCCCCCACCGTCGCCGGATTGCGTCGCCGCCGTGTTTGATCGACTCGGCGCATCCCCGGGCAGTCTGCCGCTCGTAGCGCCGCCGCCGCTCCATCCCGGCTCACCGCGCGCCACCCCTCCCCAGCTCCTCCTCCCGGCCTCCCCTGCTCCCCAGGCGCTGGTGCGCTACCGCTCTGCTCCCAGCTCAGGTGCCCGGGGCCTCTCCGCGCCGCTGCTGCCGCTCCCTGCTCGCCTGCGTGGCTGCACCCGCCAGCCAGGCCGCAGACTGCCCCGGCCGGAGCCGGCTGCTGCTGCTCAGCTGCTGTCTCCTCTCTCTCCTGTCCTTTCTGTTGGTGTCTTGGTGAGTTGGTCACAGACTGACAGAGGCACATAGCAGAGCTGGATATTGGGAAATGTTGGGTATTTTGTTGTGCTTGACAACATTTGATGACTAATAATTAGAGTTCTCTTTGCACAAAGACAATTCTATGTCCCAGTTGTGATGTTCTCAGTTGCTACGGCCTTGTTCCATCATTTTCCTGCAATACAGCTTAGCTTTTTATTCAGGTTACATAACTGAACCCTCTTTTCTGCCTTTTGTTACAGAGAAGAGGCAGTCAGAAGAGGCAGTCTGAGGCTAATCGGATCAGAGAGACGTACCCTGGGTTTAAAACGGCCTCGATGTTCTTAATATTTTAGGAAAGGTATGCCCATATGTTTTTTTTTAAAATTCTTCAATGCATTTTTATGATTATTGTCATTTTTAATTGATTTGTCTATAAAAATGTCAGGTTCTGCACTTCATTTGTACTTTGTTTTTCCATCGATTGAAACATATGTTATTGATACTTTGTTTTTCCACAAGTTATTTGCATGTTATTTCAAAAAAAAGATATTTGCATGAAGGGTTCAATCGAAGAATTTTGGTTATGCTTCGGCAAAGAATAGAAGGCGAGTTCCTCACTTTTTTCCCTTGAATAACTCATAACAATTTGTTGCTATGAAATATTATTACTGCCATGTGTAGAACCGATGACCATTGGTTAGCTTGCTATGTCTTTTTCATATATAAGGGAGGTGTGCATCAGGTCAAGGCCATAGATCACCACACATGCTGACGTGCAGCAGTTGAATTTCAGGAATAGCTAAAGATGCTCCCCTGGCCCCTGTTTATCTTTGTTTTTGATACAAATATGAGAAATTTTGGCAGTGTAGATTAAGAGTGGCACAAGAGATACAGGTATAGTAGTATACTGGTTTTTCACAGGAGCTTGCCCTTTGTTAATTTTGAACGAATGAACTCAGTTATGCACTCTTTGTTGGATGGATTACTACATTTAAACTCTATATATACACACCCACTGCTCTCTCTCGCCCAGATCAGAACCCATTTTTAAATGATGCCTATAGGTTTGGCACAAATCCTTTATTGCATTCAATACACTTTATTGTCAATTTAAAAGTAAAAAAAGGAGTGACAGATAAATGGTTGCATTATAGTTAGCCCTCATGTATTTGCAGGTTGAAATCTCATCTGTTCTGAAGGTCTATTCCTGTGTGAAATCATTTTAAATGTTTTTTGTAAGCCATTTTCACTTCAGCATTGACAAACTCCATTTACATCTATTACGCTAAATGCTGACTATCATTTATTTACAGATTAATAAATGGTTCAAAAATCCACATGTGTCAGCTTGCAGTTGGAGAGAGGAACATGAGTTGAACCTGTGAGCTGACACCATGGTGCACAGGTAATTGGTTAGTTAAAATGCCAAATAAATATCAAAGCATAGGAAAGCCCCCATATCTTGTATGCCTAGAGGTTTGGTACAAATCCTTTATTGCATTCAATACACTTTATTGTCAATTTAATAGATAATACATTTCTATCTAAAACTTATCAAAATAATTTGAACTTTTATTACTGCATTGCTTCCTCTGCCATTACAGTTTAGTAATTCACTGTCCAAATTCACAACCAGGTCACAAGTGGAAGATTGAAGGAGGATGAGGCAGGTACATACTTTCAGCAGTTGATCAATGTTGTAGACTATTGCCACAGTAGGGGCGTTTACCACAGAGACAGGATCTGCTCTTTGTTTGTATCATCAATAATGATCTAGCAAATAGTATGATATTTACCACAGAGACTTGATTCTCCTCTTTGTTTGTATCATCTGCCTTTTTTGTCTTCTTATAACTTTTATAATGTATTTATAGTAATCACATGGATGACTTAGACATGAATGTTTGAGCTGCAAACGAATGTTACGACAATATCACTATAGATATCCAATATTTGATTAAGGAGTTAGGGAGAATGTGAATATGTCTTCTTATATGCAATATTGTTTCTCAAATTATATATAGACTCAAATACACTTGTATAAAAGTTAAACTCTCCAAAATAAATTGGTTGTTTTTTATACCATTTCCTTAAAAAAAACCGTTGCGTTAACACGGGCATTTGATCGCGGCCCCCCCTCCACCCGACCAGCGTTGATCACGGCCCCCCTCCCCACCGGTGATCGCGGCGCCCCTCCCGACGTCCACTGGTGATCACGGCACCCCCACCCCCCACCGTCGCCGGATTGCGTCGCCGCCGTGTTTGATCACGGTGTCCACCCGACCAGTGTTGATCGCGGCCCCCCTCCCCACCGGTGATCGCGGCGCCCCTCCCCACGTCCACCGGTGATCGCGGCACCCCCACCCCTCACCGTCGCCGGATTGCGTCGCCGCCGTGTTTGATCGCGGTGATCCGCCTAGGTAGAAGTGCAACCGCACATGGCCTTGCGTTGGCCGCCTGTGCCTTGCCTCTGGCCGGCCGGGTCTGGCCACTGGCCGCCTGTGGCTAGCCTCTGGCCGGCCTCGCCTGGCTGCCTCTGCCTGGCCTCTGGCCGGCCCTGCCTGGCCGCTCGCCGCCTGTGGCTGGCCTCTGGCCGGCCGGGCCTGGCCGCTCGCCTCCTGTGGCTGGCCGGTGGCTGGGTGGAGCTGGCTGATGTATGTTTAGGGCTGGCCGGTCGCCATATCTAGCCACTTACTGTTTTATTCTGGCTATGCTGAGTTGCACTTCATAAACATCCATTCAAACTGTTTTCTTCATCTTATTATGCTGAGTTGCACTTCATAAACATCCATTGGTCTTAGTAGTGCCAGTTGCTTATTCAGAGTTTTTGGAAGATCTTTGCAAGCAGGTGAGACACTGATGCTTATCTTTAATTCTATCCTTATATTTCTGGCTTAATGATATTGTGCCATTAGATAGTTCTTCATCTTCAAAAATAAGAGGTAAATGACTATCAAGCTATAAATTATTGTAGGAGAGATAAAACATACATGCTCAAAAGCACAAAACAGATTTTTTTTTGTTAAGTGGCATGTACTTCATACAACTGTACTATACTAGATTTCTGTAATTCTTTGTCAGTGATTCTCTGATGGTAATGTGTTACTGTGATTCTTTGTTACATACATCACGATGCATTTACTGAAAAGGTTAACTTGCAATTGAAAAGGTTAGCTTCCACGTCCTTGCTGCTGCTTCACAAAATGTCTAAGCCGGGAGATACACGAGGTGCTCTAAGCGACATCACCAACATCATGGGTATGCTTCTAAAAATTTTGAATCTCTTCCTAATTCCTACTATATATTAAAATAATATATATATTAAAGCATATTATAAAAATGCCTTCTTTAGATGAGGAATCAAGGAGGCGGAACGAGATTAATCGGAGACAACGTGAGTACCAGCGTGATCGTCGAGCTCAGATGACTGAAGAAGAAAGGGACGAAATGAAGAGAAGGCAACGTGAGTACCAACGGGAATACCGAGCAAGGAAGAAAGCAGCATCTCAAGATACAAGTGCAACCAACGTTGTGCACCCAACCGTGCCAACCTCATCAACAATGGGTAATCAATCTCTTTCATATTACCTATATATATATATATATATATTACAGAGTTAATACAACCCAAACGTTCTTCCTGTTACAGGAACTACTAATTTTAATATGATCCAAAGCACACCAATTATACTGGACAAAGAAAATATCCCACCACATGGACACGGGAATCAAATCCGTGCCTCCATTGCCACATCTACACCAGTAAGTGCTCTGTCTGAGCGCGGAAGCAACAATTACACAGGTAACGATTCGGATATAATATATGAAAAAGTTTAAGTAGAAATATATATTGGTCATTGATCAGGTTAATATACAGGCAATGTTAGTTCAAATGAGGCTATGCAACGTCGGAAACGAAGAGCTGATATGTCCGATGAAGAAAGAGAAGAGGTTAATAGGAGACAACGTGACTACCAACGTGAATACCGAGCACGGAAGAAGGCTGCATCCCAAGACAATGGTTCCACCTCTAAAGTGTCCCCCATAGCGCAGTCATCATCACTCGCAGGTGCTTAGTCCCTGAAACCATAAGGATTTTGTCATATATCATTAGACTGTTCTCATTTTCTTATTCATATGTGAAGGTGCAAACTTGGGAACAGGATTGTCGACAATAATGGAAAATGATGTCTCTGGGGATCCCACGGATTGGTTACATACAAATTATAGTTATGTTCCAGGGCGTAGAGGCCCACATACGGATCGTTATGGAACGTTACTTACTGCCGATGAACCAGGTAACAACATGAACTACCTCCTTTTTTTACAAGTTCAATCTAAATAAAAGGCCTAATATTAAATTTGTTGATATGCAGAAAGACCTACATTGGATTTGCTCAGACATCGTGTACAGGTCCAAGATAATGAAGAGGAATTTGACCGTGAACTATTCGAACCTGAGCATGATTGTTCCGACGGTGAGGAAGATGTCATGGACGCTGCCCATGCAATACACGTTGATAACTTATACGATGATGATGGAGTCATTATCCGACATGCGCAAGGTAAACTGTCTCTACATGGAACATGTTTATTTACATCTTAAATTTAAATACTATGGTAAGAAAGACAACTACCATGTGTACACAGGTTGTGACTATGAGTCATATCGTGTGGTTCCAGATGGTCCAGTTGCAAATAATGTTCCGAGCCTGATCCATTTGACTTCATCTACTAGAATATGCCAGAGAGACATAAATTGAGATGAGTCCCTGACTGCAGTTACTGTGGGGCAATGAGGTTTCAGTATGAGACACTAGGGTTCTGTTGTAGGAAAGGAAAAGTACAAGTACATATACCAGAGGTTCCTGCAGAGTTGAAAAGGTTATTCACAAGTCAAGTGGATGCTGATGCAAAATATTTCAGGAAAAATATACGTTATATCAACTTGCATTTTTCCTTTACAAGTCTAGGGGTAACCCTTGATCGAAGATATAGCAGTCCCGTCGGAACTGGTAATTATACATTTCGAATTCATGGCGGGTTGTACCACCGTCTTGATCACCTGGTGCCTGGGGTGATGATGCTAGGCATCTACAACTCTACTTTTATGATACGGAAGATGCTGACTTGTCAAAGAGAGTCAAAAGGTCTCCTGATCTTGATATAAACATCATCCGCAAAATCCTAGGAATTTTGCACCATAACCCATATGTTCATACTTACTGGGTTGAACTCAATACAAATGTCACGCCTGATCAGAGAAGGTACAATGCCCCAACAACATCCCAAGTGGCCGCTATCTGGATGGAAGGCAACGATCCACAAAAATGTTTTGATCGGAGTGTTGTTGTATTTGGAAAGACTGATCGTCGTCGTCAGTATATCCGAGCATGGCATGGTTGTTATGACCCATTGGGTTATCCTTTGTATAACCCAAGAGGTGAAACGGGGTGGAACAAGTACATGCCGTACAGTGGGGCTCCCGTCACACCCCTATCTGCTACCTTGAATTCTAATAATAGTGTCAATCCACCATCTGCAACCCTGCCTTCTACTGGTGGTTATCAAGGTATATGTCTATATAATATTTGCAGCTATGATATTTGTAATACCAACGACGAGACTGTAACGTCATGAGCTAACATCTCATCACATGGTGCAGAGAGTAATGACGATGAAAACCAGATGGAAGAGGGCGACAATGACCTACAAGAAGGTGAGCTGCAAGATGGAGTTGCAGATGCATCACAAAAGTTTGTGACTGCAAGAGAATATTACTGTTTCAAGCTGCAAGTTAGACGTGGAATTTTTAACATCATATTATTTGGAGGACGTCTTTTCTAGCAGTGGGCTGTGGATATGTATGTAAAGATTGAATCTATGAGGCTAGATTGGTACTCAAATCCAGATAACCAAAAACTAATAAGGGCAGAGCTATATCAGGTACTCCCTCTTATTTATTTGTTTATTGTTTATGAAAAACCTGACTGTTTAATTAATTTTTTGGTATACTGTGAAATTAATGGCCCCCATATTTAACCTTTATATTTGTTAAACTACGGTACACTTAGGCTTAATTACATATATATATATATATATATATATATATATATATATATATATATATATATATATATATATATATATATATATATATATATATATATATATATATAGAACAAGATCTCCGGACACTCTTCGTGTAGCTGCTACCATGCTCCATCGTATTTTAACAGGGCAGTCAATGAATGACATTCACCATGTACATGGGATGCAACATTTAGCTGAACTAAGCAGTGCTGTCAAATAATTTTTTTTATTTGTGCACTATGAAATTACTGCCCGACATTTTAAATCTTTGAACTAATATCATACATCATTTAGTGTATATATAGATAAACTGGCTGGATATTTATTTGTTTTTATATTTATTTACTAAGAATTATCTGGTCCTCATATTTATTCTGCTCACTAATATATCCTACATGTTAGGGACTGGTCGATGTTATTTCAGCTGGAGAGACGCGGGGTTCTAAGGTTGGCAAGAGAATTGTGCTGCCAAGATCATTCCCAGGGTGTGATCAAGACATGCAACAAAGATTCCTTAATGCTATGGCGATTGTGCAGCGTTTCGGCAAGCCTGATTACTTCATCACCATGACATGCAATCCCTACTGGGAAGAGATAACAAGCAATCTTGAACCGGGGCAAGAACCACAAGATAGGCCAGAACTTGTTGCAAGAGTTTACAGGGCAAAGTTGCGGGATCTTAAAGATCTTCTAACCAAGAAAAAGTATTTCGGTGAGGTTGCTGCGTACGTCCATGTTACTGAGTTCCAAAAAAGGGGATTACCACATGAACATTTCCTGCTGATCATGAAGCCGGGTAGTAAGTTGACAACCCCAGATGGATATGACCGGGTTATTTCAGCAAAAATACCAGACAAAGACAAATTCCCAGAGTTGCATGACCTGGTTATAAGCCATATGCTCCATGGACCATGTGGCGTGCTAAACAAAAAATGCCCGTGCATGGTCGATGGACAGTGTCGGTTTCAGTTCCTTCGAGACTTCTGTGAGGCAATCCAGTAAGGAAATGATGCCTATCCAAACTATAGGAGAAGGGATGATGGACGACGAGTCAAAATTAGGAAGGCAGACTTAGATAACAGGTGGGTGGTACCATACAACCCTGGTTTGCTCTTTAGATACAACTGTCACATAAATGTTGAGGCATGCTCTAGCATTAAAGCAGTAAAGTATCTATTTAAGTACGTATATAAAGGCCACGACCAAGCTTCATTCTCAGTAAATGCAGACCAAAATGATACAGATGATGGATCATCAATGAGATAAAACAATATAGGAATGCACGGTACATAACTCCACCAGAAGCTGTGTATAGGATATTTGGATTCCCAATGTTTGGAGTGTATCCCTCAGTTTTGCAGCTGCAGCTACATTTGCTTGATATGCAGTCCGTGACATATAGTGATGACGACAACCTGAAAGATGTTGTGAATCGCCAAGGATCAAGCAGAACCACACTGACAGAGTACTTTAGTAAAAACCTAGAAGACAGAGCAGCTAGAAAAATTATGTATAGAGAATTTCCAGAACACTATCGGTGGTTCCCAGGGAGAAAATTGTGGCAACGAAGGAAGAAAGGATCATGGCAAATAGGACGTATAGTCTATGCTAACCCTGCCGAAGGAGAGAGATACTTCCTCAGAGTTCTTCTAAATCATGTTAGAGGTGCCACATCATTTCAGGATCTCAGAACATATGAGGGTGTAACTTACTCTACTTTTCGGGAAGCATGTGAGAAAAGAGGTCTTATCGAGACAGACAGGTTAATCAACGACTGTCTTACTGAGGCCACCACTTTCCAGATGCCATGTGCCTTGAGGAGGTTGTTTGCTACAATCCTGGTATTCTACGGGGCCACTAACATACGTGAGCTATGGGACAAGCATAAGGAAGCTCTAGGTGAAGACTTCAGCCGGGACATCAACAACAGCTCAACAGTTGAGCAAATGGTGCTGAGGGACCTGCGAGAGATGCTACACTCGATGGGTAAAGATGATAACGAAATAAAAAACTATGGTCTGCCGCCTATTCGTGATGTTGGTGATAGCTCCATTGACATTATGAGAGAAGTTAGAGAGGAACAGAATGTCCCTGTACAGCAAGAGCACTTGGACATTTTTTTATTCTCTTAACAAGGAGCAAAGAGAAGGGTTTGATGAGATCATTGAGCATGTTTTTTCCAATAAGAGCCAAGTTTTTTTTGTGGATGGTCCAGGAGGCACGGGCAAGACATTCCTCTATAAGGCACTTCTTGCTAGAGTGCGGTCCAAAGGATTAATAGCCATTGCAATAGCGACTTTAGGTATTGCAGCATCAATATTGCCCGGAGGGCGTACTGCCCACTCCAGGTTTAAAATTCCAATAAAAATTGGAGAGTCCAGCACCTGCAACTTTACAAAGCAAACCGGCACTGCAGAATTGCTTCGGAGGGCGGCCTTAATTATCTGGGATGAAGTTGCCATGACCAAACGTCAATGTGTTGAGTGTCTCGATAGGTCCCTAAAGGATGTCATGGAATGTGCTTTGCCATTCGGAGGAAAGGTCATGGTATTTGGAGGAGACTTTAGATAGGTCCTTCCTGTGGTCACACGTGGGAATAGAGCACAGATTACAGATTCAACTTTGCAAAGATCCTATTTGTGGGAAAATATAAGGAAGATAAGATTGTCCAGAAACATGAGGGCGCAATCAGACCCTTGGTTTTCCGAGTACCTGCTACGAATTGGCAATGGAACAGAGGAAACAATGGGAGATGATTATGTTAAACTGCCTGATGAAATTGTGATTGGTTATACTGACACTGAGGTTGCGGTGAACAAACTCATTCAAGACATTTTCCCGTCACTTGAAGAACATGCAACGTCAGCCACCTATATGAGCTCGCGGGCTATTCTATCAACTAAAAATGAATATGTTGATAAGCTGAATGCAATGATGATCGAGAGGTTTCCAGGTGACGAAAAGGTTTACCACAGCTTTGACACTGTTGTTGATGATTCAAGTAATCACTTCCCTATTGATTTTTTGAACTCAATAACTCCAAATGGCCTGCCACCACATGAGTTGAAGCTAAAAATCAACTGTTCTGTGATTCTTCTTCGCAATCTTGATCCGAACAACGGTCTGTGCAATGGCACAAGGCTCATGGTCAGAGCATTGCAAGACAATGCAATTGACACTGAAATCACTGGTGGGCAGCATGTAGGGAAGAGAGTTTTTATACCAAGGCTACCATTGTCTCCCTCGGATGATATTTTTCTGCCTTTCAAGTTCAAAAGAAAACAATTCCCTGTGAGGTTGAGTTTCGCCATGACAATAAATAAATCGCAAGAACAGACCATCCCAAACGTTGGAATCTATCTTCCAGAACAAGTGTTCTCACACAGACAGCTCTATGTTGCTTTGTCAAGAGGCGTGTCCAGATCATCAACAAGAATTTTGGCGAAACCGAAACAGGACTTGGATCGTACAGGGAAGAGCACAAAGAATATAGTCTACAGAGACGTCCTAAATTGGTGAGTCACGGTATGTGCTTCATACTTTTAGTTTTTTGATTCCGGGTGCTACGAATGTCTTGTATGATTTTTGATCTCCAAAATTTCAGGATCATCTAACTGAATAAACTGAATGAAATGCCGGCTCTGTCGGGGGGGCACACAAGAGACAAAGACGAAGGGCTGCATCTAGTGGCTCATGGTCCAATAATATAGTGGGTCAACTAAAAATTTTATACGGTCCTATGAAACGACAAGTTAATATAATAGTTTAAATAGCTCCAGGTGTGCTAAGATGAAGGAAAATAATTCTGTGACTGAATTATGACCTCTCAACATGAACGTTTTTGGTGTCACAATTTCACTGCATCAGTTTCAGGAACTTTGGGAATTATTTGATTGTTTTCACGTGCGTCTCCAAGATTAAATCGCACAGACAGACCTTCCGTAATTGTGCTCAAATATTATACAAAATACACTTCAGAACCAAAACCATTTTAAAATTGACAAGTATATGTGGACTAATTATCACGATAAGGCTTAATTTTAGTTATTGTTCCGAAGCATCGACTAACGAAAAAAAAGGTTCAAAATGGATAACAATAAATATCTAAAAATTTAAAAAATACATTTTTAAATAAATCTTTTGTTATTTGTGATCACGCCGCCTCACTACGTCTGCAGCCTGATGATGCATGTCATCCTGGCGTCGGCGTCTAAAAGGAGAGCGTTAGTTATCTTTACACCCAAAGATCGCGTGTGCGCCACATGCACCGCGATCAGGACTTAGTTATAAGCAGACGATCGCATGCTGGTCTCAGCCATCTCCCCCCGCGACTTCGGACCAATGCCGCCGCTCCCCCCGCGGTCTCCGCGCCTCCTGCTAAGGAAGAGAAAGGCACGTCGCCGCAGAGAGAAAGAGCCATGCGGCGCCCACACGAGTCGTCACTACGGACAAGCCACGGACATGCCCGCGCCCCCGCGATCTTCACTACCAAATTCATGTTGACGCCTGCAATTGTACAATTGGATCATCTATCCTAATCAATGGCGTGTTCAAAAGTAACGTCGACTTATGTAAATCCTATGAATAACTATACACATGTAATACGTATTGAAATTGGTTTGCACCCCATAACCGTAGCGTTAGCACGGGCATTATACTAGTTCAGAAAAAGGACAAGTGGTCAACCTCTAATATGAAGAAATATACAGATTACGAAGAGGAGATAATTAGCTGCACAATAAGGCCCCCTTTGTGTGTTGAACTCTCTACTACACCCATGAATTACCGTCTCCTATGGAAAGAGCACCGTAGGAGTTTTTGATCCTCAACTCCCTTTCCCCATCCCACTAGAACTCCCCGTCGAAACAAATATGAGTGTTTAAGTCTCCTCCTCTCTAACTCCCATTCCCACCCATCAATTCCCCCTAACCGAACGAGTCGGAGGACCGGTGGTGTCCGCTCAACAAACAGTACCGGGCGGATCTGCTCTATTCATAATGTATGCAGGAACCACGTCATTATATAATACAACTCTCTTCTATTTATTAGTTGGAGATAAGATTGAGAAATGCTCCTTTCTCTTTCCAAGTAGTTGTATATCATTGCCACTTATAACACTCAATCACCCTATTTGTGTTGATTTAGTCACAACATGGGCAACTCAGAGTCCAGCTTGTCACACCAGGCCGCAATAGTATTTAACAATATATATGCAACTTAACTAAGAAAATGGGTTCCATTTGTACGAATCGCGAACATACCACGCACGACCGGACGTAGAGCCAAAATTCAAACTTTAGTTTGGTTCGTTGGAAGGTGCGGTGGATGCAACGACTATGTTCGAGTCCTCTCCAACTCAGTTTTTGTTGCTTATTTTCAAATGTTGGAGACCACCTAGTTTCCTGATAGGGATGAAAACGAATCCAATCAGAGCGGATAATGGGTTCTCCGTATCCTTATCCTAATTTTTTAATCGGATTTAGAGCAAATCAGATATTATATAGATTCGATTCGAATACAGATTTTTACGGATGTCGAAAATAGCACGGATTCGGACCGATGCCGGAGCGGAAGCGGATTTTTTAAAATCACATAATAGTGCTTACGTGTTGTTTTTAATGATGAGAAACAATTCATTAATCAAAGTCATAAATCCGCAATACTAAAAGGTACTTAAATTTACCTGTGGGATATTACAGTATAATAATATTTGTGCTATGGGCTGGGCTAACTTAATTTTTGCCGTTTAGGCTCTTTAAAATATTCGGATATCCTATTATATGTATCTGGTAATCCGCGTTTAATTATCGAATAATCCGCATCCGTCGAATTTTACCAATATCATATCCTACTCCGCATCCACGTGTAATCGGATTCGGATTATCCGTATCCGCATCTCTCCTATAATTAGATTTACAAACAAAGTTAGGTGCACCCAATAAAGTGTACCCCGCTGAGGGAGCCAACCTTTGTGTACCCAAGAAAGTGTACACAGGGTCTTCCCTCCATCAAAATCTACGGCCACGAGTGCTGTAATCCGAAGTTTGTCAAAAACTCACACAAAACTCACCCCGCTCCCCCACGCGCCTTCCGCACGCCCTCTGCAGACAGGGATCGAATCCCACGCGCCATCGCTTTTTTTTAATCTCTACCAGCGTCTGGGCGCCGCCGCCGCTCCCGCCCATCCGCATCTGGGCGCACCACCGCCGCACGCACCCGCCCTATGACCACGCACACACGCAGCTGCCGGTGCAGCCGCCACACGCGCCCCATCGACGCCCGCGCCTGCCGCAAAATCAAAAGAGAAAAAAAAAAGCTCGTCAGGGGCGGTGGCGGCGGCGGCCCTGGCGAGCGCCCTCCTCTTCCCCCACGCGGCCCGCGGCGGCAGCCCGGCGAGCGCCCTCCTCCTCCCCGCCGCGGCCCGGCGAGCGCGGCGGTGGCCCGGCGAGCGCCCTCCTCCCCGACGCGGCGGCCCGGCGAGCGTGGCGGCGGATCCCCGGTGATTTTGTGGCGGCGACGTCCATCGTGAGGCCACGGGCGGATGTCGCCTACTGCATCCATGCGCTTGCCCGGCGACTCGCCAAAACCAGTTACTGGATTGTAAGCACTGCCGCACTACGGTTCATATTATTTGATTCGTTCTGTGCATTCGATGCTCTGATGGTTGCTTTAGCTGCTAAATTGGTGCCGATCTTGTTATGGTATTGGGCAATCGATGAATCTCAAATGCAATTTCGTTCGTTAAAAATGTAATCACGCTGTGGAATTGAATGCAGACTAAATGCTCAATTGTCAAATGCCCAAGTTTCATTGCACACTGGATAGCTCGAGCTCATATGTTTAGTTATATAATAGTATATTATTATGTTATGTGATCAGCCATGCGTTCCCTCATACCTATGGGCAGCCTCTTGCACATTTCCTCAGAAAGACGGCTGTTGTCCCTGATGCTAAGGTCATATCGGAACACTTGGCTGTCAGGTATATCTTTCATGTTCCTGTACATGAAAATCTTTTGTCTCGCAAAAATCATCGAAGACCTGAATTTAACTAATCCCTTTTGTTCCAAGCGCAGGGTTGGCATTGTCTTCTGTGGCAGGCAATCCCCAGGAGGCCACAATGTTGTTTGGGGACTCTATGAGGCTATCAAGGCCCACAACCAAAACAACAAACTCATTGGCTTTCTCGGTGAGTATTTTGATTCTTTTCAGTAATCACCTTGGAGCATCATATCATATACATTGTCTTCACCTGTAAATTCCAATTCGGTTCTGCTGATTAGCACGTGTTTCAACACATGAGTCCTACAAACAAAATTTAGTCCATCTCGACCCAACGCCAGCTTTACGGAAGCAGCAGATTTCTTGCATTGGACCGGCGGCCATTGAGGACACATCTGAACATAGTATTTTTTTTTGGGACTAGTCACTGAGCTCCTCCTCTGAGTAAGGTGCCCCCAACACTTACGTTTTTTTTATTCTGCATGCGGTCAATCAATTGCTGTCATAGGTGGTGACAATTTGTGACATTAATTATAGTTTAAGTTCTATATGGTTTATTAGATCCCCTTCAGATTCGATTTCAGATGCATGGATTCTTATGGGTGTATTCCCACTTTAGATATAACAGAATAGTAATTCGTAGTGTAGTTGCTTAAGGAGTTGAAAGTAATCCCTTGCTTTGTCCATGGGAAATCAAACGGTAGAAGGGCAATGATGGTTCTGCGGAAGAGGTAACCTAATTTTCATGACACTGAACCTGTTATCTTGCGTTGCCATTTGTACGCAACATTGAATTACTTGTGCTTTGATTCACCATCTGACAGTGACAGTATTTGTGATGTTAGGTTGATAGCACCGGCATTATACTTGCAACAATAGAAGCAGTTAGGTTGATTGCAGATCATGTGAAGCTCAATGATTGCCAACTTCATCCTGATAGTATTGAGGTATGTTGATTATCAATTGACATAATTGTCATACATATTTGATAATGTTCATTTTGTACCTTTTTCCTGCAGTTTATTTCTAAAAGAAACTGAACATGGATCAATATCCTACCATTGCTGACTGTGCACTGGGATGTTTGTCTTAGGTCTTCCTGTCTTTGAGGTTTGATGAAGATATTGGAAAAGATGAGATTGAGGAGGAAAAGATGAAACCAAAGAGGAATAAACGTTGGCATAAAAATCAGGAGGTTCCGAAGCAATTGCCAGTTAATGATAAGGAGAAAACCAGACAGGAGCAGATCTCAAAAGCTAGAGAGGAGGTAACATCAGATAAGACATTATTTATCGAAAGGCTGTGTGAGTTCGTATAATCATTTCTATTGTATTTTTTCCAGGTTGAAGCAGATCTTAGAGCAGTTTCCTTCACTCCTGATCCGAAGGAGAGAAAAAGGATACAAAAAGAAACACTTTCTGCTCTGTTTGAGACTTACTTCCGCATTCTGAAGCATAGTATGAATACTTCAAATTCAAGGTCCGTGTCTGGTTTCTTTAGCTCTATAGTAACAAAAAAATGCTTTGTGGAATTCTTTGATCTGCCTTTTGTTTTGGATTTGACATATGTTGACTTATAATAGCATGAAATTTCACTTCGTTTTGGAATGAAGTTATCATCTGACAGTCATTATATTGTTAAAAATTCAAGACCAAGGTGAATAATGTCTCCCCTGGTGACTCACATCCACTGCTCACTCCATGCTTGGAGGGCTTAGGAAATTTTTCACATTTAATTGATTTAGCGACCGACGAGGTGAAATTCCCAATGATAATGCACTGTCTGTCTCAGAATGTCTGCAATGTTGCATAGTTGCGTTTAAAGTCTGGAGGAGCAACCTGGAGGCATTGAATGTGGATCTACATGATTTCTTTGTGCAGCTTTATAACCTCATACTGGAGTATCGTCCTGACAGGTTTTGACTCTTTATTCTTGATGATAGTTACAATGAAGAACTCTCTCTGCCTTTTTTTAATCTATATGTAGTTATCATTTGTTAAACAATCTAAGATAATGCATTGTCTGTCTCAGAATGTCTGCAATGTTGCATAGTTGCGTTTAAAGTCTGGAGGAGCAACCTGGAGGCATTGAATGTGGATCTACAGGATTTCTTTGTGCAGCTTTATAACCTCATACTGGAATATCGTCCTGACAGGTTTTGACTCTTTATTCTTGATGATAGTTACAATGAAGAACTCTCTCTGCCTTTTTTTAATCTATATGTAGTTATCATTTGTTAAACAATCTAAGATAACCTGCTACCATATTATTTTTTTTAAACAATGGTACTCTTGGCAGAAGTGATAGCAGGTTTGTTCTGGATGTCTGGTTTTTGTTTGTCCCATTCTTTTTGAGCTGATGCTTGCGAAACTTCTGTAATATCCCAGATGATTGATATAGTAATAAGGATGCAATGATTATTTTACTTACTTTTGTTTCCTCGGAATTGCTGCTTCGTGGTAACCTGAAACTCATTAACAGTGCCCAGGTTATAGTAAATTTGGGCTCAACACTTCAGCTCCATAGGTTACTATCTTATTTTTTCTTTACAGAATTTGTTTTGGGTCAGGCTGGGAGCTATGGTGACTTGTGCTCTGTTACTCACAACACCTTATTCTGAGTGCTAAATTTATGCAGATGAGTGCATTGATAATCACAGGGTTCTCTTATTTTGACAAGTGAAGCCTGTTGTGCATGTGTTCCAGGTATGAGATTCTTAATGTTTTGTGTTTACTGTCTCCCCGCCGCCCGCACCATCGCCCCATGGGCCACCCCGCCACCCGCCTCATGATCCATGGCGTCACTGCCGGCTCGGGTGAGGGCGGCAGGATCTATGGCGCCTTCTCCTACTCCAACTCCCCTGCCTGCGTTCATCTCCATGGAAGTAGAAGGACCAAGGCTACAACAGGATCCTCTCCGCTTTCCATTCCTTGTGGCAGCAGGGGCAGATACCGTACGTATGCCACCTCTCCGCTTTGCTCCCTTGCTTCATTGCTCGCCTGCGGCAGGCTGATGCCTTCCACCATGCGAAGGGTCTTTTTTTCTTCTAATTCTTAAGTGAACTTATCTCTTCCATTTATCTATGTTTTATGTGCAAGGTCAACACTGAAAAGTAAGGAATCCTCGAGCATAGGAAGTACTCTCTCGTTGATGTCTGGGTCTCTGAGCAAATGAGAATTTGAGCCTGTTTTGGGTAAATATATTATATTACAATGTTGTCAGTTGTTGCAGAATGATTTATGACAAATATAATCGAAATTTGGCATCAGAATAAATGCAGATTCCAGTGAATGGTTTGCTTCCCTATTGCAAAGTTCTTGGTGCAATGAGTGCAAATTCAGAAAGGTTTACTCTCTTTTATTTGATGTGTATGAATCATAAGTCCATCACTTGGATTGTGTCCTTAGTACTGTCGGGTACCAAAGTTTGGTGTACCTAACTTCAATGCAAAAACGATCATTCCCAACGCGGCCCGGCCCAAGTAAGGCCAGTGGAAGCCCACGAAGGCCGCGCCCGAAACCCACGAAGGCCGCGTCTACGGAGGCCCACGACGTCATTGCACCAATGACAGCCAACCCTCGGGAGAGCGGCACCCTCAGCGCCAATTCTCCGATTCGCCCGAGCCTCCCCGGGAGAGCTCGGGAGAGCGGCACCCTCGGTGCCCAAATCTCCGATTCACCCGAGCTTCCCCATCCCCCTCGAGCGCAATCTCACAAAGGCATCCAAGGCACAGGTGATGTTAGCGGAGCAATCTTGGACCATAAGAGACCTCTCTGACCACTTTACAAGCACTGTCCCGTCAGGCGAGATTCTTGACGCGACTGTGCTTCGCACGCCCCTGACGGTCATACCACCTGTCAGGATTTCCCTGGCAGCGGATTTGATAGGCCCACTACGGCCGTCCTCTCCACGGTATGGTCTACGGTGCGCCGCCCCGTTTTTCGCCGGGGTCTACCAACTACGACTGCGACAATCCGAGCGCCAAACGACGGGCTACGCAAGAACGGGAAAAGCGCCTGCTGCACTGTCCACTCGAAAGGACGAGCACGCCTTCCATCCGGGCCCACCTAACCCTCGGGAAGTATTGTCCAAAGGCCGGAAATACGCCCGAGGGGAGATATCACCCTGCTCCATCCCATCACGCCTCCAGGAGTCCCGAGCCTCGGGAGACAATGCCCCGAGACGACTCGCCCTCTTGTCACATCGTGCGGAAGGACAGCCATCAGGTGTGACCCTACGGCATGCCGTAATCCGACGATTGTTGCTGCTTCGGAACTCACCAAGATCGTGCGAACCACTACGGCCATACCCCGGAGAGCGGAGAAAAGACCGTAGCTGACGATAGTCAAACGAGGAACAACAACTCCTCACTGTAACATACGTAGCATTGTAAGCGCTGTCCTTGCCTCTCCCTTGCGACTATAAAAGGGAGAGCAGAGGCCAGCTTTAGGAGGAGCCCGGAAGAAGTCCTAAGCTCTCACTCACACACACACCAACAGCAAACGACTTGCATACACTAAGACACTCACAAGAGACCTGGGAGCACTTCCCTCTCTCACCTAGCTTGTAACCCCCTACTACAAGCACCCCGGTGTAAAGCAACACAACTCTCCTCTCCACTGGACGTAGGGCTTGCTTGGCCTGAACCAGTATAATCCCTGTGTTCTCCTTTGCACACCATCCGTAACCTCAACCGCAAAACACATATTTACTAGCCAGTGTTAGCCCCGCTAAAACTAGCACCGACAAGTACTTTGCTCTATAATTCTGATTTTCGTCTGATTTTAATAGAGCAAAAGAAATCAGAAACCCTATACTATGAGATGCGTCCAGTTCCAGATGAACATGGATCTGATACTAAAATGCCACCCGAAGATTCTCCAGCAGTGGAGCTAACGCCCAGTTCCCATCGATGATAATGAATCTGATGAAGTTCGTCATGAACAGAAAACTGATAAGATAGACAACACAGTTGCTCCTGTACAGTCAACCCCAAATTTGATTAAGAAGTTAGGGAGAATGTAAAAAATGTCTTTGTATATGCAATATTGTTTTTCAATTTGTATATAGACTTAAATATACTTGTGTAAAAATTAAACTCTCCAAAACAAATTGGTTGTTTTTTATAGCATTCCCTTAAAAAAACCGTAGCGTTAGAACGAACACTATACTAGTGGATATTAAAAATACTTCTCTATATCCTTAAAATTCAGATTCAGAGCGGAGGATTATCCGTGCCACTTTCATCCCTACTTCCAGATTTGTCTCAATTTTTTATACACCACAGTTAATACGAAGAGCACCAAATATTATAGATATATAGATGCTCTTCGAAGTTAAGACATTTGTTTCTACGAATGTGGAGAGAAATGCAATGTATATTAGTATTTTAGTGCCTTAAGAGCAACTCTAATAGAGTTGGTAAAAATAGATTGTTAAACCTATGATTTAGCTAACTTTTAAAATAGAAAATCTGTTAAAAAATAGAAAACTCCAACAGTCTTTCTACTATGGCAATGCTAGATAGCTAACGACACATGCAAACTATATTTACCATGCGAGATTTTAGGAATAGTCCGCTTTCTATTTTACAAACAAGATAGTATAGATGTTGGAGTTCACTTTTTTCTTTAAAAATCTAAATATATCATACAAAATAATGATGATATGTCTCCTGAAGATGCTCTATACATGAGAGGCTACGGTTGCATTTTGTAAACAGTAGTTAGATTTAAGGTAGCTTATGCTTGTGTTACCTTTGGCCTTTTGTCGACAATCCGCAAATGAACATGCCAAATTCGACGAACTATCTTGTTAAATCTTTATTAACTAGTTGTGTATGCATAAAGTGTAACTAAATTTGACCGTAAAAACTCTAAAACAGTTGCACTTGTTCTTTTTTTTTTTGATGAATCAACAGTTGCACTTGTTGACGGTTGGGAAAAAATTCGAAGCAGACACACTACACGCTAATACAGTCCAGCAAGTAGGCCCGCAGTCCAATTCAGCCCGCGCGCCTGAGGGTGCGCGCGCTCCCGGGCTTCTGGGCCGCACCGCACGCCGGTGCCGCGCGCCGAAGCTGGCCAAGCGTCCCGCGCGCCGCATAGCATGAAAGGAAAACGCCCGCCCAGAAGGCAGAAGCCGCGGCGGCGGCGGCGGCGGCGCCGCCCAACGTCCGGTCGATCGCCCGCGGAGCTGGCATGGCAGGCTATCAGCTACAGCTAGGATTCTTCCTGCCGTCCCGCTTGCGGCGCGCGCGCAGTCGAGTTCCTGGGACGGGACGGGTCACGGGGAGCGAGCCGCGACAGGCCGCCGCCAAGCCACAACATGCGCCGGCGATCACGAGTGTCCGCTTCCCGTCCCGTCCTCGCTCGCCCATGCCGGCGTGTCCGGCGGCCGGCGCCCGTTCCCGTCGCATCCGACCACTGCTCGCTGCACTGCTCTACCCACCTTCTCATCTCACCGGCCGGTCGCCAGTGGCCGATGCGCTGAACTGCTCGTTGTCTGACTGATGACTGAACTGACTGATCGAGGACGTGACCAACGCAACGTTCTGACATCTCCGAGACCGAACCCGAGATCTCCGCCACCGCTGCTGCCTCCCAGTCTCGCCCACACCTCCGGCTGCAGAGCATGCCAGGCCAAATCGCCAATGATGAGATGAGAATGGGAGACCCGGCATGGCGCGCTCAGTGTCGTCGTGCAAGCTGCACACCAAACACGTTTGGGTTTTGGATCTTTCCGTTGGTGGCAAGGTCGCTACTTTCGCGTCGTCTCTCATCACACATATCTGTGCAGATTTGGATCTTACAGAAAGGGAGAACAAAGGCAGGCGGAAGCTGGAATCGTATCATCATCTCGTTGCTGGCTTGCAATGGCCGCGGAATCATATCATTTAGCGATCAGGTTCTAAAGAGCAGATTCACAGGGACTCAGGGAGAGAGAAAAATATTCTGGCCAGGTAAGAAAATAGAAAACTATGGTCGAGGAGCTAGACCTGACTGAGATAGTGAGATCCATCCATTCATCTCCCACGGTTAGCTGGTGACTACGTAAACAAACGGGAACTGCTGCGAGAATCACTTTGAAACAGTCAAACAGATCGCTGCTGCTTCCTCGAAAGGGACAGATCACTTCGGGTGAGCAGTTGAAAAAACTAAAATTATTCTGCAGTCTGCACCCAGCTCTCTGTTTCCTTGGACGAAACAGTGCTCCCATGTTTGAGGTTTGACTTCGATTACTGCGTTTCTTAATGGCAGCCCTGACGGCACCTGCAGCACCAGAGGTTCAGAGCACATGTCTGAAGAATAGAGGCGTTGACCCCACACCTCTTGAACTGCACCTGCCTGCATCAGCATCAGCATCAGCATCAGCACGTATTGCATTGGTCAAATCTTCAGCTATGACCAAGCCACCAAGCTGATTTCTGATTTGCTGGCACATATCAAAGATGATCGTGATCCCAGTCTGAATAGACATTGAGGTGCTGATGCTGATTCGAGTTTTATTTTTTTGGAGAGCAGGCCGTTGCCTGGATGCTGATTCGAGATTAACAAAAGCGGATTACAGTGTTCTCTACAAGTGAGCTTTCAGGATCACTGGGAACGCAGAAAGTAAACTAATCTCAGCAGTTGCGTTCCAAAAAAAAAAAAAACTAATCTCAGCAGTATTAGAGTTGGACTCCAAGTCTCCAACACCAGCTTTCATCTGTTTCATGCAATAATCTTTTGACCCTGTGGCTCCTTAATTTGCCCGCAAGAAATGGCTCAAACACATAAACTTGATGTGCCAAAGTAATATGCGCTTTGGTCAAAAGGAAAATATAAACAGAATTAGCATCCAATCTGACAGAACCATTTAAATCGGTACTGAAATCGTTTGGCGAATCGGTTGGTGCTTTGCCAATTGAGTGTCTTATCTCACGTTAGTGGGCTTTTTTTTTTCGAAGCAAGATTCGGATCACATAAGAAAAAGTACCTGAAAGATCATGAAAAACAAGCTCAAGCCCAATGCATCATGCATGCATGGAAGTAGGATGACACAATACATGAGCAATTAGTTTGTTCCTACGAACAAAGCATGAAGCACGATTAACGACCGAGTTGGGAAGACAATGAGAGTAGCATGAACACACATGACAAATCTTGTACAGTTGGTCATGGCGTTAATATTTGGAAGGAGAGAAATAGAAAGACGTTGTAGAACAAAAGTTTACAACCAGTTGAGGTTGCATTTCTATATTTCTATGTAAGGAAGAGGTTGATCAATTCAGGGTGGAGCAAGCTCAACAGTAGCCCCTTTTTTTTTTCTTTCGGTTTCTCTCTTTTTGTTCTGTTTCTTTCGGTTTCTCTCTTTTTGTCTCTTTTTGTTCTGTTTCTTTTGTCCGTAGCAGTGAACTCAATAGTAGTTTTTGTTTTTTTTAGTGGTAAGTTGTATTCCTCTCTAGTTTTTTCCTTTTCATCCTCTAATAAAAATCGATAAAAGCTTTTCACCACCTTTCGGAAAAAAAAATGTATCGCCAAGGAGAAGGCAACCACCACCAACATAGCGCATCATATTATCAAAACTTAACCTTTATTATTAATATTTCCGGTCTCGACGACGCGGGACATCAAAAACTACAAAGCAACAAGCTCAGTAGCTGTGGCTGCATCTAATGGATGCATGGACACATTATTCAGACACGAACAGAAGAAGACAACTCGAACAGAAGCTGACAACTCTGAGGGCGGCATGCATGGCCACTTAGGCCTGGGCCCTGGCGACGGCCTTGCAAACCAGCGGCGTGGCCATCTCCAACGACATGTTGAGGCGCTCCGACAGGTCGACGCGGCCGTCGGCGGCGGCGGGTGCCCACTGGAACTTGTGCAGCAGCTGGGCGACCCAGAGGTGGGTGGTGGCGAGGGCCAGCATCTTGCCGGGGCAGACGCGGCGGCCGGCGCCGAACGGCGCCAGGCGGAGGTCGCCGCCGAGGACGCTGACGTCCTCCTCCTGGAAGCGCTCCGGGCGGAACTCCTCGGGCTCGGCCCAGATGGCGGGGTCATGCGCGATGGACCACATGTTCACCATGGCGGTGGTGCCGGCGGGGACCAGGTGGCCGCCGACGTGGGTGTCGTCGATGGCGAGGCGCGCCCACGACAGCAGCGGGCCTGGTGGGTGCATCCGGAGGGTCTCTTTCACGATGGCTTGGACATACGGCAGGTTGGCCACGTCGCCGTCGGCCACGCGGCGGCCGCCGCCCACGACGGCGTCCAGCTCCGCCTGCGCCTTCGCCTGGATCTCCGGGTGAAGCGCCATCCTCGCCATGATCCACTCCATCAGGATCGCCACCGTGTCGGCGCCCCTGAAGATCATCTCCTGACCAAAACGAAAACATAAAAACGACCGTGAATTCAATGCAGACATTTCCACGAACCAAACACAAACGCTAGCTTAAGATGCAAAAGAAAACGAAAATTTAAGCATATCATACCCAGAGAACAGCGATCATGTCGGCCTCGGACAGCTTCTCCTCTCCCTCGAGGTCAAGAAGGACGTCGACGAAGTCGCCGACGTACTCGTCGTCGACAGCTCCGTTGGCGCGCCTGTCCCTGTGCTCCTGGATGATCTTGCCAACGAACACCTCGACCTTCTGGACTAACCTGTTGCACCGGCGGCGGACGCCCTGGGGGTCGAGATGCTTGATCAATGGCAGGTGGTCGGCCCAGTTGAAGGTGCCCAGGAGGTCGTAGCCCTCGGCGACCATCTCGTCCAGAAGGACGCCCTCTTTGCTGTCCATGTCGTAGCGCTTGCCGAACACGGTGGCCATGATGTGGTTGAGGGAGGCCACGTGCAGCACGCGCTTGAGGGGGACCTCGCCGTGGCGGGCCATCGCGGCGGCGACGCCGGCGACCATGGCCTCGCCGATGGAGACGCGGTGCTGCGCGGCGGCGGCGACGCGGCGCGGGCCGAAGAGGTGGTTGGCGGCGAGGCGGCGGAGCCCGCGCCAGTGAGCGTCGCCGGACGAGGCGAAGCCCATGGCGCGGTGGAACAGCAGATGGCGCGCCGCGTCCTTGACGGGGCGGTCGCCGAACGCCGGGCTCACGAGGATCTCGCGCGCCGTGTCGGGCTGGCTCGACACAACGAGGCGGGTCAGCCCCACCGAGAAGGCCATCAGTGCCTTGCCGCCGTCGATGGCGTGCGACAGCGCCACCAGGGTGCGGTGCGCCACGGGGCTGGAGAGCGCGGTGACCACGCCCGTTGGGCCGGACGGCGGGCGGCGGCAGCGGGAGAGCGCCCACGCAGGACCGCCGGGGGAGAGCCACAGGAGGACGGCGGCGAGGATGAAGACGGCCATGAGGGGCGGGAGTGGGGAGGTGGTCGGGAGGAGGAGAAGGAGGAGCGAGTCCTCTTGGCCGGAGGCCATGGTGAGCACCATGGTTGATGAGTGAATGCTGGTGATGAGGGGTTTTGATGGAGTGGAGCTGGTGTGGAATGTTGAGGGGGGAGGGGCCTTTAAATAGGGGAGAGTGCGGTAAATTTGGCAACTGGCACGCCAAATAAATTACTGCCGTTTGACGTATTTGGCTGAACTAATAACGGCATTGTATTATCATCATCAATCGATACGTGATTGAGAGCCTGCTTTGTTTGAACAGTAATGACGCATCTAATTCAGAGTGTTACCTTTGATATAAATGCCTTGATTTTTTTTATCGTCATGGAAAACATTATAAGTGGGTAATAAGATCGTCTTTTTAACAAAATACTCCTATAGAGGTGGGGGAATGATACTCCTATTGACATATTTGGCTGTACTAATAACTGCATTATATTATCATCATCAATCGATACGTGATTGAGAGCCTGCTTTGTTTGAACAGTAATGTCGCATTTAAATCAGCGTGTTACCTTTGATATAAATGCCTTGATTTTTTTTTAAAAAAAATCGTCATGGAAAACAGTATAAGTGGGTAATAAGATCGTCTTTTCAACAAAATATAGAGGTGGGGGAATAAACATCTATCTCTGTCTAATAATATTAAAAACGGAGAGTTTCTAACAAGTTTTGTAAAAACAAGTTTATAACAGCCGGTATATCTTATTAGCGGACTCCCGTACGTCCTCCATGTTGGTACTCACGATCCGTGCTCAAATGACTTAGAATGACTTGCTTTCGACAATGGTTGCAATGTGTAAACACATACATTGTTAAGACTAAGGCGAAATACAAGCGTAATATAGAAAATAATATACCCGTTGATATACAGTGATGCATGCAAGTATGTTGTACTTTGCGTACAATGTAGTTCACGCAAAATCTCCCATTATATATATGGGTGACATGTGCCCGCTATCGCGCTCGCAAACTCTAACGCGCGACTGTCGCGCTCTCGCGTGACCGCTCTGCCTCACACCCGCTCTGGCAGTCGCCGCCTCTGTCAAAGGCATTTGGTTCTGCTGCCACCTTCCTACCCCCTCCTCTGCCCTGCACATCCTCTCCCTGACTCTAGATCCCTGGTAGGCTGTCCCGACCATCGACGGTGACGACCGTCGACCATGGAGGTGACTCTAGATCGCTAGTGAGTTGTCCCGACTCCCGACGGTGGCGGACGTCGACCATGGATGTGGATGCGATAATTTTGACAGAGCAATGGTCGTGGAGCTTTGCCTGTGATCATTTGATGGAGTTGATGGATTTTTGAAGAGCAGGTCAGCGGGCGGTGCGGATGGTAGGGTGAAGTAGCGTGTTACCGGCGGCCACGGGCGGTGGTGGGAGACAGCGGTGAGCGGGTTTTCACATTAATTATGTCATTAATTTCGTGATCGCCTTGTGTTTTCTGAAAATCAACCCAAATCAAGCTAGAAGTCTATAAACTAAAAATTTAGACAAAATACCATTCCGAAACAGAACAAAAATTATTAGAATTAATTTATTAACAAATTGTGAGATATTTAGTTATAATTAAATAAAGATCTATGTGGATGGTAAATTACCATGGATTCAATAAAAAGACAGTCATTAAGTCTTGTGTGCCGTGCAAACAATGCCCTAGACTTGGTAAAAGTTTAGAATTGCTACAGTTTGCAAGAAGTCATTCCGATCTACCAAACAGTTCTGTTTCCAAAAGAACAAAACAACATCGGTGTTGCGATGCATGCCACGTGAGCTCACGGTCATGATGACTCATCGCTGTAGTATACACATCTATCCGGCTTTCGTAACAAACAGTTTAGTTTTCACAAAAAAAAAAAACAACACTGGTGTTGTGATGCATGCCAGGCGAGCTCACGGTCATGATCACTCATCGCCGTAGTGTACACATCTATCCGGCTTTCGTTTTGGTGGGTTCCACTTTACAGCGTCGCATGACATGGATTTTGTGGTTCTACTTTATAGCATCACATGACATGGGTTTTGTACATTTCACTTTTCAACATTATATGATAAATAGCCTTTGGTGGGTTCCACTTTCCATCATTACATAGGCCACACAAGCTCATGGTCATGATGACTCATTGTTGTAGTGTACACATCCATCCGTTTTTGTTTTTATTTTTGTTTTTTGTGGGTTCCACTTTTCAACCTGACATGATTTTTGTTGGGTTCCTTTCTAACGTCATGATGGGTTCCACTTTCTAGCACTGCATGGTGTTGCACTCTCTAGCATCGCATGAACATGGTCTTTGGCGAGTTGTACTTTTTGTGCTTCGTATGTCATGGTGTACTGTGTATGTATATAGGGCCAGGGTCGTGGCGAAACGCATGAGAGCCGTCTGATTGAAGGCGACCTAGGATAAGGTACTGCTCGAAGATCTCCTCACTTTGCCTGTCTGTATACTATGCAGTGTAGAGTGTACAGTTCACGGATGGTGTGGTGAATTGCTGCCAAATTTAAAGAAACTTATTATTAAAATGCTGCTACATATGTTTTTTGTTATATATGAAGAGAAATGAATGCGGAAACATGCATTAAGGTCTATGCTAGCGTCATGCTGCTGGAGACGGGAGAGAGTTTGATGATTAGAAATGGTTTTTATTTAAGAGATGATTTTTTAGAGGTTACTACATACGTGTATGGAGTAGCACGCAATGCATAGTGGAGATGGTTAGCGTAGAAACGCCAAAGCACAACAGATCTTCCAAAAACAAGAGGCAAACAACAGATGCATGCAGACAGCTCCAATAGGTAATTTTGGTTTATGCACTGGTGACTCATATTCAGCCGTTCAAATTCGTATCCTATGATCAGTTTCTTCAGATCATTTATGCATCCGTGATGAACTCATCCAGCCGTTCCAATTCTGGAGCCATCATTAGCATCTGTGACTCACACCTAGCCTCAGCCGTTCAAATTCCTATCCTATCGTCAGTTTCTTTGGAGCCTTCACGCCAAGTATCTCATAGCTATGGGGCATCGGAATGTGCGCCCTATACTAAGCTTGAGCACGAGGGGCCAAAAGCCACGGAGTGTATGTAGACAACATGCAAAGCACGGCTTTATTTTGGACTCACCAATTCTTTTTATTTATTATTGAGCATTTCCAAGATTTTCCAAAACTCATTCTCAACCTTAATTTTTTATAAGATTAAACACCACTTTCCAACAATTTCCTATACATCTCAACTCCCAATCTTTTCACACTTGGGAAAATCGACCCAACTACCTAAAAGTATACGTGTATTGGTTGGCCAATCTGGAAGTGCAACGGCATGGAGAGGAATAAGGAGAAGGACATGGTTCCATTGCAAATATAGAGAAAAAGAAATTATAAAAGTAGATGCAATTTAAGAATAGTTCTTCACGCAAAATTGTTTTTTATATTTTAGAAGCAAGATTTTAGAAACTGTTGGAGGAACCCGACAAATATGTTCCTAATATCTTATAGCCTCTTAGAAAACTCATTGATTTACCAACTGATTTAAGAACTATCTCGGAGATATTCTTACTCCTTTCATACATAAATAAATTATTTTTTTTGAGTTACATTATAAGTTAAACTTTTGCAAATATCAGTATCGATGACACAAAATATCAACATTTATAAGAAAAACATTCACATTTGTAACACAAAAAAAGTACACCCACTGGTACAGAAATGGCCTTTGTTCCCGGTTGGGAAACCCCTTTAACCCCGGTTTCCCAACCGGGAACAAGCTTCCGGGAGTAAATGTCACCCCTTTTAATCCCGAGTCCAGAACCGGGATTAAAAGTGGACCTTTAGTCCCGGTTTGAAACACAAACCGGGACTAAAATGTCTGCAGCCCAGACCACGTGTCCTCGGGTCTGTGGAACCTTTTAGTCCCGGTTTGTATCAACAACCGGGACTAAAGCCTTCCTTTTTTTGTTTTTCGTGTTTTTTCAGTTCATTATTCGTTTTGTTTTTTAATTATGGTTTCGATTTAAAATTATCTATACACACATATTACATATATATATATATACACATATATATATTTTACATATATATGTGTGTGTATCGGTTTTGACAAAGGACACAATACGACATAAGACATATATATTACAAACTATATATATATATATATGTATATATATATATATACATACATATATACTAGAGAGTTTAACACTTTTTTCACTCCAAATGTTTTCCTCTCCAAAAGTTTTCACTCCAACATATATATATGCTCTTCAGTCATCTTCATCACCACCGTTGCCCGGCTTCCAAGATTCATTAGGGTCATTGTAAAATTCTCCGGAGGAATTCAAAACTTGATCATTAAGAAACCCTGCTATGGTCTCTTGAATTGCCTTGAGCTCGTCTTTTACCAGGACCTTTTTCTTTAAATAATCAGTCTTCAAACAGAGTCAAAGGGAAATGTATTAATATATATGATTATATATACATATGTATATATACATTTGTGTGAGTTAATATGAGATCGATTTAATGTACTTTTAGCTTCTCCCGGTCAATTCTGACTGAGTACACCCTCATGAACTCGCAGACATAGTATCCACAAGTGTTATTCCCGGGTTGTTGCCGCAGAACCCACTTTACAAGACAAAAAAGATTGTCATCCGATCCGGACAATACATATATATAGATACATATATAACATGAATGGCCTCTAAGTATATATACTTACCATGTGTGGGATTATAGTCAGTGGTGCTTTGCAATGTTTGAGGTCGTATTTCTCAATGAATCTTTTCCAAACACTGCCAATCAAAATAATAATATCCAATGATCGATGTGAATATTTTCCAAACACTGCAATTGAAGAAGGTAAGGAGAAATAAATTACCTCTGAAAAATATCTATCATATCTTGGGTTTGGTCCAGGCTCTTTCTCATAGAATCTAAGATCTCCATGTGGCTTTGTTGAAGATCGATGACGATCAATATCCAATGATCGTTAAAGTTGTAGGGGAAGAGTATATGTTTCTTGCCGCGTTGCTTTGCTAAGAACTTCATGAGATTCTTCTCTGTGTCTTCTTTCCATGTTGGGTTGGGTGTAGGGTGTTTGAATACAATATGTGGATCCATGAAACCAACTTCATTAGACCCTCTCTGTTTACACATTTGCATCTCATAGCTGCATATATATATATATATAGAGAGAGAGAGTAAGGATATATATATATATAGAGAGAGAGAGAGAGAGAAAGATTTGAATTGCAGAAAGAAAGTACACTTACAGACAATAGCAGCTCATTATTGTTTTGTCGAGGGAGTCCATGTGGCATAGTTGGTGTAATTCAGCAAAATCAATAAACATAATATCATCGCCACGGAACCAATGTTGGTTTCTAATTCGGACAGAAATCCAAGACTTACCTCATGTACATGCCCCAAGGTACCACTTGTTTAGCAAGTACATTTGCGTACCTAATTGACTGAGGGTTTTTGGATTCTATAGACTCTGATCATGTTGATATTTCCTCCACTCGTCAACTACTTGCGCTTTCTCCACTTGCTCCCATCCAACCATTTGGGCAAGGTTCATACCAGTTTCCGCCATGAAAGCTTCAAACTCGTTCAAATTGACCTCACTAGGTACCTGGATGCGGTCCATAAATGAGCCATATTGATTCGGTATCTGATCACTAACAATTAGCGGAGGGATTGCTTGCTTGTCTTGTTTGCCGAGTTGCGGAACATCTTTCTCTGCCTTCTTCTGTTTGTCAATAGACTTCGTGAGAGAGCGGTCATAGTCCGATAGTGACAGGGGCTGTTTAGCTTCTCTCAACTTCTTCTCGTGCTCCATCCTTTTCTACCTTAAAGCATCGCGAGGTAGATAGTAGTACGGTTGTGCTTTCTTTTTCTTCATCTCTTCTGTCTCCTTTGGTTTTCTTGTGAAAAAATCTGCGACTTATTTTTTCACCGCAATATCTAACTCCTCTTTAGTCTTTTCACCGGGCAGTTTCTAAGGAATGGGTTGCTTTGTTTGCCTGGTGGCTTTCTTCTTTGCGGGCGGGGTTGGTTGCACCACCTGCGGTGGAGGCCTCTTAGTAGATGGGTTGGTAGGTGGGGGAGGTGTTGGAAGTCGTGACGGCGATGACGGCTTTGCTGTTGGTGGAGGTGATGGCGTCCTGCCTGGTGTAAACACATCTTCGTAGTCCTAAACCCTAGCCTTAACACTAATTAAACCGTAGCCCTAAGCCCTTACACTAAACCCTAGCCCTAGCCCTAACACTAAACTAAATTAATAATATCTAACTAACTAATTAACTAATTAAACTATCTAAACTAAACTAAATTAATGAACTAACTAAAAATAATAAAATTAATTAGTATAAGCTAATAACTAAACTAACTAGAAAAACTAAACTAAAACTAATTTACTAATTAATTACTAATATATTAACCTAAACTAAACTAAAACTAATTTACTAACTAATTAACTAATTAAACTATCTAAACTAAACTAAATTAATGAACTAACTAAAAATAATACAATTAATTAGTATAAGCTAATAGCTAAACTAATTAGAAAAACTAAACTAAAACTAATTTACTAACTAATTAAACTATCTAAACTAAACTAAATTAATTAACTAACTAAAAATAAAACAAACTAACTAAATGAAAAAAAAGGTAGCGTATATACCTCGGCGATGTAGGGCGCAGCGGTGAGCAGAGGAGAGAGGGCCGGCGGCGGATCGCGTGGGTGCCGGCGTCGAGGCCCGCAGAGGGGCAGTCCGCGGCGGCGGCCGGCAACACGGAGGCTGCGTACGGCGGTCGAGGAGGCGGGTGTCGGGCGCGCGGCGTTGGCGGGCCGGGCGTCGAGATCCCGCGCGAGGCGGTGGCGGGCCGGGCGTCGAGATCCCGCGCGAGGCGGTGGCGAGCTCGAGCAGGTCAGGGCGGCGCGCGGGCGGGGGGGCGTCGCGCCGGCGGGCCACTGGCGGCCGGCGTCGGTTGCAGTGGTCCAAGAGGTGGCGGCGGCGTCGAGGGCGAACGGCGGACAGGGCGTCTGAATCGAAGAAGATGGACCGAGGTTGAAGGTGAGAGTATATATAGGTGGGGACTTTTAGTCTCGGGTCTCATCCAAAACCGGGACTAAAAGCTTTTGTTCCCGGTTCCAACCAGGAACCGGGACTAAAGCTTAGACTTTTAGTCCCGGTTCTTGATAGGAACCGGGACTAAAAGTGTGTTTTTGGCGGGCCTGTAAATTTCGGCCCACCTTTAGTCCCGGTTGCAGCCTACAACCGGGACTAAAAGTGAAATTTCTGTTCACCTCCCGCCAACTGGATCATTTCTTTTTGTCTTACTTTATAATACTTATAAACCTTACTAATTCAATAGTAAATAGAAATATTGACAAATTTTTTTTAAAAAAAGGTTCCTGCTTTATTTTACTGCATACTACATAGAAGAAAAATCTTTTACCTGTATTTTTTGATTTCTTTACAAATATTAATAGTAATATACGATAATAATCAGTAATTCATTAATGCAAAAATGTAGTGCTCAACAAATATAAATAAAATAGTTGGTATTTGATAGAAAAGTTGTTTTCAATTTATTTCAACGTAAATTCATGGATCTAATGTCTCACAATTATTACATAATAGCTAAATTCGCTCTTAGCAATCACAGTAGTGAACTTTTTTCAAATATATGTCTCTTGATTATAATCGACGTAGCCATGGGGTGTCTTCATTGTTCAATAGGATGCTTGGGTCTTTGTTGACCATGAAGGGTGGGATTAGATCATCCTTCTCATAATCTTCTGATGTGTCTGTCTTATCTTCAATTCCCACAATGTTTCTTTTTCCTGAAAGAACTATATGACGCTTTCGCTCATTGCTAAATGGGTTCTTATTGTTTTTCCCTCTTTTCGGTTTCGAAGACATGTTATTGACATAGAATACCTAGTTGACATCCTTGGCAAGCACAAATGGTTCGTCTTTGAACCCACTGTTATTGAGGTCCACTATTGTCATTCCATACTGGTTGTCCACTGTTACCCCGCCTCCGGACACTTTTACCCACTGGCACTTGAAAAAAGGAACTTTAAAAGTAGGTCCATAGTCTAGTTCCCGTATCTCCTCTATGCGGCCATAGTATGTTTGCTTAGTCCCGTTCAGGTCTGTGGCATCTATGCGGATACCACTGTTTTGGTTGGTGCTCCTTTTATCTTGGGCTACTGTGTAGAATGTATTTCCATTTATCTCATACCCTTTATATGTGAGGATATGCCATGATGGTTGCCTAGCCAATAAACACAGTTGCTCCGGAATACTCTCATCACCCTGACATTCTTTTTATAACTAACCACTAAAAGATTCCATGTGATGGCGCGAAATCCAAGCTTCAGACTTGCCTGGAAACTGTGATAGTAGGAATTCCTTGTGTCTGTCCATATATGGCTCCACCAAGGTGGAGTTTTGCAGAACTGTGTAGTGTGCTTTATTGAAATAATCGTCACCCTGACCGATATATGTTTTCTTCCCTAGTGTCCCCTTTCCACTTAGCCTCCCCTCATGTCGTGATTCTGGAACACCAATTGGGTCTAGATCAGGAATAAAGTCAACACAGAACTCAATGACCTCCTCGGTTCCGTAGCCCTTCGCGATGCTTCCTTCTGGTTCTTTCATCCTCAACATTACCAGAGTCATCTCACCCGATCTTATACCGTGATGCATGGCATACCGGGCTAGAATCCAACTCCTCGTACTCCTCGCCATGGTAGAGGATGCAATCATTAGGACATGCATGTATCTTTGTGATTTCCAATCCCAGAGGGCAGACAACCTGTTTGGCTTCATAGGTAGTGGCTGGTAATTCGTTATCCTTTGGAAGCATCTTCTTTATTTTTGTAAGCAACTCCCCAAATTCCTTGTCGGATACACCATTCTTTGCCTTCCATTGCAACAACTCTAGTGTGCTACCCAATTTTTTCTGTCCTGCATCACAAGTTGGGTATAGCAACTTCTTGTGATCCTCTAGCATACGCTCGAACTTGATCTTCTCCTTTTCACTTTCGCATTCTCTCTTTGCATCGCAAATAGCCTGAGCAAGATCATCAACGGGATCATCTTGTGCTGGTACCTCTTCTTCAGCTTCCTCCATTGGAATATCATTGTTTAATATACCATAGTCACCAATAGTGTCACCATCGTCCCATTGTTCTTCTTCGTCTTCTTCCATTATAACGCCTCTTTCTCCGTGTTTGGTCCAGCAGATGTAGTTTGGTATGAAACCCGACTTGAACAAGTGAGAATGAAGAATCCTTGAGCAAGAATATTCCTTCAAATTCTTACATACAGCACATGGGCAGCACATGAATCCATCCCGCTTGTTTGACTCGGCCACATTTAAGAAAATATGCACGCCCTCAATGAAATTTTTGGAGCGACGATCAGTGTTGTACATCCAATGCCGACTTATCTACATTACAAGACAAACGAACATATATCACAATACTGGACATTAATTAATTTATGGAAGCCTCGCTGCAATGTAGACAGTCACAACTAGCACTAAATTAATTAAACCTAAAATACATTTCAACAGCCTAAACATATCACGACCGATCTCAACTAAAACAGACAAATCATTCGTCTGTTCAACATCAGTGGTCTTCGTTCGCGGGCTCAGTGCCTCATCAGCTAGCTCATCACTCACCGCAGCCGCCTCTGCAAGAGTTCTAAACACGTGTTTGGCATACTCTTCTTCCCAGTACCACCCTGGACATCCACTGCCATCCCACTGAAATTAAGACAAAAATACATAAGTTTAGTAAAAAAATACATAATTTATTATATATAATCATCAAGTGCGATGGAGTAACTCACATTACGATCCGGACACTTATAGAATATGCGCCCCTTGTTGGGACCCTCCTTCTTCACTCGAAACTCAAGCACATTCTTTTTCTTGCACTCGCCGCACTCAATGAGAGGAGGTTGGTCTCAGCCTCTTTTGAACCCGATGATAGGCCGACGACCCGGAAGCATTCGTCATCTACTCTTTACTCTCTAGACTCAAATTTGTAAAGCACTGAAATTCCTAATAATGTATTTTAACAAGTGAAACAAAAAATAAAACTGCTAAAATTTAAATCACAAATATATACATACAACATTTGAGTAACAAATGTGAGCTATGCATACTATAAATCTTCCTTCAACCAAATATACAAACTATCAAGTGATTTTTAAGCTTGAAATATAAATTATTAGAGAAATATCAAGTGATTTTGACCTTAAAATATAAATTATTGGAGAAATAACCATAGAAATATCCTAGTGATTAAACAAGAGAGAATAAAGATAGTAACCTTTGCAACCGTAGAATTGAAGAAGTTGGAAGAGTAACCTAGCCAAGCTCCACACTTGAGCTGAGAAGAAGCAAGAACATGCACGAGCAGAGGCAAGAACAAGCATGAATGGCTCGGGGCCTCGGGCTCGGGGGAAAAAAAGGTTTAAATTGGAAGGGAGGAACATTAGTCCCGGTTTAGGCTACAAACCCGGGCTAAAAGTTAAGGTTTAGTCCCGGTTCTGCCCATAAACCGTGGTTAAACTTTTAGTCCCGGTTGATTATCAAAACCGGGACTAAAGATAGACTTTTAGTCCCGGTTTTGATCACCAACCGGGACTAAAAGCTCCCTAGCCGTTGCGAGCCGTTGGGAAGGAGGATTTAGTACCGGCTGCTATATCTAGCCGGGATTAAAGGTTTCTTTCTTCCCGGGCGCAAAAAATTCCGGTACTAAAGCCAAAATCGGTAGTGGATCAAAAGTCTGCTCTCTACTAGTGACCATAAAAGCTTCTATAAATTTGGATTTACAACATTAACTTAGACAATTTTAGAAATTAATTTATTTGGAGATGGTGGTAGTATTATATAAAAGAAGAGGACCGTCCTACCATTATAGTGTAGTGAGTAGATGCTCAAGTGGAATTAATACCTACAAACAGAACTTTTTCAACTGGGTTCAAGCCCTCGTGATGCGCCCATCTATACCAATGCGTCTTTATTTGGTGATTTTCTTAATATCAAGACATGTCGGTCCAATCTTAGTTTTTTCGGAGGTACTCATATAGATAGAATGTGTGTGTACATGTCTTCATATCTACTACTAATAAAACTAAAAAGTGAAAAAAAGTTTCGTGCGACATTTGTTTGGGTCTCTCCTCCACCGCTGCATGCGAACCATGCCAAAAATCGCGGCACCCTGCCTCCACCTGCGACATAAAAAAGGAAACAAACAATCAACGCAATGACGGAAGGAAAGAAAACTAATTGGCCAGACTTGTGGCAATCACCAGCGAACAAAAAGGAAACACAAGTAATTGGCCAATCAACAATGTGCCAATCGATTCAAAACAAAAGAGGAAACGCATGACAACATGCCTGCACACGCCTTCAGAAGTTGCGACCATGCCCACGCCCTAGCGAAGTCGACCATCAGCCTCACGAATTTGTGATCCAAACAGCTTCCTTTGCCGCACCGTGCCGAAGCTACTGATCGGAGCCCCACCGCCACGGCAATCCGGAGGCCGAGGCCAAGGAAGCGCCCGAGGCCACGGCTTGTCTATCCGGACTTCGTCGTACCCCTCCTCCCCTATCGCCGAGGCAAGGCATCGGACGCGGAAGCAGGCAGCGGGGGCAGCGGCGCCGAATCCAGTCGTGGAAGCGCCCGAGGCCGCGGCTTGTCGTTCCGGACTTCGTCGTACTCCGCCTCCCCAGTCCCCGAGGCATCGGACGTGGAAGCAGGCAGCGGCGGCGAAGCCGGTTGTTGCCGTGGGGCTCCGAAACGGCAGCGACCGAAGAAGGGAGCCAAGCGTCGTCGTCGGCGATTCCGACCACCGTCTTCTAGCAACATCGCCGCGCCGCCCCTGCAAGGCGACGACGTGTCGCCACCGGCAGATCAATCGAGGGGAGTACCAACTGCAGCCTCGAGAGGGCGGCGCCGACGTCGCTGGTGAGCACCGCAAGAGGTTCCTCCACACGTGTACGACCGCCTCCACTACTATATCATAATTTATTGATTGACTTGATTATTGATTTGACTAGAAATATACATATTATAGAAAGAGGGCTATGTATAGGAAGAAGAGAAGAAATTATTGATTTCATGAAAACCATAATATATTAATATGTGGTTTATAATGATTAAAAACATAAAAATATATGGTTTATTGATTACAGTCGTAAGCTTGAGAAGGAGGCTGAGAGGCAGAAAGAGGAGGTGAGGAATAAGAGGGCTAAGTCCAGGCAAAAGATAATAAATTATTGATTTCAGGATCAACTGACACCCCTCCCCCCCAACGTGAGCATTTCTCCTTTTCCAGTAATAGCAATTTTTAGTCAGACAACTCAGCGACCGTTTTCTTTCTTTCGATGCCTGATTAAACTGCACACTTGTTCATATCAAAAGGTAGATCAGACTTCGGTGGTTTCAGTTCACCTCTGATGGAGTTATTTCAGTTCATCCACTAGACCCCCCCATCAAAGATAACCTGTACTCCGAGCCCTGTAGAGTCTCTGAATACACAAATCTTTTGCTGCTTTTGCACCTTGAATGCAAGCAATCAGTTCTGTTTGCCAGGCCTCAACTGTGTGCTACAATTTTCCTGCTCCAGCCGACAGAACATCACCATCATCATCTCGAAATATGATTAAGAATATGATTTAGCACAAGATGGTCATGCATGGTGCAAGCAAGGAGCTTATTTGGCCCTTGTCAGATGGGACTTTTGTCGTCTGAATGTTTGAAAGAAACCCAACTGATCTGGCTCCATTGCTCCTTACTGTTGATATGAGAAACCATCATACCTACTGTAGGTTTTTCCAAGCTTTTACTGGATAGCTTTAACTCAAACATTGTATGGGGAAATAACACCAACTGAGGACAAATACCTACAGCTCACGTTCTGATCGATGGCTGAATTATGGACTTGGTTCATGATGGACCACACACACCACCAATGCACCAGTCCATGGTCCATAGGCATAGTCCGCACCGAAAAAAACCACTGGTTGTTCAAAAAAATCATTCACATTAGATTTCAGGATATATGTTGTGAAGGACAATGCAAATCCAAATGCCTTGACCTCTCATTCTGAGTTCTCTGTTCGACTTTATGCTTATGAATGTTTAGTTTAGATTTCAGATTCTGCCATAATCGTATTAGACCTCCATTGCCTGTACAATCTCATCTTATGTGTGCCATACAGCTTGTCTTATCTAGGGAGAATAATTTATTAGTTTTTCTAGCTTTATTTAGTTCTGCGGGTCAACATGGCTTCCTTCTAAAATGCTTATTTTTGGATTCCATCCTTTGTGTGCATGGCAAATCTGATTTGTTTGAATGCAAAAAATTCAGAGCATAGTGCTTGTCCTCGACTTGCCGCTGGTTCCACCACCTCATAGTGACGACTCCATCTGGTGCTACGACTTCTTTCGTGACTTGAGCTCTCCCATCGTGATCACCGGCCGCCCATCCCAGGTGGTGCTGATTGGCATACTGTTTAAGAACCGACAATTGAATTTTGTTTTCCATTCCGTCTATTGATCATGCTCCAGCAATTGGATTGGGAACTATAAAGGATTCAGTAATATGTGAATTGTGTTCACCCTGTTCTGTTCCTCCTACTGCCTGCTCGGTCATCTCCTTTGATCGTGACGTCAGCATCAATGATGATGCTCTCACATGGGGCTCGCTGAATTACATAATTAAGCATGCATCACAAAATGCTAATGCAGTGTTGACGTCCATTCAGTTTTAGATTTGGATTACTTGGATGCATCTACAAAGTTTTAAAAAAGATTCATGGTTTATTTTTGTTTTTTGGTGCAATATTAGAGTTTTGCGGGAAACCTGAATTAGCATAGTATTTCCCTTCCTAATGTACAAACCGAGCAGTAGATTAGTTCCTATATGTCCACTACGTTCTTTACATTGATTGGCAGAAAACCAACATCCAAAATACACAGATAATTAATGTGTATTGAACCATCATTATAAATCAACTTCCACTTTCTCAAATATATTTCATACACATGGTTTCAAAAAATATTGGACGCATATACATAAGTTACATAAGTGTGGCAGGCAGTGTTGATGGACACGCGAAGGCCAACCGATGATCGCATACCTTTAGGGGACCTTACAAGTACAACAAATGCTGGTAAATAAACTTTTGTAATACCCTACATATTCTATGTTCATTTGTTTTCAACTCCTCACCAAAATTTATACCAAACTTTATTGAAGGGAATCATATCCAGTAGGTGGAACAAAAAAGGCAGAGGGAGAGAGAATGGTGTGAAACAATGTCTGATGAAAGGAAGAGTGAAACCATCGAGAAACGTCGCCAGAGATGTAAGATTGATAACCAAGGTCACGTTGACCTTGAAAACCATATGGCAGCCCATTCAACAGGTATGGTGGTGTTGCTGAGTGTCAATTTAATTGTTATACATATTATAATTAATAACAATTCATACTATGTTTCAATTTGCAGATGCGAATATAATAAATGAAACGGACGAAAATAATGATTGGCTCCATAGGCAATCAACCTATAGTAATGGATTGGAACAATTATCAGGTTACTAATTACGCTAATAAAATATTTATTTATGTCGCAACTACAATTATCATGGTGACATTGTTTGCTTATTGTATGGTTATATTTGTAAGACGGTCCGCCACCTTTAAGCTGCATTGGTAGCACCAGGTGACGTGGATGCCAAGGACACTAAGGAAGATATCAACCGCCTTGTCAAATGTCCAAAGGAGCGTAAGCGTGATCGTGACAGAGCAAGAAAATCTGCAATGTCTCCAGGACAAAGGGCGCTACTTAATAAGAGACGGCGTGAATTGTATGCAACAAAAAAGTCTGCAAAGATGCTACAAATGACCCAAAATGAAACGGTCCAGTCAACTGGTACAATAATAATATTGATTTATTTATACCCAAATATTGTTGTGTCATAGGATACTTATTATATCAATAAATTGTTAGATGGTCCTATCACTTTAAGCATTGGAGTTCCTGTTGATACTAACGACGGTTTAACTGAGATGGATATCAATGCTGTTCATGAAACGGGTATACCTTTATAGAATTTTCGTATTTTTTATAATTACGAAATAAGTTTCAGTCTTCAATATGCTGACATTGTTGTGTCCCTTGTTGATTACATGTTGAGGCCTTACTTCATATTTTATAATAATATAGGTGTTGTAAATACATCCAGTTCCATCGAACATATCGTCAAATATCCAAAAGAGCGTAAGCGTGAGCTAGATAGAGCACGAAGAGCTGCAATGTCTCCTGAACAGAAGGCACTAATAAATAAGAGACGACGTGACTTGTATGCGGCAGAAAATGTAGCCAAAAAGGCTGTGAGAAGATTGGAAATGACTCCACAAGAGAAGACTGTGAAACTAAAAGAGTGCAAGAGAAATTACAATAGAAAGATGAGAGAACACCGAGCGAATAATTTACATACGGACTCAATAGCCATGGAGAGCCCTCACTTTAACCCTCAACTTATTTTTCCTTCTTCACCTCAAACTCCTGAAGCGCCTTCACATAATATGGAAATACCTGAATTTAGTGGCACACCTGTTGGCGTCGTGCCGACTGTAGTTCAAAATCCAGAGGTCCAGACCCCTGAATTGGATGTGGTACAGACCATACATAGGAATCGAGTGACCAATGGAGAAAGAAATTCCTTGCTGTCTCATCGCAATCGGGCTTTTGAAGCAAACATTGGAAGAAGGGCTAGAAAGAATGCAGATGGAAAGTGCAATGATGCGAATGACCCGACTCAACCGAGTGCGTTTTGCAACGGTAACCAGCCTTGATCACTGTATATTGTTAGCATTTTTACCTTCACTCTTCTATTCCAATTCCCAAAACTCATAGCACTTCTTACTGCAGATGGTATCACCCTAGGAAACTACTCTTCCACCACCTACTAATTGCATAGGTACACTGACAAAGCCATCTATAGTTGACTGTATATCTTCAAAGCCTCCAAACGGTGCACAAGATCGTACACAAGACTCTTGGGTTGAGGATGGTATTTTCTTTATTAAAATCAGCGTTTATTTGTTTTGTAAGCCATTATGTTTTTCTTGTCATATATGTGCCCGTGTTGCACAGATGGTGATGAAAACGTCATATTTGAAGAGGACGAGGAAGATGATGAGGCGTACTTTTTCGCCGGACAAGGTACACCGTGTAGAATTTAGAACATTCTTTTCACATAATTTCTTACAATGCTAAAACATCAACATTTTATCAACAGAAGATGAGGAAGGAACTGACGTTGATAATGATGCCAACACGGGTGACCAAGAGAACAATGAGCTTGATGTCCCAGATCCATACGACGGGGTTTATGCTAATGTTCCATCAGAGACGCACATGCTATCATCAGTGCCAGACTGTGAGCACTGCAACGCAAAGAAATTCCAGGATGAACCGCCCGGGTTCTGTTGTCGTGCAGGAAAGATTCATCTTTCAACTCCAGAGACACCACCAGAACTCATGAGGTTGTGGTCAAGCTCGAACGTTGATGCTAGGCACTTTCGTGCAAACATCAGATATTTTAATGGTCACTTCTCTATACTGCCACCTAGATCGTATGACTACAAACATGAGAAAGTCTGGTGTGTACACGTTCCGTGCCCATGGCCAGATTTATCATAACATACGATCATTTGGTAAAGAGGATGGTGTCGAAAAGAGACACCTCGAGCTTTATTTTTACGACGATGATCCATCCCTCGAGCATCGCATGAGCAAGTGCCGTGAGCAATGCGCTCAAAAAGGTAGGGAAGTTATAGAGCAGTTGGTTAGGATCTTTGATGGGAATCCCTACTCCCAGCAATTAAGGAGTATGGGACATGTGGAAAACCTCGAGGATTACCATATTGAGTTGAACCTTGACCAGCGGCTCGACCAGAGAACATATAATGTGCCATTGACATCAGAGGTGGCCGCCGTCTGGGTTGAGGGGAGTGAGCGTCTAGGCCAATTCGATCATAGTGTTCTCCTGCAAGGGAAGGATTGATCTATACACGGCATTCGCTCATATAATGCATGCTACGACCCACTATCATACCCAATATTCGCTCCAAGGGGTGAGCTCGGGTGGCACAATAGCATTCCAAAAGTGGGTGTGACAGACGCTCAAGTTGAGCAAGCTCGAGCAATCCGCAAAAGACGTGCTGAGAATGGTGGTGATGATGATGGAGGTAACTTGATCTCTTCTTGGCAATGTCACATAAACTCTTCCATGTATTCATGATACTAATTCAAATAATGTCTCCTTGTAGAACCCGTTGGGAATATTTGTGTCTCCGTGCGCGACTACTACTGCTACAAGTTCCAGATACGGCCAGGGGTATTTAATCCAATACTCTTTGGCAAACGTCTCTTTCAGCAGTTTGCCAGTCGACACCTACATCAAGATTGAGAGCAACCGGTTAGACTACCAGAGGAACAATCAGGATATTTTGAGAGCGGACCTATACAAAGGCCTGGTTGACAGCATGCATTCGGGTGAAGGATCTGCTAACAATGTCGGAAAGCGCACTGTGCTGTCTTCGTCGTTCATCGGAGGACCTCGTAATATGAGGCGACGGTACATGGATGCAATGGCTCTGGTTCGGAAGTATGGTAAACCTGATATCTTCCTCACAATGACATGCAATCCTAACTGGGATGAGATCAAGAGTGAACTTTATCCAGGCCAGACACCGCAGGATCGTCCAGATCTCGTGACACGAGTCTTCAGAGCAAAGTTAGAGGCAATGAGGAAAATGTTGATGGAGAAAGACATACTTGGGAAGGTGAAGGCCTATGTATACATAATGGAGTTCCAGAAGAGGGGTTTGCTGCATGCACACTTTCTTTTAATAATGGAACGTAAATACAAGCTCACATGTCCTGAGCAATATGACATGATTATCACGGCAGAGCTACCAAACAAGAAAAAGTACCCTGAGCTCTACAAGATGGTCACTGAAGCATATGATGCATGGTCCATGCGGGACACTTAATCCATATTGTCCAGTGCACGGTGGGCCACGTGATTCATGCAAGAACCGTTACCCGCGCCCATTCTGTGAGTCAACGTCACAAGGAAGTGATTCTTACCTCATATATCGACGACGCAATGATGGCCGTACAGAAAAAATTCGGGGCCATTATCTGGACAATCAATGGGTCAGTCCCTTACAACCCATGCCTACTACGTACCGTTCAACTGCCATATAAATGTTGAGGCCTATGGGAGCATTAAGTCAGTAAAATATCTGTTCAAGTACATATACAAGGGACATGATCGGGCGTCAGTGGTGATGAGGGAGGCTGACAAAGTAGACTGAGAAAGGGGACATTGATGAGATCAAGCAATATAGAGAGGCACGGTGGGTGACACCTCCAGAAGCATTGTGGAGGATATATGGCTTTGACTTAAGCAAGAACTATCCACCAGTGCAGCAACTGTAGCTTCATCTACCTGACATGCACATGGTATCATTTCATAAAAAGGACGAGATCAAATAGATCCTTACGAAGCCACGTGTAGAAGAATCTATGCTCAGAGCATACTTCGATGCAAATAAGCAGCATGAGGAAGCCTGCCAAATCTTGTATCGAAACTTCCCAGAGCATTTCACCTGGCAGTCTGATGGTAAATTCTGGCAGAAAAGGAAAAACTCCGTTTTCCAAGTTGGCAGAGTCATCTCGGCTCATCCTGCCGAGGAGAACGATACTTTCTTCATGTTCTCTTAAACAATGTTTCTGGTGCTACATCATTCAAACACCTGAGGACTGTTGATGGCGTGCTCCTACCTACTTTTCCATGAAGCTGCTGAAAGGAGGGGTCTAATCGAAGAGGACAATACCCTGGATGAAGGTCTAACTGAAGCTACTTTCTTCCAGATGCCTTCTTCTCTACTGAAGGCTATTTGCAACTATATTAGGTTTTTGTTGGTATAAATTAATTGCACTCTACTTAAATAATATTGTATTCAGATTATCCGCAAGCGCACATGATAATATACCGTCGTCACATTTCACCCGGAGGTTTTAACTATCGAATCCACAAGGAACAGTAGGTGACAATGACCAAGCCGATGAACTTAACCGTACAATTAGGCTAGATAATATCAAGAAAGAGGAAATAGCTAATGATTATCTAGTTCCAACAACTGGTAAACTTTGAATAATATCATTCTAACTGGGTAGTGACATGAATAAGAGGCGAAATCAGAGTTCCCTCCTACCAGACACTTATACACCTATCGATCCTATCAACGGGAAGTGGATGACAGAGGACTCAACGCAGCTATCACCTACGCGATCTACCACTATCCGGCCAATCAGGGACATTCACAAGTAAACCCAGCATAGGCACCACGCCTACACTACGAAATACTACTTCAATCAAGTAATGACCAAGATCAAAGCACTCAATATGAGTTGCATACTTAAGAATGAATAAGAACAAATGCTTACTTGAATTAGAAGTTGAATACAAAAGTACCCCAGAACGCAGCTCCGGGCGAGGAAGCTGAATCCAGAAGAATACAGCCACAAAGAAGCACCGACAGGCCGGAACTCCTCCAGAATATCTACTCTCCTACTCTATGTCTCTAATCTCTAAACAAGACTAGATCTAGATGAACTAGTCTCTCCTAACTGCTACAACTAGATGAACTAGAACTAGATGAACTAGAACTAGATCAACTAGAGGGACCCTAACCCTAATTTATGTAGAGAATATGAAGCACCGGGGTGTAGAATGCCTTCTGGAGGGGGCCTGGGGCGTCCTTATATAGGCCGAGGTGGAGTAGGAGGCAAGGAACCACCACGTCATCGATCCGCGTCTCATGTTATATGCACCGTCGGATCAAACTGACCTTAGATCAACGTAGGGATGCGTTACTTGAGTGCCAAGGAAGCATGGGAGGAAGATTCCAGAAGCCGAGGGACCAAAACCCTAATAGTGGGGCCTGGCCGGCCCCACCCTGGCGCCGATCGGTGCCCAAAGTCAGGGGTCTCGAGCCCAATTTCGTCGTGTTGTCTTCTTGGGCCTCCTGCAGTCTAATGGTGCATATGTTGCCGCAGATTTTGATTCCGAACTCCGAATATAGTAAATGATAGTTCCGTTTCGATCGTCTCGACGAGCCCGTCGTAATGGTGCAGTCCAATTGCTTATTTGAGATACTTTATTGATGGAAAATTGCGTATTCCTACAATACAAGTGAGAACACCAAAACTCGTGGAACTCGTTAGAATCAAAACCTATAACTATGATTTGTGATTCATTTTGTGTCAAATCATGCTACAGTTGACGGTTATTTTTGGTACTTAACGACCAGTCAACAATACCCCCAAGCTTACCCTTTGCCAGTCCCTTGGTAAATAAACTAAGCCTAATTGCTAATAAACTTGGATCAGGAGTTGCTACAATGCTTCATGCCTTCCAAGTACACATGCTTTCAAATAGAAATTCTCCTCCTGATTAGACAAAACTGCTCTAACTTTCAAACTTAACCATTATACCTTTAACTATGGAGGTTCTCAGCTTTTGCATAAGTCTTGAGCAATCAAAAAATAGAACAATCAAGTCAAGCACTGTGTCTCAAATTCTTCACAGTACCAATATTTCCGGAGTTTTACAAGTTTTCGAAATAAAACTCAGAGCTTAATTGTATGACACCCTCAAGTCTCTTAATATATGTGGTATTTATGGATCTCACTGAGGCATTATTGATGTTATGCCTTCCTACAACTAAGGATTATAGTGGAGCTTATAGGAGTGGCAATAACAAAGATGAGCATACTTGCAATTCATATATTGTAAAGTCAAACAATGGATCCACATAGAGTCAAGTCATACAATCAATCCAAGATGTGCATGTGTATGGAATATGGTGGATAGGTGTATGTAAGGTGGCTAATCCTAATTCTACTTTTGCTCTTTCAAAATAGATCTCTCTCTTGGAACTTAGAACTTTCGCGGAAAAACATGGGCTATCTTTATTTTCTTTTTCTTCTTTTCTTTCTCTCTCTCTTTTTTTCTCTTTCTTTTTTTTTCATAGGGAGGCGGGCATCTAAGTACCCATTGTTTTAATTGTTGGGACACTTGTCCATCTTTTACTCCCTTTTCTCTCTTTTTTTCAATACTTTTGCATAGCTACATGCATCCTTTGAATATAAATAATTGAGAGATAATGATAAGAACTTAGAGCAATTAAATAGGGGCTATCCTATAGGGTATATTTTTGGTGTTTACTCCCAGTGTAGGAGAAAAATATTTTTAAGGTGGATCTGGTTGGAAGTGGAAAATGATTGCGCTTACTCCCAGAGTAGGAGTAATGCATATGTAGGTGGAAGTGTGTAAGTGATCTTGATTTTAGAAGCATGACAAGACTCTCATAAGGTATACAACAAAGGTTGACTAAACTTCAATGCAAAGCAAGCAGCATAAATGTGCAAAGGTTTTCCTATCTTAAATGTATCATGTCACAGAACCAACCAATTTATACTGAGCACAAGTACGACGATCGCCAATTTAGTAGCAATCAAGTCACACTTGAGCCAATATAAACCCGGTAGTCCGGATATCTCGAAGGATTTCAAACTTTTACACAGCACTTACCCTAAGGATCTTACAAATTTAGCAACAACCCATCACATGATACATAAGTTCACAACCGAATTAAAACATCAGAGTACAACATAGTCTTTTACATAAATGTAACGGTAGAGGAAATCAACATAGTTTTGAAACACGTAGTTCAGCATACGAGTACCACCAGCTGACCGTGTCACAGCATCTTACAAAAGCTAAAGATGGATAACGACCTTGCCCCAGGTCTAATCTTCTTCGCCCGCAGGGGTGAAGCAGTTCTTGTAATAAGCATAGTAGACTACTTCTCTGCAACAATGGAAATAAAACCCTGAGTACTCAATTGTACTCAGCTAGACTTACCCGACAGGAAGTAAATAAAAAGACTCTCAAGGATATGCAGGCTTATTTTTGGTGGAGCTCAGAGGATAGCAACATTTTGCATAAAAAGCATTACTACAGTAGTTCCTCAACTTATAAATTTTAGGTATGGTTTAGCTTCAATTTCAGTTAAGCTATTAAGCTAAGGTTTGCAGCTATACTAAACAATCACTTGATATTATAGCAAACAATACAACCATATGATTTCCGATATCCACAGATATCAACCTCATCTCACCATAATCAATATGTTCAAATTGTTAACCTCTACCTCACCAGAAGATCAGTTCAGTTTCTCACTAACCAGGAGAGATGGCGATTCGAATCGATTGTACCAGCTGGCAAACATGCCAATCACAAACCCTGTCAGCCTGATCAGTGGCTTCTTGGGTCACTGTTAGATCTTTCTGAGTCATATTATATCGCGAGCTTGGCGGGGGCCATATTCTCGGAGACAAACCCACTCACAGGAAGTGCAGGTCCCTGACCTGACTATGGCAAAATGGTGTCTTCGCACATCCTTCCTACCTCCAGAATATGTCTATCCATGTCACACTAATTTTCGGCTCAGAAGGAACTACTCGGCTTCGCGGTCAGAACGACTTATCTGGCCAGCTATGTGACGACGTCCTTCAATCTCAACTGATGTCTGGTGGCCTCAGTCCTAGTCGGCCGCAAGCAGCACCGAAGACAGCATGACCTCAACCATGTCATGCGGCTCCCCGCTACCTAGCCTTGATTCTCTCATTATCATTGTGGCATGGTGGCACATATAGTCAACCATGTGGAATCCATCCCCATCATCATTAGTCACCACCTATGCTCGCGAAGGGTAGGAAATCCCTCGACTTCTACTGGTCTAAGCATGGCTAAGCATAAGATCGAACCCATCCCTTGTCTAGTAATAGTACCAAGATAGTAGACAAGTGGACAAGGTATAAATGCAGCAACGGTATCAATTCAACTCCTATACTTAAGTGCACAATCATACGATTTAATAAAGACCAGTGCATTTGTATAAAAAGAGATAGGTGGAGGCTTAGGGATGCTTCGGGGCTTGCCTTTCACAAAGTTAGATGGCTGATGGTCAGTGCACTCTGGCAGTTCAGTTTCCTCCTCGGCCTCGGAAGCTTCCGGCACCTCGATCTCCGGGGGCACTCCTTCCTCCGGCGGATTGAATTGCAGCAGTGTAACTCCTCCCGGTGATCCTGTATGCATGATATGAATATATGAGAATGAGAATGCACATGGAATGCAATAAAGAGATGCACAACTTGAGCCATGCTATGCATTAGACAAGATGTGAGCATCCAAATAATTTATCAAACATTTACTGACTATGTGCATATTTCTTCTCTAAACAACAACACATCCTCACCCTTCTTAAGCAAGCTATAGAACAATTTCTTGTCTTGCGTAAGAGGTCTACAACCTGCACTAACAATTAATTTGAATCAAACTTCCCTACCACACCCACCTTTTAACTAATAACCACGAATAAACCATATAAGCAAAGACATTTGACCTAGCTCGGGTGCCGCTTTCCCGAGCTCTCTCGGGGTGGCTCGGGTGAATCGGAGATTTGGCTCACGAGGGTGCCGCTTTTTTGAGGGTAGGCTGGCGTTGATGCAGCACCGTCATGGGCCTCTGTGGATGCAGCCTTCATGGGCTTTCACAGGTTTTGCCTGGGCTGGGCCGTTCTTAGAATATGTGTTTTTGCATCAAAATTGGGTACCCTATAATTTGGTACCCGACAGTAGTCCCCGAGCCTGTGGCGGAGTGAAGGCACTCCTCCACAGGTTCACTGCTGGCTCTTTCTGTCGAGGAGATGAAGTATAAGTTATTTTTTCCGGTGGGTGCGCGCGAGCGCACCCGCCAGGTGTAGCCCCCGAGGCTTTGGAGGGATGTTATATCCCTCCAAAGGCTTAAAATCGTGGTTATAAGTCATCGAGTGTTCTTTGATTTATTTAGGGGAGTTGATCCCTTGGAAGCGGAGCCCCCGAGCCTCCCATCGTGCAAGGGAGGTCGTTTGGTGGTCTTTCCAAGGTGCAGGGTAAGTTCACGAGCCTCTGTTTTCGTATCGGAGATCGATCCGGTTCTTTCCTGTCTTTTTAATTCGACCTTCACGCTCTTTTTTCGGGAAGAGGAAGGTTTGGTCCTGCTCGACTTCCCCGTTGGGGCGCGAGTTGGCATTTCCGGTGAGCTACAAATGGGTTGGTCCAAGTGGAGGCCCGTGCCCGTTCGTTGGGGGTCGGCTAGTGGCCTGAGCACACTCCAAATATTTCCCGAGGGTCAATTAGTGGATGTTGGGTCCCTTCAATGGGTCCCGAGGGTATGATGCCTCCCACGGAGGGATTCCACGTAATCGACTCACTACTGGGACAAGGACACAGCACGGGATGTCCCTTGTGATGCTCGGGCGTCAGGATACTGGCGGTTTTCGTGACCCATCCGCTATCTGTCCCTAACTCGGTTTTCCTGGGGCGACTGTTTGAGCCACTGTGAGCCAGTCTTCGATCCCCTGGGAACGTAACGGGCGTTCGAGCCCGAGGTTCCTTCATCGAGAAGGAGAATGTATCAACGGGATTGAGGTGAACGGGCGTAATGATTTGGCTCACCTTTTGAGGTGCGTAGTGTTGGCGCTTGTTAGCGACAGCAGAAAAGTTCACAAGCTGCACAGAAGTACCGCTTGTAGCACTTCACCCGGAAGTATTCAGGGTATCGTATTTTCCCGAATGAACGTCTTAAGTTAGAGGTCTCTTAGCTAGTTGACCCCAGAAAAGATAGGAGGGTAACTTGGGTGGAGAGGATACACTAAGTCAAGAAACTCTAAGTGAAGATGACTTTCCCACTACTTGCCTGCTTTGGGCCCACTGACGCAACTGGTCTGCCAAGCGATACTAGTATCAGCGCTCTTCCGCGGCCGAACGTGGGAGGATGCTGGTACGAGTGGACAGGGCTGTCACCACCTACCACCTACCCCTCTGCCCGTGGGCGCGCGCAACAAACGGAGGTAGACTCCAACTGAGACACCACGTCTACGAAGGCGACTACTACTCTAGCGATGGCCAGGAACTTCCGTCTTTATCAGGAGTCCTCTAACTAGAGCACCCGTCTCAAGGACGAGCAACGATCCCACAAATAAGTAGCTTTATAAAAGTAACTTAATGGATCAAAACTAGAATGTATCACAAACCTATTACTTCAAGAAGCAAGATGGTTGTAGAGGTACAAGTTGGATGTGAGAGCCGACAGGTCCGGCACTTCGTCCACCCGAGAGTAGAACTGCTTCGACCCCGCTCTCACTTCTCAAGCTTCTATCTCTCTCTCTAACCCTATACTAGCCTAGCTAGAAGCTAAACTAATGGAAAATGGTGGCACTCCCTCCTTCTTCCCTATTGTATCCAGTTGTTCTCCATGGAGGGAGTGGGGGCATCATTTTATAGCTTCATAGGACGGTTCCGGCGTAGTTAAGTTTGGAAGGAGGTGAAACCGCCTTTGGGATACCGCCTAGAGCACCGTCTCCGAAGACTGGGCCCGGGAGGTCCCACCTGGGGGGCGGCCGCACCCGGGGGCGGTCGGTCCCCTGGCTGGCCCCACTGGCCACCGCCTTCGGGTGGTCGGTTTGTTATTGGGCCTGGACCTCCCCCATGGTTACGAATGGGTGCAGTTCGGTGCTTGAGGTGGGCTTTCTTCTTTGTCCTTGCTTGGCGCCTTTTCTGAATATGCTTTCCGGTAGTGCGCTTTTCTTGTATATTTTGTGCATTTCCACGTGTCAGACCTGCAAGTCACATATACAACAAAACTCGTGGAAGGATTAGATAAAAGCCCTACCTTCTATTTGTTTTAGTATTAAAATGATGTTGTATTTTAGTTTGCTAAGGACCGCCAACACGTAGCCTGACGGACGCGACGGTTTGGGATAGTCGAGGCGGTTTGCGTGCGCTGAGGCCGGCGGCGATGCTGGGATCATGGCGGGCCCCGCGCAGTTAATGCGGCGGATTCTCCGTATCTCACTTGATCCGCCGCCTGGGTATATAAGAAAAAACTTGTGATTTTTCTTTCTACCCTAGTCATTCGGTCGCGCAGCCGTTTGCCTTCTTGCTTCCGCCGTCCACCTTCTCGCCTTCGTTGCCCGCTCGAGTGAGAAGCGCCACCGCGGCCGCCATCGCTGTCTTTTCGCCGCTCTTCTTCCTCAGCCGTGGCCGCGCAGTACCGTGGCGGAGGAGGATCTGTAGCGGCTCGTGGAGCTGGGGCTCCTACGCCCCCGCATCGACGTGGAGCATCCGGAGTGGGTCGTGCCGTCGAGCGACCACGACGAGCCAAAACCCGACAAGGGGTACGTGGTGAGCTTCATCGCTTACCACGAGCGCGGGCTCGGGTCGCCGCCGAGCCGCTTCTGCCGGGCGCTCCTCTTCAACAACGGGCTAGAGCTCCACAACCTCACCCCCAACTCCATTACGCAGGCGTCGATTTACGCCGCCCTGTGCGAGAGTTACCTCGGGGTACCCCCGCACTGGAACCTATGGTGCCGCATCTCCTGCGTCGATTTGCACAAACCGAATTCTGATTTTTTTCTTTTGTGCAGTTTGAATTGGAGAGTCCTCCCCCACACTTGTTTTCTTTCCTGTCTTAATTAGTCACAATATATAGAGAAAACAAGTGTGCAATATATATATATATAAAGATAAAAGACTTCTATTCGATTAATAAATCAAATAGGCACATTACATTGAAAGGGAACATGATTGGAAAATAAAAGATTATGAAGAGGAAAAATGTGTGCCTAATTATTTGTGTAGCAGGAGCGTTCTAAAGATATTTAGAGAACGTGCTCAACTCCTGCTGCCTTAGCGATCCTGCGCAGCTGCTCTCCATAGCCGCGGCGCATCTCATCTAATTCATCCCTAAGACCTTTTACGCTGAGATGAGCCTCGGCTATGCGAGTTTGGGCCTTAACAACATTCAGGCGCGTGCTTTTGATGCTAGCATTGAGCAAGGCGATGGTTGGCCCCTTAGGAGGCTTCTCATCCTCACTATTGCTAAAGAAACCCTTATGCTGCCCCCTAATTATTTTCCTTACAAACTTGCGCTTGGCGCCGGAGGGTTCGGCAGAGGGTGCCGGATTACTAGAAGGAGCTTCACCCTTACGGAAAAGACCCTTGGCGTACCCTCCATCGGGTTTGCGCACTCCCCTAATGGTATAAGAGCGACTATCCTTAGCAGGAGACGACAGGGAAGGTAAATTGGAGGTAGAGGGCATCACGGCAGCACGTTTGCTAAGCCCGCTACTACTAGGAGCCTTCCTCTTGAGGCCTAAAGCGCCGGGTAGTTGGTCGGGCAGCAGTACTCTTCTTCTTGGCACCTCCTTCGGGTGCACGGGAGTGTGCCGTGGACTTCAAGCTTGATATGTTGCTGAAGTTATCGCTAGGGGGTGGTAGAAAGGCTAGCGGCTTCTCTACTATGGCACGAGCTTCATCTCTCACAAAGGAAATCTCTTGATAGGGTGCTATGTCTAGTTTGGCTATGGAACCAGGAGCTTGGATCAGTGAAAGAGAATAGCTAGACATGGTAAAAACTTGTAGGTGGGAGGGCTTAGCAACTTTTGCAAGAGGGAGAGGAGGATGGTTTGGTGTGAAGAGAGGAGAGGCCATTATGATGATTATATAGGTTCTACCATGGTCTCTATTGAGGAAACAAACTGATCGTAACCATGGACGCGATGCTGGAGCGATCAGAGGGAGGTACGAAAAAGATTGGCTCTGATTGAGCCAGATAGGGGTGCGGCCGGTCCTGGGGGCGGTCGGTCCCCTGGGTCCGCCTACCAGCCTTCGTCTTTTGCCCACGTATCTTGCTTATTGAGTAGATTTCTATCCCGGTTACGATCAAGTTTGATGCGCATCGGATCAGTGTGATGGTGTATGTGATAAGGTGTGATATTTTTAAAAATAATGCTCAAGATTACACTATCATGCATTTATGAGAGAATATAGCTATGATCAAGAAGATTTATATATACACAAGGAAAGAGCATATGAATTTCTAGATATATCATAAATGCAACACCAAAGTTTTTTTATAAAATAGCAAAATGTAAACGTAATAAATAAGTTTGTCTTATTTGTTATATATATATTTTATAAGTTTTTAGTAAACTCTTTGAAAGATATTATATTTATTTCATTAATAAAATTAGGTTCAGGTTCAAGGAATACCTTGAGACGTTGATCGTTTACCTTATGGATGTTTCCGTCATCGTCTTCTATTGTGATTGCTCCATGTGATGATACGTTGATGACGGTATAAGGTCCGTCCCATTTACTTCTGAGCTTACCTTTCCCGAACAATTTGACTCTTGAATTGAAGAGCAGAACTTTATCGCCTAATTTGAATTCTTTGTGCTGGATTCTTTGATCATGCCATCTCTTTGTTCTTTCTTTGTAGAGTTTGGCACTATGATAGGCTTTTTCTCGCCATTCTTCCAGTTCTGCGATTTGTTTCTGCCTAAATTTACTAGCTGTCATGAGATCCATATTCCAGGTTTTTGTTGCCCAGTGAGCTCTATGTTCAAGCTCAACAGGCAAATGGCAACTTTTTCCATAGACCAGCTGATATGGTGACATCCCGATGGGGGTCTTGTAAGCTGTCCTGTATGCCCAGAGTGCATCAGGTAGCTTATCTTTCCATCCCTTTCCCATCTCGTTTACCGTTTTCTAAAGGATGTTTTTGATTTTTTTATTTGAAGTTTCGGCTTGTCCACTGGTTTGGGGATGATAAGGAGTAGCTACGTTGTGCTTGGCTCCCAGTTCTCGTAGGAATGCTCTGAAAGTCTTGTCTATGAAGTGTGAGCCCCCGTCACTTATTACCATCCTTGGTGTTCCAAAGCGAGGGAAGATCACTTCATGAAACATCTTTCTTGCATGTTTTGCATCTGCTGCTCGGCAGGGTAGCGCTTCGACCTATTTTGATACGTAGTCTACTGCCACTAGGATGTACTCACAGTCTCCCGACTTCTGGAATGGTCCCATGAAGTCAATGCCCCAGACATCAAAGACTTCAATTTGGAGGTTGAAATGAAGGGGCATGGCATTGCGGGAGCTGATGTTGCCTTGCAGCTGACATTGTCGACACCTTCGGATGAATTCTTTGGTGTTGTTATACATTGTTGGCCAATAGAATCCGCATTGCCAAATTTTGGCTTGTGTGCGGAAAACTCCATAATGGCCCCCGTATGGTGCTGCATGACACCTCTTAATGATTTGTGTACCCTCGGCAGTAGGCACGCATCTTCTCAACAGTCCATCGGCACAAACTCGGTACAGGTAGGGTTCATCCCATAAGTGGCGTCTGCTTTCATATTCTAGCTTTTTTCTGGATTCGCCCGGGGGTACGTACCCTGAAACCATGTAATTCACGATGTTTGCATACCATGGGTTTGTGTCGGTGACCATGAGGAGCATGTCGTCACGTAAGAAGTCATTGATCTCTTGTTCCTGCATGTTAGTAACTTGCATACGCGAAAGATGGTCGGCAACATTAGTTTCTACTCCTTTTTTATCTTTTATTTCAATGTCAAATTCTTGTAATAACAAGATCCATCGGATCAAACGAGGTTTAGCATCTTTCTTGGTGAGCAGATATTTTAAAGCGGCATGATCTGTATAAATAATTATTTTTGCTCCCACCAAGTAAGATCTAAATTTATCGATAGCAAAAACTACTGCAAGGAGCTCCTTCTCGGTTGTGGCATAGTTGAGCTGAGGTCCTGTTAGAGTCTTGCTAGCGTAAGCAATCGTGTGATGCTTCTTATCTTTGGTTTGGCCAAGGACCGCACCAACAGCATAGTTACTAGCATCACACATGATTTCGAAGGGTAATGCCCAATCCGGAGGTTGGATTATAGGCGCCGAGATGAGTGCTTTCTTGATGGTTTCAAAAGCTTTCAAACACTCATCCGTGAACTCAAAGGTACGTCTTTTGCTAACAGGTTAGTCAAGGGTCTAGCGATATGTGAAAAAATCCTTGATAAACGCCGGTAGTACCCAGCATGGCCTAGAAAGCTACGGATCCCTTTAATGTTCACCGGGGGTGGTAGTTGCTCAATAACTTCTATCTTTGCTTTATCTACTTCTATCCCCCTTTCGGACACTAAATGTCCGAGGACAATGCCTTCGCAGACCATGAAGTGGCACTTTTCCCAGTTAAGCACCAGGTCCTTCTCTTGGCATCTTTGCAAAACTTTGTCTAAATTCTCGAGGCAATGATCAAAAGTTTTTCCATAGACTAAAAATTGTCCATGAAAACTTCCATGATCTCCTCAATCATTTCTGAAAATATGGACATCATGCATCGTTGGAACGAAGCGGGTGCATTACATAGCCCAAACGACATTTTTCTATACGCATACGTTCCATACGGACATGTAAAGGTTGTTTTGCTTTGATCGTCAGGATGGATGGGAATTTGGTGATAACCAGAATACCCATCAAGGAAGCAAAAGAAAGAATGTTTCGCCAATCACTCCAACATCTCATCAATGAAGGGTAATGGGAAATGATCCTTTCGTGTTGCTGCATTGAGTTTTCTGTAGTCAATGCACATCCTCCATCCTGTGACGGTACGTTGTGGGATGAGCTCGTTCTTAGCGTTCTCAACTACCGTCATTCCTCCTTTCTTGGGAACCACTTGGACAGGGCTAACCCAGTCACTATGTGGTATGGGATAAATGGTCCCGGCGTGAAGAAGCTTAAGGACTTCCGTCTTCACAACTTCCCGCATCGCATTATTGAGCCTACGCTGCGGTTCGCGTGATGGTGTGCTCGCAGGGTCAATAGGGATACGATGGGTACAGAGCGTTGGGCTAATCCCCTTGAGATCTTGCAATGAATACCCAAAGACCGATCTATGTTTTTCTAAAACGGCAATAAGTTTCACCGTCTCCTCATCTGAAAGCTTGTCACTAATGATGATGGGAGTGCTTTTGTTGCCATTTAGAAAAATGTAACGTAGTCCTTCAGGCAGGGTTTTTAGCTCAACGGGAGGTGGAGTCGGCACTTCCTCTTTAGGAAGGTCAAAGGTTTCTCCTACGTCATCCTCTTCTTCTATGAAGAAGTTGGCATCTTTTTCTAAGGACGACTCAGGAGGCTCAAAAGGTGAAACCGACATAACCTCCTCGGGCAGGATAGGACAGGGGAGAGGGTCTGCCATTGAGTTTTTAGCTCGATAAAAAGGTATGGAATAATCATTCCTCCCCAGCTTAATATTTAATTCCCCTGTTCTTGTTGCATTGGAGAGAAATTTCTCCAGGGGATGCCCGATTAGCACGCTAAAGTCTATGTCGTCAAAGATGTGAAAATCTAAAGTTAAGACAACGTCATCGTGCTGAATTTTGACGTTGTGAACCAACCCTTCTCCTAGCTGACAAGTACGCGAGCTATTTCTCATGGACAGGGTCGTAGGAGCAAAATGCTTATCATTCAGATGAGTGCGTGCAAAAGGCGTGGACATCAGATTTGCTCCTACCGTGGGGTTGTACAACATCTCCACCCAATCATCTTGGATTTTGCAATGGATGGTTCGCGAAGGGGAGCGAATCTGAATTACTTTAGATGAAGACTCCCTTTCGTTTGTCCATTTGTTACTCATGATAGCCGTCAACTCCCTAATAGATTCCTTTAAAGAATCGAGGCAAGGTTTTGGAGTGACAGGGACATGGGTGCTTCTTCTGTATGCATACTTCGAGACATTCCCATAATCATCGAAGAATTCGTCATCGAAGTATGGAAGATCTGAAGGTTGGAGACCTTCCTTCGGTCCTTCTGGTTCGGGTGAGGGCGTCTCTATAGGTAACGTTGGTTCGGCCTCGGCCAAAGAGACTTTCTCGTGACACAGCTCTGGCTCTACTCGGAGGGGTTCTAACGGAGGAGTATTCTCTAGAATGTGATCTAAAAGAGCCTCTCCTTTGGCTATGGTTTTGTGTGTGAACGACCCCCATGCGGCTATGTCAATTTGTTGGGCAGATTCCTTGCTAAGTCCTAACCAAAAATGTTGCAAGAGCACATGGTTGGGAATAGACAAGTCTGGGCCAGATTTTGTTAAGATCATAAATCTTTCCCAAGCTGCACCTATGGATTCCTTCTCATGTTGTTGGAAGTTGAGAATCTCTTGACGTAGGGCAGCGATTCGGGATATAGGGAAGAATGCTACACAAAACTTGTTTCGCAATTCTTCCCAATCACCAGCTATCTTTCCTACTTTGAGGGTGTACCATTGTTTCACTCTCTCATTAAGAGAGAAAGGAAACAATTTCCACCGTATTGTTTCATGTGACATGCCAGCAATGGTTAGACATGCACAGAGCTGCTCAAACTCCCTTAGGTGGTGATATGGGTTTTCGTAATCTAACCCTGAGAAGGTTTGTTCCCGAACCATAGCTATAAAAACTGGGCGGAGTTCGTAACTTGAAGCTGTGATTGGCTTTGCGGATTGTGGAGGTTCAACAAACTCGCCCTTAGGAGCAGAAAGTTTGGAGATGGTAGGTTGTTCCATTGGATCAAAAGTGGTCAAAGAAAAGAAAAGTAAAAACAAAGGATACACGGGCAACTAGGTTCAGAGACTAAAAACGACAACCATTCCCCAGCAATGGCGCCAGAAATGCTTGTTGGCGCTTCTTAGCGACAGCAGAAAAGTCCGCAAGCACACGGAAGTACCGTTGTAGCACTTCACCTGGAAGTATTCAGGGTATCGTATTTTCCCAAAGGAACAGCTTAAGTTAGAGGTCTCTTAGCTAGTTGACCCTAGAAAAGATAGGAGGGTAACTTGAGTGGAGAGGATACACTAAGTCAAGAAACTCTAAGTGAAGATGACTTTCCCACTACTTGCCTGCTTCGGGCCCACTGACGCACCAGGTCTGCCAAGCGATACCAGTATCAGCGCTATTCCGCGGCCGAACGTGGGGGGATGCTGGTACGAGTGGACAGGGCTGTCACCAACTGCCACCTACCCCTCTGCCCGTGGGCGCGCGCAACAAACGAAGGTAGACTCCAACTTAGACACCATGTCTACGAAGGCGACTACTACTCTAGCGATGGCCAGGAGCTTCCGTCTTTATCAGGAGTCCTCTAACTAGAGCACCCGTCTCAAGGACGAGCGACGATCCCACAAACATGTAGCTTTATAAAAGTAACTTAATGGATCAAAACTAGAATGTATCACAAACCTCTTACTTCAAGAAGCAAGATGGTTGTAGAGGTACAAGTTGGATGTGAGAGCCGACAGGTCTGGCACTTCGTCCACCCGAGAGTAGAACTGTTTCGACCCCGCTCTCACTTCTCAAGCTTCTATCTCTCTATCTAACCCTATACTAGCCTAGCTAGAAGCTAAACTAATGGAAAATGGTGGCACTCCCTCCTTCTTCCCTATTGTATCCAGTTGTTCTCCATGCAAGGGCGTTCATCGCTCCCCTTCCTCAGTGGGAGTGAGGGTGCCCTGCCAAGGAGGCCAAGCATCTAGATGCCTACTTCGGCGCACTCCAGGTGTTGCGCGACCCTCACGGGAGCCGCCGTGGTGGCGCAGTTCCATGCACGGACGGTGCGGCCGCTGATGGAGCGTAGGCTGGCATTGAGCCAAATGCTCATCGGGACGACACGGGAGGGCACGGCGATGCTGCCCCAGGATATCGTCCAACAGGAGGTTATGCGCCATGTTAAGTACATGGTGGGCGGTTACCATACCTGGGACGAGCTGAACCGGATGCCCATGCGCCCCCGCACGGGCTTCATCGCGCTGGTGAGCGTCATCTGCTCTATCGAGTTTGCAGTTCCTCCATCTTCTTCCTGATTTCCTTCTTCGTTCGTCACAGGGTCTTTCGAGGACCGGGAAACCTTCCCTTCCGCCTGTCCCGGAGGACAAGGTTCAGCGGACCCAGAACCGCCTTCGGGACAAGGTGGCGAAGGCGGAGTAGGACCGGAAGACTATGCTGAAGCAGAAGAGAGCTCGGAAGACGGAGGAAACCTCCCAGCGCCGTCGTCGCCGTAAGGAGGCGGGGGAGCCAGAGGAGGACACCCTCACCGACGAAGATGATGAGGAGGATGACGAAGAAGAAGAAGATTTTTATGATTTGATGGTGTTGGAACAGCCCTTCGTGGCCACAAAGCCCGCGGTGGGTGCCGATGAGCCTAGGAAGGCTCCGATGTCGGCGCCCACCGGCGGAAGTGCCAGGGCTCGTGGCCCGAGCCCCCAGGCAAAACTGCCGGAGGCCGTGTCTGAAGGCGCGGTCTCTGGCAGCGTGACTGTTATAGCCATGGCTCCGCCTTCCAGCGGCCGCGAGGGCTCGCTGGAGAGGCCGGGAACGGGCCCGGACCCGGCGCCCGAGCCAAGCCTGGCTGCTGCCGGCGGAACCGGGGGGTTATTGTTTCTGTGCACCCTCTCCTCCGATGCGTCGTTGATTGGAGTGATGGCCGAAGGCGGGGAGAGCGGTGAGCGGACGCCGTCGGAGCCGGAGCCGACCAGCGCCAAGATGCCGGAACCCGAGCTGGGGTCCTCCCAGACTCAAGCTTCCCTCCCGAGAGGCGGCGGCGTCAAGGCGACCCCTGGGGCCCAGGCAGGACCCCTTCCTCAGGGCGGGGCTGGCCCGGACGCCGAGGTGGTGCCCACTCCTCCGCCGCCGGCGCGGCCCACGCCGTCTGTCGTCTCGCCGAGCGCGGGGGCGGCTAGGAGGAGGAGGGTGGTTCCAAAGACGAGGTAAGTATCTTTACCTGTTATTTCTTTCATCGGAGATCTTGTTATGAACGTTCCTTTCTTCCTTCTCTGCTTCAGGAAGCGCCCGATCGACGGACGAGGAAATCCGTCCCCGTGGGTCCGGTGTGGCGTCCGAGGTTCCTCCTTCGGGAGGGGTCGTTCCGGCCGTGGCCGCCGTCGTCGCGCCTGTAGCCGACATGAAGGCAGCCCCAGCGCGGGCTCCCGAGACCTCGGTCGTTAATTTGGGAGGTGCCTCGGGAGCGTCAGCCGATGATGCCCCCACGGAGCCTGCCGCCGCGGGTTCGACGATTGTGGATGTCGATGCGGGAGCTCCCCCGCTCGTGAGGAAGGTCCCTGGGCGTTGGCACTGAGTCAGGCCCCGCCTCGGGAGTTGACCGCCTCCCGGATCGAGTGGGCGGACCGAGCGGATCCTCAAGCGCCGCCCGTCTTCTCGCTCCGGGACGACCTCGAGGCTCCCAAATGGGACGCCATTCAAGAGCTCGGGCTCAGTTCGGCGGCGGGTCTCCGTGCAATCGCTGATGTCCTCGAGACGGAGCTCCCGGCCCAGCTTCAGGTGAGCCTCCGTGTTTCGTGACTTTACCGGTGTATGAGCGTCGTTTTTACCGTCTCCGCTCCTTTCTCTTTTCTAGGACCTCATGCATACCTCCCGGGACAAGTCCTGCTTCCTTCGTGGCGGGCTCGGACTCTGGAAGCAGCTTGACCTCAAGGGAAAAGCCCTTACCCGTGCCCAGAGCGAGCTCGCCACCGTGACCTCCAAGCTCGCCGAAGTGCGTGTTGACAACACTATCTTGAAGGAGGAGGTCATAGAGGCGAAGGGCCGAGCCGCTGCCTTGGTGACACAGGTGCAGGAGCTAGAGGGCGCCATGGCCGAGGCGTCGAGGGAGCGTGATGCCGCCCGACAGCTTGCCGCCGAGAAGACTTCTGCCGCTGAAGTCTTGGCTCTTGACCTGAGTGAAACTCAGGCGGCATTGTGTCTGGCGGTTAACGCGGCGGACTCGGCTCGGGAGGAGGCGCAGAAGGCTCGGGAGAAGGCTGGCGGTATGTGCAGTGTCGTGCTTTTCGTTTTGTTCGTCTTGGTTGCTTGTTGTGTCTTTGTTCACCTCCATGTTTTGCTCCCACAGTTCTGCAGGTGGCTTATGACGGCGAGGTGGCCGATCACCTGAAACTGCAGAAGGTAGCGCACGTGGGGAACCCTCGGGGGTCTCGCTCCGGAGCTGACTGGAGGCACTTTACGGCAGCGTCTGCGGCCGGGTCAAGGAGGCCCTATTGACGGGCGTCTAGAAGACATTGGCGGTCGTGAAGTCCCATTATGGGAACTTTGATGTTGGCCCCGTCAGCGAAGGCTTCCTTGAGGCCGACGACGCCGAGCTCCTGGCGCTGGAGGACTCGATGAAGGAGCTCGGAGAAGCGCTGGCGGGCCTCTTTGAAGCCGAGGTTGAACTCCCTCCGTTGGACCTGCCATGAAGAACAGACAGGCCATAGTGCCCGTGTAAAGAATAACTTTTCATGAGTGGCTGGGAGGAAACAAACATGTAGCCCTTCGTGGCCTTTATATTTATGTAAATATTTGCTGTATGTTTGTTTTCAATTCGTTTCGTGCTTTTTCCTTAGGCGTTTTTTCTTGCCGATCCTGTGCCCGGGCCATCGAGCCTCGGGGGACTTTTTTCGGGTGTCATAGCTTTAGCAGCGTAGACGCAGCCGATGTCCTAGGAGCTTTGGCAGAAAGAACCCTTGGAGAAAAGGCTTAGTTGTTTCTTCCCGAGCCTCCTCCCTTTTCCGAACGTAGATCTTATAAGTTTTCTTCCAAACGCGTGTTAGCCTTCGAACGCGGAGTGGCGAGGGGAGATGCTGTAGCCCAGGGGCGTAAGCAGTCTCCTCGACTCGGCCGGCTCTGTCCTATGGGACTTCTCTTAGTCTTCCGAGTCTTATAAGTTCACGCTTGGTTTTAGGAGAGAAGCATGTTTTAGGGAGAAACGGTTTCAATGGGTTTTGAAATTTTTGCGTTTTCAAAATCATTGAGGCTCGGGAGAGTCTGGGGGTTCCCCCCGTCCTAGCCTGTCACACCCGGTTTTAAGAACAAAACCAGATATACACTATATGTGAAATGAATAAAACAAATCTCACATATAGTCACAGATAATGGAAATATCAAGAGAACAAATGCTTAAATAAATAACGTATTAAGTAAATAAATATAACCTTAGAGTGCTACAACGAAAAACGACTTCAACGCCGGGTGTAGACTTCAATCCGCAGGAACAAACCGACTGGTCAACCATAAGCCTAAACTTCTCCTGAGGTGTGGGGGAATAGCAAGAGTGAGTCCATGTCGAACTCAATAAGTATAGTAATCTCATGATCAATGTAACATAAATAATGTGAAAGCATAAAACGGTAAACAATGAGCCTGTTAACAATCGAAAGTCATTATCCTTATGTAAAGATTTTAAGGCCGCCCGTGTCCTTGGGCAAGGCTAGTATACTAGTTTAATAAATTTTGCGCAGAAGTGTACATTTTCACTGTGAGCCGTGGTTTACCCTTTCGCCCGAGGTGATCAGCCTCTTAGCCCACTACCAAGGAAGACCGGCAGGGTCCACTATAAAGTCTTTCAGAGGTTTGCCTAACAAGTTAGGGCCGCAAGGTTTCCGCAGCAACAAGATGTAGGAACCCCCTTCTTAATATGGCACACTCCTTCTCGGCTATACTCATAAGATTAGAGACTGTCTTACACCACGGTGGCACCCCTCTAGCGCCCTTTCGGGTAACCGCTAACAAGTTAGAAAAGGTCCTCATACTTAACTAAAACCAGAACCATGTAGCTCTCACAGTTGTACTGTCCCTCTAGAAGCTTCGTTTATAGATAAATACTCAAGTTGCTAAAAAGTCATTTTTATCGTTTGTTACTTAAACATTAATTAAGTCACAAGATCATGGTCACAACAAGAATATCCAACTATACTTGCCTTAAACATGCTTTTCCCAAAGCACTTGCTCAGTGAATCTTCACACTTCATCTTTCCTTCTGTAGCTTCTGGTCTCCAGCGTTTACGCACGGCTCTCTTCTACTCGTGGCAAACATATACGGAACATACAAACAAACAAATAGAGACAACTAAGAACAATACACCATACAAGTCAAAACAATGCGCCAAAATGAAAGAGAGTTCGGTGCTACGATTGCGAAAATGCAAGAAATGTTGATAACAGTAATACAGCTAAAAAGACACGGCTACTAGATGTTTTATAATACAAAAGATAAAACAAAAAGGAAAGAATATGCGACTTGATTTATTGGCAAATATGCTCGTCGGGACCGTAGCCCTTTCGGATGCGATTTTCGCCAACTCGTCGGCTTCTTCGTTGTACCAACGCGCGATGTGGTTGAGCTCGAGGCCGTCGAATTTCTCCTCGAGCAACCGCACCAGCTTGCAGTAGGCGGCCATCTTGGGGTTCTGGCACGTCGACTCCTTCATGACCTGGTCCACGACGAGTTGGGAGTCCCCTGGAACCTCGAGGCGCCGGATCCCGAGTTCGATGGCGATGTGGAGACCGTTGCCAAGAGCCTCGTATTCGGCCACGTGAAGTGCAGCCGCAGCAAGTACTTGAGCCGGACCCCGAGGGGTGAAACAAAGACGATGCCTGCGCCGGCACCAGTCTTCATCATCGACCCATCGAAGTACATGACCCAATACTCTTCTTGGGTCGGGAGTGGCGGTAGCTGCGTCTCGGTCCATTCTTCCATGAAGTCTGCTAGCACCTGGGACTTAATGGCTTTGCGCGGCGCGTAGGTGATGCCATCACCCACGAGCTTGATATCCCATTTAGAGATCCTCCCAGTCGTCTCCCGATTCTGGATCACATCCCCGAGGGGGAAGGAAGATACCACGGTCACGGGATGGGATTCGAAGTAGTGCCGCAACTTCCGCCGGGCAAGAATGATTGCGTACACCAACTTCTGGATCTGAGGGTAGCGTGTCTTGGTCTCGAACAAGACTTCGCTGATGAAGTAGACCGGCCGCTGTACCGGCAACGCGTGCCCTTCTTCTTGCCGTTCCACGACAATCACTGCACTCACAACTTGGTTAGTAGCAGCGACATATAGCAACAGATTTTCCTCTTTCATAGGAGGCACGAGAACTGGTGCTTTTGAAAGTAGAGCCTTAAGCCTTTCGAGGGCTTCCTAGGCCTCGGTGGTCAAGGTAAAGTGCTCATTTTTTTTAGCAATCGATACAAGGGAATTCCCTTTTCGCCGAGCCTTGAGATGAATCGACTCAAGGCCACGAGGCATCCCATGAGCTTTTGGACACCCTTGAGGTTCCGGATCGGACCCATCTGCGTGATGGCCGATATCTTTTCTGGGTTGGCTTCGATGCCACTCTCGGAAACGATGAATCCGAGGAGCATGCCCCGAGGGACCCCGAAAACGCATTTCTCGGGGTTTAGCTTTATGTTCCGCTTCTTGAGGCATTCGAACGCCTCTTCTAGGTCGGCTACTAAATCGCCCGCCTTCCTAGATTTTATCACTATATCGTCTACGTAAGCCTCAACGGTCCGCCCGATGAAGTCCCCAAAAACTTTGAGCATGCAACGCTGGTAAGTCGCGCCCGCGTTTTTTAGGCCAAATGGCATGGTTACGTAACAATATGTGCCGAAATGAGTAATGAAAGAACTCGCTAACTCGTCGGACTCTTTCATGCGAATCTGATGGTAACCGGAATATGCATCAAGAAACTAAAATCGTTCACAGCCAGCAGTGGAATCAACTATTTGATCAATGCGAGGTAATGGAAATGGATACTTAGGATAAGCTTTATTTAAACTAGTGTAATCAACACACATCCTCCACTTTTCATTTTTCCTTTCAACCAAAACAAGATTAGCTAACCACTCTGGATGGAAGACCTCCTTGATGAATTCGGCCGCCAAAAGCTTCTGCACCCCCTCCCCGATGGCCCGGCGTTTCTCCTCGTCGAATCGGCACAGGCGCTGGTTCACCGGCTTGGACCTGGCCCGGATGTCCAAAGAGTGCTCGATGACCTCCCTCGGGATGCCTGGCATATCCGAGGGACTCCATGCAAACACGTCGGCGTGCTTGCGGAGGAAGTCGACGAGCACGGCCTCCTATTTCGGGTCGAGGGTGGTGCTGATCTTCAGTACCTTGCCGTCAGGGGAGCTCGGGTTGAGGGGCACTTCCTTCACCCCCTCAGTGGGCTCAAAGGTGCCTGTGGCCTTCTTGGGGTCGAGGACCTCCTTTGCCATCCTTTCGAGGTCGGCAATGAGGGCCTCGGACTCTACCAGCGCGCCGGCGTACTCGCAACACTCGAGGTTGCACTGGTACGCGTGCTGGTAGGAAGCGCCAATGGTGATCACCCCCTTTGGCCCTGGCATCTTGAGCTTGAGGTAGGTGTAGTTTGGGACCGCCATGAATTTGGCGTAGCACGGCCTCCCGAGGATGGCGTGGTAGGTGCCGTGGAAGCCTACCACCTCAAACGTCAGGACTTCCTTCCTGAAGTTATCAGGAGTCCCGAAGTAGACGGGCATATCGATCTGCCCGAGGGGTTGCACGCTCTTCCCGGGCACTATCCCGTGGAACGGGGATGTCGTGGACCGGAGGAGCGAGCGGCTGATCCCCATCAAGTCAAGGGTCTCAGCGTAGAGAATGTTGAGGTCACTGCCTCCTTCCATGAGGACTTTGGAGAGCCTCGTGTTGCCGATGACGGGGTCGACAACAAGCGGGTAGCGCCCCGGTGATGGGACATAGTCCGGGTGATCGTCCCGGCTGAAGGTGATAGCGTCGAGGGACCAGTCGAGGAAGCTGTTGACGATGGATATACCCTAAAATTCCACATTCAAACACCATCAACAGGCCTCGGATCCAAGGGAAGATAAACATATCATGAGCATATTTTATCAATAACTAATTCCACATGTACTCTTAAGCTTGTGATTGCAGGAAACACCAAAATAGTGCAAAAGCGAGCAGCTAGGGGCTAACTACATGGTTCGGCCGAACCATGTCATGCTGTCCCAGGCCACCACCTTTCAATACAGTGCATACAACATCAAATAGAAGAGATCAGAGCCAAGGGTGGGCCCACCCATGGGTCGGCCAAACTGCCCATAGGGCCCACCTGGCTTTGGTGATGTGGCAGGATCCGTGTGACACTCCAACCAAGTCATTTCATCCATCGGATCAACTTGTGCTTTCATTCAACGGTGGAGATCAAAGGCACACGGATTGAGGCATGAAACAAAACAATCAAGACAGAACCAATACATAGGAAGAGTCTATGACAGATGGGGACCACAGTGGTGGGACCTACCCACCAGGGGTGGGTCGGCCGAACTGCCAATAGTGGAACCAAGCCACCTACACACTCAGTGACAAGTGGGGACTCCTTCTAGAAGACCCTGGCTAGGCCCACTAGTCATAGGGGGTCGGCCGAACCCCCCTAGTGCCCAGCCAGGTCGGTTGGCCTCCACCGACTCCAAGCATGTTTCCCATGTTCTCAAATCACCAAAGCCGTCCATCTTGAGGCGGTTACAAGGCGGTGGATCCAAGGGTGGAAAGGCAAGGAGCACGCGGATCGCTGACGTGGCACCCCCTCCTCCTCCACTATAAATAGAGGCTGCCCACTCCTCTTCAAGACACACCATACAACACAAGAAGCAAGCTAGAGTGAAGCTCTACTCTTTAGTAGTAGTATTAGTTTAGTGTGGGAGTTAGAGTCGAGTCGAGCTACGCTCGGAGTCTCCTGAGTCGTCTACTGGAGAGTCTGGTATAGCTCTTGTACCTTTCCTTCTATAAGAATTTATCTTTATCAATATATATTATCTTTACTTTACTTCACTAAGTTCTTACTTAGTCTTTACTATTCTTTATAGTATTGTTGTGTCTTGTCTTCTTCTATAGTTGTTTTATACTTGATAGTGATCTTGTCCCAACTCAACGTGTGCTAGTTTATCGCCTGTCATAGGGTGTTCTAGTTGTTGGTACGCAGCTAGAATAGTGAGACTTAGTGTAAGCGTGGTGCTTAGATTAGATCTTGCCTTTGATTACCGCTTATCGTATGGATTGTTTGTGGGTGCTAGCAGGTGGTGACAGCCCTGTCTAGTCTTAGTATCCCTCCACGTGTTTTAGGCAAGTTCTTAAAAAGTAGGCTCCCATAAGAGTGTAGGCACTTCGGGTAGAGGTTTTATCCTCTATTGTCTTGCACTACCCCCTGCACACCGGTAGTAAGGTAACTATCTTAGTATAAGTCATCTATTTGATAGGGTAAGTCACAAGAGTAAAGTAAGTGTCATAGGAGTCTTATACTCACTCGTTGTCCTCCCACCTAGCTATACTCTACTAGTTATCTTTTAGTTATATTAATACTTGTTGTGTGTTGGTGTCATTACCTTTTCCTCTACCTATCGATTTACCCCCTACCACTAGCTGGTACTAAGTTGGTATAGACTTAAGGATCTCTCCTTCTTTTTATTAATTATTCCTAGCAACCGCTTTCCCTTGGGATAAAAATAAATAACGATACCTTGGAATACTCCCGGGTGAAGTGCTACATCGGTATATTCTGTGCGCTTGCGGAATTATCCAATAGACATAAGAAATAACCTCAGGCACTTCTGGCGCCGTTATCAGAGATAGCATAACACCCTGTCTCTGGTGGCTGCGCTAAAAAGTGTCAACAGTAGCGCGGTGTTGCTGGTCCGACGGAGTAGACCTCCCGACGCTCGTGTTTTCGCTGTCGCGGCGTAGGAGCGGTCCCGGGCCCGCCGAAGACCATGAGGCACTTGTCGATGGGCGGGAATTCATCGTCCTTCCTGTCCTTGTCCTCCTGATCCATGGCGGGCTTTTTGCCAGCGTCGTCCTTGAACGCCTGCCGGCCGTAGTGCTTTTTGAGCATCACGCATTGCCCAAGCGTGTGATGCACCGGACCCTGGTGATAAGGGCACGGCTTGTTGAGCATCTCATCGAAGCGGCCCCGAGGGGGCATGTCCCCTTGGGCTCGGTGGCTGCCACGAGGGAGTCGCTGCGGAGGGGGGCCTTTCCCTTCCCTTTCTTCTTCTTGCTGTTTGGGCCTTGGGAAGAGGTGCCCTTGGGGGCCTCCCCCTTCCGTTTGCCCTTGGGGTCGGAGAAGAGGGCTCCCACTGCCTCGTCCCCCGAGGCGACGCTGGTTGCTATCTTCATGAGCTCGGAAACTGTAATACCCCGGGTATTACGGTAAATTAATAATGCCATGTCATCATGTTTAAATTTAAGCATCTGCATATGATTGTGCTTAGGGTCACTAGAGTGCTTTGATTTCATGTGTTGTGGATTATGTAATTAAGCATTTAATTAAAAGGCAAAAAAATTAAATAAGAAATCAAATTAAGCCCCAGAATTGACCTCAAACCCTAATTCAAAATCTATAATGAATCAGATGAAAGTGTCTTAATGAAAGTTGTAGAGCTTTTAAAATGGAACAACTTTTATTTTTGGAGATTTTGAAGTTGTGTTACAGAAATTCAAATTAAACTCAAATAACTATGTTGAAATTTAAATTTGAAACTTCAACTTCAAAAATAATGAGGATCTGATGAAACTTCCTTAATAAAAGTTGTAGATCTCATTGAGAGGAATAACTTTTATTTTGACCATTTTTCAAGTTGTTGAGAAAATTTAAAAGTAATTTTAAAATTTTAGTTTGAAATTCAAACCCTACTTTTACCCCATTTCTGTAGTTTGAAAATTTGACTGAATTTGGACTTGGTGTCAAAAGCAAAATTGTTCTTTAGGAAATTTTGCACAACTTTTATTTTTACCCCATCTACTGAATCGAGCCGTAGGATCATCAATTGGAAAGAATAGCATCTGACCTATTGAAACCCGCACTGTAGCTAGGGGGGTCCCCCCTGTTCATCTTCCTTGGCCCGTACCAAGCGTGCTGCGCCGCGCACTACCGTCGTCCGGCCGACGTGGACGCGCCGTGGTGCTGTCGATCGGTCGAGGAGGGGGCCCCGGGCGTCCCCGACCTTATCCCATCTTCCCGAGCCCTTAAAGGCGACGAGCGTTCTCCTTTCTCCCTTTTCCCCGCTCGGTCGCCGGTGAGTCCCCTTTGGTTCTAAGACAAATTGGTCGTGTTCTATCCACCTCCACACTCTACATCTCCCAGATAGGTAGCTGAGCTCGTTGCGCATCGATTGGTGCCCATAGCGTGAGCCGTGGTCCCCTGTGTGTCTCGCGGTGAGCGTCTTCGTCTTCGGGTGTCCGCCGGAGCACCACCGCTCGCCGCCGTGCTAGACGCAGCCCGTTTGGGTGAGCTCTGTGCCTCGAATCCATCTGTTTCGAATCTTATTAGTCCCTGGGTTGTTAATGTGCATGGTGGCTATCCTTTTCCTATTCTAGGGTCGTCGAAACAGGAGCTCGACGTCAAGGCCGAGCCGTCGCACCCGCCGTCGTCGTCGATCCGTCTCCACCACGCCACCTCTCCGCAAACCGACCCACCTGTTGGCATCGTGGTGAGGCTCTGGTCCTTTTGCACCCTAGTTACCTATCATTTTCGCCTTGTGCTCGCCGGCGACGTGTTCGCCGCCGCCGCCGAGCCGCCACGGTCGTGTTTGTGTGGGCTCCGAGCCTTGGTCGTGGTCGTGTCGTAGCTAGTTAGGTTCGCGGAGCAGTCTGGAGTCTGCCGGTACCCTCGGCTGCGCTTCTCGTCTCGCTGGCGGCGAGGAACGTGACGGGCCACCGCGTGCACGCGTGCGCAAGCGATCGGTTGAAGGTGGGAGAAGGAGCTGACAGGCTGGCCCCGCCTGTCAGCATCCCGGTGAGAGGAGGGAGAGGGAGCTGACGGCTGGGCCCAGTCTGTCAGCGTCCCGGTGGGGGAGTGCGCAGGCGAGCCTGGGCCGTGCTGGGCCGCTAGCTGGCTTAGTGGGCCGCTCAGGCTGGATTAGTTTTGCAATTTTCCTGAGAGATTAAAAAGGGCTTTTCCATTTATATTTCCAGGAATGGTGCTGTTGTTTCACATTTTTGTGTAGATTAATTTATTATATGAATAATTGTGAAAATATTTATGTATACTCACTGGAATGTGTATTATTTTATAAAAATATTAAAATTGTGTTTTGAGTACTTTCTGTATTAACTAAAAATCAGCACATTAATTGATAAACGGAACTTTGATGATTTTTAATAAATTCCCTGTAAGTCCAAAAACCATAAAAATTTATGTGGTACTGTTTTAGGCCTAGAGCTATCTGTTGGTGAAGTTTGGCATCATATAGGAATAGTTTAACTATTTATTAATTATATGTTGGTTTAAATGTTTGATAAAAGGAATAGGAAATGGAAATAAATATCGAATGATGTGACTTGGGATTGCTTGTGATTCTAGGTCAAACACCATTATGACCTAGGGCATAATGAATTAGAATAATCATGGTTAGTCTGTGGTAGGGTAATGATGAGGTCTGTACTATTTATTATTGAACCGCATCTGTCATTTCATGTGCATCGCATTCATACATTCATTATTGCAAACGTGTAGTGACCGAGAATCCGGAGATAAAATCTGAGGGTGCATCTGAGGAGACTGCTCAGGAGATTGTGCAGGGCTTTGATATTTGTGACACTGACCCGGACCCGACTCTCTACGCCATCCAAGGCAAGCCCCAGTGCATTTGCCCATTCTTGTTGTTTTAAAATTATTTATCACTTGAGTTAATGTATTGCATTAGGTTAATAGGAGTTGATTGATAACCAATTGATGCATTACCATCCTTGATCACGTATCAATACCTGAGAACCTGATTTATTACAAGTTTTGAAAAATGCATAGTCATGCTAAATGGTTAGATTTGCAAAAATGCTATTTTTCAACTGTGATGATATAAAGCAAATGAATCACTTTATGGGACTGGTTATGTCCTTGTTGGTTGGCAGTGTTCTTGGCTAGTTCATTGTCATCCACAGGGATGGGTTTTTCCATTTGGTCGACCATCTATTTGGGTTAGAGCCCCAACGATCCTCACCATCGAAAAAGGGATGTGAAAACCAGGTTGTTACCACTGTACTTGGGTTAGAGTCCCAATGCATGGTTTCTAATGTAAAAATATTAGGAATCATTCGTTGTCAGGCCTACTGTGATCAAGACTTTGCAACTAGCCACATACTACGGGAAGCCTCTGACTCCGGTGGCTCTACTGCTGGAACCGACAACCACGCACTGGGAGTGGAGAGATGGCGAGAGTAGCGTGTACCCTCGTGGCCGGCGTGCCTGGAGACTAGAGGAGTACTGTGCTCTCAGGTGGTGCAGGACCGGTTCTGGGGTATGAAAAGCCATGGTAGGCGGGGTTGGCGTATGCAAGCTTAAGTGCTACATATGCAGTGTGGATAGGGATCCCCAGCTGGGTATTAATCGATAAATCGTCGTTGCTCCTCGGTTATGGAGACTTGATCCTCACCCCTACATCGAATAGTGGTTCAGAACTAGGATGTTTTGAAATGAATTTGAAAGAATGATATTTGGGAAGACTTAGAAGTGTAGTTGATGATTAGTAATATTATGGAAATAAAATATTGAAATAGGACTAGTAATGCTTTTCTGCAAAAATTCTTGAACTCTTGCTCAAGCCTTACCTTGACTCCCCTCAACTTGCATTCCTGAGTCTAATTTTACACCTTTTGTCGGGTAAGTCTTGTGGAGTACCCCAGTACTCAGGGTTTTGTTAACCCCACTGCAGGTAGCCCGGAGCCGGAAGTTTGTCTAGCCCCGTGCTGTGTCACCATGATTTAGGAGGGAGAGGACGAGTGAAGTTGAACCCGTGGGCAGGGTTCCTGTACTACCTATCTATCTTGTTGTAATATTGTTCTACCGCTACTGTTACCACCTTTAATTATGGTCTGTAATAATTGCACTTAATTTCTATTTGAACAACTGGCTTGTAAACTAAGTACTATTTAATCTTCCGTACTTTTACTCTGATGTATTTTGTTATGAAATGTTATAATCCTATAATGGCTTCGCAATGGGATCCTGTCGGAGATAACGGGTGCTTATGTAGTCCGGCAGAGCTGCCTAGGTCATCTGGGACACGAGCCCGGCTGTCAGATGTCATTAGTGACGATGACAGGTGCCTGTGTGCCACGTGATTTAAGTGGTTCTGTTACAGAAACGCTGGTGGGGGTCTGGTGTCCAAGCTCATGAACGAGCTCTTTGTAGGAAGTCCCTGCAGCAAATGCTCCGATGACGTCGGAGTCGGCGACCTGGGGCAGCTCATTATACTGCTTAGAGAATCGCCGGATGTAGTCCCTGAGGGACTCGCCCGGCTTCTGTTTGCAGCTTCTGAGATCCCAGGAGTTGCCAGGGCGTACGTACGTGCCCTGGAAGTTCCCGACGAAGATCTTGACCAGGTCGCTCCAGTCAAAGATCAACCGCGGGGGAGATGTTCCAGCCAAGCTCTTGCAGAGTTAGCGAGGAACAAGGGAAGGTTGCGGATAATGATGAGATCATCCTACGCACCACCAAGCTGGCACGCAAGATGATAATCCGCTAGCCACAGTTCGGGGTTGGTTTCCCTTGAATACTTGGCTATGTTGGCCAGCTATCGGAACCGGGGCGGGAATCTGGCCCTTCGGATGGCCTCGCTGAAGACACGAGGACCCGAGGGCTCAGGTGAGGGCTCTGTTGGCATTTCTTAATGTCGTTACAAAAGATAGACTAAAAGTCCGTCCCCGGCAATGGCGCTGGAAATGTTTGTTGGCGTTTCTTAGCATTACTACTAAAGATAGACTAAAGGTCCGTCCTTAATAATAATACTTAGAAACATAAGTTGACATTCCCAACCACCATTACTTCAGAAAGGTAATCCTTGGCCCTTAGTGGTGCCGACATAGGTAATGCAGTCTGGTAATAGCAGTTAGAAGTGCCGGATTGGCCTTCCTAACCGTCATTACTTACGATATGCAAAACTGTGGCACGGCGCCGCGGGGTGCAACAAAAATTACAATCCTTAAGTAACGGTACTTAGGTACGCCAATCGATAGCTCATTAAGAAATAAGATTACTCTGCAAGCGCACAGAACTATCATTGTAGTATTTCAACCCGTGAGTAGGGTGTCGTATTTATAAATTCCCGTAGGAGGGCAATATGCATCAAGCGTGGTGTAAACATGATCACTTATTGAGTGCAATGGTAGGCATAGAGTAAACAGGAATAAGACATGATTTCAAGATAGTGGACACACATATGGATCAACCTCAAGGATAAAAGGAAAATAAAGAATAAAAGAATATATCTAACTGAGCAGGCATTGGTCATATATAATTATGCAAAGAACTGTTAGCAAATCATCTAATTAGTAGTTCTAGTATCAGGACTAAGTCTGGGGTGATAGGGAGATCCCCGCAGCTGGTCTGCCAGCTGATAGAGACTTTACGAACTCCTACTCAATATCTGAACGTGGGGGAATGCTAGGGATGGACAGGGCTGTCACCACCTGTCCACCTACCCCTCTGCCCGTGGGATACCGACATATCCGCCGATCTCCGCATACCCAAGCTCCATGCTTGCATACTTGGAAATAACTCCTAACCCCCACGGACCCCAACCCTTCGGATTGACAAGCTAGGTTAAGAGCAACCATGACAGCACGACGAACCATCACCTCATTCCAAGTTCTTCCTCTATTCATACTAATTCGATGAACAATGAAGAATGAAGATGAACAAGTCAAGAACATGATACATAAACTATGTTCTAGCTCATGTACTATGCTCATAGCAAGATCATAACTAGACTCTAGTTCATATGCATAATCATATAAGTATGATAAGAACTTGCTCATGGAAGAAGACCGAATTGTATTCATACCAAGATGATCCTTTTCTTCCAAGGAGACAAGCTCTCCTTGATAGCTCTTGCCTTGCTCACAAACTACTAATACTACTCTAAAGATACAAGTGAGAGGTGTGAGGTAGATGACTCCAAATGATGTGTGTGTTGAAGGGGATGGAGCACCCTCTATTTATATTGAGACTATGACAGTTTGGGTGTTCTAAACATGGAAGTAGGTGAAACCGCCATCAGCAAACCGCCATCAGCACCGCCTCCGAAGATGGGCCCGGGAGGCCCCATCAGGGGGGCGGTCGCCCCTGGGGGCGGTCGGTCCCTGGGGAGCGCCATCTGGCCACCGCCTTCGGGTGGTCGGTTGTCCCCTGGGCCTGGGCCTCCCCCGTGGTTACGGATGGATCCAATTACGCTTTGAAGGTGGGCTTCTTTAGTATTCTTTGTTTGCCCATTTGTTGGATTCGTCATTTGACTTTGCGCTTTCTCCATGTTGATGCGTATTTCCACTTGTTATGCCATAAAACCTGTAAAACATGAATGCTAGGGGTACAAGTGGAACTTGTTAGTAGTAAAGGCATATGTGCTAGAATATGATTGTTAATCCTCTTTTTAGTCTAAGTTGGTGGTATAAAATTTATCCATGAGGACCACCAACAGGCTCGCGGTCCTCGTCCGAGTCGTAACGCCCGCCCCGATGGACTTGGTAGCCACGTGCGTCTCCATCGGTCTTCCGCCGACCGCGGGCTTGAAGGATGGCTCGGACGTCGACGTCCTTGCCAAGCCGTTGGTGAACAGACGGGGCCCTCAGGACCTTGGGATGCACCGTGGTCTCTCGCTCGTGGCGTGCCGCACCGCCACTTTGGTGACTTTCAGCGCCACGATGTCGTGACTCGGAGGATGAAGATGAAGATGAAATCGCCGCTGTCGAGCTGAAGTGGGGTAAGAAGCCCATGGCTGTACTCAAAAATTGGAGCTCAGAGGATCAGTATGATTTCGATACAAATAAGCTGGACAAATTATTTGATTTGCTGGTCAATGCTGGGTAGATCTCCTTCCCTGCCGATTATGTAAGGCCCTCTCCTGAAGACTTGAAAGGGAAGACTTTCTGCCAATACCATGGCCTCACCTCACACGACACCAATGGATGCCGCGTGTTCAGAACTCAGATACAGAGGGCTATCTCCCGCGGTTTATTGAAGTTTGACAGTCCTGCTAAACGAAAAATGAAGATTGATAAGTTCCCATTCCCGAAGGGCCAGAATATGGTCGAGGTGTCGGCCCATGCACGCAAGATAAAAGTTCTGACCTCCGACGAAGCCAGAAGGAATGCATCAGTCGACCCTGATATGCAGATATCGGCTGAGGAGCTGCCGCTGATCAAGAGAAGACGAGAGCAGAACCAGAGCCAATACGAAAAGGGGGAGTCCAGCGGCACCAAGAAGACCAGGCCTACCTCCCGCGATTTGTTGAACAAATGGCGTCGGAAGAAGGAGAAGGCACACCAGAGGCAGCTCGAGGAGGAAGAATACCGAAGATGGGTTCATGATGAGGAGGAGGCCCACTACCAGGAAGAATTGGCTCGCCGCCGGGAGGAAGAAGAAAGTCACTGGCATTGCCCATTTTTCAGGCATTGTTCGAATGAAGGCCTGAGATTGCCGACTCTGCACAATTGCCCGGAGTGCAGCGATCAATACCGAGAGTACAAACACTCTCATACCAACCACCGGTCTGTGCATGAGAGGCTTGGACGCCCACATGATATGCAGGATCGGCGCGAAAAAAGAGACCTGCGCGATCGGTTCAGCGAAGCGACAGTTGATCACCAAGAGCTGATCTGACAGGAGAATCAATGGTGCCCTGGGAACTTGACCAAGAGCCAGAGGCACCGAGTGCAACCCCTCAGGAACAGGGAGCTCAAAACAGAAGGCCACGCGAAGCAAATCTGGCGGGAGAAGCTGAAAGCCCATGTTTGGTTTTGAGTAATTGATGAAACCTAGTTTGCTAATGATTGCTCTAAGTGTTTCATGAGAATTGATTAGCAAATAGCAAGATGGAGCAAAGGACTGGGTCGGTGGGGGCCACAAGTGAACGGCAATGACGGCATCCATGAAAATGGTATAAGTCCATCATCAAAAGGAGTCCACAAGCTTCATCAAGAGATGGTGAAAAAGCTAGGAGCTCAAGGCAAAGGTATAATCCATAGGAGCTCTTTTACTTTTAGTGATCAAGACTCCATAGAGGGAGTGATCACATTTAGGATAGATAGCCGTACTATCAAGAGGGGCGAAATCATTGATGAAATACGGTTATCAAGTGCCACTAGGTGTTCATGATCATTGCATTGCATATAGATGCTAGTGACACTAACAAACCCTTGGAAAACTCTTTTGAAAAGGCTAACACACGTGCACAAGGTGTAGAACAATTGGTGTTAGCACATGGGAACAAAGGGTGAAAGGTTTGAGTGAAAATCCTGAGAAAACAGAGCGTCGGACCGTAGAGTCTCAGAGCGTCGGACCAATGTCTTCGGTCCGACGGCTAACACTACTGAGAGCATCGGACACTCAGTCCCTGAGCGTCGGACCATTAGCCGAAGCGTCCGACGGTGCAGATCGTGCGAGAGCTGACACGTGGCGAGCTCTGAGCGCGTCGGACTCTCAGCGATAGTCCGACGGTGAGCGTCGGACTAACGTCCGACGGTTTTCAGCGCTCGGGGAGCTCTCTGGAAACGTCGGACGCTGGCGAGTTTTAGTCCGACGGCCTGCTGTTTTAGAGTCCGACGGTGGGTACGTGTAGTACGTCGGACCGTGAGGTTTGGTCCGACGGCCTACCGTCCGACGGGTCGTTTTGGCGCGAGGAAATAGCCGTTGTGATCCAACGTTCGACTTCAAATGGCTAGTGACACGTGGCGTTCATCCGGGGCGTCGGACCGTGCAGATTAGTCCGACGGTCTGGCTGTCGGACAGTCCGACGGTACGCAGAAAAGTCTAAACGGCTAGTTCTTTGTGTGTGGCTTATAAATAGTCACTTGGCTGGTTTGGGGAGGAGCTTTTTACACTCCTGAACATCATAGCATACTTGTGAGCCTTCCCACTCCACTCTCACTCATCCTACTTGATTGTGATCATCATTTGGTGAGTTTAGAGAGCATCAAGTGCATTGCATTGATAGAGATCATCTAGAGGCACTTGGTAGCGGTGATTCACAGCGGTTTCTCTCATTACTCTTGGAGTTTGCCGACTCCTAGACGGCTTGGAGCTGCGAGGATTGTTGACGGGAGTTGGTGATTGTCTCCACCTCCGATCAAGGTATTGTGAGGGGTTCTTGAGCCTATCCCCGCGGGAGATCGCGAAAGGCATCTTTAGTGGATTGCTCGTAGCTTGGTGGATCCCCATCTTGTGTTGGTTGTGCGGCACCCTTGAGAAGGGTTTGGCGTGTGATGCCAATTAGCACGTGAACCTCCAAGTGGGTGTATCGCTACAACGAGGACTAGCTTGCCGGCGAAAAGGTGAACCTCGGTAAAAAATCTTGTGTCATCTCTCTACCGAGGATTTCTCTTGTATTTAATTGATTGGTTATATTGGACTTCATATCTTCTTTACACCGGGGGTATTGAAATCACCTCTACTCTTTACATTTGTGTACTTACTCTCTTGTGTAGTTTGTTAGTTAGTTGCTCACTTAGGAGTAGTGTTTAGTAGTGACATAGCCTTTGAGTGTGAACTAGTGATCATAGTGTAGTACACTTGTCTAGGTGGCTTGCATAGTGTAGTTTAAAGCTAGTGCTTTGCAAAGCTTGCTATTGTTACTAATCAGTTTGTTAAGTGTTGTTTATAGATTTTTATAGGCTATTCACCCCCCTAGCCATTTAGGACCTTTCAAGTGGTATCGGAGCCGAGGCACCGTTGATTTGAGGCTTAACAACCTACGGTGTAAAAATGGCTCAACTCAACATTCACATCAACAACACCAAGAAGCCACCCCAATTTGATGGCACAAATTATGCATATTGGAAGAGTAAGATGACCTCACATATCAAGTCAATCAATAGAGAGGTTTGGAAGGTTGTGGAGACAAAGATTGAGATTGCCAATGCGGCCAATCCCACAACCGTCGAAGAAAGATTGCTTCAACTCAATGACATTGCGGTTTGTGCTATTCATGAGGCTGTAGATGAAAAAGTGTTTGAGCAAATCAAGAACATTGAGGGTGCTCATGAAGCTTGGAAGAAGCTTGAGGAATCATATGAGGGCACTAAGGGTGTAAAGGCCACGAAAGCATACATCTTGAAGGACAAGTTTGCAAGCTTCAAGATGAAGGATGATGAAACCGTGCCAGAAATGTTCCATAGATTGCAAGTCATTGTGAATGATCTCAAGGCCGTGGATGAAGAGGTGAAGGATAGTGACTTCTCAATGAAATTCTTGAAGAGCTTGCCCAAGAGGTTTGCTACCTTGATCACGGTTTTGGTGAAGACTACATTGAGTGAGTTGACACCATACCAAGTGCTTGCGGTGGTGATGACCGATGATGCCTATAGAGATGATGACGACAAGGAGGAGTTGATCAATAAGAATAAGAAAGAAAAAGATGAAGACTCCAAAGATGAGAAGAAGAAGAGCGTGGCATTCAAAGCCACATCATCAAAGGACAAGGGCAAAGCAAAAGTTGAATCAAGTGAAGATTCATCAAGCACAAGTGAGAGTGATGAGGAGATGGCCCTTCTAGTGAGAAGATTTGGCAAGTTCATGAAGAAGAAGGGCTACCGGGCAAGAAGGAAGAAGAATGCAAGAAAATTTGATGGCCCAAGAAGATGCTTCAATTGTGGAAGCAAAGATCACTTGGTAGCCGATTGCCCACACTCAAGTGAAGATGATCACAAGGGTAAAAAGAAGAATAAGCATGAGAAGAAGGAGAAGAAAGAGAAGAAGGAATCCTCATACAAGAAGAAGAAGAACTATTCTCATATCGTGACATGGGATAGTGATGCTTCTTCAAGTGATGAAGAAAGTGATGATGACAAGAAGAGCAAGAGGAAGGCACATGCAAGCATTGCCATTCATGACAAGCCTTCCATCTTCGATACTCCTTCATGCTTCATGGCCAAGGGCTCTAAGGTATCATCCGATAGCGAATCTAGTGATGATGACCTAACAAAAGAGGAATTAATTGAAATGCTTGATGATGCACGTATTCATTTTGATAAACTTAGAAAGGAATGTAAGGGCTTGCGCAAGGATATACAATCCATTGAGCAAGAACTTATGGAGCTTAGAGCATCTTATGAGAGTCTAAAGGAAGACCATAAGAAGCTCCAAAAGGCTCACACTAAACTTGATGAAGCTCATTCCTCTCTAGTTGAGAAAAATGAAGACTTGCAACAACAAGTGTAAAAGAAAGAAACTAAAACTTGCAACATAGGTGTATCATGTGATATATCTTGTGAACCTATTATTGTTGCTACTACTAACTCTTCTTGTAGCACCCCCACTACTACCTCACCCACTAGTGACTCTTCACTAGTAGTTGAGAACAAGAACCTAAAGGAGGAGGTTAAAAAGCTCAATTACTCCTTAGCTATGGCTTATCGTGGTGAGGACCGCTTGCTTATGTGCCTGGGTAGCCAAAGGGCATCTCTCCACAAAGAGGGATTGGGCTATATCCCCAAGAAAGGCAAAACCGCCTTTGCTCCTCACAAGACTTGTTTTGTGAAGAGAAATGGCCGGTATTGCACAAAATGCAAGCAAATTGGTCATATAGAGCAAGATTGCAAAAGCAAGAAATCCAATGCATATGTATCCTCAATTAAATTTGATTCTTGCTACATTCTCACAAAGGGCTCAAACGGTGTGAAGGCTAAGTTTGTTGGTACATCCATGTTGGGTCCAAAGAAGAAGACCATTTGGGTACCAAAGAGCTTAGTCACTAACCTTCAAGGACTCAAGCAAGTTTGGGTACCTAAAAGGAATTGATCTCTTTTTATAGGTCAATTACAAAGCCGGAGGGAGGCATTGGGTGCTTGATAGTGGATGCACTCAACATATGACTGGTGATTCTAGTATGTTTGGCTCTCTCAACACAAGTGCAAATAGTGGCTATGATGCAATCACATTTGGTGACAACAAGAAAGGGAAAGTGAGAGGACTCGGTAAAATTGCTATCTCCAATGATATGTCTATCTCAAATGTGTTGCTAGTTGAAAGCTTGAACTTCAATTTGCTCTCGGTTGCACAACTTTGTGATCTCGGTTTCAAGTGCATATTTGGGGTTGATGATGTTGAAATTGTTAGTGTTGATGGGTCAAATTTGATATTCAAAGGGTTTAGATATGACAACCTATATCTTGTGGATTTCAATGCTAGTGAAACTCAATTGTCAACTTATTTGATCACTAAGTCAAGTTTGGGTTGGTTATGGCATAGAAGGATTGGTCATGTTGGAATGAAACAATTGAACAAACTAGTGAAGCATGATCTAGTTAGAGGCTTGAAAGATGTCACTTTTGAGAAAGATAAGCTTTGTAGTTCATGTCAAGCCGGCAAATAAGTTGGAAATACACATCCTAAGAAGAGCATGATGAGTACTAGTAAAGCTTTTGAGCTCTTGCATATGGACTTGTTTGGACTAACCACATATACTAGCATTGGTGGGAGCAAGTATGGATTTGTGATTGTGGATGACTATACTAAATATACATGGGTATTCTTTCTAGTTGACAAGAGTGAAGTGTATGATATATTCAAGTCTTTTGTCAAGAAAAGCCAAAATGAGTTTGAAACAACCATCAACAAAGTTAGAAGTGACAATGGTAGTGAATTCAAGAACACCAAGATTGATGAATTGTGTGATGAGTATGGCATTAGACATCAATTCTCACCTAAGTATACACCACAATCAAATGGAATTGTTGAAAGGAAGAATAAAACCTTGATAGATATGGCAAGATCAATGCTAAGTGAATACAATGTTAGTCATTCTTTTTGGGCCGAAGCAATCAACACCGCTTGCTACTATATCAACCGCTTATATTGCCATGGTATGCTTGCAAAGACTCCTTATGAGCTATTGAATGGTAGAAAGCCCAACATTGCATACTTTCGGGTTTTTGGTTGCAAATGCTATATTCTCAAGAAAGGTACAAGATTGAGCAAGTTTGAAAAGAAATGTGATGAAGGTTTCTTACTTGGCTATTCAACCACAAGCAAGGCATATAGAGTTTGGAATTTGGCTAGTGGTACTCTTGAGGAGGTACATGATGTTGAATTTGATGAAACCCAAGGCTCTCAAGATGAAGTTGAAAATCTTAGTGACGTGAGAGGCAATGACTTGGCAAATGCAATGAAAGATATGGACATTGGTGATATTAGGCCAAGGCAAGTCAATGATGATGAAGATGATGGTGCAATTCATACTAGTATGCAAGTTGAAAATGAAGCAAGTGCAAGTGACTCACAAGATCAATCTCAAGTGCAAGATCAACAAGCTAGTTCATCTCAATCAAATGATCAAGTTCCTATTCTCCAACCGGTCTCTATTGCAAGGGATCATCCTTTGGATCAAATCATTGGTGGTATTCAAAGTGGAGTTCAAACTAGAGCAAGACTAGCTCAAATTTGTGAGCATTTCTCATTTGTGTCAACCATAGAGCCAACCAAGATTGAGAAAGCATTGAAAGATGTTGATTGGGTCAATGCCATGCATGAAGAGCTCAACAATTTCACAAGAAATCAAGTTTGGGAGCTAGTGGAAAGACCAAAGAAAAACAATGTGATAGGAACAAAATGGGTCTTTAGAAACAAGCAAGATCAAGATGGCATAGTAATAAGCAACAAGGCTAGATTGGTTGCACAAGGTTACACTCAAGTAGAAGGTCTTGATTTTGGAGAAAGCTATGCACCGGTTGCTAGATTGGAGGCCATTAGAATCTTATTAGCCTATGCTTGTGCCCAAAACATCAAGTTATATCAAATGGATGTCAAGAGTGCATTTCTCAATGGGTACATCAATGAGTTGGTTTATGTGGAACAACCTCCCGGATTTGAAGATGTGAAGAAGCCCAACCATGTGTACAAGCTAAGAAAGGCATTGTATGGTTTGAAGCAAGCACCTAGAGCATGGTATGAGAGATTGAGAGATTTCTTGCTCTCTAAAGGGTTCAAAATGGGAAAGGTTAACACAACTCTCTTCACTAAGAAGCTTGGCAAAGATTTATTTGTGTTGCAAATATATGTGGATGATATCATCCTTGGATCAACAAATCAAGATTTTTGTGAAGAATTTGGAAATATGATGGCAAGTGAGTTTGAAATGTCCATGATTGGTGAGCTTAGCTACTTCCTTGGTCTTCAAGTTAAGCAAATGAAGAATGGTACATTTGTAAGTCAAGGCAAGTACATAAGGGACATGGTGAAGAAATTTGGATTGGAACATGCAAAGCCCATGAATACTCCTATGGCAACTAATGGGCATTTGGACTTGGATGATAGTGGCAAAATGGTAGATCAAAAGCTATACAGATTAATGATTGAAAGTCTCCTTTATGTGACCGCATCTCGACCGGATGTCATGTTTAGTGTGTGCATGTGTGCAAGATTTCAAGCCTCACCAAGAGAAAGTTATTTGAAAGCCGCAAAGAGAATATTGAGGTATTTGAAGGGCACACAAGATGTTGGGTTGTGGTATCCTAAGGGGTCCAACTTTGAGCTTATTGGATATTCGGACTCTGACTATGCCGGTTGCAAGGTGGATAGAAAAAGCACTAGTGGAACTTGTCAATTGCTTGGAAGGTCTCTTGTATCATGGTCTTCAAAGAAGCAAAATAGTGTTGCTCTCTCAACGGCCAAAGCGGAGTACATTAGTGCTGGAAGTTGTTGTGCACAATTGCTTTGGATGAAGGCAACCTTGAGTGATTTTGGATTGAAATATAAGAAAGTGCCTTTGCTATGTGACAATGAGAGTGCTATCAAGCTAACCAACAACCCCGTGCAACATTCAAGAACAAAGCACATTGACATAAGGCATCACTTTATTAGAGATCATCAAATCAAAGGGGATATTGCAATTGAAAATGTTGGCACCGAAGATCAATTAGCGGATATCTTTACCAAGCCACTTGATGAGTCAAGATTTTGCAAGTTGAGAAATGAGCTAAACATACTAGACTACTCCAACATGAAGTGAAAAGCATCCTACATTATATGGCATGCCTCTCCTTCGACTAAAGCAAGGTAAAATTGGTTGACATGGCATCCATACCTTAATAAGAATTTGTCTAGTTCATGTAGACATAAAATGCATCTTATAGGCTCATTCATGAAAAATCAAATGCTTTTATGTATATATGGTATCACTTTTGTTCTTTATGCTTGTATGATCAAGTGGTAGCATATGACATATTGATGGGCTTGCAAACCTAGTGTTGAATCTAGAACATGAGCTCATGATGTGTAACTTAACATGGTCAAGATAACCCTACTAGTGAGGTGTGAAGAAGCTTGTCCTTGGCTCAAACTTAGTTACATATTCTAGGCAAGTGATCTAGATTGAACCAATGTGAACATGAACTAAACCCCATTTATTGACTTGATACTCCCACAATTTGCACCATTTTTTGTGATTGTTGACAAAAGGGGAGAAGAAAGTCACAAAGATAAGAAAGGAAAGGGGTCAATTAAAAATTTGAAAGCACACAAGTAGGGGGAGCAAGCTAATGAATAAGTTGTTGCATTTGTGTATGCATTAACATATGAATTGTTGCATTGTCAAAACTTCAATTCCTATACTTGTTTGAATTGATGAAATGCTTATAAATAGGATTTGAATGGTGATTTGACAAACTAGCATGCATAGGACTTACATGTCATACAAAGTACCTCTTTTACTTAAATGTTGATCTCATGAGGTATTTTGAGTTTGTGATGCATGACTAGTAAACAATGGTGCTAAGGATAGTATATTTCCGCAACTCCGATGGTATCATGCTTCAAAGGTCCATTCTATATACCTTAGCATCATTTGATAGTAGTAGCTCACCCAAACTTTCAAATTCATGCATATGTGAAAAATTGAACCAAACACAAGGAATCACATATGTAGGGGGAGCTATTACTACCAAAGTGCAAACTTGGTTTTCATTTCATATCTTTGTGAAGGTTGTCATCAATTACCAAAAAGGGGGAGATTGAAAGCCCAAGTTTGGTTTTGGGTAATTGATGAAACCTAGTTTGCTAATGATTGCTCTAAGTGTTTCATGAGAATTGATTAGCAAATGGCAAGATGGAGCAAAGGACTGGGTCGGTGGAGGCCACAAGTGAACGGCAATGACGGCATCCATGAAAATGGTATAAGTCCATCATCAAAAGGAGTCCACAAGCTTCATCAAGAGATTGTGAAAAAGCTAGGAGCTCAAGGCAAAGGTATAATCCATAGGAGCTCTTTTGCTTTAAGTGATCAAGACTCCATAGAGGGAGTGATCACATTTAGGATAGATAGCCGTACTATCAAGAGGGGCGAAATCGTTGATGAAATACGGTTATCAAGTGCCACTAGGTGTTCATGATCATTGCATTGCATATAGATGCTAGTGACACTAACAAACCCTTGGAAAACTCTTTTGAAAAGGCTAACACACGTGCATAAGGTGTAGAACAATTGGTGTTAGCACATGGGAACAAAGGGTGAAAGGTTTGAGTGAAAATCCTGAGAAAACAGAACGTCGGACCGTAGAGTCTCAGAGCGTCGGACCAATATCTTCGGTCCGACGGCTAACACTGCAGAGAGCGTCGGACGCTTAGTCCCTGAGCATCGGACCATTAGCCGAAGCGTCCGACGGTGCAGATCGTGCGAGAGCTGACACGTGGCGAGCTCTGAGAGCGTCGGACTCTCAGCGATAGTCCGACGGTGAGCGTCGGACTAACGTCCGACGGTTTTCAGCGCTCTGGGAGCTCTCTGGAAACGTCGGACGCTGGCGAGTTTTAGTCCGACGGCCTGCTATTTTAGAGTCCGACGGTGGGTACATGTAGTGCGTCGGACCGTGAGGTTTGGTCCGACGGCCTACCATCCGACGGGTCGTTTTGGCGCGAGGAAATAGCCGTTGTGATCCAACGTTCGACTTTAAATGGCTAGTGACACGTGGCGTTCATCCGGGGCGTCGGACCGTGCAGATTAGTCCGACGGTCTGGCCGTCGGACAGTCCGACGGTACGCAGAAAAGTCTAAACGGCTAGTTCTTTGTGTGTGGCTTATAAATAGTCACTTGGCTGGTTTGGGGAGGAGCTTTTGACACTCTTGAACATCATAGCATACTTGTGAGCCTTCCCACTCCACTCTCACTCATCCTACTTGATTGTGATCATCATTTGGTGAGTTTGGAGAGCATCAAGTGCATTGCATTGATAGAGATCATCTAGAGGCACTTGGTAGCGGTGATTCGCAGCGGTTTCTCTCATTACTCTTGGAGTTTGCTGACTCCTAGACGGCTTGGAGCTGCGAGGATCGTTGAGGGGAGTTGGTGATTGTCCCCGCCTCTGATCAAGGTATTGTGAGGGGTTCTTGAGCCTATCCCCGCGGGAGATCGCGAAAGGCATCTTTAGTGGATTGCTCGTAGCTTGGTGGATCCCCATCTTGTGTTGGTTGTGCGGCACCCTTGAGAAGGGTTTGGCGTGTGATGCCAATTAGCGCGTGAACCTCCAAGTGGGTGTATCGCTACAACGAGGACTAGCTTGCCGGCGAAAAAGTGAACCTCGGTAAAAAATCTTGTGTCATCTCTCTACCGAGGATTTCTCTTGTATTTAATTGATTGGTTATATTGGACTTCATATCTTCTCTACACCGGGGGTATTGAAATCACCTCTACTCTTTACATTTGTGTACTTACTCTCTTGTGTAGTTTGTTAGTTAGTTGCTCACTTAGGAGTAGTGTTTAGTAGTGACATAGCCTTTGAGTGTGAACTAGTGATCATAGTGTAGTACACTTGTCTAGGTGGCTTGCATAGTGTAGTTTAAAGCTAGTGCTTTGCAAAGCTTGCTATTGTTACTAATCGGTTTGTTAAGTGTTGTTTGTAGATTTTTATAGGCTATTCACCCCCCTCTAGCCATTTAGGACCTTTCAGAAGCCTCCTCAGGACAAAGGGAAGGCAACAGCCGATGCGCAGATGGTGTTTGTGCTTTCGGCTGAATTCAGGGCATCTCGAGCTAAGAAGATTGAGGTTCTCTCTGATTCTGATGAGTCGGAGTCTGAGCAAGCCACTGCCAGGCTGGTTTTCGCGCAGCAGGCTACCTTTGACAAGCCGCCCAAGCACCGGCACCTGAAGGCTCTATATCTCAAAGGATATGTCGATAGGATGCCCATGACCAAGATGCTAGTCGATGGTGGTGCCACTGTCAATCTCATGCCTACACCACATTCCGCAAGCTGGGCAAGGGCCTTGACGATTTAATCGAGACCGGCACGATGCTCAAAGATTTCGGGGGCAACTCTTCAAATACCCGGGGGGCAATCAATGTCGAGCTGACAGTCGGGAAGAAGACGCTGCTCACCACCTTCTTCGTGATTGACAACTGCTGCGTGCCATCAACCATGCACCAATGTGTGATGCAGTGGCATGGTGAGGAAGTTGAAGTGGTCCCAGCCGATGACTCGGTGAGCATAGCCGCAGCAGATGCTGCCTACTGGGAAGCTGGGGATCACGACTGTTTCTCTGGCAAGACTTGAGAAGAAGGCTCCATCAAGGTCAGCGATGAGAGTCAACAGCCGGTCAGGGCAATCGGCTCTGAGTCTTTTTATTAATGGATAACCTAATCGATGGTACCGAGGGCAAGCTTGGCCAAGGTTTTACGTCGGCCGATAAACTTGAAGAAGTGGACATCGGATCTGGTGATAGGCTAAGGCCGATGTATATTGCTGCCAATCTTGACCCTGAGTTCAGGAGAGAGCTGATTGATTTATTGAAGGAATACAAAGACTACTTCGCCTGGGTACGAGATACCCGGCTTGGACAAATCAATTGTCGAACATAGATTGCCTATCAAGCCTGGTTTTCGGCCTTTCAAGCAGCCGCCACGATGATTCAAGCAGGATTCATTACCTGACATCAAGGCCGAGATTGAAAGGTTGCTGGAAGCCAGGTTCATTGAGCTTGCCGATACGCCAAGTGGGTATCGAATATTGTCCCTGTGTACGAGAAGAATGGCAAGTTGCGGGTCTGCATCGATTTCAAGGATTTGAACAGAGCTACCCCGATCGACGGTTACCCAATGCCGACAGCAGATATATTAGTCGATTCGGCTGCAGGGCACCAGGTCATCAGCTTCATGGATGGTAATGCTGGCTACAATCAAATTTTTATGGCTGATGAAGATATTCCTAAGACTGCTTTCAGGTGTCCTGGTGCTATCGGTTTGTTTGAGTGGGTTGTAATGACGTTCGGTTTGAAAAATACCGGTGCAACTTATCAAAGGGCTATGAATTATATTTTTCATAAGTTGATCGGCAAGATTGTGAAAATTTACATCAATGATGTAGTTGTGAAGTCCAAAAGCTACAAGGAGCACTTAGCCGATTTGAAGGCTACACTGGAGTGTACTCGGAAGCATGGCTTGAAGACGAATCCTAATAAATGTGCTTTTGGGGTATCAGCAGGCAAGTTTCTGGGTTTCATGGTTTATCGCAAGGGAATCGAGGTCGGCAGCAAGAGCAGGAAGGCCATCGATCAGCTCGTGCCGCTGACTAACAAGAAGGAATTGCAGTCCATACTTGGCAAGATTAATTTCATCAGAAGATTCATTGCCAATCTGTCAGAGAAGGTGCTGCCGTTATCACCACTGTTGAAGCTAATGAATACTCAGGAGTTCAAATGGAGTGACGTACAGCAAAAGGCTTTCGATGAAATCAAGGAATATATGAAGTCTCCACCTGTTCTGGTGCCGCCACAAGCAGGCAAGCCGTTCAAGCTGTACGTGATGGCCGAAGACCATACAATTGGATCGGCCCTTTTTCAGGAATTTGAAGAAAAAGAGAGGGCAGTTTTCTATCTGAGCAGAAGGATTTTGGATCCTGAGACAAGATACACACCAACAGAGAAGCTGTGCTTATGCTTATTCTACTCGTGCACTAAGCTGAGACATTATTTGCTATCAGCCGAATGTGTGGTAGTTTCCAAGACTGATGTGATCAAGCATATGTTGTCAATGCCTATCCTGAACGGGCGGATTGGGAAATGGATCTTGGCTCTCTCTAAGTTTGACTTGAGGTTCGAATCGGCTAAGGCAGTCAAAGGTCAGGCAATAGCCGATTTCATCACCCAGCATCGCGAGGGTGCCGTCAGTATAGTTGATGTGGCGCCGTGGACTATGTTCTTCGATGGATCATCTTGCAAGCAAGGCGGAGGTGCTGGGGTAAACTGATATCACCTCGAGGTCAAAGGTTTGAATATGCTTTCCAGATCGGGCCAACGGTGATAAACAACCAGGGTGAGTATGAGGCGGTTTGGAAGGGGTTTCAGCTTCTGCACGAAGCAAAGGCCGACGTAGTTGAAGTTTTTAGAGATTCACAACTAGTCATCAACCAATTGCTCGGCCTATTTGAGTGTAAAGACGATGTACTCCAAGGCTATTATGATCAGTGCTAAGCTTTGATCAGAGGGTTCTTAGCAGTTTCACTATATCATGTTCCCAGAGCTCAGAATCAGGAAGCTAATCGGCTAGCGCAGAGTGCTTCGAGTTACAGATCGATGCAGGAAATCCTCAATACTGAGCAATCGGCTGATGGCTGGCGGGGCGAGATAGCAAGATACCTTGCAAATCCTTCACAGAAAGTTAGTAGAAAGTTGAGGTACAAAGCTATCAAGTACGTGCTGTTGGACGGTCAGCCGTATTATAAGACTGTTGAAGGGGTGCTATTGAGATGCCTCGGGGCCGAAGAATCGATGAAGCTAATGGGTGAGGTTCATGAAGGAGTCTGTGGTGCTCACCAATCGGCTCTTAAGATGAAATGGATTATCAGAAGGACTGGTTATTATTGGCCAACAATGCTCGAAGATTATTTCAGGTATTACAAGGGTTGCCAAGAGTGCCAGAGATTCGGGAATGTGCAGAAATCTCCTGCCTCAGCTATGAATCCTATCATTAAGCCATGGCCATTCAGAGGTTGGTGAATCGATCTGATCGGCCAAATCTATCCACCGTCCAGTAAAGGTCACAAATGGATTTTGGTTGCAACAGACTACTTTACTAAGTGGGTAGAAGCTATTCCTTTAAAGAACGCCACATCCGGAGATGTAGTCAAATTTATAAAGGAACATATCATTTACAGATTTGGTATACCACAGATTATCACAACAGATCAAGGGACGATGTTCACTCCGGATGAGTTTTTGACCTTTGCTGACGACATGGGCATTAAAGTTTATAATTCGTCACCTTATTATGCTCAAGCCAATGGTCAGGCTGAAGCGTCAAATCAAATTTTGAACAAGATCATTAAGAAGAAGATTGAGCAGACTCCCAGGAGGTGGTACTTGACGCTTAGTGAAGCTTTGTGGGCATACCGAATGGCTCAGCATGGATCAACTAAAGCCACGCCCTATGAGTTGGTCTATGGGCACGCTGCTGTTCTTCCTTGGGAAATTCAATCCGAAACACGGCGTGTCAAGTTACAGAATGAGCTTACAACCGGTGAATACAAGGATATCATGATGGACAGTCTTGAAGATTTACATTATCATCGGCTCAAGGCCCTAGAATGTATTGAAGCTAATAAGATACGGGTAGCTAAGTACTACAACACCAAAGTAAGAGGAAAGAGCTTTGCTGAATCAGAGCTGGTATGGAAGACTATCCTACCTATCGGAACCAAAGATAGCTGATTCGGCAAGTGGTCGCCAACTGGGAAGGCTCGTATCGAGTTGTTGAATGTGCGCCCGGCAATGCCTATGTACTTGAAGATATGGAAGGAAGGAGATTTATCAGGGTGATCAACGGAAAATATCTGAAGAAATACCATCCTAATATCCCAGTTGGGGGATAATAGCCGATCGATGCAAGATCTGGCTCATACAGCCGATTCTATGTAGAGGATCGCCTTCAGAACAAAAAATAAGAATCTGTAATAGCCGATTTCGTTCTAACGGATCGCCCTTAGCACAAAAAGGAAATGCCCTCGATGGGGTGTAACAGCCGATGTAATTGCATCGCCTTTAGAGCAAAAAATAAAAATAATAAAGACAGATTGATGATTATCAATACATTTTTTTCATTTCCGCTTCGTGTTTACAGAGGAGCTCTATTACATTCTAATTTGGATTATGAGTAGCTCTATCTATGATGTCCTGGGCGTCGGTGACGGCCGCCACCTCGTTGGCGTGAGGGAAGAAGTTCGCCAGTTGGGCGCTGGCCACCTCCATGTCGTGGCCCTCCGGAAACCCGGGCTCGATGGCTTCCAAGGCTATGCCAGAGCGGAGGCGTGCGGCCGTGAGAGCCCCGGTGGCGCCGTGACGAACGCCAGCCATGACTACCTGGCGGACGCGATGGTGAACATCCAATAGCCGTTCCGCCTGTGTGTTGCCACGGGAGTTGACTGCGTTGGCGGCGGTCTCGGCGGCGACGCGCAGCTCCTCCAGCTGTGCGGTCAGGGCTGCAAGAACAGGAAAGGTCAGCGCAAGGGTGGCCATCAGTACAACGCGAAGCAGTTTCAAGACATGATCACCTGCCACCGCGGCGTCTGATTCGGCGAGCCGGGCTTGCACCCTGGTCACCTCGGCCTCGGCAGCGGCAAGGGCAGCGGCTTGGGCTTCGTTAACGCTCTGCAGCCGGCCATTCTCCTTCGTAGCCTCTGAATAAAGGTTACGGTATTCCACCATTTGGTGGTGGAAGCGGCGACCGTCGGCAGCGGTGTAGGACCCGTCAGTGTCTGCGGAGGACCCCGAATCGGATCCAGCGCTCAGAGCCGGAGCCTGAGGCGGGTCCTGAAGAGGCGCAGTCTGGCGAACCCGGGAGTCAGGGCCAATCAGCGCGCCCGGAGGAAAAGGGATCAGGCGAGCCTGACTGAAAATGACAGAGAAGCAGATGTATCAGAATCGAAAGAGATCAATGCCATGAATGCAAACTGATTTACCTGCTATGAATGGCCAACTGCCGGGGCGTCACCCAGTGATGACGGCCGTGAGACGGACCAGCGGTAGCACCTGCACCGGGGGTGGCTCCAGCGGCTGCAGGGGCGGCCTGAGACGGCCCGGCAGCAGTTCCCGAACTTCCGGCACCGGGGGCTCCCACATCACTGCGCAAGACGTTGGTGGTCAGATTAGATCGGATCGATGTATCAAGAAGTGAACAGTAGTCTTACCCTAACCAAGCTCACAGACGTTGCCTCTATTCACCCACGGCCCGCAGGCTCCGGCTGAAGTTGTCGCCTTCAGCAAAACTCGAAGCTGGTCGCTTGCCGTGGTCTCCGTCGCCGGCCATGGGATTGGTTTCGAAGGTTTGCTTTTCTCTGTTTGAGGAGAAGAGGTGAAGAGCAAAGGCCGGGTGAGCAAAGGTTATGGTGTTTGCGGTTGCTCGCTCAGGCCAGGCGTCTATTTATAAAGACGGAGGCACCAAGACGGTTTTCCCCTCGGGAGATGAAGCGACACGGCGGAATTTATACTGGAGTTTACCCACGTTTCTTGAATCCGGAACCGATGTGGCGCTTTGGAAGTGGAATTGACTGATCGGCTATTTTGGTCGGTTGCCTTGAATCGGCTATTTGGGCCCGATGTTCAAAATCGGTTATTCAAGCGAGTTGTTTAAAACAGCCGATTCGTTCAGTGATAGTATTGAGGATCAGGCTATGAGAAGTCAATTCAGAGACAGAACAAAAGAGAAGGCCGATTTTTTCAGTCTCGCCAAAATACATTACATGATCATTCAGGTATACAGAGTAAGTGTAGGATTACAAGCCCAGAAGGGACCGGACAATGGTGATACATTCAGAATGTTCAGGCGCTGTTTTATTTGTTGGCCCTCAATGACCTGGCGCTGACCTCCTTCTTCTTCGCGGCCAAATCAACGGTGCTCGTTGATATGGAGATTTCACATTGAGTAATGGCCGCGTCGACCTCTGCCAGCTCCTTTATCAGTTGCTCACGTCTGATCTTCAAAGTGTCTAGCACTGACTCGGCCGAGTTGATTGTGGCTTTCAGCAACTTTACTTGATCAGCTAACCCACCAGCTTTTTGTTTGCTGGTCAGCTTGTTGTTTGTCAGTTGCTCTAGCTCGGTCAAGTTTTCATGGGCAGTCTTGATCCCTGGAGCAGCCCTCTTGAGTTTGACAGATTGTGGTAGGGAGCTGAGGATGGCCGGGCACGTCTGTTGCTGAATTAGTTCAATAACCTGATCAATAGGTTAAGGGTGCTCGGCCAGGTCAATCAGGGCCACCTCCAGCTGAGGAAGAAGCTCGCTTAGTCGTTTCTTGAGGTCTGGCTCTGGTAGTGATGAAGACCTGGAGCTCAGTTCATTTTCGTCACAGCATTCCTCCAGGTCGAAGGAGTAGCTGGGGGAGGAAGGCTGCAGCGCGTGGGTTCACACATTAAAATGGTGATGACATAAAGACTTTGGATTAGTTAAGGGATGAATGTTTCACCTGAATAAAGCTTGAAGGAAGTGGAGCCGATGAAGTGCCTGGTTGATCTGTTACGGTGATCTCTTTTTTGGCAGTGGGGATGGCCTCAACTTGTGTTTCTGCAGTCAGTTGAAGCTCTAAAAGAGAAAAGTCAGTTAGAAATAAAGCAAGCATGACAAGTGTTAACAACCGGAGAGCCTTACCTGGATGTTCGGGAGATGGTGTTTTCTTTTCTTCAAGTTCGTTCCACGAAGGAGGGTTGTTCGGCTGCATTTTTAGAAGGGGTCAGAAAATATTCAGTAAGGTAGGATTGTGTGCTTACAGATTTGTTTAATACCTGAGTTCCTTCTCCTTCTTGCTGGATAGCGATGCTGTCGTCCGTTCCCAGAAAGCCTTCAGCCGTATCTTGGTGGCCTGTTGTTTTTGGATGGGTTTCGGCCTGAATATTTTCAGAAGGTGCCTGGATCGGCTGAATGCTCACCTATTGTATAGCTGATTCAGTCAGGTATGCTGAGTAAGTGATGCAGAGAGTATTTCAAGGCATCCAAATACCTGGGCAGTTTTTCTCTTGGATCTCTTTTTCTTGGTGGTCGCCTCTTGAAGACCTGATGAGGCTTTTCTTTTTGAAGCCAGAGCAGTTGCCATACTGGTAGGGGCCTTCATCATCTTTTTCAAGGATGGGGCCTGAGAGCCTAGCCTGGCAGTTAGGCAAGAAGGATAATATTTGATCTGCTCTGGTGGGTTGGATTCTGGGTCCTGCATTAACAGATGTTAGAACACAATTTGCAGGAGGTTTGAATGGAATCAGTTAAAGTACTTACTGCCGAGATAGAGTTGAAGTTTGGGTCCAGGGCTCTGCATCTATCATGGATCCCTTGACAGAAAAGATGAGCGTGCCACTGTTGCCACCAGTGATCAAAGGTCTCATGGACATTGAAAATTTGGCTCCAATGCTCTACAGTATGAACTGGCAAATCTGCTCCCAATGAGAAGACCCTGTCAACTTTTAGAATCTCGGTGATTTCATCTCTGGGCCTCAGAAGGTGTAGAAATGGAAGCTTGGGGGGCAGTTGGCCAAAACCTAGTTGTCTTGCTGCAACGTTGGGGTGATAGAATTCATATGAAGGCCAGCTGGGCTCAGTACTGCTGGTGCCGCGAAGATGCTTAAAGTCAACTGGAAGTGTGCAGGGCTTTATGATGACATTGAAGATTTCAGTAGCTCCAGCATCAGAACATCCTGTACTGAACCTGAAGGTATAGGGCATTGGGAATTCAACATCATCTGCATATGGAAACCAAATCAAGGTGTCTGGTCCCAAGCCTCTGTAGAGTTTCTCAAGTAAGTTCCCTCGGTTCATGTTAATAGTGATGGCTGAGGCAGCTTCTCCAAAGTTCTGACAGCCCTTGGTGATCTGGTTGCTGTCCTCTTCTGCATAATTGATAGAAGGGTAATTGAGGTTGTTGAGGTTAGGCCTGACCATCTTATGCAAATACAAGTTGAGCAATAGTTGAATCAATCACCAGGGACCTGTTATGCACCGTACTTCTTTCCCTTTTAGCAGATAACTGGCAACTCGGTTCATTAATCTGTAAGCAGATACCAGCAATATTTTACCTAAGGGGATTGAATTGCCTTGGGCCAATTTTTCTGCAGGGGCTTTGAAAGGATAGGCCGGCCCCAAGGAAGTGCCACAGAAGATGAACCTTTCTAGCCACAAGATCAAGAAGGCTATGTATTCGTTGTCGCTGATGCTGGAGGTTGTTTGCTGATGGGTTTTGATGTAGCCGGTCCAGCCCTTGTACTCGTTCAGTTTGGGGAACTTCTTTTCGCCACCTGAAAGGAGATCCCACAGTTGGAAAGACCCGTTGATTTGAAGGCCAGTCAGCATATGGATATCACCCAAGGTGATGCTCATTGGCCCATCTCCAAATACAAAGGCATTCAAAGAATTGGACCAAAAGTAATTTGCAGCGATCAAGAGAGGTTCATTCTTTTTCATGTCACACAGAGAAAGGTCAAGGCACTGGCTCAGATTGCGCAGCTCCCAGTCTCCCCTTTTCCTTTCTGAGATGCGGTGGAACCAATTTCTTCATCCGTTGGGCATGCTTGGCCAATTCCTGAAGGGCTGCCTGGACCATGAAGATGCATCCACTAGCGGGCCTCTAAAAGGGATTTGGTTGGTCTCTTGATTGATGAATTCCGCGGGGTTGGAGTCGCCCATCGGGCCCAGGAAGAAAGCGGTCGGAGCGTCCCTCAACGGAATCAAGATTTTATTTTTCAGGTCCTGAAGCAGATGGATGATAGGTGTGACCAATCGAGTGGAGATTCATGAATGGAAGACAGATTGGCAAGATTCATACCTCGGGAATCTCGGAAGGAGTCGCCATTGCTTGCGGATTTCTTGAAGACGGCGTATCGAGGCCGGAGATGCAACGGAGGATTTTTCGAAGCTAGGGTTTCAGTTCGCCACCGGAGTTTGAAGCGATGAGCGGGAGGTTGCGATTTTGGCTCAAGAGTGGACTGGATCGAGACTCAATGCTAATTTTGGAATAAAACTATTTTATCCCAAAATTGGGGGCATGTGTTTACGCCAAAATCTGGACTGAGTGCGGATAACCGATGCCGGATGCAGGTAGCCGATTTTCGGGAACAGAGGCCAAGACAGAGATAGTCGATCGGGTCCTAGAATCGATTGTGGGCTGGAGTTGAAGACGGCGCGAATAGCCGATTTGGTGACGTCAGCGTGGATCTTCGGCCAGGAAAGCGATCACGTTCGGAGTCCGTTGAGGAAAGGAAAGATTGGGCTCCAAGTTACCTTTAATTTAGGAAAGTTTGTTAGTTTTCGTGTTTATCTTGAGTTGTAATTCGAATAGGACTCTATCAAAGCCCTGGGTATAAATATAAGCCCCGGCCATTGTAACCAGAACACACATCAATACAACACATCTTTCGGCTCCGGCCAAAACTTAGGAGTAGGAGTAACGTAGATTTCGGCGAGTTCTTCAATCGGGCTGAGTGTCATCCGGTGGACACAGGCTTGCATGTAAGTACCGTCATGCCTCGCTAAGCTTTGTCTCTTTAATGTCATCCGGTGGACATGGGAGCATCGTAGATTGGGGTTGATTCTTATTTGATATAAGTTTAACATCATCCGGTGGACGTGGGCTTAGATCAAATAAGGGTTAGTTATCGATTCATGTTTGTTTTCCTGTTTAATCTATGTTTAACGTCATCCGGTGGACGAGAGCTTAGGTTAAGCTTGATTATGTGCATGGATTAGTTATCGGCTCTAACTAATTTGGCATCTTAGTTAGATTCATTAAGTTATCAAGATATTATTTGTCATTTATTGTTTATTTATTAATATAACATCTTTCTGTCCGATCAAGATTGCGTAGTATTGGCCTTAAATTCACATGAAAAATGTCATTTATGTCTCGTTCATGTTTATGCTTTGTTATGATATCGCTTGATTCGGCCAGTAGTATCGCAATATTGCTCGTACGTGCTGTGGATGCTTCACAAGAGCCGATCTGAATGAACACAGAGCCGCCGGCCTTCTAGACCAGCTCTGTATTCCTTCTAGATTTGCTTGTGATTATTTTTGGGAATATATCTAAACTGATGCAAAGCCGCAGGCCTTCTAGACCAGCTTCGTATTAGTACTAGATTTATACTTGAAACTAATCACCGCCAAGTTTTCTGCTTCACGGACCCCGAATCGGCTAATTAGCCGATACGGTTGTGTTTTCTCGAGAAAAACCAATTAACCGATCGCATTCTGCCAAATCGGCTAAATAGCCGATTTCTGCCTGTTTGATGTTCAGACAGCCTGAACTGAATGATTTGACCTGTTTACAGCAATCGATTATGCTTTAATTTGTTACAACTATCTGCATAGATTTGTTTAATGTAAATTGCTCTATTTGATCATGCACATCAATCGATTATGTATCAGTTCAATATCTGTTTCTATAACAAAACATGCAAATATGCCAGAATCGACTCTTTAGTCGATTTCCGATTAAATCGGCTCTCAGAGCCACATAGTTGGAACTACCTGGACACACCGGTTGGTTCCGCCCTGTGATTACTGACTATTATCTTTTCCTTGTCAATTGCAGGTCAAATTGACTGGCACGCCTGAGGGTTATCGGCACTCTCTGACTGGGTTTGAAGCTAGCTGGATCTTGGAAGCTCTGACGCTCTTGAGATCATATCCGGCTTCGCTGGTGTGTTGAGACGCAAGAACCACATCTTATGCCAACAGTACTTTAACTTCATGGGGTGGTTTCCTCTAGAACACCAACCTATGTGCACCTATCTTAAGATAACAACGAGATTTACAATATTTATGATAAACATACGCATCTACAACCACCCTTTCGAAAAATTTATGAACAGGTAGAATGAGGGGGTTGAAAATCTCATGTATGATAATGTTAGAGAGACCAATTGATTCAGGAGATTTCTCATATGAGCATGGATTCGATGAGGTGTTAATGAAATAATTTCCATGCTCATCGATATGGTCTCCCTTTTCAAACTCCAAGGGTGTTTCTTCATGGATGTCTATAAGCAACAAGTTTGTCTCTATTATTTCATGCCTATGACATTCATTGGATGTTTTATTTTCTAGGATTTCCCATGGATTGGTGTCTCTAAGATTGGTTTCGCCTAAGGCTTTCTCTAAACTTGGATGGGTTATGTTTACTACAGAAATTGATTTAAGCTCACCATTTGAGTCTAGACCAAGTTTAGATGCTAGTACTAAGGCTTTGTCCTCTTCCATCCATTCTTTGACAATAGCGTATGTGTTTCTAGTATGTTCTATGCATTGCTGCCATTGTCGCAGCTCTTCTTGGTCATTCCAATAATCTTCATGACTCCTATTCTTGGGATGTCTTAATGGAATCCTAGGGTCATTATGAGATTTAGGAGAGAAAGCATAAGAAGGATCATCGGGGTCAAGGATGGGTTTTGATTTGGGTTCAGATGAGACATTTAATATGAGCATAGAAGGGGAGAAGATTGAATTGATTCCTATGTGGCTTGGCTCTCCTTCTATGGCATCACTAGACATGCCATCCTTGCATTTTTCCCAATGTCTTTCAAGGGGGAAAGAAAGTTGATGACATTTTTTTCAAGATGCTCTTCTAAGAAGATCTGAAGTACATTGATTTACGAGCATCTTAGCTAATTGGAAGTCTAAATCATCAAAGTGGGGTTTCGATGGTTTAGGATTGATAGCTAAATCTTGGGATTGGAGTGATTGTGTTTTAGCTACCAAAACTTCTTCTTCTAATACGGGGTATGATTCCTTCTCTTTCTCAGGGAGCTCGGAATTAGGTAGAGCAACCTTGTCGATCATGGCTCTTGCTTTACTTATAGGCAAATAAGGAAAGGCTCCTCCAAAGGATAAATCAAGGGATTCCCTAAATTTCTTGGTAAGACCCAGATAGAAATGTTGAATAAGTACGGGGTCCGGAAAACCAAGGTCAAGGCCAGATGTAACAAGTTTATTAAAAATGATCCCATGATGTACTAAGAGATTCTTGTTCTAGTTGCCTAAAAGTTAGAACCTCTTTTCGAAGGTTAACTACTCTATGGATGGGAAAGAAATATAAACAAAATTCAGAGCATAAAATTTTCCAATCCCCTTGCATACTTTCTACGGCTCGATTATACCAACGTTTAGCTCTTCCGATCAAAGAGAATGGAAAAAGCTTCCACCTTAAAGTCTTATCAGACATGCCAGCAATGTGCAAGCATGCACAGGTCAGCTCGAATTCTCGTAGGTGTAAGTATGGATTTTCGTTACCTTCTCCCGAGAAGGGTTTATCCCGAATCATATTAATTAAACATGGGCGCAGCTCATAGCCAGATGTTATGATAGGCTCTACAGATTTTAGTGGCCCAAAGCTTTTGCGCATGCCAAATAGATAGATAGGCATGGAATTTAAAGCATCCATAAGGATGAACATAAAATGATGAAAAGGTAGGGATAAAATAGAAAAGATAAAAGTATAATACAAGATTAAGTTAAACTAAGTCAAAATCAGCAAACCGTTCCCCGGCAACGGCGCCAGAAATGCTTGTTGGTATAAATTAACTGCACTCTATTTAAATAAGATTGTATTCAGATTATCCGCAAGCGCACAGATAATATACCACCGTCACATTTCACCAGGAGGTTTTAAATATCGAATCCACAAGGAACAGTAGGTGATAATCACCAAGCCGATGAACTTAACCCTACAATTAGGCTAGATAATATCAAGAAAGAGGAAATAGCTAATGATTATCTAGTTCCAACAACCAGTAAACTTTGAATAATATCGTTATAACTGGGCAGTGACATGAAAAAGAGACGAAATCAGAGTTCCCTCCTACCAGACACTTATACACCTATCGATCCTATCAACAGGAAGTGGACTACAGAGGACTCAACGCAGCTATCACCTACGCGATCTACCACTATCCGGCCAATCAGGGGACATTCACAAGTAAACCTAGCCTAGGCACCACGCCTACACTATGAAATACTACTTCAATCAAGTAATGACCAAGATCAAAGCACTCAATATGAGTTGCAAACTTAAGAACCAATAAGAACAAATACTTACTTGAATTAGAAGTTAAATACAAAAGTACCTTAGAACACAGCTTCGGGCGAGGAAGCTGAATCCAGAAGAATACAGCCACGAAGAAGCACCAACAGGCCGGAACTCCTCCAGAATCTCTACTCTCCTACTCTATCTCTCTAATCTCTAAACAAGACTAGATCTAGATGAACTAGTCTCTCCTAACTGCTACAACTAGATGATCTAGAACTAGATGAACTAGAACTAGATCAACTAGAGGGACCCTAACCCTAATTTATGTAGAGAATATGAAGCACCGGGGTGTAGAATGCCTTCTGGAGGGGGCCTGGGGCATCCTTATATAGGCCGAGGTGTAGTAGGGGGCAAGGGACCGCCACGTCATCGATCCGCATCTCATGTTATATGCACCGTCGGATCAAACCGACCTTAGATCAACGTAGGGATGCGTTACTTGGTGCCAAGGAAGCGTGGGAGGAAGATTCTAGAAGCCGAGGGCCAAAACCCTAATGGTGGAGCCGGCCGGCCCCACCCTGGCGCCGGCCGGCGCCCAAAGTCGGGTTCTCGGGCCCAATTTCGTCGTGTTGTCTTCTTGGGCCTCTTGCAGTCCAATGGTGCATATGTTGCCGCAGATTTTGATTCCGAACTCCGAATATAGTAAATGATAGGTCCATTTCGATCGTCTCGACGAGCCCATCGCAATGGTGTAGTCCAATTGCTTATTTGAGATACTTTATTGATGGAAAATTGTGTATTCCTACAATACAAGTGAGAACACCAAAACTCGTGGAACTCGTTAGAATCAAAACCTATAACTATGCTTTGTGATTCATTTTGTGTCAAATTATGCTACAGTTGATGGTTATTTTTGGTACTTAATGACCGTCAACAGTTTTCTGTGAGCCGAATGATGTGATGGGGTTGTGGAAAAAACACTACGATGCAATGTCAGAGGACTTCAGCCGCAATAATTCATCTCCAGTTCTGGTGCAACAGATGGTTTTGATAGACATTAGAAACATGTTGTAGTCTATGGGGAAGGACATAACGGAATTACCTCTTCCAGATATTGATGATACATATGACAATGCCAGCCATATTACTCGTGAGATATTTGAGGAAGCTAGCATCAAGCAGAATCCCGAAGATGTGCAATTGTGCGACTCACTCAACGTCGAGCAAAAATCTGCCTATGATGAGATAATGGCCGCTGTCAACAGCAAACGAGGCAGGATGTTCTTTGTGGATGGACCTGGCGGGACAGGAAAGACCTTTTTGTATCAGGCACTTCTCGCAAAACTACGCAGTGAGGACAAGCTTGCCGTGGCTACAGCTACATCTGGAGTAGCAGCATCCATAATGCCAGGAGGGAGGACAGCCCACTCTCGTTTCAACATACCCCTCACTCTTGAAGAGGGATGTAGTTGTAACTTTACGAAACAGAGTGGTAATGCCAAGTTGTTGCGGCAAGCAGCACTCATAATTTGGGACGAGGCATCTATGACAAAGAGGCAAGCCGTGGAAGCACTAGACAACAGCCTGCGTGATGCAATGGGCCGGTTTGACCTGCCATTTGGTGGGAAGACTATTGTCTTTGGTGGTGATTTCAGGCAGGTCCTCCCTGTTGTGCGGAAAGGATCGAGGGATAAAATAGTCGGTGCTTCTCTACGGAGGTCATATCTTTGGGAATCCATGCGCCACCTAAAGCTCGTCCACAACATGAGGGCTCAGAGTGACCCGTGGTTTGCAGATTATCTGTTGCGCATTGGTGGTGGAACGGAAGAGGTTAATGGAGATGGCGATGTACGCATTCCAGACGAGATCTGTGTCCCGTACTCTGGCGATGCCGAGAAGGATCTTCATACATTGATCAACACCATCTTTCCAAATCTAAATGCAAACATGGCGGATAAAGACTACATCACCACCAGAGCGATTTTATCTACACGTAATGATTGGGTGGACAAGATCAATATGAAAATGACTAATATGTTCCAGGGCGACGAGATGGTGTATCACAGTTTTGACTCCACAGTAGATGATCCACATAACTACTATCCATCGGAGTTCCTTAACAGTATGAAACCCAATGGGCTGCCTCCTCATGTCTTAAAGCTCAAGCTCGGGTGTCCTGTCATATTGCTTCGGAATATTGACCCTGCCAATGGGCTATGCAATGGTACAAGGCTGTTGGTGCGTGGGTTCCGAAGAAATACAATCGATGCGAAAATTGTGGTGGGGCAGCATGCTGGGAAGCGGGTATTCCTTCCTCGAATACCGCTATGCCCGTCCGATAAGGAGATGTTCCCGTTCCAGTTTAAGAGGAAACATTCCTATCAGGCTGAGCTTCGCCATGACAGTCAACAAGTCACATGGCCAAACTATACCGAACGTGGGTGTGTACCTGCCCGCGCCGGTGTTCTCTCACGGACAGTTGTATGTTGCGATGTCTAGAGCCACGTCAAGAGCGAATATTAAGATCCTTGCCCTCCCACCTGATGCAGAAGCACATGAGGAGGAGGCCAAAAGGATGAAGAACATAAATGCACAAAAGATTGCCAATGGGAAAAAGAAAGGAATGTGTCAAATAAAAAAAGGTAAGGGTAATAAGACTCCAACCGTGGATGGCACTTTCACGAAGAATATCGTATACAAGGAAGTTCTAACGCCATAGGCGAGGTAGTAAAAGAAGAATATCGTATACAAGGAGGTTCTAACACCATAGGCGAGGTATTAAAATATTACTTACGCATACAATACATTTTTCATTCAATTTAAATTGTAAAAATATTTTTTAACGTCATATTTTTCTTGTTGTTTCTAGGTATAAATATGAGCGATCAGAGTCTATGCGAAGGATGAAAAAGATGTCCAATCGACAACACAAATCATACATGAATTGGCAATACATTTAGTGATTTTGAGTCATATATTCCATATTTTATTTAAATTTCAAAAACAAAGTCGTGTAACACTATTATATTTAATTACTCGAATATTATATTTAAGTTTGTATGTATGGCCGTTTTTTATGGCGATCATCCTGAGCGTTTGATCATCATTGTTTGCATTTTCGCACGTAACGCACTGGATCATCATGCCGCCCGACTCGAATGGGCAGCACACCCCTGACACCACTCAAAACTGGAATAGGACGATGACAGCGGCGAGGCCTAGCAGACACGTGGGTGCAATGGACAGGCCCGGTTCTGCAGTACGCTGGTTCGTTCGGCACGATGATCCGTGTAATTTTCGTGCTTGGCCTGAATATGTCGGTTTTGAATACGGGTAGCTCCTTTTCAACCGAAACGAGCCCCCTGAAGGACTACTGTAGAGAGTTTGTGAGCATACGACGTCACACTCCCATAACTTTAACATCGATATTTGTTTTCAACATAATACTATCTTAATATGCGTGCGAAATATATATTCTTATCTTATCTTGCGATCCGTGTGTTTTTTTATAAAATTTTAGTTATCCCGTAGCAACGCACGGGCATACTACCTAGTGAGTGAGTATAAAAGTCATCCTACGAGGATGTAGATCACCAAAGCTCATTAAAAACATTATGCCTTCGTGTTGTCTTATTAACGTATTTTTTCAATGGTGTTATGCTTTCGCATTCTTCAGTTAGTAGATCTATTTGGATCTTGATTTAACCATGCACTTTAATAACATAGACAACCCTTATAACTTATACTGTCAGGAATTTATACGAAAAGAAAGGTGAAGGCACGTCTTCGACAATAAGGCGCATTCATAACAAGAACACAGTAGAATAGATAGTCATAGTGAACACGGTTGTTATGGTTTGAACTAGGGTGCTGTTTGGTTCGGTTACTTTGGCCCGCAATATAATCGGTTCACGGCGCTATCAAATCACCTTACTTCTGTTTGGTTAAGATACAGCGTAATCGGTAGCAGCGGGATCGGATACAGGCGTATACAACATGGTTACCGCCCACCTCCCGACGTTATCCAATTACGTAGTGCGGCCTTGGTGTAGTTGCGTGTGACTCTTCTCTTGTGAGCAGCGATGCCGCAGGCTACCACGTGATACTATCCATGCGCCGCATCTCACGTCCGACCATGCGCGCGCCGTTCAGAACCAAGCGATGGCACTCGCCTGCTCTTGAATGGAGGTGGCCTAGCCTGTTAACTAGCAGCTGTTACCATTACCGAACAGAACCAAACAATTGGCGCTTCCCATTACACTGTAACGAATACCGCCAGTAACTGATTTCATTACCGTTGTGGCTCCCTTGGCTGAACCAAACAGCACCTAGGTTGTTTCGATTGCTTCGTGAAGAGTGATAATTGGCTACAAAAGGAATGTTGCAAACATCACACTTATATAATCTTTTTATATAGTATAAACTTATTATGACATTATTTCCACTCTGTTCGGCTGACTGGTACGGTACGGCTGGCTGGCTGATTGTTCTGAGAGAAAAACACTGCTGAATGGCTGGCTGGTGCTGGCTGGACCAGCCAGCCGAACAGAGTGTATAGAATTCAGCCGCACAGAGTATATAATCTTTTTATATAGTATAAACTTATTATGACATTATTTCCACTCTGTTCGGCTGGCTGGTACGGTACGGCTGGCTGGCTGATTATTCTGAGAGAAAAACACTGCTGAATGGCTGGCTGGTGCTGGCTGGACCAGCCAACCTAATTTCATTTCTGTTGCAACACCAAGGATATATTCCTAATGGATAAACAAAGCATGTATAGGTAGCTAAGTCCTAGTAACAGCCTGCTAGCTAGTCCGCTGAGTTACACTGGCGCTTCTTGTGTATATGCATGCATCCGGCGGTCGTCCAGAATGTAATTAGGTTCTACATTATTACATCCAGAATGCTGCGTGAGAAAATAAGTACGTATTTTTGACACTGCATATGATCTTGTCTTCAAGCCAATTTTACACCGTGTTCGTTTGAGCTACTATTTTTCCTCTCACAACAATTCAACCATAGAATTCAGCCGCAGCCAAATACCCTGCCCAAAAGATCGTTAGTTTACAGCTCCCTTTGATCATACTTGAGGCCAAACAACGTGACGTGGAGCACAGTGTTGAGATCATTATCACGAGGCATGGCGTTCTCGAGGAGGCAAAATCTGTTGTCACCCATGTAGGTAAGGGTGGTCTTCAAGTGCTGCTGTTTCGGGTAGTCCTCCTTGCATAGAAGAGCTCCTCTCTGAGCTTGCTGCACTAGGGCGGCCGCACGGCGCTGGCGACCGGCGCTGCGAGAGGCCCCTGAGTTGGGATGAAAAGAACTGAGGCCTGTTTGGAGCACGGAAGTTTCACCGGAATCAACGTGTTGGAATTTAGAATTTCACATGAATCAGTTTAACTAAACATGAAAAATGACATCATTTGAGTTTATTAGTGTTGTAACAGGTGCAGCCACGGGGACCGCAGGGGTTCTACACGGCGCCGCGGGGGTAGCCAAGTAGCGCTCCTCGCCGGTTCTCTTCCTTGTGTTGCCCATGAGGCGGCAACTAACTTGTTTGGTGTGTAGGTATGTGATTGCAGGAGTGGAGAGCACCGGCGAACATAAAGGCCCCAAGGACGGAGGTTAGCCTCCGCCAACGCGAGCGACGATATCCTAGGCCGGGCGGAGCCCCCGCTAGCATGTGCAAAGGCGCTCCGGGTCAAGCCGGGCCTCCGCTAGCACGTGCAAAGGCGCCCCGGGTCAAGGTCAAGCGGAGGTTCTCACCGAACATGGGGTCTTCGGCAGTCGAAGACTCTCGCCAAGCCTGAAGCCCTCACGCGGAGGTCCAACGACAACGGCCCTGGGTACGCAAACATCCATGTCCATACGCAGGGCAGCGGCCTCACATCGTGTGGAGCGATCCATGTCCATGCGCAGGGCAGCGGCCTCACATCGTGTGGAGCGCCCCCCCCCCCCCCCCCCCCCCCCCCCTCGGCGAAGGTCTAACCGCTACATGACAAGTAAGTGGGTGGTTGAAGCACGAGAGAGAAGTGACGCCGATGCCCTCAGTGTTGGCAGACACAGTAAGAGATATCTGGGGAATATGCCTTCTCAACGGAACCACTGTATAATTAGCATAGGTCTGTGTACTGTAGACTATAAATAGGGATATAAAACCCGAGTAAAGATTTAGTTGATTTCCATCTTGTCATCTTGCTCAATCTGCGGGCCTCCGCCCTCGAGCAGAGGTCGTCATCCCGTGTTGAGAGGAGCCCCACCCCCCCCAACACACACACAACAATCAGACAAAATTAGCACTTTTTCTCTGTTCGTTTGAGCTAAATTCAAGTTTATTTTCAGCCTACAGAACAACATTTCCATCTCAGAATATTTTAGCCGTATAATTTAGCCCAGCAAAATTTCAGTTCAGACGTACAATTCAGCATTATCTAAAATCTACGCTTATTTTTAGTTCCAGCGAACATGAAGTATTATATGCACAACTAGAGCCACCCTCCTGCTTCATCATTTTAAAAGTATGAGTTATGCCGTTCGAATGTTTGAGAGATGTTTAAGATGTTTTTTTAAGAAGGGCGCCAAGGCCAAGATATCAGACAGATGTCACCTGAAACTCCGCGGTTCAAACTCCGCAGTGACGCCAGATGTATGGGTATGTCAATGTTGGAGATTATGATAACGAAGATTGCCTTCAACTATGGACAGTTGTGTTGTAATGTTTTGTTTACTGGTCTTCAATTTTATTTGATTTATATCTAGCACGAGGCTGAACTATAACAACGAATTCATTGATTTTAACATTAGAGTTATAGAGACTGGAATAAGATTGGTTTTTTTTTTCCTAATATATAAAAAAAGTGATGCCAGATGTGAGTGTATAATGGAAGGATGCCTTCGCTGAAATTCTAGGGCCCCTACTTGCTGCCACACCGCCACAATCGATGCCATCCTCAGCATGTACAACAGCCATGCAAGCTCACCGGCCAGCAAAACCTGAACCTAAACAAACACGGTCTCACGAAGCCCGGGCCGGCGGCGGCATGGTGGCGATCTCGACCAGGGTCTTGTGCAGCGCCTGCGGCTTGGAGAAGAAGGGTGCGTGGTCCGCCCCCTTCAGCCGCAGCACCTTCTCTGGTGGGTTGGCACCACACATGTTCTGCTGGAGAGGCAAAGGAATTGCGTTGTCCTCCGTGGTCTCCACATAGAACCGCCGCACCGAGCCGTAGTTCTCGGCGGTGAGCGCGAGCTTCTCCAGCACAGGGGCGAAGGGGATGGGCCTCATGGACACCGAGGCCAGCGACACGTCCTGCACAAGCACAAGGTAGGGGGTGTCACAACTTCAGAATTCAGAACTGCTAGGATTGAGTGGTGTGAATGGAGGTGATTTGTCAGTGACAGTAACATAGCACTCCAAAGTCCTCCTACCTTGGAAGGGCTCTGGTTGAACAACAGGTCCCTAAGCAATGCCCTGTCGATGTTGATGGCGGTTGGAGGACGGTCCTTGCCGTTGGAGTAGACGAATTCCTGCGCCTTTTGGAGAGTACCGTTTGTGTCCATCTGGAGTGGAAGGACGGCATCAGGACATAATCATAGGAAGATAATGCTGATTTTGATGACAGCTAAGGCGATATTTAATGTTCTTGCCTTTTTTTTATTAGTTGTGTTAATTGTTCAACAAAATTAACTCTGGGGTAGGAGACCAACCTGCTGTTGGAACATGTCAAGGGCACTGCTTCCATTTGTCAGCATTGCTGCACAAAGGAAAACGGCCTTTGCAACTTTGGATGGGAACATCTCCATTGCGTAGGATACACAGACACCACCAAGATCATGAGCGACCAAAATAACCTGCATAATGTTAGAGGTATCTGATTGTTATATTTCTGTTATGCAAAAAAAAAGGATCACACAGAGCAGGGATCTTCACTCAAGTTTAAATACACCAGTACAAAAATCTCTTGAAAGGTTCCTGTGATGTTATGAAATATCAATGTTGGCATCGCTAAAACTTATCTCAACATTCTGGAAAACATTGAGATGATGCATTGTAGTGTACACAAAATATTTTCAAGAATCGTTTTAAAGAGATACAGATCGACTTGATTGGCAGTCTGGCACCCAACTACCTACTCCCTTCATCCCTAAAAAGTGTCGTTCTCGCTTCCCGAGAAATATCTTTGACTAAATTTATACTAAAAATTATTAATATTTATAATACATAATTAGTATCATTGAATAGATATTTTAGTCTAGTTTTTTAATAAATTTATTTGGAGGTATAAATGTTGCACGCATTTTCTATAAATCTAGTCAAACTTGTGGCACGAACACCCAAAACGTCAATAGTTTAGGGACGGAGGGAGTAATTCACTGGTGTATACATAATAATAAAATTTAATTCTCAAGCACCAAATCATAACTACAGTTAGGTGGTGCTTAGGTTCTGCACCGTAATCTGGGACCACGTCAGTCTGGGATTTGAGAATTAGTTATGATGATGCCTGTTATGATTGTGATCTTTACAATAAGAAAAGGTCTACAGAATTTAGCACTTACAGAATTGTTCCACAGAATTTCAGGCATATTGTACTTCATCTATGGTTTTTCCTACAGTATTTTTACATTGGGTGATTAAATGTAACACTACTAAAATCTTACCGCCCCAAAAGAGTAAAGTCCAACCCAAGTCCATTGACATTTAGATTAACACTTCACTCACAGTTTTCATTCTGATGCACTAGCTATTTTCGCCTACAATATATGCGCAAAATGGAAGAAGATACCACTGGGGGCCTACAAGATCCCAAAGTATGGTATCGTACCAAAAATCCATGTGCCTGCAACTTATCATGCCTATGCAGAAATGTAGAATACAGTTTTTTCAGGAACGAGTACTAGTTTGCCACTATATAACTTTCAGGGAAGGATAATTTAGTCGCTATCATCCCAGTTCTTATTATAAGATTTTTAACGACTACAGAAGCATGAAAGCAGGTAAATTACCAAATATCATGCACAGCGCCACAATAGTCAATGGATACTACAATATCTCACACGGAATGTGACTTTCTAAATATTCAAAGTATCTAAACTTGATATATGGAAAGAGAGCTAACCTTTTCAGCAGCGCCTAAGCCTTTAAGGTAAGACGTAAGTGGTTCAGCATACTCTGAAAGACTGCTAATCTTGTTTGTGTCGTAAGAATGAATCCCTGAGCCTGTTAAGTCGATGGCATTAACTTTGAATCCACTGTCCTCAAGAAGTGATATAGTCTTGTACCAACACCAGGCGCCAAATCCACCTCCATGAACAAGAACAATGACGTTGGTTTCCAAATCCTTAGTATTCAAATCCTGTTTGAGAAATGAACCATAATTCACAAATTGCAGTTATATGAACCATAATGAAAAAGCGCGCTTCGGCGTGGTCTCGAAAAAAAAAATTGTTTGCTGATAAGCACGAAAAGACAGAAACGCCATCTAATGTCAAATATCATGCTGATTCTGTTCAACTTTTCAAAGTTTCCAACAGATTTAGCATACCAGCATCTCCATGGTCTAGACGCTAGCTGACAGATGATTTTGAAAATGTCAAACACAAACCCCCCCAATCCCAATCATCCTCTGTTCCTTCGTGGCCGCTATCCTCTTACCAGTCAACACCGCTGTCCGCTGTTACTAGTCAACATCGCTATCCTCTGTTCCTTTGACAATGCCAATATATAATATACTTAAAGACAAATTAGTAGCCACGCTGGCTGCCCATCCCATTCATGATCAGGGCAAACCTGGGAACAACATATCTTGCGTCGACACTGAATCAATTTGAAGTAAACAATATCCAGATCCCCACCATTGCACAAGTTGGGACTTTCATCGGTTCTCCTTTGTCCATTCTCCAAAGCAACGAACGCACAAGCCAATATGATCCCAGCAGAGCTAGAAGCAACAATCAATCAGTTTCTACTACGGGCTTCTAAACAAAACCAATTGATGACCAACCATTTTTTTTAGATATAATGGATAATAAGTTTAATAACATCGGGCTTCATTCCCTCAAGCCTCAATAGGGGAATCAAACTATAATTATTACAAAGATCATTACACATCACACACCAACCACTATCAATCAACAACCGAAGTTTCCCAGTTCCTCTAAATTTTGACCAAATCATTGCTTGGTCGTTGTCAGACAACTACTTGTTCACACTTCTCTCAAGAGTATTCATCAACTACAGATGATAAAGTCAGGTCTTAGTCTATGTTGAATACCAGGAATGAATTAACCGTAGAAAAGTATACCATCAACTTATCAAGAGATGGACGAATACACATGCATTGCACCGGTTCCAATCTACAGGCGTTCCGATTTGAACGATCTCGCCCACATATGTGGGCTATGGCATATGGTAACCAGATCGCCCGGTCCAATACAATACATCAGAAAAGCGAGAAGAATCTGAATCACTGAAGATCATGCCTTTCTGGAACTGAGGCAAATGAATCGAGCAAACATGAAAGGAATCCAAGTTTCATCGAAAGAAGCGTAAGAAAATAGAACCACAAGAACGAGAGCCGAGTAGGGGATATCCCATAGCCCCGATGCGTTCCTTACATTCGACGCAAGGACAGCCAATCGCAGTGGAAACTCACAGAAAAGAAGGCATAAAGTCAGACGAGACCGCAGCAGAATTCAACGTGGCGGCACGCACACCAATGACCAACCGAACCAAGCAATGGGGGACGAGAGGCGGGCAGGGCAAGCAAGCAAGCTATGGAGGAAAAACGTAGTAGTATGGCAGGATTCTCACCTTGGCGAGGAGCTGCTGCGGCTGGAGCTCGGGGTCAGCGAGCGACCTGGGACGCGTGCTGGAGCTCCGGGGCAGCGGCGGGCCCTGATTCTGCCGCTTGGCCGCGTACCGGACCGACGCGGACCGCTCGAACGCACCCAGGCCACCGGCGGCGCCCCTCTGCCCCAGCACGAGCGCCGCCGCCGCGGCCAGCGCCTCCTCGTCTATGGAAACCGAGGCCTTGGCGGAGTCCCTCCCACCGCCGCCGCCGCCGCGGCCGCGGGAAGAGGTGGAGGAGCGCCGCTTCGCCTGCGGCGGCGGGGACCTGTTCCCCGACGGGCAGGGGTCGGAGAGGCAGGACATCAGCGAGCCCATCGGGCCAAGCCGGGTAGATTTGGAGCAGTTGGCTGCTCCGGTGGTGCTGCCGCGACTCAGGGGAGCTTGACGAGGAGGGGAAAAGAAGAGGAAGCGGGGGCCGGCAGGCGGCAGCGGAGCGGCGGGCAGACGGCGGGCGCGGCAGAAATGGCAGGCTAGAGGATACGAAAATTTATACTTCTTCTCGTACCGCCAATTTTGCACATAGGGGTTCCTTGTTCAAGGAATTTCGTTTCAGGTTACGAGTAGCCTTTATGGATGCTTGAAAGTGTCGTGTTCAGTTCAGGGTTGATCTATCGAAATTTCATAGTCATTTTTGACATTTGCTACCCCGGATTTGACCTTTGGAACCTCTTAGTAAGACTAGTCTCAGCGAAGAGTTTTGCAGCGCTTGATTCTAAGACTGTTATATTACGTAGAGTGAAATTAATTTAGATAAAATGTCCACTCTCAATAAAAATTTCGTTATATGACTCATAGAGAGTTGATAATTGTTTTAAGAGAGGTTCATTTTGATGAAACTCGTTTCTCTTCTCTCTTCTTAAATACACTATCATATCATCATATATACTTATGTGACAACCTATTTAATGTAATTAAAACTCGGTTAAAATTTTCACTGAGACTGGCTACTAACTCTTAGCTAGCTAATTATTACCATAGAGTAGTTCAGATCTACTTATAATAAGTTAATAATTGGGTATTGGCACATATTAGCATTATTAGTAGCTCTATATAATAGTTAGCAACCTTCTAGATAACAATTTGTTGGTCTACTCATAGCTGTATTTTAGATCCAGTAGTACATTTTGGTTGTTAACTATTAATATTAGTGAATATAAACAGACCTTTAGTATATCTCAAAAGACGTATATATTTTTTATTATTGCTAAAAATAAAAGTTCTTTGCCCAAGGAAGCCTTAACCCTTTTACAGTGGAAAAATAATAATAAATCGCCATCATATGCTTATGTAATTTTTCGTGATAAAAGTAAATTCAATATTCATTTGTACATATGTAACTCTTGATTTGAGGAACGTTCAAGTCATTCTTGATAGGAACTGGCACGATGTTTGAAGCAAAATCTACTCAAGCGCTTTGTTTCCGCCGATGTAAGGCCTTGTTCATTTTAGTAGATATTGAAGGAGGATTGAAGGGCATTATAGGATTGAAGTGAAATTAATTCTATACGAGTTAAACTCTCATAAGAGCATCTCTATCAGAGGTCTTAACCATGATCCCTACTTTTTATTTTTTAGTGCTAGAGCAAAAAAAAAAGACATAATTCCATGATCCCAGCATTTTAACAGGAGGGGCAAGGAGTCCATACTAATAAAAAAAGTACAAGATACAAGATCCAAAAGAAGGGAGAGAACTAAGGCTGCGTTCGGCTGGAGGGATAAGCGCTTATTTTTCAGCACTTCAGCAGTATTTTCCTCTCACAAGATTTCAGCACTTCTACAGCACTTCAGTGCTTTTCAGCGCTTTTTCAGCTTCACCGAACGGAGCCTAAGGGTCTCCAAACCAATCTAGATGACTTATCCATTCTGGAATCATTGGAAATATTTCCTCTTTGCTCTCCATAGCAACATCTCAAACTCATTTTTGAAAATAGCTCGATAGGCTTGATTTGCTGGGATGGTTGATAAAGTTATTTTTGCCCATCCAAATTGCCCAACATTACAAGATAATAATTTTCATAAAAAAATTCTGACTAATTTGATTCTTAGAGCTCCAAATTTTAAAATGGAGCTAGACTTTGGTCAGTTTGAATGCCAATTTGACTCTGTGATGCAAAGAGGGGTTAATAAAGATGCTCAATGGTTTACAGCATGTCATTACAGCATGCACGTCCGGTGCCCAGCCCGATACGGACAGAGGGACAGGCGCTCTGCCGCTCTCGGCTCTGTCTCTCTCCAATGACGACCTGTCGCTGCCTTTTCTTTGCTGTGGCAGGCTTGATGGCTCAAACTCGGAGCTGCCTCGAGTTGAGTGAATGCCTAACGACTAAAACGAACGCGGCGGCAGATCCGATTGATGAGTTGGCTGCACGCGGCGGGCACGACAGGACGTCGTACACCCGGCCAGGATCGTCACTGCTGTACGAGATCTCGTACACCCTGCTCTCTTCACTTCAGATTACTGGCGTTTATTTTTAGACATAAAATAGTTTTTTTTTTTCACAACAAACTAACATCAACCAATGTTTATTTTTAGCTCCAGCGAACATTGACGGGAAGCTACCAAAATCCATGCGATTCCTGCCGTCCTAGGCAGCTAGTTTCTATAGGCAGATCCTAGCAGGCACTCCAGTGACTCCACGTCTCCACTCGGGAGGTCTCACGTTCACGTCAGGTTAGAGCGACGTGCACCGGTGGCCTCGCCGAGAAAACTCTCGGCGCTCGATTGCAATACTCCAGTTCTCACTCCGTCCATAAATAAACGTAATTCTTTAGCTTCTACTATTTCTCTTTGACCGTCCGTCGTATTTAAAAAAATTTAATAAATATTATTTATTTTTTTATGAATTATTTTATTGTTAGAGATATTTTTATAATGATTTATTTAATTTATTATTTGTATAAAAAATTAAATAAGACGAATAATCAAAGAGAAATAGTAAAAATCTAAGAATTATGTTTATTTGTGGATGAAGAGAGTACGAGTATTGAGCTGTCTGCTGACTGAGCGACCCAGAACAGCTAATTCCTGATTCTGGGAAACAACAAGAAAAACAAAGTCTCTGTTCGTTTCAGATAAAAAGCTGAGTTAATTTGTTGTGGGAAAAAATACTGTTACAAAACTAAAAAAATATGTGGTATTTAGTTGAAGCCAACGTAGCTTAAGCCGCCGTCGGCCGTGGCCATTCCTGGCATGGCGCTGGCGCAGGCAGGAACGCGCCAAATGGCTGGCGCACAGACCGACGGCGACAGGACGCGCACGCGAGTCATAGGAATGCTTCTCCCTGTCACAAACAACGAAAGTGGTAGTGCTAGTACTAATATCGGAGTCAAACAAAACCCATGCCTTTGCCGATCTGTACTATCTACTATGCATATATTTTGAGTAAATAAACAAAACCCATACTAGTATATTTTTTTAATTTTCTCTCGGTCAGCAACTCAGCATTGTAGATTTGACTGAGAACGAGTGAACAACGTGCTTTTGGTTTGACCAGGCCAGGCTCATCCGCAACAAACATGCATGGACATGACTGATTGTTCCTCTTGAGGAGTACAGTATTCATATAGAATGGCTCTGTTAGCTGAAGCTGAAAACCGTTAAAAATAAACGTTGATGTTAATTCTTTGTGAGAGAAAAATACTGTAGAAGAGCTGAAAAATAAGCGGTTTTAAGCTCAAACGAACAGAGCCAAAGTCTCCTAAAGTGGGAGAGATATGCATACTGATTGGGACATATCCGGTGTTTGTTGGCAATCGTGGCGATACGGATCACGGCACAGCAGCTACATCCACATATCTTTACTTCAAAAAATAAAATTTAACTATTCCCTCCGACCCATTGAGTATACAATTATGAAAAATATAACAGTCAAACTGTGTCAACTTTAACTAAATTTATAACACAAAGTATTAGCATTTACGTGTCGAAATAAATTTATTATAAAAATATATTTCATAATCAATCTAATGATACTTACTACGTCTCTAAAAGTTAGTACTTTTTCATATCATTTTAGTCAAAATTCGCGATAGTTGACTATATTCATTGGGACGGATAAACCCCCCCCCCCCCCCCCCGCGCGCGTTCTATAGGGGGAAAATATATACAATTGTAGAAGTATGTAGTATGAGGTCAAACCATCTTAAGTTTAATCATCTTTTCAATAAGAAAAATGAAATTTATTTTTAAACATAGATTTACCCGCAGAGCTTGGTTTGGTTTTAGCCATGTAGCTCGAAAACCTAGAAATCTTTGACACTCCAACTACAAAAGTCATTGAATCTAGCCATCTAAACATCTAGTTAATACTACATGTGCCAATGGGGTCTACATATCGACTTTTGTTTGTCCCCGATCTCTTTTTTTTCTCTCTCTTCTCTCTTTGGCTCCTCCATATCGGTGCAGGGGTGGATGATATCATCCATATGGAGTGTGGAGTAGTCTTGCCACCTCCGTTCTAAAAATAGTACAATTCTAGTTTTATATTATTAATTAAGAGAAATGCTATACTTCAACCGGTTGATTTGGAGCACTTCTTCAACCGATTTTTCGGTCGTACATCTGGCGAGCGGACGACCGAGGGGAGGCCAGGCAGATGGCCATGGCGACGAGCAGGCGAGGCGGAGCAGGGGAGGCAGCGTGGTAGCATGCAGGTCGGGCGGCATGCCAGCCTCGGAGCTCGCAGCTCCGACCATGGCGGGAGGGCGGCCCTGGCAGGCGCGGCGCGGGTGGCGCTGGGCTAGCTGCCGGCGACGAGGTGGGCGAGGGCAGCCTCGGCGGGCACGAAGCGGGCGGAGCTGAGCGGCATGGGGCGGCATGGGGCTGCCTGCCGGCGACAAGGTGGGCGAGAGCTGCAGCTGCCCCGCGGGCACGGCGTCGGGCCGACAGCCAGGATGAGGAAAGCGTCAGGTGTGGGTAGGAAGGAAAGGGGAGAAGAGATAAGGTTGGGGAGTGTGGATCTCATTGGAATTTGTTAAAAAAAATTAGAATTTGCTCTGAAATTTTTGAATAATTTGTGAATAATATGGGATATATTCTTTGATATTTGCAATCCATAGAAATAATTTGTAAATTCTTTCTGAAAAGTATGAAATTTATTTGTATATGTCCAACTTACATCACTTTATCCAATAAATTACATGGTATAAATCATTGTAAATATAGTAATAAGATGGTGTAAATATAGGTATACAACAATGTAAGTACACATCTGAATGTTGGATAGACACTTGTTGACGAAGGTTATAGAAAATCATACCAATACGTATGGCATCAAACAACTATACTATTGAAAAATCCATTATGAATATAATGATACTTGTTTAGTATGAAAAATATTGATATTTTTTAATATATGTATAATCTAACTTGAATAATTTGACTTTTAATTTTTGGCACTTTATCATGATTCATGACCAAATGAACACCTATGCGTGGGGTCAGTGTGATGTCTGTTCTGTGAGGTGTGAGTCCATGTCCTTGCGCCCATTGAATATTGCCAATTTGCCATCCAATTCCATGGGATGCACAGCGATACGGCTCACGCGGCCACCGGTGACGCACTGACGTTCCCTGCCTCTTTGCTTCCTCTTCGGTTGTTGGGATCCTGATTACGGAAAGGATTATAATACATATATAAACTAGCTGTGCAAAAGCTCCCATCCGAGGGGCTCCACCTTCAACTCCTCAGCGTAGTCGCACGCATTTCGCCTAGACTTGAAGGTTTCGAGGTGATCTTGTCAATGCTTTCGACGGCTTTGGCGCCACGCCGCGCACCAACCATGCGGAACAACGGAAGAACACGCACATGCTTGCCTATTGCCGCCGTCGTGCTTCCGTCGTGGATCCCGATCATCATCAGTGTAGGCAGTAGCTGCGCGGCTGGTCGCGTTTCGGATCAACCGCTGTGGAAATGAAAACGCAAGGAGCACTGCGTGGTACTGCAGTAGATTGACATTTCAGTTTCAGATATGCTTGTGTGGAATTCAGCTACGGCAGGGCACCCTTCTCAGCATGTGTGTGTAAACTGTGAAGTGGTTTCCTGTCATCATCGTCACGGGTTCTCCTTCAGCCGGCTGGCCTGGTTTCTTTTTCTGAGCTGAAGTCTATGGACAACCTTTCAAAAGATGAAAAGCATTAATCTTAGCTTCTGAAGATATGTATGTTTTACCCTTTCTGATGAACAACACAGAAAAGGTTAGGTAAGGGCACCGAATTCTGATCCTTGGTTTCTCATTCCCCAACTAAAAACAAAGGAATGTTGGGCTGCTAACTACAAGTGCTCAGCATAATTAGTTGGCACGTAGTACATGTAGAGGACACAAATGGGGCACTTATTTTAGGAAGATATGGTTTTGAATTCTTTTTTTTCACCCAGATGCAGACATGCGGTGAGGATAATAGGATATACACTTGCCACTTGTCAGTCATGGGCTTATTGTGCTTTCCAAACTGCATGTCAGTAGTGAGAACTTAATTCGGTGGTCCATTTGTCCAAGCACTAAGCAAAGCAACCATAATGGTCTGTACATGTGATTGGCACCTATCAACAAAGCTTCAGCAGAGAACGCCAAGAATGATGCAACATATTAAGGCCTTCAGCACTCACCATTCCAATCAAAGTGCATGTAGATTTTCTTATCGCCAGCTGCAATTTTACTAGAATCGCCACGGATATTCTCTAAAAAACATCTTTCTTCCGAGGACTAACTACTCTCTGTACAGTAACAAAAAAGTTGAAAAAAAACCCACCGAATTCTTGCTACTAACCCGGCCAGTGACAGTTACCAACATGCACATCCTCAAGTTTCTCATGTCAACTTTGGTGACAAGCAGCAGAGCACACAAAAATAGTAAGACTAAAGGTGGATTTTTATCTGATTTATTTTGAGACAGATCAATTCAAATCTGATCCCCAACCCCAACAGCTTGCTCACTCACATAGTCACATGTTACCCACCAAAAGCTGAACTGGAAATTTCTTCAGGACCATCCTTTTGGAATGTGAGGAAAAGAAAAGGCCCCAGATCAGGAAGAGATGAGGAGCATCATTGTTCACTGCCAATCCCATGGCATCAGGATTCAGGGCCACCCACAAATATCATGAATCACACGAGACTCCGTGTACGGTTCATATCTTTCCCTGCCCTTTTTTAGCTTCATCACAAAAGAAGCAGGGATACGGCCCCTCATGACTAATCATAGAACAACAACATCATCTGAACACCGTGAACTTGTGGAGTGCAGACTACGGCTCCAAAGAGATTCTGCTGCTTCAAGCCTTCAAGCAAACAGCAGCATATCATATTATTGTTATGGGTGGTGTGTTGACCTTGTAATTCAGTTTGTGAGATAGTAGTAGCAGATAAAAGTCAAGTAAGATTACTGGAACTTAATTGCAAGCTCAACTGTCTGAAGAATTCCTTGTCTTTTGTCCTAGCTAGCGAACAAGCATTGTTTCCAGTGGCTAATTAATCAGAAAGACGTGTGAGGCCGTGCATATATGCAATCACGGCTGCGTTTGGTTGAGGGTATAAGCGCTTATTTTTCAGCACTTCAGCAGTATTTTTCTCTCACAAGATTTCAGCACTTCTACAGCACTTCAGCGCTTATCTACAACACTTCAGCTTCACCGAACACAGCCCACATGTTCAACGTTGAAGCAGGAGAGTGAGGGTGTGTTTAGATCCCAGTTGCAATTGCAATTTTGCACTGTAACACGTTCGTTTGTATTTGACAACTTTTGTCCAATCATGGCTCAAGTAGGCTTAAAAGATTCGTCTCGTGATGTACATGCAAAAAGTACAAACATGCAAACATTTCGTCTATATTTAATGTTTCATGTATGTGCCTCAACATTGATGTGACTAGTTGCAATTGCAATTTGCAGTAGATCTAAATAGGACCTCCCCTAGGCTGTCCAAAACTGACTGAAAGCAATGGCTGATTGATTTTTGCCATAAAGAAGAACCTAAGATATGCTAGTTATACTTAAAGCACATAAACATTCTAGGACAGGCGTTGGGACTTGGGACCAGCAGCCACCGACTGAATTGAGTCTGGAGAAGACGGATCCACACCTGCGAGAGCTACTTGAGTTGGTGTAAGTCCTTCAGTGCACACATGCATCTGGTTCTTCATCAAAACCGAAAGCAACTGACTGAAGATCATGTGGTGGTTGAACTGCTAACCAGCGGTATAGACCTGTGCATGCATGCATGCAAATACAGAAACACTATACCTGCTGCTGAAGCTTCTAACTGTCCTTGCATTATTTCTTCAGAGTAAAGAGTGAAGATAAAGACGAGCAGCTGAGTTAGTTGATCAGGTTAAAAAAACCTACAGAGGTGCATCTACTTCACATGACCCCCAACAAATAAAACAAGTACGACCTCAGAAGGTCCCCAATAGCCACCTGAACGAGCAGTTTTGTGGTCCAGGAATATATGCGTGTGTGCAACGCTTGGATGAACTGCGTGCGTGCGTGCAACATCCATACAATCATGTGCACAGAAAGGCACCGATGCATCAATCGATCAGGAGACTTTTTCACTGTAAAATGCTTCTGGTTGCCGACGATTCGCATCAAGTTCTTTTAGAGCAGTCAGCAGATATCGCACACATGTGACAAGTGCGTCATTCGGGGCAGCAATTCATTTAAAAGTTTATTAAGCTTACCAAGAACAGTGACCCGTAACTCCAAAACTCCCTACAATTCGAAAAATTGTCACACAGTGCCAATCAACAGTAAGTACACCGTATAGACACACAAACCCCACAAATACACGTGAGACCCACTCGTCATTCTCTCTTCGTTCCTCTATACAGGACTTGAATCTCGAGGGAGAGAGGTGGAGGATCCGCTGTGTGCCGTGTGCCCTACGCTTGCAGGAGCAGAGCTGGACGGCCGCGCTTGCGCTCGCCCTTGCCAGAGCAGATCCAGGCAGCCGTGCTCACACGGAGAGAAGAGAAGGGGTCGTGCTCGAGCGGTGGGGAACCGGGCGGCGAATCAACCCGTGTCCGTCAGAGCAGTCGACCAGGTTTGCATTGGCGTCGTCGGAGACATGCGTATTACAACTGCTTGTTCTCATCCAGGGAGAAATGGCATCGCTCCCGCGCTCCCTCATCGCGAATCGTTGGAGTCATGAGCAACTGCTCATGGCGTCCGTACGACATGTATAAGTACTCAAACAGAGATCAATGGAAGATGGTTGATTCATTCACAAACACTTGTCTCATTTACATTCAAGTTACAACAATGCGTGACTTGCTTGCCATGTCCACCGAAGGAAGGAGAGGTGGCACTATTGGGTTTATTGAAGGCGGCCAAAAACAGTTGATGGACTGCATCACACACTCATTTATGTTATAATATATGCTATCCTTTTATATTAATATTTCGTAATCTTATATGGGATATTCGGGCTACTAAATGAATTTAACTGGAAAAAAAAAAACTTTTAACCACATGGTTTTAAATCTTGTAAGTACTATAATTTTGGTATAGAAATATAGAATACATTTTCATCTGAGATAGTTTAAAAAATAAAAAAATAAGTCTCAAAAACATCTGAATTTTAAAATTATATTTGAGATTTTAGATGACTTTAAATAAAAACTTCCCAATATCAAACATGTAGATCAGCCATGAGATTTTTGGTATTAACTATGTGAACATCTGAGATCATTTGGGAATTCAAAATTTAAATTTTAAAATTTATAACCTTTTAGCACATATTTGGGAATTGGGATCCTAAACGTCTCTAAATTTAAAACTTTTCAACCGCGGTGTTGTAGATTCGATCGAGAACTATAACTTTCATATAGACCATGTCAACATAAGAAATCATTTCGTAATTTTAAATTTCAAAATTTAAAATCTGCGCACTTACAACAATATTTTTCGTTTGTGGGCTGCATTCTTTAATGGCTTGCCGTGTAAGTGTTACAGATCTTAAAGGTTGTGGGCTATATTCTTAGTGCCCATGGATCCGCACAGAATCTCTTAATAGGAATCCTAACCCAAACCGTGGATAGGGCCATGTCGCCCGATAACCTGTTAGCCGTTGGATCGAGCGATCAGCTGATCTGGTCCGTCCAATAGCAGGTCGGTTTGGGCATTGACCCGCGGATCGTGGCTCTGCGAGGCCAGGACCGACGCCTCCGCCGGCTCCTCCGACTTCCTCTCCCGCACCGCACCCCCGTACGCGCGGCGCCGGCGCCCCAGCGCGAGCGAGGCTCACCGGTGGCCGCCCTCGGCCCTGGCGCCGCGGCTCGGGTCGAGCCGTTGATCCCGGCCAGCTCACCCGCCCCTAACCTTCGCGAATCCTCCGCTCCTCCGTCGCTCTCAACGCTGTGTTGGCTGGCTGACCGGGGCCGGTGCACGGGTGCGGTGGCCGCGGCAGTGCTCCCCGACCGTCGTGTAGAGGAGAGAGAGCCAGGCCGCTATGCGATCCCGCTCCACCTGGCCTCCACGTTCGGTGCCTCCATGCTCGGCCATCTTCCGGTCCACTCTCCACCCCTCTCCTGCTCACCGCAGCCCCTCCGACCGCTCCAAATCTTCCTGAGGATGCCATGGTGGCCCTTCCCCGTTGGTCCTATGGAGGTGCGCAAATTTGAGCGCAGGGGTCTCCGATGATCGGATTGCGAGCAGGGGCTCGTTGCTCCTCGTCTACCCAGCGGCGAGGCGGCGTGGGAGCTGAGGACGCCACAACACAGATGTAGCTCCCCGGCAAGACGCGCGTCGCCACGACTGTGTGCCACTGCCACCAGCGCTGGCACAGGTCCTACCGATAACGACGACGGAGACGTGGCTGTAAGTGTGTAGGCTTTCTTTACTTTATCTCCATTCCATTGGCTCTGCCTCCACAAAATGTTCCAGTTTGATCTTTGCCCTTCACACTTACCCTGATAGTCTCCCTATGAGTTTGTATGTCATGTGTTTGATAAAATGGCCATATCACCATGATATAAATGAATTCCATTATTCCTAAATTCAATCTATTAGTTTATGAAGCCAATTTCTATCAGCAAGTAGAAGGATCAGCGAATATGGATGTTCATGCACAGAGATGTTTTAGTTCAACAATATTCGGATTTCATATTAGGTATACATCTCAAAATTTCAAGATTGCAAGTACAAAATTTGTTCAAAGACTTAACCATTTTGCAAGACTATTTTGGTATAAGTATTGCATTTACTCATTACCTTCAAACTGAAACTAAACTAAACATACTTCTGTAGTTTTGCTTTCGGTGACCAATTCAGTTCGAACTAAAAGAACATAGAAGCAAATGGAGAATTATGGCCTATTCTTTTGTGAGAATATAGCTTCATCTATTACCAAATATGTGCACTTAATACACGCATGGAATGTGTCTACTCTTTGCTCTTGCTAGCCAAACTTTCTGCTTTTGTCAAACTGATGCTAATGTTTATTTGCTTTCTCCTATTAGATTCCTTTAGCTGCTCTAGTGTGGCACTGCACTTTTGTGATATGATCAATTGATGATACTTGTCAAAGTACTCGTAGTGTAGTGTTCACATTATCTAGTGTAGTGTTTCCATGAATTTGCAGACATGCATATGTTCATAAGCCCTGAAAGTTCAGCCGTTCTTTAGCACTATACCTACTTGCTAACTAACCCCCTTGTTGAATGATTCATGCAGGGAACTGGTGAACAAACAGAATGAGAGCGAAAACATGCAGGACTCTGACAGTCTCTCCATGCTGACTTCTATGAATACAGGAAACACAGGCAGCGTGTTTCCATTCTCAAAACAAAATAATCCTTTTGAAGTGACCAGCTCAAGGCCAGAGTTTTCCTTGTTTCATCAGATTCACTGATGAGCTCTCCACATACTGTAGTTCCTTGGAGAATGTCAATCTGCTCAGCTCACAGACTCTGAATGAACACCAGAGTTCAGCCTCCCTGCAACATTTTGTGGACTGGCCCAGGACACCTGCCCAGGGAGGTCTTTCATGGCCCGAGGCAGAAGACATGCAAGCTCAGAGATCACAGCTCTCAATATCTGCTCCAATGGCATCCTCTGAGCTATCATCGGTCTCCACATCTCCCATCCATGAGAAGCTGATGTTGTCACCTCTTAAGCTGAGCCGCTAGTATAGTGCAACTAGGCTCAGTATTGCAGCGAACAGAGATGAGGTCAGCCAGTTAGAACATTCCTGTCAACAAGAATTGTAACTTTACATTTGTGTGATCTCGCCACTCGAAGCTTATAGTTTAAAGAAGACAAACGTAATTTCAAGGTAGTATAGACAACATTTTCTACTTAGTTTGAGTCAAATGTCATCGGAACACAATTACATTTATTTCTTCTTCTTCTTCTCTCATTTACATAATGTCAGAGCTTAATGTATGCTACAAAGCTGAAAGACTTTGCAATGTCAGTTGAAAGCGTATATATTTTTAGAAGAATAAATGATCCAACATATTTATGCTTACTTAGCTGTTTTTCATTTCCTTGTCTTCGTTGATACAAAACATGACTATTTCTTTTCAATTGATCCAAGCAATCTGGCAACGAACAAATTAAATTCTGAACATCGTGAATCCCACAGAACAGAATCACCACGGCTGGCTCAAGATGGCACCGCGCACCTGCTTCTTCTAAGGCCCGAGATATGTGAGACCATATGAAAATAATTAGTGTGGGTGTGGGGAAGCTCCTGCTGCCTTTGTCTTATATAGAAAGAACTGTATATTCATATAAATGTAGAGAGAATTGTATACAGATTTTTTATAAAAAAATGGCACTAACTCATCACTAAATCAACTGTGTTTTTTTTTTTTTGTCTACCAAAGATAGTCTGAAGATAGCGCAAAGCAAAATAGACCAATTACAATTTAGTGTAAATTGAATAATATTTTTTCAGCGAAACTAATCATTTCTCTTAAAGATCTAATCTTTGTGATTTAAATATCCGCAAATGGAATTCCAATGAGATTTATCTCTTAACCATGCCTACGAAAAGGTATGAAGAACTGAAGCTGATCTTGTAACTCCGGAAATATTTGTCTGCCGGTTTGGTAAGCTCCTTGTTATACCGATGTTTGCTAAATAAATAAGCTAGCAAGTCATCCGATGAGTCATGAGCCAAAAATTCGACAAAGACCATGACAATAACGCTGGTCAAATTCACATGAGCGCGGCAACGCCGCGCTTGTAGTTCTAGTCCTCACTGGTTTAGTGGTTTCATTCTACTCGATCCGATTCTATCCAAAGTGCACAGCACCACAACTCTAACCCAGCTACGCTCCTTTTTAAGCCCTCGGGCCGATCCTACACAGCAATCCAAGGGCCTGCCTTGATCTATGCATGCACATGTAGAACTAGCTAATATAGGATGCATGCAAATTGATTCCTGCTGCCCACCTAACTAGGACTGCACATAAGATTAGTTTACCTTTTAACAGAAGGAGAAAATTTCTCTACAGAATTTCCACATTCAAAGCATACCGAAATGGTCCATTTGCCCCTGGGCAATGGTGAAGGATGAGTTCTGTAAGAATTCCCTGCTTCTAGGAAGGAAACATGACATTTACCGAAATGGCTATAGCATTTAAATAGTGTTGCTGTTAAAATAGTGTTCTGTTAGAATTCCCAGATTCTGAGAACATTTAAAATGGAGAAACATTGGTCAGCTATGGAGGGAACTACAGTGCAGCATGCTAGAAAACGAGCAGACCAAATTTATAACAAGCAGACATTATGTAGAAGAACAGCTAAAGTAAGATCAAATCATTTCCGAATATAGTTACATGTTATTATTACAATTTATATAATACCAGAAAATCAAATCAACCCAACTACAATTTTAAATAGTAGTGAAGTTCAGTTCAGTTCAGTACAGGTTATCATCAGGCTTGCTAGTGCAGGTCTGCAATAGTTTAACAAAAACTACTGTAAATCACTCACAACATTTATTCAACTTTGAAGTTTCAGTCCATTGGAGCACTAACCTTCAACATGCAGCCAACATTTATTCCACTAAAGAAGATGAATCAATAGAGCCCCCCCCATAAACCAATGAAAAGTGGATATAATCTGGCTTGTATATCAGAACCTGACAAGTACCCCCGAGAAATATGACTGCAGGCTTTCTACTTATTTTCTAGCGATGAAGTTGAAACCTCTGTGATTCAAGGATGAAGAAAAAAAAATTTGAATCCAGATGACCTGGCAACGAAATGAAAGACACAAAGTAGCCAACAGAAAAGCTAATCCATATTACTGCAAAAAGGCATTTTCTCGATTGAAGGTGAAAGGCAATAGTAGATTGCGATATGCGTGCTTAATTGGAATTTTGTTGAAGCAGAGTATATCTGTATCCTACTGTTGACAGCCAATTTAATCATAATCTCTGCAACTACGAAGATATGCTTCTTGTGAAAGAGTCTTGCAAGTAATATATTCAGATTACGGTAATGATACCGGCCGGACGCCGCGCGCCCAAGTGCCCACACTTGGCCTCCACGTGGCCACACCTACCCACCTCTCCTGCTGCCTAATCTCGACCGCATGCCCGCTGCTCCACGCACGCCCGCCACTCCATGCCCGCCTGCCGCCGCCCCTAACTTCCTCTGCGTCCTCCATGCCGCGACGGCCGGTGAGCCGCGCCCTCCCCTCCCGTGACCTCCATGCCACCGGAGAGGAGGAAGACGGCGTCTGCTTCCGACAAGCAGCCCATCCGGCATCCTCCACCACTAGCAGCCCCCAAGGCTTGCAGATCCGCCGCGCCCTTCCCTCCTGTGACCTCCATGCCACCGGAGAGGAGGACAACGGCATCGGCTTCCGGCGAGCAGCCCCTCCGGCGTCCTCCACCACTAGCAGCCCCCAAGGCTTGCAAATCCGGAAGATATGGCGCTCTCGAGGACTGGTGGCTCCTTCGCCCACCTCGGTATCTACCTCCCCGACTTCGGCGGCTCCTCCCCTACACCGACGTCCTCCTTCCCTACACTAGCGTCCTCCACCATTGGGAGCCTCCAGTGCCTGTAGATCCGGCGGCCATGGCGCTCCCCGCGCTATGCTCTCTCTCTCCCCCCTTCTATGTTGCAATTGTATATTTCAGTTGTTTCAGAAATTTCACGGGTATGTTGCAGTTGAACCAAATTGATGTTTTAAAGGTAGATCGAAATGTTGCACATGTTGCAATGTCTACTCGTCTATGTTGCAGGTGTCATATCTGGATGTTGCGTATGTTTGGAAATGGTTCTTCAAGTTTTTTCATTTTATTTTTTTAAGTGTTTCACACACATATTTTCGAGTGTTTCATATGTTTTAGTACGCCTGTTGTAATTGTTTTGATCTGAATGTTTCAAAAAGTAAATATGTTGTTATAACTCGTGTTTCAAATACATGTTTCATGTGTTTCATCTCCCTTTAGTTGTATGTTGCAAATGTTGCATTCGAATGTTTCAAAAACAGATCGGAGATGTGACAACTCTATCCTCATTTTTTTTTTTGTCTTTTCCTTCATCTTGTGTCTTCTACTCATCTTCCCGGCTGGCTGCACCTGTCACCCCTTCCCGTCTTCTCTCAGCGCTGCAGACAAAGGGGTTCAAGCTAGGCCCTAGCGAGACGCGGTCGCTGGACGGCGCCATCGTGGTGGTTGGGCTGGTTCAACGCCGTGTCGGGCAGTGGGGGTGCGGCACGTGCGATGGGCAGTCGAGTGCGTGCACGCGTGTGAGGCGAGCACTGCGGGTGCGGTGCGAAGCTGTGGGCAGTACAGATGCGTGCGCGTGTGAGACGAGGAGTGCGGGTGCGGACGTCCGAACGCGAATGTCCGTCCGGACGTCCGACGGGAGTTACAACCCTTCACATTACTATCGTCCCTACAACTCTACTTTTGATCCCAGGAGGCCAGGAACAAGAAAGTGGATCTATTGGAGGCGGACGAGCCTGATCACGCGGCCGGCCGCCAGCGACCGGAGGCCAGTCTCAAGAACCAAGAACCCTAGAGAGCTAGAGGACAGGGGAGAGACGCGGCGCCTTACTGGGGAGGAGGCGGCGGGGTGCGTGCACGTCGAAGGGGAAGCGTCGCGGTGGTGGCCGTGCAGCGCCGTCAGCCGTCGCACGGCAACCTGCGCCGCCGTGGCCCGCGCGCAACGCAAGCTATCCCCAAAATGCTTTCGGAGTCGGAGCCTCGCAGTCGCAGTTGCAGGCTGGATCGGACGAACGCGTCCGCGGAACGCGCAGGTGGTTGCTCCCATCCCATCCTTTGTCGGAGTCGGAGACGAGAGGAGAGATCGACATGCGAATGCGGGAACCGAGCACGAGTCGAAGTCGAAGTCCGAGCATCGCTCCTCCTCGTCGGAGCACATATAGTTGCCGCCGCTGCTCGGGCATCCTCACCGACTTCCCGCCGCAGCTCCTGCGATCCTCGTCGCCCTGCCTCCACCAACCAGTCCGCGGAATCCTCCACCCCTTCCACTCGCCGTAATGGCCGCCTGCGTAGCGGCAGCACCAGAAGCCCCCGCCGCCGTCGCCGCGCGACCGACCCGCAAGAGGACGCGCATCGCCATGGGCAGCACCGACGACTACGAGGAGACCTGCTGCCTCGGCATGGGCGCCTTCGGCTCGGTCCACAAGGCGCGCCACCGCGGCACGGGACGGACCGTCGCCATCAAGCGCCTCGCCGAGGCCGCCGGCCGCGACAACCCGTTCGTCGTCGGCTGCCACGGCCTCGCCCGCAGCCCGGCCACCATGGACCTCTGCCTGGTCATGGAGTGCGTCGTCGGCTCCAGCCTCAGCAACCTCCTGCACCAGGGCCGTTCCGGCGGGATGCCGCTGCTGCCCGAGGCGACAGTGCGCGCCGTCATGCGGCAGCTGCTCACGGGAGCCAAGAAGATGCACGACGCCCACGTCGTCCACCGGGACATCAAGCCCGACAACATCCTCGTCGCCGATGACCGCACCACCGTCAAGATCTGCGACTTCGGGCTCGCCATGCACATGTCCGAGCCACCGCCGTACGACGCCGCCGGCACGCTGTCCTACATGGCGCCCGAGGTGCTGCTGGGGAAGCCCGACTACGACGCCCTCGTCGACACCTGGTCGCTCGGCTGCGTGATGGTGGAGCTCGTCGACGGGTCGTGCCCTCCGTTCATGGCCTCCAACGAAGTAGACCAGCTCCGCGCGATCTTCGATATCCTCGGCATGCCAGATGAAACGGCGTGGCCATGGTTCTTATCCAAGCAATTCGCCACCAAGTTCTTGATGCCGAAGCTGAACGTCAAGGGGTGCAACCTGCTGCGCAAGAAGTTCCCCAAGACGAAGCTATCCGTGCAAGGATTCCAGGCCCACTACCGGAAACCGGCTGTCTGCCGTGGGTCAAGAGCTTTGCCGACTGTTTTCTACCAGACACTGGGCAAAGAAGCTCTTTATCGTGTGTAAAAAATAAAACACTCAGCAAAAAGAAAATACTCGACAAATAAGTTATTCGTCGAGTGTCAAAAAAAAAAACTCGGTAAAGACCCTCTTTGCCGAGTGTTTTTTTTACACTCGGAAAATACAATTTTCACATCACCTTTTGAAGTAGTAAATTAAGTCAAATGAAAAGGTTTTCAACTACAAAGTTGTAGAACTTATCAAGATGAATAATGTTTGTTTTGGTCATTTCTTCATATGACAAAGTGAAAGTAAATTTATTCACAAATCATACACATCTCTTTTGTAGTTGATGAAACTACAAGTGAGATATATAAGATTTGTAAACGACATCAAATGGAGAAACTTCCTAAAGTTTTCGTATAGGCCATAGAGAACATAAATTGTTTCATGTGAAATTTTGTTCTTTTTTAGAATCATCTGATAATTTTAATATATTAAGTGTAATTATAGAATTTTAGCTAATATAGTTTGAATTTGAGCTATAATTGTATAAATAATGGAATAGTATGAGTTCAAAAATCAAATGCATATTGTTGAGTCAATTTGACATTATATTTTCAAAGTGTATCAGAATAAATGTAGCACATTATATTTGCAATATGGAGAAGAAAAAACAATAAAATTGAAAAATTTTGTTTGCCGAGTGCATTCAGGGGGGCACTCGGCAAACGTTTGAACCCAAAAGGCCCAACATGCCCAGGAGGCCTGCACTATATAAAGCGCAATAGGGTTTGGGAGCCTCCCTCCCCCGTCACTTGCGGCGCCACCCTCCCCCACTCTCCACGCCGCCGCCGGCACCCCTCCCTCCTCCCCCATGGCGGTCTCTCTCTCTCTACCTCTCACTCTCCACGGCGCACCTCCTCTTCCTCCCCCATGGCGCTTCCGGCGAGGTCGCCCGCACCCGCGGCGTATCCGGCAAGGACGGGCTCCCCCGTGGCGGAACCGGCGAGGACGGCCTCCCACGCGGCTGCTCCGGCGAGGACAACCTCCCCCGCGGCGGATCCGGCGAGGACGGCCTCCCCCGCGGTGGATCCGGTGAGGACGGCCTCACCCGCGGCATCTCCAGCGAGGACGGCCTCACCAGCAGCGTCTCCGGCGAGGTTGGCCTCCACCGCGGCGGATCCGGCGACGATGGCCTCACCAGCTGCATCTCCGGCGAGGTTGGCCTCCACCGCGGCGTCTCCGGCGAGGTTGGCCTCCACCGCAGCGGATCCGGCGACGACGGCCTCACCCACGGCGTCTCCGGCGAGGTTGGCCTCCCCCGCGGTGGCTCCGGCGACGACGGGCTCACCCGACGTGGATGTGGCGGCAGCGCCGGCGGGGGAGCCTTGAAAGGTCCTAGTATGGCTAGAGGGGGGTGAATAGCCTAATAAAATTTCTACAAAGTACTTAGGCCAAGAGGTAGTGACAAATATGGCTAAAAGTGCAATGCTAGTGCAACTACTAACCTAGACAAGCCACCTACATAATTCTAGTTAATTCTTAGTTCTAAGCCACACAAGCAAGCTAGAAAGAGCAAAAAGACTATACAACTACACAAGACAAGAAAAACAAGCTACTTTGCACAGGAATGAGAAAGGAATGATCGTCGATTAAACCTTTGCCTTGTGAGGAAGCCAATCACCGAGACAATCAATACGTCACTCACTCGAAGGTGAGAAAATCAATGGAGACACCAAGATTTATCCCCGAGGTTCACGTGCTTGCCGGCACGCTACGTCCTCGTTGTGTCGACTTCAACCGGTGGTTCGGTGGCTAATCGGTATTACACACCGAGCCTACATTAGGCGCCACAAGAACCTACCACGGAGAAAGTAACTAAAAGACACGAGCAATCCACTAGAGTTACCTTTGAGCACTCCGCTCGGGAAAGGCACAAGAACCCCTCACAATTGCCGGGTGTGGGCAAGCACAATCACCAAGCTCCTCCACACCTTCTTCTCCTCCAAGCCGTCTAGGGACACGGCAATGTCACAAGAGAATAAGAACTGAATCAAGACTTGCTCTCAAGTGCTCTAGAATGCAAATCACAAGCAATGATGCACTTGAGGTTCACTCAATCTCACTAAGCATGATCAAGATGATGAACTAGTGAGAGAGTGGGAGGCTAGAATACAACAAAGTGTATGACAATGATCCAAGTGTGCAAGAGTATCACCAAGTGACCAGGGAGGGAGTATAAATACCCCTAAATGCAAATCTAACCGTTACCCCACTCAAAACAGCCGTTAACCACGTTTTTCGGGGCGTCGGACCGACAGCGTCGGACCAAGCGATAGCGTCCGACGCTCTAGATCTCGCCACGTGTCAACAGGTTTGAACATCGTTCGTCCGATCTCAACGGTCGACTTCGCGCCAGTTCTTATATCGTCGGACTGGGGGCGTCGGACTAAAACTCTCGGTCCGACGCCCTGTTCCCAGTACACTGCGAGCGTACCGTCGGACTCTTCAGCGAACACCGTCGGAGCAACGAAACGTACAGTCCGACGCTTCCAGAGAGGTTTGAAACCGAGAAAACTGCGTCGGACTAAGCTTCAGCGTCCGACGCTCTCAGATTACGCCACGCGTCACTTTTGCCCTTGCTCGGCACTGTCGGACTGGAGTGGGCAATGGTCCGTCGCTCGTAAAACGAGCGTCCGACGCTCGCCATTGGCCGGAACTAGGGTTAGGCTTCGGACTCTACTCAATGGTCCGACGCTGCCCCTCTGCACACAGTCCGACGCTCCTTTTTCAGCTAATTTCAAGTCTATTTCTCACCACTTACTTCTATGTGCTAACACTCAAGGTCTCCAATACTTGTGCACAGTGTGTTAGCATTTTGCAAACATTTTTCAAGGGTTTTAAAAGAGATTCTCTAGGTTGGTTAGATCAATGCACATGAGATGCAACGTAGAGCACTTAAAAGTAATCCAATAACTTAGTTCTCCCCTTGATAGTCAGCTATCTATCCTAAATGTGATCACTCCCACTTGGAGTCTTGATCACTAAAAGAAAAGCCCTATTTGGATATAACTTAGCCTCTAACTTTCCTTCTTTAAGTCCTTTTCTTTCTCCTTGATCATTCCATCTTGATCTTCACTTGAGCTCATGTCATCTTTCTCCTTATCATTAATCTTCTCTTGGCTACACATACTTAGCACTTAGATTAGTAACTAGGTTTCATCAATTATCAAAACCAAACTAGGGTCTTTCAAGCCTCCGCCGAGCGGCTTTTTCTTTTTTTTATTTTTATCGAAATTGTATGTCGAGTGCTCGATAAATGACCCTCGGCAAACTGCCTTTGCCGTCGGTTTGATTGCCGTGTCACGTTTGCCGAGTGTAACACTCAGCAAAGAGTATGCCTAGTGCTTTTGTGTCTTTGCCGTGTGCCCATGGCACACAGCAAATAGTCTGTGTCCGGTAGTGAGGTACTCAGCGGCCTGCTCACCTGCAACCTGAACAAGCGGCTCACGGCAGCTTCTACGCTCAAGCACCCATGGTTTGCCAAGATGGACGCACCGGAGCTGCCAAATAACCTAGAAGTGCCATCAACGTTGCCCAAGATCAAGAGACTACGGGTGATGTGTCCGTGACTTTGAGAGGCCTTTCCCTGTGTGCCATTAAAAAAGTTCATCCTTCCTGTGTGTCATTGAAAAGTTCAAACTTCCCTCTGTGCCATGATACTTTTCGTTTTTGCCTTACATGCCATTCCATCCAGTTTTAACTCTAACGGTGTCAAACATCGATGGAAAAAGTCTAAAATGTCCTCAGGTCAGAACGTGAAGCAAAAGTTCGTTTTTCTCTCGTGCCACTGAGATGTAACAGTATGCTTTGGGATAGTTTTAAATTAGTAAATGTATTTTAAAATTCTAGTACATGTCTTCTATAAATAATGTTGTCAGCAGTTAGAAAATAAAAAGAGGGAAACCAATGATCACATGGAGGAAGCATTCGTTTCTTAAAAAATAATATGAAAAATATACATGAATCGGTAACTATTACACCTAGGGCACGGTTGGAGCAAACAAATACTATTAGTGATACTAATTATGTATATACCGAGCCAGCTACTTGGTCACCTTTTAAAAATAACTGGAGTCAGGCGCCAAAAATAGGATTGAAGCTAGTAATTTTAAAATCTCAAAAATAAAAGTTTATGGCCATGATTATCATCAAGTGGGACACAATTTAGACCACTGTCACAGGCCGAATGCCCAACAATGACGTATGTATGTGTTGCTGCTGCTCAAGTGCACTACATATGCATGCATCAAAGTGCTTTATCTATTACAAAAATACGTACTGTAGTGAGTAGTGACTAGTCTTCAAAGGCTAAAAGGCCTGCACTGTCCGCACCTAGATAGCTACACGATCTCCTGATTATAAGGATTGGTACATGTGCCATAAACAATATATGATTGATTATAAGGATGAACTTACATGAACTCAAGAACTTACTGGGAACAAGAACTTGCATGAACTGAGGAACAACGAACAAGTACTCAAGTACCGGCCACCGTCCAGCACTCCAGCGACCTGGACGTCTGGACCCCTCACGGCCTCATCCCAGACGGCGAAACAGCGGTCGTCAGGGGGCAGTGCCGTGCAGGTGCCGTGCGGGTGCGGCACGCCGGCACGGACACGACGTGCTGGCGGGCAGCGGCGGCGGCGGGCGGAGCGGTGAGTCACGGCTCCGGGCTCCCGGCTTTCGACGGCTTCGGCCTTTGAAGTTCGAAAGCCTCGCGCCTCTTCAGTCTGCGTGTGGAGACGGAAGCAGGGGCAGGCGAAGGGTCGCGACATCGCGCTCGCCGAGATGTGATGTGGAGCGGCCGATGCGCCTAGGAAGAGATGTGGGTGCGGGCCTGGTTCGACCTGGAGCACGAGCAACTGGTGGAGGCCAGCTACCCGCCCGACGCGTTGACGGTGCCCGGCGGCGGCCTCGACCGCCTCGTCGCCTTCTCCTCCTTCCCGGACTCCTTCGCCTTGACCGCCTCGTACGACATCTGGCGCGCGGAAGGCAGCACGCCGTCTTCGTCGTCGCCGTGGTGGCGCGGGGCGCCGCGGGGCCAGGGCTGGGCTCGTCGGACGTAGCCGCGCTCCATGGGGTGTGGGCTCGCCAGCGGTGCCCGAGAGGACGGAGCGAAGGCGGCGTAGGGCGCGACTGTGAAGAGGAAGACGCGGAGGCGGGGAAAGCACGCGCGCGATCAAGGCTATTTGGACATTTTAACACGTGGGTCCACCTAATCAGGGCTGGTTAACTGTAGAAAATAGACGGAAGATGGACGGAATGGCATGTAGGGTAAAAACGAAAAGTGTCATGACACAGAGGGAAGTTTGAAATTTTCAGTAGCACACAGGAAGAACGAACTTTTTTAATGGCACACAGGGAAAAGCCTATGACTTTGAAGTGTGCTTCCACTGTTTTGTTTATGTGTTTGTAAAACTAGCTTATTCTTCAGATGACAGATTGTAATACCAGTTGTATTGTTACTTTCAATATTGTGATTTACTGGTATGAATAAATGCTACATTTTCTAACTAAACAAAAATATGAATCGACAGTATGTCCAAACAAGACAAGCAAAGAAAACAAAAGAAGAGATAACTTGGAGGACGATATGCATCTTTGGTAGTTTGGTGGTGGAAGAAGACACCGATACAACCGGACTTGATGGGGATCAGCTGCTACTATTGGCAGGCAGTCTCATATCATAGGTTTTTATACAAATAGTTTCAGTGAAACAAAATCATAAACCAGTTCTCAATCAAATTGATACATAAGCTAGAACTCATGAAAATTCAGAGAATAAATCCAAAAATAGATAGTTCATGGGTTGACAAAAGATGGAGATAAGGAGCCTGCTTGTTCTTAAACTCTAGACATCAATCTCACCTTGAACTTGAATGATAACAGAGGAGATAAGACAATCAAACTTCTAATTTCAGTGTTTGTATATATCAGTATTTCTATTCTATAAACTAGGTACTTCTAGCTTCCAGGTCCTATTTTGAAAACAATGGGACAAAATGCAAGTGAAAACCAACAAATACAAGATCCAAGCCAGGTAAATAACTAGAACACCAGGCATCCACATTCTGAATTTGGCAGTACCGTGCACGAACTACTCCACATTCTCCAAAAAGAGAAAGTTGGACCAAACACCACCATACGCCAACCATGCCAAACAGGCAATCAGCTTCACAAATATCACTGCTTTGCCTAACAAGTAGTCCTATTGCCAAGCTTGGAACGATTTCAAAATATATGAAATCAAAATTATTTCATTTAAATAACATGGGGCTTCCAAATGCAACTGACCAAGATGTATTTTGCAATCTGCAATAGAGCTAAGCATTAAAGAATAGAGATATATATACAAATAAAAAGGATGAAATGTCTAGTTGATAAAGAGTTTATAAACAATATGACCATTAATCCTAGGAAATATGAAACAAAATGGGATGATATTATCCAATTAGGAGTCAAATACCAACACATATCTAGCCTGCATATCAAAAATAAATCTCATAAATAATTTGAAAGGGAAATTTTTTTCGAGCACCTTGCATGCAACCAAAATTGCTGCACCTCGTCAAGCAGGAACACAGCAGTATGTCAAAGGTCTATAATCTAAAAAATTAAGCTTAGGGATGAACTAATACATCACAAAATCAAACAGGAACACAGCAGTATGCAACTAGGGAACTATCTCGATTTCTTTTGTGATTTGTACAACGTATTCCACAAATATATATGTCCCTAGATCCTTTTCTTTTTTTTTTCTTTTGTTTGTGTGGATAATTTCGGATCCTAGTGTGTGTTCTTACTTATTTTTACATTATGATAAACCTATTCAAAGTGCAAATTGCAATAGGTTTAAAAAATACTTAATTCTTCACCTGAATTGGTATCTTCTGTCAAATTGCAGACCACTTTTGACCTTTTTTAATCAAATTGACAATCATTTTTTAGTTTCCTATTCTATTTATTTGTAGGAAAATACTAGGGGGAGACATATAGTGTCCTTTACCCTATATTCTTTTTTATTCCATCCCAACCAATAAACTAATATAGAATAATATTTTGTTCTTGGAAAATCCACATGGATGTCTTAGAACCTGCTTTCATATGTGGATGTTCTATGGTACTTTTCTGATGAAATTCAGTTGATGCAGCTAGCTTGACAGTTCATCAGCTGCTAGACCAGCTCCTTTGATGCTTGATCATAGTGGGAAAACCTGCTGGTGTTCTTAGTCAATAGCAGTCCTAGATTTAGTGATTTTAGGATTTAGTTAATACTTCTAGCTTGACAATTAGTTAGCCGTGCTAGACCAGCTCATTTGGTGCTTGCACATAGTGGGATAACCGCTGCTGGTATTCAGCTTGCATTTCTTAGGCTCCTATCCTAAATTTTCTTCTTTGATTGGTTATTCCTGCTACTAAGAAATGCAAGCTGAATACAGATCTGCTGCTATTTGATTGCTGAACTAGAATTTGACTGCTGAACTAGAATTTCTTATATGCTTTTGCTATGAGGTCTGCTGCTACAGGTTTTGGCACTGTAATATTTTCAATAGCATTTTTTGATCTATTATCAAGCAATTTTAGCATGGTTGTTGATGCCATCTTATTTACAAGAACAGTAGGGGCAGTCCCCTGCTCGTTATATATTAATTGACGAGGCAATGTTACTTTCAAGAAAAATAAAAGAAAAACTAGGAGCACTAGACAGACTACTTACTTACTACTTGCTAAGGAAGTAGCTCTTCTTTGTCTGGATGCATAAGCATCGCAAATTAAGGCTTGAATTTGATCATCACGGCAGCTAGAATTGTGTCAAAGAACATATAATAGTTTTGATTTTGTGGCTTTGATTGTTTCCTATTATATCAGTTTCACAATGCGATATCTCGGTCAGCTTGCTATTTTCAGGTCTGGGCTATAGTTATTTTGAAGCGAAGACAACTTCCCTGTAGGTCTGATGGAAATATTTGTCATCAGCTTACAATTTTAGCTCTAGGCTATAGTTACCTGATGCTCTAATTCAATTGTTTCTTGTACTTTGGATATAATTACGTTTACTATTCATGATATGCTTGCTTAGTTTTTTCCCTTATGTTGTTCACTGTGAAATTATTTGGGATCACAAAAGTCTTTGGGTAGACACATCATTATTCACATGCAGGAAACTATCTCACTTTTTTATGTTCATTTATGACTATGTACCGTGTTTCACAAATATGTATGTGTCACATGGCTTGTATTTTTTGGTTCACTCATGAAATTATTTGTAAGCAGAACTAGTCCTTCGTAGAACCTATTTTGGACATAATTTTGTGAAGCCATAAAGTTGGCTTTAACTTTGCAATGAAACTATTTATGATCAGCTTTATAGTCTTTGTGTTCATGCACATTTTTATTTCTAACCAGAAAACTATCTCAATATCTTTTATTATTCACATTACAGTTATTTACATGTCAAATTGTAAATTATATTTTTCAGTTTACATGTGAAGCCAATTGATAATAGTCTCAAGTCATACAATATTGTTCACAGTGAGCTGAAACTATATATCATTTTTATGATTCATAAAACTTATTTTTCATTAATTTCTATGTCAAGTGGTAAATTTTGTTTTTTTATAATTTCAAACGTGAAATCATTTATCACTAGGCATGAAGTGTTCACAGGTAGAATTATCTGTGACTATGAAACTCTCTAATACCTTTCTTGATTTATACAACCTTAATGAAGGAGGTCGATACTTTCAGGGTTTGTTGTGACTTCTATCAAGCGGCGACACGCCAAGGCCATTTCTCCAATGAATTTGCAAGCTTCATCTTCAAAGACCAGTCTCTGCCATCTTTGGTCATTTGAATGATCATGTTCTCCGTGTCTGTGGAGAGGGCCCTGTATTTTACAAGCTTCAGCCATCAGGATCCATATGGCTAGTTTTTGGCATGTGCAAATGATTCTGGGGTTTTTAGTCTTAATAATATGCAATTGTAACACAATGTATTTGTTGTATAGTCAATTGTCAGAATATAGAGCATTACAAAAAAAAAAATGAATAGGCATGGCGCATCTACTTGCCTGCTTTTGGATTCCTTATTTTGTGTTATTGCATTGATTTTAGGCGATGTAAAACAAAACTTGTTTCAACCGAATCATTATTTTATTAAACTAAAATGAATTCTACTGTGTTTTGATGAATGTCTTGCAAAAATTTTGTCTGAATACATTGTAGACGGTATAGGCCAGGCCGGCATATATGTTCCTCGAGGAAGAGTGAGTTCCAACAAATGTTTGTTTTCTCCGCGTCAAGTAGGAATTCCGTATACAGACCAAATTTTGCAAAAACGAAAGGACGAAAATTTTGGAAAAACTGGGCTTGGCTTTATCCTGCAGCAGTTTCCTCTGATTGAATAGAAACTTTCCACGCGAAGCGTGTGTCGCGATTGCTCCATTCGGTGCCATTTCACTATTTGGAAACGGCATGCTTTTGTTGCTGTGGCTTGATCCACACCTTAACATCAGCAAGTAACATCTGTATCGAATGGCGAACCAAAACTGCCAGCGTCTTCAGCAACGAGATAGACAAACAGCCATTGGTCGGGAAGTCATCAAACGGAAGTGAGACAAGATTTTGCATAATCTCCAGTTTCCTCATAAACACACTGGATTCAAGACCTACAACTAGTGCATGCAACATAAGCCTGTTGTCACAGCTGATGATTTTCCTTATCAGGATTATCGTCATACAAAAAATGGGTCTGCTCATCACACAGACCGACCAGCTCCCAATCCCATCTGGCGGGTTGGCGTCACACGAAGGACCAATTGACACAGCAGAACGCCAGGCAGTGGACGATGCTGTCCTCGCCGAGCACCTTCCACGCTACAGCTTGGTCGAAACAAACATGGCGACCCATTCCTGACATGCACACGCTTGATGGCAGGTACGCGTAGCCCTAAAACAACAAAGACGAATGTTGTTCAGCTTCAGCTAAACAGCACCTATTTTTCAGCTTTAGAACAGTATTTCCTCTCATAACAAATCAGCTTCAGCCAAAATTAGCTCGGCTTTTCAGTTCCAGCAAACGGCGCCGTTAGATATTGGGCATGAATGCACATCTCAGATGTAGTCTCAAGAATGGTTGATTTGACTTCTAACTTGTTCCATGAGTTTTGAGATATCTGAGAATATTGCTTTTCTTCCCGACTCGTTAAAGATTTTGTCTAGCATCAGGTCTTGCAGGGCAATAAGAGATGTTTCTAACGTGTCAAGCCCTGCCTTATTTGCAAACATAAATGTAGGTTTCTCCTGAAACAATAGAGAACCTAGCATGATTATTTATCATGACTGTCTACTCAGGAACCTGTTGTTTTAGCCCCCTACAGACAATTGGGAAAAAAAAACAACCGGATCCGGAACAAAGACAAATCCTATTGTTTCACAAGAAAAAAACCGATTGTTTCAGTTATTTGAAACATCCGGTTGTTTCAATATTAAAATTAACAACAAGCAGAATGTTGACCGTGCCAAATTGTAGTCAAGAACAAGCCCAAACCCAATGGATCAATATTAAATTTAAATTAACAACAAGATAAGCTGAATATTTTGAAAAAAATTTGCGACCAATATCGCTTGCGGTAAACGGTCTTTCTCATCCATACCCCATCCTTACGATTAACTTTCATGATCGATAGTTTCCTTTTGTAATGATGAACATTCCCATTAGCCTAAGTCAGGTAGTCCATAACTTCGCCTAGTTCAATAGTAGCTATTCAAAATGAAGCTAAATTGGAGGCGCAATCAACATGAACATAATAAATTGGGGATACACTCATTGATTGAGCCGGTTCATTCAATCCACAATGTAATTACCTGTCCTTCACAGCGAGCACGGAGAGGGCCAGCCAGCGAGCAAATGTCCACGGCGGCGTGAGCGCACGGCGACGGCTGCTCGAGCGAACGGTGGTGCGACCGCACGGCGAGGGCGGCGCGAGCGCTTGCGACTTCACGAAGGCTGCGCGGCTCAAGGCGTGCTCGGCACGAGCGAACGGCCACTGCGGCGCGCGCGCAGGGAAGGCGACGGCACGAGCGCAGGGCACGGCGACGGCACGGCGGCGCAAGCGCACGGCCGCTGCGGCGCAAGCGCAGGGCAACGTCAGCGCGACCGCAGGGCAGGCAACGGCACGGCGGCGCGAGCTCAATACGACGGCTGGCGCGAAAGCACGCCGCGGCGGCGCGTGGCGGCTCGAGCCCACGGTGACGGCGGCGCGAGCGCAGTGGTACCTATACGCGAGCGCAGGGCGTCGTCGCCACGGCGGCGCGAGCGTGGGCGAGCGCACTGTGGTAAATCTCAGCGTTTAGCAATGGATTCCACTTGTACCAACCGCAAGAAGAAGCTGCGACTGCGAGGGAGGAAAGGTATGGGGATCAGGGGATGTGCATGTGCGTGCGAACTGCGAACCGCCGAACCGCAAGCAGCTGCTAGGGAGAAAAAGTATCGGAGATGTGTGTGCGCGCCTATGTACCGAATAACTCAGAAGTACCCGGGGCCTATATAGAGAGAGAGAGAGCCCACCACCACATTCACCAGAGAGCCTTTGACTCCGGCGAGGTATCAAATGAATCGGAGCCAAGCATTAAAAAGTGAGGTGTTTTAACTCCCGGAGCGTTGCATGCACCTGATGACACGCGAACCCCTGTCCGCACGCCCCTATTAAGCAGCATTCAATACCAAAAGAGCTCTCGTCATGGCAGTAAAACCGGTGCAAATCTTATACTATGAATGTGATTAAATAATTCTTGCGTGATATGCTTCACATGCTCCGTCAATGGAAAAGGTGCTTTAATATTTTTATTTGCTTGGATAAATAATTCCCATCAGATCAATGCGCAGTAAAATTAGCTATGCTAATTACCGAGACACCCGAAATTTTGATGATGTTTTTTATTACTATATATTAGTCTTGGATAAATAATTCTCAATGGATTGATGCGCAGTGAGATTAAAATTAACTCTAACAAATAATTTACTTTTATAAATAATTCCCTCCATACTAGTGAGGAGTAAAATTAGCGCAAATAATCATCAGGGCATCCAGGCTACGGATATGGTATTTTTTATTATTATCTAGATCCGTGAGGAGTAAAATTGATTCTGACAGTCAAGACGTCCAATTTCCAGTTAATAGTTTTTATTAATATCAGTATAATTGCTTCTATAAATAATTCCGTCCAGACTCGTGAGGAGTAAATTCCGTTGAAAAATGAAAGGCACTCTTTTCACTGATGATAAGTCTTTTTATTCATAGATGAATAATAGTAATAAAAAGTATGAATTGGTAGTCTTTGTAACGCTATGACATCAACTCGTTCAATTTTGAATTTTATTCTCGTAATCAAATTTGCTAACTTCATGTATTTCATTAGACAATGGGTTATTTTTTTTATTACTAATATTCCCATTTGGTCTATAGATAATTCCATCCGGGCCTCTGAGGAGTAAAATCAGCGGTAATTTTATTACAAATGGTATATGTAGTTTGGGTCTATAAATGATGACATCAATGTCTCGTGTCCGGGCAGGATTTTTTTTATCACTGTTGTGTACGGTATCCGACTAGAATAATTTTATTACTAATAGTATTATTTTCGATGACTGTCCAGGTATAATATTTATTCCAACTATCTTCTGCGGCCGTAAAATTATTGCTTGGGCTTTGAGGATATTTTTATTATTAGTATTATCATTTGGGTCTATAGATAATTCCACCATGACTTGTGAACAGTAAAATTATCTATGATAATCAATGAGGTTGTCATGCAGTATCCCGACAAAGTAATTTTTATTACTGATAGTCTCATTTGGGCCTATAAATTTTTATGTCTAGACCTAATTGTAGTAAAATTTACTATAGTAGTCACTGTAATGATCGGTATCTGATCAGTCGTCTGCTTTTTTATTACTAGTATCAACTTGATCTGTAAATAATTCCATCATTACATGTGAGGAGTAATTAGTCAAAATTTGAATCCATTGAACAAACATGTAGTAATTAGTCAGATTCACATAGATCATGAACAAACATATTTGAATCCATTGCAACTAGATTTGATTTATCAAAATTTTGTACACGAAAAATCCATCTAATCCAATCTAGTGCTAGCTGTTCATCTGTTCCCCAGGGGAGTTTCCCCAAATAGATTATCAAAACACGGTCTTGGGCAGTCTAGCATCTTCTCGTGCACTTTATCCTCGCCATCTGAGCATACATGTTGTTCTGAAAAAGATTGATTTGCCAGGCCTGCAACATAAGTCAGAATCATTCACACACAGCCATGACTAGAAAGTAGATACAAATAGGCTATTATCGAGAATGATTAATCATTATTTGGTGCCAAACTATCATAACGAAACACATACTAGATCAAACGCGAGCATGTGTTTGGTCCATCTATTGAAATCGATTTTGCATTGTAACAAAGCCAAAGCATGCACACACATACACCATCCCATTCGAATTTGGGCATATGTTCCCTCGCGAGGAGTCAACTGCAACAAAGAGAGGTGATATTCTAGGAGAGGAGGCCCCGACCGGGTATAGCTGGCATCCACAGTGGCCGCACACCACACGGTTCGCTCTGCCAGCCATGCCGCCGCCACCGCAAGCTCTCCGGAATCGTTGTCACCGGTGGAGCAGAGATGACAGTGTTGATTCGTGATCTCCATCAATTTTGTATACATGGATAAAAAAAAGAGATGGGACAAGGGAAGAAGTGTAACAACCCTAAAAATCCACACAACCTAAAATCCCAACCAATTAAAATTTTTCATTTATTTATTATGAAAACCCACTTTTCTTGTGCAAGCATATAGGTTTCATTATAATTTGGTAATAAAGGAGTATAACTTGTATTTTAATTCCATTCACATAGAATAATAACTTATGCATCACATTTGGAATTTATTGTAATTTATGTTTGTATTTACTCAATATTTAAAATGGGTAATATATGTATTTATACACTAAAATGAAAATAGAAAAAGAAAAAGAAAATGAAAAGGGAGAGAGAGTTAGGCTAGCCATTCGGCCCAGCCGGCCTGCTAAACCAGCCCAAACCAGCCCGGCCTTCTTCTCCTCACCTCACCTGCGCGCGCGCTCCACCCCGCCTTCCCGCACTGGGCCGGCCCAACACCGTGCGCACGCGCGATGCCGACCGCACGCGCGCGACCGTTTCACCCGCTCCCCCGCAGCCGCTGACCACCCGGCCCCGCCTGTCAGCCGCTCTCGCCCCCCCCCCCCCCGCTGTTCTTCTTCTTCGCAGAGACGACGGGGACGAGTGCACGCAATTCGCGTGACCCCGGTCCCACAGCCGACAGCGCCACGCCCCGTCAGGTTTGTCCCCTGCCTGTCGCGCTGTCTTGCCCGCCAAGAACCGCCGCGGCCGCAACCAAAGCCCTAGCATCGAGCGCCCGTAGCCCTTTGATCTACCGAGATCAATCGCGGCCGTCCGCCATGGGAACCTGCCAAGCTCGCCTATAAATGAGACCCGCTCCGAAGCCCTAGCCCTCATCCCACTCGCCGCCGCCGCGGCACAAGCCACCGCACCCCACCGCATAGCCGAGAGAGAGGGAGAAGGGCGGAGCAGAGGAGGAGGAGCTGCCGGAGCGCCGCCGCCGCGGAGCACGCCGAGCCGGACACGGAGGAGAAGCCGGAGCCCCGTCGCGGTTCGGCACGGCACTGCGTACGCTCTGCACGGCTCCGACTCGCCACTGCACCGCCATCCTAGCTTCACCGACACCACGGTGAGCCACCGCACGCCATGTCCGAACCTCGCCCTGCTTTTGCCATGGCGTTCCGCCCACGGGACGCGCAGGCACGAGCCTTTACCGGCTCAGGAAGATCAACTGCACCATGCACTCATGCGACCGGCCGAAACCCCCGGACTACAAGCTTTGCTAGACCGAGAACGCAGCACGACGCGTTCTTGGCGGAGCGCGCTCACCACCGACGCGTTCCGACGCCGAATCAACCGTTCCGAGCATTCCGACTAGCACCCGGATAGGTTAGAACGTCGTGGAGCACCGCCACGACCCCCTTGAGCTAGCTACGCGGATCTAAGCGCTAGAGGAAGCCTCGTCCGCCCTGCTCGAGTGCGCCGCGACCTCGCCGGAGCTTCGCCGCGTGCCGAAGCCAGGAGGAGACCCTGCTGTGACGCCAAGTTGCCACCAACGACCCGAGGGCCTTACTGACTATGTCAATAGAAAGGAACCACACCCGTTCGTGCCAAAACCGAACCCCAGCCACCACACCGCCGCCCGCCTCGCCGGAGAAGCGCCTGTGCCGTGGCCGAGCACCAAAAGGGACCCTGTTAGCCAAATTGGATCCCTTAGAAACGAATATTGGGACCCGGAGGGGAGAAATTGCCACGCTGTGGGCTGCAACGTAGCCTACCGGAGCTTTAGCCCTGCGGCAGCTCACCGCCGGCCGCCATGGCACGCCGAATGGTCGGCCGAGGTCACAAACCACCCCCGACCTCTGAGAACCAGCCCCGACCTCTGAGAGCCACCCCCGACCAACGCCGAGCTCCGCCGAGCTACGCCGAGCTACGCCGACGCCGGCGACTCTCTGGGAACCAGCATCGAACACCTGGTGGGCGATCATCGGGTCTGTGTTCTGTTGAGACACCACATCCATAGACCCTGTCCACCGTAGACCGTATGGGTAAAGGGGTAGGAGAACTCGGTTCACCATGAGCCGGGTCATCGACCCATGAACCGGCGCTCGTGCGGTTCTCCGTGCACCGGCTCTCGTAGACCCGGACCGAAGCGTCCCAGCGCGACCACGTGGCGAGCCCTGGCGCTGCCACGTGTCATGCCAGTGACGTCACTATGACGTCACCCGACCCCACTAGTCAGAGGAAGCATTGACCCGGTCAACGCTGACGTCAGCAATGACGTCATGCTGACGTCAGCAGAGCCATTGCCGCCGAAGCCGTTGACTCGGTCAACGTGAACAGTACCCGACCAATCAGAAGCTGCCACGTGTCACCCCCTGATTAATCGACCATTTTCCATTTTCAGAAAATAGGATAATCTTCGGAAATTCATAACTTATTCATACGATGTTCAAAAATTACGCACCATATATCAAAATTCTCAGAAAAATGAGATCTACAATCTAAGACTATGTTTGTGTGCATTTGACTCTTTATTTTATTGGATTTTTCTGATATACTATATAGGAGTCACTGACGCGACTATTTCGTGTTCGATTTTAGAGCCGGAGGAGGATCTGACTAAGGAAGACGACCACGAGTACTTTCAGGAGCTAGGAGACGACTACGAAGGTGCCACGTCCCACCAGATCCTTAGATCCTATTTACGCATTGCAAATGACATTGTTGCTATTGCTTTATGATTATGTATGGATTGGTTGCATGATAGTGTATTTGAATTCCCTGCCTTGATAAGACTTTACCCTGCTGTCCGCTGCTAGGATAGCTGCTGCTTAATTTACTGTTACTCTTTCACTACTTTCTACTTGCTATATGCTATGTGGTGGAATTGTGACGGTGTATATCTGATTATAACTACTGGGAGAGAGTGCTGCGTGCGTCTTGGGTGCGTAGTAAGGGTTGATGTCGACCAAGTGGGATGTGAGACAAGCCCATGGGGCAAGTCGTGCCGGGGGTGCAACCTGGGCATCCCCAAGCGAGATACCTGTGGCGGGTAAAGTTGTTGAGGAGGTTCCGGGTGGGATAGCCTTGGTGGTTTGAAGCTCGTGGACGGAGGTGCTGTGATGGCACGGGGAGAGTATCCCCTAAGTGAAGATGCCTGCTTGGTCAAACTTAGGACGGACTAGTTTCAGGTTCATGGGAATCCTTTTCTACTCACTTGCTTCTGATGGGCGGGAGACGGCTGTATTACTTGGTAGGACGGTGCCACTACTGCTAGGTTGAGAGGTGATAAGAGTGGACGGAGACGGTCGATGGGTTCCCGTTCCGTTCTAGATGCGCAGTACCACTGGATGGGCCCGGTACTGTGTCTCCCAGTCTCAGCATAACGGTGTAGGATCCGGAATATCCCAGGGCTGAGTGGTAGGGTGGCATCGACCTAGGCAAGCAAGCACCCGGAATTCTGCCTAGGTGTTTGCGCAACACCTATGATGGCTAATCTTGTGGGTAGTGAAACCTGTGCAGAGTGTATGGTTGATCGATCGATACATATGCCAACTTGTTGGCTATGGACCTGTTTACACCAAAATTTGGTAAATTTGCCCCAGAAAGGAAAGAGCTGGCCGATGGTATAGAAGCAAAGAAATACACAAAATTTTGGGCTGAGAGCCGATAGCCGATACTAAAAACGATAGCCGATATCGGAGGAGGATAACCGATCTCGGAAGCAGATTCCGTCCAGCGGAAGGAAGGAAAATAGCCGATTGAACGGTGAATCGGTTATCGGGCGAAGGTGACAGGAGGCGTGCAGCGTCGGTATTGGTGACGTCATCCAGAGTCTGCACTGCCAAGATGCGATCACGATCGGAGTCCGTTATGAAAGGGAAGTTGGGACTCCAAGTTACCTTAGATATATGATAGTTTGTTGATTTCCTTATCTATTAATGAGTTGCAATTCGACTAGGACTCTAGCTACGCTCAGGGTATAAATATAAGCCCTCAGCCATTGTAAAATACAACAACATCAATACAACACAACTTTTGGCTCTGGCCAAACAAACCCTAGAGTCAGTCGAGTCCGGTGAGTTACTTCATCCAGGCTGGGTGTCATCCGGTGGACGTAGGCTTGCTTGTAAGTATCGTCAACCCCCTGTTAAACTATGTCTTTTTAGGGTCATCCGGTGGACGTGGAAGCATGGCGGACCAGAGTCCTTGCTAAGCTCTGTTTCTTTGGCGTCATCCGGTGGACGCGGGAAGCATAGTGAGTCAAGGATGATTCACGCTGGTTTACCCGATCAATCTGTGTTAACCGTCATCCGGTGGACGAGATGCAGATTAGGACGGTTTTCACGCGCGGATTATTTATCGATTCGTGTTTGTTTGCTTGATTAATCTATTAGTTAACGTCATCCGGTGGACAGGCTATAGATTAAGACAGTTTGCATGCATGGATTAGTTATCGGCTCTAGTTAAATTTGGCAGTTTAGCTAGATTCATTAAATTACCGATGTTGCTTATGTTTATTGTTTATTATTTAAAGCAATCATCAATTTGCCGTCTTGATCCATATACATCGGCTTATATCTAATAGATCTATATGTTCAATGAATTATGTTTGCCATTCGTTTTGCACCAGCCGTTTGTATTTTGGATCCAGATTAGATACGGGTCGCACTCAAGTAATAAAATAAACATTGTCTAGATTCAAAGGTTAACGGATCTAAGTTGCAACTTCATCATGACTGCCTCGATCTGCTCGATCTCCACTGTTGCAAGATTGCGATCTAGATCCATTAGCCGGAGAGTTGAAACATTGTTTACTTTATAGGCTTGTATGTTGCCCGTATACACTGAATCGGCTAAAGTAGCCGATTTCATCTTGTTTTTACATTGAGATATCTTATGATCATGTTAGCTTGCTGTGACTACATCTTTTGTAGTATACTTCTGTCTAATGCAAGTGTATGTCATTGAATTCATGTCTGAATCATTTAACTTGAGTTATAATGCATGTTTCGCAACAATCGGTTCATAACATGACGGAATCGGCTTTCTAGTCGATCTCCCATTACATCGGCTCTTCGAGCCATACAGTTGGAACTACCTGGACATACCGGTTAGTTCCGCCCCGTGATTACTAATTACTATCTTTTACCTTGTCAATTGCAGGTCAAATTGACTGGCACGCTTGGGTGTTACTGACACTCTCAGACCGGGTCCGAAGCTAGCTGGATCTGTGAGAGCTTCACTGCCTCAAGGATCGTTTCCGGCTTCGCTGGTGTGTTGGGCTTAGGGAACCACTTTTTGCGCCAACACACTTTTTGGCACGCCTGGTGGGACCTTTCATTGAAGACCATGGCAAAGGGAAAGGCTGCGGCGGACGGCCCCTCCAGGGACGACGGTGTCCTCAGGGTCAGGATCGAAGATCTCAGTGAAGAGGACGTGGCAGTGCTAAACAAGATTGTTGAAGAATTCGCTGATGCCTGCCTGCTTTCATTCAGCAAGCAGCGTGATGGCTCGGTAGTGAAGAAGAATGCATTCCTTAGATGGATCATGGACGGCCATTCTGATAAATCTGAAGAGAAGTGCAAGGCCGACCTCAAGCAGATGCTGGAAGAAGCGACCTGGGAGGCCGTCTATTCAGCAGTCGGCCATCACCATAAATCCTTCCTGCAGACATTCTATAACATCATGAAGACTGTTCTCAAACGGCAGGATTGGGAGTCTCTGGGTCTGGTTTACTTCAACATACCCGCAGAGGATGCAGATCCAAAAGCAGCGGCAGGGACCTCCAATTCCTTACCGCAACAGCCGAGCCAGCCGAAAACGCCAGGGCAGGGTGCCACTGCGGCCGGTTCGGCTCAAAAAATAGCAGCTTCTCCAAGATTATACAAAGATCATACTCCGGAGGAGCTCGCCGCTTTCATGCAGGCCACTGGACAGTCGGTGAACTCGATGAACTCATCAGCAGTGAATCCGACAGCTGGAAATACGCCGGTGGCAGACGTGGCCAACCCAACTCCTGGATACCATGAGGGGATCACATATCAAGACCTTCAGGCAGCGCCGCATCAGGGGTATGCCCAGACACCCAACAATCAGCTGCTGGAGCAGATGAGTGCCATGCTCCGTGATACGTTCGGTTTACAGCCGAAGACCGGGACTGGAATCAAGTACAGGCGCCCTTACCCCGAGTGGTACGACTGAGTGACATTGCCGCCCAGGTATCGCTTACCCGACTTCTCCAAGTTCAGTGGGCAGGACGACATCACCACCATGGAGCACATCAGCCGTTACCTGACCCAGCTCGGCGAAGCTTCGTATGAGGTAGCTCACAGGGTCCGGCTCTTTCCGCTATCACTGACAGGGCCGGCGTTCAGCTGGTTTGCATCTATGGAGCTTGGCTCGATTCAAGGCTGGGAAGATCTGGAGACTAAATTCTATAATTACTTCTTCTCCGGCACAGGGGAGAAAGACATCACAGATCTCACCAACATGCGCCAAAAGCCGAATGAACTTGGATCGGCTTTCATCAAGCGGTTCAGGGAGACCAGGAACATGTGTTACTCTTTGAACCTGAATGACAAACAGCTCACCAAGATAGTGGTCAATGGGTTGCTCCCACACGTCCAAGAGAAGCTTGTGGGCACCAACTTCAACAGCATCAGCGAGGTGATACAGAGGGTGGCCGCATTAGAACAGCAGGCCCAGAGTTTCAAGAAAGATTCAAAATACAAGCAGGCCTACGTCTGTGATTCCGACTCAGAGGATGGAGAGAACGAAGAAGTGGCTGCTGTTGAGCTCAAATGGGGGACAAAGCCCATGGCCGTACCGAAGGGGTGGAGCGCGGAAGATCAATACGACTTTGACACGCGCAAGCTGGACAAGCTCTTCGACCTGTTAGTCAGTGCAGGCCACATCACCTTGCCAGCTGATTACGTCAAGCCATCTCCTGAAGATTTGCAGGGAAAACCGTTCTGCCAGTACCACGGCCTCACCTCACACTCTACAAACAACTGCCGCAATTTCAAAGCAGCAATCCAGAATGCTATTAGGCGCGGTTTGTTGAAATTTGAGGCTCCTCCCAAGGGGAAGATGAAGATCGATAAATTCCCATTCCCGAAAGGGCAGAACATGGTCCAGATCGTGAATCCTCTGACTAAAGTAAAGGTATTAACCTCCGAACGGGCCAAGAAGAACTCCTCAGTTGATACCGATGCACAAATCACAGCTGAGGAGCTGGTGCTGATCAAAGGAAGGAGGGAGCAGAATCAGAGGCAGCCGGGGCAAGGAGAATCCAGCGGCACCAAGAGCAGCAGGCCCACGCACCAGCACCTTCTGAACAAGTGGCGGCGGCAGAAAGAGAAAGATCATCAGAGGCGGCTGCAGCGCGAAGAAGAGGAGTACCGCAGGTAGCTCCGTGAAGAAGAAGAGGCGCGCTATCACGAAGAAATGGCCCGCCACCGGGGAGGTGAGGAGGATCATTGGCATTGCCCATTCTTCCGACACTGCTGGAATGAAGGCTTGAGACTGCCAACGCTACGCAACTGCCCAGAATGCAGCGATCAGTACCGAGAGTACAGGCAGTCCCAGGTCAACCGCCGGTCTGTGCATCAGAGGCTGGGGAGCCTCCACAGCCCGCGGGATCGGCGTGAAAAAAGGGACTCGCGCGATCGGCTTGATGAGGCGGTAGTTGAACGCCGACAGCCGGTTTGGCAAGAGAACCAGTGGTGCCCAGGGGATCTAACTAGAAGCCAAAGGCGCCGGGTGCAGCGGCTCAGAAACAGAGAGCTCCAAGCTGAGGGGCGCGCCAAACAGATGTGGCGCGAGAAGCCTCCACAAAATAATGGAAAGGCTGTAGCCGATGCACAGATGGTGTTCGTGCTGCCTGCAGAGTTCAGAGCCAAGAAGTATGATACCGAGTCCAACTCAGATGATTCGGGATCAGAAGACGGGTGGCCAAGTTAGTGCTCGCACAGCAAGCTACTTTTGATAAGCCAGCCAAGAATCGACATTTGAAGGCCCTCTATCTCAAAGGTTATGTCGACGGCATGCCCATGACAAAGATGTTGGTGGATGGTGGTGCCACTGTCAATCTCATGCCCTACACTACATTCCGCAAGCTAGGCAAGGGTCCCGATGATCTAATAGAAACTGATCTAATGCTCAAGGATTTTGGGGGCAATTCTTCCAACACTCGGGAGGCAATCAACGTCGAGCTAACAGTGGGGAAGAAGACACTGCTTACCACCTTTTTCGTGATCGACAGTAAAGGTGCCTATAGCTTGCTACTCGGACGCGACTGGATTCATGCCAACTGCTGCGTGCCATCGACCATGCATCAGTGTCTAATTCAGTGGCATGGCGATGAGGTCGAAGTGATCCCGGCCGACGACTCGGTCAGCGTGGCGACGGCAGATGCCACATACTGGGAAGCTGGGGATCATGACTGTTTCTCTGGCAAGACTTGGGAAGGAGGCTCCATCAAGGTCAGTGATGAGAGTCAACAGCCGATCAGGGCAATCGGCTCTGAGTCTTTTTATTAAATGGAGAATCTGATTGACGGCACAGAAGGTAAGTTGGGGCAAGGATTCACGTCGGCCGACAAGCTCGAAGAAGTGGATATTGAACCCGGTGACAGACCAAGGCTGACGTTTATTGCCGCCAATTTAGACCCAGAGTTCAGGCAGGAGCTGGTTCAACTATTGAAAGAGTACAAAGATCGTATCGCCTGGTGGAATGCTTTCCGGGTAATGCTTATATCCTTTAAGACTTGGAAGGGCAGAGACTTGCCAGAGCCATCAACGGGAAACATCTGAAGAAATACTACCCTAGCATCCCAGTTGGGGGATAATAGCAGATTCATGTGAATCTGGCTCTAACAGCCGATGCCGTGCAGGCGGGTCGCCTTCAGGACAAAAATGGCTGACATCGTAGTAACGAGTCGCCCTTAAAAAAAAGTAAAAAATAAAAACAAAATATACAGCCTTGCAGATTGGATTGTTTCGGGCATAACGAGTTCAGAAGTATCATATACATGAAAATGCCTAATACAGTCTAGTTTGGATTATTAACGCCATCTTGGAGGGAGACGAAGCGCAGCCATCAATGGTCGCACACCGATCGGCTTTTTGGGTCAGGCTGTTTAGCCGATCCTATTGTGAGTACCCACAAGCCGATTCGTAGTGAATCTAGCTGAGGGGTTAATTCTAAGGGAAAGCAGAACAAAGCCGATGCTAAGAAGCAGGCCCGAAAGCCGATTCGTATGTAGAACGGATCAGGCTGAGTAATCGATTCTAAGATGCGAAGAAATAATGGCGAAGAAGACCTTTGAGGAGGACACAAACGACGTCTCAGGATCCTGCATCAGCTATGCCTTGGGGGCTTGGACTCGCCGCATGCACACGTTGCACGACATCAAGCGATCCATCACGAAGACGGACAAGACGAGTGACTTTCATTGGCTCCTGCATTTTCAACGATGGTATGCACAATTCTACTCTCACAGTTTCAAAGTTTATAGTTGGAAATGTTTAAAGGCAAAACTTTGAAATCTTAAGGGTAATTCCACTCTACAAATATGTGATATAAATGTTTTAGTTTGTCCATTGTTGAAATGATTAATAGATGCTTTGTTTCATGTCTGACCCGTGTCTAGTTTATAATTTTGATTTCTTTAAGGTTTGAGTTTCTTAGTCTGATACTTGTCTTGAAGTCTTGAGAACCTGTGGGTTGCGTAAAGTTTGAAATTTGTCTAAAAGTGGCTGTACAATGTGAATGGAAATGGAATTTGCTATGACATTATTCTGAGAGGTACTTGAAATCCGGAGAGTTTTATAAAATGATTAATAAAGATTAATTGATTTCATATTGAGCCTTGTCAAATTATTGTGACCACTAGTGAGATTATAGTCATGTTCCTAAGATCAAGATTCACGTACATGTTATAAATTAATAAAATTCCTTAATGAGCATGGACATTCTCTCTTTGATTAAGATAAGATATGAGGCTATTTTATAAACTCAGAAATAAAAACGACGGACACGTGTCCGCCAGAACTGAGAAGAGAAAAATAAAAAATGACGATCGCGTGATCGCCAAATATAAATAAAAGATGGCCAAAGGCCCAATAGCCTTATAGTTTAGAATGATCAAAGAGAGTGGCATATGCACAGGGAAAATAAAAGTACAAAAATATTCACTTGCACTTTTTGATCTAAGTATATGACTTTTATCTCCTTAAGGTTCGGTCTTTTGACTTTGCAATATTATGTGATACAATTTATAAAAAGATAATAATAAAACTCCGGAAGAAAAGTGTTCAAGGGATAACAGATAAGCAGTTCTGTAACTGTTCTGTTTTGCAGTTGCTTGAGGACTTAGTGAAAAGTAAAAGCCCCATGGTTGAAGAGATATATGGATGAGTAAAGTACCATTTTATTCAAATTTAAAAGAAATCTTGGTTATAAATATGATACTCTTGAGATGTAATCGACATTGTAGCATCTTCTGATCAACAATATCTAAGAATGGATAAAACTATAATATTTATGCACATGTGCATTTACTACTAATCTATTTCCACATGTATTGGAGGATTATTGTTTTACAGGACTTGCGTACAGAAGTGTGGAAATATGGTGAGAACATGCTTATATTTCAAGGATTAAAGGAAGAAGACCTAGACGCACTATGGCTGCTAGTGAGTTTCTCGGCACAAGGAAGACCATCGGATCCTAGTTCGAAGCATGAAGAAATCATACTCCGAACTAGGGGGCCTGTGTTTACACCAAAATTTGGTAAATTTGCCCCAGAAAGGAAAGAGCTGGCCGATGGTATAGAAGCAAAGAAATACACAAAAATTTGGGCTGGGAGCCGATAGCCGATACTAAAAACCGATAGCCGATACCGGACGAGGATAACCGATCTCGGAAGCAGATTCCGTCCAGCGGAAGGAAGGAAAATAGCCGATTGAACGGTGAATCGGTTATCGGGCGAAGGTGACAGGAGGCGTGCAGCGTCGGTATTGGTGACATCATCCAGAGTCTGCACTGCCAAGATGCGATCACGATCGGAGTCCGTTATGAAAGGGAAGTTGGGACTCCAAGTTACCTTAGATATATGATAGTTTGTTGATTTCCTTATCTATTAATGAGTTGTAATTCGACTAGGACTCTAGCTACGCTCAGGGTATAAATATAAGCCCTCAGCCATTGTAAAATACAACAACATCAATACAACACAACTTTCGGCTCCGGCCAAACAAACCCTAGAGTCAGTCGAGTCCGGCGAGTTACTTCATCCAGGCTGGGTGTCATCCGGTGGACGCAGGCTTGCTTGTAAGTATTGTCAACCCCCTGTTAAACTATGTCTTTTTAGCGTCATCCGGTGGACGTGGAAGCATGGCGGACCAGAGTCCTTGCTAAGCTCTGTTTCTTTGGCGTCATCCGGTGGACGCGGGAAGCATAGTGAGTCAAGGATGATTCACGCTGGTTTACCCGATCAATCTGTGTTAACTGTCATCCGGTGGACGAGATGCAGATTAGGACGGTTTTCACGCGCGGATTATTTATCGATTCGTGTTTGTTTGCTTGATTAATCTATTAGTTAACGTCATCCGGTGGACAGGCTATAGATTAAGACAGTTTGCATGCATGGATTAGTTATCGGCTCTAGTTAAATTTGGCAGTTTAGCTAGATTCATTAAGTTACCGATGTTGCTTATGTTTATTATTTATTATTTAAAGCAATCATCAATTTGCCTATCTTGATCCATATACATCGGCTTATATCTAATAGATCTATATGTTCAACGAATTATGTTTGCCATTCATTTTAAGATAGAATGTTTTGCACCAACCGTTTGTATTTTGGATCCAGATTAGATACGGGTCGCACTCAAGTAATAAAATAAACATTGTCTAGATTCAATGGTTAACGGATCTAAGTTGCAACTTCATCATGATTGCCTCGATCTGCTCGATCTCCACTGTTGCAAGATTGCGATCTAGATCCATTAGCCGAAGAGTTGAAACATTGTTTACTTTATAGGCTTGTATGTTGCCCGTATACACTGAATCGGCTAAAGTAGCCGATTTCATCTTGTTTTTACATTGAGATATCTTATGATCATGTTAGCTTACTGTGACTACATCTTTTGTAGTATACTTCTGTCTAATGCAAGTGTATGTCATTGAATTCATGTCTCAATCGTTTAACTTGAGTTATAATGCATGTTTCGCAACAATCGGTTCATAACATGACAGAATCGGCTTTCTAGTCGATCTCCCATTACATCGGCTCTTCGAGCCATACAATTGGAACTACCTGGACATACCGGTTAGTTCCGCCCCGTGATTACTAATTACTATCTTTTTTCTTGTCAATTGCAGGTCAAATTGACTGGCACGCTTGGGTGTTACTGACACTCTCAGACCGGGTCCGAAGCTAGCTGGATCTGCGAGAGCTTCACTGCCTCAAGGTTCGTTTCCGGCTTCGCTGGTGTGTTGGGCTTAGGGAACCACTTTTTGTGCCAACAGGACCTTTCCTGTGAAGCTTCTACTAGTGTAGTGAGTGTTCTCTTCTCCCCCTGGATGACATTTTTCGGCAGTGTACCCGCTGTGGTAGTGTGCCGCCGAGATAGGCCCGAGAGGGAGTTGGGCCTGTCAAATGAGAGTGAGGTGTGGGTATGTGAGATGTGGTGATGGGAAAAGGGATGATGGTGTAATTGGAGATAAAACTTGACTACTTAAACATTGATTACAGCTGCATAGGAAACCCCAGCCTATAGGTCTGCTTGTATAGCCTTGCATCCACTTTCCACAAAGCAAATGCTGCATAGGTGGGCTCCGTGGCCAGTACATATCGTACTGATAAATTTGCTGTCAGGTGACGAGAATGAGTACGACTTCGAGGAAGACGATGGCGAGGAATAGGGTCACGTGCTACACTCAAGTTGGCCGTGAAGGATGAATCGTTTCCGCATCTTCTAAAGCTTCTCTGAATGTTGATTCCGCCAGTGTGGCGATGTAATAAATGTTTATGTAAGACTTAATTACCGTTGTATGGATCCTGGTGTCAACTGAGATATGGGTAATTCCATGGATTATCCCAAGCAATTTGTTGAATTACAATTCGAGCCTGTGGATTTCCCTTCGCGGAAATCGAGGTCATTTCAAGAAGACTAACCGCAGATCACAGGGGAGCTAGGTGTGTAGGGAAGGAGCGACGTGAAGCAGATCGATGTCCTCCAGAGTCCAGATCGAGTCTCTGGTGGCGCTCCTTTATTCACGCATCAACGACGGGAGGAGGGACGCCGGTGTTGCAACGGGCGTTGTGCTGCAGAGGATAGGAACTGCCACCATCTCGGCATCTCGCTGACGCCAGGTCACACCGGCGTGGTGCTTGAGGTTGAACCAGTGGCCACCGGCAATCCACCATGCACCATGGGAAAGAGACCCACCTCCACGCGTGAGGGGAGGGGGGTCGCTGAAAATAGTAATTGGAGACCTAAATCATAGGAGAGAAATGCGGCCTTTACTAAGTGGTTTTTAACTGTGATGACCTTTATTACCCATGTTGTCTTATTTATGCCTCAAATGCATGCATGCAACAAATGAGAGTAAATATACTACCCTTTGTTTCAGCTGTCACCGGAATAAAATCACAATTCACATGCAGACTAGTGGGGGTACTGAATGTTATTTGGAGCACAGGACTCCAAATAGTAGGTGTGTGTGTGTGTATATATATACCCGTCCTACCATAAATCAAAGCACTAAACCCTGATGTGATCTCAACAAATGAGTTGTGTGTACATTATTTTTTTTCAAGCAAAAAGGTTATATTAGATTTGGAACAAAGTACAGGCCTTTTTACACAAATCCCCTGAAAACAAAAGAAAAGGCACACAAGCCCACGGAGGACCAATCTGCAAACTCCACTGTCTTCCAGGAACTTCACCGAGCTTCACGAAGCTGCGTCGTCCGCCGCCGCACCACAGGCATCCAAACCACCTACTGCCGATGCCGATGCTCGCCGGAGATGAAGAACGCGTTGTAGATGCCACAAAAACCAGCAACCCGGCCACACCACCGAGCCGCATCGTCGTCGTTGAAAGAGAATCAGCCACTTCAAACTCACCGGCAAGAACTAGCACCACCAGAGGCCAAGGAAACCCACAGACCGGGAGAGACGAAGCAGCACCATGGAGAGCCGGCGACAGACACAGAGAAGCCAGCAAACTAACTGTCGGTGCTAGTTTTAGCGGGTACTAACACCGGCTAGTGATTTTGTGTTTTGCGGTTGAGGTTACGGGTGGTGTGCAAGGGGGAACACAGGGTTATACTGGTTCAGGCCAAACGGGCCCTACGTCCAGTGGAGAGGAGAGTCGTGTTGCCTTGCACCGGGGTGCTTGTAGTAGAGGGTTACAAGCTAGACGAGAGAGGGAAGTGCTCCCAAGTCTCTTGTGAGTGTCGAAGTGTATACAAGTCGCTGGCTGTTGTGTGTGGTGTCGAGTGTGTGAGAGCTTGAGAACTTGGAACCTGTCTAAGGCTGGCCTCTGCTCTCCCTTTTATAGTCACAAGGGAGAGGCAAGGGCAGCGTGTACATTGCCATGCATGTTACACTGGGGAGTTGTTGTCTCTGTGTGACTGTCGTCAGCTATGGTCTTGTCTCCGCGTCTCAGGGGTATGGCCGTAGTGGTTCGTACGATCTTAGTGAGTTCCAAGGCGGCAATAGTCATCGGGATTACGGCATGGCGTGGTGTCAGACCTGATGGCCGTCTACCTGCATGATGTGACGAGAGGGTGAGTTGCCTCGGGGCGTCGTCTCCCGAGGCTCGGGACTCCTGGAGGGGTGATGGAACGGAGCAGGGCGATATCTTCCCTCAGGCGCATTTCTAGCTTTCGGACAGTGTTTCCCGAGGGTTAGGTGGGCCCGGATGGAAGGCGTGCTCATCCTTTCGAGTGGACAGTGCAGTAGGTGCCCTTCCCGTTCTTGCGTAGCCCATTCGTCAGGCGCTTGGACTCTCGTAGTCGTAGTTGGTAGATCCCGGCGAAAAACGGGGCGGCGCACTGTAGACCATATTGTGGGGAGGATGGCCATAGTGGGCTCGTCAAATCCGTCGCCAGGGAAGTCCTGACAGGTGGTATGGCTGTCGTGCGCGTGCGAAGCACAGTCGCGTCGAGAATCTCATCTGACAGGACACTGCTTGTAAAGTGGTCAGAGAGGTCTCTTGTGGTCCAAGATTGCTCCGCTGACGTCAACTATGCATTAGATGCCTTTGAGGGATTGCGCTTGAGGGGGATGGGGAAGCTCTGGCGAATCGGAGAATCGGCGCCCGAGGGTGCCGCTCTCCCGAGCTCTCTCGGGGAGGCTCGGGCGAATCGGAGAATTGGCGCCCGGGGGTGCCGCTCTCCCGAGCTCTCTCGGGGAGGCTCGGGCGAATCGGAGAATTGGCGCCCGAAGGTGCCGCTTTCCCGAGCTCTCCAGGGGAGGCTTTGGCGAATCGGAGAATTGGCGCCCGAGGGTGCCGTTCTCCCGAGGGTAGGTTGGCGTTAATGCAGCATCGTCATGGGCCTTCATTGTTGCGGCCTTCATGAGCTTTCACGGGCTTTGCCTGGGCCGAGCCGTGTTGGGAATAAGTGTTTTTCCATCGAAGTTGGGTACCCCATACTTTGGTACCTGACACTCACCGAACGACGACGAGCTGCCGGCACCGGACTCCTAAACAGGGGATTCCCCGCGGGAACCCCTCCTCCACGAACTCGCCGACGGCGCCAGAGCGGAGCACCACCGGGACGGGGAAGAGCTCGAGAGAACTTTATTCCGTCGCGCCGCCGCCTCGCCGCCGCCGCCGGACACCCAAACCTAGACCTACTAGGACCTAATCTACTCCGCCGGACCGAGCGCCACCGCTCCCACAGCCATCCGAGACCCGAAGGGTCGCCGGAGGCGGAGGAGAGCGACGACCTCGTCGGCGGGAGCACGGATCGCCCCTCGGTCGCCCTTTTCTACTGTAGCCCGAACTCGGGCGGCCGAGGGGGAGGAGCCTGAGCGCGTGTGTACATTATTTAATGGGTCATCGTGTCTCATCCATGCTTAAAAACCGCGGCCAACGAAAAACTTATAGGGCCGTCGTTTCATTGGCCGCATTTTTCAGGAGCCTGAATCAGACACGGCAATGCAGCCCATAATCATCCGTTATTCTGCGATCCGGCACAAGAGCACCGGGGCTCCATTGACGCCATCTCTAAGGTCCGGCATGGCCGCATCTTCATCCTCTTTTCTGATCAGAAGTCAAGTTGCTTTATATAATTCTATAAATCATATGGAGCTTAAGCATTTCTACCTCTATTTTGAAGCGTAATGGTGATTTTACCTTTGTTTTTTTAAATTTGTGATTTTACCTTTGCGATTTCAAAATGCAGGAGATAGTGCCCTTGGCACCCTCGCTGCTAGCAAGCACGGCAACGGCCTTCACCATTGTTTATGTGATCTGCAAACTACTCCACTAGTAACAGGACATTTCAGTGTGGGGAAAAGAAACACAAACTACAAGTAAGTCGTCTCGGAGGTGACCGATGGGAGCTACTGCTGCTAGGAGCGTCCAAGCTGCTGCGACTAAGGATGAAAACGGACGGGATAAATCCCGTTTTGTCCGCAACCGTATACCGTTTTTTCCCGTCCGTTTTCCTTTTTTACGGGATAAACGGAAACGGGACCGAAAACGGGAACAAAAACGGTAGAGCGTTTTTCCGTCCGTATTTGCGGTATCCCGTTTTGTGACCGTTTTTATCCCGTTTTTCTTCAATATGGGATAGGCAACATAGTTGGGCCAGACATAAAACAAGATGAATTTGGCCCAATAATAAAAATAATTACACTATCTTGTGAACCATTAAATAAATATATTATATGAGTTTTTTTAGAGGTTACTACTATTTGAGAACATATTCACTGTATTGTTGTTTACCTGTTCGTTCTAAACACCAATGTTTGTGACTTGTGAGCATGTTGTGATGTGTCATGTCATATTTATGTGACATGGATGTTTGGTATTGCAGTAATATTTTTATCTTGTCAGTGGATATTTGATATTTGATATTGCACTTTGGTCTCTGTATTTGAGTTATGATATGTGGCATACATGTTCCGGCTTAAGTTTCCGTTTACCGTTCGTTTCCGTCTATTTTTCGATCGTATTTACCCGTTTTCGTATTACCGTTTATTTCGCTACCGTTTTCGTTCCCGGTTGTCCGGTTCCCGCTCCCGTTTCCGTTTCAAAATATAAAAATGAAAACGATAGAGCGATTTTCCGTTCGTTTCCATCCGTTTTCATCCTTAGCTGCGACCCTAGAGGGCAGAGGGAGGCCGCGCGAGCGCGGGCACAAGTCGGGGAAACGAGTCATGGTGGAGCCCGCAGCAGGCGTGCGGCGCCCTAGCCGTCGGGCACGATGTGGGATGGGGAGAGCGGGGCAGAGAGAAGAATTCACCTCGCTGCCGATAGCCGCGCCGCCGGGCAATACCCTAACATCGAGGGAGATGGACTGCAAGTCATGGAGGGCCTGCAGGCGCACCACCCAGGGCCAGGCAACGACGGAGGCCGCTGGGCTAGCGACTGTGAGCGGCTTCACGGTGCCGTGGGCGAGGACAAGAAGCGCCGCCACTGCCAGCACGGGGACGATGCAGAGACGGGGAAAGAAGAACAGGTTGCGACTCGCCAAAGACAACGGGTGCTGGCCGAAAGGCAGAAGAGGTATTTTGTCCTTCTCCTTCTCCTTTTTATTTTTAGCTATTTAATCCAATTTTTTCTGATGGTGTCACACCTGATGGCCATCTACCTGCATGATGTGACGAGAGGGTGAGTCGCCTCGGGGCGTCGTCTCCCGAGGCTCGGGACTCCTGGAGGGGTGATGGAATGAAGCAGGGCGATATCTTCCCTCGGGCGCATTTCTAGCTTTTGGACAGTGTTTCCTGTGGGTTAGGTGGGCCCGGATGGAAGGCGTGCTAGTCCTTTCGAGTGGACAGTGCAGTAGGTGCCCTTCCCGCTCTTGCGTAGCCCGTTCGTCAGGCGCTTGGACTGTCGTAGTCGTAGTTGGTAGATCCCGGCGAAAAACGGGGCGGTGTACCATAGACCATATTGTGGGGAGGATGGCCGTAGTAGGCTCGTCAAATCCGTCGCCAGGGAAGTCCTGACAGGTGGTATGGCCGCCGTGCGCGTGCGAAGCATAGTCGCGTTGAGAATCTCGCCTGACAGGACAGTGCTTGTAAAGTGGTCAGAGAGGTCTCTTATGGTCCAAGATTGCTCCGCTGACGTCAACTATGCATTGGATGCCTTTGATGGATTGCGCTTGAGGGGGATGGGGAAGCTCGGGCAAATCAGAGAATCGGCGCCCGAGGGTGCCGCTCTCCCGAGCTCTCCCGGGAAGGCTTGGGCGAATCGGAGAATTGGCGCCCGAGGGGGCCGCTCTCCCGAGCTCTCTCGGGGAGGCTCGGGCGAATCGGAGAATTGGCGCCCGAGGGTTCCATTCTCCCGAGCTCTCTCGGGGAGGCTCGGGCGAATCGGAGAATTGGCGCCCGAGGGTGCCGCTTTTCCAATCTCTCAGGGAGGCTCGGGCGAATCGGAGAATTGGTGCCCAAGGGTGCCGTTGTCCCGAGGGTAGGTTGGCGTTAATGCAGCATCATCATGGGCCTCCGTTGTTGCGGCCTTCATGAGCTTTCACGGGCTTTGCCTGGGCCGGGCTGTGTTAGGAATAAGTGTTTTTGCAACGAAGTTGGGTACCCCATACTTTGGTACCCGACAGTAGCCCCCGAGCCTGTGGCGGAGTGAAGGCACTCCTCCACAGGTTCAAGCTGGTTCTTCTTGTCGAGGAGATGAAGTATAGGTTGTTTTTTCCGGCCCCGAGGCCAAAGGCTTAAAATCGTGATTATTAGTCCTCGGGTGTTATTTGATTTATTTAGGGGAGTTGTTTCCTTGGACGCGGAGCCCTCGAGCCTCCCATCGTGAAAGGGGGGTCGTTCGGTGGTCTTTCCAAGGTGCAGGGTAAGTTCCCGAGCCTCCGTTTTCATATCGGAGATCGATCGGGCTCTTCCCTATCTTTTTAATTCGACCTTCACGCTCTTTTTTTCGAGAAGAGGAAGGTTTGGTCCTGCTCGACTTCCCGGTTGGGGCACGAGTCGGCATTTCCGGTGAGCTACAAACGGGTTGGTCCAAGTGGAGGTCCGTGCCCCGTTCGTTGGGGGTCGGCTAGTGGCCTGAGCACACTCCATATGTTTCCCGAGGGTCAATTAGTGGATGTCGGGTCCCTTCGACGGGTCCCGAGGTCCTGATGCCTCCCACGGAGGGATTCCACGTAATCGACTCACTACTAGGACTTGGACACAGCACGGGATGTCCCTTGTGACGCTCGGGCATCGGGATACTAGCCGTTTTCGTGACCCATCCGCTAGCTGTCCCTAACTCAATTTCCCTGGGGCGACTGTTCGAGCCACTGTGGGCCAGTCTTCGATCCCCTGGGAACGTAACGGGCGTCCGAGCCCGAGATTCTTTCGTTGAGAAGGAGGATGTATCTGCGGGATCGAGGCGGGCGGGCGTAATGATTCGGCTCACATTTTGAGGCGCGCAGCTTGACATACGCGACGGTTCGGGGCAGTCGAGGCGGTTGCGTGCGCGAGGCCGGCGGCGATGCGGGGATCGTGGCAGACCCCGCGTAGTTCATGCGGCAGATTCTCCACATCTCGCTCGATCCTCCGCCTGGGTATATAAGAGAAAACTCATGATTTTTTTCTTTCTATCCTAGCCATTTGCTCGCACAGCCGTTTGCCTTCCTGCTTCCGCCGTCCACCTTTTCGTCTTCGCTGCTCGCTCGAGTGAGAAGCGCCGCCGCGGCCGATATCGTTGTCTCTCCGCCGCCCTTCTTCCCCAGTTTGCCATGGCTTCCTCCCCGATTCCCACCGATGCCGCTACCGCCGCCGCCTGCATTCTCAGGCTGGAGCCGTGCCCGCGCAGCATCGTGGCGGAGGGGGATCTGTAGCGGCTCGTGGAGCTGGGGCTCCTATGCCCTCGCACCGACGCGGAGCGCCCGGAGTGGGTCGTGCCGTCGGAGGACCACGACGAGCCAAAACCCGATGAGGGGTACGTGGTGAGCTTCATTGCTTACCACGAGCGCGGGCTCGGGTCACCGCCGAGCCGCTTCTGCCGGGCGCTGCTCTACAACAACGGGCTGGAGCTCCACAACCTCACCCCCAACTCCATCACGCAGGCGTTGATTTACGCTGCCCTGTGCGAGGGTTACTTTGGGTACCCCCGCACTGGAACTTAGGGCGCCGTATCTCCCGTGTCGACTGGTACACCAAGGCGGCCGGTTCGAAGAAGCCACGGGAGATCCCACGCGCGGGGGGCTGCGGTTTCGTGCTCTGCTCTGGCATGTACATCCCTTGCAAGGCCTCCTCCTCCAACAAGAGTTGGCATCACGGCTGGTTCTACCTCCGCAACGACGGGGACGCCTTTCCCAAGTATACGGGAAGGGCATTCATCACTCCCCTCCCTCAGTGGGAGTGGGGGTGCCCGGCTAAGGAGGCCAAGCACATTGATGCCTACTTCGGCGCGCTTCAGACGCTGCGCGACCGGGGCCTCACGGGAGCCGCCGTGGCGGCACAGTTCCATGCGCGGACGGTGCTGCTGCTGATGGACCGCCGGCTGGCACTGAACCAGATGCTCATCGGGATGTCGCGGGAGGGCATGGCGATGCTGCCCCGAGACATCGGCCAACAAGAGATCTTGCACCGTGTTAAGTACGTGGTGGGTGGTTATCATACCTGGGACGAGTTGAACCGGATACCCATGCGCCCCCGCACGGGCTTCATCGCGCTGGTGAGCGTCGCCTGCTTTGTTGAGTTTGCAGTTCCTCAGTCTTCTTCCTGATTTCCTTCTTCGTTCGTCGCAGGGCCTTTCAAGGACCGGGAAGCCTTCCCTTCCGCCTGTCCCGGAGGACAAGGTCCAGCGAACCCAGAACCGCCTTCGGGACGAGGCAGCAAAGGCGGAGAAGGACCAGAAGACTGCGCTGAAGTAGAAGAGGGCTCGGAAGATGGAGGAATCCTCCCAGCGCCGTCGTCGCCATCAGGAGGCGGGGGAGCCGGAGGAGGACACCCTCTCCGACGAGGATGACGAGGAGATGACGAAGAAGAAGATTTTTATGACTTCATTGTGTTGGGCCGGCTCTTCGCGGCCACGAAGCCCGCGGTGGGCGCCGACGAGCCTGGGAAGGCTCCAATGTCGACGTCCGTCGGCGGAAGTGCCGGGGCTCGTGACCCGAGCCCCAAGGCAAAACTGCCGGAGTCCACGTATGAAGGCGCGGTCTCTGGCAGCGTGACTACCAAAGCCACGGCTCCGCCTTCCAGTGGCCGCGAGGGCTTGCTGGAGAGGCCGGGGACGGGCCCGGACCCGGCGCCCGAGCCAAGCCTGGCTGCTGCCAGTTGGACCGGGGGGATCCTGTCCGCGCACCCTCCCCTCTGATGCGTCGTTAATTGGCGCAACGGCTGCAGGCGGGGGAGCGGTGAGCGGAAACCATCAGAGGCGGAGTCAACCCGCGCCAAGACGCCGGAACTTGAGCTGGGGTCCTCCCAGACTCAAGCTTCCCCGCTGAGGGGTGGCGACGTCGAGGCGACCCCTGGCGCCCAGGCAGGGCCCTCTCCTCAGGGCGGTGCTGGCCTGGACGCCGAGGTGGTGCCCACTCCTCCGCCGCCGGTGCGGCCCACGCCGTCCGTCGTCTCACCGAGCGCGGGGGCGGCAAAGAAAAGGAGGGTGGTTCCTAAGACGAGGTAGGTGTCTTTACCTGTAATTCCTTTCGTTGGAGATCTTGTTACGAACGTTCCTTTCTTCCTTCTCTGCTTCAGGAAGCGCTCGGGGTCGGACCTCCAGGTGTCGCATCGAAAGGTCCTGAAGGTGTAGGGCCACGACACTGCCGGGGGGAGCGCCCGATCGACGGACGAGGAAGTTCGTCCCCCGACGGGTCCGGTCATGGCCTGCTGCAGATGTGGAGGTGGCACCAACGCGGGCTCCCGAGGCCTCGGTCGTCAGTTCTGGAGGCGCCCCGGGAGTGTCAGCCGATGCCGCCTCCACGGAGCCTGCCGTCGTGGGCTCGGCGGTCGTGGATGTCGACGTAGGAGCTCCCCCCGCTCGTGAGGAAGGCCCCTGGGCGTTGGCATTAAGGCAGCCCCGGCATCGGGAGTTGACCTCTTCCTGGATCGAGTGGGCAGACCGAACGGATCCTCAGGCGCCACCCGTCTTCTCACTCTGGGATGACCTCGAGGCTCCCAAATGGGACGCCATTCAAGAGCTCGGGTTCAGCTCGGCGATGGGTCTCCGCGCGATTGCCGACGTCCTCGAGACGGAGCTCCCGGCCCAGCTTCGGGTGAGCCCCCGTGTCTCGTAACTTTACATGCGTATGAGTGTTGTTTTTACCGTCTCCGCTCCTCTCTCCTTTCCAGGACCTCATGCATACCTCCTGGGACAAGTCCCGCTTCCTCCGCGGCGGGCTCGGGCTCTGGAAGCAGCTTGACCTTAAGGGGAAAGCCCTTGCCCGTGCCCAGAGCGAGCTCACCGCCGTCACCTCCAAGCTCACCGAAGTAGGTGCTGACAACACTATCTTGAAGGGAGAGGTCACAGAGTCGAAGGGCCGAGCCGCTGCCTCGGCAACGCGGGTGCAGGCGATGGAGGGTGCCCTGGCCGAGGCGACGAGGGAGCGCGACGCCGCCCGACAGCTTGCCGCCGAGAAGACTTCTGCCGCTGAGGCCTTGGCTCTCGACCTGAGTGAAACTCAGGCGGCATTGCGTCTGACGGTTGGCGCGGCAGACTCGGCCCGGGAGGAGGCTGGCAGTACGTGCAGTGTCGTGCTTTTCGTTTTGTTCGTCTTGGTTGCTTGTTGCGTCTTTGTTTACCTCCATGTTTCGCTCCCGTAGTTCTGCAGGCGGCTTATGACGGCGAGGCGGCCGATCACCTAGAGCTGCAGAAGGCAGCGCGCGCGCTGTGTGACTCCATCGGCACTGGTGGGGAACCCTCGGGGGTCTCGCTCCGGAGCCGACTGGAGGCACTTTACGGCAGCGTCGGCGGCTGGGTCAAGGAGGCCCTACTGACGGGCGTCCAGAAGACACTGGCGGTCGTAAAGTCCCACTATGGGAACTTTGACGCCGACCCTATCAGCGAAGGCTTCCTTGAGGCCGACGATGCCGAGCTCCTGGCGCTGGAGGACTCAATGAAAGAGCCAGGAGAAGCGCTGGTGGGCCTCTTCGAAGCCGAAGTCGAACTCCCTCCCCTGGACCTGCCATGAAGAACAGCCGGGCCGTGGTGCCCTTGTAAAAAGTAACTTTTCGAGAGTGGCTGGGAGGAAACAAACAATGTGGCCCTTCATGGCCTTTATATTATGTAAATATTTGCTGCATGTTTGTTTCGTTTTGTGTTTTTTCCTTAGGCTTTTTTCTTCCCGATCCTGTGCCCAGGCCATCGAGCCTCGGGGGACTTTTTTTCGGGTGTCGTAGCTTTAGCGGCGTAGACGCAGCCGATGTCCTGGGAGCTTTGGCAGAAAGAATCCTTGGAAAAAAGGCTTGGTTGTTTCTTCCCGAGCCTCCTCCCTTTGCCGAGCATAAATCCTATAAGTTTTCTTCCGAGTGCGAGTTAGCCTTTGAACGAGGAGTGGCGAGGGGAGATGCTATAGCCCAGGGGCGTAAGCGGTCTCTTCGACTCGGCCGGCTCTGTCCTCTGGGACTTCTCTTACTCTCCCGAGTCTTATAAGCTTATGCTTGGTTTTAGGAGGGAAGCATGTTTTAGGGAGAAACGATTTCAACGGGTTTTGAAATTTTTGCGTTTTCAAAATCGTTGAGGCTCGGGAGAGTCCGGGGGTTCTGAAACATCCTCGATTTTCCACAGAATGAGTTATAATGCGATCAAACCAAAGTTTGATTCCATCCCATTATCATATATCAGTTGAAATCATAGTCATACAGCGTATGATTACAAGCTTTACAAGTTTTACCTCATTTGAGGATACACCTATTACAGAGTTAATCTAGCAGAAGCGTATCTAGTCGTCTTCAGAGTTGACGGAATATGTTGTCGACTGGAGGCTCCTCCTTCACGAGTATCATCAGAGTCAATCTTGGCGTAGCATAGTCTTCATCTCCTGAACCAAACTTGAGCGTAGGCACGAGACCTTCTAATATTTCTTATCTCAATATCTCTGTTAGTCAGGTAATCTGCACACCGCCAGATATGTGCAGGCCATGGTCAGCACCGATGAGCTTTAGTGGAAAAGAGAAAACAAAGGATCTGGCGATCCTAATATTTGGCTGTGGTTTGCATCCTCAGCACATGCAAAGTAGTATCCAGTAGTAAATTCTACAATAGTTCATCAAGTTTTAACCCATATCACACCATCCATCAGTCCATCCCAATTCCATCATCCCACCCATACACCACCTCACACACACACACACCTCGCACTCAGTCGACAGGCCCAACTCCCTCTCGGGCCTATCTCAGCGGCACACTACCACAATGGGCACACTGCCGGAAAACATCATCCAGGGGGAGAAGAGAATATATCGCTCCCTAAGAAGTGCAACAGGACTTAGGAAAGGTCCACAGCCGAGAAATCGGCATATGTATCGATCGATCAACCATACACTCTGCAGAGGTTCTACCACTCACAAGTTAGCCAACATAGATGCCGTACGAACATCTCGGCAGAATTTTGGGTGCTTGCTTGCCTAGGTCGATGCCACCCTACCACTCAGCCCTGGGACATTCTGGATCCTACACCATCACGCTGAGACTGGGAGACGCAGTACCGGGCCCAATCAGTGGTACTGCGCATCTAGAACGGTACAGGAATCTCAACATCCGTCACCGCCCACCCTTATCACCTCTCAACCTAGCAGTAGTGGCACCGCCCTACCAAGTAGTCCAGCCGTTCCCCGCCCATCGAAGACTAGTGAGTAGTAAAGGATTCCCGAAGTTCCTGGTCACCGGAGGTGTGACTAAATAGACCAAGCAGGCTTTCTCCACCTCAAGGGGATACTCTCCCCGTGCCATCACTGCACCTCCCTTCACGGGGCTTCAGACCACACAGGCCATCCATCCCGGAATCACCTTGTACACCATTACCCGCCATAGGTATCACTCGTGGGACTGCCCAGGTTGCTGTAACAAACCTAAAATCCAAACACCAAAAAAATCCCAACTAATTAAAATTTTTCCACTTTATTTTACCAACTTCATTTCATATGCATGCATGTAGTAGAGGAATTAAAACCTAACAATCATCTATTTGTTGCTTGCACTCTAAATTAAGAACACTAACTCATATAGCATCAATGGGAGTTTTAATTGAATTTATGATTGCTTTACTTATTTATTAAGGGACATACATAGAACATATATGTAAACATATAAATGTACTTATACCCTTACACACCATATCCAAAAAATATCTACCCATACTTATACTTATACTTATGGCTTAATAATATGAATATATCAGTGCATGGAAATAGGATATAGAAAATAGAGAAGGAAATAGTGAGGGGAAATTGGTTAACCGGCCTGCTGCCCAGCCCAGACACCGCCGCGGCCATCCCTCGCGCGCGCGCTCGCACCAACCGCACTGGACCGGCCCAACACTCGCGGCCGTCCCCGATGCTCTCACGCGCGCGTGTTGCCTACCCACCGAGTCACTGCCGCAACGACCCCACCTGTCAGCGCGCTCGTCCCTGTTCTTCTTCTCCGCCGCGTCGCGCACGCGAAATGCGTGAATCTGTACTGGAGCCGACAGCACCATGCCCCACAGAGCCTGTCTCCTGCTTGTCCCCTCGCGCTGGCGGACGAGACCGCGTTGGGATCACGCTAACCCTAGCCCAGTGCACGCCGTGTCCATTGCATGCCGCTCGGCGGATCTCCACCACCCGCCATGAGCCTGGCCGAGCTCTGCTTTATAAGGAGACCGCCTGAAGAACCCTAGAACCATTCCGTTCGCCACCGCCACTGGTGGCACCCCACTACTCCACACTGTGAGACCGAGAGGGAAGAAGGAGAAGGGATCGGAGAGAGGAGCTGTCCGCCGGAGAGCCGCCGCCGCGGAGGTAGTCGGAACCGGAGCCGGGGACGGAGGAGAAGCCGGTGACGCGGTCGCGACTCGGCACGGCACTGCGAACACATGGCACGGCGTCAAATCGTCACTGCATCGCCATCCTCTCGACCCCAACACCATGGTGAGCCGCTCGCACGCCATGTCCAAACCTCGCCCGGCTCTTGCCATGGCGTTCCGACCCCGGGACGCGCAGGCGCGAGCCACTACCGGCTCAGGCGAAGCACTTGCACACCGCACGCACACGACCGGCCAAAGCCACTGGGCTACGAATCTTGCTAAGCCGAGAACGCACACGACGCGCCCTCGCCGGAGCGTGCTCACCATGGGCGCGTTCCGCCGCAGCTACTGCCGTTCCAAGCGATCTAGCTAGCAACCGGATAGGATAGCTCGTCGTGGAGCACCGCCACGACCCCTCGTGCCAGCCACACGGATCTGAGCCTGGAGTAAGCCCCGTCCGCCCTGCTCGTATGCGTCGCGACCTAGCCGGAGCGCCGCCGAGGGCCGAAACCCAAAAGGAGACCCTGCCCTGTCGTCAATCAAATTCTAAGAGGTCGTATGCCCTTGTGGTCAAGCCAATTGGACGAAGCCACGACCGGTTAGGCCAAAACTAGCCCATAGACACCCCACCGCCGTCCGCCACCGCCGGCGTCACGCCGCCGTTGCGGTAGAGCACCCTAGAGCTCTGCGACACCCAAATTGGATGAGGGATTCTCCTCCACCAGGGAACAGAAGACCAAAGCCGACCTTCCATGGACCAAACGCCACCTTACAAGGCCCCAACTCCGCGGTGACCTCGTCGCCGGTGACCTTAGCACCACGGACCTGTCGCCATAAGCACAAGCCGTCCCATTTAACCTTAGGGCACCTCACCAGATTGGGGGCAACCCATACAAGTTACCTCCGACGACCACCGAGTTCGCCGGACCTCTACCGAAGCCGCATCATCGCCGGCGATTCCTTGGATCATTGCGTCGAACACCTGGGGAGCATCAGCCGGGAGCACGCTCTGCTGCAGAGCCGTAACCGTGAACTCGGACCACCATAGACCATGAAGAAGAAAGGGTGGGTGAACCCGGTTCACCGTGAGCCGTGCCTCTGGTCTACGAACCGCAAAAAGGAAGTTCACCATGAGCCGAGGCCATATGCCGAGCCACACCGCATACCGAAAGCCGCCACGTGGCGCAAGCCGGTGCCGCCACGTGTCGAGGTGATGACGTCACGCTGACGCCACGATAATGTCATCCGACCCCACCCGACAGGAGCCCGTTGACCAAGTCAACGCTGACGTCAGCAATGACGTCATGCTGAAGTCAGCAGACCGTGGGCCAGCCGGACCGATGACTTGGTCAATGTGAACAGTGCCCCGATCAATCCCGTGCTGCCTCGTGTCACCCCCTGGTAATTCGGCCATTTTTTCCATTTTCAGAAAATAGGATAAACTTCGGTAATTCATAACTTATTCATACGATGTTCAAAAGTTGCGCACCATATATCAAAATTCTCAGAAAAATAAGATCTACAACATGAACATATATTTGAGTGGTTCTTTATTTTCTTGGATCTTTCTGAAATACACTATAGGAGTCGTTAACACGACTATTTCGTAACTAATTTCAGAACTGGAGGAGAATCTGACTGAGGAGGACAACCACAATTAACTTCAGGAGTTAGGCGACGACTACGAAGGTGCCACGTCCCACCCAATCCTTAGCTCCTATTACGCATTGCTAATGATGTTCATGCTATTTGCTTTACGATCTTGAGATTATTATGCATAGGGTGCATGGTAGAATATTGTTTTCCCTACCTTGATTAGACTTTATCCTGCTACCCGCTGTTAGGTTAGCTACTGCTTTTATACTGTTGCTCTTCCACTACTTGCCACTTATTTCATGCTATGTGGTGGAATTGGGACGGTTTATATATGAACCTGATTATAACCACTGGGAGAGCGTGCTGCGTGTGTCTCGGGTGCGTGGTGAGTGTCAAACGACCAAGTGGGATATGAGATAAGCCTGAGGAGCAAGTCGTGCCGGGGGTGCAACCTGGGCATCCCCACGTGTGATACCTGTGGCGGGTAATACTGTAAGAGGTGGTTCCGGGTGGGATAGCCTTTGTGGTTTGAAGCCCGCGGATGGAGGTGCTGTGATGGCACGGGGAGAGTATCCTCTAGGTGAAGAAGCCTGCTTGGTCGAAACCTAGGACCTGACTAGTGACCGGAAACATCTGGACTCCTTTTCTACTCACTCGTCTCTGGTGGGCGGTGAACGGCTGGACTACTTGGTAGGGCAGTACCACTACTACTAGGTTGAAAGGTGATAAGGGTGGGCGGTGACGGATGGAGAGATTCCCGTACCGCCCTAGATGCGCGGTACCACTGGTTGGGCCCGGTGCTGCGTCTCCCAGTCTCAGCATGACGGTGTTGGATCCAGAATATCCCAGGGCTGAGTGGTAGGGTGGTACCAACCTAGGCAAGCAAGCACCCGGAATTCTGCCTAGGTGTTAGCGCAACACCTATGATGGCTAATCTTGTGAGTAGCGAAACATCTGCAGAGTGTATGGATGATCGATCGATACATATGCCAACTCGATGGCTATGGACCTTTCCTAATGTTTCTGCAACCACTATTACAAGAGAGCATATTTTTTTCTTCCCCTGGTTGACACATTCCGGCAGTGTGCCCAATGTGGCAGTGTGCCGCTGAGACAGGCCCGAGAGGGAGTTGGGCCTGCCGAATGAGAGCGAGGTGTGCGAGAGGTGGTGTATGGGATGGGATTGGAATGGGATGGGTGAAATGGTTGGGGTTGGATGGGATATAAACTTAACTATTAAAATATTGATTACACTTGCATAGGAAACCCCAGCCTATAGGTCTGTTTGATCAGCCTTGCATCCACTTTCCACAAAGCAACTGCTATCATAGGTGGGCTCCGTGGCCAGTACAAATCGTACTGATAAATTTGCTGTCAGGTGACAAGAAAGAGTACGACATCGATGGAGATGACTGGGATGAGTAGGGTCGCGTGCTACACTCAAGTTGGCCGTGAAGGATGAATCGCTTTCGCATCTTCTAAGCTTCTCTGAATGTTGATTCCGCCAATGTGGCGATGTAATAAACGTTTATATAAGACTTAATTATCATTGTATGGATCCTGGTATCAACTGAGATATGGGTAATTTCATGGATTGTTCCAAGCAATCTGTTGAATTACAATTCGAGCCTATGGATTTCCCTTCACGGAAATCGAGGTCGTTTCAGTTGCACCCCGGCAAGACTTGCTTTCTCAGCTCGTCGTAAATAGCCCACTTGGTCGACTCGACCCTCACCACACACCGAAGACACACGCAGCACGATCCCCCAGTGGTTAAGTCCAGTGGATAATTCCATGTTCAAGTAAACCATTCCCACTTTCCCCACCAACATCACATCGCAGATATAATGCGAGTGGAGTTAAGAAATAAAGTGATGTAACATGCAACCAAGCAGGTAGGAAGATGTATATATATATAAAGGAGCGCGAGTGCGAAGCTTGGTAGCATGGTAAAGTGGTTGCAAGCAGGGTAATAACAGCTTAGGTGATAGTATGCATCATATACTAGCAAGGAGTAAATATAAAGCGCTAGCAGTTCTAATAATGCAATGTCTAATAGGATTCTCTAAAAGAAGGTGCTGCCATGACACCTGCGTTGTCGGGGAAGTAGTGGTATGAGCACTCCTCAGTTAGTGTAGTCGTTCGGCTAGGTCACCTCCTCCAGGGTGACTTTCCTCCACGGTTCCTGTCGTCGTCCATGTTCTCCTCCTCCAGCAGGTCTCAACCCGATCATCGCTAATCCGGAAACGGCTACTCCGCGAAGCAATACAAGGCAAGAGAACACCCAATACACCAAAAGTTGATGGGACGCGAAAAGATCCATAAATACTGGAGAAGTAATTAAAGGTCCACGACTTGGCCCTCTCGGCGTATGTCCAATTTCATCGGGCCAAAGAAAAATTAATAGTGGTGTTTGCTATGCACAAGCTTATGTCACGGCCAAGCCAATATGGCTTTATAATAAATGGTTAGTGTTGCTGGTCGGCTGCATGGGCGACGTCGTGGTCGCGGACATGGTAGTGTTCATCGTGGCCGGCAGCGACACGCTGCGGCCGTGGGCACCGGGGCGAGGGCGGAGCCACGAGCGCGGTCGGCAGCGGCGCGCGGGACGGCGATGCTGCTTTGACGGGACTAGGAGGTCGGGGCCACGGTGACGCACGTAGATGTGGGCGCCGATCAATGAGCTCGTCGACGGTGGAGCTTGGTTCGTCGGGGCGCGGCCGGTGGTGCTCGGCTGTGTGGCAGCTTGCCGCGAGGCAGCGGCTGCAGCTGCGCACGGCTTCGAGGTGCTCGGCACCGCGCGGTCATGGCCGGGCAGCGTGCAGTGAGGAATAGGATGGGGTGGCGGCGGCGTCTTGGGAAGAAGATGAACAGTGGCGGCGGCTTCAACTTAAATAGGCACGAGCTAGGGCTTCAAGGATGGATGGACGGCGAGGATCCTCGTGAGGCGTTGCCGGGACGCGTGGCGTCGATCTGTGGCGCGGACGCCGAGGGAGGCGCACTGGGCTGCGGTGCGCCTGCTGCTGGGCTCGCGGGGGTTTAGCTGGGCCTCTTGTGTGCTGTTGGTCGCAAGTTGGGCCAAAGTGGTGTGGGAGGAAAGGAGGCCGGCTGGAGGAGGGAGAGAGGGAGTTTTGGCCCAAGGATTGGAGAGAGCTTTCTATTTATTTATTTCATGGTTCTATGCTTCGAGGGTTTAGAGACAGGGAGAAGGTGAATTGATTCACTGGTTGCCACGATGAGTCGAGAGGGAAATTATGATGAATCTTGTGAGAGGTTTGATGAGACTTTGGGAAGAATTCAAGAAGGTTGGAAATGGATTCACTGGGAATTCGCTTTGGATTTGTGCTCTCCGACACAAAACCCTAAACCGAATAAAGAATTCCTGCAAAATCCTATAAGCGACTCTATATGCATGCAACGGTTGTTAGTATGTTAGTCGCGGTTAAGCTAAGAAACTACATGTTGCACACATTTGCATGAAAATTTTTAAAAAACTCGAATTTTTGGTTGTCGAAAAACCTGGGTTGTTACAGTCCACCCCCCTTACAGGAATCTCGTCCCCGAGATTCAGGAGTTCAGTGTCGGTGGATGGTATGCTCCGATACACTAGGTTTTGCAAGTGAAGCTTTTGAAAGGAGGGTTTCGGCAAAACGGCTTTTGTGAAATCCAATTTAGATGGGAGAGAATGTTGGTATAAAAAAGGATAAGTAATTTGTATAACTTATTTTTATTGAAGATCTTTTCGATCATTTTGTGATTTAAAATCAAGGTACGAGGTGGGTTCTATTCCAATAACACTTACTTAGAAAACAAATCTTTGTTGAAATTATTTGTGGTGAGAAATCGAATAGCTTGTAAATTGTAAGGCCCCCTTTTTGAAAGTTTTTGAATTTTTATGTTTCCATGAACCTTTCCAGAGCACCCTTTTTAAATGGAAATAGGTTTCACAAAATTTTTGAAAACTCACGCAAAAGGTTGGAATGCCGTTTCGCAAAGCATTTCATAAAAAGATTTTTTTTTGGAAACATAGTTTTCATAAGTTCCTGCTTTTATAAAGAGCCGTTTAAAAGATAAGAGCTTTCCTAGAATTTTTAAAGGAGGCCACAGAATTTTTGAAAAACTTTGTTTTAAGCGGCACTTGGAAATGGAAGGGGACTTCGCTGGTAAAAATATCATTCTAGTTTCATAAACAAGGGAGATTCGCATTTTGTTAATGTTTGAATGATTTTTTTTAACAGGGCGAATTTTGAGGGGGTTTTGACCCTTTTTAAATCAAATTGGTTTTCACAGGGGTAGCCTTTCACAAACTCGATTTTTCCTTTGCAAAAGATTTTTAATAGGGTCCGACTTGGAAATTCAATCGTACTTGGTACCATTTGGGGGCGGTCACGATCATGCCGCGTTACCTGCACACGCCCGGCGGCAAGCCATGTGGATGCATCACATATGGGGCCCCATGTTTCGTAGCGGTACCGTAGGTCGGGAACGACTTATCCCAGCGAGGTACTAGGATCGGCTTCATATTCCAAGCAAGAGGGAGAAAAGAGCATTTTGTAAAATCCTTTTAAATGGTTTAGAAGATCATTCTTTTTTGAATCTCATTTTTTTAATTCTTTTTATTTCACAACTCATAGAGGAGAGGGTTACAACCCAAAATTTCGAAATCAACATAGGTATTGGTGATTTTTGAAAGAAAGATTTTTAGAAATTAAACCGTATTAAAATCTTTTGCAATGGGCTTTTGGCAAGAGATGTTTTAAAATGGGGGTATGCGCAGAACACGTTTTACGGCTGCCGAAATTCTTTCAAGATGGTTGATTTGAAACCTTGTTTGGAAATTAGAGAACGTTTTTTTTGTGAAGTTTTGGAATCGGAAAAATTTTTTGGAAAGAGTTTTGAAATCAATGCGAGCTTAATAGCAAAATCTTTTGAATGCCTTATTTTCTGAAACAATTTTCAAAACTTGGTTTAGTTTTCGAATCAAAGCTTCACTCCTGTTTGTTAATTTTTAACAAAATTAGTTTTTGATAATGAGTTGGAAATCATTTCTCATTTTTGAAGAGCACGGCTTTCGCAATCGAATCGGTTTTTCAAAAACCGTCTTTTTCCAAGGCTGTACTCTTTTGAAAACAAGTTTGAAAGAAAAACTTATTTTGGTTTCGCAAAATTCCTTTCACAAAAGTTGGGAATACCCTTCTCGCAAGCATTTTAATAAGTCAAATTCCATTTTTGTAAACCGAGAGTTTACTTGAAAATAAATTGGAGGTTGAGTGAAATCAAAGCTTTTTAAATAAAATTCGAACTGGTGCTTTTTCCTGTTTTGAAATCATTTTGTCGAAAAGTAAAAACTTTTGTTTTTTGAAGGCAATTTTATAACACATTTGGAAAGGCAGCGGGTTTTCAAACCATTTTGTAAGCAGCTTTTGATATACAAGAGGTAGAGAAAGAATCGAAATCATTTTCTTTTGAAAAGTCATATGGTTTTGAAATCATTCTTCGTTTTAAATGGAGTTGCTTTAGAAAAGAGGAGATAGAATCTTTTCAAAACAAAGCGGGGAGGAAAATTTGAGAAAGCATGGAGTTGAAAACCTGAAATTAATTTTGAAATGGAGTTTTAAAGATATATTGCATCGGTCTTGTATTTTCCCAATTTGGCGGTCAGGGTCACTTATTTTGTCATATGATGGTTTTGGTTTTCAGCGAGCCAGGTTTCGATCCTGGGACCTTTGGGTTATGGGCGGTTCCTGGAGTCTCACGTATATAAAATAATTTATAGCTTACACTCAGGCAATATAAACGCAAAGAAGCATAAGAAGCAAAAAGATTCTGGCAATCAGGCAGCATTACAACTCCTATATGCATAGTGTTGACTTAAGGCGACTCCTAAGCCTTTATAGTCTTACACATCTATCGGTCTATCGTAGGCAATCAAAAAGGGTAGTCCACTTCTTATGGGTTAACTTTTAGAATACGTAAGATTAGTTAGCGGAAGAATTCAAGGCGAGGAAGAGTAATCAAGTGTTAGCATTTAAACTCAAGGCGGAGGGGAAAAGTGTTTTTGCAAATAATTTTTAGACAGAGTTGTCGGCTCATACACTAGTTTCTAGTCCTAATGGTCTCGTCCTAAGGTCAAGTATGGCTCTGATACCAACTGAAACATCCTCGATTTTCCACGAAGGGAAAATCCACAGAATGAGTTATAATGCGATCAAACTAAAGTTTGATTCCATCCCATTATCATATATCAGTTGAAATCATAGTCATACAGCGTATGATTACAAGCTTTACAAGTTTTACCTCATTTGAGGAGACACCTATTACAGAGTTAATCTAGCAGAAGCGTATCTAGTCGTCATCAAAGTTGGCGGAATATGTTGTCGAGTGGAGGCTCCTCCTTCACGAGTATCATTAGAGTCAATCTTGGCGCAGCATAGTCTTCATCTCCTGAACCAAACTTGAGCGTAGGCACGAGACCTTCTAATACTTCTTATCTCAATATCTCTATTAGTCAGGTAATCTGCACACCGCCACATATGTGCAGGCCATGGTCAGCACCGTTGAGCTTTAGTGGAAAAGAGAAAACAAAGGATCTGGCGATCCTAATATTTGGCTGTGGTTTGCATCCTAAGCACATGCAAAGTAGTATCCAGTAGTAAATTCTATAATAGTTCGTCAAGTTTTAACCCATATCACACCATCCATCAGTCCATCCCAATTCCATCATCCCACCCATACACCACCTCACACACACACACCTCGCACTCAGTCGACAGGCCCAACTCCCTCTCGGGCCTATCTCAGCGGCACACTGCCGGAAAACATTATCCAGGGGGAGAAGAGAATATATCGCTCCCTAAGAAGTTCAACAGGACTTAGGAAAGGTCCATAGCCGAGAAATCGGCATATGTATCGATCGATCAACCATACACTCTGCAGAGGTTCTACCACTCACAAGATTAGCCATCATAGATGCCGTACGAACATCTAGGCAGAATTCCTGGTGCTTGCTTGCCTAGGTCGATGCCACCCTACCACTCAGCCCTGGGACATTCTGGATCCTAAACCATCACGCTGAGACTGGGAGACGCAGTACCTGGCCCAATCAGTGGTACTGCGCATCTAGAACGGTACGGGAATCTCAACATCCGTCACCGCCCACCCTTATCACCTCTCAACCTAGCAGTGGTGGCACCACCCTACCAAGTAGTCCAGCCGTTCCCTGCCCATCGAAGACGAGTGAGTAGTAAAGGATTCCCGAAGTTCCTGGTCACCGGAGGTGTGACTAAATAGACCAAGTGGGCTTTCTCCACCTCAAAGGGATACTCTCCCCGTGCCATCACAGCACCTTCCTTCACGGGGCTTCAGAACACACAGGCCATCCATCCCGGAATCACCTTGTACACCATTACCGCCATAGGTATCACTCGTGGGAATGCCCAGGTTGCACCCCGGCAAGACTTGCTTTCTCAGCTCGTCGTAAATAGCCCACTTGGTCGACTCGACCCTCACCACACACCCAAGACACATGCAGCATGCTCCACCAGTGGTTAAGTTTAGTGGATAATTCCATGTTCAAGTAAACCATTCCCACTTTCCCCACCAACATCACATCACAGATATAATTCGAGTGGAGTTAAGAAATAAAGTGATGTAACATGCAAGCAAACAGGTAGGAAGATGTATATATATAAAGGAGTGCGAGTGCGAAGCTTGGTAGCATGGTAAAGTGGTTGCAAGCAGGGTAATAACAGCTTAGGTGGTAGTATGCATCATATACTAGCAAGGAGTAAATATAAAGCGCTAGCAGTTCTAATAATGCAATGTCTAATAGGATTCTCTAAAAGAAGGTGCTGCCATGACACCTGCGTTGTCGGGGAAGTAGTGGTATGAGCACTCCTCAGTTATTGTAGTCGTTCGGCTGGGTCACCTCCTCCAGGGTGACTTTCCTCCATGGTTCCTGTCGTCGTCCATGTTCTGCTCCTCCAGCAGGTCTCAACCCAATCGTCGCTAATCCGGAAACGGCTACTCCGCGAAGCAATACAAGGCAAGAGAACACCCAATACACCAAAAGTCGATGGGACGTGGAAAGATCCATAAATACTGGAGAAGTAATTAAGGGTACACGACTTGGCCCTCTCGGTGTATGTCCAATTTCATTGGGCCAAAGAAAAATTAATAGTGGGGTTTGCTATGCACAAGCTTATGTCACGGCCAAGCCAATATGGCTTTATAATAAATGGTTTAGGCTAGAGCTGATCCATAGCAAACACCACGGCTCACAATCTTTCGATCCGAACGCCATGGAGAAGACGGGGATCGGAGGACGGCCGATCAGAAGGGAAGAACATGGAATTACCAACAATAAATGTTGTACAAAATAGTGCGAGTGTTTAATCCACTTGTAGGGTACCAAGGCTGTGATTCAAACGGGTACAATCATACAAGTGCTTAAACACCCAGAATCAAGAGAGAAAGAGAGAGAGGAGTTAGCTAGGCACATCCATATCTTATTCTCAGTCACACCTTCAGTGAAGATGGTTTTTAAGCGGTCGATCGAGTCGACTCGCATACATCCAAGATCTTGATATAGACCATAGCTTTGCTAACTAAAAAGGGTTAGTCTGGTCTTTGATCCAATCGCCATGGATAAGACGGGATCGAATAGAGCGGGTTATGCGGCGACAATGAGCGAGAAACATAATAAAGCAGTGGTCTACTTCTTCCAACGCACATGCCATGGAATAGACGGGGCGTCAGAAGAGAGTTACATGTAAAAGACGCAGGTGCGCAAACCACTCATAGGGTACCACGACCTGGGTGCACTGGCACTAAGTCATTACTCGGATCCATAGCAATGCGGTTGTCACCGCAAGAATCAGAGGAATGCGACGGTCGCGCAGGGTACAAGCATACGAGGGTCAGGCACAAAAAGTCAGAGTGGCAACACGAGGTCAAGTTACACTCGGCATTACGGCCATGGCGAGACAAATCCCGCGATCGCAATGTCCGAATAAAGTACGATCCCACAGCCGGCTCGAAGGCACGGCGCACAGACGAACAACCAACAATAAGATCCAACGACACGATTCAACAAGACAGTGGAGTAGCACATTTTCATAGCATTACGATGGATGGATCCTGTATTACAAATACAGATACAGATAGATCATGAGGATAGGGCGCAACAGATACATGAACAGACAGATCGTAAGGATAGGGTTCAATATGGTGGACATGTGTACAAGAAGTAAGAGAAGGGGCTCTTCAATAGTCCAGCGTCGTATATCACTTTGGATTTCCAACCGTCTAACATTATCTATCGATTGGGCTTTTCAACAGTCCAATATCATCTATAATTTGGGCTTTCCAACAGTCCAATATCATCTATGGGGTCTTAAGATCCGGCAACGGGGCAACGGCATGGAGGCCAGACAGGGTCGGTGTCAAAGAAAAGTGGCGAGGCTTGCTGCTACATGTTCCACCTCCTCTCGGCCAGCTGCTAGTAGCTTCTAGCCGGCTATGGCTTGCTACTGGCTGGCTGCGGCTAGCTGTGGGCTGGCTGCTTGCTGGCCGCGGCTGGCCGGGCAGGGCTGTGGTTGGCCGGATGGGACTTTGTGCTGGCCGAAGGCTGGCGGGAGGTGGCAGCCGGAGACGGCGGAGCATGGCTGGGTTCCCAACAAGGCATGGAATCATAGCATGAAGGTCGATGTCAAATGGCAAGGTGTACGCGACGGCAATGCCCGTCATGGTTGAGTAGCTACAACACGCGGGAACGCCGTCGAGACGTCGGCGCCCCGGGTGCACGCGACGGCGATGCTCGTCATGGTTGTTCTAAGTGTTCATGGTCTATTATCCGGTTGGCTGGGTCTAGTCCGACGTGCGTGAGTGCCACAAAAGGACACGGCAAGTGCGTGTGTGTGCATCGCGCCTATTAACGCCAGCTTCACACGGTCGACGAGGTCCCTGCAGAAGACACGGCTCGAAGGCCAGACACATGGAGGGATCATCGGCCTTGGGCCGGCAGCAAGTGGGTAGGGGGTAAAGGCAGAAGGTTCATCGGTATTCCGCCGGCAGCAGGGGTTGGATAGGTTGGGTCTTTGGCCAGCTCACCGATGGCTTGCTGATGGCAAGTCGCTTGACACGGGTAGGGCTCGTTGCCGGCAGAGTGCGAACGGGACGGGTTCCGATGACGGGTTCTCCAAGGTGGCCGGAAAGTGGCGAAGCATGGCCGGCTTTCGTGCAACAAGTGGGTCACGGCATGAAGGCCGGTTTCAGCAACATCACAATCAAGGAGGGAAAAAGACAATGTCTCAATTCCACGGTTCTCACCGGCTGAGGACGAACTCCGGCAAGGAAGAGGCGAGGACAGTGCTGCAGTGTGGTTTGCTCTCCGGGAATGGGCAGAACACCGGTGGTGCTTCAGGATTCCAATGTACTGCGTCCAAGATCAGAACGAGCTTGCCGGCGGACCACTGCCGTCCCATTCTTTACATGGTGCGGTGTTTCGGCGGGGAACACCTCCGGCAGTGTCGCGACGCAGAACGGTCGGTGATAGGGAGACTCATCAGGCTGCAGAGGTCGCGTGGGTGCGTGGCCGGCGTGCATGGCCGACGTCGAGGTCCCGGGCTCAGCTCGCAGCGGCACGATGTGGGCGAGACCGTCGAGGTGATGGCGCTGTGTTCCGGCATGGCCGCGGACAGTGAGGGTGACGTCGGAGCGGAGCTGGCGAGGTCACGGTCGTCGAGGCGAGCGTTGCTGGTCGGCTACATGGGCGACGTCGCGATCGCGGCCGTGGTAGTGTTCGTCGTGGCCGGCAGCGACACGCTGCGGTCGTGGGCACCGGGGCGAGGGCGGAGCCACGAGCGCGGCCGGCAGCGGCGCGCGGGACGGCGATGCTGCTTTGACGGGACGAGGAGGTCGGGGCCACGGTGACGCACGTAGATGTGGGCGCCGATCAATGAGCTCGTCGTCGGCGAAGCTTGGTTCGTCGGGGCACGGCCGGTGGTGCTCGGCTGTGTGGCAGCTTGCAGCGAGGCCGCGGCTGCAGCTGCGCACGGCTTCGAGGTGCTCGGCACCGCGCGGTCATGGCCGGGCATCGTGCAGTGAGGACTAGGATGGGGTGGCGATGGCGTCTTGGGAAGAAGATGAACAGTGGCGCTGGCTTCAACTTAAATAGGCACGAGCTAGGGCTTCAAGGATGGATGGACGGCGAGGATCCTCGTGAGGCGTGCTCGGGACGCGTGGCATCGATCTGTGGCGCGGGCGCCGAGGGAGGCGCGCGCACGCACGCTAGCTGGCGGCGGCGGCGACATTGGGAGCGGCTCTGCTCACCTAGGGTTCCAGGGGAGGGGCGCGGCAGCTGGGCCGGCCGCGACCTGGGCCGGGCCGAGGGGTGGAGGCGAGCTGGGCTGCGGTGCGCCTGCTGCTGGGCTCGCGGGGGTTCAGCTGGGCCTCTTGTGTGCTGTTGGTCGCAAGTTGGGCCAAAGTGGTGTGGGAGGAAAGGAGGCCGGCTGGAGGAGGGAGAGAGGGAGTTTTGGCCCAAGGATTGGAGAGAGCTTTCTATTTATTTATTTCATGGTTCTATGCTTCGAGGGTTTAGAGACAGGGAGAAGGTGAATTGATTCACCGGTTGCCACGATGAGTCGAGAGGGAAATTAAGATGAATCTTGTGAGAGGTTTGATGAGACTTTGGGAAGAATTCAAGAAGGTTGGAAATGGATTCACTGGGAATTCGCTATGGATTTGTGATCTCCGACACAAAACCCTAAACCAAATAAAGAATTCCTGCAAAATCCTATAAGCGACTCTATATGCATGCAACGGTTGTTAGTATGTTAGTCGCGGTTAAGCTAAGAAACTACATGTTGCACACATTTGCATGAAAAATTTTAAAAAGCTCGAATTTTTGGTTGTCGGAAAACCCGGGTTGTTACAGGTTCCCCCCGTCCTAGCCCCCGAAGGAGGGTCGGCCTTTCCGTAGGTTAGGCCGAGCCTCTCTTTTTTTTAATGCACGGTGAAATGAAAGGTCATTTCACTCCCGAGTGTAGGCTCAGATCAAAAACCTGAAAATCAGGTAAAAAGAGTAGAACTCGGGTCTTTTTATTGATTTCAAGATTTTACAAATTGTACAGTGCTCGGAATCTTAAGGATAGAAGCGACGTAGTTGTTCGATGTTCCAAGCGTTGTTGTAGACCTCGCCCTTCTCGTTTGCGAGCTTGTATGTGCTGGGGCGTAGCACCTCGGCGACGATGAATGGCCCTTCCCATGGTGGTGTGAGCTTGTGGCGCCCCTTGTTGTCCTGCCTGAGCCGTAGCACAAAGTCGCCTACGCTAAAGGCTCGGCCTCGGACGCGCCGAGCGTGGTACTTGCATAGTGACTGCTGGTAGTTGGCTGAGTGCAACAGGTTCATGTCCCGAGCTTCGTCGACTTGGTCCAACGCGTCTTCGCAGGAAGTCTGATTGCCCTGTTCGTCATAGGCTCGGACCCTTGGGGCACCATACTCTAAATCCGTGGGGAGGACAGCCTCGGCGTGAAGCCCGTGGCTCGGCTTGGCGTAGTCCTTAGACTCTATATTACTGACGGGAGCTCCGTCAGCCACCTCTTGCCGAACTTATTTAATCTGTTGAAGATTCTCGGCTTAAGGCCTTGGAGAATCATGCCGTTGGGACGTTCTACTTGGCCGTTTGTTCTAGTGTGGGCTACAGCCGCCCAGTCCACTCGTATGTGGTACTCGTCGCAGAAGGCCAGAAATTTCTTTCCGGTAAACTGCATGCCGTTGTCAGTGATGATGGAGTTCGGGACACCAAACGATGGACAATGTCGGTGAAGAATAACACCGCTTGTGCCGTGCTGATTTGGGTGATCGGCCGAGCCTCGATCCACTTTGAGAACTTGTCGATGGCGACAAGCAAGTGGGTGAAACCCCCGGGCGCCTTTTGGAGGGGCCCGACAAGGTCCAGTCCCCATACGGCGAATGGCCAAGTGAGAGGAATCGTCTGGAGAGCTTGGGCCGGGAGGTGTGTTTGCCGAGCGTAGTACTGGCATCCCTCGCAGGAGCGTACCACCTCGGTGGCATCGGCCACGGCGGTTGGCCAGTAGAGGCCCTGTCGAAAGGCGTTACCGACAAGAGTTCTTGGTGCGGCGTGGTGACCACAGGCTCCGGCGTGTATCTCTTCGAGTAGGTGTTTGCCTTGACTAAAGGGAATGCAGCGCTGGAGGATGCCCGAGGGACTCCGTTGATAGATGTTACCGTCGATCATCGTGAAAGACTTAGCTTTACATGCCAACCATCGTACTCTGGTTTTGTCTGAGGGTAAGATTCCTCGGACAAGCCAGCTAACCAGTGGCTCGCGCCAGTCCGGCTTGTCGTCGTCCATCTCGGCTTCAATCTCCATCGCCTCGGCTTCGTCGCCGTCTTCAGCCAGGGTCTCGGGTGGCTCCCCTTTGTCAGAGGGGTCGGCAGCCCCCGAGGGGCCTGCGTGGTTTGAAGACGATCCAAGTTCTCCCGGGGGCTCGGGGGTCTTCTTCCCCCTTGGCCCCGGAGGGATCACAACTGAACGAGGGCTTGTGGAGGTCGTTGGCAAATACGCCCGTCGAGACCGTAGCCCTTTCGGATGCAATTTTTGCCAACTCGTCGGCCTCCTTGTTGTACCTGCGCGCGATGTGGTTGAGCTCGAGGCCGTCGAATTTCTCCTCGAGCAACCGCACCAACTTGCAGTAGGCGGCCATCTTGGGGTTGTGGCACGTCGACTCCTTCAAGACCTGGTCCACGACGAGCTGGGAGTCCCCCGGACCTCGAGGCACCGAATCCTGAGCTCGATGGCGATGTGGAGACCGCTGACCAGAGCCTCGTATTCGGCCACGTTGCTGGAAGCCGTAAAGTGCAGCCGCAGCAAGTACTTGAGCCAGACTCCGAGGGGTGAAACGAAGACAATGCCTACGCCGGCACCGGTCTTCATCATCGACCCGTCGAAGTACATGACCCAATACTCTTCTTGGGTCGGGAGTGGCGGTAGCTGCGTCTCGTTCCACTCTGCCACGAAGTCCGTTAGCACCTGGGACTTAACGGCTTTGCGTGGCGCGTAGGTGATGCCATCACCCATGAGCTCGATATCCCATTTAGCGATCCTCCCAGTCGTCTCCCGATTCTGGATCACCTCCCCGAGGGGGAACGATGATACCATGGTCACGGGATGGGATTCGAAGTAGTGTCGCAACTTGCGCCGGGAAAGAATGATTGCGTACACTAGCTTCTAGATCTGAGAGTAGCGTGTCTTGATTTCGGACAAGACTTCGCTGGTGAAGTAGACCGGCCGCTGTACCGGTAATGCGTGCCCTTCTTCTTGCCATTCCATGACAATCGCTGCACTCACAACTTGGTTAGTTGCAGCGACATATAGCAAGAGATTCTCCTTTTTTATAGGAGGCACGAGAACCAGTGCTTTTGAAAGCAGAGCTTTAAGCCTATCGAGGGCTTCTTGGGCCTCGGTGGTCCAGGTAATGTGCTCATTTTTCTTTAGCAACCGATACAAGGGAAGTCCCTTTTCGCCGAGTCTTGAGATGAATCGACTTAAGGCCGCAAGACATCCCATGAGCTTTTGCACACCCTTGAGGTTCTGAATCAGGCCCATCTGTATGATGGCTGATATCTTTTCTGGCTTGGCTTCGATGCCACGCTCGGAAACGATGAACCCGAGGAGCATGCCCCGAGGGACCCCGAAAACGCACTTCTCGGGGTTTGGCTTTATGTTTTGCTTTTTGAGGCATTCGAACGCCTCTTCTAGGTCGGCTACTAAGTCGCTTGCCTTCCTCGATTTTATCACTATATCGTCTACGTAAGCCTCAATGGTCCGCCCGATGAGGTCCCCAAAAACTTTGAGCATGCAACGCTGGTAAGTCGCGCCCGCGTTTTGAGACCAAATGGCATGGTTACTATTAACACCAAATTTTGGGCTGGGAGCCGATAGCCGATGCCAGAGGAAGATAGCCGATGCCAGAGGAAGATAGCCGATACCAGAGGAAGATAGCCGATCTCCGAAGCAGATTTCGTCCAGCGGAAGGAAGAAAATAGTCGATTGCACGGTGAATCGGTTATCGGGCGAAGGTGACAGGAGGCGTGCAGCGTCGGTATTGATGACGTGATCCAGAGTCCGCGCCGCCAAGATGCGATCACAATCGGAGTCCTTTATGAAAGGGAAGGTGGGACTCCAAGTTACCTTAGATATAGGATAGTTTGTTAGTTTCCTTATCTATTGATGAGTTGTAATTCAACTAGGACTCTATCTACGCTCAGGGTATAAATATAAGCCCTCAGCCATTGTAAGATACAACAACATCAATACAACACAACTTCCGGCTCCGGCCAACAAACCCTAGAGTCAGTCGAGTCTGGCGAGTTACTTCATCCAGGCTGGGTGTCATCCGGTGGACGCAGGCTTGCTTGTAAGTATCGTCAACCCCCTGTTAAACTATGTCTTTTTAGCGTCATCCGGTGGACGTGGAAGCATGGCGGACCAGGGTCCTTGCTAAGCTCTGTTTCTTTGGCGTCATCCGGTGGACGTGGGAAACATAGTGAGTCAAGGATGATTCACGCTGGTTTACCCGATCAATTTGTGTTAACCGTCATCCGGTGGACGAAGATTAGGACGGTTTTCACGCACGGATTAGTTATCGATTCGTGTTTGATTGCTTGATTAATCTATTAGTTAATGTCATCCGGTAGACAGGCTATAGATTGAGATAGTTTGCACGCATGGATTAGTTATCGGCTCTAGCTAAATATGACAGTTTAGTTATATTCATTAAGTTATCAAGATGTTATTTATTGTTTATTGTTTATTTATCAATATAACATCTCTCTGTCCGATCAAGATTGATAGATTTGGCCTTAGATTCACTTGAATTTGATCGTCATTTATGCTTTCTTATGCTTATTTTACCATGATGATCGGTTCCATGCTTACATCGGCTAATTCCCTATCAATCTTGTTCGTTAAATGTTGTGCGTTCGGTGCTAGTTGAGACATAAGTGGTTCTGAGGTTATCATAAGTCTTATTTTTATGTCCTTGTTTAAGTTAAACTGAGTGTCATCCGGTGGAACAGGTTTAACCTAAACAAGTTCTCACTAGATTAGACTTGCTTTAATTTAAAGTCTGTTTATGGCTGCGCTAGCGTTCGTTCGTGCTTCATGGACCCTGCATCGGCTAAAGAGCCGATCCAGTTATGCTTTCACGAATAGATCGTGTATATAGACTTATTTGGATATCAAACGATCTAGCTTTGTTTGCTGGGTTTGTCGAAGCCCGCTGGCCGTTAGACCAGGTGAACGCAGACTTGGTGAACTTAGCGAAGAGGGTTTGCTAAAGCCGCCGGCCTTCTAGACCAGCTTTAGCCGGTCCCTGCTTGCTTGATGTACAGATCAGATCTATACACATGATTTATTTTCTTTTATACACATTAATTGAATTAGATCGGCTAGCACCTTTTTGTCTTCATATGAGTATCTTGATAGCCGTTTTACTCCATTATTATACTATCGGTTCATAACATGACGGAATCGGCTTTCTAGTCAATCTTCGATTATACTGGCTCTTTGAGCCATACAGTTGGAACTATCTGGACTCACCAGTTTGTTTCGCCTTGGGTTACTGATTATATCTGTTTCCTTATCAATTGCAGGTCAAATTGACTGGCACGCTTGGGTGTTACTGACACTCTCAGACCGGGTTTGAAGCTAGCTGGATCTGTGAGAGCTCTACTACCTTCAAGGGTCGTTTCCGGCTTCGCTGGTGTGTTGGGCTTGGGGAACCACTTTTTGCACCAACAGTTACGTAACAATATGTGCCGAAAGGAGTAATGAAAGAAGTCGCTAACCCGTCAGACTCTGTCATGCGAATCTGATGGTAACCGGAATATGCATCAAGAAAGCAAAGTCGTTCACAGCCAGCGGTGGAATCAACTATTTGGTCAATGCGAGGTAATGGAAATGGATACTTAGGACAAGCTTTATTTAAACTAGTGTAATCGACACACATTCTCCATTTTCCATTTTTCTTTTTAACCAAAACAGTATTAGCTAACCACTCTGGATGGAAGACCTCCTTGATGAATCCGGCCGCCAAAAGCTTTTGCACCTCCTCCCCGATGGCCCGGCGCTTCTCCTCGTCGAATCGGCGCAGGCGTTGCTTCACCGGCTTGGACCCGGCCCGGATGCCCAAGGAGTGCTCGGCGACCTCCCTCGAGATGCCTGGCATATCCGAGGGACTCTATGCAAACACGTCGGCGTGCTTGCGGAGGAAGTCGACGAGCACGGCCCCCTATTTCGGGTCGAGGGTGGTGCTGATCTCCAGCACCTTGCCGTCGGGGGAGCTCGGGTTGAGGGGCACCTCCTTCACCCCCTCAGCGAGCTCAAAGGTGCCCGTGACCTTCTTGGGGTCGGGGACCTCCTTTGCCGTCCTTTAATGGTCAGCAATGAGGGCCTCGAACTCTACCAGCGCACCAGCATACTCGTAGCACTCGACGTCGCACTGGTACGCGTGCTCGTAAGAAGCGCCGATGGTGATCACCCCCTTTGGCCCCGGCATCTTGAGCTTGAGGTAGGTGTAGTTTGGGACCACCATGAATTTGGCGTAGCATGGCCTCCCGAGGATAGCGTGGTAGGTGCCGTGGAAGCCTACCACTTCGAACGTCAGGACTTCCTTCCTGAAGTTGTCAGGAGTCCCGAAGTAGACGGGCAAGTCGATCTGCCCGAGGGGTTGCACGCTCTTCCCGGGCACTATCCCGTGGAACGGGGACGTTGTGGCCCAGAGGAGCAAGCGGCTGATCCCCATCAAGTCAAGGGTCTCAGCATAGAGAATGTTGAGGCCGCTGCCTCCATCCATGAGGACTTTGGAGAGCCTCGTGTTGCCGACGACGGGGTCAACAACGAGTGGGTAACGCCCCGGTGAAGGGGCGTAGTCCGGGTGATCGTCCCGGCTGAAGGTGATGGCGTCGTGGGACCAGTCAAGAAAGCGCGGTGTCGCTGGTCCGACGGAGTAAACCTCCCTGTGCTCGCACTTTCGTTGTCGCGGCGTAGGAGCGGTCCCGGGCCCGCCGAAGATCATGAGGCACTTGTCGATGGGCGGGAACTCATCGTCTTTCCCTTCCTTTTCCTCCTAATCCCTGGCGGGCTTCTTACCGGCGTCGTCCTTGAACGCCTGCCGACCGTAGTGTTTTTTAAGCATCACACACTGCCCAAGCGTGTGATGCATCGGACCCTAATGGTAAGGGCACGGCTTATTGAGCATCTCGTTGAAGCGGCCCCGGGGGGGGTCGTTCCCTCTTGGGCTCGGTGCCTGCCACGAGCGAATCACTGCGGAGGGGGCCTTTCCCTTCCCTTTCTTTTTCTTGCTGTTTGGGCCTTGGAAAGAGGTGCCCTCGGGGGCCTCCTCCTTCCGTTTGCCCTTTGGGTCAGAGAAGAGGGCTCCCACCGCCTCGTCCCCCGAGGCAAAGCTGGTTGCTATCTTCATGAGCTCCGAAACGCTGTTGGGGGTCTGGCGTCCGAGCTCATGAACGAGCTCTTTGCAGGAAGTTCCTACAGCAAATGCTTCGACGATGTCGGAGTCGGCAACTTGGGGTAGCTCATTATACTGCTTAGAGAATCACCGGATGTAGTCCCTGAGGGACTCGCCCGGCTTCTGTTTACAGCTTCTGAGGTCCCAGGAATTGCCAGGGCACACGTACGTGCCCTGGAAGTTTCCTACGAAGATCTTGACCAGATCGCTCCAGTCAAAGATCAACCGCGGGAGGAGATGTTCCAGCCAAGCACTTGTAGAGTCCGCGAGCAATAGGGGGAGGTTGCGGATGATGATGAGATCATCCTGCCCACCGCCAAGCTGGCACGCAAGACGATAATCCGCTAGCCACAGTTCGGGGTTGGTTTCCCCCAAATACTTGGCTATGTTGGCCGGCTGTCGGAACCGGGGTGGGAATCTGGCCCTTCGGATGGCCTCGCTGAAGACGCGAGGACCTGAGGGCTCGGGTGAGGGCTCGCGGCCCTCGTCCGAGTTGTAGCGCCCGCCCCGATGGACATGGTAGCCTCGTCCGGCTCCATCGGTCTTTCGTCGACCGCGGGCTTGAAGGATGGCTTGGACGTCGACGTCCTTGTCAAGCCGTTGGTGAACCGACGGGCCCCTCGGGACCTCGGGATGCACCAAGGCCTCGCGCTCGTGGCGTGCCGCGCCGCCACGTTGGTGGCTTTCAGCGCCACGATGGCGTGACGCTGAACTTTCTGCCTGGAGGACGGCTGCATCCTCCAGGAGGTCCTTGAGCTGGTTCCAGAGCTACCGTGCCTCCTCGGTGGAGGGCTCAGGGAGGCTCCAGAGCAGCATTGCCGCCTCCGTGAGCTCATGGCTTGCTCGAGGCAGGGCTCCTGGTGTTCCGGCTCCATCGTCGATGATGATACGAGCCTGAACATCCCGGGCCCGGCAACGAGCTGCTCCGCCAGTGCCCTACTGCTGAAAGGTCCTAAATGGCTAGAGGGGGGTGAATAGCCTATAAAAATTTTACAAACAACAACTCAAGCAAGAGGTTAGATAAATAATAAGCGAGGCGAATTCTTGTGCTAGCCTACTAAAAATACAAGCCACCTAACCGTTCTAAGCTATAGTCTCTATTTCACACACGAGAGGCTAAGTTGCTACTTCTACTCTACTCCTAAGTCTAAGCTAACAAGCTACACAAGAGTAAGTGCGAGAATGTAAAGAGTAGAGAGAGTGAATCTTATACCACCAGTGTAGTGATAAGATGAGTACCAATAAGAACAATCACAATAATCAAGAAATCCTCGGCAAGAGATTGAAACAATGATTTTTACCGAGGTTCACTTGCTTGCCGGCAAGCTATGTCCTCGTTGTAGCGATACATCCACTTGGAGGTTCACGTGCTAATTGGCATCACACGCCAAACCCTTCTCAAGGGTGCCACACAACCAACACAAGATGGGGATCCACAAGCTACGAGCAATCCACTAGAGTAGCCTTTTGCGATCTCCCGCGGGGAAGGCTCAAGAACCCCTCACAACTTCACCGATCGGAGACGGAGACAATCACCAACTCCCCTCAACGATCCTCGCAGCTCCAAGCCGTCTAGGAGTCGGCAAACTCCAAGAGTAACAAGAGAAACCACTGTGAAAGACAACTACCAAGTGCCTCTAGATGATCTCTATCAAAGCAATGCACTTGATGCTCTCCAATCTCACCAAATGATGAACACAATCAAGTAGGATGAGTGAGAGTGGAGTGGGAAGGCTCACAAGTATGCTATGATGTTCAGGAGTGCCAAGAGATGGAGCCCAAACCAGCCAAAGGTCTATTTATAAGCCCCTCACAAAAACATAGCCGTTTGAGCCTCTCTGCGTGGCGTCGGACGCCCGCGCGCACACCATCGGACCAATACCCTTGGTTCGACGCCCCCGATGAGCGCCACGTGTCAATAGCCATTTGAAGACGAACGTTGGATCACAACGGCTAACTCTCGCGCCAAATTCAACCGTCAGACGGAGAGCCTCCAAAGTGTCTCTCACTTTAGTGCACGTGTGTTAGTCTTTTCCAAAGAGATTTCAACAGGACAAGTTAGTGTCACTAGCATCTATATGCATATGCAATGATCATGAACACCTAGTGGCACTTGATAACCGCATTTCATCAACGATTTCGTCCCTCTTGATAGTACGGCTATCTATCCTAAATGTGATCACTCCCTCTATGGAGTCTTGATCACTAAAAGCAAAGAGCTCCTATTTGATATACCTTTGCCTTGAGCTCCTAGCTTTTCAACATCTTCCTTCTCATCTCTTGATGAAGCTTGTGGACACCTTTTGATGATGGACTTATACCATTTGCATAGATGCCGTCATTAGGGCTTTCTCCTCTTGTTGATGGGCTTACACCATTTGCATGGACGCCGTCAATGCCCTACACTTGTGGTCTCCACCGACTAGATCCTTTGCTCCATCTTGTTTACTAATGATTCTCATGAAGCACTTAGAGCAAAACATTAGCAAACTAGGTTTCATCAATTACCCAAAACCAAACAAGGGCTTTCAGCTGCTCCTCATGCTCGAGCGCGGCTCGCAGCTGGTTGAGGCATAGGCGGTCCTCGTCCATCCGCGCCTCGAGTTCCCGGAGCTGCTCTAGCTCCGGAGACTGGTGCACGGGGCGAGATGTCCCAGCCCCCGGGTCCTGCGGCGGGGCTGACCGTGCAGGCCGCCGAGTCACCGGAGGCGGGGTGTGTTGCGGCTGGAGCGGGGAAGGTACGTCGTTGTCGTCCCCTGAATGGACGTCCTCTACCCGTCCGTCTTCGGGGTGCGCCGAGTGGTAGCATTCCCGAGCGGGGTCGATGTAGGACTGGTCGGAGTCGGTGATGACGCTCGAGGCGTCCTCCCACGAATCGTCAGGGTGGACGGTGAAGTCCATGTTCGCCCAGAACTCATCGTCGTCGTCGTTGGGGCCCCGTCGAGACGGCGAGGTCCGACCGCGACGATCCCACTCCTCCGAGTACTCTCGGGGGGTGAGACTATCAGTGGAGTCTGTCTCCTCCCCGCCATACGCCCTGGGTTTGCTCCAGGGAGAGGACGATGGGGAGGCCACGTGGTCGCTCACGAGGTCATCTCGACGCTCGAGGCTGTGGACAGGTGTCTCCACCGAATCGTACAACAGAGCGCGGACTGCGCAGACGTGGGCGTCCACAGGGCTTTGGAGCCCGAAGAGAGATGACGGCGCCGTCCCCCTCCCACCATGAGGGCGGAGAGAGAGGCCCATTGACGCCGCGATCCCTCCCTCACCCGTCCTTCGGGCAGTTGACGGGCGCGTGGCTGCCGGTGCCGGAGGTGTCAGGATGGCGGCCAGTGCCGGGTTGGCGTCCCCTGCTGGGGGCACCTGGGTGGCCGCGCCTTCCATGACCAGGGGCAGGTTGGCGCGGTTGCGCCTCCTCCTCCTGGTCCGCCGGGAAGCACGGCGTGCGGCGTTCCCCTCGTCCTCTGGGACGGGAGGAAGCGTCGTCGTTGTCCTTTCCCCGGCTGCTTGATGGGCCGGAGTCAGGACGATGATGGTGCGGGGCTCAGTTGGGCGTGGGTTCATCTCGAGCCCCTGGCCGGTGGCCACGAACTCAAGACTCCCGAACCGGAGCACCGCGCCAGCAGGAAGCGTCATGGAGATGTCGGTCATCCGTAACCCGAGTCAACACACAAAAGGCCCCTACCTGGCGCGCCAACTGTCGGTGCTAGTTTTAGCGGGTACTAACACCGGCTAGTGATTTTGTGTTTTGCGGTTGAGGTTACGGGTGGTCTGCAAGGGGAACACGGGGTTATACTGGTTCAGGCCAAGCGGGCCCTACGTCCAGTGGAGAGAAGAGTCTTGTTGCCTTGCACCGGGGTGCTTATAGTAGGGGGTTACAAGCTAGGCGAGAGAGGGAAGTGCTCCCAAGTCTCTTGTGAGTGTCAAAGTGTATACAAGTCGCTGGTTGTTGTGTGTGGTGTGAAGTGTGTGAGAGCTTGAGAACTTGGAACCTGTTTAAGGCTGGCCTCTGCTCTCCCTTTTATAGTCACAAGGGAGAGGCAAGGGCAGCGCGTACATTGCCATGCATGTTACACTGGGGAGTTGTTGTCTCTGTGTGACTGTCGTCAGCTACAATCTTGTCTCCGCGTCTCAGGGGTATGACCGTAGTGGTTCGTACGATCTTGGTGAGTTCTAAGGCGGCAACAGTCGTCGGGATTAGGGCATGGCGTGGTGTCACACCTGATGGCCGTCTACCTGCATGATGTGACGAGAGGGTGAGTTGCCTCGGGGCGTCGTCTCCCGAGGCTCGGGACTCCTGGAGGGGTGATGGAACGGAGCAGGGCGATATCTTCCCTCAGGCGCATTTCTAGCTTTCGGACAGTGTTTCCCGAGGGTTGGGTGGGCCCGGATGGAAGGCGTGCTCGTCCTTTCGAGTGGACAGTGCAGTAGGTGCCCTTCCCGTTCTTGCGTAGCCCATTCATCAGGCGCTTGGACTATCGTAGTCGTAGTTGGTAGATCCCGTCGGAAAGGCGGCGCACCGTAGACCATACTGTGGGGAGGATGGCCGTAGTGGGCTCGTCAAATCCGTCACCAGGGAAGTCCTGACAGGTGGTATGGCCGTTGTGCGCGTGCGAAGCACAGTAGCGTCGAGAATCTCGCCTGACAGGACAGTGCTTGTAAAGTGGTCAGAGAGGTCTCTTGTGGTCCAAGATTGCTCCGCTGACGTTAACTATGCATTGGATGCCTTTGAGGGATTGCGCTTGAGGGGGATGGGGAAGCTCGGGCGAATCGGAGAATCGGCGCCTGAGGGTGCCGCTCTCCCGAGCTCTCTCGGGGAGGCTCGGGCGAATCGGAGAATTGGCGCCTGAGGGTGCCGCTCTCCCGAGCTCTCTCGGGGAGGCTCGGGCGAATCGAAGAATTGGCGCCCGAGGGTGCCGCTTTCCCGAGCTCTCCCGGGGAGGCTTTGGCGAATCGGAGAATTGGCGCCCGAGGGTGCCGTTCTCCCGAGGGTAGGTTGGCGTTAATGCAGCATCATCATAGGCCTTCGTTGTTGCGGCCTTCATGAGCTTTCACGGGCTTTGCCTGGGTCGGGCCGTGTTGGGAATAAGTGTTTTTGCATCGAAATTGGGTACCCCATACTTTGGTACCCGACACTCACCGAACGACGACGAGCTGCCGGCACCGGACTCCTAAACAGGGGATCCCCCGCGGGAACCCCTCCTCCACGAACTTGCCGACGGCGCCAGAGCGGAGCACCACCGGGACGGGGTAGAGCTCGAGAGAACTTTATTCCGTCGCGCCGCCGCCGGACACCCAAACCTAGACCTACTAGGACCTAATCTACTCCGCCAGACCGAGAGCCGCCGCTCCCACAGCCATTTGAGACCCCAAGGGCCGCCGAAGGCGGAGGAGAGCGACGACCTCGCCGGCGGGAGCACGGATCGCCCCTCGGTCGCCCTTTTCTACTGTAGCCCTAACTCGGGCGGCCGAGGGGGAGGAGCCTGAGCGCGTGTGTACATTATTTAATGGGTCATCGTGTCTCATCCATGCTTAAAAACCGCGGCCAACGAAAAACTTATAGGCCCGTCGTTTCATTGGCCGCGTTTTTCAGGAGTCTGAACCAGACACGGCAATGCAGCCCATAATCATCCGTTATTCTGCGATCCGGCACAAGAGCACCGGGGCTCCATTGATGCCATCTCTAAGGTCCGGCACGGCCGCATCTTCATCCTCTTTTCTGATCAGAAGTCAAGTTGCTTTATATAATTCTATAAATTATATGGAGCTTAAGCGTTTCTACCTCTATTTTGAAGCATAATGGTGATTTTACCTTTGTTTTTTAAATTTGTGATTTTACCTTTGCGATTTCAAAATGAAGGAGATAGTGCCCTTGGCACCCTCGCTGCTAGCAAGCACGGCAACGGCCTTCACCATTGTTTATGTGATCTGCAAACTACTCCACAAGTAACAGGACATTTCAGTGCGGGGAAAAGAAACACAAACTACAAGTAAGTCGTCTCGGAGGTGACCGATGGGAGCTACTGCTGCTAGGAGCGTCCAAGCTGCTGCGACTAAGGATGAAAATGGACAGGATAAATCCCGTTTCGTCCGCAACCGTATACCATTTTTTCCCGTCCGTTTTCGTCTTTTACGGGATAAACGGAAACGGGACCGAAAACGGGATGGAGTGAACCGAAAACGGGAGCGAAAACGGTAGAGCATTTTTCCGTCCGTATTTGCGGTATCCCGTTTTTTGACCGGGATATCCCGTTTTTATCCCCTTTTTCTTCAATATGGGATAGGCAGCATAGTTGGGCCAGACATAATACAAGATGAATTTGGCCCAATAATAAAAATAATTACACTATCTTTTGAGCCATTAAATAAATATATTATATGAGTTTTTTTAGAGGCTACTACTATTTGAGAACATATTCACTGTATTGTTGTTTGCCTGTTCGTGCTAAACACCGATGTTTGTGACTTGTGAGCATGTTGTGATGTGTCATGTCATATTTATGTGACATGGATATTTGGTATTGCAGTAATATTTTTATCTTGTCAGTGGATATTTGATATTTGATATTGCACTTTGGTCTCTGTATTTGAGTTATGATATGTGGCATACATGTTCCGGCTTAAGTTTCCGTTTACCGTTTGTTTCCGTCTATTTTCAGATCGTATTTACCCGTTTTCGTATTACCGTTTATTTCGCTACTGTTTTCGTTCCCGGTTGTCCGGTTCCCGCTCCCATTTCCGTTTCAAAATATAAAAATGAAAACGATAGAGCGATTTTCCGTTCGTTTCCATCCGTTTTCATCCTTAGCTGCGACCCTAGAGGGCAGAGGGAGGCCGCGCGAGCGCGGGCACGAGTCGGGGAAACGAGTCATGGTGGAGCCCGCCGTAGGCGTGCGGCGCCCCGTCGGGCACGACGTGGGATGGGGAGAGCGGGGTAGAGAGAAGAATTCACCTCGCTAGCGATAGCCGCGCCGCCGGGCAATACCCTAACGTCGAGGGAGATGGGCTGCAAGTCGTGGAGGGCCTGCAGGCGCGCCACCCAGGGCCAAGCAACGACGGAGGCCGCCGGGCTAGCGACTGCGAGCGGCTTCACGGTGCCGTGGGCGAGGACAAGAAGCGCCGCCACTGCCAGCACGGGGACGATGCAGAGACGGGGAAAGAAGAACGGGTTGCGACTCGCGAAAGAGAACGGGTGCTGGCCAAAAGGCAGAAGAGGTATTTTGTCCTTCTCCTTTTTCCTTTTATGTTTTAGCTATTTAATCCAGCTTTTTCTAACGGTGTTAGAAAATAGGGGTAGACGGCGCCTTCGTCAGAAAATGACGAGGGTAATCGCAAAGTTAAAAAAAGTAGGGGTGAAATCATCATTAAGGCTTAGAATAAGTGTAAAACACCAAATTCCCAAATTATATAGTAGTATACATTTTCAGAATGTTTTTCACTGATCTTTGTGCTGGCGACTGTAGATATAAAACAAAAAATTGGGACTATGACTTGGGATTATGACCATTAATGAAAAAAAAAATCTGGAAATAAATCGATGTAGAGTGTGTCAGTATCTGCGTTGCTGCTCGTGTTTCAATAAGCTCATACAAAATCCTTCCGCACTGCTGCTCGTTCAGCTGGCTGCTGATTCTTAATCTTGTGGGCTGTGGCTGCGAATTCAGGACGCAGCATTCAGATAAATCTCGGCCCAGCATTAGGATGAGTGCGAGTTCGCTTTGGCCCACTAGTCTTCCCCGTTTTCGTCGTTCCATTCCAATTACAACTACCATGTAAAGCCCCGCGAGCGCGGGGAGGATTAGGCCTTCTACCTCTTTAGCCTTCGGTCCGTCAATCCCTTGGCCCAGATAACTAGCCATCAGTCTCCTACTTGTTCTTCATGATGGGAATGGGCCAACCCGGCCCTGGCCTTGGACCCGGCCCCGTGGCCTCAAGGCCAATTTCCAGGGCCATGGGTCGACCCATTTCATCTAAATGTTATGGCCCTATTGGCTTAATGGGTAACATAGGTCGATCCAAATATTTTTCTGCACATCTAAAAAAGATAAGATAAAAAATAGAAAAGTATCTTTGTTACATACTACCTTATCTACAAATAAAGAGATTAAAGCTAGTGCTGTTATCTTCTAGTTTGTCCGGCAATGTCCAGAAATGTTGTAGCTCATTGTTGGCTCATGTGTCCTCAAGTAAATTAGAGTAGAGCCTGACAGCCAGCTAGTAGTTGTAATTGAGCTTATACTCATATTTGCCTTGCCGTTGATAGCAAAAGCCATCGCATGATCCACACGCAGTCATTCATCACCTCTCGCTAATGCTACCTCAGATCATCATGTTAAGCGATGAAAGCAAAGCCGCTCTCACTCATTAGTGCAATCTGCTACACTGAACTGATGAACATCTAAATCCATCAGCGCCAGGATTTTAATTTTACTCATTTTCAATTTAAAATGTGAGATTAACCAACCATATTAATAAAAAAATAATAAATTTAAAAGTTTAATCAACCATATATTTCTCAGTCCACTTCTAAACATAGATGTATTACAAGTTATGATCAACCATATTTATTTAAAAAATTAATAAATTTTAAAACATTATTATTGGGTCGACCCATCATACCCATTGGGTCAATAGGTTCGGGTCCTATTGACCCATTTTAAACTTTTGAGGCCGGCCCTATGACTCATTGGCCTTTCTTTTGTGGGTCAGGTCAACTACCCAATGGGTCGACCCGACCCATTCCCATCCATACTTGTTCTTCACTCTCTTGCTCAAAAAAAAAAAAACAACATCAACAACTCGTTCTTCACTCTTGGTCAGGTCATGTCTTACTCTCAGATCCAGTCTTCAGAGACTATGCGTGCGTCACTGTACTATACCTTACTAAGCTACTAGCACACATGCATGCCCCCGTACGCCCTGAGAAGTCGTCATTGCCGACTAATTAAACTCCCAGTCTGCATATAGAGTATATACTGCTGTACAGATACAATAATGCGCACGCAAGCTTAACAAAGAATCAGCGATCGACATGATTTGTCAATGCAAGGCAGCAAGGCAGGCACACATGCACGGCTGCCGTCGTAGCTACATCCTACTACATGATAGGCATGTGCTCCCTTGCTGCCAACTGCCGAGAGTACGTACGGTCAAGAATTGAAGGCAGACTATTGCAGATCTCAACTGCGATCTGAATCTAGCTTACTTAGCGAGATTGGCATACCTTACCGTACATTATACTTCCTCCTCCGTTCCGATTTATAAGTTGTGACTTTTTCACCACTAACTTTGACCACTAATCTTATTCAAAATATTTATGACAAAAGGAGTTAAATTTAAATCATTCTTGAAGAAATTTTACTAATAAAGCAAACCATAACAAAATTATATAGCGATATTTTACACTTTTTTTTTGGAAAAAAGACGAGCGATCAAACTTGGACCAAAAAAGTCAAACGACTTATAAACTGAAATGGATTTAATATTCAACATCTTTACAAAGTATGTATATGTAGTTATATTAACAGCTTTGTGAAAAAAAAAATTATGGTGTTGTATATATAGACAGCGTTTGAAGAGAAAAATATCGAGGTCTATAGGTGCTTGTCAACAACGCACATATATACGCGTTGGAGTATATATGATGTATGCTGGAGAACTCAGGCTAGCTAACTGTGTAGTTGCATGTGACTGACTGCCATGTTATGATCGTCCCGTCAGCTGCTGCGCGTGTTTAGCCCCAATTTGAATAAAAAAAAGGTTGGAACCTTTCTTCAAGTACAATGCAAATAGTAGGTCAGAAGAAGGATCATGGTGATCTCTTTGAAACCGCCGGTTAACCCGAAAGTTTGAGTTATTAAAAGGAAAACTGCTGAAAGAGTCGTACAGCAAATCTTCAACGGTCCAACATCGCTTTGCCCATCATTTTAACTAATCCACACATGCCTCCGTCTCAACTAGCTACGGCGTGGATCGACCAGAAGCAGCTAAACAGGCCAATGAAACGTCGTGTTGACACTGAAGAAGAAACGCAGACGTACGTCAGCAGGTTTACAAAGCGTGGTTCAGTTAGTTGAAGTGTAGCTGTGTAGGGGTGGTAGTCCTGCTAGTACACACACACTGACGACACACGGTAGCAATCAGGGCAAGAAGAGCATGCCCCATGATGATCATGTACTGCATGCTCTCCACACTGTCGCCGGGCACATGGACACCACCAAAATTTAAGCAGCCCACCAATAATTTCCCCAGCTGTGCTTAGCTAGGCATGCATGCTTTTGCCGGTTTAGGCCACTGATTATTGTCGCGTACGTACCACTGTCTCAGCCAGGGCACACGAATGTGTGGGGGACGGCCATGCACATGCATCATTCTCCGTAGGAGTACGTAGGACAGATAGCGAGAGTACGTAGGTACGTACGCCTTGATCGAGCCCGGTCCTGATGAGGCAAAGGTGGCGGCGTAGTACTAGCTGTGTAGCTCTAGATGTACCAGCCAGCAAAGCAATCCAGCATGGGCAGACGTACGAAGCTAGGATGTTTTTTGGCCTCAACTTTGATGTCCAATCCATCGGTTTTCCCAACACAGAACGTGTCGTGCTTCGCTTTTTTGCATGGTCTGTGTTGCATGCGAACTGTGTCCCAGTGTTACGATAGGCCGGGATACCTATAGCTAGGTTGGTATATGACTCGGCTGGCCCAGTTTAGTAAGCCGCATGATAGTATTTTTCTCTTAATAGCTTGTTCTTTTGATTAATCAGCGCTTATTTTCAGTCACGAAACAGTATTTTTCTCTCATAACAAATCAGCTACGAGACAAAATCAGCGCTTATTTTCAGCCAAAAGAACAGGCTGTACAACAAATCAATCGTATAATCCATCTAGCCGTTCAATCTAGCCAGCCGAAGGTAAGGCAGGGCATACCACAGTCGATTGCTGCAATAGTGAAATGCAAATATAATACAACTGCTAGCAAGCTGAAGGTTGGAGCCAAACTGAAGGCTGGAACTGAAACAAACGAAGCATCAATTAATTACTATACTAATGACTTGAAGTCGCTGCCCCGATCGGTTTCAATCTGTTGTACTCTTTCAGAACAAGTGTACGTATGGCCAGCAGCGACGTGACAACAACAGGCACGTACCAGCTGACATGCTCGTACACACACTGCACAGTAACTAAACTGAAGCGCCGATCGGACTTGTCCCTTCGTCGTCGTCGTGTCGCACAACCAACTAACTGTTAGCTGCCGACCACGCATATGCTGATATGCATTGGTGCGTGGCGTGTATGCTTTGCTTTGGCTATATATTCTTCACTACCTGCGGCATGCAATGCACGACGGCGATCAGTCTACTTTGCACTGTGCACCGCACATTGTTGGTCCCTGGGGGGCCTGGGCATGCAAACGTGGCGAGGGCCGATCGAGGGGCAATTCGGCAGTTGATCGATCGGCAATTCGGCATGCAGCACGTCATGTGCGACCGGCGGGCGGCCTACGTACAACGTACTGCCAATCTAAAAAGGGACATTGCATTGGCAAGTGTATGCATGCGTTGGTGGCGGCTTTTAGCTTTGTTGGTTGCCGTCTTCTTGTTCCTGTCTCATCGGGTACGTCCCATAGGCATACTAGGTTTTCTGGTGGTCAATTATTATCTACGAGTAGTACTTCGCAGGTTGGGGCTCTAGATGATACTCCGAGGGCCCGTTTAGTTACCGAAAAGCGAGTGAAAAATATACCGTAGCACGTGGGAACTTTTTTTCTAATAAGTGTTCAATTATGACCCAAGTAGACTCAAAAGATTCATCTCGAGAAAGCCAGATAAACTGTGTGCAAACATAAAAGAGCTGCTATTTTATTTAATGTTTCATTCATACGTAAAGGATAATCGATGTGACGAGGAATCTTCAAACTTTTTGAGAAAACAGGGCCTGAGATGCTATAGCTCCTCGCACGCAGCACTACCTGCTCATATGCCATGGTCACACTACTGTTCTGAAAAATCACAAGTCTGGCAGCCGTTATATTAGCAGTGAGAAAAGATGTTGTGTGCGTTTGGCGCTGGCGTGTGGCATGCAGGCGACCTCGCACGAACAAACTCCAGAGAATCCTGCAGGCAGGCTCCGTGCTTTGGACATGCACGTGGGGTGCCTGCTCAGCTTCGCGTTCGTGCTGCACCTCCACGTTGCTGGCCTGCTGGCTACTGTCGCCTCCGGCCAACCTTATCCACCACCCACATGCGGATGCGGATGGAGATGGACTTGCCACTTGCCGTCGGCTCACTTGGAGAGGACCGTGCCTAGCCCATGCTGCCGTGGCTAGGTGCGATGCACACCCGGCCCACAAGTTGAAAACTCTCTCGAATCGAAACCAATGGGAAGAACCCCTCTCTCTCCTTTTCGTTTCTACATTTTTTTTTCCGGAGAAGTCAAGATATGAAACCGAATCAGAGATGTCTAAAAATAAGCGTTGATTTTAGATGTTTGTTGTAAAAGAAAAACATCCTATGTCTGTAAAGAAAAAAAAAACTAAAATGTTAGATGATCAGAGCAAAGGCATGGGATGTGTGTCATGGAACCTGTAGCTCGATCAATCTATCGCTAATGTCCGATCCTCGCATCGATGTACAAGGTGTACTTTCTCGTCCCATTTAATCATCTTAACAACTCCTGATCCAAATCATGTGTATAATGGCAATGCTTTCACGCATGTACGGCTGGCGCACAGCCTGCTATAGTTTGGGGCCTTTGGATTGTCCTATGGCTACTTATGAGTTATGACCAATAATACGTACAGGCAGAGTACAATTGTACTAGTACATACTACGAACATCCATGCATTATTACCTAACCGAACAAGGTGTACTTTCAGAATGCAGGGTGTTTTCTCCTCCTGGTACGTACGTGCAGCACAGCACGCATGCATGTGTTTTGTCAATTATTAATATTCCCCGCCCATCAATCTATCTCCAGCGGCCTTCCAAGAAAAAAGAAATAGGAACATCTTTTATTGTTGGCGGGAGAGACAACAAAAAAAAAAAAGAACAGAATGCATATGGCTGTACCAAGCTAGCACCACATGAGGTAGCATGCATGTGACCGAGATCCAAACCGCACGCTAATCCACAAGTTCCCTGCAGCAGTCTATTATCACTGAAACGCTGATAAAATGGCTGGAAATGCAGACGGAGGGCGAACACATGCATGCTGCAGTGTGCACGATGGATAAGGTCAGATAGCACATCGATCGATCCAGAACGCACAGCCCAGCAATGTGCGGTCGACAGACCTTGACTTGGTTTAACCGAATATTCCATGCATGACAACAATAATGCGTGCAGGAAAGACTAAAGTACTGTTCCTTTTTCCTTTTCCTAATGCATTTTTCCAGGTGTTGAGTGATCTATGGCTAGCTCTGCTGTTATCCTTGTCACCTGCAAGATTCTCTCTACTTTTTTTCTGAAGAAAAGTGTCGTCAACAAGATCTTGCAACTTGTACCTGAAAAGAGACGGAGAGAAAAATATTCGTGGCAGGTTTGTTCGTTGCAGTGGTTCTTGCGAATCGCAGGCCGGGCAGGTGCCGCTGCATGCTCTCGTGTCTTGGTAAGTGTCGGCACACCTACTACTGACAGGGCCAAGGTAACCATCCCGTTGTTAATCTTTCTGCGTGGCACTGTCAGAATCAGGGGAGTATCTCGTGGCAAAGAAATTGAACGATCGTTGCTGTGTTGTTTTGTTTTCTTAAGCAGTACAGTACCGGCTGGTGGCAGGCACTTGTTTTTACTACTACTCCGTACTACTTATGGAAGAAGTCTCAAAGATTAGTTGGCATCTAGAACTAGTAGGAGCGTAGGGCAATCTGGTAGGACGGTAGACTAGCTGCGTAGGAGGTGGCATGGAGCCATAGAGGGGAGGTGTTGTGGCGTGACACTTTTTTTCCGCTTCCATCTTTTTCGTGCATAGTACTAGTACTCTTTTAAGAAAACATGTACTGTAGTAGTGGTAATACGTCACGATTCTACTCTACTACTGGTAGCTAGGATGTTAAACAAAACCCAAGATAATTTCACGCTGCACGTCCTCCCAAAACCAAGCCTTCATTTTCCCATACCATACTCCAAAGCCCACACGCCAACACCTCCAAACTTTACCTGCTGCTGCTGAGTGCTGATATGGTAGCTATGGCAGCCTTGCATTGCCTACACCTACGAAGAAAAGAAGGCACTGCCAATCTGCCATAGCCGCTTCAATTGACAATTGGGTCACGGTGGTCACTGGTCACTGCACTGCACGCGCGCACGTTGCCTAGCTTTGGCAGCTGCTCCCACGTTGGCGCACCAGAAAACTGACTGGCCAGTAGGAGTAGCGTGTAATACAGCAACAACGTGGGAGCGCAGTGCAGGCAGTGACGTGGCGTGTGGCCGTGTCGATCCAGTGTGTGTGTGCAACAGCGCAAGTGCATGAGACGCGAGGGGAGACGTACGTACGTCTGTTGGGTTCAGTATCAGTCAATACACGTCTCGACGCGCGCGGCAGGCGCCGTGTGCGTGGCCAGCTAGCTGCGACGGAAGCGACCCTGCCTGGGCCGCGGACAAGCACAGCGCCCGGAGACGCAGACACGGCCGCCGGAGGCTTCCATATATTCTCCGGTGGTCCGCTACGTACGCCGTCTGGTCGTCGAGATGCAGCGCACTGCGTGCGTTCCACCACGCACGTCGCTCTCGATCGCACTGTTTGGGTGCCTGCTGGCTGCTGCCTGCTTGGCTGCTTCGCAACAAAGGTCTGCATGCACCTGCACCTGCATGCGGGGGAGCTGAGATGCTGAGTGCATATCTAACTCGTGTCCGGTTGCTGATGAACAACATATACTGCGGCCAGCTAGCTATACTAATACTGGTACCTGTATATCCAACTCGTTTTGGGCTCCCCCCCCCCCCCCCCCCCCCCCCCCTCTCCTCTTACAAAGAGATGTATGGTAATATCCAATATAGCGAAAGCGGTTAATTAATTATGTTGTACTGTGGAGGTGTACGATCCGTTCCATCACCACTTATTATGATTCTCTTCTACGATAGTGCAATATTCCCTGTCTCTAAAAATGTATCGTTTTACAATTTCAAAACATACGTTATTTGATCATCCGTCTTATTAAAAAAATTTAATAGATATTATTTATGTTGTTATGACTTATTTTATTATTAGAGATACTCTAATAATATTTATATTTTATATTTTATACAAAATTTTTGAATAAAACAAGTAGCCAAAATACGATATTTAAAGTTAAAAAACGATACTCTTCTTGAAATAGAGGGAATACAATACACGTATGTACGTACTCATGAGTGGGAGTGCAGTGGCTGTACGTACGCACACACGTTTTTTCAATCATTACTTCTCGATTCTTTCTTCTTTGGTAGTGTAGCTCACCAGCGAGGGGGAATTGAACAAAAGGAACAAAACATGTAGACGACGACGACGACGACGACGACTACGAGTACTCATTTTATTCAGACGACGAAGGAAGGCTCTACATGAAGGGATGCACAACCATGAGGCCCCTGGAGAGAAAGGGATGCACAACCATGCATGTATTCATGCATGAGTCCAACATCACACATTATTTCCATGAGAACAGCGGTAGTTACATATTCCTACTAATTGGCACTAATTAGCTAATCCGTGTGAAGGGATGCTCCAGCAATGATATATACTCCATATGTTCCAACAAAATGAGAGACGTTTGTTTAGGATTATATACTACTAAATCCGTTCCAATTTACAAGTCGTTTGACTTTTTTGAACTCCAAGTTTGACCAATCGTCTTATTCAAAAATTTGTACAAAATATCACTTCTTTGTTATGGCTCGCTTTATTAATAGAAGTTCTTCAAGAATGAGTCAAATTTAACTCTTTTTGTGTAAATATTTTAAATAAGATGAATGATCAAAGTTGGGGTTGAAGAAGTCAAACGACTTATAAATTGGAACATATGGAGTATAAGTCAATGTCTTCAAATTCGACCACCTTGTTTGGGCTTAAAATAAATGCTAATTGTAGTTGGTGTTGATTTATTGTGAAAGAAAAATACGGTTTCGCGACTGAAAATAAGCGCTGATTGGTCAAACGAACAGGGCACAAATCTATAGAAAGGAGGGAGCTAGCAACAATTTTTTTAGTAAAAACCAATTTTAGTAAAAATGCTAAACGATTGTAGTTTTAGTAAAAAACCAATTTTTAGACATATGGATACAAATTTTTATTCATGCATGAATCCAACATCACACCAGTAATAGTGCATTTCCATGAGAACAGCGGTAGTTATATACTCCTACTAATTGGCACTAATTAGCTAATCCGGCTCCAGCAATGATACCCCATATATGTTCCAACAAGATGAGAGACATTTGTTTAGAGTAACTCCAACGGTTTTGCATATTTTGTTTGGTAGAATTAGAAGTTTGTCAAGTCCCAAATGAATATAAAAAAGGTAAAAAGAGTCAATCTTCAACGGCTTGGCATTATTCACTTGGCAAAAAATGAAATTTGTGGACCCGTATATTTTTCCCATGATCTTTTCCACTTTGTGACGTGGTTCCGTTGTCGCGTCATTTTCTTCGCGCATCGCGGAGGGTCATCGCGGGCCTTTTCTTCCTTCGCGCGTCGCGGGAGGGTTATCGCGCGTCGTTAGGCCGTGACCTCTGTCCACCTTGCCGGCGATCCCTTCGAGGTCCTTTTCGGCTTCAATTGACAATTGGGTCACGGTGGTCACTGCACTGCACGCGCGCACGTTGCGGCTAGCTTCGGCAGCTGCTCCCACGTTAGCGCACCAGAAAACTGACTGGCCAGTAGGGATCGGAGTAGCGTGTAAACTGAGGTGACTACAGCGACGTGGGAGCGCAGTGCAGGCAGCGGCGTGTGGCCGTGTCGATCCAGTGTGTGTGCAGTGCGCAAGTGCATGAATGCGTTGCGAGCACTAGCAGGGGGACGCGGCAGGCGCCGTCTGCATGCTTGGCCAGCTGCGACGGCAGCGACCCTGCCTGCCTCTGCCAGGGCCGCGGACAAGCACAGCGCCCGGAGACGCAGACACGGCCGGAGGCTTCCATATATTCTCCGGTGGTCCGACTACGCTCCGCCGTCTGGTCGTCGAGATGCAGCGCACTTGCACTGCGTTCCACCAAGCACGTCGCTCTCGATCGCACTGTTTGGGTGCCTGCCTGCCTCTGCTTGGCTGCTTCGCAACAAAGGGCTGCACCTGCACCTGCATGCGGGGGAGCTGAGATGCTGAATGCATATCTAACTCGTGTCCGGTTGCTGATGAACAACATACTGCGACCAGCTAGCTATATACTAAATACTGCATGGTACCAATATATCCAACTCATTTTGGGCTTTTTCCTCCTCCTCCTCCTTCCTCCTGTTACAAAGAGATGTTTAATGATTATATATATGGAGTATATAGCGAAAGCGATTAATTAATTAGGGTAAGTGGGCCGTCTCACTCTCACTTAAGCTTAATGATGATGACCTAATCATTTCGGAATGGAGCACAGGCAAAGGTTGATTCACACAGGACGAGTAGCTTCACTGCTCGGGGATACGCACGCGCGACGATCGATGAGCACTACTGCAAAACTGGACTTTGCCGACTGCCTGAAACTTTGCCGAGTGCAAAATTTCAGGACACTCGGCAAAGCCATATTTTGCCGAGTGCCGCACTCGGCAAAATATTGCACACGGTAAAGTTGGCCTTTGCCAAGTGCCGCGGCACTCGACAAAGTATCCACTCGGCGTAATTTCGTCGGCCCAAAGCGGCGGCAACTTTATGTCAAAATTTTGCCGAGTGCCATCAGTTAGGCACTCGGTAAATTTTTGTATTTTTTTAAAACAAATTTTACCGAGTGCAATTGGCTAGGCGCTCGGCAAATTTTTTAATTTTTTAAAACATATTTTGCCGAGTGCCACAACTTAGGCATTCGGTATTTTTTTATTTTTTTAAAACAAATTTTGCCCAGTGCAATTGGGTAGGGGCTCGGCAAAGTTTTTCTTTTACTTTTTAAAAACATATTTTGCCGAGTGCCACAAGTTAGACACTCGGCAATTTTTTTATTTTTTAAAACACATTTTGCCGAGTGCAATTGGCTAGGCGCTCGACAACGTTTTTTTATTTTTTAAAAACATATTTTACCGAGTGCCACAAGTTAGGCACTCAGCAAAAAAATTTTTATTTTTTTTTAAATTGCTGAGTGCAATTGGCTAGGCGCTCCGGAAAGTTTTTTTTATTTTTTTAAAACAAATTTTGCCGAGTGCCCTCTGGGACGGGCACTCGGCAAAGAAAATTTTGCGGAGTGCCCCAGCTTGGCACTCGGCAAATTTTTTTTATTTTTGGTCTGAATTTTTTTTGGAGCCTTCTGAGAGTATGTAAAACTCTATTTTAAAATTTGGGGCAATTTTGACTTTTGTTGGTATATTTAATTAATTTATTTCGTTTTGGCGAAGATTTCGAAATATTTTAAATTTGAACTGCAGGTACATGGAATAATGAAATTGTGTCATCAAAAAATTGATACTCATGATATTTAGCGTATGTTGAGGCCTTATTGATGAGCTGACATGAAATCTCGAGCATCTCGTTTACGTAACATGCCGAGGTACTTGCAAGAAAAGTGATTTTAAATTATATAAAATCCAAACGAAGTCTGAAAATCACGAAACTTGTCGAAGCATCGTGTTATCGCATGTGGAGGCTGTGGTAAAAAATGAGAAGGTTTCGAGCAAATTGTGATGTCGGACGTCAAAAATCCGCACATCTCTCTCTAAGTTTCGTGAAACAACAAGAGAGATCTAAAATGCCAAATTCAATTTTGTCAAACAGTCTCGAATGGGAAAACACCCAAAATATACTTTGTAGATCTCGAAAAATTATGAAACTTTGCAGTTGAAATTTTTTCATTTGAATTTATCTTCTCATGTTTTTGAATTTGAAAGATTTAAAACCATAAAATTAAAAAAAAACAGGTTTGCCGAGTGCCCTTCGTGTGCCACTCGGCAAAATGGGCAGCCGGCCCACCAAAGGCCCACTAACCCACTTACCTCACTCCACAATATAAATACAAACCAAACCCTAATCCACCCACCCCACTCTCTCCCTCTCCCTGCCGCCGCCACTCTCCCTCTCTCTGCCGCCGCCGCCACTCCCTCTCCCTGCACGGCGGCTCTCGCAGCGGGACACGGCCTCCCTCCCTCCCCCTCGCGCCGGCGGATCGGGCAGGGCGGCCATGGCGGGCGGGGCTCCTCCCCCTCCCCCTCGCCGGCGGTCCGCGGGGAGGCCAGCCCTCGCCGGCGCGCGGCGCGGCGGCCTAGAGGGAGGGCGGCCCTCGCCTCCGCGGATCGAGGCGGGGCGGCCATGGCAGGCGGGGCTGAAAAACCCTAGTTTGGTTTTGATAATTGATGAAACCTAGTTACTAATCTAAGTGCTAAGTATGTGTAGCCAAGAGTAGATTAGTGATAAGGAGGAAGATGACATGAGCTCAAGTGAAGATCAAGATGAAATGATCAAGGAGAAAGAAAAGGACTTAAAGAAGGAAAGCTAGAGGCTAAGGTATATCCAAATAGGGATTTTCTTTTAGTGATCAAGACTCCAAGTGGGAGTGATCACATTTAGGATAGATAGCCGACTATCAAGGGGAGAACTAAGCTATTGGATTACTTTCAAGTGCTCTAGGTCGCATCTCATGTGCATTGATCTAACCAACCTAGAGAACCTCTTTGAAAACCCTTGAAAAATGTTTGGAAAATGGTAACACACTGTGCACAAGTGTTGGAGACCTTGAGTGTTAGCACATAGAAGCAAGAGGTGAGAAATAGACTTGAAAAACCCTAATAAGTGAGCGTCGGACTGTGCAGAGGGGCAGCGTCGGACCATTGAGTAGAGTCCGACGCCTAACCCTAGTTCTGCCCAATGGCGAGCGTCGGACCATTACCTTCTTCAGTCCGACGGTGCAGAGCAGCAAGGCGTGACGCGTGACACTTTTTGAGAGCGTCGGACGTTGGTGAATAGTCCGACGGTGTTTTAGCGCTTCTGAACCTCTCTGAAAGCATCAGACGCTGGGAATTTTTAGTCCGACGCACTGACTTGCGATCGTCCGACGCGCGCAGTGTACTGTGAGAGGGCGTCGGACTCTGTTGTTTAGTCCGACGCCCCCAGTCCGACGATGGAAGAACTGGCGCGAAGTCGACCGTTGAGATCGGACGAACGACGTTTAAACCTGTTGACACGTGGCGAGATCTAGAGCGTCGGACGCCATCGCTTGGTCCGACACTGTCGGTCCGACGGTCGGACCGACGCCCCGAAATTGTGGTTAACGGCTGTTTTGAGTGGGGTAACGGCTAGATTTGCATTTGGAGGTATTTATACTCCCTCTCTGGTCACTTGGTGACACCTTTGCACACTTGGATCATTGTTATACACTTTGTTGCATTCTAGCCTCCCACTCTCTCATTAGTTCATCATCTTGATCATCCTTAGTGAGATTGAGTGAGCCTCAAGTGCATCATTGCTTGTGATTTGCATTATAGAGCACTTGAGAGCAAGCCTTGGTTCAGTTCTTATTCTCTTGGGACATTGCCGTGTCCTTAGACGGCTTGGAGGAGAAGAAGGTGTGGAGGAGCTTGGTGATTATGCTTTCCCACACCCGGCAATTGTGAGGGGTTCTTGTGCCTTCCCCGAGCGGAGTGCTCAAAGGTAACTCTAGTGGATTGCTCGTGTCTTTGAGTTACTTCCTCCATGGTAGGTTCTTGTGGCGCCTAGTGTAGGCTCGGTGTGTGATACCGATTAGCCACCGAACCACCGGTTGAAGTCGACACAACGATGACGTAACGTGCCGGCAAGCATGTCAACCTCGAGGATAAATCTTGGTGTCTCTATTGATTTCTTCACCTTCGAGTGAATGACTTATTGATTGTCCCGGTGATTGGCTTCCTCACAAGGCAAAGGTTTAATCGACGATCTTTCATTTCTTATTCTTGTGTAAAGTAGCTTGTTTTCTTGTCTTGTGTAGTTGTGTAGTCTTTTAGTTTTTACTGGCTTGCTTGTGTGGCTTAGAACTAAGAATTAACTAGAATTGTGTAGCTGGCTTGCCTAGGTTAGTAGTTGCGCTAGCATTGCACATTTAGCCATATTTGTCACTAATCTCTTGGTCTAAGTACTTTGTAGAAATTTTATTAGCCTATTTACCCCCATCTAGCCATATTAGGACCTTTCAGGGGCTCCTCCCCCTTTCCCTCAACGGCGGCCCGCGGGGAGGGCGGCCCTCGCCGGCGCGTGGAGCAGCGGGCCGCAGGAAGGGCGGCACGGCGGCGCAACGAGCTAGCCGGCGTCGATGGCCTCGCCGGGCCCTGGATGGACTTGGCGGGTCTGTCTTTTTTAAAAAAAAATTAAAAAAATGTTTGCCGAGTGCCACTGTAGCGGCACTCGGCAAAGTATTTTTTGAGAAAAAAATAATAAAAAATTACCGAGTGCTTTGTGTTGTACTCGGCAAAATATCCATTAACGGCCGGCGCTCTAACGGCCGGAAAAACTTTGCCGAGTGTCTCGACAAACACTCGGCATAATTTTTTTTATATTTTACCGAGTGCCTTAAAAAAAAGCACTCAGCAAAGTCCTTTTGCCAAGTAAAATTTTGCCGAGCGTACTTTGCCGAGTGCAACACACGGCAAAGCCTTTACCAAACATAATTGGCTCTTTGCCGAGTGTTAAAACACTCGGCAATGCCGTGGCCTGCAGTAGTGGAGGGAGACAACAGAGAAGGCACTCTCTCTGGGTCGCAGCCACCGTGATGCGGCTCGTGTACCTGCCGCCGATGACGATGACGAGGCCGCCCGGGCAGCCAGATGCATGGACAATGGATGCGCACGACTGCACTGTGTACGGTACGGTGCTCTTGTCATATATACGTACGTACCATCATGTAGTACTACGTGGTACCGTATCTTGGTCCGATGTCCCTACTGTCCGTTCCATCACCACTTATTATGATTCTCTTCTACAATTGTGCATTATTTCTTCGGTCTCAAAAAAGTGTCATTTTAGAATTTTGAAACATATTATTTGACCAATGACCCTCTATCTTATTCAAAAAAATAATAAATATTTTTTTAATCTTGTTACGACTTATTTTATCATTAAAGACACTGTAATAATAATTTCGTTATTTTATAATTTACATAAAATTTTTGAATAAAATAAATAGTATATCTCAAAGCTAAAAAATAATATTTTTTTTGGGGGGGGGGGGGGCGGAGGGAGTACAATCATTGCTTCTCGATTCTTTCTTCTTTGGTAGTGTAGCTCATCTGCAAGGGGGAATTGAACAAAAGGAACAAAACATGACGACGACGACGACCAGGAGTACTCATTTTATTCAGACGACGAAGGAAGCCTATGTGATGCACAACCATGAGGACCCTGTAGAGAAAGGGATGCACAACCATGCATGTATTCATGCATGGATCCAACATCACACTAGTGCATTTCCATGAGAACATCGGTAGTTATATACTCCTACTAATTGGCACTAATTACTTAATTAGCTATTTAACCCATTCCAATTTATAAGTTTTTTTACTTTTTCAACTCTAAGTTTGAGTACTCGTCTTATTCAAAAAAAATTATGTAAAAAGAGATAAATTTAACTTATTTTTTAAGAACTTGTATTAATAAAGCAGGTCATAACACAAAATGTGATATTTTGCATAAATTTTTGAATAAGAAGAGTGATCAAACTTGAGGCTAAAAAAGTGTCAAATGACTTATAAATTGAAATGGAGGGAGTACTAGAAAGGATGATTTTTGGCTATCATAATATGTTTACACGTAATTTGTGTAATAAATTATTTTTTATCTATATTATTCTATGCATGTGTGATGTGTTCAAACATCTGATGTGATAGATGTAAAGTTTTAATAGTAAAAACTAAACAGGGACTTAGGTTGAAAACACACAGATATATCATGAAGAGTTTAATACCATACTCGTTAGGTGGTCACACTGGAAAAAAAAAAAAGTGGCTACACTAAAAGCTCGGCCATAAACCCAACAGCATCTAGTCATCTACCAACTATTCATGACCAGGGTGAGTATAGCACACAAGCCTTCACATGAGCAGCGAACTGCATTGCGTGCCAATATGCTGTGTCGAGTTTCACCGTTGTCGCAGGAAGGAGAGCATTGCGTTGGCGGGAAGCAAAGGGATGCCTCCCCTGACATCGCACGTACTACATACAGTACGAATTAACGAGCGGCGAACTGGCGGGAAACCTAACGGACTCCCTTCAATTCGCAGCGACCGATCCTTCCACCTAACCTAACCATCGCTGCAGCTGAACAGCTGAAGTTTGAAGCCTGTATTTTTTTTTTGAAGGAAAAAACTGTGGGGGCTGTAATTTTTTTTCGATCTACGTCACGTGATGGCTGGCGGGAAGCCGGGAATCAGGATCAGAAACTGAAATTTCAGAAGCCTCGACCCTCTCCGATAAGATCTTCATGGGCTCATCATGGCTTTGTTCTTGTTCATGTGTCGTGGTAACTGGAAAGTATATATATGGTTTCCAAAATCTCATTTTAAGTTAGTACCTTCTTAGCTTGTTAGCACAGGAGTAATGAAAGTACTTGCATACTAGTAACTAGTCCAGTAGTAATGATAAGTTTTGGCTCTAATTAGCCATGCATCTGAAGATAAAGGTTACATACATGCATGGAGCAGGAAGGGCAGTTAAAAAAAGAACGGTAATGATCCCCTTAGGGCGTTCGTCCGCGCCGGACGCGCCTTCCGTGCGCCGCGCGCGACTCCGAGCGGCGCAGTCCGCGTGCCGCCCGCCCCTGCGCTTTTTTTTTTTTGTTTTTATTTTTTATTTCCTTTTTATTTTTCTTTTTCATTTTTATTTTTATTATTTTTTCTTTTTTATTTTTGTTTCCAATTTTTTTCTTTTTTTCTTTTTTTAGCATTTATATTTTTATTTCTTTACATGTATGTTGTAAAAGTAGATCGAAAATGTTGCATATATTGTACTCCCTCTATCTAGCTCCATGCGTCGCCGTGTCGAGCTCCGCAGCGACCAGTCTCTTCTCCAAGCAGAAAATTGACATCCGGGCGAAAGCACATGTTTCGAGCTTATATTCCAAGTGTTTAAGATGTTTCGTCCGGACGTCCTATGTATTTCATCTTGATATTGTAAAAATAGAACACGGTGTTGCATATGTTGCAATGGCTATACACTAATGTTGTACTCAAATGTTTCAAATGTTTCGGCTGTTTTTATCTAGATGTTTTATGTGTTTCACCTGGGTGTTACATATGTTGAAGTGGTTATACACGTACCGTTGCAAAGTGTATATATTTCAAATGTTGTACCTATTTTAAACGTGTATTGAAAACGTTTTTATCTAAATGTTGCCTATATTGTAGTGACCATATATACGTTTTAAGAGTATGTTTCAAATGTATATTTCGTATTACAAGAGTTTGTGTTGCAAAAATACGTCCAGTGTTTCAGTAGTTTTAGAGGTATGTTGCAGGTGCTTCGTATAGATGTTGTAAAAATATATCGGGACACTATATATGTTGCAAAACAATTTATCAAAATATATTCATGTGGAGTCTTGTTTTGAAAAGTTTATTACAAGGAACATGATAGCGCAATCGGATTTGAATTAGGGTACTTGGTTTAGGAGTTGTACTTTTTTTAACATCAAAAATCATGACACATACACCTTTCTCGCATGTACTGTAAAGTGCAGCAGCAACAGACCCGTGCTGCCGTGCAGGTGCAGCTAGGCAGGCCCCACAAATGCTATCTAATCCCATGCATGAGCAGCGGTGTAGCACCAATATAATAAGCGGGTGCGCAGGTCAGCCAGCGCAAGTAGATGGATAGGGTCCGCAACGGAGCAGAGCAGTGGCAGCGCGGACGGGCGTCCGGACGCACGCTTGGGTCCCGACGTCCGATGGCACGTATGGCCAAAAAAAGAATAACCGAGATCGTCACTTAACGTTGTTGGCCTACGACCAGTCGAGCACTGACGTGATTCCGCTAGATTAAGGGATGATGATGATGGCGGAAGCTAGCTAAGCAAAGAGAAACCGGTTTGGTTGGGGGTCCAGTTCCTCTAGCCCACGCAGCAGCACCACGCCGCCATGCCTCCAGATCAGATCCACCGCACTGGTCCCGGGGCCCGGGGGGCCGTCCCCCCACCCGCCTCGCCTCAATGCGCGCGTCTCTCTCTGGCTTGCCTTCTTGTTCGCTTCCAGTTAACGCCGATCTCCGATCAGAGGCAGATGAAGCAGAGTTTACCCTGCCCTGTGGCCCCGCTGCTGGCCGAGACCGTGAAGTTTTAAAGTGTCACATCCATATTACATGGAATGTCTACCAATAAAAAGTAAAGAGATTTACTCACCGACAAAACCATTAGGCGACGTCCTCCACCGCCCGATTGCGCCTGCCCAGCCTCCTCCCGCCCGATTCGCGGAATAAGAGAAAAGGGGGAGAGGAGAAGCAGCGGCGGTGGTGACGGCTCCCCAACCCAACTCCAGCGGGCCTAGAAGAAAGGGACCTGGGGAGGCAGGCCGGCCAGACGGTGGGAAGGAAGGTGTGTGGCCTTAGGGTCCTGGTGGCGGGGAAAACGGCCGGGCCAGGGAGAGGCGCTAGAGCCGCAGCCCTAGGTCGCCGGAGCTCCTGTGAACCCTGGGGCGCCGCGGCGGGGGCGAGGACGAGGAGGGTGCGGTCACCGGCGAGGTCGAGGCGCGAGGAGGAGGCGGAGGAGACCGCGGCGGGGTGACAAGCAATGGGCGCCGGCGGCTGGAGGTTGAAGGTGATTGATGGAAAGCTCCCTATCAGTCACCCGACTGGGAGATACTCCCAAAAGTAAATTACAGATTTCAACAAGACGAATTCATCAAGTCTAGTTAATCCGTTGTTAGCACACATTTATTGTAGCACAACATTATCAAATCATAACTATTTAGGCTAAAAATTTTGTCGCAAATTAGTCACAACCTGTACAATTAATTATTTTTAGTCTGTATTGTGAGCATCTGATATAATAGGGCTTAAAGTCTTGAGGAGAAACCTAACAAGGCTGTAGAAAATTATAGGACTATCGGCAATAATTACTAGCGTTTATTTTCAGGCATTGAACAACATCAATTAAAATCAGCGTTTATTTTCAGCGCCAGCGAATATAGCCATATACGTATGTAAACATCTAAGGACAAAGTTTCAAGGAGAAACAAAACGAGACCACAGTAGTACCTACCACCAAGCAACACCTGCTGGCTGGTGCTGAGCTGCAGGGCCTGCAGAGTTGCAACCTGTAGCCAGCGTGCGTGGGTTCTCCCGGTTTCCCCGGCCCAAATCCCTCGGCCGCTCGGCGGCCTCGCGTCGATCGGGACTTGTGACGAGCGGCGCCGGCGACGTGCGTGGACGTGGACCATGCCACGCCCGCGCCATGGGAGTGCTCGCTGTCGCAGCCATCCCGCGCGCGCTCCTTGGTTGGCTCAAGTTTTACCAGCGGCAGCCTCAGTCTGCAGGTCAGGAGCAGCGACCACCGAGGCACCGACTCACGAGCGCCGGCCGGCTGGTATGGTAACGTGATTTCACGATCACGAGAGGGGTTCTTGTGTTCTGACTGGGCTCCGCCCGACTTGTTTACTCCCAGCCATGCCCTCGTCATGTGACTTCCAGCTTCCACTTTCCAGGGATTGCTAATGGCAACCGAGATGTGAGAGTTAACTAGACGAATGCCGATGCATGCATGAGGATAGTATGGCAACGACAGAGCCATTACTGAGTGCTTTTGCTTGTTTGGTTAACCGACCATCCCCCCACAGTATTAATTAAGTGCTAGTACTAGCATAACCTTATCAACGTGTCGATGCTATATAAACCTAACCTAGTGTAGCAGTAGCAGTATTACTACTAGAGGAAAACCTTTTTATCTCTCATTTTTTTTGGTTGAGGGGGCCTGATTATTAGTAATGTGCTAATGCCACACCAGACCTGCTTGTGTTGTGTGCGAGTGACCCAGCGAGCTTTTTCCCTTAATAAAGCGCACTAATTAAAGTCCAATGACCGTGCATGTTACACGTAGCTGTGCGTCATAATTGTCTTGCTCCTGTCCAAACTAACACAACACTACTACTGTCGCGCTCGCAAACCCATCTTCCCAGATCCGTTCTCGAATGGCAACATTCCAAGATGCACCTCCGTTGGCGGCCGTAGTAGCAACTACTAGCAAGCAGCGCTACTCCGTTACAGTATTTGGTTATTAAGTTGTGTACTAGCTACCTCCGTCTAGAAATGGATGGAACTTTAGAACAAAATATCAATATTTATATATATAATAACATATAAAATGAGTAGCATGTTATGAAAATTTATCTCATATCATAATGATAATTTTTATTTAACTTAAAATAATGGTCTGAAAGTCCTTATTAGTCCTCGAGGCGGCGGGATGGTCACAGGAGGAGGAAGGCGCACTGGCGCAGGCATTGGATTTCACCTGGATGGTGTGCCAGCAGCAGTAAAAGGTGTCACAGGTTGAGACAGCGGGAGCGTGCAGTAACAGATGTCACGTGCGGAGAGTGCAGGGCGGGCGACAGCAGCAGTCGTCGAGCACGACGCAGACATGACTCCATGGCGTACTACTGTTGTATCCGGATGCGCGCGAGCACGCAGTTCGTCCCCAGCCGTGACGAATTTACCTTTACCAGGCCCACAGCGCTGCAAACGGGAATCTGTATTTGTACAGTTGCTTGTATACTTGTACCCGTCAAGTCAGATCGATCGATCAGCGTCACATTCACATGTAGTACGTACTTACACGGGCCGGCAGGTAGGGTACGGTGTGGCAAACGGCAACAGACACTGGCAGTAGAACAGTCACTGGCAGTAGTGGCTCGCGTTGTCTGTCTCCCATGCAGGCATTCGATCGTGATCGTAGGAGGGCGCTCGCGCGCGTACAACCAAACAGAGCAACATGTGTATGACGAGACAGACGAGTACAATGATGATGTGCAGCCTAACCTTTTGCTACGTGTACGTAGGATTCGTACCGGTACGTATGCGTCGTGTAATCTATCCATCCATATATGCGGATGCGGAGACCAGACCAGATCAGTAGGAGTATACATCGTATTACATGACAACCTATCGTATTCTCAGGCACTCGATCGCGTAACTACTGTAGCGTATACTCGTGTGGACCAGAGGGTACCTCGGGTCCCGACTGCTGCAGCTGCACTGTTGGCAAAAGGGTGGCGATGCCGATTACCCCCTCCCCGCGCCGGGGAACGATCGAGTACGTCGCAGCACAGCAGGGGACTGGACGTGCTGGCATGTAGTAACGCGGCACAGCGACACAAGGACCCGGCCGTGCCGGCTGGTGCACGCAGGCAGGCTGGCGCGTCACGAATTGAAGGCGGGGGCGGCCCGGCCCGGCTGGCCGGCCGGCATAGCCAGTGGCCACCTCGCTCGCCGGCGATCAAACAACTCCTGTGGCGCGCGGGCGGTCTGACAGGCATCACATGCGCGCGCACACCCACAGGCTCGCAATGATCAGCCCCCCTCACATGGGGGGCCTCGGCCTTGTGAGATGCAGCGGGAGGACCAGCGACACGGCTTGACCCACCCCCAACACACCATGCCGGTGCGCCCCCGCAGTCGGTCCCGTCCCTTATTTCAACCCCATCGCCCGGCCGCCGGCCATCACAACACATGCACACCTAAACCCACTCCTACAGTCCGTCCAGCCACCACGCCGCCGGCCTCCCTCCCTCTTAAATCCACACGCCTTCCTTCCTTGCTTCCTTCCCCATACCATACACCCACGACGACGAGAGAGCCTGCATGCCCATGGCGTCGTCGCAATGGTAACATTCCTCTGAACTCGCCCCCATCCCACCATCCCAGACCAAAACACACCAGAGAACTCTGCTCTGCTCCGGCTTCCACTACTACTACATCCACCTCCTGTGCCCGCGTGCAGAACGGCTTCTCCTCCTCCTCCTCGCAGTCGCAGCCTTCGCCTCAGCTCTGACCGCTGTGACTGCCGCCTCCGAACCTTCTCTCCGCCTCCGGCGGACTCTCGCCGTCGGTGGCGCCGCCGGCCGTCGCACCGCACCTGAATGCAAGCCGGCGATCGCACGTCGTTCCACGCCTCATCGGGCTGACAACAAGCTTGTGAAGATGCGGGGCGACGACAGGCGGGACCTCCAGCGCCAAATGGGGTGCATGGCCGGCATATTCCAGATCTTCGACCGCCAGCGGCTCATCACCGGGGCCGGTCGCCGCGCCGCCCGCCAGGCGCAGAAGAGGCTGCCTCCGCCGACTTCCACTCCACCAGGTAAGCAATGGCTTCTCTCCTCACCGTGCTTTCTCTGCTCCCTGCAGCGTTATGTCCGCATTCAATTCACTTGCCTCAAGTTTTTCACAGACAAGACAGCCTTGTTTTTCTCCTCCTTTTAACTTTGTCGAAAGGAAGTCAATAACAGCGTCCTTGCTTCTAAGAACTGATGATCCGGTTACTACGACCTGCTTCGTTTACGACCCAAATTTTTGCCAAAGATTTGGCAAGCAAAAATTGGAAAAAAAAAATATCATGGATTTGACAAGCTAAACGTGAGAGGTTGACAGGTTTTTTTTAGCAAATTAAATGACAGCCAAAATCATGTCTTCCCATATTTTGGAAGCCATCCAAGCGCCCTTCTCCAAGTTGCTACTAGGTACCGCAGCTACTCATGGTTGACTAGAGATGAGAAAACTAGGTGTCATTTCTTTTTTACTTATATATAAAAAATTGCTTCGAAATATGCAAACAAGCCCTTTCATACTGTTATTCAAAGTTTGGTAAGATTGACAGTTGGAAGGTTCAGCAAACACCAACGTATCAAAGGAATAAAAAAAAACTTGGTTGGTAATACTGCCTCTATTATTATATACAAGTATAAAAAACGGTTGGCTTGCAGCTTGGGCGAGCCAACTTCTGTAAAGTGGAACTTGCAAAAGAAATTGCCATGTTGGTACCAGAATACTAGTTTTACAGTACCTTTTTTTACTGACAAGAGACTAGGACGTTTGTTGTGTAAGTTACATGCTGCAAGGAAAACCATGTGTACTATAGGAGTGGTTGACTCTAGTAATTGTTATCATAAAAGCATTTACTTAAGAATGCACTAATAAATAACAGCACATGGTACCACCTTTTTAGCACTAGATGAGCACGGCATCGGCCTAATGACATCTAATGATGAGGATTCGGGTACACCCAGAACCTGAAATAGAATGAGGATAACTATTCTCGCTGACGGAGGAGGACAACTGAACAATATATTATAAATTTATCTTATGTAATCGAACTGAATAGGACATCTTAACATTTTGTATTTTTTTAAAAGAAACCCTTCTACCAGTGCCATATTAATTAACTTATGAAGAGGACAGCTTAACATTTACTACCTTTAAAAACAAGTCCTTCTAATGACAGATTAACTGAAGAGGACAGCTTAACATTTATTTTTTTTAAAAAAATAAGTCCTTCTACCAATGAAAGATTAACTGAAGAGGACAGCGCAACAATTTGATTATAATAGTTACCTTATTTATTAACGAAATTTCCCCCATATAATTCATCACTTTATGCCCTTATTATCCATCTTTTGCATTACCATCAAGGCATAACAAATTGCTCGATTTTCTCTGTAGAGATATTTTATTCCAATAATAATTCCTTATGTTTTCCAGACAATACTCATCCAAAAAGCAGCAACGATGTTCCAGTTCAAAGTTCAAGTACCTCGAAGATCGTTCTGGTAATATTCCTACTAGATTTGACTCAACTTCTTTTTTTCTTTTTGGCCAGGAAACCATTTTGCTCATGCATCAGAATTTTAGATGTATGCTTTTTTTAGGGTAATTTTAGAAGTATGCTATGAATGCATAAAGAAGTTGGCACTAACCTCTTGGTCGCTTATGCAGGAGAAAACATTCAGCAAATGCATGACTGAGAACAGCAGCCTTTCAATCGAATCATCAAGAGCTTCTTCTTCCTCCTCTTCGTGCTCATCCTTCTCCTCCCTTGATGGCAACAAATCGGTCCAACAGGAGCTTCCTTATATCAATGAGGAGCTCTTTGTGCAGAGGTCACTGAAGAGCTCGTCAAGTTTGAAGGAATCTGACATGAACAATAAGTCTGGACATCCTAATGTCGGTTTCAGAGACATAGTGAAGGATTCCATCAACCGGGACTCTGGAGGCCTGACTGTAAAAACCTCGGTGCAGGAGGCAAGGAGAAATGGGCAGTACAAGGACTCACCGAGGCCACTGCTGCTGTCCAAATCAATGGATGGAACCTGTATCATTGGGATCGATAGGACCACAAAGGTTCCTGCAAATGTCACTGAATCTATAAGGTGTTTGCAGGAGCAGTCACGCTTCTCTTGCGACGACCGAAGACTCCTGCGGCCAACTGAAACCCAGGAAAGCAAGAGGTCTTCCACGAGGCTAAAGGAGCTTCCTAGATTGTCCTTGGACAGTAGGAAGGAGTCTCTGAGTCCAGGCTCACGTCAGAAGAACCTCAGTTACAAGAGAACTGATGATATTCTTCTGGATACTTTGAGGCCTCAAGATTCCCCCAGCCATAGGAGAGCTAACAGTGTCATTGCCAAGCTGATGGGGTTGGAAGAAGCAACAAGTGCTACAGGGGTGCTAACTGCTGACAGCTGTGAACCCACAAGATCACCGAGACCAGCTCAAGCCAGTCAACATGAGCATCCATCACGCTCTCCCAGAAGCATTTGCCAGGATTCCTGCAGCATGCAGCTGAAGAACGAGTCCTCAGTACTGAAAACGAAGCCTTCCCCACGAATTGTCACAGAAGCAGCTCCTTGGTGGCAGCAGGACAGAAGTGCCACCAATATCAAGGCACAACAATGTCGAGAAGCCGAAGGGAGGCCAAGAACTGCATCTGTCTATGCTGATATAGAGAGAAGGGTTGGGGGCTTCGACTTTTTGGAGTGTAATAACAAGGACTTCAGGGCTCTCAGAATATTGGGAGCACTGAATGCGAAAGATGCTAAGAGCAAGAATGACAGCAGTGGCGGATCAGTGGCTACTCACAGGACAGGATATGATCTAACCACTAACTCTGGAAGCTTCCAGGCTCCTATTGTGATCATGAAGCCTGCAAGAACCACTGAGAAGCATGGGGCTTCACTTGCTTCTGTTGCTCCCATGGCAAGCCTCGGAAGCCTCCGAAAGTTGCCGGCTAGATGTTCATCTTTCACTGGCACAAATGAGACCGGCACAAGCACAAATGAGAAGATTCATCTTCGGCTGTCAAGAGCTCAATTGAAGTCTGGAGAAACTGTCAGCAGTGCCAGCTCGCCAAGGCCTACAAGCTCATCAAGCCCCAAAAATGTGCTAAAGAAGGCAGAGCCTGAAAGGAGGTCTCGTCCACCTGTTTCACCAAAATCTCCAAGCAAGAAGTCCAATGAAGCTGTCTCTCCAAAAGGAAGAATAAGATCAAAGCCTTCTCAGGTGAAATGCATCCGTGATGAGGTCTTGCAGAGTACTGGCAACAGAATAAGCTTAGCAAAGCAGGTTGATGTCAGCGTTATGGATTGTCCAAAGACTCCGGGTGGCAACTCAACCTTCGTTCCACCAAGCAATGCAGCTGCAATAGCAAGTCACAAGGTACAGATAAAACGGAAAGAAAGTTCATACCAATAATCCATCTAATTCTACAATTTCATGCATTCTGTATTCAATGTTTACCATTACTTTACTAATGAGCGATTCCTCTCTATCCTCTTTTAGGCTCCTTCAATTCTGGGTTCAGACCAAAACATTCATTCACTGGACAACATTCCAAGCCCTGTCTCTGTCCTTGATACATCCTTCTATCATAAAAGGATCTCAGATTCATTCAAAGGTGAGAAGTTATTTTCTTAGTTACCAGCATTAATTTGCATTAGATATCTGTTTGTTTCATGCAAGAACATTAGCACGATAGATCCTTTGGTTTGGTCTTATTCAATTCAGAAACCCATAGTGTTACTAAAAGGACAAGCATAGCTAGCTGTCAGCGTGCCGATAATGCTAGTGACAGATAATCTGCAATAAAAGCTACCAGGTAGCTCGTGGTCCTTCAGTTAGGAGGAACAGTAGCAACCCCACATGCAGCAATGCTTATGCAGGAGCATGATATGTGTCTTTTGGTGTGCATACATGTTAGTATAGATGTGCCCACCAATGTCCCCCTATATAAACACACCCAGTGTGTATGATCTGTATATTTATTCTAGGCAGAGTGCTTTTGTCTCTTCTGTCTGATACATGTTTTCTTCAGTTGAATTGTCTGGCAGCTAACTCTGTATTTTCGTTTGGTACATTAAATTGTTCTGCACTGTATAGGAATTGTTTTCTGAGCATACTCTTTTACCTGTTCAGATGGCGAGACACATTCTTCAGAGGAATGCTGGAACCCAAACAGCCTGCCTGACACACCACAGTCAAAAGCGAGTAGTGAAGTGAACCAGATTAAACCAGAAAATTTGGAAGTTCTGATCCAGAAGCTTGAGCAACTGCAATCAATGAACGAAGAAGACACAAGTATCAAAGAAGTCATGGCATCAGTCACTGCAAATAAAGATCACCAGTATATCTATGAGATACTGTTGGCATCTGGTCTTTTGCACAAGGAACATAGTATCACAGCATTACCTGGTCAAATCCAACCATCAAATTATCCAATCAATCCGGAGCTCTTCCTCATTCTTGAGCAAACAAAACCAGACTTAGTTTCTGCCTTCCAAACTGTTAGTGGAGCTAAGAAAAGTTGTAAGCCTTACACGGGGAAGCTTCACCGGAGACTTGTGTTTGACCTGGTAAACGAAACAATAGCTCAGAAGATGAGCATATGCAGATCTGGAATTCAGCCAGTAAAGTTTCTTCAATCAAAGAAGTTAAGTGGGTGGCAACTATTCAAGGATTTGTGCACTGAGATTGACAGGCTAATAAAATCCTCTGAGGTGGAGGAGAATGAAAACATGATATTAGATGAGGATACAGTCAATGGAACGAAAGACTGGATGAGCTTCGACACTGGGCTACATAGTGTGGTTTGGGAAATTGAACGATCTATCTTCAAGGGCCTTATCGACGAGGTCATCGGTGGTGAGACTACAGAAAAGATGCAATTTGGACAAAGGAAGCTGCAGAGGCAGCTTTCTTTCAGTAGTATAAACTGAATATGCACCGTAGTAGTCATTTCCATTGAGAAGCTTATAGCAACTAGTAAATGTGACATTTTCTGTTTTTCTGAAGACTAAACTGTAGAAGGAGTATAAATGATCCTCAACACTAGCCTTGCTGCCAGAAGAAGCAAGAAATATATATATATATATATATATATAGAAGGGCGGCCCTGCTGCAAGTGGTAGTGTCTTACCGCCTGTTACCGGTTGGTCCAGGGTTCGAGCCCCAGCCTCCGCATATTTGTGCGGGTAAGGCCTGTGCGCTGATTTCCCTTCCCCAGACCCCGCGTCAGTGCGGGAGCCTACGGCATATATATATATATATATATATATATATATATATATATATATATATATATATATATATATATATATATATATAATATTCTTAGTAAACTTCTGTCTACTGATGTTGTGATGTTTTGATTGAATCATGCTGCACAATTACACAAGCTGTTGTTTCTTTCGTTTTGAAACACGAACATCCCCTACTATTATAGATAACAAGATATGTCTTCTGCCACTCTGGCAGAGTGCTAATGACACAATGAGGTTCTAAAACTGTAGTCCCAACTGTCTTACTATTTTTAGCAAAAGAATGCAACAGTTCCAACCTGGCATTCGCACATGATCAACAAAACGAGCCATTACCCTCCCCAAAGTAAATGGAATTCATTCGTGGTGTGAAGACGACATCTAACACTGCAGTGCCAGATCATGTTGGACACGAGATATGATACCGGATGCAAATTGGCAACAGATAGATGAATTGAACAGACAAGGACAGGACAGGACAGGCATTTGCTGAAAGTGACAGAGCAAGGCGTACCTCCAATCCAGACCGGCATGCATGCTTGCCATTTCCCAAACTGTGCGCGCACAGTGAATGGGCCAAGATTGCAAATAATCCACCTCCCGCCTCCCGGAGTTATCTGACAACGACTTTCACAGAAGTCCGATACTCGATGTCCCTTCTGACTTCAGCACGGTAAAGGTTCCTGTTAGCGAAGTAGTTAGGATTGAGTGGTGTAGACTTGTTCAGTCCTATTGTAACGGTAGTCCACTGAGTGCATCACCCCACCATGCCTGAATTGTAGGATCGGATGGCAGTGTGGGTGATCACCAGCTGTTGTATTTAACCCTCCACTGAACTAATGAAACTGTGCGGTGTATTCTCTCCCAGTTTATCTTGTTTACATGGTATCAGCCTATCCTTCCTTCTCCTCCTGATCTTGATCCTCTTCCGCTGCTCCTGATCATGTCGAGTCCAACCGGATCGCACTCCACCAATCCCTTCGCCGATCCTGAACCCCCAAAAGCTTCCACCATCGTCCTTCTCAACATCCACAGTCATGTGCCTGTCAAACTGTCCATGGAGGATGGTAACTTCCGTCAATGGCTATCGTTCTTCGAACTCACCATCAAGAAGTTCGGTCTGCTCAACCACATTGATGGCACTGTCGACACCGCCGCCATGACTGACGATCCAGAATGGACGCAGGTGGACGCGTGCATCATCTCGTGGATTTACTCCACGGTGTCCAAGGACATCTGGAGCGATGTCTACAGACCTCGCACCTCTGCCCACACCGCCTGGACCGCCGTCACCAACATGTTCCTTGACAACAATCTCCAACGCGCCGTCTTCGCTCAACAGGAATTCCATAGCTTGTTCCAGGGCGACATGTCCGTTGGTGAGTACTGCGGTCGCCTCAAGTCTCTCGCCGATACTCCCTACGACTGCGGTGCCGCCGTCTCCGACCCGGCGCTCGTCATCAACACACTCCGAGGGCTGAACAACAAGTTCAGTCAAGCCATCACCGTGCACTCCACCATGACGCCGGCGCCGACCTTCCTCTACACCAAGTCCTACCTGCTGCAGGAGGAGCACCGCATCAAGCACTCCTTGCAGATGGAGGCCCAGACCGTCCTGCTGGCGACTCGCGACACCGCCACCAAGACGGCGCCGGCTCCTTCACCGCCAGCACCAGCCGTGCAGCCTCCCGCGTCTCAAACTGGTGATCGCGGCGAGCGCCGCAAGAAACGCAAGCAGGACAATCGCCCTCGACACTCTGGCACCTCCGGCACTCCTGCGCCCCAACCACAGTGGCCTTCGTCCTACAACCCTTGGCAAGGGGTTGTCCAGGCGTGGCCCATGAACAACTGGCGGCCCGGTATCCTCGCCCCGGCGTCCAGCCCCCTGCCGCAATGACGACCTTCACTGCACCGCCGCCACAGCAAGCCGCGGGATCTCTACCTCCCGGCCTCTACTCCGCGCTCAACGGGATGTCCCTGAACAACACCACCGGTGGCGGCAGCGACTGGTTCCTGGACACAGGCGCCTCGTCACATATGGCGTCGAATCCGGGTATCCTCAACTATCACACTCCCTCTACTGTTTCTCGTCAGATCGTTGTCGGCAACGGCGGCGTGCTGTCCTCTTCGTCCACTGGACACTTCTCTATTCCTACCTCATCATTGCCTTTACAATTGCAAAATGTTCTTGTTGCTCCTGATTTGGTCAAGAATCTCATCTCTGTTCGCGTACTAACACATGATAATTCTGTATCTGTTGAATTTGATCCGTGGGGTTTCTCCATCAAGGACCTTCGCACCAAGATGGCCATCCTCCGATGTGATTCTTCAGGCGAGCTCTACCCGCTGCATCCTGTCCATGGATCGGCCTCCTCTACAAGTCCACAGGCGCTTCTGTCTTCGGGCGATGAACCCCTCTGGCATGCTTGACTTGGTCATCCCGGACGTGATGCACTTCTACATCTGTCTCGTACCGTCGGATTTACTTGTTCACAGTCCAGTCGCCACACATGCCATGCCTGCCGTCTTGGTAAGCATGTGCGGCTTCCCTTTCGAGAGTCCAATAATGTTGCTTCTTTTCCATTTCAATTGCTATATTGTGATGTATGGACCTCACTCGTCGTAAGCAACTCTGGCTATAAATTTTATCTCATTGTTCTGGATGATTTCTCGCATTATGTGTGGACATTTCCCCTACGACACAAATCTGACGTTCTCCCTACACTGATTTCCTTTCATGCGTTTGTGGCCACTCAGTTTCAGTGCCCAATTCAGTGTCTTCAGACAGACAATGGCAGGGAGTTTGATAGCTCCGCGTCTCGCGCATTCTTTGCCAAGCATGGCATTGTTCTTCGCCTCACGTGCCCATACACATCTCAACAAAATGGTCGTGCCGAACGCGCTCTTCGCACTTTGAATGATGGCCTCCGGGCACTGATGTTCCAAGCATCACTGCCCACATCATTTTGGCCTGATGCTCTCGCCACCTCCACATACCTCCTCAACCGTCGTCCCTGTCGTCCGCGCCAAAACTCTACTCCTTTCGAGCTCCTCTTCGGTACTCAACCGGATTATACTCACCTGCGTGTTTTTGGATGCTTATGCTTTCCAAACACTGCAGCAACTGCTCCTCATAAATTAGCACCTCGCTCTGTCCGCTGCATCTTTCTTGGGTATCCCATGGATCAACGCGGATACAAGTGCTATAATCCTGAGACCAAACGTGTCATCATCTCACGGCATGTTTACTTTGATGAATTCTGTTTTCCGTTTGCCCAGCTGCCTCCTGCAGGTCCGTCAACGACTGAAGCGTGCACCCAGGGCACTCAGGATTTCCTGCCGGTGGATGTCGCGCGACGCCCCCGAACACATCAGGCGCGGCCTGCGCCACGTCCGTCCGCTCCTGCGCGCTCCGTGCCGCAACTGACGGCGCAACGTACACCCGACGTGGGCCACCATCACTCTCCGGTGTCTGCGGATCGGCCAACGACCCCACCACCGACGGAACCGGGCGTCCTACCGTTGCCGCCTACGAACCCAGAGGTGCCGGCATCTTCGTCAACAAACCCGGCAACAGCAGCACACCCGGCAACAGCAGCACCTCCTCGACACCCCATGATCACGCGGGCGAAGGTTGGCACCCGACTGCCCAATCCAAAATATGCCAATGTCGCTGCGGTGCCACCTCCATCGGCTCCACCATCATCTGTCCGTGCTGCTCTTCGTGATCCGGAGTGGCGTGCGGCCATGCAGGCGGAGTTCGATGCGCTACAAGCCAATGGCACATGGACGCTCGTTCCACGGCCACCTCAAGCCCATGTCATCACTGCCAAATGGATATTCAAGAACAAGCTGCATCCCGATGGTTCTCTCGAACGGCGCAAGGCGAGATGGGTGGTCCGTGGCTTCTCTCAACGGCCGGGGATCGACTTTCATCAGACGTTCTCTCCTGTCGTCAAGCCATCGTCAATTCGCACGGTGCTGCACCTTGCAGCGTCACGTGGATGGCCGGTTAACCAGCTGGACGTCAAAAACGCCTTTCTTCACGGCAACTTGGCAGAACGAGTCTACTGTCATCAGCCAGCTGGGTTTGTCGATGCGGATCATCCTCATCATGTTTGTCTCCTGGTGAAGTCTCTCTACGGCCTAAAGCAAGCACCGAGGGCCTGGTTCCAGCGGCTTGGTGCTCATCTTCGCTCCATTGGTTTCACACCGACCGGCTCAGATTCCTCCCTATTTGTGTACAAGCGAGGTGCAGACATGGCATACCTGCTTGTCTATGTCGACGACATCATACTCACCGCATCATCCACTAAATTGCTGAAGCACATTGTTCAACAGCTCTGCTGTGAGTTTGTGATCAAAGACCTTGGTGCTCTGCATTTCTTTCTCGGTGTTCAGGTTCATCGTGATGACAGTGGGTTCTTCCTCAACCAAGCTCAGTACACAGAAGATATTCTAGAGCGGGCCGGGATGGCCAACTGCAAGCCCATCAGTACACCTGTTGATGCCAAGCAGAAGGCCTCGGCCAGTGAAGGTGACCCGGTCACGAATGCCACATTCTACCGCAGCATCGCAGGGGCATTGCAGTATCTAACACTTACAAGGCCAGATATTGCATATGCCGTTCATCAAGCTTGTTTATACATGCATTCGCCAAGAGATACACACTGGAACATTGTGAAGCGAATCCTTCGGTATCTCCGTGGCACAATTGACAAGGGGCTGCGGCTTTCAGCATCTTCGTGCAATGATCTGAAGGCGTACTCGGATGCCGATTGGGCGGGATGCCCTGACACTCGACGATCAACCTCCGGGTACTGCGTATTTCTTGGTGATTCCCTTGTGTCATGGTCATCCAAACGGCAGCCGACGGTCTCACGTTCTAGTGCTGAGGCGGAGTATAGAGGTGTGGCAAATGCAGCTGCTGAATGCTGTTGGTTGCGGAACCTACTTCACGAGCTCCATGTTGGCATCGACAAAGCTACGGTCATCTATTGTGACAACATATCTGCTGTATACCTGTCCGAGAATCCGGTGCATCATCGTCGTACAAAACATGTCGAGCTAGATATTCATTTTGTCAGAGAAAAGGTTCAGCATGGTCAGTTCAGAATTCTGCACATCCCTACACAGCGCCAACTTGCAGACATAATGACCAAAGGTCTACCTTCGCCATTGTTTCAAGAATTCAGAGACAGTCTTTGCATACAATCTTCAGATGCCAAGACTGAAGGGGGTGTTAGCGAAGTAGTTAGGATTGAGTGGTGTAGACTTGTTTAGTCCTATTGTAACGGTAGTCCACTGAGTGCATCACCCCACCATGCCTGAATTGTAGGATCGGATGGCAGTGTGGGTGATCACCAGCTGTTGTATTTAACCCTCCACTGAACTAATGAAACTGTGCGGTGTACTCTCTCCCAGTTTATCTTGTTTACAGTTCCAATGGCACTGTTAACTTTAACAGCAGGAGATTCATCGGCTCGGACATGTGTACTGCCACGGCCCCCCCGTGCGGTTAGCTCGCGTCATCGCCAGGGACGAACAGTCCTGAGCTTGGGAAGAAGCCTTTGGGCACCGCACATGGAATGCCGGCGCCGCCATGTCAGCGGAAACAATAAGTTAGCATCGTCCCCATCAGCAGGTCATCTGCAACAGGACCTGGCACCGATGGTGGGCGACGCCGCCGGCTGTCACGCGCACCCCGCATACGTGACACCTCTCTCCCAGTCAGGCCGTGGCGCAGTGGCGCAGCGCATAGGAGCAAGCGCCCTCCACCGCCACGCCCAGTGCGCGCGCGCGCGCCTCAGAAGCATTTCGTCGAGCACACGATCGGCGCGCCACTGCCAGCTGGCTAGAAACCGTGAGCTGACGATCGCGATCCCGGAGAACATATCGCCGCCTCCACGGATCCACCCTCCTCGTCCAATCCATCATCGGACGCCACCATTGCAAGACGTGGGACAACCGACGGCGGACCGGCGGCTCCGCAGCGGCATTGGAGGCTTGGAGTTGGAGCAGTAGTGGTGGTGGTGACCAATCGTAGTGGAACGGAAAAATTCGGAATTAGAATGGCGAGGCCACCGACGAACGCCCTTCGCGGCCCTGAGACAACTTAATGGGCTAAGAAACTGTTCGGCGGGCCAAGATCAGCCAGGCCCAACACACAGGGGCGAAAGTCACATGGGCCCTAAATTACCATGTTTGGCCCGTGGAGTGTTTTGCTGGCGTGACTGGAAAGGAAATGAATCGTCGAAGCTGCTAAACCGGAAACCGCACCATCCGATCTGGCGTGTAGGCCATGGTAAGTTAGACATGGCCCCACACGTCAGAGAAACAAACACGCCCTAAACCCTTTTCGAAACCCTCTTGTCCTGTTCCTATAAACCCTCGTCTCTCCCCGGCGTCCGCGGCTCGCTCCTTTTCGCGCCGCCGACTCGCCTCGCGTGGACTCGCTAGGGTTTTGCCGTTCCCGTCGCAGGCGAAGGCGGCGTCGTCTCGTGGCGGCGCCGTCTCCGTGGGCCTTCCCGCTCCCAAGGTTCGCATCCCTTTGTCTTCCCTCTTTCAATGCTTTTGGATCCCTCCGCATGGGCTTGAATGTTTGTAGTACTGGCGATCGGGTTGCCTCGACCGTGGTGGTCCGTTGTTTTAGTCGCGAGATTAATTCTGAATCCAGTGGCTGTAGATTCCAAATTGGGGTATTTGGTAGTTTCTTTCCTAGCGAGATTATTTTTGCAATCGAGGGTTTAGTATATTGGATATCGCGTTTTGGTTGTGGAAAAAGGAGTCCTTGCTTGTGTTCTGATGACGTCATGACGATCAGATCCTCTTGCTTCTTACACCTGTGTAGGATTAGATGGAATTTATGTTTCTTGTGATTGAAAATGATCAGATCCTATTGTTTCCTCGCCTGTGTAGTATTAGATGGAATTTGTGTTTCTTGTGGTGAAAACGTTCTGGTAGATGGAAAGGTGACAGTGAGCTAGCGTTTCTTGGGGTATGCCGCACAGATTTTTAGCGTAAAATTGTTAACTTTATTTGTCTGGGTTTGATTTGCTGCTAATCTAGTGGTGGCTCCTGGTACTGTACGAAGATGCACAATGTGGCAAATTAAGCATAATTCTCGTATTAATTATCAGTGTACTAAGAAGCAAACATGATTGTGAACTACCATCATGCTGTGTCCTGTTGTTTGCAGTTGTGGTTGTCACTTGGCAGGCAGCACCAAGCCTCTGGTCAAATTCAACAACTTTTATATCTTTTGTATAAGGGGTGTAATAAGACTAAATTACTGAATTTTTTTACTTAATTTATTCCTTGGCTCAGACATTCAACCTTTTCTCCTCAAATGTCGGGGTTGCTTACTGATTGTTTTTTCAATGCTTCAGTAACCTTCCTAATTGGGGTTCTTGGCAAACTAGATAGAATTTTTTCTTGTTTCTTCTAAATCTTTTCATTACACTGGACGACCATGCATCTCCTAACAGTCCACTTCAAGGCGTTTAAGTACTAACTTTGCTATACCTTGTGCAGCAATGGCCTTGGAAGCTGGCAGCCCAGCTACTTCTTTTACTCCACAAGTGGTATTGTTTTTCAACCCTTTAATTAACCTTTATGTTTGTCAATAATCGTGGAGTTGGTCTTAAAGTAATGATGTTTCTGCTTACAGGTTGCTAATGCATTTGTTAAACAATACTACCAAACTCTTCGTTATGCACGAGAGGATGCCTATAAGTTCTATAATGGCTCAAGTATTCTGGGTCGAACAGATTCTAGTGGGAAAATGATGTGTGTAACCACAATTGATGTAAGTTCTCTACAATGCCATGATGCTAGTGCTATCAATGGATTCTAGGAACTTCGGAATATGGAAATTTTGTCTGGTTTCAATCAGTATATAATTTTTCATGACCTGTTTCATATCTGTCTTATTTAGAAGCATATCAAATATGTGGTCGATAGGTTTAACTACGGTAGTGGAGTATATCTTGGTTCTTGGCCATCAAACTGTTCTTTTACAATGATTCCTATTTTTTATGGATGAGGTGGTGATGGATCAACTCATTCCATTTCCTAAACTAGGGGGAAAAAAAAAGAGGTGGTGGGGCCATTCCTAACTTAAACCAAGCACTCCTATAGTCTCCTGTCTCAACTAAATCATGGTTTCAAATTGAACAAACTTGTGAATAAGTAAGTCACTTCAAACGTGGGAATCACAAGTGAATGGGTGGAGCATGGACTAGTACTTGAAATATGTTTTTTTTTTTGGCACTGATTTATTCTTGTATGAATCAGTAATAACTTTTTATTCCTCTGTGGAATCTGATGGGCTGATCAATTTATTTTATGTGCTTGTGCAGGATATCAAGGAGAAACTTGTATCTACAGACTTTGCTAACTGTTTGATAGAGATCGAGACTGTTGATGCACAGCCATCCCATGTGGATGGTGTGCTCATTTTGGTTGCTGGATATTTTACAACGGATGCTGTGAAACAGAAGTTTACACAATCATTCTTTCTTGCTCCACAGGAAAATAGAGGCTATTATGTTTTGAATGATATGTTCAGACTTAACCGGATTTCAACGGAGGTCAAGGAAGCTGTAGCTAGCCATGTTAATAAAAGCACACAGATTACCTCTCTGCCCAATGAGCCAGGTGATGAGACGTTGACTTAGTTTAAATCTGTATTATGCATATTCACTGACATTTTCATTTTGATATTTGACCAGAAACAGCTTCATTTAAGGAGAGTGAAGTGCCAGATGTACCACATACAGAAAACAAGCTCGCGAATGATGAAGTTATCAGCAACAATGCAAATGTTGTTTCTCTAGTTAAAAATAATCCTGCTGTTGAAGAATGTGTGAAAGTTGTTAACAAGGATGTTGAGAAGATACCTGTGGCCGCTCTGCCTTCAACAACTCTTACTGCTGAGAAGGCAGTTCACAAGGATTCTGAGAAGAATCTTAAGGCTGCTCCACCTCTTCCCACATCAGTTGAGAAGGCTGCTCCAGCACCTCCCACACCAGCTGAGAAAGCTGCTCCAGCACCTCCCACACCAGCTGAGAAGGCTGCTCCAGCTTCTCCCACGCCAGCTGAGAAGGCTGCTCCAGCTTCTCCGACGCCAGCTGAGAAGGCTGCTCCAGCTTCTCCGATGCCAGCTGAGAAGGCTGCTTCAGCTCCTCGTGCACCAGTTGTGAAGGCTGCTCCAGCTCCGCTCTCGTCAGATGAGAAAGAAGTAACTAGGAAGACTTATGCATCAATTGTGAGTTTTTCTTTCTTTTTTGTTACTTCCATGTACTTTTTCCGTTGCAAGTATGTAATTTGTCCAAGTTATTATGTTCCCTTTTTTCAATCATATGGCAAATTGCATGTGTTGGCCTATTTATGAGTACTGTCTATTGTTGGTGACTTGTAGGTTAAAATCATGAGCACACAGCCTGCCCCAGCTGCCAGACCCACCAATCCCAACCCAAAGCCAAAGGCATCTCAAAATGCGGAGAAAATTGTGTCATCACCTTCAAAACCTGCTCATTCTACTGATCATGCCCTCCCTGCCAATAAAAGTGTTCCTAAAAACAAATCCCCTGATGGTAATTATCTTCTCTACTTGAATTCCTTGTTTAAAGAAACGAAGAAAAGGATGGGGTTTATTCTGAATAACACTACTTTGTTTTGCAGAGCCAGGGTACTCAATTTTTGTTAAGAATTTGCCTTTTGAAGCAACTGTTCAAATGGTTGAACAAGAATTCAGCAAGTTTGGTGCTATTAAATCTGGTGGTATACAAGTCAAGTGCCAGGTTAGTTTAAGCTGTAGGGGCTGAGGCATCATTAGGCCATTCTATGAAATTTTGTGGGATGGCCCCATTGATCATGTTTATACTAATTGTATCTGCAAAAGAAGAATGAAGTTGTAATAGAACAACTCATGAAGTTTCTCAAACTAAACAACAATTTGAGTGGGATGTGCATTAGTTTCCACACTTCCCTTCTTGACATCTCCTTCATGTTGTTGCAGCCCGATCAGTTTTGCTTTGGCTTTGTCGAATTTGAGTCTAAGCAATCCATGCTAGCAGCAATCGAGGTTTGTTTGCTTCCTTGTCTGGTTGACCTGTTTCGGTTCATGCTTTGCTGTTAAAATTGTTCAGTTGCATTCGTGCGTTTGGTTACTTTTCTAGGTATCTATGTATTTTGACTTGTGCTGAAGGATGTGCATGTGCAGTGGGTTTATAAGTTTGAATAACTTAATGACATCTCACAGTATTTACAAATAACAATATTTCCTTTTCAGGCTTCTACGGTTTATTTCGGCACAAGAGAATCATATGTTGAGGAGAAAAGAACCAAAACACGAGGTGAGCAAACATTCTGATCTACATAAGTCTAGACGAAGAAGAATGTTTTGGTTCATAATTGTTGAGATTCTGCCTCAACATGGTCACTGTAAAGACAACTGGTAGCTGCTTACCATTATTGTGCCTTTTCAGTTGCCGAACATTTTAACGATATCATTATGTTGGTCTTTGTGCATGACTAGTTTGTGCCTCTGTTCATTTTTGTTTGAATTCAACTGACGTGGTTCTTTTTCCTCTTCTGTTTCAGTAGTTTGTGCCTCTGACGTGGTTCTTTTTCCTCTTCTTTTTCAGTAGTTTGTGCCTCTGTTCATTTTTGTTTGCATTCAACTGACGTGGTTCTTTTCCTCCTGTTTCAGTTGTCGATGGTGTTATCACCCGTTGGGATGACAATGGCAATGGCAATGGCGGTGGCAGTCGGTTCCAGTCTGGGAGAGGTGGTTACCACGGGGACAACTACAAGCGGCAGTGGGGTGGTCAGAACAACGGCTACTACCACGACGGAGACAACGCCAGGAACGACTATCCAGGCCGTGCCCGAGGGAACGGCTACCATCAGAACAGCAATGGCTACCAGCAGAACGGCAACGGCTACTCTGGGAATGGCTACCAACAGCGACGCCCCAACAACAATGGGAACGGTGTCAGGGTCGAGCGCAACAATGGCCCCCAGCAACAAGGCCCTGCAGCTGCGTAGACACTACTGTCATTTTGCAGTCCATCCATGTAGCGAAAGCCGTGAGGGTACTTTTATGTCCTAGGAGCGCACCTGAGTCCGGCATGTCTAGTCAGATACTTTCGCATGGGTTGCATTTTTTGGCGCAGTTGGTATGATCAATTGTGCACCTTTTGGCTTGAACTGTCATGACTCATGAGTACTGGGAGGAGTAGCACAATTGTGCTGTCCTCTTGAAGGTGTCTCCGTGCATAGAGCGATTTTGCTGCTTTGCAAAGGCTTTGAAAATTCTAATTGTCTGGGCCGGGTGCCGAAACTGGCAACTGGAACTGATGGTATGGTGTAGGCGAGGAGAAGCTGCTCTCTCTCTTTTATTTTTTTAATTAGGGCCCCACAGCTTTTGTTCTCTTATCGAGACTAGTGTTCATCAAAATCTACTCCTTCCTTCCGTCTTAAAATAAGTTTTTTTTTTTACTTTTAAATATGTTTTACCGTTCATCTTATTTAAAATTTTTATGCAAATAATAAAGTAAATAAATCGATAGTAAAGTATCTCTAATGATAGACTAAGTTAAAATAAAATAAATAATATTTATACAAAGTTTTTAAATAAGATGAACGGTCAAACGTGAAATCGGAAAATAAAAAATAAACAAGGGAGCTTCTGCCGTGCAAGCTTGGCCAAGCGCAACAGGCGGATCGCATTCACGCACTCCCCCCTCCCTTTCCGTCCGCGCGGCGCGGGCATCAAATCCGCTTCGTTCCCCGGAGGCGACATGTTTTGTTCCCAAAAACTCCGCGGTTGCGTCTGCCTCGCGCTCGTCCACTCCGCACCCGTCGCACCTGGCACGTCGCGGCCACAGACCACCACAGACGCACGCGCTACGGCAACTTGCTAGCTCTCCTATCCCGTGGTTGGTGCATGCACGCGCTGTCCCTGTCCGCTTCACTTCACACACAGAAGGGAAATGAGCGTGACAGGGCGAGGGAACAAGAGGCCAAACTTGTGCGGTGCATGCACAGTCCGCTACGCGCACACAACGGACTGAGAAGGACACAGCTAGCATGCCATGCCTAGGATATCTCGGCGGATATATCGGCCGAGATAGTCACGGCTTCGGTTGACTGATATTTGTATGAGAATAGGGCGTTTCAGACGACCAAATATTCTCATGATGCATCCATCTTCAATAAACATCTATTTTTGTGCTATGTAGGAGTATGTCATCTAGCTTATATAAATTAATATAGTAGTAATTAAATAGTACAACAACTTACCTACACTCATCATCATGAACGCATGCGAAATGTACTTCTATGAGCATCTTTGAAGGTGGTCAGGCAAATACTCGATATTGATAACGTTATCACAGATACTCCCTTCGTTCTATAAAGACTGTCATTTTAGACTTTCTAGACATTATGTTTGACCATTTGTCCTATTTAAAAAATTTATATCAATATTATTTATTTTATTATAATTTGTTTTATCATTAAAGATATTTTAATAATTATTAATTGATTTTGTATAATGTATACAGTTTTTAAATAAGACGAATGGTTAAACATAATTTCTAAAAAGTCTAAAACGACAGTCTTTTCGGGACGGAGGAAGTATCTCGCTAGGGATCAGAACGTCACTAGAAGCATAACGCCCTCGAAAATTCACATGAAAAGGTTAAAGGGATAAAGTGCACCCTCACGATATTATGGCATGAGCTCGCGAGCACACAAGCAAGTTGCATCGGCTCCAGCAGGTGCATGCACGCTGCTGCCAGGCAGCAAATTGGCGTCGTGGCGACACTGAATAGTTGTCGGTGGATAAGATAAAAATAAATAAACAACGCATATGCATGCACTGCGCCCAGCCGGGCTCCGTGCGAGATGCATGTCCCTCTCTCTCTCTCTTTCTAGATCTGGGAGAGCGATATGATGAGGAGAGAATGAAAGGAACAGCAGCGAGCAGGATGAAGAGGCCGGACAGATGTAGAAAGGTTAAAAGGCGGCGGCAGGGCAGGAGTACATACATATTCTGCGCCCAACTTGTGCAATTTGGCTTCTGCGTTTGTGGTCAAGGAATGTGCCGGGTGTGTCGACCTTTTTTTTCCCCAGTCATGCCATGCCTAATGCCTTTTACACGCATCGGCAACTTGCGCTCCGGCATCCTCCTTGTTTTCTACTCACTCTATCGTAAACTGTAAATCATTTAAAAAATTAAAAAATTAAAATATCTTAAGTTTTACTAAAATTTTAGAGAAAAATATAAAAAATATAACACTAAATAAGTATACTAATCAAATATATTTTTATAGTACATTTATTAGATTTTTTTGAGTCTTAAAATATTCAATTTTCTTGTTAACACACTAGGCTCGGTGTTATCCCTTCGTCACAAAATCCTGTCGATCGGAGTAATGACAATATAGGTGTTGCCCCACTTTGAATGAAATTTAAAGTACTCAGTACTCTCCGTTCTGATTTATTGCTCATTTTGGTTTTTCTTGATATTATTAAGATTTAGGTGCATAGCAAAAATTATGTACATATGAAAACTAATACTATCTATTTTTTCCTTCTTTAGCTTCTCTTCTTCATCCTGTGAGTGGTTCCAATTTAATTTAATATCATCGGGCGTCCAAGTTCTGTGGTTTTGTAGCAGGGTTCTAAGTCCAAGATCTTGGAGATAATTGCACCTACTTAGTGCCCGTGATTGCCCACGGAGCCCACACGTCATAGACATAATGAGCCCCCCATGTAGGCTCTTCGAAAAAGATATCACTAGCATAGGCTCTGTTCGTTTCAGCTGAAAAGCTGAGCTGATTTTGGCTGAAACTGATTTATTGTGAGAAGAAATACTATTCTAAAGTTGAAAAATATGTGCTATTTAGCTGAAGCGAACACAGCCATAGAAGAAATCGTCCCTAGCTGATTCATAAACATACTCTCGAAGGCTCTGTTCGGTGAAGATGAAAATAGCTGAAAGTGCTGTAGAAGTGCTGATTTCTTGAGAGAGGAAAGTACTGCTGAAGTGCTGAAAAATAAACGCTTATAAGCTTCACCGAACAGAGCCGAAGTCTCGATGGATCTCTAGCATTTTACATGTCGGATGAACCCAAACGGTCACGCACATGCATCGATCGGAGCATGTGTGTACTGACATGTAGTACGAAAACGGACGGAAAAGGATGGAAACCCCTGTTTCTACGTCCGTTTATATATTTGTTTTGCGGAAACGGAATCGGTTCCGAAACAAAAACAGAATATACAGGTTTACGGAAACGAATAAATACGGACGAAAAGCAGGAAAATTAATTTACAATAATATTCATAAGTATTTATAAACAAAGTCATAAAATAATATACAAATATAAAGTTATCGGTCAAATATTCACTATCATTACATGTATTAACATATTAATATGAATAATTAGTGATTAGTAGACTTATAAACATACAAAGTTTTAGACATATCTTATATATATTGAAAACATAATGAAAAGTAGAATAAATACGGATCAATTCCGCATAAAACGGATTATGCGGAAACAGACGGAAGAACCCCTCTTCTACTTCCATAAACACGGAAACGAGATTTATAAATACAAAAACTGTTAGGTAAAATATAGAAATACGGACGGATCGGAACGGGAAAAATTCTGTCCGTTTTCAACATTAGCTTTGAACTTTCCTTCCACCGTTGTACTCCCGTATGTGTAAGTTTCTAACTTCCAGAGCACAATATATTCCCTTTGTTCATAAAAGAATGTAATTCTCGCTTTTTAATAAATCAAACCCTTTGAATTTTAACTAAATTTATATAAAAAAGTATAAGCATTCCTGATACAAAATAAATATTATTAAACTAGTTATTGAATATATTTTTTTTTGAACTGTCACCAGAGGAAGGAATCCCCACCTGAATATATATTGATAAGAAATCAACAACCTCGTTTTTAGGGAAAACAAGACAAAAAAAACCCTTTTGTCCAGTTAATTTTGGAAAACCGAACTAAAACCAAACAACAGCCCGACACAAGGGTGAGAAAGAGGCAAACCCACGACTAAGAGAAAGGACAACAAGAATAACAAAAACTCTATGCTGGTCGCCGCCACACCGTACGGAACCGATATCGGACTCGCCCGCGACGGCGGGAGGCGTGCACCGGCAGACGTCCACGGCCGGGGGGTGCCGGTCGCCGCCACACCGCACGGAGCCGATCTCGGACTCACCCGCGATGGTGGGAGGCGCCACCAGCAAGCGTCCACGCACGGACTGGTAGAGCCGGCTGCCGCCACACCGCACGGAGCCGAAGTCGGACTCGCCCGCGATGGTAGAAGGCACGCACCGGCAAGTGTCAACGCCCGGATGGGGTGTGCCGGTCGCCGCCACACCGCGCGGAGCCGATCTCGGACTCGCCTGCAACGTTGGGAGGCGCGCACCGGCAGGAATCCACGCCCGGACAGGGGGTGCCGGTCGCCGCCACACCGCACGGAGCCGATCTCGGACTCGCCCGCGATGGTGGGAGGCGCGCACCGGTAGACATCCACGGCCGGACGGGGGGTGCCGGTCGCCGCCACACTGCACGGAGGCGATCTCGGACTCGCCCGCGATGGTGGGAGGCGCGCACCGGCAAGTGTCCTCGCCCAGACGGGGGGTGCCGGTCGCCGCCACACCGCACGGAGCCGATTTTAGACTCGCCCGCGATGGTGAGAGACGCGCGCCAGCAGACGTCCATGCACGGACTAGGAGAGCCGGCCGCCGCCACACCGCACGGAGCCGAAGTCAGACTCACCCGCGACGGCGGAAGGCACGCACCGACAAGCGTCGACGCCCAGACGGGGTGTGCCGGTCGCCGCCACACCGCACAGAGCCGATCTCGGACTCGCTCGTGCCGGGGAGGCGCGCAACGGCAAGCGTCCACAACAAGCAGGGGCAACCCAGGCGAGAGCCAGTGGCGGGCTGCAGTCGCGCTCCAACGGTGCCTTCAGGAAGGGACTTGACGTCCGCAGAGGACAATAGCGCTGGAAGCACAAGGGTAGGTCTTTCGACCCTAGCCTGCTCCGACGAATGTTGAACTTCGACGACGCCTCCAAGGAGGTAGGTGACACGGATGCGTCACCGTCGCCGGCCCTGTGGACCGGGCAAGGTTTTCACCCAGTTACTAGAGGTCGACCAGGCCAGGCACCGCCCAGTCATAGCTAGCCAGCCCCAGCCTAGCCTCGGCCAGCCACGGCCGGCCAACCACAGGTCTTCCAGCGTAGGCAGCCAACCACGGCCGGCCAGCAGCCTGGCCTCGGTCCGCCATGGCCGGGCAGCTAGAGGTCCGGCCAGCCAGCCCCGGCCTGGCCTCGGCTAGCCAAGACTGGCCAGCCCGCCCTAGCCTAGGCCTCGGCCAGCCCACCTATGCATTGCTGCCAGCCGGCCACGTCAGCCTCGTCGGTCGCCGGAGCTTGCCGGAGTTGGGGAGGAGGAGTGCCTGGCCGCCGAGCGTCGCAGCCCATATGCGACGAAGATTTTTTGTTGCTGTGGGAATAAGAAAAAGTCCAAATCCCCACGCAGATCCGAAGGGGAGACAGTGGATCCGGACCCTGAACGGCCGGATCTGCCACTCTGGACGCCGGAGCTCGTCGGAGACAGGAAGAGGAGGCTGCCCCGTAGCGAGCCCACTGCGGCCGTCACCTCGTGTTGCTGGGGCGCAGCAGATCTGGGCCGGAGGTCGCAGGATCCGTACCCAGGGGCATGGATTCAGCCGTACTCGGTCATCTCGCTGGCGCCGGCTGAAAGGTCCTAAATGACTAGAGGGGGTGAATAGCCTATAAAAAGTTCTACAAACAACACTAAAACAAAAGATTAGACAATTAAACGGCGAAGCGAATTTTGCGGTAGCCTACTCAAAAATGCAAGCCACCTAACCGTTCTAGGCTATAGTCTCTAAATCACACTCAACAAGCTAAGTCACTACTTTACTCTACTTCTAGGTGAGCAACTACAACAAGTACACTAGAAAAAACTAAGTGCTCAAATGTTAAGGAGAGAGAGGATGATATTTATACCTTCGGTGATGAGAAGATGAATATCTATCAATCAATCACAATATAAATCCCCGGTAGAGAGAGTTGACACAAGATTTTTTACCGAGGTTCACTTGCTTGCCGACAAGCTACTCCTCGTTGTAGCGATACACCCACTTGGACGTTCACGCGCTAATTGGCATCACACGCCAAACCCTTCTCAAGGGTGCCGCACAAACAACACAAGATGGGGATCCACCAAGCTACGAGCAATCCACTAGACTAGCCAATTCGTGATCTCCCACGGGGTAGGCTCAAGGACCCCTCACAAATCACCGATCGGAGGCAGAGACAATCACCAACTTCCCTCAACGATCCTTACAGCTCCAAGCCGTCTAGGAGTCGGCAAACTCCAAGAGTAATAAGAGAATCCGCTGCGAAATACACTCACCAAGTGCCTCTAGATGATCACAAGCATGCAATGCACTTGATACTCTCCAATCTCATCAAATGATGATCTCAATCAAGTAGAAGGTGTGAGAGAGGAGTGGAGAGGCTCACTAGTTAGTAGGAGTGATGAGAATAGCCAAGAGAGAGAGCACAAGCCAGCCAACTGACTATAAATACTTCCCTCACTCACAACTAGCCGTTTGGCCTCTCTGCGCGGCGTTAGACTGGACCGTCGGACGCCCGCGCGCGCCACTGTCGGACCAACACCCACGGTTCGACGCCCTCGATTCGTGCCATGTGTCCCTAGCATCTACATACATATACAATGAATATGAACACCTAGTGGCACTTGATAACCACATTTCATCAACGATTTCGCCTCTTCTTGATAGTACGGCTATCTATCCTAAATGTGATCACTCCCTCTATAGAGTCTTGATCACCAAAAGCAAAGAGCTCCTATAGCTTATACCTTTGCCTTGAGCTCCGAGCTTTTCTCCATCTTCCTTCCTATCACTTGATGAAGCTTTTGGACACCTTTTGATGATGGACTTATACCATTTGCATGGATGTCGTCAATGCCCTACACTTGTGGCCTCCACCAACCCGGTTCTTTGCTTCCATCTTGTTGTTTGCTAATTAGTCTCATGAAACACTTAGAGCAAACATTAACAAACTAGGTTTCATCAATTACCCAAAACCAAACATAAGCTTTCACCGGCCAGCCTTCCTCGTGAAGGAACTCAGGCAGCCATGGAGAAGAGGACTGGAGGAGAGGAGGGAGGGGGAAGACGTTGCGGCGTGGGAGGCCCGGCTGGGCGTAGCTGCGAGCCAGCGCAACCGCACGCCGGAGTGGTGACGGCGGCGGCGGCCGGGGATGGCTGTGGAGGTAGGGTTGGGCAGTGTTGACACTTCTTAGCGCAACCACCAGAGACAGGGTGTTAGGCTATCTTTGATAACGGCGGCAGAAGTGCCTAGGTATTTCTTATCTCTATTGGATAATTCTGCAAGCGCACAGAATATACCGCTGTAGCACTTCGCCCGAGAGTATTCTAAGGTATCATTATTTTTTTTATCCCAAGGGAAAGCGGTTGCTAGGAATAATTAATAAAAAGAGAGAGATCCTTAAGTCTATAGCAACTTAGTATCAACTAGTGATAGAGGGGTAAATCGATATATAGAGGAAAGGGTAATGACACCAAGACACGACAAGGTTTTAGAATAACTAAAGATAACTAGTAGAGTATAGTTAGGTGGGAGGACAACGAGTGAGTATAAGACTCCTATGACACTTACTTTACTCTTGTGAACTATCTTATCAAATGGATGAATTATACTAAGACAGCTACCTTACTTCCGGTGTGTAGGGGCTAGTGCGAAACAATAGAGGATATAACCTCTATCCGAAGCACCTACTCTCTTATGGGAGCCTACCTTTTAAGAACTTGCCTAAAACACGTGGAGGGATACTAAGACTAGACAGGACTGTCACCACCTGCTAGCACCTACAAACAATCCGTGCGACAAGCGGCATTCAAAGGTAAGATCTAGTTTAAGCACCACGCTTACACTAAGCCTTACTACTCTAGTTGTGTACCAACAACTAAAGCACCCTATGACAGGCAATGAACCACACACGTGAGCTGATTACAGAATCACTATCTAATATAACTCAACTATAAGTTAAGACAAAACACAACAATACTATAATGAATAGTAAATCACTAAGTAGAGATTTAGTAAAGTAAAGTAAAGATAATATATTGATAAAGGTAAAGTCTTACAGAAGGAAAGGTACAAGAGTTACACCAAACTCTCCAGCAGACGACTCCGGAGGCTCCGAGCGTAGCTCGACTCGACTCTAACTCCCACACTAGACTAATACTACTACTACTAAAGAGTGGAGCTTCTCTTGTCTCTTGTGGCTCTTGTGTATCTTGGGTGTGTTGAAGAGGGTGTTGGCTGCCTCTATTTATAGGGGAGAGTTGAGGGGCGCCACGTCAGCGATCCGCGTGCTCCTTGCCTCTCCACCTTTGGATGAACCGCCTCAATACCGCCTTAGGATGGACGGCAGAGGTGATTTCAACACGTGGAAGACATGCAGGAAGGCGGTGGGGACCAACCGACCTGACCAGGCACCAGGGGGGTCGGCCGACCCCCTATGACAGGTGGGCCCAGCCAGGTGTGGTCCCCACCAGCCATAGGATGTTGCCTTGTGCTGGTTCTGTCTTGATTGTATTGTTTGATGCCTTGGTCCGTGTGCTTTGATTCTCCACCGTTGAATAGAAGCACATGTTGATCTGATGGTGGAATTGAGCTGGATAGAGTGTCACACGGATCCTGCCACGTCACCAGAGCCAGGTGGGCCCCATGGTGGGGTCGGTCGACCCACACATGGGCCCACTCTGAGCTCTCCTCTCTTCTAAGTGATGTCCTGCGTCATTTGTTGAAGTGTGATAACTTGGTTCCCAAATATGTGGTTCGGCCGACCCATCATATTGGGCTCCAAGTGCTCCAATTTGTTCTGTTTTGATCTTCCCTGCATTCACAAGCTAAGAGTATAAGTGGAACTAGTTATTGATAAAATATGTTCATGATATGTTTATTCTCCCTTAAATCCGAGGCCTGTTGACGGTGTTTGAACGTAGATTTTCATGCTATATCCACCGTCAACAGGCGGCGGCGGCGGCGTGTCTCCTCCGAGTCGCCCCGGGGAGGCGACCAGTTATTGAATATATTTTTATCATAAATTTATTTGGGGACATAAATCCTCATAATATTTAGTAAATTTAGTCAGGTTTGAACTAATTTGAGTGACACGCATCTCATAATTAGGTTCTTATGCGACGGAGGTAATTGGTAGTATGTGCTCGGTCCTACTGATCCATCCGTACCAGACGGAATGGTCACAGATTCCCACTGAAAACGTAGTAGAAACTACAAAAATATCGACCATGTCGTAGCATCAGCAACTTTTCTACCTAATGATCGTCAGGGTCGTTTATTACCAATGACACATCTCTACTCGTTGATAATTGGCTACAGCAGTAGTAAGAACATCTTCAAAAGATTAGCCAAATTATTTTTTAAAGGTAAGTTTGGCTATTATTATTATGAAAGGAAAAACGTCTTCAATAGACTCTGTAAATAACTCTCTAAATTTAGTAAGTCTTTATTTTACCTCATTCGCTCTCTACTTTTGGATAGCCCACCTCACTAGCCATTCCTTATAGAGTCGGTTGAAATATTCTAAATTTTTTTTTCAAATCTGTTTTAAAGAGTATCTAGATCAGTAAATTTAGCTAGCGTTTTTAGCTAATCTCTTGGACATGCTGGCTAGAGAGCTAGTACAGCAGTAGTTGCATGCCAAACCAAAAGCCTCAGTAACACCCAGACCCAGAAGTCTAGCTAGCTGCAGGTAGCAAACATAGATTCAGTCACTCAATTCTCCATCCATGATCGTGTCAGTGCGGTTTTTCCCCCTAGCAGTTGAACGTTTAGCTACGCTAGACTGCTAAAAGGTACATTTTTCGCAGTAGGCACACGCATCATTAAGATCAACTTGCTCCTCCTTTCTGGTGTGGATTATAAAGTCATAAACTGCAGTAGTACTTAGCACTAATAATTAATAACAGATGATTTCATCATGAGCTGCAAGTTGCCCATTAACAATAATTAGCTAGTCCCTTGCTACCCTACGCCGAGATGCATGCATGCAACAAGGATCGCATGGCAAATTGGCAACTTGCGCTTTATTTTCAAAACGCATGGCTGTCCAACAATCGTGGCCCGCTATATTGCTAGTTGCCTAGTTGCGTGTTAGGATCAGACTGACTTTCTTTAGTTTATTTCGGTATAATGTAAAGCAGCTAGTATAGTATATGTAATAGCTATAGCTAGAAACGGTAAACATACCTGTCATGCATTGTCGACAAAATAAATACATGGATAAACTTATCGTGCCGCTGTAGCATCTTTTGTTGGATTTGTGGGCGGTCATCATCAACCCGTGTGATACCGAGTACTACTCACTTTGGTTGTGTTGACGCCGAAACGGGACAACACACAGTAAGGTGCTAGATCGCACGGTCGCACACGAAACGAAACAGTACGGAGCAGCACGTCCGCGAAACCCTGCCTGGCCGGTTTCAGAACCCGGCCGAGCCGCCTACCCGGCCTAGCCGACTTTGATAGTCGGCTGAGCCGGTTTCCTCGAGTTCGCCGAGGAAGCTAGGGTTCTGGTCTTCTAGTCGTCGGGACGACCGTCTTCAGCAGCAGAGGACGTTTGGTGGTCGATGTAGCGCCCGTCCTTCGCCGGAGACTCCCGAACACCCCTCGGAAAGATCCATCAGAGAGATGCACGTAGAGGTTGCCCTAGGGATCGTGGAGATCACTTAGAACGCCGACTAAACTCGTGGAGAGTTGAGCCGAACAGCAGGATAGAGATGAACCATCGCGAGAATCTACTTGGTAGATGTGTTTTGACGATTGGATGGTTAAGATCTCAATCGGCCATGATCCTCCATATATATAGAGGGGGGGTGGTCTTATCCCAGTAGGAAACCGCTCCAAGACTTACTCTCCAAGTTTTTCACGTTAAAATATTGCCAAAACTGATTAGATCTATTAATCGGATCGGACTCGACCAAATCCGGCCAAGCCGGGTCCAAACCCAGCCAAGCCGGGTTTCACAGGGCCTCTGGTGATGACATGTGGCATGCTGCCGGGGCCCGGCAAGGGGTCAAACCCGGCCTAGCCTATTCTGTCGGAAGTTCCGGCGCCTGTCGGAACTTCCGGAGGGTCGGAACTTCCGAGTTAGGTCGGAACTCCCAACACGTCGGAAGTTGTGTCGGAAGTTTGGTCGGAACTTCCGACGTGACGGCATATTCGTGAGGGCGTAACTGCTTCGTCCGAACATCGAACGATGCAAACCATATATGTTTTTTCAATCAGCTTGACGAGATGGACGCAATGGTGATGTCCATTTCACATTTTGACAACTTCATAAAAATAGATATATTTTGGTTGTCAACAGGTTCCAAACTATAACTCACTCTGTCATAGAAAACGAACCAATATCGAAGTGGCCTTGTTAATTTCTTCAAAAATAAGACTCGGTATTATTGTTATGTTCTTCGAGAAACTAGCATTGGTTAATGTTAGGAAAAAACTCGTTTTGATATAAAATTAAGATTATATTATAATTTGAGATAGAGGGAGTAAGAATAGTATTCCATCTAGCACCGAAACTCTCTAGTAAGACTGCCTCCAATAAGCGACTCGTAAGGACGTCTATATCCAAAATAGGCCTCCAACAATATTGTATCAGTCTCCATCATAATACTTATATTGAAACCTATTTTAAATCTCAGGAGAAACGACCCAAATATGAGTATCCTCTCTTACGGAGACACATTTGTAGAAAGGGCTCTCTTTTCAATTCTATTAAACCCTTTGCATGTAGCGTTATATATACATGAAATGGGTCTTGTATTATGAATACCGTTGTTGGAGATAGTCTATAAATGGTCCACCATGCCTCTATACACCTCAACGATCATAGAAACTTTTGAGTCCAGTGTACTATTAGAAAATGATTCTCGTTTAGGTGTCAAACAATTTTAAATTGAACCGAATCTACACAAAGAATTATTAACATTTAAACACTACAAATAGATTAATCATGTAATGTATTTTCATAGCATAACTACATAAAAAAGAAAAATTTCTATATTTCTTTAACATAAGTTTGGCTTAATCCAAACCAAGAGTTACATCTCTCTAACACAGAGATAGCATGCGCCAATTCAATTAATAGTTCTGAGCTTTTGTTTGGTTTGAGGATTTTGGTGGGTGAATGCATGGGTCGAACCCAGATAGAGATAGCCTCATGTTAGGATGGTAAATTGAGTGGAACGAGGTCGAACCAGGTTACGTAAAGCAATGAAATTGATAGTAATTATATATTTACTCTCATTCTCTCACTATCACCCGTTACAACCCACAGATAATTATACTAGTTTTAACTGAAGTCGTGGACCGTGAACCGGCATATTTCAAATTGTAGAGGCTGTTTAGTTCCTCATATTTCAAATTGTAGAGGCTGTTTAGTTCCCCAATTTTCCAAAAACTTTTCCAAGATTTCATATCACATCAATTTTGCAGCACATGCGTGGAGCATTAAATGTAGATAAAAAGAATAACTAATTACACAGTTTGTCTATATATATCGAGACGAATCTTTTGAGTCTAATTAGATCATAATTAGACAAAAATTATCAAATACAAACGAAAGTGATATAGTGTCAGGTTTCCCAAACTTAAAAAACAAATTTGGAAACTAAACACAGCCGTAAGATGCCGCCTGCTAGAGTACCTAGCACTATCACGGTAGCGTCGGAAAGCAACCTGCGGAGTGCGCACTTGCTAAAACAAGCCGAGCCCTTTTTGATTACTAGTACGTGAGCAGCACAGTGTACACCAGTGGCCAGTGGGTGGGGGTGGTGGTGGTGGTGGGCTTCAAATGGGCGCAAGCGCAACTTGGCGCGACCAACCCAACCGCGGGAAGCCACGCCGAAGCGCCGCGGAGTTAAATTATTGGCTCTTTGAATCTGACAGCGTCAAATCGCCGACCGCAGATTTTTTTTTTCTCTCTCTCTCCTTTGCCCTTCCTTTCTCTCTCTCTGTGGCCAACATCGTACGAGATCGATATCCCCAAGATTCTGCTCCCCGCAGCGCGGATTTGCTGGATCGCCTGCGGACGCCGACCCTGTGGCCGCTATCCGCTTTGCTGCTCCGTGTGCCTGCCTGACAGCCGCTGTGAACACCGCAATCATTGGTGGCACAGAGAGCGTTCTCGACCCGATCTCGATGGCGAGTCAGCAATGGTGGCTGCGTAGCGTCATGAAGGCTTTGAGCTTAAGCTTATCCAGGGGTTCATGATCGAGATAGCGACTTGAATTGTGTTGATTGTTTTCTTTTTGAGAGTCGTTCTTATCAAAACTTTTTTAACGTGGGTAACAAGGTACGTATCTGAAGTACTATGTGACATTATGTTTATACGTACAAGTGTGTGACTGGAGAAGTGTAGAACGGAAATACCGATGAAGCGCATCATTTAACGAAACTTTGTCAAGGTGTTCCACAACCTAGACGAATGCTTCGTTAGGACCAAGGAGAATCAAGCATCCAATGATCCAAATGCATCGTTCTTTCAGTATTTACAACCTTAGCTATTGAAACCTTGCTGGGACAATTTCAAAATCCACTAGTTTGTACATTTCAAATCGCATGCCATTTACCTTTATCTTACGTCAAACTTCTTTAGGTTTGAACAAGTCCAGGGAAAAATGCACCAATAGCTTTACAATAAATTAATTTCACTGAAATAGCTCATATTTTAAATGCATAAAGTTGGCTTTTAAAAGCTAGAGTAACACATATGATTATTTGGATCCAAGATTGTAGAAGCTATTGGTCGTTATGGCATCAATAGCCAGCAAGAGATGGCAGGGAGAGACAGACATGAGGACAACACAGCTATTCGGTGGTGGCAATGGCAAATAAGGTAGTAACCAGACAACGACAAGGGTAGTTTCGACTTTTCCTATCTACAAGCTGTTGAAAGCTAGGTTTTCTCGGCTTGTGGGATTGTAGCGGTTGGGGTGATTTGGATTATAAAAGTTATGGTAAAAATTGGTTTGTTTGGATCTATCGAGAGATTTTAGAAGCTAGCACAATCTACAGCAATCCAAACGCCTATATGGTTTGTTTGAAGTCGATTGAAACGGAATTGAATTAAACGTAAGTGAGTGTGAATATACGTGAATCGAAACACGGCCATATGGGTTGGATAAGATTGGGTTGGGTGGGTTAGCTGGTATTGAACCGTGCGACTCGATGTCGTCGGGGAAGCCGAGAAGCAGGACGGTGGCGGGGCGTCCTCCGACCTCCGCGGCGCTGTTCGTCGTGGTCATACTCATAGCGGCCATGGTGCTGTTCGTCTCGTGCCTGCCGCACCCGGATCCCGTACGTGGCCAGGGTGTGCTGTGACCTGTGAGTCAGGGCTACTGCAGCTCGCATCCGGATCCGGCCGCTGAAACCAATGCCCGCAGGCGATCCGCGATTCCACGGCCTGGGGGCCACGGGCATACTCTATCCGCCATCCACTTGTTCAGCGTGGCCCACACTCGGGGGACAGCCGGGCTCCGTAGCTGCCGTCCATTCTGCCCCGCGCCGCCGCAGCCCGACACCTGGACACCGCGCGCCAATACGTCGCCGTCACCCCCACAACCACGCGTCTCCCTCCAACCGCAGGCCCCATCCGCCCAGCCGCGAAGCCCACCCACGGACATGTGGGGCCAAAGAGCGTCGGGCCCGCCCGTCATGCAATGCGAACGAGCCGCGTAGACCGGGGATCCATCCGCAGCAGGCCCTGCTAGCCACACCACCGCGCAAGCCACCCCGCCGCGACTTCTCGCGGGCCCGTGCCGTCCGTGGCCCCACTCGTCATACGATCCAGGCGTGGCTGCGGCGTCGCGCGCGAGGAGGCAGGCCTTCGGGGCAATGAGCTGTCGTGGGGCCCATACGAGGCGGGCTGGCGGGCCGCGGCACGGCACGTGGCGAGCGGATGCGGCGGCCTGCGCACAGTCCCCGCGCTGGGCCTGCTGCGGCTTTAAAGCGATGCCAGGGACGTGTCGCTGCTGCGTAGGCCCGCGCGCGACACCTGTGGGCCCCGGAAGGCGCGGCAAGTTGCAGCTGTTTCGTTGGGTGCCAGTTGCAGGCTAGGCCTTGTAGCTTGCCTGCCCCTACGTGGTCCCCGGGAGCCGTCTCTGGCCGTGCAGCCTGAGCCCAGCCAGAGCCGAGCCACGCCACACCACCCAAGCCGAGCGGGTTGATACAGTTTCTATACTCACAAGGAGTACAGGTCCGTATTTCTTTGGTGTTTCTGAACAAGGTGAATAGTGGTTACAATGACAGGTTTTTGGCTCTGTTCGTTTCAGCTTATAAACAATTTATTTCGAACTTTTTTTTTAGCTTTGTAACAATATTTTACTCTCATAAGAAATCAGCTTTCAGCTTTCCGCCTTCACCTTTCAGCAAACAAAGCTTTTGATTATTGTTGTCATTTACAAGAATACGCTTAGCCCCTTTTCCTATCCCTATGTTTAATTCTAAAAATGCATGATGTGTAGCAAAATACTATTCACTAATAACCTCGTTAAATTTAAATCATTTTAGCTGACACCAAACTTATAGTTGTATTTTTAGTGTGTTACTAGATACATGCAAGTGTGTTGCATCGAGGCTATGATTTTTTTTACAAAACCTCAACACAAACGAGGACTTTGTCTAGGATGACATAGACAGGGACTTTGCCTGGGATGTGAGGACATAAATCCGGTCTTCGTATTAGAACTAGGTGGGACAGACATGTAAGCTTCATATTAGAGACCACCTCATATTATACTCCTATTAAGAGGGCACCCCATGGTTTATATGCACCATCTTTGATATGCCATATGTGACTTTTCCTCTATAGTTGTGTTAATTGATTTTTTTCATTAACATGCTCACTTTCCTGATATCAAAGTTTGTAATGCACTTAGTTATTGTTGTACTTATCTTCGTTGCTAGCTCCTAAAGCACTCAGTAGAATAACCATCTCATCATTGCACTGGCATGATCACATCGACCACCTAATCATGTCATACAAATATACTCTAATATAGTTAATACCATGTAGCCAAAATAAATATTCAGACTCTTTTGTATTTTATAACGTAACCACTTATGTATTTTTTTTCTTAAAACTTTCAATGGTTTATTTTAGCCGCCGAATGATCGTTGGCGCCTAATGTTCAATGGTTAGGACACAAGAGGACCGTAGTCGTGAATGGCATGGACGCGCCCATTCTTAGAGCAAGAACTATTCTCAATCACTGGAAATTCAACAACGAAGAACCAATAACAATTTGACCGTTGTTTGGTTTACAAAGCTCCTGCAGTACCTGACTCTGTTCGCTTCATCTTATCAGCGCTCATTTTTCAGTTCTGGAACAATATTTTTCTCTCATAACAAATCAGCATCATTCAAAATCATTGCTTATTTTCAGCTCAGACAATTTTTTCATGAAAACTTGCCTTTGCTTTCCTCATTTACTCGCAAATTTTTCACATCCAGCAGTATGCGCCTGTAGAATAACCATCATCATCATTGCACTGGCTTGATCACATCGACCTAATATAGTTAATACCATGTAGCTAAAATAAATATTCACACTCTTTTGTATTTTATGACCTAACCACTTATGTATTTTTTTTCTTAAAACTTTCAATGGTTTATTTTAGCCGTCGAATGATCGTTGGCGTATACTGTTATCTCTTTCAGTGGTTAGGACACAGGAGGACCGTAGTCGTGAATGGCACAGAAGCGCCTATTCTTAGAGCAAGAACTATTCTCAATCACTGGCCGACAACAATTTGACCGTTGTTTGGTTTAGAAAGCCCCAGCAATGAGATGTAATGATTTTTGACTGATGCTGATTTGTTATGAGAGAAAAATACAGTTCTAAAAATTAAAAATAAGAGCCGATAAAATGAAGCGAACAGAAAAAGACAATTTTTTCCTCAAAGTTTGCCTTAGCTCACAAATTTTCCACATCCAGCAGTATGCGCCTGTTTTTTTTTCCTTTGAACAAAAGTACTACGGTACCTCAAATTTTGCACTCCCGATCGGCCGTTGCCCAAAAGTGTCGGGACCAAACTCCAAAGCGCCGTCGACACGTCACACTTCTTTAGCAAGCCCCGCCTTCCTACAGCAGCGAGCTGAAGCCGAGGCGCGCAGCCCCTGGCGCCGGTTCGGCTCGTGGCCAACCAACACGTGTCCGCATTGTCCGACACGTGGCCGGCCGGTGCGCTCGTAGTCCCATCCGACTAGCTCCCCCTACGGAACCAAATTTTCTGCTCCCATTTACGCCGAAAAAAAAATTGAGCGAAAACCTCTCCTTTTTGTTTAGAGGGGGGACGCAAGAGCAAGCTGCAAGCAGATTAGAGGGGCAAGAAGGTCGCCTCTACTCTGCTCTCTCCTAGCCCCGTTCTGCTATCTCATCTCATAGTACTCGAATTTGGCTTCAGCTGCGGTGTTCTTCTCTCTTCCCCGGTTTCAGACGTGAGATTTGGTGCAGAGGACACCGGTCCTTGGTTTTCTTGGCCGCTGCAATGTTATGGCGCTTGGGGCATGCAGAGGTTGAATTCTGTGATGACGGGGGAGTTCGCATCGTGGGAAGATTTTGTTCCTTCTTTCTCTTTGTTCTTAGCTGAGAAATCGGGAGCTGCTTGCCGCTCGCCGAGCCGAAGAGCGTAATCGTTGGTGTGTTCTCTGTAGCTGAATTTTTGGTCATTGAGAGGCGTTGTTCCTCGGCGAATCCGTGGGAAGAAGCGTTGTCCGGCGCAAGCGCAAACACATGGCGTCTAGGGATTTCCTGGGAGGGTTTGGCCGGGATGGAGGGCAAGCGCCTGTGGGTGGCGCCGCCACAGGCGCCGGGGAGTCGGACGAGATGGAGCTCAGCCTCGGGCTGTCCCTCGGCGGCTGCTTCGGCGCCGACCCGTCGCAGCAGGACGGGAAGAGGCAGCGGCTCCAGCGCTCGTCCTCCATCGCCTCGATCTGCTCCTTGCCAGCTGCCACCGGCTGCGGGGCGCAGGACGCCGCCGCCGCCTCCGCCCCCGCACCCGCGCCTCCTCCGGCGGACCAGCTGCTCCGCACCTCCTCTCTGCCCTCCGAGTACATGGAGGATCGGCTCCGCCGCCGGGCGATGCAGAGCCAGCGACGCCTCGAGGCCAAGCGCAAGCGCCTCGAGCGCCGGAACTCGATGAACTCAGGAAGGCCACTTCCGTCGCCGGGTGGCGGTGGCGCCGCCGGACGCGAGGAAGGCCTCGAGCATACCGTGCCCAGCGGCTTCCAGCTCCGCCGTACGGTCGCCTTGACGACGCCGGGTTCGGGTTCGCAGCAAGGTACTTATGCAGCATGATTCTCACTGTTTTATTGCGCTTATCCATTTCATCCATTTCCCTGTGTTGGTTTGCTTTGCTTGTTCATGACGGTGCATGGACAGATTTTGCTGGGTTGGGTTTGGTTCCCTTAGGTAGGAGATGCATGGTCTGGGCAGAGAGATCTAGGTGCATCAGGTTTCATCAACACATGGATCGATCTTTGCTCTTTTGCTTTCTTTGGATGTATTCAGTAGTCGGATTCGCTAAATTCCACCCCAACACAGCATTGAGGCCAATCCGATCACATCCGAACAAATGCCTTAGCTAGTTAGCTGTGGCCTGTGGGTTTGTGGTTTCAGGTGCTGCCAATTCTGACGGCATGTATGCGACTGCGATGTGTTCACTACATGTTCATCATGATGGTTTCCTCTGTTTAGAAGTACGGAGTATGTCGACATTTTGTTACCGATTCTGGATCTGCGACGCAGACACGCATAGGCCTGATCGTGGCATCCTAGGAATTGTCTGGAACGTTGGCTCGTGCTGTCGCAATGCAGAACTATCTTTGACAAAGATGCATGCATGATGCATCGAGACATCAGGTCCTGCTTAGTGTTTGCTTCGATGGCTGTCAGTTTCAGGATTCTTTGATGTGCACGCACAGCACCACCGTAGTTTACAGTGATGCTTACACGAGACCTGGATGCTAGACCAGATATAGTTAAATCTGCATATAGGCGCGGTCAGTAGAGTTTATTAAAGTGTGATTATGGGACTAATCGTTGTCTGGGCTGGGGGGTATGGTCTACTACTATTTATTATTTTTTTCAGAAGGTCGTCTACTACTTTATGCATTGTCCATCGGCAAAAAGTTCAGTTCAGTGCGATGGAACTTAACATAACATTGGTTAATACAGTACTTGATGAAACATTATCACATGCATGTCAGAGTTTTCCTCATCATCAGTGCGAATGCAGTCACTGGAATCTGAAACGCGGTGCCTCTGCTGTTGACGCAGGACTGGCGCAACGCCGTGCGGAGGCTAGCAGCCCGGCGAAGGCCCCCACGTCGTCGGACAGCGCCATCGTCGGGCAGAGCAGCTGCCTTGCCCCGAACGAGGCAACCGGAGGAAGGTCGTCGTCGGACAGCGTCGGCGCGGCCAGCCACGAGCAGCAGCAGCAGCAGCCGCCGGCGCCTGCGCCGCCGCTGCGCACGCTGCGGTCGCTGACGATGCGGACGGCGAGCACGGGCGACCTCCGGAACACGATGGCGGAGGACATGCCGATGGTGTCGTACAAGGCGGAGGGCCCCAGCGGGCGGAAGACCGACGGGTTCCTGTACAAGTACAGGAAAGGGGAGGAGGTGCGGATCGTGTGCGTCTGCCACGGCAGCTTCCTCACGCCCGCCGAGTTCGTCAAGCACGCCGGCGGCGGCGAGGTGACCAACCCGCTGCGGCACATCGTCGTCAACCCGCAGCAGTCGGTGTTCTTGTAGCCCCGGCCGGACTCGCCGAGCTGGAGGGTGAAGGCTAGCTGAAGGCTGTACCTAAGGGGCCGTCGCACGTCGGAGCTTCGGCTTCTTGGATGACAGAGGCAGAAGCTGGGGGAACCTTTGGAGGAGCAGAAGCTGCTGTTTGGTGGAGGTAGCAGATGAGCAGACGAAGAAGCTTAAACCCTTTTTGGACAGAAACGGGGTGAAGCTTAAACTTTTTTCGGCAGGAACATGTTGAAGATTTTAAGGAAAAACCTTTTGAGGAGCACACACACAGTGTTGAGATAGCAGATGAGCAGACGAAGAAGCTGAAACCTTTTTTCTTGTTTCTTTTCCGGTTGTTTTGGTACTCATATATATGATTAGTAGTAGTAGTAGTTAATTATGCTAGCTATTCCCTGCGTTCTTCCCGATCGAGTGAAGGACGCAGGGGCCGGAGCTGGATACTGCTGTAAGTTAAGGAGTGAGCAAATATCCGAAATGGATGTTGGTTCAGTTTAGGCGCACGCACGACGCACCTGGTCTTTTCTCCTCTTGCAATGTGCAGCTGCTGCTGTTTCGCTAGCCGAGTCATCATCGACTCGACTCGATCGTTGTCGTCGTCGTTGTTGAAGAGTTGCATGACGAGGACTGAACAGAAATCGAAAGACCACTCCATGTGTCCCTGTGAATTGTGTGCGCGAAAGGTGGCAGCCCTCCGTGGTTGCCGTGGGACGACGCGATCATGGAATGGTTGATCAGGACATCAGGTGTGGACAGCTGAAGCCTGAAGGTGGGCATCACCCACTCAGTACACCCTTGGGCGTTGATTCTTGGACACACAGACAGACAGGCACAGCAGGCATCACGGCTCCAGGTCCAGGGTCCAGCCATGATGATTTTTTGGGGTCGAACCGAACTGGCGCGAAGGTCGGACGCGTGGTTCGCCCTTGCGGCCTCGCTCACCAGTTGCGTACTGTAGCCTGTAGGTCTGCTGGGCTGCGATGTTGTGCAATCTGACGCAACGCAGCCGCCGAACTGTGAGACGCTAGCCAGTACTTACTCCCTCTCCCTCTGTCCACAGATAAATCGCTTTTTTTAACTTTTAGATTTCACGTCATAAAGATATTTTCTCCTACTTCCTCCATCCACAGATAAACATAATTCTTTGACCTCTACTCTTTCATTTTTGATCATTCGTCTTATTTAAATTTTTATACAAATAATAAATTATTATAAAAATAGCTCTAACAATAAAATAAGTCATAACAAAACAAATAATATTTATTAAATTTTTTTTAATAAGACGGACGGTCAAACAGGAATTATAGAAGTCAAAGAATTGTATTTATTTATGGACAAAGGGAGTACTAATCATGGTGGGATAGGGATAGGGACAATGAGAAATGAATGGTGGGATAGAAAATGAGACTAAGGCTGCCTAATCCTTATCCTAATCCTCAACCCAATCCAAACGCTGCCTAAGGCATTATTGTTTGTGTAAGGATGATGATAGGGATAGGGAAATCCCTCATGGGGTATTATTGTATCCAAACTGTTTATTTTCCACGTCTCATTTAATTTTAGTCATTCATCTATTTTCCTATCCCTATTCCACCCCCTCATTTCCCAGTATCCAAACAAACCCAAGGTTGGCGAGTGTATTTATATAAGTATATGCACTAATGTATGCAGAGACAAGATAGAAATATATGTCAACCAATGAACCAATATACTAGGAGTATAAAGGTATACAAGGATATACTCTAAGCTTCTAAAACTAGGGGAAAAATACTAGAGTTAGATTGAGGCATGAGAAAACAAAAAAAGAATAGAAAATTAGCCTCAAAACTCTCAGAGATGAAAATTTAGCTCTAAAAGAATGGCAAAGTACCTAGAAGGTTCTTGGGGGGAATTCCTAATTAATGTCTAAATGTGTTTTTGGAAAACTCACCACAACCGAAATATGAGATGCAACTAGCATCAATACATCATACATTAACGTTGAATGCAACATGTTAGTTATATTGTGTTTTTGTTAGTAAAGTTTTTAAAATATGTTGGGACATAATGTTTTAGGAACTGCACAAATTTTTCTTGACATCTTATTTTTGTAGTCTTAAATGTATTTTTAAAATCTTATAGATATATTGCCACACATCTACACATTTTATAGAAGTTTATAGAGTCCTCTTATATCTATACTTTTTCTTCATTTTTAATAAGGTTATACATATTTTTCGTGGTTTAAAACCTTATTAAAATATTTACAGTATTTATTTTAAAAAGTTTAAAAGCACATCGAAAACAACTTCTAGATGAGACATTAAGGTACTCCTACTCTCTCTGTTTTTTACAAGTCACGTTAGTTTTGTCTTAAGTCAAACATTGCTATGTTTGACTATCGATTTTAAAAGATCCTTATAGTTTCACTATTCTTTACTATTTTTACCATTATTTTATTTTATCAAAGAATTTCTCACAATAAATCTAAAAATATAGTTCTTGCCTCATGAACCTATCTATTGTTTGTAGAAAATAATGGTCAAAGATGTAAACGTTTAATTTAGGACAAAACAACATGATATATGTAAATAAAAATGGGAAAATAGTTTAAAAGTGGGGACTAAAGGCGATTGTTGAGAGGGGCAGGAATGCTTTTTTCCAAATGCAAATGGCCCATTTCACTATTTCGACGACTGTCCAGGCCCAATCTACCTTTGGGAGCGTGCATATCTCTACTGTAAAAAAGGCTGAAAGACAGAGTCTACCCGGTAACATGGTGCATCACCCCGCTTCGCTTTGCCCGGCTCGGTCTTCGCTTCACCCCGGCGCATAGCGTCCTCGGCTCCTTCCGCAACCGCCCCACTACGCACGACGCCGACCTCGCTCCCGCGCACCGGCGCATGACGCCCACCTCCCTCCTTCCCGCTCCTGCCGTCACGCACCGCAGCCCACTCGCCCACACACCCCGCGCAAGGAGCCCCATAGCCGCTTACCGCCGCCCACTCGCCCTCGCACCCCGCGCAAGAAGCCCTGCAGCTGCTTCTTCGTGTCGCTGTCGTCGTCGCCGGACAGTCAAGCTTCCCTGCGCCGGTCCGCGTGCCGCGTCGTGCTTCGCCGTCGTCTCGTTGTGCCGTCAGTCAGACCGCGCTTCCGTCCCCTAGCTCTCCCGATTCAATGCCCACAACGGCAGCTGTCGCTGCGACAGTGGTTCTGCAGCCCACGCGCGTGGGAGACGAGCGCTGCTTCGGTGGCTACTATCTATCGCGCGGAGCTGGTAAGCCGCCCCCTAATCGACCTCCCTCCATGGCGGATCCACGCTCTACTCCTCCTCATCCCAACCTCGAATCCGCTTGTCTTGTCTTCTGTGTTGGCTTCGCTTCCAAATTGCTACCCTACCCTTCCTCTTGTTGGTTGCAGGTTTGTAATCGAAGACAATGAGAGTGGCCAGAGGACGGGAGATTGGCTAAGGTAATTAACAGAATGTTTCCCCCTCCTTTCTCTCCATGTTCAGGGCAGTTTCAGGATGGGTAATTAGGGGCTGAATCTCGTCAGGTGTTTGGCCCTACAGTTCGTCTGTTCTGAATTTGTGCATCTCCTGAGCCTGATGAACTAATCAGTCTTGTGTAATTTCACTACACCTCCATACAGTGCTTAAACGGCTAATTTAGTACAATATCTTGGGATGTTTTTAATTCTGAATTTGGGTGTGTTTCAAGAGTGAGGATTTAGTATGCAGTGTGATCAAGTCAGTTTACAGAGACTACATTGATTTAGATTGTTCCAATAATTTTTCATGGAATATTCAAACAATAAACTTGGTTGGATTAATCAATATGAAATTAGGGGTAGTTGGATAAATCATTTTGTTTCTTCAGTTTTCTTGGAATCGTGATATGCTTTGTGCCAGATTTTTTGTTTTGCTCTCAAAAAATACTTTTCTGTTCTAAAAGATCTGTCAAGGATGGTCACCAACTCATTAGGAAATTGGGCAGTAACTGATAGGACACTGCTGGCTTTGAATTTGTTGGTATTGGACAGGACACAGCTGGCTTTGAATCAGCAGCCCTCCACAACGTTTTTTAGCCTTTCTTTTTAAAAGGTAGCCCCTGTGCATTTAACTTCAGACTACTATCTAAATCAATTTTGACTCTGAGAACCATTCATATTCACAATTGATAAAAACTGAATTTTAAATGCAGTATGGAAACTAATGGATGTGCACAAAATTGAGTATAAGTAGTTTAATCCATTTGGAGACTACGCTTTTGTCAATGGTCAGCACGAGAGGGTATGAAACTATCACATCCATTTTACTAAACCTGTATGCTTTATCTCAGCCTAAAGGAAAATAATTTTAAATATGCATTGTATCAATGACGCGTGATTGATAAAGATATGAGTAGGGGATAGAAGATTGCTCGTGTGCACTGTGTAGAGGTCGATCGGGACTTCATGATGTTCCATAAGGTTGATTTCTTGTGGGTTTTTTTTTTCCGTGAATTAATGTGGATTCACTGTTACCTTTAATTTGTGTTTGAATTAGAGTGACAGCTTTATACTCTCAATTTTTTATACATGAGATCATTTAACTGAAAATACAAATCTATTAACCAGTTTTGTATTTTGTCATTTAACTGAAAATGCAGATCTTTTTCTTATAGAGCTCTTGCGGATCAGCTTTGTTCTATTGCCCTTGATGAACATCCATGGCTGCAGTGTTCCATCCCTTGATGTGTGTCCATGGCTTCAATGCTTCACACACACTTGCGAGGGACCTATGTGGCTTAACAACAGCCATGACGATGTGACAAGAAAGGATGGTGGTCATGTGGCCCAACACCGAGCCGATGGTAGCCCATTCTAGCAACAGATATTCAAAAGATAGTAAGTAGTAATCATAGTGTTCCATTATTCTCCTCCATGTAAATTTTTTGATTGAGGTTCAGATTAGTGTAGCTAAGTCGCTTATGGTTGTGCTGTAGTTTCAGATCAGATGGCTTGTTTAGAGCTCTCTGAATGTTATTCAATAGATCAGGCGCTACCAATTTTTCAAACTGAATTCAAGGTTGTTATCATGTTTGAGGAAGTCAGATGTTTTCTATGCATTTCTGAATTAATATATAAGCAATTCAACCTTTTAGACAGCATTGACTACAAAAGGTCCGTGTTCTAGCGGCATCTTCTTTATTCCAAACTTCAGATTGATGTTTAAATCCTAGAAAGGTGTAGTATGCTCACCAAAATATAATAAACAATATCGATTAAAAAATAGATCCGGAATGTTATTATCCCATCGCCAAATTGTTGTTATGACATGATCTGTTGATTCTCCATGGAAGGTTGTTGTCATAATAATATACCTATATACATATTTATGTTTTCCTACATTTAACCTTGTTGCTCTTCATGTACTACCTTGACCATTAAAACTTTAAGATCCTCAACAAGGACAAGGAGCAAGAACCATGGCCTCATGATTGTTGTATACTGCAGGGCTTCAGGCCATGCTCGTTCTCTAATGACAGGCAAGAGCTCGAGGATGACTTCCCATACCTTCCTGTAGCACGATGGTTTCCATTCTAATGGATCCACTTCAAACGAATGTCTGGCTTTGTAGGATCTTTCGATTCTAAATTTTGTATAGGATTCATGTAGCATATCAAACCAATGTTACTTGGTTGTTGAGAAAATAAATTGACAGTCTCATGCGGCTATATGTCATGATACCCGTCGCAACGCCCGGGCCCGCACGTAGTAGATGAAGAAAATCCGAACGCCCTAACAACACATTTCGGGTCGTCTAAAAGAACACATTTCGGGTAGGATCGTGTTTTTTTTTCTGTAAAAAACTAAATATCCGTTCTGTAATGCTAATCTCTTGGAAGAAGCTGTAAAATCTCCAACAAACATCACTCGATTCCCGCGTCCAGCGAGAATATTCCTGGCGCCGTCTCCTTATATAGCGCTGGCCGCCACGGCGGTCCAGTCCACCTCCTCGCAACTCGCAACAGCCATCGCGGCGGCGGAAATGGCATCCTCCTCCCGTATGGTGTCGGCGTTGGTGCTGGTGGCGGTGGCGGTGCTCGCCGGCAGCGTCGCTGCCCGGCCACTGGTCGGGACCGGCGGGGCGTGGGAGCACAGGGCGCCGCTGCAGACGTCGCGCCCTTTCAACATCGCGCACCGGGGCTCCAACGGCGAGCTCCCCGAGGAGACGGCGGCGGCGTACGCGCGCGCCATCGACGAGGGCGCGGACTTCATCGAGGCGGACATCGAGGCCACCAAGGACGGCCATCTCGTCTGCTTCCACGACACCACGCTCGACGACACCACCGACGTCGCCGACCACCCCGAGTTCGCCGGCCGCCGCCGCACCCTCGAGGTGCAGTGGGCCAACGTCACCGGATACTTCATCAGTACGTGGACGACAGCACACCGCCCGTTGCATTGCATGCATCCAGTCGATCGGCAGTTTAATTCATTTCCATCTCATTTGTCGATCCATCCATGTGTGTTGCAGCTGATTTCACGCTGGCGGAGCTCAAGACGCTGCGGGCGAAGCAGCGATGGGACTTCCGTGACAATTCCCACAACGGTGAGCAAGTCGATCCGGCGAGACCCGACGGCGGCGCGCCATTAATCATTCCGATGAACTGCACGAACAGCAATTAACGTACGTGATTATTTTGTTTCCCGCATGCAGGCGTGTCGCCGATCCTGACGTTCGAGGAGTTCATCGACATCGCGCTGAACGCCAAGAGGGTGGTGGGGATCTACCCGGAGCTGAAGAACCCCGTGTTCATGAACAAGCAGGTGCAGTGGGCGGACGGGAAGAAGTTCGAGGACAAGTTCGTGGCGACGCTCAAGAAGTACGGCTACGGCGGCAGGTACATGTCGCCGTCGTGGCTTGCCAAGCCGGTGTTCGTGCAGTCCTTCGCGCCGACGGCGCTGGTACACGCGGCAGAGCTCACGGACTCGCCGCTCGTCTTCCTCATCGACGACGTGACCGTGCGCACCGAGGACACCAACCAGCCGTACGACGTGATCACCTCCGGCGAGTACCTGGACTACATGAAGAGGTACGTGGTGGGCATCGGCCCGTGGAAGGACACGGTGGTGCCGCCGACCAAGGGCAACCAGCTGGCCACGCCATCGGACCTCGTCGCCATGGCGCACGCGAGGGGGCTGCAGGTGCACCCTTACACGTACCGCAACGAGAACAAGTTCCTGCACTTCAACTTCCGGCAGGACCCTTACGCCGAGTACGACTACTGGATCAACGATGTCGGCGTCGATGGCCTCTTCACCGACTTCCCGGCGAGCCTCCGCCGGTTCCAGGACTGGACCACCAAGAAGAAAGACTGAATGTGATTCGCAAGGTTTGGGTTAGGATATATAATGTGATTCGCAAGGTTTGGGTTAGGATATATAACAAAGCTACTGTCTTGGTAGCAGGGTTCTTTGATTCAGTCATTCAGATCGTAATTCTGGAGGTGTTTTCAGAGTAGAAAGACTGATTGTGATTCGGTCATTCAGATCGTTACTGTCTAGGTAGCTGGGTTCTTTGATTCAGTCATTCATCACATCGTAATTCTGGAGATGTTTTCAGAGTAGAGATAATTCTTTGTTTTTTTTTTTTTTTTTGTGGGGGGGGGGGGGGGGGGCAACGGCAATATATTTCTTGATTGGATCAGTAACAATTAAAAGTCTTATCTGGTGTGACCTATTGACTGTTATGCTGTGCAGTGTAACAGGAAACGTATACATGGGTCAATGCATATAGGCACGCACAATAAACTAATGAACTTGTACATGGTGCACACACATAGCAGAGCACTGAACAGCACTTCGTATATAAATGTTGCAGATGAGCAGGCACATAAACAGTCTAGACTCCAGACTTACATTTACATAGTAGTAAAAACTGAAAGCCTGACTTTCACAAGCCTGAATGAGCAGTTTTAAGTATAGAGAAGATGCAATGCATACCAGCGTTGCAAAGAGAATTGAAAACCCTTCGGCTTCTTCAGAAATAAATCATAGATGGTAGATCCTTCTTTTTCATCTGATGGTCCAGCAGATTCAGTGTGACAACTATTACTCTTTTGTATGACCATGCAAATAAGTAGTAGCAGTAGTGAGATTATGGCAATGCCAGAAACAATTAGGTTTCCAGGATTCCCTATCTGGCTATATTCATGCTCTCTCCTTGCTCGAATCATTACTCATTAGACTTTAATCTTCACATAAAAGTTCGAAATATAACCTAGACAACAGGTAAATAATTCAGATTTCGGAGACATAAACCAAAGAACTATAGAAGACCTCTCGAGGAACATTGTGACAATATGACAGCATGTGGAAGGCCAGGAATTTTTCTTACCCTAGTTCCATGCTGGCAACATACTGGTATGGGCCTATGGGGCGGGGCGTATATACTATATACAGCTAAAGGAAATAACAGAAGAATACAGTTAGACAATCTTAACTGAAATCTTTGGCATTAAGACTGTTAATTTACACCTGGACTTCTTATCAGCAGATACATTAGTGACTAGTGAGAGATTCAGGAGAAAACTATATTACATAAAGCTGCCATCTACAGGATAAAATCTAGTCAAACAGATGATTAGAAAAAAAAAAAAAAACCCCATCAAGGGCGCAGGTCACAGTTATCTTTACCTTCTACATGTGATATGTAAACTTATTCATCTCTATCGATGTTCACGAATTGGAGGCTGTAGCCGCTTTAATCCCTGAACAACCTGCTTCATAGTTGGACGTATGGACAGTGATTCAGCAGTGCACTTCACTGCTAAATGCAACGTTTCTACCAAGTCGTCATGTGGGCCAACATCCCACAGACCATCAATAAAGAATTCCCGAGCACGGCCCTGACGAAGCAGCATGCAAGCCCAAGCAACTATGTTGAACCCATTACCATAGGGAGAAAATGATGGGTCCAAGGCCTTCTTGTCTGAGATTAGCTCCATCAGGACAACACCATAGCTATACACATCAGCTTTATCTGAAACACGACAAGTCATAGCATATTCTGGAGCAACATATCCAAATGTTCCAGCTACACCAGTGGTTGCATGTGTTTCTGAATTTCCCAAGAGTCTTGCCAGTCCAAAGTCCGAGAGATAAGCAGTATAGTTAGTGTCCAACAAAATATTGCTCGGCTTCACATCCCGGTGAAGGATGCGAGGAACACAGGTATCATGCAGATAGGCAAGTGCTTTGGCAACGTCCAACGCAATCTTGTGCAGCATTTTCCAGTCTACTGGTCTCTTCGATCTCTCCTGTATAAACCTCTCAAGGTTTCCACCAGACAAGTAGTTATATATAAGAAACATTTCAGACTCGCCAAGATGGTAACCTACCAAGGTAACAAGATTTGGATGTCTTAATCTCCCTAGGGTTTTTATCTCAGCATCAAACTGTTGGGCTCCCTGAAATCTCCCGACAGAGAGCCTCTTAATAGCTACCAACACTCCAGGTGCAATTTCAGCCTTGTAAGTGGCTCCAAAGCCCCCACTTCCAATGCAATTGCTTGCATTGAAATTTCCAGTGGCTCGAACAACAGTCTCATAAGTGATTGGGACACCAATATCTTGGAAGAGTGTAACTTCTTTCCTTCCAGAAGACTGAGCTGACATCCGGGGAGCACACTTCCTTGTGTATATGAAGAGCACAATGAGTGCTAGGAGGACAGAAACAATGGCTGTTGCAGAAGTAATTGAAGCAATTTCAATTGCATTAAATGAATTGTTCGCTCCTTCATTTTGTGAGTCTGAAGATGTTGTATCATTGTTGTCATCCGAATTCAACCCTCGACCCTTCTGAGCAGCTGATGGCACAGCCAGAGTGTACACATGACAAGATTGCAGCAAAGGATTCCCAATAACGCTGTCACATCTAACTGTATTACCATTCGTTGGTACTGGACCAGACAAATTGTTGAATGACACATTAAACATGGTAAGGGATGCTGAGTTAGCAAATCCTGAAGGAATCTTCCCAGTAAGTTTATTGTTATCAAGAAGGAGAACAGTGAGATTTCTCAAGTCAGCAAGGGCACCAGGGATCACCCCTGTGAGGAGGTTGGATGACAGGTCCAAAAACTTGAGAGCGTGCAACTGATTAATATCGGCTGGAATAGTGCCATTCAGAAGATTGTGAGCCAAAGAGAGGTGCTGTAAATGCGGCAAGTTCTTCACAGAAGTAGGAATTACACCACCTAGGCGATTCCTACTCAAATCCAAGCTGATTAGGTAACTTAACTCCCCTATACTAGATGGTATCATACCTGAAAGCTGATTACCAGCAATACCAAGAACAACAAGAGAACTGCACAGCGAGCCAATGTCTGAGGGAACAGCTCCACTTATCAAGTTGTTACTGACTTCCACCACGAAGCCCCTTGAGCTGTTGCACTTGTCAAATAGACTAGGCTGAAGCTGGCCACCAAGATGGTTCCCATCAGCCAAGAATGCATAGGACCCCTGCATCCCCAACTTTTCATTAGCAAGAGGCAAGGATGTAACTTCACCAGTAAAATTGTTCCGGGAAAAACTATGGTAGCTTGTCAAATGAGCATAAACCAATGGTGATGAGGATGACATAAAGCCAGCAAATGCTTGATATGTGAATAAGGAAGAATACTCTGACACTAGGTCATCCAATGGAGGCAGGGAAGAAAGACAATTCTTTTTTGAGATAAATACTGGAATCGAGCCAGACAGCAGATTTCCACTGACATCAAACACGTCCATGCAAGGCACTGTCAGTGAAGGATCAACTGAACCTGTAAACTTGTTCGTGCTCAAATTCAGGAACTTCATGTTCTCACATTCCACCAGCCCCGTAGGAATCCCACCAGAGAACAGATTCTCCCCCAAATTCAGCATCTCCAGGCTCTGGCAAGAACTCCAATTACCCGGCAGCTCTCCCTCCAATGTGGCCCTTGGCGCCCACAACATCCTCAGCTTCGGCAGCATAGCGATAGCATCCGGAATCCCTCCTTGGAAGTAGTTGAAGTCATCGGGCTCACCATAATCGGATGAATCGGAACCAGCAGGCGGTGCATAAGGATTGGACAACACAAGCACTGACAGCTGAATGCAACCACCAAGCTCTGCTGGCACAGGCCCACTCAAACTGTTCCTGGACACATCCAAGGCACGCAGGTTCTTGAGCCGACCAATCTCCGGCGGGATGATGTCATCCAGATTGTTCGAGGACAGTAACAGCGCCTGCAGCTCGGTACAGTTCCCCAGGCTCCGGGGGATGCCGCCGACGAGCATGTTCCCAGAGACATCGAGGAACTGCAGGCTGCGGCAACCGGCGCCACCGAGCTGGCCAGGGATGGCGCCACCGAAGCGGTTGGAGGCAAGTGACAGGCGGCGCAGCACAGGGAGCGCGCCGAGGGCCGCGGGCACGGAGCCGTTGAGCTGGTTGTAGGCAAGGTCCAGCGTCTGGAGGGCGACGCAGGCGAGCACCGCGGGGATCCCGCCCTGGAGGCGGTTGCCGGAGAGGTCGAGCACGCGGAGGCGGCGCAGCGTCCAGATCGCGGGCGGGAGCGGGCCCGAGAGCGCGTGGGACGGGAGCGCGAGCACGCGGAGCTCCCGCAGCGCCGCGACGGCCGGGGACAGCGCGCCCGCGAGCACGCGCCCGGGCGAGGAGGTGACGTTGAGCGCGACCACCTCCCCGGCCGCGCCGCACGACACGCCCGCCCAGCGGCAGTGGTCCGCGGACGCCGGGTCCCAGTCGCGCAGCAGCCCGCCCGGGTCGGCCGTCACGGCCGCCTTGAACTTCATCAGCGCCTCGCGCTCACCGCTGGCGGAAGCCGAGGTGGCGTCACCTAGCAGCAGCAAGAGCAGGACCAGCAGCAGGGTTCGAGTGTCCATGGGCGGAGTTGGCGGCGGCGGCGGCGGGGGCCGCCGTCGCATTGAGGCGGGACAGTGGGGGGAGTGGCGGAGTGCTTGGTCCGCGGTAGAGTGTGGTAAGAGTGTGGCGGCGGCGGCCGGCGGCGAGAGGGAGGGGGGCACGCGTGGATCTTTTGCGAAGGGGACCTCGGGGTGGGTGGGGTTTTGCGCTTTGCGCCCTCGGATGGAGGTTTTGGGGGGGGGGGGAGGATGGAGCATGAGCATGTGACACAGCGCCAGCGGCTGGATGCACCCCGCACATTGTGGTTTACGGCGAAGACCTCCGGTTACACTCAAATTGCACGCACTGTAATAGCATTGGAGAAATGTTTGGGCTGATTTGAAGGCATATTTCTTATTTCTTATCTGATGCAAAGTGGGCAAACTAGTTAGATATGGAAAATTCTTCATAGAATTTCTAGATGAGGCAATATAGGCGAAAAACTGTGTGTCATATTCACGTCAATTATAAGTGCAGTAAGATTTTAGGATAAAGACGAATAGCTAAAATTAGGTTTTCTTAAAGTTAGAGCATAAAATGTTTGTTATCAACAATTTAATGCTATGGTAAAAAAAATGCGTTTGCTCTGACTCTAGCCCCCACCATGGTTTTGTTGGTGTTTGTGGTTAAATATTCTGGCAATAATTGTTTTGTTCCTCTAGCATTGTATAGAAAAACGATGTGTGCTAGATAACCTATAAAGTAAAAAAAAAAAGTAGAACCACTATAAGTAGTTGTCAAGTATATTTTATGAGCGACCTTTATTCAAAAAGTGATTGATAAGCAACCTAGACAAATTAGACAAGAGTAAATAGTAAAGAAATGCCATATTGTACTTGAATAAAGTGTAACTAGATAGAGTCGCCTAGCCCAAGAGGAAGGGCATACAAATAAAAGATCTGGCCACAAAGAAAATTATATAGATGGAAGATAAGGAAGGGTTGGTTTATGACTTTACAACCATAATATCAAAGAGAAATTAATAACCAAGATGACGAAAAATTTGGGGTAGCAAGAGAGATTTTTTGGTGTTGTGAATTGAATATATTATGAAGTATTGGTACTCAATTTTCTTACAAAAGGAAATTGTATGTACGTTAGTTTCATCACGTAATCGCCATCATTGTGGGTAAGATTGAACCCTGCCTCTTGTTCCACTTCCAAGCGTACCAAGGAGCTAATATAGCCTCTAAATTCAACAAATTATGTTGTGAAATTAACCTCAGTGACATAACTATTATCATTTACGTTTTTTTTTGTGGCTATAAAACGTTAGTAGTGATAGACAAGGTAGGAGTGCATTACTTGATTTGGGAATGCGGGCAAGCACATGCAAGCAGTTTTACCAACTGCCTGAAAAAAAAAAGCACGTGCAAGCAGCTAGCAATGAGTATATAGCAAGGCATAGGCGTATAGCACATTATACATGTGATGGATCACCACTCGCCACTCAAACGCTCTGTAGCCTGTAGGGAACGAAGCACGTCATTCATGGGCGAGGTGCCGTTGTGAGAATAGGAGCAACCCAGCGTGGGCTTTGCGCAAAACCCACCCACTCTCACTCGGGCGCAGAGCACCAGAGCACCAGCGCGGGCCGCGTGCAATTTCGCGAAAAGGCGGCGTGGAAGGCGAAAAGGCCACACCCACGCTTTCCCAGCCCCGCCGCTGCAGCAGCCAGCCAGCCTCTGCTTTCCCAGTGCCGCCTTTCACACCGAGCGGGCGCGGGCGCGGGCGCGGGCGCTCCTTCCCCCGTTCCCCGCCGACGCATCTCCGCCGTCCGCGCCCCATCCCACGGCCCCCCGGTTGCTTTCCGCGGCGGGGGTTCGGAATTCCGAAAGCGACCCGGGCCGCGCGGAGCCCGGGACCGCTGTCAGCGTCGCCCCCCGTCGATGGTGGTGGTGAGGGAAAAGGATCCCCCTCGTTGGATGGTTGGTTGGCGGACGTGCGGGCCCCGCAGCCCGTCAACGTGCCGACGGTCAAAGCGGCTGCTGCATGCGCGCGCGATGCCAATTGCCACCACCACCCACCCCCGCTAGTGGGTTGGGCTGGGCTCGTCACAGTCACTAGTGGTGGTGCCGTACGCGTGCGCGTGCCCGCCGGCCCTTCCGTCGTCGTGTCAACTTTGTTTCGGTTGCGTGTTAGGCTGTCCTGTTCCTGGCTTGCATCCGCGCGATCACGCACACGCCCCCGGCCCTGCCGACGACGTGCATGGCTCCGAACGAACAACTCGTCTCACTACTCAAGCACTGATTCTTCTTCCTGCGGCAACAGAGAGGACACGAGCCAAAACGATTTTGCCATTTTGGCATGGCACTACGAGCTTCAGTCCTGTTGCTAGTTGTTTCTGCTTCTCTTCCGTGACGCCTCATGGTCCCGTTCCGGAATTCGTAATAACGAGACGGATCGATTCGTGGCGGCGGGACGGTTTGGAGTTAGGTCGCGCGTTTTTGTCGCTGTCTCGCTGGTGACGGCGAAGATAAGGCCCTATCTCTGCCTCTGTCTGCTCGTGTCGTGCGTGACCGCACTGCGCTTGCGAGGAAAATCTCGGCCGAATCGAGCTTGTACCAGTAAACAAGACGACACAAACGCCAAAGTGGTGCCGAGCTGAGCAGGCGCCAACGGAGGGAGGTGGAAAAAGCCTCGCCTTTCCAGTTCCGGCCGGAGGCATATTTATCCGGTCCAGCAGTCCAGGGCGAGCGCAGTGGAGTTCATCTTCAATCTCATCTTTCTCGCTCCTGATGACCGATGCATCTTCCTGTTCGGCTCACGTAACAAGGGCCTAACCGCGACTTGCCTTTGAGAGCTTGGTTGAAGAACGGCTTCTCCTTTTTCTTTTGAAAAACAGGAGACGCTACAAAACAGGCGCCTTTTTTTTTGAAATGATACAGACCTGGCGTCCGGACACACGCCTGCAGTGCGCCTCCACGCGGCCGCGCCTGCCCCGCAATCCACCCACAGCCCTCCACGTGCGACCTCCCTCCCGCAGCTTCTCGCCCTCTTCTCCTCCCGGCTCTTCCATTCTCTCGCTCTCCTCCTCCCTCTGCCTGTCGCCCCCGTGCTCCGCGCTCACATGCGTCGAGCGCGCCCCGCTGCCTTCCTCTCCCTCCTTCTCGGGGTGCTCCGCTCTGCCTGCGCGCACCCTGTGCGGCGCCAGCGGCGAGCCCGCCCTCCTCCCACCCCTTCCCTTTCCTTCCTCCCCTTCCTCCTCCCCTGCGCCTCTCCCCTGCTGCGAGCCTGCGACATGCTCGGCCTCTTCTGCCATCGGAACGAGGGAACTCCATGGGCTCCAACGAGGTAGGTAGGGAATGATTTGGATCTGAGGCGCCTCTCCCTCCCGTGCTTCCCCTCTGGATCTCGATCTGATCCCTCCTCTTCCTCCTCCACCCTTTCTCCTCCGCCTCCTCCCCGCCTCCCCACTGGATTTATGGTTTTGGTGGCCGCTAAGATTTTGTGGTGAGCCAGATCTAAGCTACATGCAACAAATAATATGAACCACGATTCTCTGATGTTACAGTAGCTCTTCTCCTTTGTTGCAACAGCTTCCTTCTCCTTGTTGCAATAGCTTCTTTTCTTTTGTTGTGGGTGTTGTTACAATAATATACTATTTGTTGTTTCAAATTGTTTGAGTCATTTGTTTCGGCTGTTTGTTTTATGTTATTTCAACAACTATGTTTTTTCATCCCAAATGTTGCAGTTGTTGCCCTTTCTTTTGTTGTTGCAAATGTGTTTCTAGTATGTTGCAACAGCCTACTCAAGTTGTTGTAAACGATGTTGCAATAGTTATTTTCAAGTTGTTGCATTTGACTCTATTAAGTTGTTGCATTTAATTATACTAAATTGTTGTATGAACAACTGCCTTCCTCACTCCCCTTTTTTTCTCTGTTGGGGTGGTACTGCGGATGGGGGCGGCCCTGGACTCCTGGTGTCGCGCGGTGGGAGGGAGGAGCGCCTTGCAGGGCGCGCGGGGCAGGGAGCTAGCTACGGACGCAGCGCGGCTTGCGAGGGTGCGAGGACGAGGCGAGCTAGGCGCAGCGCGGTGCGGAAGGGCGGCACAGTTTGCGGGGGGTGCGGCGCGGTGAGCGGGGCGCCGTTCGTCGCGCGGGGCTAGGGAGGCATGGGAGAGCAATGCGGGCGTGCGGCGGCCCGTCGAACCATGCGGGTGGAGGACGTCGTACGGCGGGTATTGGTACAGCAGCGAGGGATGGACGTCGGGACGGTTGGCCCTGTCCGGCCGTCCGGGCACAAGCAAGGCCTTTTTGCCTTCCTATCAGGCGACGGATGTCATCCATTAGATCCTAATCATGTGGGATAAACAATTGCCTTCGTATACCTGTGTAGCAGCATTGAGCCATTGACGTGGGGGAAATAACGAGGCGCTGCTCCTTTTTCTTTTCGCCCGTGGAAGAAAAGGAAACGGGTGAAGTTGGGCCATATATGTTACTGCTTAATGGGCCTATCCAGCTGGTTCTTTCGTGTTCATGGGCCTGATGATCCGTTGACGTGTGGCCCGGACGGCGTTAGTTTCCGATAGTAGGGTTTAGCATGTTCATGGGCCATCTGGCCATAAGGCCCATTATCACAGCACCCCTAGTGCAGAGCTAGTGGCCCAAACATCCAGCCCATGTCGTCCCTCGGGGAAAACCAGCCAGAGGGAGCCGCGGCACGCACGCACGCACGCACGCGGGAGTCGGGACGCGGCGGCGGCGCTCCTTCCTGGTTCCTGCGCACGGCGGCGGCACCGGAGGACTGGGCGGCGCTTCATCCAGGTTCGTGCCTCGTGCTCTTCCTCCCCCCAGTGCCTGCGCTACGCGCGAGCGAGCGGGAGCGGCGTCGGCGACCAGGGGCCAGCTCGCGGCGGCGGCGCAACGGCGGGGAGGGGTCAGCGCGCGGCGGAGGCGCAGCGGCTGGCTGGGGTCCGCCCTAGCTCATATTTTCGGCTGGGTCCGCCACTCTGTAGGTCCTGGGATCACAGGAATGGAACCCTAGTACAAAATTTTGTTCCTCGTACTGATGCATAGAGTAGGCACAATAATTTATTTTTCTCTTTCTTGGGTTGATAATTTTGCATAAGCAAGTGTAGTTTTGTGTCAGACCACTGAACAGTTTGTTTTTCGTTCAGTGCCCGTGGTTGGCTCCTAGTGGGGAATTTCAGGGATGGCTTTTGTCAGTAGAATTGGAAATGCGCTCAGGAGAACTTCAGCGTGCACTAGCTCTCCACTGCTTCAACCAGTCAGATTCATGTCCTCTTCGAAGCTTTTTGTTGGAGGTATGTTGAGATCGATTTTATTCTCCTCTGTGGTTATAAGATATTCGTTCTTTTTACGTTATATGCTGTCTGAGTATCTAATTCAGTTTCTAATAAACCTGCTTGTAGGACTTTCATATGCCACAGATGAAACCACTCTGAAGAATGCCTTTTCTGCATATGGGAATGTACTTGATGGTTGTTTGTCTGTATTTCCACTTGTATTTTTTTTTTCTTAGCCATTTTTATTGGTGTCTAACACTTCTGTATTCTCGGTTTGCATTCAGCTCGCATCATCGTTGATCGGGATTCAGGAAGGTCAAAGGGATTTGGTTTTATAACTTTTACATCCACTGAAGAAGCTTCAGCCGCAATGACTTCCATGGATGGCAGGGTATGTCATTCATGTCCATTGTTTTGTTCTATATCATTATCATGTTTGAATTGTCTCACTTTGAAAGGTAAAACCAAACTGACCATCTGAATTCCGATGTTCACATCCCTTGTCACACAGGGAAAAAAATCCCAAGTCCAAACTATTTGTTCAATTTATCTCAGACTAAAATTCTTAAGACAAATAATGTTAACTCAAAGAAATAAGCAACCACCAATATATTGAACTAATTATTTTTCCTTGGTTGAAAGCACTGATTGATATGGTGACATATGTACAAATAACGGTCTCGGCCAAAATGTTCTAGGGTTACTGTATCGCAGTCACGGACCCTTTTTTGCTGTCATTTGGGTACAAATTGAAATATTTATTGCAATGAATTTTAGGTTTTCTGTCCTTAGTGTCTGATGCAACAATCCAGTTGGTGGTCCGCAAGCACTAAAAGAGCTGCAAACCAGAGCAGCGAACAAGATAAATCATTTTATTTTATAATACTTGAATTGCTTCTACAGAGTTAATTCATGCCTATTATCTGTAGTTTGGTTTGAAATGATTGGGCCTGTTTGGGAGAGCTGCTGCTTTCCTAGAATTCTTGGAGCTAGACTAGGGGTTTACAATTTAGACATAAAAATGGACTTATACCAATTTGTTTTAGCTTACAAGTTGAAGATCCTTAAAAAATACATAAGTTCGAACTCTCTTGAATCAGACCCTTGGCCTGGAATTTACAAAAGAAAATGCTATTTCTCATTTTCATATCGCAAGAGATTTGAAAAGTTATTTTTACTTTGAAGTTGTTGATATTTGTCTCTAATAAACATGTTGTTTTCTGAACCATAAATAATTTGCTTGATTGCAAAGCATTGGAACTATTTCATCTGATACAGGACCTTCAAGGACGAAAAATAAGGGTGGACCATGCCAACGACCACGCTGGTGGAATACGCGGAGGTGGTGGATTCGGCTCTGGTGGTGGTGGTGGATATAGTTCGGGTGGGTTTGGTGATGGCGGCGGCGGCGGCGGTGGATATAGTTCTGGTGGGTATGGCGGTGGCGGTGGATATAGTTCTGGGGGGTATGGTGGTGGCAGTAGTGGTGGTTATGCTGGCAATGGTGGTTACAATGTTGGATCTGGCAGTGGCTATGGTGGCAACTACAACAATGCTTCAGGCGGTGGATATTCCGGCAATGATGGTTACGGCGTTGGAGCTGCCAGTGGTGGTTATGCTAATAACTTGAGCAGCGGATACAGCAGCAGTGGAAGGTACAATACCACTAGCAGTTCTGCTGGAAACACTGGTGGGTACAATTCTTCTCCCAACCCATATGGTGCAGGCAACTACAATGCAGGAGGCTCCAGTGGTGGAACCTCAGGAGAATTTGGTGTCGGCTTTAGTGGTGGAGGTTTCGGTGGCAACAGCTTCGCTGGAAATGTGACCGATGGTGGCTACAGTGGCAGCAGCAGCTCGGGTGGGTTTTCTGGCGGCGGAGCAAGCTTTGGGGCTAACAAGCAGCAGTACAATGGCCAAAACGACCTGGGCGAGGACTTCTTAGACAAGGAAGTGACAGAGAGTAAATGAGGGAGCTGCGTGCTTTCATCTCTCGCACGTTGCTTCAGATATCATTTTTCCAGCTGAATCTGATCGGCCGTTCTAAATGGAGCAAATAAAAACTTCGCTTGAGCTTATTAGGGCATAGAACATAATCTTTTGTTCTTTTGTATTCTGTTTTCAGACAAGGCACGTATGCTCTTTGTTCACTCAGTTAGCGTTACTGCATCTTATCTTGTGAGAAGAAAGGGTGGTTATATCCTCTTTACAAGAAATGATGCTAGTTCAGGTGCTAATTTTCTTAGTCTGTATATTCTGACATGCCAAGCCAAGCTGGAGCTAGAGAAGTCCGCGTCGAATGACGCCGCAGAGTCGACGTCGGCAATGTGGCATGCCGCCATGCCTTCGCCGATCGCCGTTGCGTTTGGTTGCAGCTCCACGGCGGCACGGCTAGGCATTGAGGCATATGATGAGCTCCAGAGTCCAGACATTCAAACTCCTATGCACCTGCGATGCTCGTATAGTAATAGCGCTAGGCACTAGCAGAGGTGGCCCTGCACAACACAAAGCACGAAAGAAGCCGCACAAGCACAAAACGGTGGTCGATGCTCGATGGCTAGTACATGAGACATATCATGAGCTACACCATTGGACAGTATACATACATGAGACATGATGAGCTACACTGTCGGACAGTATACATACATGAGACATATGATGAGCTACACCGTTGGACAGTATACACACAACGATGTATTTTAACCAAATACATAAATCTGGGATGTTAACCCAAGATGAAAGCTTTGAGCTACACCGTTGGACAGTATAAATGTCACATGTACTCTTAGATGATGTGTCATTCTACGAGCTCAGCCTACTCTGAAACAGTAATACTCTGATGCATATCACAAGTCAATAACAATAAACATCAAGCCTATGGCATAAGCTGGAATAGCTCAGTTGGTTAGAGCGTGTGGCTGTTAACCACAAGGTCGGAGGTTCAAGCCCTCCTTCTAGCGCATTTTTTTTTGTTTGTATTTTCCCCTTTTTTGCCCCTCAGTCCATGTACCTGATTTTTTTTTCCTTTTGCCAATATTTTAAATTTCACTTTTTTTTTCTGCTGAACAATCAATTGTGATTCGTGAGCTTTTGAATTTTAGCCACCATTTTACCGCTCAGTTCATCAAGACTTCGCGAGCTTTGGTGTTTTTGGCACCATTTTACCGCTCTGTTAGCATTATCTAGGGCTATGGCAACAATTTTTTTCCTTCAATTTTCGCCTTTTTTGTGTGCTATCTAGTTCAACATGTATGACTTTTTTGCCGCTCAGTTCATCGTGACTCGTGAGCACCGTCTGAGGCTTTGGGCAACTAGCTTTTTGTCTTTTTTTCCACTCGTTTACCAGATACAAGTTCATTGTGAGCACCGTCTGGCGCTGTGGGTAACAGGTATTTTTCTGTTTTTTGTTACTCAGTTCATCGTGACTTCGTGACTCGTGAGCACTGTCAAGTTTTATATAGACATTGTGGCTTTCGAAATATACGTAGACAAAGTATATTATAGGGTCATATTAAACTATCTAGGATAATACTCTCCCATTCTAAATTGTAACTTATTCTAAAAATCTTGGAGAGTCAAACTTTCTCAACTTTAACCAAGTTTATATAATAAGATAATAATATTTACAATATCAACTAAGTATTATTAGATTCTTCATCAAATATATTTTCATGGTACACTTATTTGGTGTTATAATTCTTCGTATTTTTCTCTATAATTTTGGTCAAAGTTGAGATTGTTTGGCTCTCCAAGATTCTTGGAACGACTTATAATTTAGAACGGAGGGAGTATATGGTTATAGTTTTTAATATACTACTGCAGTGGTATTTTAGTAATATATTTAAAAGTATGAGCTCTGTTTAAAATATTTCGCATACTGTATCTTAGATTGAATATCTCTAAACAAACTCGAACTGATAAATTAGTATGCACATATATACAATGTGATTTATTGAAGGTGAGAATAACTACTCTCGTGAGTATATAAAATACTAGGAATTATACCTGCCAGCCCTTTTTCAAAAATAAATGAATAAAAGGATCAGCAGTTGGCAGTTGTTTAAGGATGGCAACAGGTCGGGTTTAGACCTGAAACCTGTAAATTCTAGACCCAGCAGGGCAGGGGTGGGTTTAGATTTGGCCCCGTGGATTATTTGGATTTAGGAACCCGAAACGGATTAGGGAGGGTGCGAGTTTTAACTTTTTCCCGCGGGTTTTCGTTGGGGGACCCCGTACCTGACATCTATAGAAAATCAGCCTATTTAACGGCCCACATAATAACCTAGGCATTCCACACTTCCAATCCAACAACCCAGGCAGGCTCCCAGTTCCAGTCGTCGCGACACCGCGACGGCTCATGCACCAGGCGTCCAGGCCTCAGGCTGTCCGCACCGCAGGTCTTCAAACCGGACGCAACGCCAAATATGCAGATGGAGGCTGTGTTCGGTGAAGCTGAAGTGCTGTAGATAAGCGCTAAAGTGCTGTAGAAGTACTGAAATCTTGTGAGAGAAAAATACTGCTGAAGTGCTGAAAAATAAGCGGTTATAAGCGCTTATACCCTCAACCGAACGCAGCCGGAGTGCCTGTACTGCGCAACGCTATAACAAACTGTATGGTTCAGTTGGGTACAGGGACACGCCAACTGTGGCGTTCCTGACTGCGCGCCTGTAAAAGGGATGGAGGAGAGAGAAAGAGAGAGAGGAGGAAGGAGGAGGAGAGAGAAAGAGAGAGAGGATATGAGATGATTGTTGGTATAGAGTATGATATAGAGTAAATAGGAGTGTAGGAGGAGTTGGTATAGAGTTGAGAATGATTGATGACCGGGACAGATTGGTGCGGTGCGGATAGCCTCATCGGCTCATCCCGCCGCGACCCTGGCGCACTCCGCCCTCCAGCCGCCAGCTCGCGACCGCTCTCGTGCCATCCCCGCCAGCCGCCACTACCCTCGCGCGGTCGCGCCGTCCCTGCGAGCCGCCACCACCAGCCTCCCCGCCCGCCACTGCCCCTCCATCCTACAACCCGCCACCTGCGCCCCTGCGGTCTGCGGGGGTCGCCGTCTGCCGGTGCCGCCCCCTCCACCCCAAGCGCACGACTGCACGACAGCAAGGAAGAGCCGCCCGCTCGCCCCCAAGGCCCCAACCGGAGAAGGACGAGCGGCCCTGACGCGTCCTGGCGGCCTGCCACAAGGCCCACAACAAGTCTGGTGCGACGAGGTGACCACGGCGCCGGAACGATGGCGAAGGGCAGCGGGCTGATCTGGGCGACGGCGGAGGACCTGGCGCGGAACAGGCCGGTGGTGCTGTCGCTGTACCGGCAGATCCTGCGGGCGCTCAACTCGCCGGAGCTTCCGCTTGGGCACGCGGAGCGGCTGGCCAAGAAGGCCGAGTGCCGGGCCATCTTCATCTTCGGCGCAGAGGAGAGGTCGCTCCACAACATCCGTGACCTCGTCGAGGCCGCGCAACACACGCTTGGACTGCTCAACCGTGGCCGCCTCCCGTAGAGAGGAACGAGGAACCTATCTTGTAAGACTTGGTTCTGGTGCCTGCCGATGAATGGCTAAATTGGTACTGTCTGTTCTAGAGCTACTATCCAGTATCCACATGCTGTATACTTGTGCTAATTAAAAGAAAGAAGTTTTCAGTATGAATGAGTGGCAACTTGAGTCATTGAAAAGCTGCTGCTGTTCCTTTTAAACTTGAGTTAGGGGTGTGTAGTTTTGAAGGTATTCTGCTGGATTCAGCAAATTGTGGCATTCAGAAATTAGTATTAATATTGCGTTTAAAGAAGGAATTAGTATTAACAGCATGCTTTCGAGTTCCCAGAATGACTGGTGCATGAGCATTATTACATCATTGATCTTTGCACTAATGTTTAGATTTTGCCATTTCTGCCATCGACTGTAGGTATTTCAAATGTGCTGCACCAACATAACTGGTTTGGATCAATTTTTTTTAGATTGGTTTGGAACTTTGGATCATAATTTGATAGTATCCTTTGCAGAAGGTCATAACTGGCTCAGAATCCATTCTATCCCTTCTTGATTTTATGTTTTAGTTGCAAATTATGGTTTGCTGGACTGTCTGGTACACTGGGCTGGCAGGGCTGCAGTGCCTGCATGTTTGAGAGCTCTCTAATTTTGTGTGTTCTTGCGTGTGCCTGATTCCATGTATATGTAGCAGCTTAGTCCATATTTCACATGGTGTCGTGTAATTCTCTTACTATTTGTACTCCTATTCGCTTCTAGGCAACAAATTTGCTTCGGATGGCAAATCCTCTTTTTATGTATTGTATGCAGAACTGAGCTTGACATGGTAAACGTTTTAGTTTCATGTTTCATTTTGAGATGTTTCTAAATTCAACCTGTTCTGCACATTCGACCAATTTCTGGAAAAAAGATTTGACCACTTCAGTTGCTATTTTCTGTTTCTGCCATGTGTTTGCTATACTATGTTGATGGGCTTCATATGATGTGAATTCACGGGCTATGACTCTATTGCTTAATACGAACTCATTTATTTGTGTACTGATCTGGGAGTGATTTGAGATGAAATTTGAACTACACTGATGGATTCGACTTGAAGTCTTGAATTTTTCCGTATGATTTATTGCTGAGACGGCACAGGAGCTGTTGGATTTTGGGTATTAGCACCTGCATGGCTACATTGGTTTTTAAGGTCTGAATAAATTTAGTGACTGCTCGCCTTTTGTAGAATTCAGGTGTGACCTTCAGGCATATAGACTTGTGTGGGCAACACACAATTGACGGATGTTCATGAATTAATCATTTACATTTTTATGAGCAGACTGCTGTTTGGGTTATAATATTCTGTTTATAAGAGCAGAGACAAACTTTTTAAACTGTGCCCCCTTCACTTTAGGTTGACATCTTCCACTCCATTATGCCATATTTCTAAATCCCATTTCTAGCTATAATTTAGTAATGAAGTGTGTACACAGAGATACTTGAAATCTGTGTCATGTGGGGGCAAGGTTGCACAACAGTTGTGATGCATCATTGAGAGAGGGAGTGTCAATGAGAGACAAAGCCTAGATTGGATCGATTAGATTATGGATTGTCACATATTTTCTTCATCAACCTGGATTTTGAGGAAGCAATGGTTTATCTCAGCAAAGTTGCCCCTGTGGCTGCAGATATGCTAATAATTGTGTCTCTGTATCCTCAGTTGATTATGTTCTCCTAGGTAACAAGGTCAAGGGATGAAAATGGTGGTTGACAGATGTAGTTGCTCGAAAACAAAATGAAGAATTTTGCAATAAAGGTTGCTATACTTGCACAATTGTGCTACTTTCGTCCTCAAACTACTAAATTATCTCAAGTGGCAGATTTTTCAAAGTCTAGGGACCTGCCAAAATAGTTTTGAAGTTTAGATACCTTAGTGATGCTAAGTTATGGCATCTCGGAATTAATTTCTGCTAGCAGTCTTGCTGATATGTGCCCCACAATTTTGCTCGTGAAACAGCTCAGAGCTGAATCATACAGCTCCTTTGGTTGCTGTAGTATGTGTTTCACAGTCGACACCGATCTGCTGTAATGGTATTTTGAGTTCTATGTTCCTGCTGGAAAAAATGATGAGCTACAGCCCACATGTTGAATTGTTCACAACTCTGGTTTTGGACCTTTAAGTAGGTTTCTTGTGAATGTTATGTTATTGTCATATTTTGGCCATGTGCAAGTGCAATATTCCAGGTATATTGTCATATTTTGGCCCTGTGCAAGTTCGGAACTTTGACTGTAAACTAAAAAGAGGGAACACTATATATTCAAATAACACGACAGTAAGCATATATAGTGTTCTCTCTTTTTAGTTCTGCTGTGGAGCAGTTTAACATATCAACATGGTGCCTGTCATTTTAGTTAAGATTAAGAGCGTCAAAAGTGCCTGCTTGCCTGCAACTATCTTGGTCTTAGGTTACTTGCATCAATTAGTTGAGCATTTATCCAAGAAAGTATGGTCCACCCCAACTTAGTCTTAGTCTACAGGCTGTTGTTGTCTTGTTGAGAAACTTATATGCTAGATATATGTTTTTTAGAAGTAGAAAGGTTGGATCTATTGCTTAAAGCATGACTTAGTTACAACTATTGATCACTTACAGTTATGGTGACCATGTTTCTTTTATTGGGTTTCTTGGACGAGAATTTGATGTAATTTTGAAGCTATAACCTCTTCTCTCTCAGGTGGTCCTTTTCATGGACTTGTCAAGTAATATTGGTCCATGAAGTGTAGTTCGTGCACAGTTCATCCCTGCTTCTGCTCGTACTGTCAATGTGAGGAGATCAGCATCTCTTGTCTATGCGCCAGGCAGTCCCATTGTTTCTGCGTCGAGCCCTTGTAATCAGGAGCTATCCCCAGTGTCGCACCTTTCCTATCAGACTTGTTGGTTGAACAGCTCTGATAATGAAGAGCCCAGTCAGAGTTCTGCTTAAGGTGGTTATAGAAGTCGTCGTCTGCTTCCCTTGATCACACTAGCAGTGCGGGCTTCGAACGGATGCTGCCAGAAATATAAGATTCAGGGAGCGGTTATACGGGCCATCTCAGTCAGTTGGTTTGTTTGCTTTGATTTTGTAGGCGTTCTTGCCGCGGAGAATCAGAGAGGTCCGGTGCTGATTTGGCTCATGCTGATTTGTTGTGAGTGAAAAATATTGTTCTAGCGAAAGCTGATAGACATTCTCACAGTTGCGAACTCTACACTGTGTCTCAGAGCTGAGATTCCAGATTGCAGTGAGTTGAACATATAATGAGTCTACTGTTCTAGGGAATAAACATTGCTACTACAATCATACCAGGGATGCTGTTCAGTATGTTCTCCGGGAACTTGGAAGATCATTACTGTACTTGTACAGGTGCATGGTTATCATTACTTGTACAGGTGCATGGTCTATGGCCTTTTGTCATGTTTGCCTTCATGTTCGGCTAAATTGAAATTCGGTTGCGCAGAATTATAGGGCTGAATTATTGTGAGCGGAAAATATTGTTCTGTGGCTAAAGATAAGTTGAGCCTAGTTCAAGCGACAGCTGCTCGTCAACACTTTAGCTATTCTCGAGTGAGTTATCATTTTGCCAGTATTAACAGTCACATGGTATGACATTGTTGTTCATATGTGGTTTCCATGGCGCTGCAACTATATTTGTCTTATGCGATTCGTTTTCCTTGTGACGATTTTGTTCCAGATTTTGAGTATCAGAGCGCTATAATTATGCCGATAGCTGTTTTGAACCTCTGTTTTTTTTTTTGAAGGCAAAAACTGTGGGGGTAGGTCCCCACAGGTTTTCAACCTCTGTTACGAGGCTGCCCTTTTCTTTTCCATTTTTGGAACACAAAATGTGCTGTCCTTATATAAGCTTATTTGGCTCTTACTACAAAGGCATTTTGTCAAAAAAAAAAAAGAGGAGAAGAAAACAATTTCTCAGCTGGAACGCTTTATTTTGAATTTTGGAACTGGACGTGTGGAGTGTGGATAAGGCCAGGTTCGTTGAGCTATCCCAGTCCACGCAGGACCATTAGAGCAACTTGCAAGAGTCTTTATATACTCCCTCCGTCCCAGATTAGATGATACTATAGAAAACGTGCAGATTAAACTTTCTTAACTTTGACTGGATTTATGGAAAATATGTGTAACATTTTTATTTTCAAATAAATTTGTTAAAAACTAGATTTAAAATTCTTTTCAATGATATTAGTTGTGTACATTCGATATGAATAATTTTTAATATAAAATTAGTCAAAGTTGAAAAAAACTGACTTCTTGAAAAGCGAGAATGGTATCTATTTTGAGACGGAGAGAGTATTTCCGTATCCATAGGCATAGAGATTTCTGTGAAGAAGAAAAAAACCCGCAGGACTAATAGAGCTAGTTCTCTAAAACGATTTTTACTATAAATGGCTCTCCATACGAGGATTTAGAGTGGGTATGAGAAACTCAGGCAATATAGTTATGCCATGGGGAAGCGCGATCATGCGATTAAGCATATTTATTATCCTCATCAGGGCCCCTTGCCAGTGTTGTCCGCTTCTCTGAAAAGAAACATTGAATTCGACTGACACTGATTCGTTGTGAGAGAAAAATAATGTTCTATAGCTAAAAAATGTTGATTATGGACAAAAGGGAACAACCATTCTCCATACGAGTATTTTGTTCGAGAATCAAATTCAAATGATCAGGAAAAAATGCTGGTGTAGCATTACCGGCTCTGTTCGCTAAACCTTAAAACCGTTTATTTTTCAGCGGTTCTACAGTATTTTTCTCTCATAAGAAATCAACATCAACGTTTATTTTTAGCGGTTTTCAGCTTCAGCGAACACCAAAGCAACGACATTTTTCAGGGATCCATCCTCATTCTGTATGGTCCCATACTTGGACACTGCTGGAGTGCTGGAGCAGGACAGGTACTGAAGTACAACATGCGCATCGGATAATATACTCCAATGGCTAAGCAGACAGACAGGCAGTCTAAATCATCCTTAAAAGCCTCCGGTTCCCAGATCTCACACCTCCGCCGCCGCCGCCTCCAGCGAAGCTCGACATATCTTGAAAATAAGAGGAAGCAAAAATGCAAAATGAGAAACAGTCCACACATTGGCACCATCTTCTAGTTGAGAACTTGAGATCCATGAAGGGAGAGGAACGACGTGCGTACCGGCCGGGGACGGGTCGTGGGAGCAGAGGAAGAGCAGGAGGAAGCAGAGGAAGGTGAGCAGCGGGATGAGGTGGATGGCCCTCTCGTCCCTCGCCGTCGCCGACCACCCCCTGCTGCTGGCCTTGGAGTGCGAGTGCGAGGCCGACGACTCGTCCTCCGCCACCGCCGCCATCGCCTGCGCCGCGTCGCCGCTGGTGCCGTCAGGAGGCTGCTGGTGGTGCTGCTTGGGGCTGGCGGAGAGGCTGAGCTGCCGGTGCATCTTTGAGGCGCGCGCGAGTGCGAGGTGGCCCGAAAGCTTTCGGCACGGCAGAGTGCGGTTGGCGCAGGCGCGCTTAATAAATGCGGCTGCGGCGAAGGAGGCATGGAGCGGGCGTTTGGTCTGGTTTGAATTGCAAGCAAAGGATGAAAGGACTACTACGAGTACTCCGTCCTACGCGCAAATATCTTGCAGACTTGCTGGTGGGGTGGGGGGGATAGCTGAATCAAATGGGGAAAGCTGCCTGCCCTGCTGGTGGTCTGGTGGGGCGGCCTTGGTTGAACCTCAACCATCCATGTCCAGTTGCGACCGTCGGTGCGACGAGCGGAGCAGCGGCAAAGCACGACGCCACCGCCTATCGACCAGTCCAGCACCAGTAGTTCTTTTTTTTGGCTTTCATATTACTTAATTATTTTTTTAAAAAAAGTCACATTAAAGAATCTTGCAAAAAATGTACTGTCTCGCTATGTATTTGGAGGCTTCAGCTCCTAAATAAATGCCACTCATTCTAAAATGTACCACATCTTGCTCTCTCTTAATGCATTGTTTTTACTATACATTTAAAGTCACGAATCTAGAAACGGTGGGATATTAACGGTGACGTGAAAGTAGAGGAGCCAAAGCCACTTAAAGCAATATTAGATAGGGCCAAAGGTTAACCGACATGGTTAAAGTTTAGATTGCGACATTTGATGTGATCCAAATTGCTGGCAGTACTATGTCTAACTTGCCTAAACTAATATGAAAAGGTTGGGCTTCTTCAAAATGCAAGTTCTTTCATGTGGCTCTTCTCCAAGACTAACTTTGGACAACACAGCCCATCGTCAGCTGCGGGGTTAGAAGAACTATTTTTCTGGACTTTGAATTAGGAACCTTAAAACTGCACCTGTTCATTGAGTGTCCTTCCTCCTGAGTCATATTGGAACAAGTGGCCAGTTAGAGCAATTGCGCAAGCCTTCACTCCTCCCAATGGATGAAGGCTACGACCATTGAAGATTGGTTCCTACTGATGACGGAGGGGGGCTCCAAGATAGCGCATACCTTATCCATACTGACCTTATGGAGCATATGGAAGTAAAGGAACGCCGCAATCTTTAGCAAGTCAACGACACAAGTGTTTCAAATGATCCAAGTTCAGCGCTATTTGTGGGCCAATGCAGGGGGAGGTTGCAGAAACCCCTAATGGTTGTACCTCAAATGTGGAGAGTAGTCAACTTTTGTTTACTCGAATTCTTGTAGTTGTCTGCTACAGGAGGTTTTGCGCTCATGTATGTTTTACTCTTTTCCTCTTATATTAATATAATGCTGCGTAATCGGGTCTTTTTTTTTAAAAAAAATATTCGTGTCATATGATTGATTCACTCTGTTTCTGTCTGGCTAGGCTAAAATTCAGCTATATTGAATTCTACGGCTGTTGCTGAAAATAAGCTAAGGCTAGCTCAAGCGAACATAAAGCTACCGTCCGATGAGTGGGTGTCACCCTGCCCACCAGCAGCAGCGGTGGCGACAAAACAACAATAACTCTAGGCAACAGATTAACTTAAAGAAGTAACAGTACAAAATAACATTACCAACATACTATCCAAATACTACGATATGTCAAATAAGCACGAGGTGCCCTAGGTTTGGTGCAGGATACATATAAGAAGATTAGCAATAGTTAAACCTATATGGCTCTTTGAATTGAATGCTCAATTTCTATCTTCAGATGGGCGCCCAACAAACAACATAAGGGTTGTCTTCTATTTTTTTTTTCTAGAACACGATTTCACACGTATTTAATTAGAGGAAAGTCCAAAGTGGACAAGCGAGTTTGGCCATTGGTGAGGTGCCGAGCCCTACAGGAACACCACAGAAGTAAAATTAAGTGCTACATTGTTACAGATTTGGGGATTGAGGAACGACATACTAGTGCTCCCCGTTATGGAGAGCGACCAACGCCGAGAAGCCGGCCGCGATCCACTGCTTGCTCTCCTCCAGGGTACAGGGTTGTCTTCCATTTAAACATATAACCAACACCGGTGTTAACACTAATCAAGTCGAACCCATAGTATGCAAACAACCACCGCGAATCGATTATAGAGAAAGCAAGAGGCAATTTTAGCTAGAAAAATAAAGAAATAATAATAACACGATCAAGACAAGTATGAGCAAATTATATCATTCGCTAGCAAATCTAAGCACTTATTCAAATGGGGGGCCATCTTCAAGGCGAGATCAGCTGAAAAACTTACTTCTGCAGAGCGGAGAGCTCTTTGGCCACGCTGTCTGAATATTGGTTTAAAGATGAATAGTGTATCGATTTCAGAAGATCCCTGACTGACAATGAAAACTCTAGGCATGGCGACAATTAATGTTCCAATGGGAAGAAGTCGAAATGGAAGATATAGTGAGGATAATGTTTTCTGGGGACTCGAAAAATCAAAATGCTTCTCGGCCAAATCCTTGTGCAAGGCCATATAAGAGGGCAATTGCACAAATAAAAGCCTCAATATCCCTTGGAAGAGCAAGGTACCCATGAAGATTAAAGTATTCCTCATGATATGGCCTTGTTCTTGGTTTTACTTGTATGTTAGAACATAATTATCAACATGAAGAGAAAATTTCATTTAGTATCAGGGTGCTATCATATATAAGTATATAACAACAGTCCTTATCATCTCAAGACCATTTTGTCATGTTGCAGCATTGTCAAAGACAACTGTCATTGTCGAGATTAGTAAATGATAGCTGTCATAATAAAAAACAATATCATTAGTGCACAGAGGGGGCAGATGAAATGGAAAAATAAGAAACTTTAACGTCCTTAAACAGTGAAAATTCTTTTTTTAGACAACGGAACAAAGTTACAACCTCTACCACTCGAAAGTATTACACAGCTGATAGTCAAACACAATCCAAAGGCATAAGGCTCAAACTCTTACAACAAAGAATCTGGAAATAAAAGCAACAAGGTTTAACCCAACCAGGGCGAACAACTACTAAGATTGTCTGCACCGGGTCCGTTAAAGGGGTACTGCAGGATCGTTTAGCGGAAGAGAGAGCTGCAGTGGGTCCTCTAACCCATCCTCCACGAGCCCAGCGTCTGCTAAATTTAGCTTGGGAGCAGACCTACGCTACATGCTGCGGGGGCCACCACGTGGGAGGGAGAGCGCCGGCATGTGCTGTCCTCTTGCGCCGAGAGAGGGAGAGAGGAGGGAAAAAGGGGAGAGAGTACATGCACAGCGGATCCTACTAATTTAAGGAATAAAAAAAATGTTATAACTCATAAACAAAAACCCAAATTAAATTTCGATTACATCATTAAATTCGTTGCAATAAATTTTTTAAAACAAGATCTCACATGGATGTATTTAGATAAAATTTATTTACAGACATGTGGGTCCTACTGTGGATAAAGAATGATATAGAGGATAGATGAGTGCGGGAGAAAGTGATATAGAGGAGAGAATCTTGATGACCAGGACGGAATATTCCTTTTAGAGAATGGATTTAGAGTACGACGAATGTGGATAGTCTAAAGGGAAAGGACTATGCTTCAATTCGATTCCAAAAGATCCACCCAGACTTTCTGAAAATCGCCATAACCATTGTTCTTTTGATCAACCAGCACTTATTTTCAGTCATGAAACAGTATTTTTCTCTCACAACAAATTAGCATGAGCCAAAATCAGCGCTTATTTTCAGCCCAAAAGAACATTATAACCCCCTCTAACCATAAAATCTACCGTAGCATCCTCCCACCAGGGAAGTAGGCACTGACGGCCAATCTAAAATTTTAGGGGAAACATGTCAAAATGTCTGACTTCATATGCTCAAGGTACAGAGGAACAAGAAACTAAAACAGCTTGAATAGCCTGTTTGCAAAATCTATCAGGGTTGTCTTCCATTCAAACATATAACCAACACCGGTGTTAACGCTAATCATGTTGAACCCACACTATCCAAACAACCACCGCGAATCGATTATAGGGAAAGCAATAGGCAATTTTGGCTATGCAGACGGCAAAGAGACAATTTTGGCTATGCAGACGGCAATTTTTCCTACTGTAGCATCCTCCCACCAGGGAAGTAGGCAATGCAGACGGCCAACCTGAAATTTTCGGGGAAACATGTCAAAATGTCTGACTTCATATGCTCAAGGTACAGAGGAATAAGAAACTAAAACAAGCTTGAATAGCCTGTTTGCAAAATCTATCAGGGTTGTCTTCCATTCAAACATATAACCAACACCGGTGTTAACGCTAATCATGTTGAACCCACACTATCCAAACAACCACCGCGAATCGATTATAGGGAAAGCAATAGGCAATTTTGGCTAGAAAAATAAAGAGTAATAATAACACGATCCAGACAATTATGAGCAAATTATCATTCGCTAGCATTCATGAATGGACAGATGGTGTTCTCCGGCTCCGGCAAGACATCAAGTCGTGGATGAGCTTTCCGACATCGTCATACGAAGTGCCGCCCTTTTCTGTTGCGCTCCTGGCCTTCGCACGGAGCTCCATAGCCTTCTTCCTTATCGCCTCGGCCTCTTGTGTCGCACCCATCACTCCGTGAATGCCTTCCGCGACCTTCTGGCCGCTGATCACCTCGCGGCGGACCTCAAGCTTGGAGGCATATTCGCCGGCACCGACGCCGACCCCGATCTTGAGCACCTCGACGACGAGCTTCTCGTTGTAGAACTGGTCAGCATACCGAGGCCACGTCACCAGCGGCACCCCGGCGCTGACGGCCTCCAGCACCGAGTTCCACCCGCAGTGCGTCACGAAGCCACCGACCGCGGGGTGCTCGAGGATAAGCCTCTGCGGAGCCCAGCCCCGGAAGATGAGGCCGCATTCTCCTCCGGGTCCGGCACCGTCAATCAGCTCGGCGAAGCATTCGGGCATCCATTCCGGCGACGGCGAAGCAGCTGCAGCATCCGTGTCCGCCGCTCCATCTCCACCTGCACCTCCACTCGACATGACCCACAGAAAATCCTTGCCGGATAGCTGTAGGCCGCGCGCCACCTCCCGCAGCTCCGCCGCCGAGAAATGGGTCAGCGTGCCGAACGAGAGGTACACGACTGAGCCGCGTGGCTTGCCGTCGAGCCACCGCAGGCACCTGTTGTCCTCTGCGCCGGGCGCCATGGCGGCGGCGGCGTGGGCGACCGGGCCCACCAGCCACAAACGGCGGCCGAGCGTCGTGCGGTAGTGCTCGACGTAGTCCGGCTCCAGCTCCGCGAAGCTGTTGAACACCTCGCCGTAGCTCCTCCGGTCCGCGGCGTGCACGAGCTGGTTGTACTCCCACTCCAGCGGGTTCCTCCTTGGGTCCAGCACCTGGCTGCGCCGCAGCGCCACTCGGTGCGGCAGCTCCGGCAGGGACACGACTGCGTCGGGGTCATCGGCAGGTGGAGCGAGCAGCGCCAACGGGTCGTTGCGCAGCAGGGAGTCGTTGCAGGCCCGGGCGAACAGGCTGGTCCCGAGGAAAGACAGCCGTGGGATGCCGTGCTCGGCCGCCACGTCCGCGCCCCACAGGTAGAAGCTGTCGACCACGACGGCGTCGACGGCGCGGTGGTCGGCCAGGAACCGGTCCAAGGGCTCGCGGAGCCGCCGGACCCCTTCCAGCAACTTGAGGAGGTCCGCCTCTGAGGAGACGCCCACGACGCTCTCGACGCCCGGCGGCAGTCCGACGTCAGGGAAGGGGATGGTGGAGATGCGGATCGCCGGCTGGGCGTCGGTGGCGGCGTTGTTGTTGGCTTCGTCAACGGCCGAGCGGATAACGGCGGCGTTTACCGGAGTGGCGAGTATGGTGCACTTGATGCCACGTGAAGCAAAGAGGGCGGCCATGGCCGCCACCGGTATGAGGTGACCAGGCGCAACATACGGGAAGAAGACGATATGTATTGGCTGCTGCTCATCCTTGGAATTGGAAGCCATGGCTGCTGGGCTCGGCGGCGCCGTTCTGCCTTTCCTTTGCACCACAGTTACACAGATCATTAATTGGCGACAATAAGAGGGGCAGCCTTGGCTACCGTCCACCGTCCACGTCATTCCATTAGTTCAGTCCAGTTTGCGACTTGCGACTGCGAGCGTTGGTGCAACATGCGGAGGGGCAGCCGCCTCGGTGGCACACGAGCGACCTCTCGAACCAGCCGGGCAACAAGGCCATATGCCCATAGGCCATAGCACCAGGCGGTTTTTTATTTTCCTTTCGTATATTTATTTAATTACACTAGCAAAAGACCCCTTCGTTGCAACCGGGAAAAAAAAAGCTAAATATTTGTAGAAAACAATAACAGAAATACTATATATCTATTTATCTTTTAACCATTTTTAAAAATTTTAAAAGCTATATAACTTATTTATGATGACCATGTCATTCTAATAATATGATAATGCCCTACTTAGGTATATCAAAATAAAATATAACATCGATAAAAGAATTTTTCCCATTCCAAAATAAAGAAATATTTAGTCTCAAAATTTGTCACTCTGAAGCCATATTTTTCATGATATGCATCAGCTTATAAGTAGTTAGATCCAGCCGCGGAGCCAGCGCTGCGGCGGCCGAGGCTTGAGCCTCCCCTACCGATCAGCAATAAATATGGACGTTTTACTATTAGAACACAGACTCGAGAATGCCATGGACTCGTAAACGAGCTGTGAGATTGTCAGGCGAGGCGATACGAGAATCAGACTCTTATCAAGATGCAGTCTATTTAAACCCATATAAGTGCGAGTCATATAAGCTCGGATAAAACTCTATTATGTGGTAGTTAAGAGACGATGTACAGGAAAAATAGATTAAAATTTTGTCTCTTTATTGTTAGATAGATATAGATATACATTCCTATTTTTGAAAAAATGTTTCCCTACAGAATCTGGTAAAAATATACTGTCTTGCTATGCCTTTACAGGATTCAGGTGGAGGAACCAAAGGCCAAAGCTGCTTAAAACCCTGTTAATATTGAAATTTGTATGGCGGAAGGGGGGGGGGGGGGGGGAATATTTGTACTTAATCCATCCTGAATTATAAGTCGTTTGATTTTTTTCAACCCTAAGTTTGACCACTCACCTTATTCAAACAATTTGTGTAAAAAAAAGTTAAACTAAATTTAACTTATTCTTGAAGAACTTTTATTAATAAAACAGATTATAACAAAAAATATTATATTTTACATAAATTTTTTTAATAAAACGAGTGGCCAAGCCTATGGGCAAAAAAGTCAAATGACCTAATTAAAAGTTGGCATCATATAATTGATAACATTCCTTATATGTTGAAGTGCATGCAAATGAAATAACAGAGTTAAATCGCTCCGAGAGTGGGTATTACGCTGCCCACTCCCACCAGCAACAAAACAAATACGTCCCGTTTGGTAGGGCTCCTCCAAACGCTTTGATAGGGCTCCTCTAAACGGTTTAGTTGAAAACCATTTGTAGCTATTTTTCTGTGGAAAAAGGAACCAGAGACGTTTTGGAGCCATCAGGCCCCTCTGAAAGAGCCAGAGCCCTTAGAGAGAAGCCCTTCCAAACACATCCTTAGAGTTCGAGCCTGTTTGATTTTGAATGTCTGGCGCGGGATGCGCATGACTAGCAGGCACGCCCAGGCAAGGGCGGCTTACAAACAGCCCCTAACTCCAACACATTAACATAAGGCAGTAACAGTACAATCACCGGCATGCCATCCAAATACTTGTATGCCAGAACACGATACCAGTGCAGTGAGAGCACTTATGTTGCTCCACCTCGACACAACTAGTGTTTCTCCCAGAATCAACCTACCAGGGGAGATCGCCATTCACCAATCATCAAGCTAGGGCAAGCTTGAATCATCCTGCCCAATTCAAATCGGATCCAAGTCCTTCATTCGCGGTGAATGAAGCTTGTCCAACACTCTTGGTCCTCGATCAATCTGTGTCCTCAGGCTAACAAATAGTGTATCCTTAGTACTCCCTACTGGCTTTACTGTACAAAAGCACACGCTGAAGCAGCTTTCACAAGCCTCTTGCAGCAGCTGCATTGATGTAGTTGGCAGCTCCGTCCGCATCCAGTTGCTTCCCTTCCACTAGTCCCCTTATTAGAGTGGCCGCATATGTCTCTGATGGAGGTACTAAAGGCAACTCACCAGACTTGTACCTCTCAATATCTGATGCGGGGCACCTGCACAGACCAAAGAAAAATTAGTTGAGGATCATATTGACCGCCCTTCAAAAAGTTGCATTCAACCACAGTTTGGAAGTGGCATTTTTGTACGTCATAGATAGAATTGGAAGTTCATCCTCAGTCCCAAGATAAAGTACATTGGAGTACCAGCTATCCTGCAAGAAATCCATCCATCAGACATTAGATATACTCCATAACTTGAAACTCAGTATGCCACAGTGCCACACAGATGATAGAACAGAAATTAAACATCATGTCATGCCAACAAGGATGGGTTTGAAATTCATCCACTGATGACATGAAACTGTTATTTTTGTGTTTTTTTTTAGCTTACTAGAAAATCAGACTTCATTTCAATGTTGTTGTCGACAAGAGATTCAAATAAAAAATGATACCAAACCTGTCCCAACAAGGTTTTCGCTCCCTGGCGACCTGGTCACACAAGCATTTCACAGACTAAGATGAACTTGAATACTCAGAGGCTTATTCTGGCTCCTTGCTAAACAGATCAATATTAACAGTTCCTACAGGTATCAAACTAAAATTTTGAAGGAAACACTCAAGGTAAAAGTGATCTATATTGCTACGGGAAAAGGATTTGTCATCTATCAAAGCTCTTGGAACGGCAGTCAGCCTATCGTATGTTTAGGAGTGATGTTTCAACAGCACACTAGCATGGTGTTATTTATTTATGTTTAATCTCAATAAGAAGCGTATAGAAATTCTGTACAAAGGGAAGAGTACAGTTGTAGAAGTGGGACAAACAAATCAAACCTTAATAGGTTCAAGATGAATAGCCTTGTTTGTAGATATAAACTTGATTTCAGATGAACCAATCAAAGGAGAGTCAGGATACACAACGTTTCCGTCTTTGCCATCCTCCAGCACTAAATGGTTCTCCTGAAACAAGATGTCATTGAACTGCTCCAACCTGTTGAAGACAGGAAATTAGATGAGATGCCAGGTTCTAACAGAATGGCAACATGCCACCCTGCCTAAATTGAAATATCAATAACATGTCCATGTAACATACATACGTTATTTTGTACATGCAGACATAAGACTTCTCATTGTAGTTTATCTCGGGGTTGAGAAAAGCAACACCACCAGTTCCCCAACAACGGGTAGACGATCTACCAAAAAGCAACCTGTGAGGTACAGTCTTCCACAAGGTTTCTTTTGGTGAGCTTGTGTCACGTGCTCCGCAGCATGGTATATTCATACCCTCAGCCTGCCCCAGATCAAAAGGAATAGCAAATTTATATCATAAAGCATACTGCTTATATAAGATAGAAACATCAAGGACGATATTGACAGGAACACTGGAAACCAATTATTCCTTAAGTATTGGCATATATTCCAAAAGAATCACTACGGTCCCCAATGCTGTGACATCAAACAAGCAGACCAGAGTGATAATGCTCCATGAAAGATGAAAAAACAGTCTTGAACTTTACCTTCCCTCCTTGAACATAGCATAGAAATCTTGGTCCCCACATGTTTGAACCAAAACTGGCATACCAGACATCAGTTCTTGATAAATCTGATCGCCAAGCAAAAGATAAATCAGATATTCTTTTTGTCAGCACCACAGATGCATTGCTTTCTACTTTTACTGAATCAACTGGATGCTGTTCTGCTGCTGAGCAACTTGAGGTAGCCTTCACTGCAAGGTTGTCATCATCAAGTTTCATCCTTGATAGGTGATCACTTACAGCATCACCAGTAACTTCGATAACATCGACAGATGCAACAGTTCCAAGGAGCTCAGCAACATCTTCACTATCAGATTCCGAATCAGAGGGAGCGTAGAGCTGTTCATTAAGAACATAAGAAAAATACAAAATGAAAATTATTCAAGCCTTACTATTGGATTAATGTGTGTACACAAATTTTGTCTTAACCATCAGTGAGTCTATGTGCAGTGCGCTACAGAATGATAAAAAAAATGTAACATCATTAATAGAAAAATATTTTTTTATAAAGTTGTCAACAGAGTTGAGCTATATAACTCACATCTTATTTCTACCACGTGGCATCTCAGGAGTTGGTATCTAGCAATAGACATGAAGCATTTATCAAAGGAAAAAAAGGATGTCTTGACAGCGTGGCATGTGGGTTTCGATCCACATTGTCAGCATTACACAGGGATTTCACAATCACACATTTGTCAGCATTACACAGGGAACTCACAATCATTTTGTGGCTGATACGGAAGTATCTTTTCTTAATAGTTTATCAGTTGCTGCGAAAAAAAATAATATGTAATAGCCTATAAACTGAGCTTCTTAATATGGTTCATGCTCATACAATCACATTTAGTATAAATTGAACCACAATACACTATTAAAACCTGCACTGGAAAGTTCAATTTCACAGTTGGGAAAAGCTGAAACTATTTTGATAATGTCACCAGAAAAAAAATAATATGGAGAAGATAGGTTCAATTTACCAGAAAGCATAGCTAAGAGATAAACATTTCTTACACCAAAGCACAATCCATTAATCCAAGCGTAGGCCAAATGAGAAAGGGGAAATATACCTCGCTTGGTGAAGGCCTAATCCTCAATGATATATTTTCTGGCAGCTTGCTACTCAGAACAGGCCAGCATGTCTTCAATTCATTGCGTACCTAGCCAATGTGGAATTCAAAAGACAAAGCAGCTATAGATATCCACAGAAAGTAAAGAACTAGACAGTAATAGTGCATGCAGACCATTACCGCTTGTATAACTCTCCATGTAGATTCAAATGGCTGCATCTCTGGAGCATTGAATGTGAATGTGTCTCCCAAGAGAACTTTTGCACAAGCATAAACTGAATTTGCTATGGACCTAAGGTTATAACCTCCTTCAAGGGCCATCACTATCCTTCCTTGAGCAAATCCTAACAACTGCAGTTGGCATAGAGATGAGAAGGGTAGGCAATGGGATTTTTAAAACGTTCTTTGTATAGGTTTGCATGATACGCCTAAGGGCCAACATGCATAGAGGAAACACTAGATAGATGGACTAAATCAAATGAAAATTCTAACAGGCATAAAAGATGCAATTTTAGAGGCGTAGACAACTTCGATCCATTTAACCTTTTTCCAGTTCATCTGAATTGTTTTCAAAGTTCGAGCAACATTAATGTCTGTTTTAGGGACAGGAAAGTGCATGACGTGGTGAAAATTGAAATGTGATTAAAAGCTGCTAATTTCTGCAAATCCATACCTTTGATAGTAGCAATGCATATCCATTTGGTGTAATGCAGCACCCACCGAGAGGATCACCCAATGCTAATCATGGAATGGAAAACAGATATCAGAGTAGAATTTCAAAACCACCATGATTGTTCACCGGATTCACCACTCAGGTGTGTATCACCACACCCCTCACTCTCACACACACTGGAGGTTCAAGAAGAGGAGTCAGAGCGCACGCGCACACATGAAAACGTGAATTGGAGCTGCTGAACTGTCTAGGCTGCAGCTAGCCAATGCCTTCATATGGAAGTAAAGAATCAGGAAGTCAAACGAAGGACCATGCTGCCTCCACTTGTTACTATGTATGCTACCTACTACTGTATAAGTTACTATAGCCATAATCCCAACTACTGCTGTTCTATTGACAGGAAGGAGGGAGCAGGCACTGTTCCTATGCTCCTATGACAAAAGAGAGACGTGAGAGTAGCAGATTATCTATCAATGGCCTACCACAAAGAGATCTGCCACAAAGATGCACCAGAACTCCAGAAGTATAAATTCTAATATAGTGTATCCACAGTTCAATGCTGAAACAAAGCTTCAAAAGATTTCACAAATTCATGAGCAGAAACCTCACTTATGAATATATTCAGGTAGATAAGTTGTACTAGTCTGAACAGTGCTCAGTTGGCCCATGGATATTTTAAAATGCTTGCCAGCACCATGTTGCCTTGATATACATAAATGTTTAAAGTAACATGTTACTAAGTCAGTGGAATAGAAGAGTTCCAAAGAACTTTCCAACTACATACCTGCATCAAACCCAGCCGATACCAGTATTATATCAGGATCAAAAACTTTAGTGACAGGAAGCAGTACATGGTCCCATGCAGCAATATAATCAGCGTCACCACACTTCCCATGCTCCCAGGGAACATTGATGTTATAACCTTTACCAGCTTCTTCCCCGATGAAACAATGAGAAGCATCCCCTTCAGCAGGATAGAAGCTTCCATAATCAAATCTACAAAACAAACATTAGAACAATAAACATTTGTTTATATCTTTAGAACAATAGGTGGATACAAGCACGCACTAAATTGAAAAGTTTATGATCAAAGATTCAAGTGATTGTGTTGATTGCAACAGCGTTTGTGTTCCATATTTTCCAAAGGACCAAAAGAAAATTACGATTATGCAAATCAACCACAATAACACTACTCTGAACTACAACCATGCAAATAGCATTATACATTCTAAATGTATAAGTTTGATATGCCCTATCAGTGGACTGGTTAGATGGTTCAAAGACATCTTACTATCTTAGCCACATATCCATCATAAAGCTGATTCATACAACATCACCTTGAGTACCAAAGGCCAATGTATGAATTGTTTTTTTTTTTAACTTATTAATTGGTTAGTGTGGACAGAACTGGATAGTGCTAAATAGCCATGAGGTTGTGTGTGTGCAGTGTAAGGTGCCTTTTATTAAGAAGAAAATAGGCACCAAATTTGAGAGGAAAAGGATGTAAACCTTGGTACGGAGAATGTATGCCGCACCCTCCAACTAAGCACTAGTCTTAGTTCTTATGACTATGGCTGAAGCATTCAAGAATATCATACTCTTACAAGCTTCAGTGGCCACAGTAAGTGTTTGGTTAATAGCTTCCATGGCAAAATTCGTTAGGTGAAGAAATTAGATTTGTACAACTGACCCCCAAGTGATTACGCAAGAACGATGCCGTTAAGCCAATCTTGGAGTGATACAAGAATATGATTTGATTATTTTCATGTTGTAAAGGGCGAGCAATGAACAAGGTGAATTTGTGGAATGTGAGCAAACATCATACTGGATTGCATTGTATAATAAAACAGCATCAAAATACAGCCTGCTTGCTCTACCCAAACGACTCTGTTGATACCATACAGATAATCATTGGTCTTAAATTATTCTATTAACTGAAAGTTTCCAGCGTTTCCAAGGAATAAACCATGATATGGATATTATGGACGTTCCAAAAACAATAATTCTTCAAAGAAAAGGAAAAAAATTGACATAACTTTGCTTACATAACATTGTAATGGTACTGAAGCTACACTGAAGTCTAAAGAAAACCAGCAAGGAAATATCAAAGTGTCTTGTCAAACCTGTGAACTGAGAAGAACAATACACGAGGATCATTGTAAAACATTTTCTGTGTGCCATTTCCATGGTGAACATCCCAATCGACAATCAATATCTTCTTGATACCTAAATCAGGCTGCAATAGAAAGGACAAAGTTCAAAAGTGAACAAAACCACATTATATGATTGTGTTAGAACAAAGTTTAACACTTGCTTCTTTGTAAGAAGTGCTCAACATAGGAATCACATTTAAAATGCCCCCCCCCCCCCCCCCCCCCCCCCCCCCCCGCCGCCGCCGCTCAGAGAGAGAGAGTGTTATGGTGGGCAATGTGTACACTAGAAGGGGGAATCAGAGTGGCTGAATCAGGCGCCACCTAGGATAGGATTTGGCTTGCATGCCGATTAGTTAGTTGGCTGGAGTCCGAGTTTGGGTCAAGATATTGTTAGTTCCTATTAGTTAGCTTGAGGTTGTTACAATTGCTACACGTGGTGTATTAGGGCCTGCTAGTATATAAGCAGGACACTATGATTAATAAAGATTAGCCTGGGTTTGAGATATATCTATCTCCCTTGGGCTCCCAGCCCGATCTCTCTCTCTCTCTCTCCATCGCACAGAACAGCCACGGCGCCCCTCCGACGCCGACGAGTTCCCAGGCCTCGGCCCCTCACTTCCCATCCCTACGCCCTAAGGTCCCGAGGCTCTAACAACCTGGTATCAGAGACCATGTCGGCCCCGAGCACGCCCGCCTCCACCGCTGCGGCCTCGTCCGGCACCGTCGCGGCGCCTGTCAACGCGACCGGCGCGTTGGCCACGCAGGGGACGCAGCCGCTGGACCCCTCTCCACCCACCCTCGCGGAGTCGCTTGCTGCCCTCGCTGCTGCGTTTCAAGGGATGCAGCGGCAGATGGGGGAGCTCTCCTTGCGCGTGTCAGCCGTGGAGGGCCGGCAGGGTACATCCGCGCCGCCTTTGCTGCCGTCAGCCGCGCCTGGCCTCCTGCCGTACGGCCTGCCTAGGTACGGTGGCATCCCGGCTCTGCCAGCATCGGAGCCGGTGATATCCGAGATCCTCCCAACACCATCGCTGCCGGTGACATCCTCCGCTGTGCCGCCGCCGCCGCCGCCACCTGCATCATCAGCTCCAGCGCCTACGGGATTACCTATCCAGTCCATCCCGTTCCCGCGCTCATCATCGCCGCTGCCATCCATGTCGTCCATCCTACACGGCCCGGTCATGTCGGAGGCCTAGGCGGTGCACAACTCGCCACACCCACCTGTCCAGCACCTTCCTGAAGGCCACGGCGAGAACCATGGCGTGCCCAAGTACCACAAGTTGTCCTTTCCGACATATGACGGCAAGGAGGATCCCCTGGGGTGGCTTAATCGCTGTGAAGCCTTCTTCAACGGCCAGCAGACGCGCGAAGCCGACAAGGTTTGGCTGGCCTCCTTCCACATGACCGGCAGCGCGCAACAGTGGTACTACGTACTCGAGCGCGACGGGGGCCGGCCGTCATGGGACAACTTCCGCCTGCTTTGTCATCAACGCTTCGGTCCGGCTTTGTCTACGAACCATCTGGCCGATCTGGCTCGGCTGCAGTTCAACTCGACGGTCGACGCATACATGGAAGCCTTCCAGGTGCGCTTGGCACATGCAGGCCGCCTGACACCCCTTCAGCAGGCGCAGCTGTTTACGGGTGGCCTGCCGGAGCAGATTCGGGTAGATGTCGAGCTTCATGATCCTCAAGATCTGCACCGCGCCATGCAATTGGCCCGGGCTTATGAACGGCGCAACAGCCATGCTCTTCCAGCCCCTACGACACGTTCAGCGCGCCGTGCTGTGTCTGGCACAGCACCAGCACTGACCGCGCCTGGAGGCGGGCAGCCTGTGCAGACAACATCACCTCCGCCCCGCCCCTTCAAGCGCCTCACACCTGCTGAGATGGTAGAACGCCGCAAACAGGGGTTGTGCTACAATTGTGATGAGCCTTATGTGCAAGGCCACAAGTGAGCTAGGCTGTTTTATCTGGAGGTCACTGATTATCTTGTGGAAGAGCCTGCATCCAATGACGAGGAGCCAGCCCCCGAGCCTGCTACTGCCAACCCGACAATCTCCTTGTCAGCCATCGCCGGAGTCCGGTCAGAATCCACCATGCAAGTCTATGTACAGATCGGGAATAGGCAATGCCTTGCACTCCTGGACTCAGGCTCTACGCACAACTTCATCAGCGAGGAGATGGGGCGTCGCACGGGCCTTCACTTCGGTCCCTGCCCGGGCGCCGGCGTCATTGTTGCCAATGGTGACCGTGTCTCCTGCCGCGGGCTCGCATTGGATGTCGGCATCAAGATTGCAGATGAAGTCTTCTCTGTGGACTGCTACTCGATTCCGCTGGATCGCTGGGACTTGGTGCTTGGAGTCACATTCCTTCGCACCCTCGGGCCAATCTATCTCCCTTGGGCTCCCAGCACGATCTCTCTCTCTCTCCATCGCACAGAACAGCCACGGCGCCCCTCCAACGCCGACGAGTTCCCAGGCCTCGGCCCCTCACTTCCCATCCCTACGCCCTAAGGTCCCGAGGCTCTAACAGATAGAGACAGAGAGAGAGGGAGAGGGAGAGGGAGAGGGAGAGGGAGAGAGGGAGAGAGAAGAGAGAGAGAGAGAGAGAGAGAGAGAGAGAGAGAGAGAGAGAGAGAGTTTAGTACATACCCTTTCGTTTAAGAGATAATTAGCTGCAACAGCCACATTGTTGAATAGGCAAAATCCCATTGCCTCATCATGTTCTGCATGGTGGCCTGGAGGTCTGACTAGAGCAATAGCAGAACTTAACTCACCTGCAGCAACTTTCTCAGCTACCTAATTGCCAAACAATCCACATTTCAGTTATTTCCTACCAATAAGGCGGGTTATAATAACTACAGAAAAGGAGGAAATGGGCTTATGTAAGAATATATAAAATGACCTCTATGACAGAACCAGCTGCAAGAACAGCAGATTCTGAGGAACCCTTGTTGAAGTAAATCGAATTGAACTTCCTAGCAATCTTGTTCCTGCTGGCATCATATTTTTTTGAGCTAATCTCCTTCATCAGCTTTATATGGCTCTTGCTGTGAACAGAAGCTATATACTTGTCCTCCGCTTCCTTCGCCTTAAGAGCCACACACCTGGAAGAGAATTATGTTACAGTAGCATTGCAGAATCCTACCGGCGTCCTCATCAATGTATAAGGGGGAAAACACTACCCTAACTAGCTAAGCAAAATAGTGAAACAGATCAACATAACAAACGTTGTCGAGCTGACATTTAAGGTTTAGTTTACTAGCATCGAAGTTAAAGCAAGGAGCAAGACCTGTATCTAGAATACAGTAAACAACTTCATGGTTTACATCTGTAAGTGTACAATCGAAGCGACTTTTTAAGGAATTGATGCATTTGTTTGAACCAAATGTTTCACAAAGTAATTTTGCTTTGCGCTACTCTAGGAGGGTTTTTTTCCACATATGTCAGACACTTCGGATTTAATACCTAAGCCTAGGGGAGAAAATCATGAACTCCAACACTCCCGACACTCATCAGATCGAAATGGGGGACGGCCACAGGAACAACAGAGGGGGGGTAGCAGAGTAAGTAAAAGTCATGAGGCTGTCGTTTCGTTCCAGGCAATTCGAACGGAAAAATGAACACCAAGGGCACCGGTGCGCCATGCAAGCCTCACCAAACCCTACCAAAACCACGATGCTCTCAGCTTGACACAAGGGCGCGAGAGAGCGGCGTCTAGCGCCATACCTGGACGCGACGCCCGCGGCGTCAAGCTTGCGCCAGATGGTGCGCAGCCGCTCGGGGTTCTCCGGGTGTTCCTCCCCGTCAGGCGTCGCGTGCGCGCACATCCGTTCGTCGTACAGCAGCCCCACCCGCGGCGCGGCCACAGGGGGCACCGGAGACGGAACCGGCGCCGCCATCGCGCGGCGGGGAGACGAAGCACCGGAGTGGAGGACGCGAAAGGGGCTGAGCGCGACGGGGAAGCTCAGGGCGTCAGGGGGGTTCACGCGTCCTCTCCGACGACTCGGAGTCGGAGGGCTTTAATGTCGGAAGTGGGTACCGTAACAACCGGATTTTTCCGACAACCAAAAAAACATCTAAAAATTTTTCACCAATATATGTAAAGCATGTAGGAACTAGATCGAACCACGACTAGCCCACTAATAACCATTGCATTCATATAGAGATTGTTTGCAGGAGTTTGTCGGAGTTTCATAGTTGGTCTAGGATTTAGCGTCGGAGACTACAAATCCGTAGCAACTCTTCTTTGAGTTCTTCGTAATTCCTTTCGATTCCATAAATCAATATCATAAACTGTAAAAGGAGAAATCCTTGTTTCCTTACTTCCTATCTTTCCTATTAAACTCCTGCCAATATTGCGGACCTTTACTCCAAATATCCCTTGACACGCCACTTTGGAATCCTTCCAACTTCATTTCAAATCTTATTCCAAAAGTATTTGAATCAAAATTCGCAAATAAGAAAGGCCCAACTCTCTTTCCTCCCTAATCCAACCCACCACCCTCTTTCCTCTCCTGGCTGCACCGGCCCACTCCCGCACGCCTCCCTCCCCTATCTAGTCGGCCCAGCGAAGGATGCAGCGCGCGCGGCCCAATATCCCCACACGGCCCACTCGCCCTGCCGTAGCCCTACCGGCCTAGCTGGCCCACGCGGTCGCCTGCGCCTCCCTGAACCCTAGGGTGCACGCCCCCAGTTCCCCTGGGGCAGCCGCCACCGCCGCCCGGGTGCGTGCCCGCGCAAGCCCGTGCCCCACCTGCTGCCCCACCCGTGGATGCCCTCCACGTGCCCACCTATTGCACGGAAGCCGAGGATCGCCGTTCATCCACCCTCGAAGCCCTAGCTTGCGCGCTATAAGAAGCCGAAGCCGCCGCGCCACGCTCCTGTTCATCTTCTCCGCGCGGCCACCGCCACCACCCTCTCCTGCTCGTCACCACCGAAGCCGGTCGTGGCCCTGCCCGCCTCGACGTCGCGGCAGCCGGCCGACGATCCTGCACCGAGCATCGCGCGTCCAGGGGGCCGCGTCGAGCATGTCTTCACTGCGCAGCCACCACGTCCCGGTCGCCCGCCGGCCCACCGCGGTGCCGCAACCGAGGCGCCGTCGACCACCGCGACGCTAACAGCCATGCCACAGACACCCTCCTCGTCCCGTCGCGACCCTTCACCGAGCCTGCCACGACCGCTTTCGGCCTCAGCTATGACGAGCACCGGCGTCCACGACGCCGGCACCCCGACCGGTCGCGCAGCTGCTCTGGCCTCGACAACGTTGCAGCCGCGTCACAGCTGTCCCCGGCTGCCCCGTCTGCCCTCCACCGTGATGCTGTCGCCTCAGCACACTGGACGCGCCGTCCCGGCCACGACTGCGACAGCGGCACCACCACACCGAGCCGAAGGCCAACGCGGAGCTGTGGGCGCCACGTCGAGCACCTGCAGCACCTCGTGATGGTGTGGTGCTTATCCAGCACCACCTTGCCGCCGATGTACAGCACAACAGCATCACAGCACCACACCGGAGACCCCATACCTCGCCGGAGTTCCTTCTCATCGCCGGTGAGCTTCCGAGGGCAATCCCCCATTTTCCTTTCCCAATTTCCAACCACAGCGTTGCTGAGTAAGGCCTTCGTGCCATTATCTACACTGCTGCATGAAAGCGGCCACCCTGCAGAACTGTTGTCGGAGCCCTCCCCGTTCGCACTCTGCCGGCAACGAGCCCAACCCGCGTCAAGCGATCTGCCATCCGCAAGCCCTCGGTGAGCTGACCAAAGACGAAATATTTCCAACCCCTGCAGCCAGCGAGATGCCGATGAACCTTCTGCCTTTACCCCTACCCACCTGCTACCGGCTCAAGGCCGATGATCCCTCCATGTGTCCGGCATTCGAGCCATGTTTTCTGCAGGGACCTCATCGACTGTGTGGAGCTGACGTTAGTAGGCACGATGCAAACACACACTCGCCATGTCCTTTTGTGGCACTCACACACACCGGACTAAACCCAGCCAATCAGGATGACAGACAATGAACGCTTGGAACAACTATGACGGGCATCGCCGTCGCGTGCACCCGGGGCGCCGACGTCTCGACGGCGTTCCCGCGTGATGTAGCTACTCAACCATGACAGGCATCGCCGTCGCGTACACCTTGCCATTTGACATCGTCCTTCGTGCTGAGATTCCATGCCTTGTTGGGAACCCAGCCATGCTCTGCCACCTCCCGGCTACTTGACGCCACCTCCCGCCAGCCTTCGGCCAGCCAAAGCCCCTTCCGGCTAGCCACAGCCTCGCCCGCTCAGCCGCGGCCAGCAAGCAGCAGGCCACGGCTAGCCGCAGCCAGCCAATAGCAAGCCATAGCCAGCCAGAAGCTTCCAGAAACTGGCCGAGAGAAGCCAGAACATGAACCAGCAAGCCTCGCCACTTCCCTTTGACACCGACCCTATCCGACCTTCATGCCGTAGCCCCGTTGTCAGACCTTGGGGGCCCATAGATGATGCTGGATGGTTGGAAAGCCAAAGTGATACGATGCTGGATTATTGGAGAGCCCCTTCTCTTACTTCTTGTACACGTGTCCACCATATTGTATTCTATCCTTACGATCTGTCCATCCATATATCTGTTGTACCCTATCTTTACGATCTATCTATACGTGTATCCGTTGTACCCTATCCTTACACTCTGTCTGTATATGTATCTGTAATACAGGATCCATGCATCTTCGAGCTATGGAATTGTGCTACTCCACTGTCTTATCGAGTTGTTGTCTTTTTAGTCGTGTCTTTGGTTCTTACTGTTGGTTGTTGTGTTGTCTGTGTGCTGTGCTTTCGAGCTAGCTGCGGGATTGTACTTCATTCGGATATTGTGATTGCGGGATTCGTCTCGTCATGGCCATAATGCCGAGTGTAACTCGACCTATCTGACTTTTCATGCCCGACCCTCGTATGCTTGTACCCTGCGCGACCGTCGCATTCCTCTGATTCTTGCGGTGACAACCGCATCGCTATGGATCCGAGTAATGACTTAGTGCCAGTGCACCCAGGTCGTGGTACCCTACGAGTGGTTTGCGCACTTGCGTCTGAAAGGTTCTTGTTTGGTTTTAGTAATTGAGTGACAACTTAGGTGGACTAATATGTGTTTAAGTGTTGATTATACAGGTGATTAGTCCATAGGTACATGTGTGTGAGCATTTATGCCATAGAGATGGAATTGGCTTGGAGATGATGTTTAGCTCACACATATGGTATGAAGAAGCTAAACGCATGAGACATGACATGGAGTCATGTGGCTAGGTGGAGAAGATCAAGACGTGACTTGGCGTCGACGGACCGGTTGCAAGTGTGAAGGACAAGCTAGTGGGCTTGGGCCGATGGACCAACGCAACGGTGAAGAGCAAGTGAAGTCGAAGATCAATGAACCAAAAGGCACATGATGATATGAAATGGATCATATTATTGTTGAGGTGTTGGTGAATGTGTTGCACCGGCATCGACCGAGTTGGAGATGGAGAAGGTGATGAAGACGGTGATCGAAATGGAAAGCGCAAGGCAAAGGTATAACCTATGGCGTTTTCATTTCACCGGTATAAGGTTGAGTAGAGAAGTGCTTGACCGGATTTAGGATAGATGGCCGTACTATCAAGAGGGGTAAACTTGTCTGCATATTGGTCATCTAGTGCCAGTTGCTAGGATCGAGTGGCGCGGTGAAAAGAGAGAAAAATCCTTTGAAAAATGTTTGTGAAAAGCAAACACACATGCACATGAGGTGTACACTTGGTGATGTTAGCACATTTGCAAAGGTGGTGAAGTTTGGAGTTGAGAAGAGCTCTCTGCAGAGCGTCGGACGCCAAGGAGTGGGAGCGTTGGACCATTGCTCTCGGTCCGACGGCTAACCCTGGTTTTTCAGCGAGCGTCGGACGCTAGTCAACGTTGGTCCGACGGTCTATGGAGGCCGAGCGTCGGACCATTGTGCCGGTCCGACGGTGTTTGGCTCTGTGAGAGTCGGACAGTCCGACGGGGTGAGAAGCGTGAGCGTCGGACTGTTGGCTGACAGTCCGACGGCACGTCGCGGCGAGTTCACGGCGTGGCGAGGCTTGTGGCGCGCTCTGGGCACAGCGTCAGACGGGGCAGTTTGGTCCGACGCTGGGCGTCGGACAGCGTCCGACAAAGTTTTGGCGCTCGGGTTGCTCTCTAGAAGCGTCGGACTGTGGAGTTCTTTAGTCCGACAGTGTTCCGTCCGACGGTGAGTTGAAGCGCGGGAAGTTAGCCGTTGTGATCCAACGTTAGACTTCAAATGGCTAGTGACACGTGGCGGCCATCGGGAGCGTTGGACCGTGGACATTGGTTCGACGGTGGCGCGGCTGAGTGTCCGACGCTCAGTCCGACGGCCGATTTCGGTTGGCAACGGCTCTTTTGAGCTGGGGGCTATAAGTAGAGGGCTGTGGCCGGCTGTAAGAGTAGTCTTGCACTTTGGGAATGTGTTTCCCTTGCTAGTACATGGTTTTATGCTCTCTAACTCGCTAGTGTGCTTAGTGTTCATCCAATTGATCGCTAGTAAGTGATTCTAGTGCGTTGCATTGAGAAATTGCAAGAGTTGGCACTAGGTGATCGAGTTGCAAGCCGGTGGTGCTTGTTACTCTTGGAGGTTGCCACCTCCTAGACGGCTTGGTGGCTTGTGACTCCGTGAAGCAAGCAAGAAGATTGTCCTTGGCTCCGGAGAAGCTTTGTGAGGGGTTGGAGCTCACCCCGCGGGAGTTCGCGAAGAGCATCGCTAGTAGAGCGAGACGTGAAGAGCGACAAGTGGTCCGGCCAGATCAAAGAGCTTGAGCTTGTGGGCACTCCACGTGGGAGTGGTGACTTGTGGAGGGTCACGTTAAGCTAGAGGATCGGTGGCAACCTTGGAGCTTGTCTCAACGGAGGACGTAGCTTGTGGCAACAAATGAACCTTCGGGAAATAAATCACCGCGTCAACATCTTTCCATCCTTCGCGGTGGTTTGCTCCCTTCTACACAAGTTATTTACTTTGTGCATTACTCTACTTGTGTAGTTGTAGTTGCTCTTATGAGACCGGTTAGCTTGTGTAGCTTGCCACTCACGTTCTTAGTTTGTGTAGCTTAGAAGTAGTTCTCACTTAGTTTGTGTAACTAAGTGAGTTGCGCTCCTTGATTTGGATTGTGTATCCTTGTCATTAAGCAAGTAGTGAGCTTAAGTGCTTAGTGCGCTCTTGCTTGCTAGTTGATAGGAGTTTCCCCGGTGTTTAAAGTACTAGCGCTTAGGTTTGTGTGATCTTGCGCTAGAACGGTTTAGGGAAGCTCAAGCTAGACTTGCATCTTTACTTCTTGCTAGGATGTTTTGCAAGGTGCTTAGAGTCTTAGTTAGAGGTGTGAATTGTCGCTAGAACCGATTAGGTTTTATTTCCGCTGTGATTTATTTTTGTCGGACTATTCACCTCTCTTCTAGTTCGCCATCTCGACCCTTTCAGCGTCTTTTACATGTCGCTCTCTTCTGACGCCCCATCTAATCCGTGGCGTGCGTGTTGGAAGAAATAGACCACCACTTTATTATATTTCTTGCTCTTCATTCCCGTATAGCCCACTCTGTTCGATCCTGTCTTGTTCATGGCGATTGGATCAAAGATCGGACTAACTCCTTTTAGTTAGCGAAGCTATGGTCTATATTAAGATCTCGGACCGACGTATGTCGATTCGATTGACCGCTTAAAACCGTCTTCACTGAAGATGTGACCGAGAATATAATATGGACGTGCCCAGCTAACTCCCACCTCTCTCTCTTGATTCTTGGTGTTTAAGCACTTGTATGATTGTACCCGTTTGAATCACAGCCTTGGTTCCCTATAAGTGGATTAAACTCTTGCACTATCTTGTGCAACTTTTCTTATCGATAATTATTCATTCTACTCTCTTGTTTGGCTCGTCCTTCGATTCCCGTATCCTCCATGACGCCCGGATTGGAAGATCATGAACCGTGGTGTTCGCTATGGATCAGCTCTAGCCTAAACCATTCATTATAAAGCCATATTGGCTTGGCCGTGACATAAGCTTGTACATAGCAAACCCCACTATTATTTTTCTTTGGCCCGATGAAATCGGACATACGCCGAGAGGGCCGAGTCGTGTACATTTTATTATTTCTCCAGTGTTAATGGATCTTTCCGCGTTCCGTCGTCTTTTGATGTATTGGGTGTTTTCTGCCTTGTATTGCTTCGCGGAGTAGCCGTTACCGGATTAGTGACGATCGGGTTGAGACCCGCTGAAGGAGGAGAACATGGACGACGACAGGAACCGTGGAGTGAAGTCACCCTGGAGGAGGTAACCCAGCAGAACAACTACACTAACTGAGGAGTGCTCATACCACTACTTCCTCGACAACGCTGGTGTCATGGCAGCACCTTCTTCTAGAGAATACTATTAGACATTGCATATTTAGAATTGCTAGTGCTTTATATTTACTCTTTTGCTAGTATATGATGCATGTTACTACCTAAGCCGTTATCACCCTGCTTGCAACCACTCTACTATGCTACTCAGCTTCGCGCTCACGCTCTTTTATATATATACATCTTTCTAACTGCTTGCTTGCATGTTACATCACTTTATTTATTAACTCCACTCGCATTATAACTGTGATGTGATGTTGGTGGTGGGAATTGGGAATGGATTACTTGAACATGGAATTAACCACTGGACTTAACCACTGGGAGAGCGTGCTGCGTGCGTCTTGGGTGCGTGGTGAGGGTCGAGTCGACCAAGTGGGCTATATACGACGAGCTAAGAAAGCAAGTCTTGCCGGGGTGCAACCTGGGCATTCCCACGAGTGATACCTGTGGCGGGTAATGGTGTACAAGGTGATTCTGGGATGGATGGCCTGCGTGGTTTGAAGCCCCGTGAATGGAGGTGCTGTGATGGCACGGGGAGAGTATCCCCTGAGATGGAGAAAGCCTGCTTGGTCTATTTAGTCAACACTTTCTGGTGATCGGAAACTTCGGGAATCTTTACTTTCGGTGGGCAGGGAACGGCTGGACTACTTGGTAGGGCGGTGCCACTACTGCTAGGTTGAGAGATGATAAGGGTGGACGGTGACGGATGTTGAGATTCCCGTACCGTTCTAGATGCGCAGTACCACTGATTGGGCCCGGTACTGCGTCTCCCAGTCTCAGCATGATGGTGTAGGATCCAGAATATCCCAGGGCTAAGTGGTAGGGTGGCATCGACCTAGGCAAGCAAACACCCGGAATTCTGCCTAAATGTTCGTACGACATCTATGATGGCTAATCTTGTGGGTGGTAGAACCTCTGCAGAGTGTACGGTTGATCGATCGATACATATGCTGATTCGTCGGCTATGGACCTTTATTGAGTCTTGTTGCACTACTTAGGGAGCAGTGTATTCTTTTCTCCCCCTGGCTGATGATTGTCTGGCAGTGTGCTGATATGGCAGTGTGCCGTTAAGACAGGACCCGAGAGGGAGTTGGGCCTGTCGATTGAGCGCGAGGAGTGTGTAAGGTGGTGTATGGGTGGGATGATGGAATTGGGATGGACTGATGGATGGTGTGATATGGGTTAAAACTTGACGAACTATTATAAAATTTACTACTGGATACAACTTTGCATGTGCTTAGGATGCAAACCACAGCAAAAAATTAGGATTGCTAGATCCTTTGTTTTCTCTTTTTCACTAAACCTCATCGGTGCTGACCATGGCCTGCACATATCTGGCGGTGTGCAGATTACCTAACTAACAGAGATATTGAGATAAGAAGTATTAGAAGGTGCGCTCAAGTTTGGTTCAGGAGATGAAGATTGTGCTACGGCAAGATTAACTCTGATGATACCCGTGAAGGAGGAGCCTTCACTCGACAACATATTCCGTCAACTCTGATGACATTTAGATACGTTTCTGCTAGATTAATCCTGTAATAGGTGTATCCTCAAATGAGGCAAAACTTGTAAAGCTTGTAATCATACGCTGTATGACTGTGATTTCAACTGATATATGATAATATGATGGAATCAAACTTTGGTTTGATCGCATTATAACTCATTCTAGTGGATTTTTCCTTCGTGGAAAATTGAGGATGTTTCAGGTACGACCTGGGGAAGCATCAATAAACTTTATCTGACTAATTTTAGCTATGATGCATCCAAACACCCTATAGTTAAACCGAACTAAAGTTTAGTTAGAAACAAAAATGTACACAATTCAATTACCTATCTCAACCCAGCTAAAACCAGGTAAACGATCTAAATAACCAAACTATACATCCAAACACATCCCGCTAAATTTTAGCTATCTAAACAATAGTATTAATGAGGGGTAGCATGGTCAAGATTTTAAATTAGCTAGATCATCCAAACACCCCCAACTAAAGTAATCTTTATCTAACTAAATTTTAGGTCTATCAATTAGCTAGCTAATAGCTAGCTAAATTTTAGTTGGGGTGGATCCAAACAGGCCCTGAAAGTGGGTAGCAACGGGCTTTTGTTTGATTTGGGTTGGCTCGATCGGCGCCGGCATTGTGCAGGGTCCACATACTCCCTCCGCATGCTAATAATTTGCTAAGTCAAAATTGAATAAGTTTTTGAGGAAATTATTTCCTTCGTCTTAAAAAAAGTTTAACTTAGTTTTTTCATATTTTTTCATTAAATTTTATTATTGGTCCTAAAACAAAAAAAAATAGTTTTTTTTACTTCTGGCCATACTAAAATACTTCAAAAAATCATAACTCTTCAATATGAGATCGGACAGAAATAATTTTTATATGAAAATTATAGCTCAATGAGGTCTACAACTTTATAATACTAATTTTTTTCATTTAAAAAAGTCCAAATATTTAAAAATTAATATATTATTATCATGCTTGGAGGCGCGGACGGTGGGGTGCCTGATGTGGCGGCCCATGGAGGTGTAACAACCCTAAAAATCCCACACCAAAAATCCCAACCAATTTAAATTTTTCATTCAATTATTTTGGAAAACACATTCCTTATGCATGCATGTAGATTGAATTATGCAAATATTAGATATGGGAAAAATAGTTAGCACTTTAATTTCTTTGAAATAAAGTAATAGATCATGCACCATAATTGGGATTTTTATTTGTGTTTTATGCTTGGCCTAAGCATTTATTTAAACTATATAAAAGCAATGCCTATGTATATTTATACACTAAGGAAATTGGAAAAGAAAATAGAGTAAGGAAAAGGGAGAGAGAGCAAACCAACCAGCTCGGCCCAACCGGCTTGCTAGCCCAGCCAGCCGAGCCCTCCTCCCCTTCCTACTTACACGCGCCATTCGGCCCAGCCGGCCTGCTTGGCCTCACCCGCGCGGGTGCACGCGCCGTGCCAGCCCAGCCCAACCGGCCCGTCTCCCTTTTTCCTCCCGCGTGCGAGCCAGCTAGCCCAAGTCACGGCCCAATCCCACGCGCTCGCGCGATGCCGACCGCACGCGCGTGCCGTCGCTGCTAGCTCGGCCCCCCTGTCAGCCGCTCCCGCTCTTCCCCCACTGTTCTTCTTCCTCGCAAAGGCGAGGGGAGGTGCACGCAAATCGCGTGACCGCGCGCACTACCCCGACAGAGCCTCACCCGACAGCGCCACACCTGACGAACCTGTCCCCCGCCTATTCCCTCACCTTGGTCGCCAAGGCACCGTGAAAACCCTAGCCGGGCGCTCGCCACAGCCCTTGATTTTCGTTCAGCAGATCACGGCCGTCCGCCATTGGAGCCAATTGAGCTCGGCTATAAAAGGGGACTGCCCGAGCAGCCCTAGCCCCGTTCCCACTCGCCGCTGCCACGGCACAAACCACCGCACCACACCGCATAGCAGAGAGGGAGGAAGAAGGCGGAGCAGAGAAGGAAGGGAGCACCGCCGAAGCGCTGCCGCCGCGGAGCACGCCGGAGCCGGGCACGGAGGAGAAGCCGGAGCCACGTCGCGGAGCTGCACGGCACGGCGAACAGCTGCACGGCTTCAACTCTCCACTGCGTCGCCATCCTTTCTTCCCCGGCACCTCGGTGAGTTGCCGCCCGCCGTGTCCAACCCCGCCCTTCACGGTGCCATGGTGTTCCGCCTCTGGAAGGCGCAGGCACGAGTCACTACCGACTCCGGGAAACACCTGCACGACACGGGCACTTGACCGACCCCAGCCACCGGACCGAGCGCCACTGGGTGACCTGGAACGCGGCGCGGCGCGTTCCCGGTAGAGCGTGCTCACCATGGCGCGTTCCGCCGCAAACCTCCGATGTTCCGAGCGACACCGTCCACTATCCGTGTAGGCTAGTCGTCGTGGAGCAACGCCACGACCCCTCGTCCCATCTACGCGGTAGCAAACACAGGAGGAAGCCCGTTCGCCTCGGCCGCATGCATCGCGACCTCGCCGGTGAGCCGACGAGTACCGTAGTCGTGAGGAGACCCTGCTGTGACCCCAAGTTGCCACCAATGACCCGAGGGCCTTACTGACTATGTCAATAGAAGGAAACCACACCCGTTCGTGCCAAAACCGAACCCCAGCCAACACACCGCCGCCCGCCTCGCCGGAGAAGCGCCTGTGCCGTGGTCGAGCACCAAAGGGGACCCTACTAGCCAAATTGGAGACCGCGATACCATATACAGAGACAATCGAGGGTGTAACCATCTTCTGGAGGGCTTGTCTAGCCCCGCAGTAGCCCGACCGTCACAGCGACCTCGCCGCCGGCCGCCGTGACATTGAAATCCGACGGTTGGGTGTAACACCCCTGGTGTTACGATAATTAAAACCTACCATGTCATCATGATTACCTGCACATCACCCCGCATAAAATCTTGTTACTGTGCATTTATTAAAATAAAATTTATTTTATTGTTACTACATGTGATTGTGCATAGGTGATTTAGAGTGATTTGATTATCTAAGTGCTTGTGTGAAAATTTAATTTAAAAACGAATAAAAAATTCAGAAGAAAATGATTTATAAAATCGTAAATAGTCCCAAAACCCTAAATCAAAAACTAAGTAGAATTGGAGGTTAGGCCTTAAACAAAAATTGTAGCTCTTGGAAAGTTGAGCAACTTTTATTTTGCAAGAATTTAAAGTTATTATTTTAAAATTTTAAATAAAATCCTAATCTATGTTTAAAGGTTTAAGTTTAAATTCTTATTTTGAAAATTATTAAGAATTAGACAAAACTTATTATATAAAAGTTGTAAGGTTCACTGAATGGAACAACTTTGGCATTTAGAGATTTTGAAGTTATTATATAAAATTTTGATTTTTGGGTTTCTGTTCAGACTCCCGTTTAAATCCTATTTAGCCCCTTTTTCATAATTCAAAAACCACTTAAAATCTTGAATTCCTTCCAAAAGCAAAGTTGTTCAGCAATAAATTCTATGCAACTTCTATTTTAGAAATTTTTCAAGTTTCTACATAAAATAAAAAGTAATTGCACCAAATAGTAAGGAGGGGGGCACTGGACATCTACAGTAGCCGGGATGGCTCGTTCCGTTCGCGAACAGAACCCGGACACCCCGCCGTGCGGCGCCACCGTCTGGGCTGCTGGGCGTGCATACCGCCGGCAGTGTCGGCGTCGTGGGGGCCCCGGAGCGTGTCGGCCTCTTGTCTCCCCACTAGCTCGCCCTTAAAAGTCGACGTCCACCCTCCTTTCTCCTTTCCTCTATCCGGGCTCGTCGGTCACCGCTCGGTCACCGACAAAATTCGCCGTTCCTCGTCAACCATCGATCGCTCCACCTCACAGCTAGCAGCACCACCTTCTTGCGCACCTGAAGCGCCCGCTTTCGCCTCTGTTTGTCACCGAAATCGATCTGGGCGCCGCCTTCTTCCTCGCGGGCGGCAGTAGCGCCGCCGCGAGCTCGTCATCGTGCCCAGCTCGCTTCGGTGAAGCTCCTGTCCAAAAATCTTTTGTTTTAGCTTTCCCTTCATACGTAGATCGTGATCAGCTCTTGAGTTTATACGCTACTGCACAGGACGTGCCGGAACACCGACCTCGCCGCCGGAGAATGTCGCCTTGAGCTTGGCCGTCGTCAACGTGCTGCCTCCAGCCATCCCCGTTCCTATCTAGCTAACACAGCAAATCGTGGTGAGCTCCCTAAACCTTCCCAACACCTTCGCCCAAACCCTACCGCACTTGTGACGTCGGAACGCCGCTTCGCCATCGGAGCTCGTTGCTGCAGCAGCCATCGTCGCCTCTGCTACCTGCATGCTGCGACTGGGTGCTGCTGCTCGCGGCCGGGCGTCCCTTGCTGCTTTTGGCGGCACCCTGGCCGAAGACAGCAAGCCAGCCAGCTAGCCGGCAGGGCCGGCGACCCTCTCCTCCCGTGCTGTTTTTGTTCGAACAGACAAAGGAAGAAGAAGACCCCTCCCTGTGTCTATGACGTGTGGGTCCCGCTGTGTTCCCAATATGCATCAAATTCCACAGATTTAGTATTTTCTTTAGAAATTTATATCTGGAGTTTGGTAGCTCCTAAATTAGTGAAACTTGTTTTGTTAGTTTTCTTGTTTAGTGCTCTACATATTAGATCCATAATATGTGCTTTGTTATGAATATTTTTGTGCTGTAAAAATTAGTTTTGAAAAGTAGTTTAAGGATTATATTAACTTGCTTTTGGTCATATTCTGAGAAATAATAGTTCAAAAATAGTGAATCCAATTTTGTTAGTCTTCTAATGACATGCACTAGCCAGTAAGAATATAAAATATGAAGGTTTTTTTACTGTTTTAATGGTGTTTTACATTAATCTTGTTAAATAAGAAATAAATGCTTGTTTTACTTGTTATTTTTGTATCTGGATTTATATAAATCCAATTAACATGAAAATTTAGTGGTAGACTCTCAGAGCTTTGTGTGACGACTGGTTAAATTTTCATGATTTATAGTGCATGTTTCACTGAGTTATGAATTTATCATGTTTGATGCCTAATAATTAGGTTTAAAATGCAATATAAATAATATATAAATGTAAAAATTGGAAATGGTGTTCCACTGTCTTTAAATGATGCTGTGGTAGCCTGAGAATCAATAATATGGCCATGTTGTTTCAGAAAATATTGAGTTTCACATTTATCTTGTTTTCCATTGTATTATTGTATTATAAACTTATTTATTTTGTAGTAATTAATTTATAAAACCTGAGTATGTGAAATTTTTACCTTGGTCATAAACTGTAATCATCTAACTCTCATTAAAGTTTAGGGTTAATTTGAAAAATTTTGCTTATACCCTTAATTATATGATTTAATTATTAGTTGATAATTCTAGAAATGATAAGCATAAATCATGAAATGACTTGAGTGATTTTTGGAGTTGATTGTGGACCTTGGAACACGAAACCCTTGCTGTTCCATGGCATTTGATTATTTGTTTCGCTGTACTCATAACAAAATGAGATAATGAAAAACTTAAAATGCTTTTTAGTTCAATTAAGCATTCATTTAGTTAATTCATGTATGTAATATTGATTATCTCTAGGATGCAACCTCTTGGGTAAAAAGGGTTGGTTAAGTGTGTTTCTCATGTTAGGGTTTTGTCCTTTCATTGGTAAATATAGAATGACTTGCTTTATAAAATAATTAAATGTTATCAAACCCTGAATAATAATCAGCAAGTTGATTTTGGTTGGCTTGCAACTTGAGCATGAAGGAAAGTTATACTCAACTTTCTTATTTCTATTCATCTACTATTAATACACTTCTTTGTACTTCGCATCGTGCATCATGTCATGCATACCATCATATTAAACCATGCATCATTCATTTACGTGTAGTGTGTGCGCAAATGAAAAGGTTTATGTCAATCAAGTCGGAGAAGGTCCATCGATCAAATGGTGATGATGTCAACATCATGATCTCTATGGAAACCAACCAACCATGCAACACAGGCAAGCCCCGGTGCATTCAGCCCCTCTATTTATAAAATTTCTATAACTTGAGTTAATCTATTGCATTAGGTTGTAGGAGTTGTTTGATAAACCCATTGATGCATTACCTTCCTTGATCACAAAAATCCCGAACCTGTTTTGAAACAAAACGATTTAAAAAATGCTTAGCCCTACTTAAATAAATTAGATTTGCATAAAATGCTATTTTTGAGCTGTGTGATATATATATATCTATACTAATGATTAATTCATGAAAAAGGGAATTGGTATATTCTCGTTCAGTGGCTATGCACCTGATCAGTACATTGTCACAGACGAGATGGGATTTTCTTGCTCGGTGGTTGTGAATTTGGGTTAGAGTCCCAATGCTTGACCACCGGCGGAAAAAGGGATTTGAAAACCGTGCGGTTACTTGTACTTGGGTTAGAGTCCCAATGCAATGTCGCCGGCGGAAAAAGAATTAGTGACCGTTCGTTGTAGGCCTGCTGTGATCGAGACTTCGCAACTAGCCACATACTACGGGAAGCCCTGACTCCGGTGGCTCTACTACTTGAACCGACAACCACGCACTGGGAGTGGAGAGATGACGAGAGCAGCGTGTACCCTCGTGGCCGGCGTGCCTGGAGAGGAGAGGAGTACTGTGTTCTCGGGTGGCTCAGGACCGGTTCAGGTTTTGAAAAAGCCGTGGTTGCCGGGGTTGGCGTATGCAAGCTTAAGTGCTACATACGCAGTGTGGATAGGGATCCCCAGCTGGGTACTAATCGATTCGAATCGTCGTTGCTCCTCGGATATGGAGACTTGATCCTTTGACCTACAATTGAAAAGTGGTTCGGAACTAGGTGTTTTTGAGAATGATTAAGAATTTGAAAGTATGATGATACATGAGAATGAATTTGGAATTATGGATATGATTAAAATAAGATTGAGTTAAAATATTGAAATAGGATAGTAATGCTTATCTGCAAAACTTTTTGACTCTTGCTCAAGCCTTACCTTGACTCCCCTCAGCCTGCATTCTTGAGTCTCATTCCTTTTTCTTAGTCGGGTAAGTCTTGCGGAGTACCCCAGTACTCAGGGTTTGTTAACCCTGTTGCAGGTGAGCCGAGAGTGCGGTTCTACTTGAGACCGTGCCGGTTGGCGGATCAGGCTTGGATGATGAAGTGTATGATATAACCCTTGGGCAGGGTGTCTAGTTGTATGATGCTACTTCACTACGAAACTCTGGTTTAGGATATTGTAAGCTAGATTTGAAAACCTATATTAATGTAACTCTTCCGCACTATTTACTCTGATTCATTTTATTTGTGTAAACTATTGTAATACTGCAATGCTTACAATGAGGTCCTCAGAGAATTAGGGTTTCCTAGGGAACCCGGCAGGCCACCTAGGTCAAGGGGAAAATCGTGCAGACTGATCGTGGGTCCTTAGGGACGATGACGTTGCACGTGGGCCCTATGATTAAGGCGGTTCTGTCACACTGGGAGCCCAAGCCACCTATTTGAGACCCCTACCAGACCTACACACCTATCGGTGAACGAGAAAGATCCCGCCGGAGGAGCCGAGGAGCCGCTCGACCACCGGCGTGCTTCGTCGCCGCCGGCGAGTCTCTGGGAACCAGCGTCGAACACCTGGTGGGCGACAATCGGGTATGTATTCTGCTGAGGCGCCACATCCGTAGACCCTGTCCACCGTAGACCGTATGGGAAAAGGAGTAGGAGAACTTGGTTCACCATGAGCTGGGTCGTCGGCCCATGAACCGGCGCTCGTGCGGTTCACCGTGTGCCGGGCCCATGCACCAGCACCCCACGGAGCACCGGAAGCCGCCACGTGGCGCGTCACGAAGCCGACACGTGTCCTGGTGATGACGTCATGATGACGTCACGATGACGTCACCCGACCCCGCTGGCCAGACGCCGTTGACTTGGTCAACGCTTACGTCAACAATGACGTCATGCTGACATCAGCAGACCAGTGCCAGCCGGACCGTTGACCTGGTCAACATGAACAGTGCCCGACCAATCAGAAGCTGCCACGTGTCACCCCTGGTAATTCGGCCATTTTTTTTCATTTTCAGAAAATAGGATAATCTTCGGAAATTATACGATGTCCAAAAATTGCGCACCATATATCAAAATCCTCAGAAAAATGAGATCTACAATCTAAGACTATGTTTGTGCATATTTGAGTCTTTATTTTATTGGATTTTTCTAAAATACTCTGTAGGAGTCGCTGACGCGACTATTTCGTGTTCGATTTCAGAGCCGAAGGAGAATCTGACTGAGGAAGACGACCACGAGTACCTTCAGAAACTAGAGACGACTACGAAGGTGCCACGTCCCATCAAATCCTTAGATCCTATTTACGCATTGCCAAATAACATTGTTGTCATTTGCTTTATGATTATATGTTATGCATAGGTTGCATGATAGTATATTTGAATTCCCTGTCTTGATTAAGACTTTACCCTGCTGTTCGCTGCTAGGTTAGCTGCTGTTTTAATACTGTTACTCTTCCACTACTTACTACTTGCTATGTGCTATGTGGTGGAATTGGGACGGTGAATATGTGAACCTGATTATAATCACTGGGAAAGAGTGCTGTGTGCGTCTTGGGTGCGTGGTAAGGGTTGATGTCGACCAAGTGGGATATGAGACAAGCCCATGGGGCAAGTCGTGCCGGGGGTGCAACCTAGGCATCCCCACGCGAGATATCTGTGGCGGGTAAAATTGTTGAAGAGATTCCGGGTGGGATAGCCTTGGTGGTTTGAAGCCCGTGGACGGAGGTGCTGTAATGGCACGGGGAGAGTATCCCCTAAGTGAAGATGCCTGCTTGGTCAAACTTAGGACGGACTAATTTCAGGTTCATGGGAATCCTTTTCTACTCACTCGCTTCTGATGGGCGGGAGACGGCTGGACTACTTGGTAGGACGGTGCCACTACTGTTAGGTTGAGAGGTGATAAGGGTGGGCGGAGACGGTCGATGGGTTCCCGTTCCGTTCTAGATGCGCAGTACCACTGGATGGGCCCGGTACTATGTCTCCCAGTCTCAGCATAACGGTGTTGGATCCGGAATATCCCAGGGCTGAGTGGTAGGGTGGCACCGACCTAGGCAAGCAAGCACCCGGAATTCTGCCTAGGTGTTGCGTAACACCTATGATGGCTAATCTTGTGAGTAGTGAAACCTCGACAGAGTGTGTGGTTGATCGATCGATACATATGCCAACTTGTTGGCTATGGACCTTTCCTGTGAAGTTTCTACTAGTGTAGTGAGTGTTTTCTTCTCTCCCTGGATGACATTTTTTCGGCAGTGTGCCCGATGCGGCAGTGTGCCGCTGAGACAGGCCCGAGAGGGAGTTGGGCCTGCCGAATGAGAGCGAGGTGCGCGAGAGGTGGTGTATGGGATGGGATTGGAATGGGTTGGGTGAAATGGTTGGAGTTGGATGGGATATAAATTTGACTATTAAAAATAATGATTGCACTTGCATAGGAAACCCTAGCCTATAGGTCAGTTTGATCAGCCTTGCATCCACCTTCCACAAAGCAACTGCTATCATAGGTGGGCTCCGTGGCCAGTACATATCGTACTGATAAATTTGCTGTCAGGTGACAAGAATGAGTACGACTTCGAGGGAGATGATGGCGAGGAATAGGGTCACGTGTTACACTCAAGTTGGCCGTGAAGGATGAATTGCTTCCGCATCTTCTAAGCTTCTCTGAATGTTGATTCCGTCAATGTGGCGATGTAATAAATGTTTATGTAAGACTTAAATTATCGTTGTATGGATTCTGATTTTAACTGAGATATGGGTAATTTCATGGATTGTTCCAAACAATAGGTTGAATTACAATTCGAGCCTGTGGATTTTTCTTCGCGGAAATCGAGGTCGTTTCAGGAGGACGCGGGCCACAGGAGCCATCAGCTGCCTGCTCGTCGCGGCACCAGCGCCCAGCGCACGTCATCCTAGGAGAAGAAGAAGAGGACATCGGTGGTGGCAGCGATCGGCCGACCACGCAACAGTACATCGTGCACACACTCTGATGCGGCGGCGGTGAGAGATGCGGCATAGAGAAGAAAAGAGCGGTCGATGAGAGATGAGAAATACGGTGGTGATTCCATCGCCCCACGCAAGATGCAACTAGGAAGGTCGCGAAAAAACAACCCCATCCTCATTTTTTTAAGGCCAGTCCAAAGCGCTTTGAATCTTGGGCGGGACAATATTTGAAATTGGGCCAGATGCACGAAACAGGAGAGGTCGCATATGATTAGACATTTAGACTGTACTTTCTCTGTCTAAAAAAAATCGTTTTTCTTCCTGATAAACAACTTTGACAAAATATATATTAAAAATTATTAATATTTATGATACATAATTAATGTCATTAGAAAGATTTTTAATAGTTTTTTAATAAATTCATTTAGATATACGAATATTGCATATATTTTCTATAAATCAAGTTAAATTTATGATACGCACACTAACAATGATTCTTTTTATAGACGAAGGGTGTATATACGAGACTAGCCGCTAGCGGCTGACTCTTGTGGTGCCTCAGGTCACGTATGGCAACGGCTGCCCCCTTTCGTTAATCAAACAGCACTACGGATAGGGATGAAAACGGATCGGACATGAATGGATATCACTGATATCACATTTATTTTTATATTTCTGGTTGGATTCGGATTCGAATACGGATAGTGTCAACCATGTCGAATAGGATACGATTGGATGTCGACATCATAAATATACGATTTGAGTATTCAGATACGGATACGGTATCAGATATTGAATATCCGGTCTCGGATACGGAGAGATCTGAATACTTCTAAACGGATTCGGTCGAACGGATGATCAGATAAATATCCGTACTATTTTCATCCATAACTACGGATGTCCGCTCCACTCTACTCCATCTAGAAATGTTAATGGGACCGATCCCTTATTCATCACGGGAAATTCTCCTATTAGGAAACGGGGATCGTACTGAATTTGTCCCCACGGAGAGTTAAACGGGAAAAACCCTTCCCTGACTCCATCTGTTTTCTCTAACGCGAGTCTTAATATTGAGTTCCATGACACGATTATCAAAACTGTTATGTCATATAAAATAAAATAAAACTCGAATGAAACGTCCATTCTTAATATAAAGTTGCATTCCGTAATTTTGTATTCATTAATTTTGTGACTCATAGATAGTTAAAAATTGTGCCAAGAAAGTATTATCTAGATGACACTTATTTCTTCTCTATTTTTTAAAATATCCTATCATGCAATAAAAAATTATTTACATGATACCCTATTTAATAAAAATGAAATTCACGTGTGGCCTAAATTTGCCAATCTGTCATCGTTTCGATCATTGCACGCTCAATGACGAAACATGTGCATCCATCATTGGCGGTGGTCCGGCGAATCCCTCTGTGCTCTCTCCTCTCGCGATCGCGACAAAGCAAACCTGACCCCACCTCCGTCTCAGGTCCCATCCGTCCTACGTGGCCACGTTATAGAACAGTAGTCGCTCCATAGCATTGACGCATTTATCTTCATATTTCTATAAAATATTTATTATTAAAAAATATTTCTATAAAATATTTATTATTAAAAATGATATATATATATTTTTATAAAAATATATTTGAAGACTAATTTATTTATATAGTTTTTATATTTTCAAACGCAATAATTTAGGAATTATTCATGATTTATATTCCTAACATTTAATTATTTTTTTAAATAATATTATTTTTCTATATAGAGGGAGTACTTCCGCTGATGTAGCAACGGCCTTCCCCATGTGTCGCACGGCACCACCATTCCCCCAACAATAAACAATACAATCACATCTAGCGTGTCTCCGTTTTGTCCCTCCATCCAAATAACATGTACTTATAATTTATGTGCTAGATAAAGTACTTTATGTTTAATCAAGTTTTTAGATAATAATATTTGTATTTATGGCTCTAAATTATTTATTTTCATATAAAAATACATTTCAAAATTAATCTAACAGTGTTCATTTAACAATAAAAAAATTTATAGTATTTTATCTATAATTAGTCAAATTTGATATACTAAAAAAATGTTACTGTGATAGAATTACATGTTTCCTTAGACGGAAGGAGTACACATGAACAACCAAATAACTTACATCATCCTTTGACATTTAATTGTGTAGTAAATAGTCCCTACACCCCAAATTTATGCTTTTCTAGAAAATCAAGACATCTTCAATTTGTTAAAAAAATTTATATACTAAAATAATAATATTTATGATATCGGATAAGTATAATTATATTTTTTTATTATATTTCCATACTATGTCATTAAATATCATTTGCAAAAATTCTTTTTTGCAGCATAACATAGCATCATGCAAATTGTAAAATTTATGCTTCTGGTTTACAGAAAGAAATAAGTGCTGTACGAACCAAACGGTTCCTGAGACTCAACAGATACAGGAGCAAACACCTAGAAGAACTAAAATTCAAAAAGTGGAAAAAATAATTGAATGAGTAAGGAACATCAAAAAAGAATTTATGACTTTGTGAAAAACAAATGGTGGAAAGTACTTTTTTATGTTAATTTGCATTGCCGTTGCCCAGGTTCAAGTCTTTAATACTCGCTAAAAAAGTACTATTTTTTGGTGGAAATTTGAAACGATGAAGTGGTCATTTTGGACAATTTCATATGAAGATTCGAGAAAACTATTTTGTAGCGATCAGATTTTAGATATTAAAAACTAAATACGAAAAGGAAGGGAAAAAGAAGTGAAGAAAATAAGAAAAAGGAAATGTTTGCTAGTTAGGAGGTGTTTAGATCCAGGGTGTAAAACTTTTCGTGTCACATTAGATATTTCATAGAATGTTAGAATACGTGATAAAAAAAACTAATTACATAACTCGCATGTAACCGTGAGATGAATTTTTTAAGCTTAATTAATCCACCTTTAGCAAATATTTACTGTTGCATAACTTATCAAATCATGGATTAATTAGACTTAAAAGATACGTCTCGTAAATTTACACGTAATTTATGTAATTAGTTATTTTAATCTATATTTAATACTATATACAGATGTCAAACATTTAATACGATGGTTGTAAAGATTTTACGCTGGAATTAAACAGGTCCTTGGATGAAAGGAGAGGAGAAAAAAAAAACTAAGCAGAGAGCCAAAGAAACAACGAAGGTGAGCGGTGAGGAAAACGACGAAGGACTGCTATAGTGACCGGGGGCTGTAGGCCTGTAGCACTGTTCCGTAGGCGGGCCGATGGAAAAGGATGGAGGATGGCTATCGACACTCTTTATCTTTAAAAGGAATATTTTATTTTAGTTATCGAGATTCTCTCCTCTATAATATTTTCTCTCGCACTCATCTATCCTCTATATCATTCCCTATCTATAGTGGGGTTCACATATTTATAAATAAATTTTATCTAAATACATCTATATGAGATCTTATTTTGAAGGATTTATTGAAACGAATTCAATGATGTAATCGAAATTTAATTAGGGTTTTTAGTTTGTGCCTTATAACATTTTTTTTAGTGACTTGCAAACGTGGCCCCACAATCCTTTGTCCTTTTGTGCATGTGCTCACGCAAACTGCTGCGTCCCGGGCTGTTCGCTATAGGGTCTACTTGTCCCCAGATTTAGCAAAGACGCTGCCGCCCAGGAAGCTTTAGCGGCTCCCGGTGCGGGCGTTTCATTTGCTAAATGCTCCTTCAGGAAGCTTTAGCAAACAGCGGTGCAAGCAGCCTAAGGCTGGCTGCACTGCAGCCGCTGCCGCCTACTCCAGGATGGATTTACCGGCAAGGGCACCTGCGCTGGGTACTGCAGTAGCTGAGGTGGCTGTTCGTCTCCGGTATTCCTAGAGTCTGCGCGATCGTCCTCTGTCTGACGCGCAGTAGACCCAGGGAGGAAGAAGGTGGGCTCTGTTAGCTTCAACTAAACAACACATTTTTTTAAGCTCTGGAACAGTATTTCACCTTACAATAAATCAGTTTCAGCCAAAATCAGCTCAGCTTTTCAGCTGAAGCGAACAGAGCTGTGAGAGAGATGGGAGATAGAAGAGAGAGGGGAGGCACGGGCCCCACGTACTTAACTCAATAAAAAAGATATAACTCACAAACCAAAATACCAAATTAAATTCCGATTGCACAATTAAATTCATTGTAATAAATCCTTCAAAACAAGATCACACATGGTTATATTTAGATAAAAAAATTTTACAGACATGGGCCCTACTATGGATAGAGGTTGATATAGACGATAGATGGGTGCGGGAGAATGTGATATAGAGGAGAAAATCTCGATGACCAGGACGGAATATTCCTTTTAGAGGATTGATTTAGAGGAATATCAGTGAGGTCCAGAGCTACAGTTAGATGGCACTCTTTAGCGACAGTAGTATGAAAGGGTCGATGGTATACAAAATAATGGTAGAGATAGATCAAACGTCTTATAATTATAATTTAGAACCGAGATATCATCTTTTTTCATAAAAAATTAGTCTTTTATTGTACTAGAATTAATTATGTGCTTTGGAATTTATTTGATTAAAATTGGATAAACCCCCTAATTAAATTTTAAATATAGACAAGTATTGTTGGCATGAGCACTGCGCAATATAGAGCCCGTTGTAACACATAAGCTTATGCTAATAAAAAATAGTGAGGTGTTTCTCGCAAATTTATTTATTTCATTTTTTTCCCCAAATCTTTCCGTCCCATTCTTTTTGCCTTGAAAAACCACATGTGCCTAGCCCGTGGCAGTGTGGCACCACAGGATGGCACGCGGCTCCACTCCACCGTCCTCGCGCCCTATAACACCAGTGCAGCGGAGAGCACGAGGCACGCAGCTCCCTCCACTCCTAGCGCGCGGGCAATCGCGGCGCTAATCAAAACCCGACCAAATGCTGCTGCTCCTCACCTCCTCATCCTCCCTACCGGCGCTGCCGCTACCGCCGCTGGCCGCGTCGACCAGGTCCCGCCTCAGGCTCAGTGTCGCGGCTTCCACAGTCGCCTCCGCCCCGGAAGAGGCCGACGCCACTAGTGCTAGAGGCACCAGCGCGGCCGGGTTCCCGTCCTTCCTTCCCCGGGCGGTGGAGCGCATCCGCGACGGCGCCGCCATCCGCCTCGCCAAGCGAATCGAGCGCGTGCCCGTCCAGGCCAGCCGATTTCTCCCCATTTTACTGTGCTGTCGCACGCTCGTAATGGCTGTGCTTTCTCTGAAGCCTGAACTTTATCCTATCTTCTGTCTTCAGACTGGGTTCTCCGGGAGCGCGATACCGAGCACCTGCGTGAGGCCGCTCAAGCAGCAACAGGACGGTGATCCGGTCGTGCTGCTGCATGGCTTCGACAGGTGGGTTCCCAAACTTCCAATGCACAGCAAATTTCGTGGTTCAACTAGAAAGGTCTGGCTTTTAGTGCTAGCTGATCATCATTGTCTTTGGAGCCTGACCCGAAACAGAATTGTCTATCAGTGTGGACCATTTTAAAGTATTGTCTACAGTTCTGTTCTAGAATGGAGATACGCCTACCCATTGCTTGAGGAGGCCGGATTGGAGGCTTGGGCTGTGGACATCCTTGGTTGGGGCTTCTCTGATTTAGGTACGCCCCCATCCATCCTGTACAGTGTACACCATGTGATCTGTTTGGTTACTGTACCTGGTAAGGTTGTAATTTTGTACTTTGTAGGCCCCTTGTAATATCTTTGATTGTCTCATTCGTAGAAACACGGCCACCATGTGATGTTGCATCCAAACGCGAGCATCTTTACCAGGTCCGTACTATATAAGTACTGTCGTCACTCATGCTGTACCTTCCGCTAATTACCACGTGATGCGTTCTTTTCCTTGTGGTGGACATGGACTTATTTCTGATTCTAATATGACAAACGCTACTACAATGCTACTGATAGTAGCTGATTTGAACAACTTACTTAACAGTACAGTAACTGATTTCAACAACTTAGCATGAGAGTAACTGAACAGCCGCCCTTGCCAGGCATGCTATAAAATACAAAACTTTCTCCTGAATTGCTACAGTAGTATTATGTTTATTTTCCACTTTACACATCATTTCGTTAAGAGACAACGTTCAGTAGAGTATGACACCGCACCCACTGCTTCTCCCTGTACCCAACAGTTCAGCTAATTAAGACCAGTCAGTTCTTGTCATGAACTGACGCCACTATCTAATGGTTACATTGATCTGTTTTGTTTTTCTTAGTTACAGTGCAACCCTTACAACTTAACTTTTATGTGTAGTTCTGGAAATCCTACATCAAAAGACCTATGGTGTTAGTTGGGCCTAGCCTTGGTGCTGCTGTTGCCATTGATTTTTCAGTCAACTACCCAGAAGCGGTACATGCTTAAAATAGTTTTCTTCTCTATATTTCTTCACTGCAGACTACAGAGCAGTACAGAGGTATCTGTAGACTGTAGTGCTTCCTTTGATGTGAATTTTGACTACTATGCGACAAGCCTTCATACAATACAGACCTCACAAGTTTGAGAGTTTTATATTCCAACTAGCTAATTTAAGCTTGGTTTCACAGGTCTCTAAATTGATCTTCATTGGTGCAAGTGTATACTCTGAGGGCCCAAAAGATATGACTAGACTGCCTAAATTTGTTTCGTATACCGGGGTGAGTCATTCTGACTTCCATGCTAAGATTATTTCATTTTCCATCACAGTTTACATGTTTTATTTTTGATGTCGTCATGTCGCCATGTCAGTATATTTCCTATTTGGTGCTTAGTAATATTGTCTCTTTTTGGTTATGGCTGTGCTAATTTTTTTTCTCGATAATGATTCTTCTGCTACTTATGCATGTTTCATGTTGACATATTATCTCTAATTGGATCAAGGAAATCTTATGGTGTGTGTCTATATTGGCTGGGCGATTTGACTACTGGAGTAAACTGATCGTTTTCTTTGCTTCCCCAGGTGTTTATATTGAAGAGTCTTCCTTTGCGATTTTTAGCAACGAGATTGGCATTTAAAAAAACTCCAAATGAATTCTTTGATTGGGTGCAAGTAAGCCTCTATAGATCACTTTGAACTTTAAAAGGAACAAGAAAATAAGAGAAATCATGTTCTAGTTGTTTTCTCTACTTTCTGAAATTAAGGAGAAGTCCGCTTTCTCTTCCAATAAAATTGCTTTCTCCAATGCTGCAAGAAACTGGTGGTAACAGTGTCTCTGTTGTAACTACTTATACAATAATCATGTTTCTGTTGATGGGAGCAAACATGATTTATCCAAACTTTTCCGGTTCATGCTGAAATTATATTAAAAATAAAATTATTATCTGCCACTCCAATTTCCTTTTCTCTGTCTGACATCCTAAGTTCAACAGTGCAAAAGTATTGACATAACTAATCTAATAGATTTTGCAAACAGGCTATTTAAGCTATTTTAGTTTCCTATTCGTCTGTACCTTGAGCATATGAAGTCAGACATTTTGACATGTTTCCCCTAAATTTTCAGATTGGCCGTCTGCATTGCCTACTTCCCTGGTGGGAGGATGCTACGGTAGATTTTATGGTTAGAGGGGGTTATAATGTCATAGACCAAATAAAACAGGTTCTTTTCTTTAAACGCCCTCCTTATGAATTTTCACTGTTCAAGGACATTAAAGTTTCTATTTTTTCTATTTCACCTGCCCCTCTCTGTGCACTGATGATATTGTGACAGCTATCAGTTACTAGTCTCGATAATGACAGTTGTCTTTGAAAATGACGCAACATGACAAAATGGTCTTAAGATGATATCGACTGTTATTATATATGATAGCACCCTAATGCTAAACGAAATTTTCGCTGAATGTTGATAATTATGTACTAACATACAAGTAAAACCAAGAACAAGGCCATATCATGAGGAAGGTTGGCTTCCATAGTTTATTTGATGCAGATAAGATCTTGTGGTTTTTGCTTTTTTTATAAAGGAGTTTCCTTTGCTTTTAAGAAGGCGATAGAAGTAACATGTAACAAAGTACGGCTGGGAGCACCAGCTTACAAGAAAGCATTCAAAAGGCAAAGCAATCTTGTAGGCTATTACAATTTGATTCACTAATATAAGAAATGGCTACATTTGGGGGTTTAAAGCTGTGCATCCAGACGACCAGATGTACATGATCTCTATGATCTTGTCAGTTCCTTCGGTGTCCTTTGGTTTGATCAGGATAGACAACTTCTGCAGAAAATGATAAAGTTGAAAACATCACGCCAGAAAGTTTGCTTGGGGAACCTTTTCGATCCCCATCTTGTTGCATCTGGTCCATATGGCCGAGGCAGGACCTGCAAACAGGAACATAGATATTTGAGCCTCGATGGATGTGTAGTTTGATGTTTAGCCAACTTCCCATGAAGTCCAATCTAGAGATTGGGTGGGAGGTTCAGTTAAAGACCTCCCTCAGGATGCACCATGCAAGAGTTGTTATAGGGTAGGTGATGAAAATGTGGTTAATATTCTCAGGTTTTCCGTACCACAACACTTTTCACTTCCTTTCCAGCCTCTCTTCTTCAAAACTGTTGGCGCCTGTAGCTTGTTATTGAAAAGCTGCCAGAGGAATACTCCAATCTTCATGGGTAGCTTGCTATTCCAAGGGATATTGAGGCTTTAGCTTTTATTTGTGCAATTGCCCTCTTATATGGCCTTGCACAAGGATCTGGCCGAGAAGCATTTTGATTTTTCAAGTCCCCAGAAAACATCATCCTCACTATCATCTTCCATTTCGACTTCTTCCAATTGGATCATTAATTGTTGCCATGCCTGGAGTTTTCATTGTCAGTCAGGGATCTTCTGAAATCGATACACTATTCATCTTTAAACCAATATTCAGACAGCGTGCCAAATTTTATACCATGCGTCCTCAGAGTCCTGCATAATTTTTCAAATCTATTGAACTAGTAAACATTCAATTCATTACTTTTGTGTTGATTATCCCCAGACCTCCTTAATCTTTTGGTCTCGTCATCATTTCCCACCTGGTGATGTGGTACTTGTATTTTTCCGCAGCCCCTTGCTAAAAAAAAGCTTGCTCTTATCGAATTCATCTTACTGTGTGCCCCATCAATTAACCTGTAGAAGCCCATGATATAAGTTGGGATACTGCTTAAACAAGTATTGGTAAGAATTAGTCTCCCTCTCAAGGCTATGATTCTACCCTTCCATGTTCTAACCTTCCATCTGATAAGATGTATTTTTGTTCTCTGTGTAAGGGATTTGAACTGCTTCCTTTTCATTAACCAAAACTATTGGGTGAGAAAATGCAGTACCTTGAACATTTCATCGAAGGGATATTATTGTATGCTGGAATAACAATGAGGCGGATGCTCCGACCTTTCTGTATCAAAGATTCAAAGTCAGGCATGAAAAGAAAAGAAATGGGTTCAGTAGAACAGATTCATTACTAATGATGTTCCTATTTTCCTTTACAGGTGAAGCATAAATGCCTGATCATGTGGGGAGAGGATGATGAAATAATAAGCAGCAAACTAGCATATGTAAGTTGAGGTGTTATGATTTGTGGGCCGCTAAAACATTCGGAGCACCAATTTCAAGTGTTATTACTATTTAAACTGCGAGGAAAGCTTATGATGTGTCGATACAATAATAACAGCATAAATTACACATTATGCTCAGGTGCTCACGCTGTTCTTGTGTCACTCTGCAGAGGCTGCATCAAGAACTTCCAGATGCAATTCTGAGGCAGGTCCAGCAGTGTGGTCATATTCCTCATGTGGAAAAGCCAAGGGAGGCGGTAAAACATGTCCTTGAATTCCTTGCAAGAAACGCCTCAAACAAGTCGGTTCAATCTCCTGATGAACCGTCAGTCCTTGTGTAAGCTACCATGACTATCTAGCTGGATGCTTCATTCTTCGTGCACTTACTCATGAATACCGATTTATCGCTCAAAGTTCATGCTCCAAAATGGTACAGGAACCGCTGAACTGTGAACAGATTACAGATCCTTGTGGCTAGGCTGTATAAAGATTGTGTCCATGGTGCATGGATGATGGATACTGATACTCTGATACGCTGGCTAGTGGCTATGCTCAGCCAAGCTGCTGCTGAACTCGGCACCGGTGAACAGACCATTGGATTGGATGGTCGAGCTGGTGCCAAGGCCTTCCTGTGGAGTTGGAACGAAGTGACGCTAGAGCGCGTGAGGCGTGTCCGGTGTCCCTGTCCCTTCTGGTCTATCAGCTGCTGTTTTTGTAAGCTAAGGTTGCTGGTCTGTTAGGACTCACTGTACTCTACGTCCACGGGAGCACTGCAATGCAAAGACGCAGTGGATTGGAGCAAGACGATTTCGGCCGTTGCCAGTATAGTATACTGCCATGCCATGTGATGTACAGTAGTAAAATTATTCTTGTCTGTGCTCCGCACCACTGCACGGTGCCTGGTTCCTCGCGTCGCGTCGTACCCGCAACGGCGTGCCATGAGTCCGTGAAATTCGCTGCGGTTTCTAGCTAGCGATAGGCCAATATTCATGAGTCGGTCCCGGTGCGCTCGACGGCCTGGGTTTCTAGCTAGCGATAGGCCAATATGATTTGCTGTGCTGGCAGCTTCGGCCTGCCGCCTGCCTTTAACCTCTTGGGCTTGGGCTTGGGCCTGGGCTTGGACTAGGGGCTTGTCAAGAAACCGATCAGCCTTCGTTCCTCTGTAGGCACCATGCAGTTGTCTCTGGCCGCCACGGGCTCCCAAGCTCTCCTCCTCGGCAGCAGGGAGCTCTCCCCTCCGACCACCACTCTCTCCCCCGCGGTCCGCTACGAGCTCTCCTCCGGGCCCCAACTCCATCGTCCGTCGCCATATCCAATGAGACCGTGCATCTCTCTACCACGACCAAGATCCATGTAGGTGGAGTATAGAACCCTGTCTTTGGCGCTGATCACAAGAGAGGCTGTTCTTAATGTCACAGTCCAGCAGCACCGGGTACATCCACACCGGTGGTGCGTGGGTCGTGCATTGCCTCCATGTTGATGACGATGAAGCTAGACAGGTCCTCGAACTTGGCCCTGATGTCTTACGAGATGGTCTTGCCGACGTCGCAGCGCGCTTGCCTCAAGATCTCTGAGAGTGTCGGGTGCATGCCTGCGGTCTTGGTCGACTATATATAGAAACGGCGGCGGCACGCTTGGATGAAACATCGGCCACGAACGAAGTCACAACGTTCAAGTGTTATTTTAATTTTAATGAAGTCCGTGTTTAGAATACTATAATATCAAAGTCTATTGTTTGAAGTCCTGTAATAACAATTTTTTCGCTGACGTGTGCTCTATCCGCGGCTCTACACACGAAACAACGAGGCTTGCACAGATGGTTATAATTAAATCCATTATTCATTTTTTAAGGCCAAATCGATCCATTATTCATTGAGCCCGTGGTCGAGACCTCCGTGGATGACAGATCTCTGTGGGCTGGGCTGGCCGGTTCTATTTTAAAATTTATGCCGCCTCCACCTACCGCTGTTTAGGCCTAATTTGAAACCTTAAATCCTCCGAGATCCCAAACTTTTTTTAGGGTGAATAACATGGATATGTCATTTTAGTTATTTAGAGGAGACTTTTTATCCCTGGGTTTTGCTCCCCTGGCTTTCAAAGGAGGTCTTAGAGCAGACTATTGTGGCAATGATAGATCGTTGGAATGGATTCTGATCCCTTCTGTGTCTATGACTTTATAGTTTACATAGATCACTACTGGATTCGCTCTCTTTGCCGACTGCTTAATCCAGTCGGCAAAGGAGCTATTGCAGCTGGCAAAGGCTTTGCCGACTGCATTCTGAGAGGCAGTCGGCAAAGGGCAGGTGGCAAAGCCCCAGGCGGCAAAGGCCACCTTTGCCAGCTGCCTTGAAAGGCAGTCGGCAAAGGCCTTTGCCGACTGCCTTACTGCGTGGCAGTCGGCAAAGCTGGTAGTATTGCTTTTTGTTCCCAGCTTTGCCAGCTGCCATGGCAGTCGGCAAAGCTGGGAAATGCAATTTTTTTTGCTGTTTTTGCCGCTTTAGCTCACGTATCGCTACAACCAAAACACATATATGTACATATCACAGAAATCCACATATATATCACAGAAATCCACATATATATCACAGAAATCCACATAACCACAACATCCATCAAGTCGCACGCACGAATGCAACATCCAACAAGTCGCACAAGTCCAACATCCAACAAAGTTGCAAAAGGGTCTAACATAACAAAGTTACATCCATTATCCAACAATATGCACCGAGCCACTCACTCGTCCTGCGACCAGTCGCCACCACCGTGGTGTGAGGAGCTCCCTGTCGGCCACGAAGACCACCCGGACGGTCCGACCTGCGGCTGTGGAGAAGGTCCAACTGTCGGAGACGGGTTCGAAGCTGCCGACTGCAGCTGTACGAAGAAGCGATCTCATTAATACCTAAGGGATGGCCGCACAAGCGAAAACAATAGATAGGCTGCCAGTAACTCACCGGAGTCCTTACAGGCGGAAGATCAGGGAGTGGAGGGAGAACAACCGGGGGTGGAGTGAACATCACTTGCAACGGAGGGGGTCTGTAGTTAGGGATCTCCAGGCCCTGAAAGTAGCTGGAAATCGAGGAGGCAAACTGCGTCATCTGTTGCTGGGACTGCTGCTGGAAAGCTAGCATCACCTGCCGATGGGCCTCCTGTTGGGCCGCCAGCTGCTGCCGATAGGCCTCTTCTCGGGCCGCCTCTCTTGCCTGTTGGGCCGCCTGTTGGGCCCGCATCTCTTCCAGTTGGACCTGCAATATTACACAAGCGATGTTTAAACAATGCATAAAGATTCGGCAACATATGTAAAACCAATGAACGACGAATAGTTACCTGAAGCGCCGCCATCATCTGTGTGGAGCTTGCCCGCCGAGGTTGTATGGGGACATCGGAGGAGGTACCGGCACTGCTATCCGAACGACGAACCTCACGAAGGGAGGGAACGGTGGCCGGGTCGATGACGCTGTGGGCAATAAGGTACCGGCCGTGCTGCTTTCCTCCTCCCGTCCTCATCAGGACGTCCGTATCGAGGGGCTCGGTCGACGGGTCGTAGTCGGCACCATGGCGCGTGCGAACCGCCTCGGTGTACTGGACCACCCTATCGTAGACGTTTTGGTTGGTGATGGCGTCGGGCCCCCTCGCCGTGTCGTAGACGTTCTCCGGATCTGTCGCCTTGCCCTGGTGAGACAGGATATAGCCCGTGAACTCGTTGATCACCTGGCCGTCATGCGACTGGGTCTGCGAGGAAAACACAAGGACGATTACACGTAATGAGAATGAATGACTCAATCAATTGAATGCTCAAAAAAATTGGTGTGAAGGGTACCCATGTGTCCATGTACTCTCCGAGAGAGCGGCACCCTTGGTGGTGTGACGGCCCCGCCTTCGCCTTGGCATATTCAGATTTCTTCCTGCGCGTCTCGTAAGCCTCCGGCGTTCTCCACCCGTCCACAATCGCCTCCCAGCAGTCCATGTGCATTTTGCACCAATCAGCAGGATACTGCATGCATTACAACGTGCATTTAGGTGAGTAAGAAGATGAATTGGAATGAAATCAGAATTATTGTTTCCTACTTACGAGCATGTAGGCCTCCCTGGGCATGTCAGTTTCGGGCCACTGGATCATCTTCCTCGCATCCGCCTTGTCTAGCTTCTCCTTGAGTACGTTGGCGTGGTAGCTGATGAGACACTGGACGTGTGCCTCGTAGAACATGTCCTTGAGCCTGATCTGGCAGACCCTGTCCTGCACTACCGACGCCTCATGCTCATGCCCCGGGTCGCACGTGAAATACTCCTGCATACATATATCATTTATGAGTTCATTATTTCAAGGACATCCAACAAATGCTTAGTATTGGCAAAGCGGTGCGATGAAGACTCACCCAGAACTCCCTCTTGATCTTGTCGACAAGGGTGACGTCTCCGTGCACTACCTTGAAGAAGTCTGGCCAGTGCTGGGGCACTTTATCCCTCCCATCTATGGTGACTAGGCCAGGGAAATTCTTCTTAATCAGGAGGCCCAGAATGCCATTAGGATGGCGTCCACCTCTGTTTCCATCCACACGCTTCCAATTGCTGCACAAGTCATTAAGAAGAACTGTTAATCTTGAAGTTCAATTTTCAACATGGCATATGAACAAGTAGGTGAAAACATGAATGGTGACTTACCTTGGCCCGTCGGGTCGAATCACCGGACGGAAGGCTAGCGTGGGCGCGGCGCTTGGGAGGCGTGTTATCCCGCGCTGGTAGGGCCTCCTTGAAGCTGTGGAAGACGAGTCCCCTGCTGTCGCCTCGCTCCCGCCCTGGTCGCCCCCGTCCTCGCCACCGCCGCCCCCGTCCTCGCCGCCGACCGGGGCAAACAGGCGTCTGGTAGAGCGAGTTCTACCCCGCATCTCCTCCAAAGTCTCCTCCTCCTCCAACGCCTCCTCCTCCTCCAACGCCTCCTCCTCCTCTCTCTGGTAGAGCGAGTGGACCTTTCTCACCGGTCTCTTCTGTCGTCGTCTACTTCCGCCCGGCATTTTGTCCTATGCCTGCAATGACAAACATTAAACCAATTAGCACAAATAATCGATAAGTACTTGTAAAGAGATGCAAAATGAACGAAACATAATTGCAAAGTAATAATAATCAGAACAATATAGTATTACATGAACTAGAAACCGAAGTCCTGGTCATCACTATCACCATTGTCATCACCTCCTCCACTGTCATCACAATCACTACTATCGTCTTCACTATCAATATTATCGAAACCTAAGTCCTCATCATCTCCATTACTCTCCTCACCACCTCTATCGTCCTCAACATTTAGGTTGCGATGAGCCCTCCATCACGCAAGCATCATTAGGTCCTTAGCATCTTGCACCACTTCACCCTCGTCCTCGTCATCATCGATGACGTTGTCTGCTTCCATGCTCATCAGCGAAAGAATGTCTATCTCCAAACGCCCTTCTAGCCCCTCAGGTTGATAGAACTCTCCGCTATCCGCCTTTGGGTCAAAGTTGTAGTCATCATCGATTGGGACAGGCGCTTTACCGCGTGGCGATACCGATTGCACAAGGTACCAACCCGTAAGCCTCTCGTCTTTTTGGCATGCCCATGGGAGATAATAAACTTGCGTGGCCTGCTGAGCCACAATATAGACATCGTCTCCACAAATCCATGCTTGACAAGATCTTTGTATACCTCCCTCTCTACTTTTCTTTTTTGGTTCTTACAGTCTTTGCAGGGACACAGCGTCCGATCGGACCCATGAGCAGCCGAGCCAAATGCTTGCTGCAGGAATTGATTGGTCCCGTGAACCCATTCAGCGCTCTTCCTCTTTTCTGTCCAGCCTGTGTACATCCACTCACGGCCAGCCATCTTCTGTCATACGCCAATGTATGTGAGTAATAAAACCAGCATTTGCATGTACAAGGCGTTCCTACCATCTAATAGGTGAAGGATAGGTCCTAATCCCACCCGAGGATGCGTAGATGAGGTTAGCTTCCATGCTCCGCTCCCGACCGAGATGGAATTTCGGCAGCACCTCCCCGCTGTTCTCCCGATACACGTCCCGGTTTGGGGAGAGTGTGTATCCGGAGAACAAAGGGGAGGTGCTGCTGAAACTCCAGCTCGGACGGGGGCGGAACATGGAAGCTAACCCATCTATGCATCCGCGGGCTGTCCAAAAAACGTGGACAATCCGAAAGAGATACCATCGCAGATATGCACTGACCAGCATACCAACGACCGCGTATCCCTTTCGGACGGGAGACGCCTAACTCGGTTACGCGACCTAAGTACGACAATGGGTAAGAAAAGGAGGTGATTTATACCTCGGGTGGCGATGGCGAGAGGCTAGCGGGGCAGTGGCGACGAAGCCGATGAGGGTGGCCTAGTCCCTCCCACAGGTCCTGCAAAAAAAGACAATAGATTAGAATCAATTGAAAATTTTGGCAGCACCTCCCCTGCACGGGGAGGTTCCAAAATTAAACCTGCACAAAATATAGGCACGAAGGCCAACATTTTCAACGGCGCGAAGGCCGACAACCAAAACGGCACGAAGGCCGACATTCGCAAACGGCACGAAGGCCGACATTCACAACAATCAGCATACCTTCGGTGGAGGAGGGGCGTGCACGCGGAGAAGACGACGCCGAGAACGAGACGGGATGTCGCTGCGTCGGCACCACCTCCTCCTCCTTCTTCTTCCTCTTCTCTTCCCCTTCCTCCTTCCCTTCCTCCTCCTTCTTCTCCTCTCTCTTCTTCTTCCCCTCCCTGCTTCTTCCCCTTCCTCCTCCTTCTTCTTCCCCTTCCTCCTTCTCCCCTTCCTCCTCCTTTCTCCGCCACCTTACACGAGCAGAAGGGGCGGCGGCGTGGAGCCCGGCGGGCGGGGACGCCGGCGCGGGCCCGGCGGGGTGGGGACGGCGGCGCGGGGACGAGGCCGTTGCCGCGGTGCCGCGGCGAGCGCGTGGACGTGCGGTGTGGGGCCGGCTGACGCCGGACCGCAGACGCGCGGGGTACGCCGCGGCGGGGCGGGGCCGGCGTCGCGATCGGGGTAGGGGGGGTAGGCGGCGCGGACTCCCGCTGCGGCTCCGCGGCCGGGGCCGGCGGCGTGAGTCTTCTTTCGTCTCGGGCAGTGGGAGCGTCTGCTCTGGGGGCGCTCGGGAGAGGGGCGGGCGGCGGTCGCTGGAAGGCCTCGTGCGCGGAGGGGGTGACTGGCGCGGGGCCGTTCCTATGTTTTTTTTTTCCTTGACTGCTGCATCCTTGCTTTCGCTGTGTGTGGTGCGGCTTCGTCTCGTATCTCTGGAGGCGGGCCTGCAGTGGATTGCTCCGGTGGCGGGACCGGTTCTGGTTGGCGGGGGCCTTCGCGGAGCTGCTCGTGGGCGCTGGAGAAGCGCGGGCGCGCGGCGGACGGCGACGCGGGAGAGGGGCGTGGGGGCGCGGCTGTGGGCACGTACGGGCTAGGGTTCTGGAGGCGTTGCGCCCTTATCCGGTCCAGGCACTTTGCCGACTGCCGTAGCAGTCGGCAAAGAAGCGGTTTGCCGACTGTATATCTCGGCAGTCGGCGAAGGGACTCTTTGCCGACTGCCAACCACGGCAGTCGGCAAAGTTTTAATTTTTTTTTTGAATTTTGACTTCAAACTTTTTTTTGGCCTATGTGTATTGTTTACAGGAACATGTTTTAATTTGGGGTCTTTTTACAATATTTTGCTATATTCCGTTGATTTCTTTTGTTTCCTTTAATTTTTTCGCATTATCCAAGTTTGAACTGCAGGTGCTTCAAATAATGAAAATTAGCCATTCCAAAAATGGTGTTGATGTTGGAGAGTGTACTTTGAGGCCGTGTACAGAAGCTCACCCAAAATTTTGAAGTCCTTGTCCACGGAACAGGACTTTTTGAACGTGGTAGAGGAGCTTTTTAATTATATAAAATCCAAACGAAGTCGAAAAATCATGAAACTTGTCGAGGTGTCATGTTACCGCATGTGGAGCCTATGATAAAAATTTTATAAAGTTTAGAGCAAGTTGCGGCGTCGGATATCCAAAACCCAGACATCTCCACATAGGTTTTGGATATCCGACGCCGCAACTTACTCTAAACTTTATAAAATTTTTATCATAGGCTCCACATGTGGTAACATGACACCTCGACAAGTTTCGTGATTTTTTGACTTCGTTTGAATTTTATATAATTAAAAAGCTCCTCTACCACGTCCGAAAAGTCCTGTTCCGTGGACAAGGACTTCAAACTTTTGGGTGAGCTTCTGTACACGGCCTCAAAGTACACTCTCCAACATCAACACCATTTTTGGAATGGCTAATTTTCATTATTTGAAGCACCTGCAGTTCAAACTTGGATAATGCGAAAAAATTAAAGGAAATAAAAGAAATCAACGGAATATAGCAAAATATTGTAAAAAGACCCCAAATTAAAACATGTTCCTGTAAACAATACACATAGGCCACAGAAAAAGTTTGAAGTCAAAATTCAAAAAAAAATTGAAACTTTGCCGACTGCCGTGTTTGGCAGTCGGCAAAGAGTCCCTTCGCCGACTGCCAAACGGCGTGACAGTCGGCAAAGAAGACGGAGACGGACGTCTTGCAAGATATGCCGACTGCTTCCCTTCGCCGACTGCCGGGAGCAAGCTGGCAGTCGGCAAAGACTGTCTTTGCCGACTGCCTTTCTTTGCCAACTGCTCGGAGCAGGCTGGCAGTCGGCAAAGATTTTCTTTGCCGACTGCCTTTCTTTGCCAACTGTTTTGCCTTATGCAGTCGGCAAATACAGTCTTTGCCGACTGCCCTAGATATGGCAGTCGGCAAAGATACTGGCAGGCTGCATAGACCCTGTTTCCCGTAGTGGATATAGATAGAAAGCGATTGGGATGTGCTCAGACGTCTCCAAATATAGAAATTATCAGTTTATTAGAAACTAAACTATTCTAACTTTGACTAAAATATAGAAAACATGATAACATTTATAACTCAAATGAACATCATTGTGGTCATTCACTACTTAAAATCAAATTTTGGAGGGCTTTTTCTTATGTGTCATTTTTGACCCGTATATATGGCTCAACTGAAAATCTATTTCTGTTTTGAGGAATTATATATTAGAGAAATTAAAATATACTTAATAAACTGGCCTATTTTGTTTAAAGTGTGACATTCCACCAATTTCCAAAGTTTAAAGCCTACCTCGAATTCATAGGAAGAGAGATGTAATTTAATTCTTGCAACCTATAGCACACTCTTCACAATACTCTCGTACGATAGAAATGCATCACACAATTTTCTTTCATATAGTCAATAATAATTTACAAAATATGCTCCGTATAAAACAATATAAGCTTAATTAATGTGTCTAAATCATATTTTTTTCATAATCAGAACATTCACCTGTATTTCATTGAGAGTAGAAACCACCAAACAGAACACCCGTTATAACCTTGTTGGTGAGTAGCCCTCAAGGCTAGCTGGAAACACGTAACTACTGAGTTCAACGATAAATTATGATTATTAAAATTAGACCTAAAAGATTGTCACCCTGCTTCTCCGGCCTGCTCCAGGAACGAGAATATAATAATGTGCCGCATGGTATTCTGCACAGTACAGGTACAAGAACACTACGGAGGCAAGGGTGGACGCGGTGCGCATCATCCTCCGGCAGTGCGAGCGGTCCGGCACGGTGAAGCACGTCATTCACACGGCGTCCTTCCCTTATTGACCAATCCAATGAAGCCAATCTTTGCATTAGAACTCATGGACTCCATGTCTTGCCTGAATAAATTAATTGTCTCTTGTATGTATGTGTCTTGGCCCAGTACGTCACAAACATGCACGATTTGTGTACCTTGACGTTGCCTTCTCCTGGACGAGATCAGCAAAGTTGCTTGCATGCGAAGTCCACCTAGTCACCTTGTTCGTTTATCTTTTTTTTTAATATACAACAATATTTTCCTCTCATAAAAATTAACATCATTTGAAATCAGTACTTCATTTCAGAGCCTAACATGTATAGTTTTAGCCAGGACCGTGAGTACATAAACATGCGACATCTGAACTTCTTTTTGGACGTGTTTGGTTCGCTGTATGTGGCTCGAGCTCGCTGCATGTAGGATTTTTGCGTTTGGTTCCACGCATGGCTGCCAAGACCATGTTGGTTGCATGCACGATGGCTCATGGACAAATCAGTTCTGTTTCTCTCAGGCCTGACCCATGCGGCTCAATTGAGAGAGTAAATGCAGCAACAGTCAAATAAACCGGCAACCAAACAAAACAAAGATCATTCTAACCTTGTACACACTCATCTAGTCAATTAAACATGAGAAGTTTGCATGCATCCAACCTGGCCCACCTCAGCTTGGCCGGTAGAAAAGAGCTTGGCTCTTCTCGTCAAGGAACCAAACACGCCTTTATTTCCTTCCACGTTGCTCATAGACTCATCATATATTACAAAAAAAATTATTCATGGCCAAATATGCTAATTGGATGGACGTGCAAGCATGGCGATCGTTATTCTTCCAGAGAAATATATTAAATGATATTTTCTAGCTGACCCATAAATATCTCTTTAATTAGGAGTATTTAACCGCTTGGAATAGCTCGGAAGAGTGTTGTTCAACGGATACAAGTCACTTGAGAACTAGCTATGGGTATATAGACCCATATACGAACATCCTTAACGATCAAGAAAAGATTCTTTAGATATGTTAGATATTCACATTCCTTGTAAACCAGATCTGGTAATCTGTCAAAGAATTTCAAACAATTTATAACCCTACCTCTCGTACTATATAAGACTGGTAGGGAACTCCCTCTTTTTTCATCTCATATTTCATAGTACAATCCGAATAACACATGATTAGGGTTTTACACCACACTGACGATTTGAATCTGTCTAAATTGTTATGTTCCTTATGTTACGCTAGCTCGTCTCAAACATATTTCCACTCATTCATCTATTACTATAGGTATATCTCTCGGTAGACTGCCGATAATACATTTAATAATATTTCTAGCCGCCTTAGTTGCCAATGTTCATTGCAACCACGCCCTCCCCAAGCCGTGCCACGTTTAGATTTTAGCCATATCGGTTATCCTTTTCACCCTATTTAACAGGGTTTTAAGCAGGTTTGGCCTTTGGCTCCTCAACTAAATCCTGTAAAGAAATAGCAATTTTACAGGGAAACTTTTTTTTTTTGCAGAAAATAATAATTTTTATAAGTAATATATGGACCTTTTTTTTGGCGAGAAACAGGTGCTTGACTATGGGCCTATCGTCTTGTTTTTTTATTGGGCCTATGGCCTTGTTGCCCAGTGGCCATCACCTGGCCAGTAGAGGTCGCTCGTGTCGTGTACTCGTGCGCCACCGCGGCTCCGCTTGTTGCTCAAAAATACTGCAGTGGCTGAGCCGTTGAGGTTTCTTGCAAAAATAAAAAATACTGGAGTGGTTGAGGTCCAACCGAACCAAGGCCGCCCCTTTTGTCTTGTCGTCGCCAAACATAAGATACTCCTACTTGAGCTCTGATGTGTTGCAAAGGAAGAAGGGCGCTGCCAAGCCCTAGCTAGCAGCCATGGCTTCCAATGATGAGCAGCAGCCAATACATATCGTCTTCTTCCCGTATGTTGCGCCTGGTAACCTCATACCGGTGGCGGCCATGGCCGCCCTCTTTGCTTCACGTGGCATCAAGTGCACCATACTCGCCACTCCGGTAAACGCCGCCGTTATCCGCTCGGCCGTTGACGAAGCCAACAACAACGCCGCCACCGACGCCCAGCCGGCGATCCGCATCTCCACCATCCCCTTCCCTGACGTCGGACTGCCGCCGGGCGTCGAGAGCGTCGTGGGCGTCTCCTCAGAGGCGGACCTCCTCAAGTTGCTGGAAGGGGTCCGGCGGCTCCGCGAGCCCTTGGACCGGTTCCTGGCCGACCACCGCGCCGTCGACGCCGTCGTGGTCGACAGCTTCTACCTGTGGGGCGCGGACGTGGCGGCCGAGCACGGCATCCCACGGCTGTCTTTCCTCGGGACCAGCCTGTTCGCCCGGGCCTGCAACGACTCCCTGCTGCGCAACGACCCGTTGGCGCTGCTCGCTCCACCTGCCGATGACCCCGACGCAGTCGTGTCCCTGCCGGAGCTGCCGCACCGAGTGGCGCTGCGGCGCAGCCAGGTGCTGGACCCAAGGAGGAACCCGCTGGAGTGAGAGTACAACCAGCTCGTGCACGCCGCGGACCGGAGGAGCTACGGCGAGGTGTTCAACAGCTTCGCGGAGCTGGAGCCGGACTACGTCAAGCACTACCGCACGACGCTCGGCCGCCGTTTGTGGCTGGTGGGCCCGGTCGCCCACGCCGCCGCCGCCATGGCGCCCGGCGCAGAGGACAACAGGTGCCTGCGGTGGCTCGACGGCAAGCCACGCGGCTCAGTCGTGTACCTCTCGTTCGGCACGCTGACCCATTTCTCGGCGGCGGAGCTGCGGGAGGTGGCGCGCGGCCTACAGCTATCCGGCAAGGATTTTCTGTGGGTCATGTCGAGTGGAGGTGCAGGTGGAGATGGAGCGGCGGACACGGATGCTGCAGCTGCTTCGCCGTCGCCGGAATGGATGCCCGAATGCTTCGCCGAGCTGATTGACGGTGCCGGACCCGGAGGAGAATGCGGCCTCATCTTCCGGGGCTGGGCTCCGCAGAGGCTTATCCTCGAGCACCCCGCGGTCGGTGGCTTCGTGACGCACTGCGGGTGGAACTCGGTGCTGGAGGCCGTCAGCGCCGGGGTGCCGCCGGTGACGTGGCCTCGGTATGCTGACCAGTTCTACAACGAGAAGCTCGTCGTCGAGGTGCTCAAGATCGGGGTCGGCGTCGGTGCCGGCGAATATGCCTCCAAGCTTGAGGTCCGCCGCGAGGTGATCAGCGGCGAGAAGGTCGCGGAAGGCATTCACGGAGTGATGGGTGCGACACAAGAGGCCGAGGCGATAAGGAAGAAGGCTATGGAGCTCCGTGCGAAGGCCAGGAGCGCAACAGAAAAGGGCGGCACTTCGTATGACGATGTCGGAAAGCTCATCCACGACTTGATGTCTTGCCGGAGCCGGAGAACACCATGTGTCCATTCATGAATGCTAGCGAATGATAATTTGCTCATACTTGTGTTGATCGTGTTGCTTATCTCTTTACTTGTCTGGCCAAAACTGCCTCTTGCTTTCCCTATAATCGATTCGCGATGGTTGTTTGAATACTGTGGGTTCAACATGATTAGTGTCAACACCGGTGGTGGTTATATGTTTGAATGGAAGACAACCCTGATAGATTTTGCAAACAGGCTATTCAAGCTATTTTAGTTTCCTGTTCCTCTGTACCTTGAGCATATGAAGTCAGACATTTTGACATGTTTCCCCGAAAATTTCAGGTTGGCCGTCTGCATTGCCTACTTCCCTGGTGGGAGGATGCTACAGTAGGTTTTATGGTTAGAGGGAGTTATAATGTCTTTTTTTTATTTAAAGAACCGGTTTCTCAGCATATATATAATAAACAAGAGTAGAGGGAGTTATAATGTCATAGACCAAATATTGATGTGACGAAACTTTTGAAATTTCGAAGTTCGTCTAAACGGACCCTCAAGCACGAGCAACGGTAAAAATCCCCCGCTAGCCTTCCTTGCTCTATACGGCACCGTGCAGTTATCGTCTTGACCCTATCTCTAGCCGGTGGCCGGCATGGAGCTCCCTCGGCGACGCTAAGCTCCTCCCCAGCAACAGGGCCAGAAGGAAGCAGTTGCAGATGCAGGATTGGGACAAGTGAGACTAAATAATAAAAATTTAGATCTAAAATCCCCTCCGACCACCACTCTCCTCCTCGTGTGTATGAGCTCTCCTCCGGGCCCCCACCTCCATCGGCCGTCGCCATATATATTCTAGGCGACCGTGCATCTCTCTAGCAGGACCAAGCTCCCCTATACGGTCCTATGCAGTCGTCGTCCCCATCCAGAGCTTTCGTGGAAAAGGAACTTTCATACAGAGGAACAATTCTGCACGATTTCTCGACCTTTCATTTCTACGTTGTAGTGATTCCTGAAAATCGTCAGTCGTCGGGCTGCTTCCAAAAAACAAAAACCGTAAGTGCTCGGGCTGCTACACCTACACGCAGTCCTGAAAGAAAAATAATAAACTGAGATAGCTCTGCACTGCAGCTGCCGTCCAAGCTCATACTACGAAGTTGAACGCGTTTAGCCGCCCGTAAAAAAATGGTGAGAAGATGCAGTGGCCGGCCGATCGAGATCCACCGGACACCGGGTCCGGATCGATTCACTTAAAATAAAACTTCTTTCCTTTAGTCCAGGGGAACTTTTTTTTTGAAAGGTCATCGAAGGGTACTAATGCAAAGCCGGCGCGCTAGACGTGCGGGGAACTGGATTGGGTGTTTGGTTGTCAGCCACACTTTGCCACAAGTTGCCACGCCTAAGGTTAGGTAAGTTTGATCAACTTTGATAGCTGTTTGGTTACAGCTACAGTTGTGGGAAGATTCTCTTCTAGCAAATTAGGTCTCACGCGTCAGTGACTAAAAAAGTGTGGCAAGATTCCCTTAGGCTTGCTAAGTTGTGGCAAAGAATTTGAGCACCTCAACTTAGGCAGGTGTGAAATTTTTGTTGGCAAATAGTTACAAAATGTGGCCAGCAACCAAACAGCCCTCTTCGCAAACCGACCACTAGTAGATTAGTAGCACAGTATTAAGACCATGTTTGGTTAAGCTGTGATTTTTAGAAAAGCTGTTGTAAGGTGTGGGCTGTAAAAAACAGCCGTGGGAAAGCAGTTGTGAAAAAAGTAGAAGGCCGTTTGGCTAGAGCTGCTGCTGTGTAAGAAATACGTGTAATACCCTAAAGTCCTGGGAGTATGTTTATATGCCAATTGCTCATAACGAAATAATCCTTCACTAATTTGCATGTAAATGAGTAATTTAGAAAGAGAATAAATATTTTGTATAAGTTTTTCATCCATCAAAACGATTTGTCCACGTAAATAGAACAATATTCATCGAAGGGCTTATACAATGATGTCAATTGTTATAACAAGTTAAAATTAGTGATGCATACAATAGAATTTTTTTGATAACTTAAGTAAAAGAATGGTGGAGGTGGACACCAACATCGATCATCATCATATTATTAATTATTAATAGTACGTGTATAGTGTACAGTATCAATCAATTATATTAACATTGATATTATTAATAGTACGTTTATAGTGTACAGTACCAATCAATAATATCAACACTGGTTGGCCGTACCGCCGTAGATATGCACATCTTGCAACAGGCAACAAAAAAGCAACATCTATCACTGACTGATAACGGTGGGCGACTGTACAAGAAGGTGACTGAGTGGCAGTGAGCCTCAGCTCTAAGAAGAGTAAACAAAACGCTGGTTTTAACTGATGTTGTATTTATTATGAGAAAAAAATACTTCTCTATATATGAAAATAACTAAAATCTAAGTAAACTAATTGATCCTCATCAATCGAGCTAAGCTAGACCCTTAGCTCCAGATCGGACTCCTTGCTGGTTCGATGAACTGATGAGCTGAAACACACGAACGCACACGCAGGATTACGTGCGGTCCAAGACGCTGTCGGAGAAGGAGCTGCTGAGCTACAACGACAAGCAGCATCAGTCGGGGGTGGAGGTGGTGAGCCTGGCGTGCGCGCTCGTCGGCGGCGACACCATCCAGGCGTACCTGTGGTCTGTGGAGCAGCATCCCCGTGATCGTGGCGCCGCTGACGGGGCAGGCGATCGCCCACAACGCCCTCCTGTTCCTGCAGGCGCTGCTGGGTGGAGGACGCCTGCGAGGCGCACGTCTTCTGCATGGAGCAGGCGTCCATGGCCGGCCGCTTCCTCTGCGCCGCCGGGTACCCCAACATGCGGGACATCGTCGACCACTTCGCCGCCAAGCACCCCGACCTCAAGATACAGCTGACAGAGTACGCACGTCCTGACATCAGTGGCTTAGTAGCTAGAGCTAGCTATGTTGAATTATATTATTGATGATTTGCTGCATGGCTGATGACCCTTGTGTGGTGGTGACTGGTGATCTTGTGGTATAGGGTGACCGGGGAAAGGGTCAGGATTGTGGCCAACACCAGCAAGCTGGAGGACTTGGGGTTCAGGTTCAAGTACGGAGTGGAGGAGATGCTGGACTGCAGCGTCGAGTGCGGCAAGAGGCTGGGCGAGCTCTAGATGTATGCTACACTTCACATGCATGTGCAGCATATATTGGAGTTCAGCTACAGAAGCTATACTGTCATATATATGGTGGTACCATGTATTCATGTTCGAACGTGTGTACTCTGTCAGCTTCTGAATATGTAAGAGTTTGACGGAGTTAAAACAAATTCGACGACTTGTGATGCAAGAATTTGTGACATTTAGTTGCAAATATGGTCAAAATTTGGTTTTGGGGTTTTAATGTGTGTGTGTGTGTGTGTGTGTGTCGGTGGGTGGGTGGGTGTGGCATTGTGGCCTCACCTACCGCAGAGTGAGTACAGATGCACCCCTGACCCTGAGTATATTGCTCCAGTCGCCATCACGGTCTATTCCTCCCAACAAAAGTTGGAAGTGTTTCAGACTCACATCAGTTTCCCCCTCATCATCATGAGAAAAGGAAAAGGGAAAAAATTATCGTATACGGTTTGTTACAGATTTCCATTAAAAAAGTTACTAGTTGGGCCGGCCTTCGGCAGCGAAATCTGCGGTAGCTAGCCCGGTGGAAATTGGAACTAGGCCCACCGCCGAGACGCCTTGCCACGGGGCCCGTCACCGTGAGCACCCTGCCCGTGTCCGCGCGCGTCAGCGGCATCCATACGCCTCCGCCGTCTCGTCCTCCCTGCTCACTGCTCAGCCACCCGCCCAACCCCTCGTGGCGCCCTGACGCTTTGCTGCTGCCTGCCGACTCCCGCGCAGCCAATGGTCACGGCGCCATGGTCTGCGCCGTGGCAGGGCAAGGGCAAGGCAGCACCAGCACCAGCACGGCAGCGCCCCTGCCGGCTGCCGCACACTTGCTCTCCTCCTGCCCGCGCGCGCGCGCGCCATTTACCACCCGGTGCCCCGCCGTAACTCGCCCGGCCCCGTCGGGTGCACGCCAATCATGCCGCTCGCTGCGTGGCACCATGTGCGTCCGTATGCACGGATCCAGCGCCCAGCGCCCCCGCGGCCCGCCGGCCCTGCGCTCGTTCCATCTTCCATGATCGCTTTGTACAGCCGGGCAGCCAGACCGCATCATTCATCGTCACGCAGCTCTCGGCTGGATCGATCCAGGACGCCATCGTACGAGTACGACGGCCACTGTACTGCTCGACTGGGGCCCTGCGGGTTTGCAACTTTGCAGGTGTTCGTGTGCTGCGGCCGCATCTACTGATCCACCGGCTTCAGCAAGGCAACAAAGCAGTGGCAGAGAGCGAGGGAGCCCCACTACTCCGCTAGGACGGGACCGAGAGCTGCCGCTGACGCGCCACACCACCTAACTGTAGCATCAGTTTGCAATGCAGCCATGCTCTGACGATAGCAAGTCACCAGGGGCGCTCGACGGCATCAACAACAACAATGGAAGTGCTATTCTTTCGTTCTCTTTTCCTTTCCGAGAGAGCTGGGAATCTCTGCGTGTATCAGGAATAGCTAGACAGATAGTCGATGGGGGTTACAGAGCTCTAACTTAGGCTCTGAATTATTAATGCAGGTTCAGAGTGCGCCGAGGATACGAGCCACCGACAAGGGCGACAGCGGTAACGGGCCTGATGAGTGATGACATGCAAGTTGATAAAAGGCACACCGCGGCATTGTTTGTCCCAGTAGCATTCTCATTCCAGCCAGCCGTACTTGAATTTTAACCTACCAGTGCCTTCCCTACATTTACATTTACATGATTAACAACAGGATAAAAAGACAGGCAATTGTCCTTGCATGACAGAGACAGGCATCCTACCAGATTACAGAGTACGCAGAACATGAGGTGGTGATGGTCACAGAGGCCGGAGGAGGAGCCCAAACGAAAGGGCACCCCCACCCATGAGCCATGAGCCCCCCCAGCGGCACGGCACCGAACAAGAAGCAGGCGCTAGTGGGTTTTCAGATAGCTAGGTTTTTCTCCCGTTCTCCATAGATCATCAGAGTACTCCTGAAATACCCATACCAAAAGGGTATGTAGTGCTTTCTACTAGCACGTAGGGTCCTGTTTCTGAGGTCATATCAAGCGTCAACAGAGCATGATGGCGGAGAGGAGCGCAAAGAGGGCAGTGGCCAGCCCAGCCCTTGGGAGGAGCAAGCCCGCCGCCGCCGCTGTATCCATGCCAGCGTTTGGTCCTAGGCCGCCGAACCCAGTACCCGTAGTTCCGGTGGCAGTGCCTGTCCCCATGCCAGTGCCGGTTGTGCCTGTGCCTGTGCCTGCACCGGGCGTCAAGGTCCCTGGGGTTCCTCCCATTGTGCCTCCAGTGGTCGGGGTCATGGTTCCAACGGCGCTGTATATAAACAAGGCAATGCTGTTAGTAATACTGATTTAAGCCACATGTTGAATGTTATGCAATTGTTAATACAATCATGCATCTGAGCTATGGATTAGCTAGGTATATTAAGTTGTATGGTATTATATTCGTGGTGTGGAATTACAAAAAAGATCTCTAGCATGGGGCATCATCACTGACCACGAAGGAGTACAGTGCATACATGAAAGCATAGGAATAGGATTGCAATTATGGAAGGCATGCATTTTGAATGTTCCCGAAGATCAACTGAGACTATCCGCACTCGTCATCCTCTAAATTCATCTTTTAAAAGAAATATTCTGTCCTGGTCATCAAGAATCTCTCATCTATATCCCTTTCTCCCACACCTATCCATTCTCTATATCATCCTCTATCCATAGTGGGGCCCACGTGGCTGAAAAAAATTTATCTAAATATATCTATGTGACATCTTGTTTTGAACGATTTATTGAGACGAATTTAATGGTATAATCAGAATTTAATTTGGAATTTGGGTTGGAGTTATAACTTATTTAGTGAGTTGAACACGTGGGGCCCGCGTCGTCTCTCTCCTCTCTCTCTCACACGGCTGCCCTCCCTGTCCCACGCCTGCCCGTCCGCTAGCAGGCGCTGGTCCGGTCAGTTTTGCGGAGGCCACGCGCGTGCAGGATGTTTTTCAAGACCCGATGCAGCACTTTTCTCCCGTAAAGTCTGAGCTGGCACCGGTGGCGGACGGAAGAAAATATGCGGTGCAGATGGTCTGATCTGCTGATGTATAAATTCCAGTTTTCTAATATTACATGAGGTACGGCTCTGTCCGTTTCAGCTAAACAGCCCATATTTTTTACTCTGAAATAGTATTTCTCCTCATAACAAATCAGGTTCAGCGAAAACCAGCTCAGCTTTTCAGCTGAAGCGAACACAGCCTACGAGTAGTTGGGAAGAGCATCAGTCAAAATTCAGTGAATCCACTGCATTCCAGAAGAGTCAACATGATGCATAACTTTCTTGGGGCTACCCGTTCCCAAAGTGCACAAGTTTGAAATATGAACTACGGAGTACGTGCTCAGCCAGGCCTCAGTGAGACAGTGCTAATAGTACTACATGGATCATGTTGCGCAATTAATTTAAGTTCACGATGTTTACCTTGCACTGGAAGGGTAAGAGCAGCCTGAAGAACCTGAAAGTTTAGAACATAAATATCATATAAGATACAAGTAGGACTCTAAATAAGTGATAAAATGGACGACAGTCAGAATAACAAGCAAGCAAATAGAACACACACATCATATGAGACACTGGAATCTGTCTTTTGAGTTTTGAATGATAAATAAAGATCGCAAGAACCATATACTTTCCTTTTGGAAAGTAGGGAAAAAATGGATGCACTTTCATGCCGATGCCTGCCCCAGTACACACAAGAGAATATAGGGTCAAGAATAAAGCACATCACAACAGCTTTGAACTTTGCAAATCTTGTTATTCATTCAGAAAGTGTTTATTTAAAACTATTTTATTAGTTAGGCGAGGCCACACCAATAGCCTAATTCGGTACCTGTACAGAACCTGATTCCCTAAATCTCGAGTGCTTGACCAGTACACCTAGATATGCTAACCGATAACAAAATGAAATGTGCCGAAAATGATTAGATCCACAATGTTGCATGTCAAAGGTCGAGTTCAGGTGGCCCAAGAACACAAGTGTGGACAACCTTTAACAAATGCTAGATGGCATGAATATTATTGGTTCCACTAACTTCGCCAACCTTGATTCTTCTTCGCCATTCTAACCCAGCAAGGAGCTAAACACTAACGATCAGTGGCTACAGCTTAATCGCAACCGGATAATCATTGAACTGGAATCTGAATGCAAGGGTAATAAATAATACAATACTCTAGCCTCTAGGCATGGAGGAGGAGGAGGAGGGGGGGGGGGGGGGGGGGGGGCATTACTTGGGTCGCTGGTGGTAAGTGTGGCGGTGCCGGTGAAGTCGCAGGTGGCGCCCTTGGCCTTGTTGTTCTGGTAGTAGCTGTTGGCCGCCCAGGAGCAGTGCGCCGGGACGGTGTTGGGGTTGTAGCACGCCCCGTTCTCATGGATGGAGTTGCAGTCCGCCCCGGAGCCGCAGGCGTAGTCGATGGTCTTCTGCAGCGAGGCCTGCGGCGCGTCCTGCCTGCACACGCACCATTCTGCACCAAAGATTTTTGTTAGGAGGGAGGATGCTAGAGGCTGAATAAGGCTGTGTTTAGATCCCGGTTGAAGTTATAATTCTGTACTGTAGCATATTCGTTTGTATTTGATAATTTTTATCTAACCATGACCGCTTAAAAGATTCATCTCGTGATGTACATTAAAAAGTATAATCATGCAAACATTTCATCTACATTTAATGCTCTATATATGTGCCATAACGTTGATGTATCTAGTTGTAATTGCAATTTGCAGTGGATATAAGGCCACGTTTAGATCTACTGCAAATTAAAATTGCAACTAGTCACATCAACATTGCGGTACATGGATAGAGAATTAAATATAGACGAAATGTTTGTTTGTACTTTTTGTATGTGCATCACGAGACAAATCTTTTAAACCTACTTGGACCATGATTAGATAAAAATTGTCAAATACAAACGAACGTGCTACGGTCCAGAATTACAAGTATAACTAGGATGTAAACGGGGCCTAAACAGGGCTAAGGCAACGAACGCCTGGGCGTTCCGGCAGATGCGGCGGTTCTGCCGCGCAGTTTCTTCGACGGATGGGGGTGGATGATGCCACCAAATGCGATGGCCAGTCCAGGGGGGCGTGACCAACGCAAGCAGACGCAGCGAGAGCGAGGTTTGCACACGCAAAGAAAGAGAGAATGGCACTGTTCATTAGGCGTGTGCTCCAACGGAAATCTGAGCTTTTTGTGTAAGCTGCGTGCTGCATTTCAGTTAAGCAAAAGCACAAAGGAAAAGAGAGAAAAGTTGTTTTATGGGGAGAACTTAAAAGTGTCCATCAGCAAAGAAGAAGAAATTTCCCGAGCCCCGCTGCCCTGTTCTCGAGCGGAAGAAATGCAGAAACGAATGCAGCGGATGAATACCGTCGTCTTGAACAATGTCAGGAAAAAAAAGGAATCTTGAAAAAACTCAAATGGCAAAAGAAACAGTACATCTCAGATGCTTGGTTCATCCACGGGTGAGAAAAAAGGAGAGAGAAAAATGGAAACCTTTTCTATGTTACTACAGAAGAAACTGAGCACAGAAAACAGAGCCGGGGATGTCAGAGGCGGAGAGCACAGAAAGCAGTAGAAGAGCTTGCAGTGGGATTCGGCGGGATGATGAACAAGGAGGAGACCTCCGAGTCCGAGGTTTGCACGCACACACACACACACCAAGAAGCCCAAGACCGCGGACAAGAGAAAAGACAGGCGGCCGCAGTCATTATGGCAGTCGACGCTGACGCTATTACAAAATCCATAGGACAGCAGAGGAAGGAAGGAAGGAAAGAATGGTTAGAAAAAGAAGAGTGCTCACGTGAGGCGGCGAGGGTGGAGGAGAGGAGGAGAAGCACCGTCACCAGCAGCGCCTTCTTCATGGTCTACCGCTGCCACGGACGGAAGAAGCGAATGCCTCCTCTCCCTCTCCTCTCCCTCTCCCAGGACGCGAGCACGCGAGAGAACTCCGCAGGGGGAGAGAGAGAGGGGTAGTGCGGCCGGCCTTGCCGTTTGTTGTCACTCGGGTAGAGAGAAAAGAAGATAGAAGAGAGATTCGGAGGCGATGGGGATTGGGGAGAGTCGGAGAGACCACCAGGGACAGGGAGTGAGAGTGTGTGTGCAGCGGCTGGCGGCCACTCCTGGACTGGACAACAAGAGCCGAAGAGCGGCTGGTGGCACTGTGCGCCGCGCGTGCTTCTGTGCGCGTGTAGCCTGTGAAGAGGAGTGTTTGGTCTGGCACGGGCGCCTCTACTGGTCGGCGTCGTCCTGCTCTAGCTCTACTGCTGCTTGCATCGGCGACGGTTACGACCTCTCGGAGACTCACCACCACGGCACCACCACCACCTCTGCTTTGCAGGTTCCCCGTTCGCCGTCCTGAGTCCAGCCCGCCACGCCACCGCGGCAAAATGACATGGGGCAGCGTATTTCGTGTGGAATTCGCCCTCCGGCCGCTTTGTGCCTAGCCTAGTCCAACTTTGCAAAAAGCTTTGGTTCTTGCCGCCGCTTTTCTTCTCTTTCTCTCTGTCTATCGGGGAATTTTGTTTTCGAAACAATAGCCGTGGTCCTCTCTCTCTGGAAGTCTGGATGCCGTTTCGAGGTCACCATGCAATTTGGCAGTACTGGTCTACTGGAATTTTCCCCTGTGTTCCTGTGGAATTCAAGCAGAGTAACGGAAGCGAAATGTTATTACTGCTAAATTAATAAGAAATGAGGCAGTGATGGAGATTGAAATCTTGTGGGTTAAACAATATAAACGCTACTTACACCTTGGCAGATCTTGATGCCGTTTGTAAATTTGTGGTCCGCGTTGCATTCATTCCTCTCTACGAGGCAAAGTCATTTCTAGAAATCTTAAGAGTCAAATCGCATCAAGTTTGACTAAAATTATTGAGAAAATATAAAAATTTATGACACTAAATAAGTATACTATAAAAATATATTTAGTGAAGAATCTAATAATATTAAGTTACTATTATAAATATCATCATATAGACTTGATTGAAATTAAGATATTTTGATTCTTCAAAATTTTTAAAGTGACTTATAATTTATGATGAATAGAGTACCTATCGTGCTTGCATGCACAAGTGGGGACGGTCTCACCAAACGCATTTTGGGAGCATGGCTGGCACGAGATCGGTTTCAGATTTTTCCCGACCAATAACCCTTTGAACGCCGGTTGTCCCATGCTAGTACTCCTACTTAGTAGCTACATTATTACGGCTCCCAGGTGAAAAATCAGCAGTGATTTTCATCAGTGCTGTGGTGACAACAAGAGCAAACGGTCGTGTCAGAGGGTGGCTTCAGCTGTAGTCCATGCGGTCTCCGAGGATTTACGGTACCGGATGGGGCTCATTAATTTTGGGTAGGCGTGTGCGTGTTCGGCCAGAGAGAAGGAGACGGACACAGGCACACAGGCACCCAGCACATTTCCACAGTACTACTCCATCCAGTCCATGCCTCCGGTCCATGCTGCGCATTTTTCTACTAGTGCGATGGATGCGGGGATGCCCGTGCACTTCGTTGTGGTTCGTTCGTATCGTAGAACTAGCCGGCTAGCCGCCGACGCCCGACGGCCGATCGTGTCGGGGCGGATCAATTGGACGGACCGTGCTGCGTGTGGGCAGTGGGCTGGGGAGCGCCAAGCGCACGTGGCCGGGGCAGGGAGTGCGCTTGTTTGGACTTTGGAAAAAGTCTACATCACCCCCCAAACTATGGGGTGGTGACCACTTAACCCCCCGAACTATGAAACGGTCTAATTTACCCCCTGAACTACCTAAAACCGTTCAAACTAACCCCTGAACTATCCAAAACCGTTCAAACTACCCCCTGGAGCGGTTTTGGACAGCCGTTTTGCTACAGTAACCGCGGTTTTGCCTTTTCCTTTTTCTATTTATTTTCACTGAATCTTTCAAAAGTCATAGTAAATCACAGAAAAATCATAAAATGAAAAATCTAATTTTATTGGACTCCACATGAGTAGATCTACTCAATGAATATATAATATGATATACTTTAATACAAATTTTTTTGTAGCTTTAAATTAGTTAGAAAATCAAATTTTGTCTGTAATTAATTAGAATAATTTAAAGCTAAAAAAATTGCATTAATGTATACCATATTATATATTCATTGTGTAGACCTACTCATGTGAAGTCCAGCAAAATTAGATTTTTCATTTTATGATTTTTTGTGATTTACTATGATTTTTCAAAGATCTAGCGAAAATAAATAAAAAAGAAAAAGGCAAAACCGTGGTTACTGTAGCAAAACCGCAGTTACTATAGCAAAACCGCCATAAAAAACCACCCAGGGGGTAGATTGAACGGTTTGGGATAGTTCAGGGGGTAAATTAGACCGTTTCATAGTTCAGGGGGTTAAGTGGTCACCACCCCATAGTTGGGGGGGTGATGTAGACTTTTTCCTTTGGACTTTGGAGCCTTGCTCAACGGCCACTGACAGACTGACTACTCTGGCTACTCGCCGCCGCCGAGTTCTGGTTCTGGATGCGTGAACGGACAAGACGAGAGTCAAGGCCACGCTTGCAGCAGGCGTGGAGCTGATCGTGGAATCCTCGCATTCTGGCTCTCGCTTTCGCCTGATGGCCCGACGGCCGTGTCCCTGAGCTTTCCGAATCCGAGGTGCAAGCGGCACGGCTGCCTGTGCCGTGCTTTTATTAAAGCCGCCTCCGAGAACCTGTGCCCCACGGCGCTGATCAAGGCAGGGCGTAGGAACTGGATATACTACGAAGCTACTTCCTCTATTTTAAAATATACGTCGTTTTCGGTTTTTATATCACAAGTTTAACTCGATTTATATAAAATACATGTAATATTTATATCTCTAAATAAATTTATTAAAAAACTAGATTCAAAGATCTTTCTAACGATACTAATTATATATTATAAATATTAATATTTTTAAATATATAATTCCCGGTAGTTGTTTCTTAGGGAAGCGCAAGCGACAGATATTTTAGGAACGGAGGGAGTAGTTAAAAATTTGTTAGGTGTTAGACTATTTCCAACAACAACACCCAAAATACAAGACGCATTTCACGTTTGGGTTGCACTACACTGAATAGATTCAATACCTATTTTTAATCTTCTTCAATAATAACACCCAAAAGAGATCCTTCTGCAAATAGGTTTTCCAAGAGATAGAAGACCCAGATTTAGGTTATGTCCTCTCTGGGCACCTAAAATAGGATCTATCGTATGGGTAGTCTGTTGGAGGCTAAAACAGTAGTGTCGGAGACCCATTTTACATATGGGTGCCCCTTATGGGTCTATTGTTGGAGATAGCCTTAGCAACTTGCTGCTTGCTGCCGATGACTCGGGTCTCAGGTCCCCCGTTGGGTTCGGGGCCGGGTGCAGATTCTCACCCGAATCGGGGTTTGTGTGCGGGACGGGTTTTGTTGGTGTAACACCCTAATGTTAAGCATATATTTTATTGCATTGCATGAGCATGGACATGAGCATGAGCATCATTGCATTATTTGTATATTTGAATTAATATAGTGATTTTTAAAAATGCAATGCCAACAATATATATAGGTATATATATGTGGACAATAATAGTAAATTGAAGCAAAAATATTTCTATATAACTTGGAGTGTCAATTCTTGCTTAGAATACTAAATCAAACATATTTCATGTTGTGAAGGTTTAATGAACTGATCTCTAGTTAGGATTTAATCTAGGATTTCCTAGGAGTGCTTCTGTTTGCTCATCTCAAAAGTGCAATTTAAATTGTTTAAATGACTTTGTGCCTTAAATAAAGTTTGTATGAAATTTAATTTAGAACAAAAGTTATTTTTAGTTCAAGTCGTGAAAATGACCCTAATATGCTCTATTATGATCCACAAGACAAGTTAGACTTTGAAATTCAACTCTGAATTTCTTGTTGTCTTTGCATTTTCCAGTTTCATTGTAGCTTACTTTGGACATCTGTAGTTTCTAATCTAGACCGAATCAGGACAAATTGTTCTAATAACAGATGTAGATCTCATGTAGCTCTCCACTTGGTATTAGGGAAGTTTTTCCTAACAATTACTGGTTTAGGAGTTAATTCACGTTAAACTTTCGGGTTCAGACAAATGAAACAATACAGAACTTGTTTTTCTCTGTTAACTGAACTTCAAACGTCCAGAAGCTGAGCTGCGTCGTCGCCACGCAGCTGCTTTGCTGTCCGCCGCCCTCCATCGCGCCTACACACGCGCTGCCACGCGGTTGGCGTCGTGGCAAGCTCAAGCTGGAGCGTGGCAAGCCCTGGAGCTCCCCCTTATCCTATCTAGTGAAAAGACGTCGAGCTGAAGCTCCTTTTCCTCTTTCCGGTCGCCGCCGAGCAGTTTTCGATCACCGGCGAAATTCATCGCCTCCTCTGCGCCACCGTCTGATTCGCCGTTGCCATAACAATTCCACGCCACCCCCTACACCATTGATCAGATAGAGCCTTCCCTTCTGCCTTGGTTTCGCCGGAACGGCCATCGCCGCTGCCGCATCCACCATTGTAGCTGCCGAGCTCAGTTCGCACGTGGCCAGCCCTCTAGGCTCCCTGTCCGCTCTCAACTTCCCTTGTCCGAGCGCCCCACGACCACATAGAAGCTCATGCCGCTGCCGCCCTAAACTCTACCGTGTCCATCTCGCCGGAACGCGGCATCCCGCCGCGGCCCTCGGAGATCGGTCGTGCCCGTCACATGGTCATATCCACCGGCGCTGCTAAGCCTCAACCTTGGCCACCAGTGAGTGTGCACGGGTATCCTGATGTTTCGCCGCCTCTCCGTCGCCGGTCTCCGCTGGCCGGTGAGCAACCAGCTAGCCCATCATTTTTTCCTCTGGTTGCAGACTCGAGGAAGAAGAAGATGGCTGCGCCTGTGTCTATGACGCATGGGTCCCACAAGTTCAATTCTACCACATATTTACAGCTTTTGTGTTGATCTTTAAAAATTCATATCTTGAGCTATGATTGACCAAAATTTGTGAAACCAGTTTTGTTAGCTTCTTTACAAAAGGATCTACATGATAGGTCCATGAGATATGATGTTTCATGTATGTTTATGTGCTGTGTTTATTAATCTTTAAAAGTGGATTAGAAAGTGTTATTAACTTGCTTTTAGCCATATCTAGAATTTTAGGAGTCCAAAATTTGTGATCCCAATTTTTCTAGACTTATGATACCATGTTCCAGCTAATAAAACAATAAAACATATAGGTTGTTTGCAGTTTTCCTGAAGTTTCATTTTGCCCTTGTTTAATAGGAAAAGTTGAGCTTGTTTGCTTGTTATTTTCATATCTGGAGTGGTATTCCTCCAAATGGCATAAAAATTTAGTGGTAGACCCTTTGTATGATGCTTGAGCTCTGGTTAGAATTTCAGGAATTTAGGAAGGATAGTGTAAGATTTATAAAAATAACAATTTCCCTGTTTTGCTTTGCCCCTTCTCTGATTAGGCCTGTATGTTTACATTGTTGGCCCAGTTAAGTTTTGATTACTCAATTGATGTTAATAGAAGAGTTGTAGGAAACTTCATAGTCTAGCTGGTGTTTAAGTTTCATGATTTTATGATTGATAGTTTGGGAGTTTTAGAATTTAGAAACTTGATGTCTGCTTTTAATTATAATCTGGACAGATCTAAACAAATAGCCTATTTGGCTCATTTAATTGTAGAATCATACTTTGGTGATAAAATAGTAGTTGTAGTACTTTTCACGTGCTTTCCAAAATGTCAGGGATCATTATTTGTGGAGGTCTAGAACTGAAATTATAGTGGTCCAAAATGGAATGGCAGACTTCTGTCCAAATCTGGACAGGGGTGCTTTCTTTGTGTTATTTGACTTGATTAGCCTTAGAATCAACTCTGAGTATTAATAACAAAGTCGTAGACAATTTCATTGGCTTTCCAGAAAGCATAGGATTGCCTCTTCTGGAGATATGTAGCTCCAGTTATAGTTTAAATAAGCAACTGTTGTTCTGCAGCCATGGATAAATCTTGTTTGAGTGATTGATTGAAACTACTTCTAGTTGATTAAGTATGTGCTCATATGATGCATCTTATAAGGACTTAATATAGTGGTGTTCATACATGTACCTAGAGTCCTTAAGACAACTTAAATGCTTTATGTGATTTGGATTCTTATCTTCTCTACCAGAGAAGAAATATGCACATCCTTCTTAAATAGAAACCTATGTATAATTACCTCTTGTTACCTTGATGAAGTGCCTTGTGTTGAGTGTGCTATCATTATAAATGCATTGGTTTGCCACATCTACAATGTTTGTATCATGTTATGCATGTCATCCATCTCATTGCATAAGCATTTCATATAGGTACAATTGATGCACCACGAAAGTGACGTGATATTGAAGTCAATCCACAAGACGGTGTGGTGTAACTAGTTTGAAGGTGGAAGGACTGATCGGGTGCTAGGAAAGATAATACTCACCAAGAAAAGCATCGGCTAACAAGCACTAACCTAGTGTTTATCCCAGGCAAGCCCCGGTGCATTCTTATTTCCTACGTTTTTGAAATGAAATGACTTGAGTATAGTGATTGTTGTATTAAGTGTAGGAATTGTTTGGAAAACGTAGCTGCATTATATTGGATAATTATATATCCTTCACCTAAATAGGTTCAGGATCGCATCTTCTGCTTAGCCTGACTTAGAGCCGGTAGATATGGTGATTCCGGTCACCAAAATAAGAAAGTGAGAAGCACGATTGGCTATATTTGCTATCGTGATATAACCATGTGAGTTGAGGGAGGAATTGAGATGGGCGGAAGGATGATTTGGATACAACAAGGCATGGAGGTCTTAGTTGTAAACGAATCACCGCCAAGTGAAATAGGGAAACATCCCTGTGGGACATTGGTCGAGATTGAGAGACGCCATCACTTAGCTGGCCGGATAAGTCGTTCCGACCGCGAAGCCGAGTAGTTCTATTTGGGCCGGGAACTGGTTAGCTCAGTGTATATGCTGGACCGCGTAGGGTTTGGGAGCTAGATCAGACCATGGGCAGGTGGATTCCTGAGCTTCCTGGCCACTAGTCAGTCCCCCAGCATATCGCTCCCCCAGACCCGCGGAGGAACCCAAATAGTACCAAGGGTGACCTAAGGGATCCCGTACAGGTCTGTCTGGGTTTGTGATTGGCATTTGACACCAGCTGGTTTGTAATCGATTCGAATCGCCATCTCTCCTGGATAGTGAGAAACTTGACTGATCTTCCCTCATGGTAGAAATGGATAAGTTTGAACATGAACATAGTTATCAATGTAAATATCAAATTGTTATGGTTCTATTATATTGTTTGCTTAGAATTAATCAAGTGCTTGAATTAGACAAGGGTTAAGTTAAAAGCAAGGAGTTATGACTACTAAAATCTTGCTAGTAAGTAACATATGACATTCTAAACTAAAATGGCTTTTTACGCAAATGAGTCAGCCAACTCCACTAAAAAGCTTTGCATATTCCTTGAGAGTCTTTTCTTTGGTAAGACGGGTAAGTCTTGCGGAGTACAATTGTGTACTCAGGGTTTATCCCAAATTGTTGCAGATGGCCAGCTATTTTATGGTTATTGTAAGAATTGCTTCACCCCGGCCGTGGACGAGGACTGAAGCGTGGGCAGCTTGTGTCTTCGTGTCTAGTAGATATTTTATCTAGTGGTTTTATTCTATCAATGGCACTGTATAGTAAATAAGTATGTTTGTGTAAGATTTGGTTTGTATAACTACTTTGCTTCCGCTAAGTCTTGAAACTTATGATGTAATATCTATCTTCATACTCCGAACCTTGAAGTTATGTAATATGGATGTATGTTGTTGAACTCTGTACGATCTTGGTTGTGTTACCATTTGCTTTGAATCCTTCGAGATTTCACGAACTACCGGCTTTATATAGGCTCAAGTGTGGTTCTTTAGCTGTTTCGACGGCTATCGCCGTACTTGTGCTCTTATAAATTGATCGGCTCTGTCACAGTTGGTGGGTTTCGGAGGCGGGTCCGTGGAGCCTCCACCCGTCCCGTTGCCATCCTCGGCCACTGCCTCACGGCCAAGCGCTGCCAAAGTTACGCTGAGCATTGCCCACATCGTAGAACCGGCACCATCTTGTTCCACCATTGCCCGAGTTTACGGAGGCCGAGGTACACTGGACGCCGCCCATGCATATTCGAGAACTCCATGGTCGATGTGTTGTGATTTTGCGAGGTCAGTTGAAGTTGAGGTAGTGGGCATCCGATTTCACTTGATCTTTGTTGGTCGAGCTTGATGGCATCTGGGAAGCAAGGAGCATCTTCGATGAAATTTGTCCAGAATACATGCCTAAGCCCTTATCGAGAAAAATAAAAAGATTGCCTGGCGCGCGGCATAAGAAGTCGAGTTCCTGCCAGCAAGATGCTTCCCATTGCTGAGTTCTTTAATTTGCTCTCGATTTAATCCTGTTACATCTCGATTTCGATTGAAAATAGGACGAGAAGAAGGTAAAAGTGGACGATCGAAGTGGATGCCGAAGGCACGCAAAAGATCTAGATGCAAGCCCAAACATATGTACTGTACGCAACAAAACCGGACTCGATCATGTACTCAACATATGTACTCGAATCCAAACTGGACTCGATCATGCCTGAGGCAAAACCGGACTCTCACGTCATGTACGCAACAAATAAAACTGGACCTACACATGGTTTTCATCATCACATACATAACATAGGATGAAGAAGGGAGCTAATTGACACAAGCTGTACACACATGCGACCTGCCGGCGTGAGCATCTGGGCAAGTATTCACCAAGTTAAGGTCGTCTAGCCGCCGGCGCGGTTCGTCGCCGGGATATATAATTAATAATCAAGTAGGATGTCTCTGGAAGCATTATCGTCGGCGCCGGCCGTGGAGGTAGGTGCCGGTTACTGGGCGGCACGGGAAGAGGCGGCGGCGCGGGTGGAGGCCGTGGCTGCCGCGGCTCGTTTTCATGATGACGAGCTCTCGGAGGAGCAGATTCAGGCCAATAGCCAGATCCAAGAAGACGAGGTAACCGATGACGCGACACGATAGCTAGCCTTACGTTTATCTCTCTCTTTTTTTTCCTCCCCTTGTCTTGGTTACAGTTCATCGTTTAAACCTTCGATTCTCTCCATGGGATCGTGAGTCTTGACGACTGCTGAATCTTGAATTATGCGATACTACTACAGTAGTAGTTTATGTAATGCAAGTTCAGAGATTCAGACAGCCTAATTAAGCTGATGCATGCCCATACTGTCAGATGTATCTTTGATTGTTTTTTATGGAGTAGTATATATATATAATTACAAAAATTGGTATCCGATGGCATGCATGCTGTGATTGATTGATGATCCCCAGCTGCTGGCACTGCAAGCGATCTACGGGGATGACATGGTCATCTTGGACAATATAAACGGCCTTCGGGCTTTTCAGGTAATAACTGAATGTTGCCATCCCAACTGTCCCAAGTATCATCGAAAGTCGTTCAGTTTATGCAACTTTTTTTTTTACTATATATACACTACATGCTGATCGATGCAAATATCCTTGCTTACTCGATCCCCTTCAGATCACTCTACGCTATCAACTTGAAGGTGGCATTCAGCTGTACATGAACGTCAACAGAGGCAGAACCGAAGACGACCAACACGAGGAGGAGGACTGTCTCGTGTACGCCTGCAGGCTGGAGCACCTGCCGCCGATAACGCTAACCTGCCTGCTCCCTCGATCATACCCGAGCACTCGTGCCCCCAGCTTCGTGGTCGCGTCCAGGTGGCTGGACGAGGCAGAGGTCTCGGCGTTCTGCTCCGCCCTCGACGAGATCTGGGCGGAGCTGCCGGGGCACGAGGTGGTGTACCGGTGGGCGGACTGGCTGAGCGGCGCATCCTTGTCCTGCGTCGCCGACGCCGCTTCGTCGTCAGATGATGACCAGCACCAGAACCAGATGGTGTTGGTGCTGGGCCCAGACGCCGCCGCCGCGACGGAATGCTCTGCCGGTTGTTCTTCTTGTTCAGATGAACGCGCGATAGGGAGAAGGCTTATCCTCGATTCCACCATCCCTCTGATGCGCCGCTACAGCGAGGAGAGGTCGCAAGACGTGTTCGATCACAGCATCCATGAGTGCGGAATCTGTCTCAGCGAAAATACAGGTGCGGTCGGTGCAGGTGCAGCAGATGGGAGGGTTCAACATCGATCAGCCATCTCCTCTCTTGAATTAATTGAATGGTGAACAAACGTCTTTATTGCAGGCCGGAACTTCATCCAGCTGCCGTGCGGCCACTCCTTCTGCGTGAGGTGCATGGAGTCCTACTGCGGCGTCCACGTGAAGGAAGGCAGCGTGACGCGGCTGGCGTGCCCGGACACGTCGTGCCGCGCGCCGCTGCCGCCGGCCGTGCTGCGGCGGCTCCTCGCCGCCGACGAGGTGTACGCGCGGTGGGAGTCGCTGGCGCTGCGGAGGACGCTGGACACGATGCCGGACGTGGCCTACTGCCCGAGGTGCAACGCGGCGTGCGTGGCGGCGGGGGACGACGCGCAGTGCCCCGCGTGCTTCTTCACCTTCTGCGCCCGGTGCGGTGGGCGGCGCCACCTCGGGCTCGACTGCGTGCCGGCGGAGGACAAGGTCGAGCAGCTCCTGCTGGAGGCGGAGGCGGTGAGCAGGGAGCGGCGGCAGTAGAGCTCGGAGGAGGTGCGGCGGCTGGAGCAGCGCAGGGTGGAGGAGCTGCTGAGCCTGCGGGAGGTGCTCCGCAGCACGATGCAGTGCCCGTCGTGCAAAATGGCCATCGCCAAGACGCAGGGCTGCAACAAGATGGTCTGCGGCAACTGCGGCACCTTCCTTTGCTACCGCTGCGGCCGCGCCATCAGCGGCTACGGCCACTTCAGCAGCGATGAGTGCGGGCTGTTCGAGCGCGTCGGCAGGAGGCGGCTGGACGACGACGACGACTTCAAGGAGCCCGGGTGGATACGGGCGATCAGGTACACGTGCCCCACCTGCGGCGTCAAGCGAACCAAGGTGAGCATTGCATTGCATTGCTAGCTACTCCTCGCCTACTCGGCCGGTTTGGAGCATCCATGCCGGATCAATGCAGGCTGCTATATACTAACTTTGATTTCATTTGTGTCAACTTAACTAACAGACGGGTAAGAACAATCTGCTGGTGTGCCGGGCGTGCCACACTCGGTACTGCGCGCTGTGCTGGAAGAGTGTGTGGGAGGTCTCCCACCACTACGGGCCCTGGGGTGATTGCCAGCAGCGGAGTTGAAACGCATTGTTCATCCAAGAAATGTATCAGCTCAATGCCTCAATCTTTCTCTCGGTTACCCAAGTTAGGGGTACCCAACTTCGATGCAAAAAAGCTCATTCCCAACTTGGCCTGGCCCAAGTAAGGCCAGTGGAAGCCCACGAAGGCCGCATCTACAGAGGCCCACGACATCATTCCACTAATGACAGCCTCCTCGGGAGAGCTCGGGAGAGCGGCGTCCTCGGCGCGCAAGTCTCCGATTCGCCCGAGCCTCCCCGGGAGAGCTCGGGAGAGCGGCGTCCTCGGCGCCCAAGTCTCCGATTCGCCCGAGCCTCCCCGGGCTCCTCGGGAGAGCTCGGGAGGCGGCGTCCCCGGCGCCCAAGTCTCCGATTCGCCCGAGCCTCCTCGGGAGAGCTCGGGAGAGCGGCGTCCTCGGCGACCCAAATCTCCGATTCGCCCGAGCCTCCTCCGAGAGCTCCGGAGAGCGGCGTCCTCGGCGCCCAAGTCTCCGATTCGCCCGAGCCTCATCGGGAGAGCTCGGGAGGCGGCGTCCTGGGCGCCCAAGTCTCCGATTCGCCCGAGCCTCCTCGGGAGAGCTCGGGAGAGCGGCGTCCTCGGCGCTCAAGTCTCCGATTCGCCCGAGCCTCCTCGGGAGAGCTCGGGAGAGCGGCGTCCTCGGCGCCCAAGTCTCCGATTCGCCCGAGCCTCCTCTGAGAGCTCAGGAGAGCGGCGTCCTCGGCGCCCAAGTCTCCGATTCGCCCGAGCCTCCTCGGGAGAGCTCGGGAAGCGGCGTCCTGGGCGCCCAAGTCTCCGATTCGCCCGAGCCTCCTCGGGAGAGCTCGGGAGAGCGGCGTCCTCGGCGACCCAAATCTCCGATTCGCCCGAGCCTCCTCGGGAGAGCTCGGGAGAGCGGCGTCCTCGGCGCCCAAACACTCCGATTCGCCCGACCCTCCTCGGGAGAGCTCGGGAGGCGGCGTCCTGGGCGCCCAAGTCTCCGATTCGCCCGAGCCTCGCCCGAAGCCTCCTCGGGAGAACTCGGGAGAGCGGCATCCACGGCGCCAAAGTCAGCATCCAAGGCACGGGTAATGTCAGCGGAGCAATCTTGGACCACAAGAAATCTCTCTGACCACTTTACAAGCACTGTCCCGTCAGGCGAGACTCTCGACGCGACTGTGCTTCGCACGCCCCTGACGGCCATACCACCTGTCGGGATTTCCCTGACAGCAGATTTGATGGGCCCACTACGACCGTCCTCCACGGTATGGTCTACGGTGCGCTGCCCCGCTTCGGGAAAGGCGCCCACTGCGCCGTCCACACAAAAGGACGAGCACGCCTTCAGGATCCCGAGCCTCGGGAAACAACGCCCCAAGATTTGATGGGCCCACTACGACCGTCCTCCACGGTGTGGTCCACGGTGCGCCGCCCCGTTTCGGGAAAGACGCCCACTGCGCCGTCCACACGAAAGGACGAGCACGCCTTCAGGATCCCGAGCCTCGGGAAACAACGCCCCAAGGTGACTCTCCCTCTCGTCACATCGTACGGAAGGATAGCCGGCAGGTGTGAACTCACCAAAGTCGTGCGGACCACGACGGCCATATCCAGAAGACCCAGAGAGCTGACGAAAAGACATGGTCAGACGACTGTTTCTACCTTGGAACTCGCGAACCAAGATAGCCATACCCATACCCCGGAGACACGGAGAAAAGGCAGCAGCTAGTCAAACGGGGAACGGCAACTCCTCACTATTTTAATAGGTAGCGTCGTAGCCGTCTTTGCCTCTCCCTTGCGGCTATAAAAGGGAGGGCAGAGACCAGCTTTAGAGAGAGACAGACGAACGGAGAACGGACGGAGAAGTTCCAAGTTCTCACCCACAGCAAACGACTTGTAAACACTCACAAGAGACCTGGGAGCACTTCCCTCTCTCGACTAGCTTGTAACCCCTACTACAAGCACCCCGGTGCAAGGCAACACGACTCTCCTCTCCACTGGACGTAGGGCTTGCTCGGCCTGAACCAGTATAATCCCTGTGTTCCTCTTGCACACCATCCGTAGCCTCAACCGCAAAACACATATTTACTAGCCGGTGTTAGCCTCGCCAAAATTAGCACCGACAGTTGGCGCGCCAAGTAGGGGCCTTTTGCGCGTTGACATAGGTTTCGGATGGCAACCAGCTCCACCACGCTTCCCGCTGGCACGGAACTCCGGTTCGGAACTCTCGAGTTCATGGCCACTGGCCATGGGCTCGAGATGAACCTAAGCCCGACCGGGCCCCGTGTCACGGTCGTCCCGACTCTGGCCCCGCAGATGGCCGGAGAAAGGACCCCCGCCACGCTTCCGCCCGCCTCGGAGGACCGGGGAGACGTTGCACGCCGCCCTCAGCGAATCAGGAGGAGGAGGCGCAGTGGCGCCAACCAGCCTCCCGCCGCGGGAGATACGACTCACCAGGCAACCCCAACGGGCGTAGCCAATACTGCGCCGACCGCGGTCCCGGAATCTCCGGCACCAGCGGTCACGCATCCGCTTACCGCCCGAGGGACGGGCAGGGGCGGAAACGCGACGCCAGCCGATTTTTCTCTCCGCCCTCACCGGCAGAGGGGAACGGCGCCGTCGTCCTTCTTTGGGCTTCAGACCGCCATGGACGCCCACGTGCGTGCAGTTCATGCATTATTGCACGAACTGTCGGACACTCCGGTCCAGCGCCTCGAGCGCCAAGACAGCCTCGTGGGAGACCACGTGGCATCCTCACCGCCATCCCCTGGGGAAAGTGCCAGGACACACGGCGGTGGGGAAACAGACACCACGCCAACCTCACCCCTCGACAACGCTCGGAGGGGGGGAATCGTTATGACCGGAACTCGCCTCGTCGCAGCTACAGCGACGATGATGACGAATTCTGGGCAAATGTGGACAACGCCGCCCACACCAACGACTCGGGGGAGAACGCACCGAGCGTCGTCCCCAGCTCACAGAGGACCTACATCGACCCCTCTCGGGAGTGCTACAACTTGATGCACCCTGATGAGGGGCGGGTAGAGGATGTCCACTCGGGGGGTGACGACGACATACCCCCTCCGTCGCATCCCCAGCACGAACAAGTCACGCCCCCTCCAGCGGCCCCGAAGCCCTCGCGGTCAGCCCCGCCGCTGGGTCAGGGGGCAGGAACCTCTCGCTCCGCACCTCAAACCCCGGAGCTAGAGCAGCTCCGGGAGCTTGAGGCACGGATGGACGAGGACCGCTTGCGCCTCACCCAGCTGCGAGCTACGCTGGAGCTCGGCGAGCGGCAAACCGATGGAGGAGCAGCTCGGCGTCGAGCCCGAGATGTCCAGGCCCGAATCATCGCTGACGACAGGGCCGAGACACCAGGGGTCGCCCCCCGAGCAAGCCGAAAGCTCGCGGAAGCAGCCATGCTACTCCGAAGCATACCTGAGCCCTCCTCCGAGGAGGCGCGACAGCTCAGGAATCAGCTCAAAGACCTCCTGGAGGATGCCGCCGTCCTCCAGGCGGAAAGTTCAGCGTCGCGACACCATGGCGCCGAAAGTCACCAGCGTGGTGGCATAGCACGTCACAAGCGCGAAGCCTCGGTTCGACCCGAGGCTCCATGGGCCCCGCCAGTCCACCAACGGCTTGGCAAGGACGTCGACGTCCGAGCCATCCTACAAGCCCGCGGTCGGCGAAAGACTGACGGAGCCGCGCGCGGCTACAGCGTCCATCGGGGCGGGCGCTACGACTCGGATGAGGATCGTGAACCCTCACCCGAGCCCTCGGGACCACGCGTCTTCAGCGAGGCCATCCAAAGGGCCAAGTTCCCGTCCCGATTCCGACAACCAACCAACATAGCCAAGTACTCGGGGGAAACTAACCCCGAACTCTGGTTAGCGGACTACCGCCTTGCGTGCCAACTTGGCGGCGCGCAGGATGACCTCATCATCATCCGCAACCTCCCCCTGTTCCTCGCCGATTCCACAAGAGCTTGGCTGGAACACCTTCCCCCACAAAAGATCTTCGACTGGAGCGATCTGGTCAAGATATTCGTAGGAAACTTTCAGGGCACGTACCTACGCCCTGGTAACTCCTGGGACCTCCGCAGCTGCAAGCAGAAACCGGGCGAGTCCCTCCGGGACTACATCCGGCGCTTCTCCAAACAGTACAACGAGCTGCCCCAGGTCACCGACTCCGATGTCGTCGGAGCGTTTGCCGCAGGAACCTCCTGCAAAGAGCTCGTTCATGAGCTCGGACGCCGGACACCCACCAGTGTCTCTGAACTCATGAAGATCGCTACCAGCTTCGCCTCAGGGGATGAGGCGGTAGGAGCCCTCTTCTCCGACCCCAAGGGCAAACGGAAGGAGGAGGCCCCCGAGGGCACCTCTTCCCGAGGACCGAACAACAAGAAGAAGAAGGGGAAGGGAAAGGCCCCACTCCGCGATGACTCCCTCGTGGCGGCCACCGAACCCAAGAGGGAACGACCTCCTCGAGGCCGCTTCGACGACATGCTCAGCAAGCCGTGCCCTTATCACCAGGGTCCAGTACATCACACACTCGCACAGTGTGTGATGCTCAAGAAGCACTACAGCCGGCAGCCGTTCAAGGACGACGCCGGCAAGAAGCCCGCCAGGGATCAGGAGGACGAGGGCGGGAAGGACGATGAGTTCCCGCCCATCGACAAATGCCTCATGATCTTCGGGGGGCCCGGGACCGCCCCTACGCCGCGGCAGCGAAAGCGCGAGCGCAGGGAGGTCTACTCCGCCGGACCAGCGACACCATGCTTCCTTGACTGGTCCCACGACGCTATCACCTTCAGCCGGGACGACCACCCGGACTACGTCCCATCGCCGGGACGCTACCCACTCGTTGTCGACCCCGTCGTCGGCAACACGAGGCTCTCCAAAGTCCTCATGGACGGAGGCAGCGGCCTCAACATTCTCTACGCTGAGACCCTCGACTTAATGGGGATCAGTCGCTCGCTCCTCCGGGCCACGACGTCCCCATTCCACGGGATAGTGCCTGGAAAGAGCGTGCAACCCCTCGGGCAGATCGATCTGCCCGTCTACTTCGGGACTCCTGACAACTTCAGGAAGGAGCCCCTGACATTTGAAGTGGTAGGCTTCCACGGCACCTACCACGCCATCCTCGGGAGGCCATGTTACGCCAAGTTCATGGCAGTTCCGAACTACGCCTATCTCAAGCTCAAGATGCCAGGGCCAAAAGGGGTGATTACCATCAGCGCCTCCTACCAGCACGCGTACCTGTGCGACGTCGAGTGCTGCGAGTACGCCGGCGCGTTGGTGGAGTCAGAAGCCCTCATGACCGACCTCGACAGGTTAGAAAAAGAGGTCCCCGACCCCAAGAAGGCCACGGGCACCTTTAAGTCCGCTGAGGGGGTGAAGGATGTCCTCCTCGACCCGAACTCCCCCAACGGCAGGGCGCTGAAGGTCAGCGCCACCCTCGACCCAAAATAGGAGGCAGTGCTCGTCGACTTCCTCCGCAAACACGCCGACATGTTTGCGTGGAGCCCCTCGGATATGCCAGGCATCCCGAGGGAGGTCGCCGAGCACTCCTTAGACATCCAGGCCGGATCCAAGCCGGTGAAACAACGCCTGCGCCGATTCGACGAGGAGAAGCGCCGGGCCATCGGGGAGGAGGTGCAGAAGCTTTTGGCGGCTGGATTCATCAAGGAGGTCTTCCATCCACAATGGTTAGCAAATCCTGTTTTGGTTAAAAAGAAAAATGGAAGATGGAGAATGTGCGTCGATTACACTAGTTTAAATAAAGCTTGTCCTAAGTATCCATTTTCATTACCTCGCATTGACCAAATAGTAGATTCTACTGCTGGCTGTGAGCGGCTTTGCTTTCTTGATGCTTATTCCGGTTACCATCAGATCCGAATGAAAGAGTCCGACGAATTAGCGACCTCTTTCATCACTCCTTTCGGCACATATTGCTACGTAACCATGCCATTTGGCCTCAAAAACGCGGGCGCAACTTACCAGCGTTGCATGCTCAAAGTTTTTGGGGACCTCATCGGGCGAACCGTTGAGGCTTACGTAGACGATATAGTGATAAAATCCAGGAAGGCGAGTGACTTAGTAGCCGACCTAGAAAAGGCATTCGACTGCCTTAAAAAGAAAAACATAAAGCTAAACCCCGAGAAGTGCGTTTTCGGGGTCCCACGGGGCATGCTCCTCGGGTTCATTGTTTCCGAGCGTGGCATCGAAGCCAACCCGGAAAAGATATCGGCTATCACACAGATGGGTCCGATCCGAAACCCGAAGGGCGTGCAGAAGCTTATGGGGTGTCTCGCGGCCTTGAGTCGATTCATCTCAAGGCTCGGCGAAAAGGGCCTTCCCTTGTATCGGTTGCTTAAGAAAAACGAACGCTTTACCTGGACCACCGAGGCCCAGGAAGCCCTCGAAAGGCTTAAGGCTCTACTTTCAAAAGCGCCGGTTCTTGTGCCTCCAACGAAGGAGGAAAATTTCTTACTATATATCGCGGCTACCAACCAGGTTGTGAGTGCAGCGATCGTCGTAGAGCGGCAAGAAGAAGGACACGCCTTACCGGTACAGCGACCGGTCTACTTCATCAGTGAAGTCTTGTCAGAGACCAAGACACGCTACCCTCAGATCCAGAAGCTAGTGTACACGATCGTCCTTGCCCGACGCAAGTTGCGGCACTACTTCGAATCCCACCCCGTGACCGTGGTGTCGTCCTTCCCCCTCGGGGAGGTGATCCAAAATCGGGAAACAACGGGGAGGATCGCCAAGTGGGCCATCGAGCTCATGGGTGACGGCATCACCTACGCGCCACGCAAAGCCATCAAGTCCCAGGTACTTGCGGACTTCGTGGCAGAGTGGACCGAGACACAACTACCGCCACTCCCGACCCAAGAGGAATATTGGGTCATGAACTTCGACGGGTCGATGATGAAGACTGGTGCTGGCGCAGGCATCGTCTTCATCTCACCCCTCGGGGTCCGGCTCAAGTACCTACTACGGCTACACTTCACGGCTTGCAACAACGTGGCCGAATATGAGGCTCTGGTCAACGGTCTCCACATCGCCATCGAGCTCGGGATCCGACGCCTCGAGGTCCGAGGCGACTCCCTGCTCGTCGTGGATCAGGTCATGAAGGAGTCGACGTGCCAGAACCCCAGAATGGCCGCCTACTGCACGCTGTTGCGGTTGCTCGAGGAAAAATTCGACGGCCTCGAGCTCAACCACATTGCGCGTCGGTACAACGAGGAAGCCGATGAGTTGGCAAAAATTGCAGCCGAAAGGGCCACGGTCCCGACGGGCGTATTCGCCAATGACCTCCACAAGCCCTCGATCAATGCCGATCCCTCGGGGGCTGCCGACCCTTCCGACAAAGGGGAGTCACCCGAGGTCATGGGTAAGGACGGCGACGAAGCCGAGGCAATGGAGATTGAAGCCGAGATGGACGACGACGAACCAGACTGGCGCGAGCCGCTGGTCAGCTGGCTAGTCCGAGGCATTTTGCCCCCGGACAAGACCAGAGCACGACTACTGGCTCGCAAAGCCAAGTCTTTCGCCATGATCAATGGTAGCCTCTACCGGCGGAGTCCCTCTGGCGTGCTTCAGCGCTGTATCCCTTTCAGTCAGGGCAAACGCCTGCTCGAGGAGATACACGCCGGGGCCTGCGGTCACCACGCAGCGCCGAGAACCTTGGTCGGCAACGCCTTTCGACAAGGCTTCTACTGGCCAACCGCTGTGGCCGATGCTACTGAGGTGGTACGCTCCTGCGAAGGGTGCCAGTACTATGCTCGGCAGACTCACTTACCGGCTCAAGCCCTCCAGACGATCCCGCTCACTTGGCCGTTCGCTGTTTGGGGACTAGACCTTGTCGGGCCCCTCCAGAAGGCACCCGGGGGCTTCACCCACTTGCTTGTCGCCATCGACAAGTTCTCCAAGTGGATCGAGGCTCGGCCGATCACCCAAATCAGCTCGGCTCAAGCGGTGTTGTTCTTCACCGACATCGTCCACCGGTTCGGCATCCCGAACTCCATTATCACGGACAACGGCACGCAGTTCACCGGAAAGAAATTTCTGGCTTTCTGCGATGAGTACCACATACGAGTGGACTGGGCAGCCGTCGCCCACCCGAGGACGAACGGCCAGGTAGAACGCGCCAATGGCATGGTTCTCCAAGGCCTTAAGCCAAGGATATTCAACCGATTGAATAAATTCGGCAAAAGGTGGCTGACGGAGCTTCCGGCAGTGATATGGAGTCTAAGGACTACGCCAAGTCGAGCCACGGGCTTCACGCCCTTCTTCATGGTATACGGTGCAGAGGCCGTCCTCCCTACGGACCTGGAATACGGCGCCCCGAGAGTCCGAGCCTACGATGAACAAGGCAATCAAACTTCTCGGGAAGACGCGCTGGACCAAGCCGACGAAGCTCGGGACGTGGCACTGCTGCACTCGGCCAAATACTTGCAATCCCTACGCAAGTACCATGCTCGGCGCGTCCGAGGTCGAACCTTCAGCGTAGGCGACCTGGTGCTACGGCTCAGGCAGGACAACAACGGGCGCCACAAGCTCACTCCGCCGTGGGAAGGACCATTCATCGTCGCCGAGGTACAACGCCCCGGCACATACAAGCTCGCGAACGAGAATGGCGAGGTCTACAACAACGCTTGGAACATCGAACAGCTACGTCGCTTCTATCCTTAAGATTCCATGCATTATACTATTTTGAAAATCTTGAAATCGATGAAAAGACCCGACTTCTGCTCTTTTTAACATGATTTTAGACTTTCAATCCAAGCCTACACTCGGAACTGAAATGAACCTTCATTTCACCACGCATTAAAAGCGAGGCCCGGCCTATCCTACGGAAAGGCCGACCCTCCCTCGGGAGCTAGGACGGGGGGAACCCCCGAACTATCCCGAGATTAAACAATTTTGGAGACGCAAAAATTTCAAAACTTGTCGAATTCGTTTCTCCCTAAAACACGCTTCCTTCCGGAAATCAAGCATGAACTTATAGAATTCGAAGAATGAGGGAAGCCCCAGAAGACAGAGCCGGTCGAGTCGGAGACCGCTTATGCCCCAGGGCCACAGCATCTTCCCTCGCCACTCCGTGTTCGAAAGCTAACCCGCACTCGGAAGAAAACCTATAAGATCTACGCTCGGCCAAGGGAGGAAGCTCGGGAGGAAACACCTAAGCTTCTTTTCTAAAGGATTCTTTCTGCCAAAGCTCTTAGGACATCGGCTGCGTCTATGCCACTAAAGCTGCGACACCCGAAAAGCGTCCCCCGAGGCTCGATGGCCCGGGCAAAGGCTCGGCAAGAAAAAACGCCTAAGGAAAAAAGCACAAAACAAAGCGAAACAAACATTCAGCAAATATTTACATAAATGTTAAAGCCACGAAGGGCCATATTGTTTGTTTCCTTTCAAACCACTCCTGAAAGGTTACTTTTTACAAGGGCACTATGGCCCGCTTCTTCTTCACGGCAGGTTCAGAGGAGGGAGCTCGACCTCGGCTTGGAAGAGACCCGCCATCACCGCGCACGCAAACCGCCTCGACTGAGCCGAACCGTCGCGTCCGTCAGGCTTCGCGCCTCAAAAGGTTCAGAGGAGGGAGCTCGACCTCAGCTTGGAAGAGACCCGCCATCACCGCGCACGCAAACCGCCTCGACTGAGCCGAACCGTCGCGTCCGTCAGGCTTCGCGCCTCTAAAGGTGAGCCGAATCATTACAACCGCGCGCCTCGATTCCACCTTCATTTTCTCAACGAAGAAACCCCGGGCTCGGGCGCCCGTTACGTTCCCAGGGGATCGAAGACTGGCCCTCCGAGGCTCGAACAGTCGCCCCAGGGAAATCGAGTTAGGGACAGCTAGTGGATGGGTCACGAAAACGGCCAGTATCCCGACGCCCGGAACGTCACAAGGGACATCCCATGCTGTGTCCAAGTCCCAGTAGCGAGTCGGTTACGTGGAATCCCTCCGCGGGAGGCATCATGCCCTCGGGACCCGTCGAAGGGACCCGACATCCACTAACTGACCCTCGGGAAATAATTGGAGTGTGCTCAGGCCACTAGCCGACCCTTAACGAATAGGGCACGGACCTCCACTTGGACCAACCCGTTTGTAGCTCACCGGAAATGCCGACTCGTGCCCCAGCGGGGAAGTCGAGCAGGACCAAACCTTCCTCTTCCCGAAAAAAGAGCGTGAAGGTCGAATTAAAAAAGACAGGGAAGGACCCGATCGATCTCCGATACGAAAACGGAGGCTCGGAAACTTGCCCCGCACCTTGGAAAGACCACCAAACGATCTCCCACACGGTGGGAGGCTCGGGGGCTCCGCTTTCAAGGAAACAGCGCACCTAAATAAATCGAAAAACACCCGAGGACTAACGAACACGATTCTAAGCCTTTGAAGGGATATATCATCCCTCCAAAGCCTCGGAGGCTACACCCGGCGGGTGCGCTCGCGCGCACCCCCCCGGAAAAAACAACCCACACTTTATCTTTTTTGACAGGAAGAACCAGCGTAAACCTGTGGAGGAGTGCCTTCACTCCGCCACAGGCTCGGGGGCTACTGTCGGTTACCAAAGTTAGGGGTACCCAACTTCGACGCAAAAAAGCTCATTCCCAACTTGGCCTGGCCCAAGTAAGGCCAGTGGAAGCCCACGAAGGCCGCATCTACAGAGGCCCACGACATCATTCCACTAATGACAGCCTCCTCGGGAGAGCTCGGGAGAGCGGCGTCCTCGGCGCCCAAGTCTCCGATTCGCCCGAGCCTCCCCGGGAGAGCTCGGGAGAGCGGCGTCCTCGGCGCCCAAGTCTCCGATTCGCCCGAGCCTCCCCGGGCTCCTCGGGAGAGCTCGGGAGGCGGCGTCCCCGGCGCCCAAGTCTCCGATTCGCCCGAGCCTCCTCGGGAGAGCTCGGGAGAGCGGCGTCCTCGGCGACCCAAATCTCCGATTCGCCCGAGCCTCCTCCGAGAGCTCCGGAGAGCGGCGTCCTCGGCGCCCAAGTCTCCGATTCGCCCGAGCCTCCTCGGGAGAGCTCGGGAGGCGGCGTCCTGGGCGCCCAAGTCTCCGATTCGCCCGAGCCTCCTCGGGAGAGCTCGGGAGAGCGGCGTCCTCGGCGCTCAAGTCTCCGATTCGCCCGAGCCTCCTCGGGAGAGCTCGGGAGAGCGGCGTCCTCGGCGCCCAAGTCTCCGATTCGCCCGAGCCTCCTCGGGAGAGGTCGGGAGAGCGGCGTCCTCGGCGCCCAAGTCTCCGATTCGCCCGAACCTCCTCTGAGAGCTCAGGAGAGCGGCGTCCTCGGCGCCCAAGTCTCCGATTCGCCCGAGCCTCCTCGGGAGAGCTCGGGAGGCGGCGTCCTGGGCGCCCAAGTCTCCGATTCGCCCGAGCCTCCTCGGGAGAGCTCGGGAGAGCGGCGTCCTCGGCGACCCAAATCTCCGATTCGCCCGAGCCTCCTCGGGAGAGCTCGGGAGAGCGGCGTCCTCGGCGCCCAAACACTCCGATTCGCCCGACCCTCCTCGGGAGAGCTCGGGAGGCGGCGTCCTGGGCGCCCAAGTCTCCGATTCGCCCGAGCCTGCCCGAAGCCTCCTCGGGAGAACTCGGGAGAGCGGCATCCACGGCGCCAAAGTCGGCATCCAAGGCACGGGTAATGTCAGCGGAGCAATCTTGGACCACAAGAAATCTCTCTGACCACTTTACAAGCACTGTCCCGTCAGGCGAGACTCTCGACGCGACTGTGCTTCGCACGCCCCTGACGGCCATACCACCTGTCGGGATTTCCCTGACAGCAGATTTGATGGGCCCACTACGCCCGTCCTCCACGGTATGGTCTACGGTGCGCTGCCCCGCTTCGGGAAAGGCGCCCACTGCGCCGTCCACACAAAAGGACGAGCATGCCTTCAGGATCCCGAGCCTCGGGAAACAACGCCCCAAGATTTGATGGGCCCACTACGACCGTCCTCCACGGTGTGGTCCACGGTGCGCCGCCCCGTTTCGGGAAAGACGCCCACTGCGCCGTCCACACGAAAGGACGAGCACGCCTTCAGGATCCCGAGCCTCGGGAAACAACGCCCCAAGGTGACTCTCCCTCTCGTCACATCGTACGGAAGGATAGCCGGCAGGTGTGAACTCACCAAAGTCGTGCGGACCACGACGGCCATATCCAGAAGACCCAGAGAGCTGACGAAAAGACATGGTCAGACGACTGTTTCTACCTTGGAACTCGCGAACCAAGATAGCCATACCCATACCCCGGAGACACGGAGAAAAGGCAGCAGCTAGTCAAACGGGGAACGGCAACTCCTCACTATTTTAATAGGTAGCGTCGTAGCCGTCTTTGCCTCTCCCTTGCGGCTATAAAAGGGAGGGCAGAGACCAGCTTTAGAGAGAGACAGACGAACGGAGAACGGACGGAGAAGTTCCAAGTTCTCACCCACAGCAAACGACTTGTAAACACTCACAAGAGACCTGGGAGCACTTCCCTCTCTCGACTAGCTTGTAACCCCTACTACAAGCACCCCGGTGCAAGGCAACACGACTCTCCTCTCCACTGGACGTAGGGCTTGCTCGGCCTGAACCAGTATAATCCCTGTGTTCCTCTTGCACACCATCCGTAGCCTCAACCGCAAAACACATATTTACTAGCCGGTGTTAGCCTCGCCAAAATTAGCACCGACACTTTCACTCACTAAAGTTATACAATTATGGTGTGTTTGGTCTGTGGACTCACTCTATCATTCATGACGTAATGCATCATGAGTCTATCCCAAAAATTTGGTGTAATCAACATATTTCTTATTAATAATAGAGCGGTAAAATTTCTTCATTTTTTTTTTCATTTAGCCCTCCTAAGTAACTACATGAATTTGGAAAGTCTTTGTTTGTCTGTTTAGAAATTGTTCTGCTTTATATAAACGTGGCTGAGTAGGAGTCCTAAATAGAAATTGTATCATCTCTAACCTCGTCAATACGGATCATCAAATCAAGACACCATTCGTGTGACAATGATAGATATCTAAATCTACGCCATGGCACAATCCGGGCGGAGAAAATATCTACTGAATATTTAGGGAAAATGATATGGCGACTATTATCAAATTTGAAATATTGTCTTAATAATTTTTCCTCGTGTTGCAAAGGACACTGAAATATCTAGTAACAAATCTATACATATAATTTAAATTTCATATATTATATATGTGTTTGATAGAGTTAATAAATATCAAGTTAGCGACTCTTTGTGAACATATAAACATATAACTATTATTATTTTTAATAAAACAACATTATATTAGAACCACATCAAGCAGCTCCCATACATCCCTATCCACACGACTCCATCTGGAAGCCGTCCTGCATGCATACCCTATCCACATGACTCCATGTGGAAGCCGTCCTGCACGACAACGATATTGATAAGCGCATCCAGTTCTTTATCGATGACTTCTTTGTCATCCGAAAGGCGCGGTAAAAAAACAGACAATTGTTAGGTACATTTTAGGGTTAAAACACAGGTTCAGGAAAGATTATGAACTCATGAACGAGATGTGATGCTATCACACGGAAGCGAAGTAAGAATTGGACTATATATTGAGACGTAACCTATTCCAACTCTTATAAATCCATGTCTCTATTACATGGTAATTAGAAGACAATGAATGAAAAAAAGCTGAAGACATAATACCACTTGCATTGGAAGAACCAGTCCAAAAATATATTGTTGTTGACTGTTGAGGCCTTCCAATGCACTGTGTATACAGTACGATGGATTAGCAGCAAATTAAAAGCGTCTCGTGACAAACGAACATGCGCGCGCACTGGCCTGAACCGGCACGACACACTATAGCCGGCCGGGCCGGAGACGAATGGTTACATTGGTTCGCCCGACGTGCTGGCCATATCGAATACGGGATAGTTTTTAGGTTTTTACATGTAACATCACGGACGATGGATGGCTTATATAGCATGATCAATAGAATGAACGATTTTTACATGAAAATAGTAAGATCAAGTACGACGAAGTGCTCATATAGCGCACGACGAGTATATCGAACGGTTATTATGGAGGGAGAGCCCCGTCAAAAAATTATAGTAGGATTTTAATTTTTCAAACGATCTCGTCAGGAAGATGAGAGTTCTGCTTCAATTTCAAAACTCTGACTATCTGTTACATACTAGGAGTCCTGCTGAAAGACATTGGAAATCATTGGTGAATATTTTGATGCATCAGAGCATGACTTAGACTGAGTTTCTGCAATAGTTGAAGATCGTCCATCAGCAGTTACATACATGGTATGGTTTTAGTGAGGCCCGCTGACTACTAAAGGAGTTTTGAAATGCAGCTGATAGTGCTTCAGTGAAACCCCTATGACCATATTCATTGTATGGTTCTGGGTCATAACAGAACAACAGTGTGTTAGAGAAAAAATCTTCGTGTAGCAAAACTTGTTAATACACTGATTATCCGTGTAAGCTGACGGGTTTAGTGACTTTAGTCGCCTGGTAAGCACTCATGACTCGATGTGTGATTGAGCATTCAATCCCTCTATGTGGTTTCCTATGTAGAAATTAACACTACTCTACTTCCATTTAATCCCTCATACATCAAGATAAGTATGTCCATAGATTGATTAGAAACAGCAAGACGAATTTTGTCCATGCTTCTTCTTCGATTGGTCAACTGAACAGAAGATTCAGAGTAAACTTGACTAAAATCAAATAGTCTTGCCTTGGGGCAAAACTTTAGTTTTTTTGTTTTTGTTTTTGTTTTTTTTTTTTGCAAAACCCATTACAAGTGCATGGCACTAACACTCATGTACATGCACATGCATTCATTTCTATGAACGCAAGCACACACCTGACCACTATAAGCACCACAGAACTAGGCCAACAAGTCATGAGATTGGTTAAAAGAATATCGGTTTACTTTGTTTTTCTCAATAATAGGGTAGAGAAAATAAGATGCATGTAACTCACATTCATCTTTATCTATCGAATAGCAGGCAAAGTTTGGTGTGTCATAGCATCTCAGTATAAAGTTTTGGGATGAGTTGAAGATTAAACTCACCATATGACTTTCAGCTTATTCCGATTATGATCACAAAAATAAGTTCACTAGATTTGACTAAGTCAAACCTTTTTAACTTTCACATTCAACAACTAAAAGTTTATAATATGTTCTGACAATGAAAGTTTGGCATCACTATATTCAGTAATCACTAATCAGTACATAAAAAACTTCCACAATACATAACACCTAACAAGGCAAGGCAAAAGATTGATAAAAGAACAACATACTCTAAATTATAGCCGTCCGTTTTTTTTTTTTTTTGTTTTGATAATGATAAGTAAAATCGGCAGCGAATAGAGAAGTCACGTCATCAAACAGGTATACTCAGAGGGGCTTTCTGCAAAATGGCATTCCCAATCCCAATCCCCGATTCCCCATTCGGCCATCCGGGTTCGAGGCACACCCCTGTCGCTGAACACTGGGTCCAACGACCTCTGAAACCCTAACCAAATAAACCCACCGTTCGAACCCCCCAAAAGGCCAAAACCCTCCTCCGGCCCTTCCCGCCGCCGCCATCCCGACGGGCACCATCACCTCCTCGCTCCGCCTCCGTCCGACGTCGCCGCGATGGACGCCGACCCCTCGCGCCAGGTGCGCGTGCGCTTCGTCACGAAGCTGCCACCTCCTCTGCGGGCGCCGCCCGCTGCCATCGCCGTCCCCGCGGACCTCACCCGCATGGGCCTCTCCGAGATCGTCAACAGCCTCCTCGCCGCCGGTGAGCGCCCCACGACCCGTCCGCGGTCTCCCTAGGGAGGAACGACCCACGGATTTCTAAGCCTGTCTTCGCTCTCGTTTTGCAGCCGAGCCGGACCACCAGGCGCAGCCCTTCGACTTCATTGTAGACGGCGAGCTCGTGCGGCTGCCACTCCAGGAGTTCCTCCTCGCCAAAGGCATCTCCGCGGTACAATTTTTTTTTTTTGTTAGGATGCCTTTTTTTTCCGGAGGTGTTGCTGTGAAGGATGTGGTTGTGATTTGCGCGAGGATTCGGTGTGAACGTGGTGTGGATGTTTTGCAGGAGAGGGTGCTTGAGCTCGAGTATGTGAAAGCAGTGGCGCCAAGGAAGCAGGAGGAACCTTGCCCTCATGATGATTGGGTTAGTGCTGTGGATGGATCGAACCCAGGGTATGGTTTAGGAGTACTCATGGTCATGGTTTAGCTCTTGTTTCTTATGTGCAAACCTGTTACCCCTGGAAGTAACTATTCTGGTTTGGAATTTTTATCTTCTGTTATATTATCCGTACTCTGTAGCATTTGTATTGGACCTGGGTTTGAATTTTGCATTTGATCGATTTTCTGTTTTCGGTAGAAGATTAGTTGATGCGCAAATTCGATTTTTGACTAAGGTATAGGCTTCCAGTTTATTGTTGGTTTGAGAATCAAATCGCATGACATGGCTGTCAGCTCTCATGCGTACCTCACTGGATACTTTAGTTGACAGTTGTTACGAAATATACCGGTGTTGACAATGCTGGCATAGGTGTACATCAACTAAGTTTTGCACACTGCATGTTGTCCCTGTTGCGCGCTGATCTGCTGCTACTCCTTCCACCTTGGCTTGGGTAATGTTGACACCAATACTCCACGGAGCACATTTTATGAATAAATCACAGGATGGCCATATACCCTAATAAATCTTTCACCTTGCAACATTGAACCAGTTTGTCTCCTAAATTGGCAAACTGCCCATCTTTAATCATAGTGACCACTGACCAATTATTGATCCACATAGCAAAATGTAGATTGCAGAATACACCAGATAAGCTGGGTTCACTTTAGAAAGCTGTAGTCATGTGTCCTAAAATGGAATAGTCACCTTATATATCACATAATGCACAGTGACGAATGTACAAGCTACTCCCTCCGTCCCATTGAGATTGTCACTTTGGACTCCATGCCATTTTGTTTTACCATTCGTCTTATTCAATTTTTTTGTACAATTATTATTTATTTTATTATGGCCTATTTAATCGTTAGAGATATTTTGACAATAATTTAATTATTTTATTATTCGTATAAATTTCAAATAAAATGAGTGGTCAAACAAGTTCAAAAGTAAAAAACGATAGTCTCAATGGGACGGAGGGAGTATGTTGTTAGATATGCATAAATCGTGCATTGACATAAAGATGAATATTTGATATCTTGAACATTTATTGAAGTTTTAGTTTCATTTGGTTTGTATTACTGCTAAACTAGTTGTCATTTTGCAGTTTTATATTATCTGGTTGCTATGATGGTCTTGCAAGGTATGTATAGTTCAAAACTATAAATTTTTTATTACTCTGGTACATTTGTTGCTAGTATAGACCTGTTGTCTGCCTTACCCTTTTCATTTTTATATTAGATTATGGATAGATGCAGCAGTATGTACGCAAATTTTGGAGGGACACAGTGATGCAATTAATTCTACCAGATTCATAAATAAAGGTAAGCACGTTTGAATAATAACTAACTGCTTTCTATGAAGAATTCTGTTCCAAAACTGTTTCTTCTTTGTTCTCGCGTTTTCATATTGTTTTATAAGTGACTGGCATGAATGATGTTGTCACAGGATCTGAAACTGAGGGCAGTCTGCATGTAGTGACTGGCTCAAAGGATAGGTCACTGCGGCTATACAAGGTAGTGGTCGCTTTTTATTTTTCCTCAAGTGTTGTTTGTTCCATTGTAATATTTTTCTTATATCCTATACCTACATTATGCCTTGGACTCCTGAAGTGTGATACATCAGTCAGTATGGACTACCCAAAGCGGGTTGGGGCTTACAAAATTCTTCGTGGCCACACGGCATCTGTTAAAAGTGTCTCTGCAGACCCTTCTGGCGACATGGTAATGATCACTCTGTCTTGCCTTCTGCATCTGTGCTACTGCTATTTTTACTTATTATGTCCACATTTCCTTCTGACCTTTTCTTTGGGTACATAGCTATGTTCTGGATCCTGGGATAACACCATCAAGTTGTGGGAAGTTGAGGGATCTGAAGACGATGATGCTGTTTCATTGAAGAAGAGAAGGATGAATTGTGACTCATCTGGACCTGAAGAGTCTCAGTTAGAGGTACTAGCTATGTTCTAACCCTAATTCCTGAGTCTTGTTAAGAAGTTAAACAGGTTCACCACCTTATTTGGGCTTTAATGGTATGCCCTTGGTGTGCTGACCTATGGTTATAAAGTCTATGTGTACTCAGCTGCAAATCAGTGGTTTCTATTTGTGTTCTAGCCAACTCTCGACGTTTCCCTAGTGCTGTACCTGGATTAAATGAATTGGTTCCATTTATTTGGTTTTGTTGTGAATGGGCAAGCTGATGGTATTCAAACTCTTGTATATGATTGATTTAATGTGTACTGACTACCATGATTTTGTGAGAGATAGAATCATAGAAAGATGCCACGTTCTGTTACTGCCTTCTCACAGTTTGGATTCTTGTCGTAATCCAGGGTTCAGCCACTTCAACACTTCTGGGACATACACAAGGTGTAACTGCCGTTACCTGGCCTGAACAGAAAACGATATATTCAGCATCTTGGGACCATTCTGTAAGGCAGTGGGATGTCCAAACAGTGAAAGAAACATGGAACATGGTATGGTCGTCTTTATCTTTATATTCCAAATTCTGTAAACACAATCTAGTTGGTTTCAGTAAATGAGCCCCGAGTCACTTAATAGAATATCTGTTTATTGCAAAGGGGCTCTATGGATAATGATTTGTTTTTGGGTAAAGTACATTTTTTAACCTCCAGCTTGCACGGCAGCTCTACTTTCAACCTTAAACTATGAAACTGGGTACTGAATGCCCTGCAACTATCAAAGCCAGACAAAACACAACCCTGAACTCGTGCAAAGTGGTTTCCAATGTGGTGTTATTATAAAAATAATAAAAATCTGGTTTGATCTCAGAAATCATACCTATTTTTTTTATAATTCAGAAAATACGATACTAGTACCTATCTTTTTCTACAAATGTTATCTATCTATCTAATTGGTGATCTATTTAGAGTTATTTCTGTTCCTATTTTTTTTATTGCTCACAGTCCTGCTCATTATTTATTTATTTAAATTATTGTTTGCATTATCAGACCTTAGATCAACCAAGAGAATTTGACAGACTATGAGTACATAGAAACATGACACAGACCTCACAGATGCCATTTTCTACCACATATTTTGGCATTGCATGGATAGCAATTTACTTTATACTCCCTCCGTCTCAGGATATAAGGCGTAACCACTTTTTATTCATGTCCTAGGATATAAGGCGTGCTTTCTCTAAACGCACGTACATCGATACAGTAATACTAGTGCTCAAAGAGAAAATTAAATATGTTCCTTGGTCTTTGAACCAGAGGTAGTTATGCCTTATATCATGAGACGGAGGGAGTATTGATTGCCTGATTAGGTAATAGGTTTAAAAAATGCAGTGCATAAAAAATTATGCAATTGACCAGCAATGCAATGAACATAAATTAGATGACAAGACAACTATTTAAATAAATAATAGGTGTTGCTTGAAGCCGTAAAACACTAGGAACACAAACAGATAAGATCTAAAAACTCCAAATAGAGCACCTACAGATAAATAATATTTTTTTAGAAACATTGGTTCTAGTTTATATTAATCTGATTTAAATAAATTAGCTATGAATTTTTAGAGATTAAATAAGATTTATTATTATTTTTTAAGAATGGAAAACCACTTTGCACTGGTTTTGGTTTGTTTTTGTTTTGGTTTCGTTTTGACAGTTGCAGGGTGTTTATATTCGTTTATAGATCATGGTTGGAAACAATGTTTTCAAGTCGTCTAGTCGAACCTAGTCGCCTTGTGACCGATCAGACGACTAATCGCGATTAGTTGTCGATCAGGCCGATTAATCGAGCCTAGTCGACCCTAGTTGTTCATATAATCGTCCTATACATCAGGACATATACCTACTATATATATATATATATAGAAGCAGAAGCAAGCAGTCAAGCACAACTTAGCAGGAGAGGACTGAGGAGAGAAGATGGAGATGGAAATGGCACATACTGTCATTGGACCAGCTCATCACCACTTCACCAGAGAGCCTTCAAAGCAGAGGACTGCAGCCCTGAGAGAACTTCAAGCATTCAAAGCAGAGGAAAGGGGACAGAGGAGCAGGGGAGGACGGAGACCAGCAGGGAGGGGATTTCCCACTTGAGAGCAGAGGGCACTTCACCATTAAATCAAAGCAGAGGAGCAGGGGAGGGGAGTGGCCGGCGGGGAGGATAGAGGAGAAGGGGAGGGGAGCGGCCGGCGGCCGGGGAGGGGGGGGGGGGGTGCGAACCTTCCTTCCCTGTGGAGGACAGAGGAGCAGAGGAGCCGGCGAGGGATCCAGCGGCCGGTGGAGAGCCAGGGCAGAGCAGCTTCCCAGCGGCCGGCGGAGAGGGAGAGCGGAACACGCAGGTGATGGCCTGTCGCGCCCGTGACTGCACGCGCGCATCCTTTTCCTCCCGCGCCCGTGACTGCGCGCTCCGTCTTTGCCCCCCCGCACGGCCGCCCCTGACTCCTCCCGCTCCATATTTTTCCCGCTCGCGCGCTTCAGCTCCAAAAAAACGCCGGATTAGTCGTCCGTCCCCTAATCGGACGACTAATCTTGATTAGTCATCGACTAATCGGACGACTAGACTTCTGATCGAGGTAATCGAATCGCTGCCCCTAATCGGACCCTACTAACCGATCTGGACGACTAATCGCGACTAATCGCGATTAGTCGGACGACTTGAAAACACTGGTTGGAAATCGGACTGTTGATAAATGGAGGTTGATAATGGACTTTACCCTTTTTGCTTTTTAACTAGCACCTGGAAATCTCGGATTAGGAAACATACTTTTCTATGCTAATTCACCTGGACATCTTAGATTAGGAAACAAACTCTTCTATGCTAATCCACTTGCTCAGATTTTCTCCATAGTTCGCAGCAGATCCATTAAGCTATTATACATACCACGTTTTATTTCATAACTAAATCTGTCTTATTTCACTTTTACATCCAAACTTCTTCATAGTTTTGTGGGAAGGCCTTGAATTGCTTGGACTGTGGAGGTGAGGGTTCTTCATTGATTGCTGCTGGTGGCTCTGATCCCGTGTTGAGGGTATGGGACCCCCGCAAACCTGGTAAATATATTATAGACGTTTTAGTTAGCTTTGTTGGACCATATTCAAACCCGCTGATATGTTTTTGTCCGCGAATAGGAACATTAGCTCCTGTTTTTCAGTTCTCCTCTCATTCAAGCTGGATCACTGCTTGTAAATGGCATCCAAGTTCCTGTTTCCATTTGGTATCATCTTCATTTGATGGGAAAGTGATGCTGTGGGATCTAAGAACAGCAGTATGATTCTGATAATCTCATTATCTTCCTCATTTGCTCCTTCAACCATTGCATAAAATTGTCTCTGATGATACTGCTCCTGTTGCAGTGGCCGCTGGCTTCGGTGGACTCACACGAAGATAAGGTATGCCTTATTTCCTTTTTCCTTGTTTCAGGAGCAGGGGTGGTGGATGATATGCTTAGCTAACTTTGGCTGTTACAGGTTTTATGTGCCGACTGGTGGAAAGGGAACAGCGTGATAAGTGGGGGAGCTGATTCCAAACTATGTATCTCATCTGGTATTCAAATTGTGTGATGGAGTTCGTCGCTTCTTGAGTCCATGCTATCGAGGTTCGAACTTTTCTCAATGGTCATCATATTGAATGGTTGAATTTTACTTCTTTCCTGTTGCATACTCTTTGCTTTGCCCATGCTGAACCATTTAGGTGCTTGTTAGCCATAGCTAAGTTTTGTTTGATTGCACAGATGATATGGGTTGGCAAGCCATTCCCAGAAGCCAAACAATGTCAGCTATGGTCGTGGGAAGATATGCAACCCTTCAGTCAAGATCAATATACGGCACATGATGGCCTGCCAGTTTTGTATGCAAAAGTGCATTTCATGCATAAGTAAGATCAATAGCAATTGTTAACAACATTTTGCTCATCAACTTTATGTGTGGGTGTTGGTGAATTTGATACCAAAATCACTGTTATAATTATCCCAAGATCATGAATTAGTATTTGATGTTTGGGCTGGTCGTCTCTGTTTATTGTTACTTGGCACTTGGCAGCGTGGTATAAAGTAACCTAGCATATGATTGTGAATGTGATCGACGTTATTTGCTTGGGACTTGCTGTGTTGGATAGCACAGTTATCAATCTTAGCTCTGGCTGGGTCGACGGATGGGAGCTTCAGTCATACTACTATGTAATGTGGTCGACACAAAACCTGGTTTTGTCTGTGGAAGAAAAAAGAAAGAAAAGAAAGGAGCGCAGAGCCGTACTAAAGTTGGTGCCCCATAGAGTAGAGATGCTGTCTCCTCTTAACCGATGGCCTAACTACAGCCTGCTGCTCGTATATCTGCACTCGACATGCTGCTGTCCAGCACGGATCAGTAGTTGAACACTCACCAAGACCGTCCCTTTCTCGTTTATCATTTTTTTTTCTCAACCAATATCTGTTTATCTTTTTTTCTCAACCAATATCGTCTGTCGAGCACTCTCGAGTCTGGAGCACAGGCTGCAGATGACCAACCAAAGTCCGGTCCGGCAGCACAACGGATGGGCTATATAAGTACAACATGGATCTTCGCCTCTTCTACAGCCACAGGCCACACAACGCCTGCTTACAATTACAGTCAACATGGCCTCGAGAACCACCGTGACCTCCGTTGCGCTCCTGCTCGCGCTGCTCCTCTCGTGCGCCGCCGTGAGCGGCGCGGCGCGAAGGCTGGAGGAGGCGGCGCCCAAGGAAGGGGAAGGGGAGCCCCACCCGACCGTGCCGGAGCTGCCGGTGCCAGAGCACGAGCTGCCGCCGCTGCCCAAGGTCGAGCTGCCGCCATTCCCGGAGGTGCACGGCCTGCCGCCGTTCCCAAAGGTCGAGCTGCCGCCGGTGCCCGAGATCCCGGCCATTCCCGAGTTCCATTTCCCGGAGCCGGAGTCTAAGCCATGACGCGCCACCGCTGCATCCTAGTACCTTGCCGGTGTGTGCTGGGATCTGGATGTCCACTAGTGCGTTCGTGTGTGTGTTGCTTGGCTTGCATTGGTGTGGCTTGGTGTGTTGCTCGTGTTTAGACGCTTGTTTACTTGCGGGGTTCAGTTCTCGGCATGTGTCCGCGGCCGGGGACGAACGTACGTACTGTGCGCAAGAGATTGTCTTGCGACTTGTCATGTTCATGTACATACTGCTGTCCTTCCCTCGTTTGCTTGATGTTTTTCAACTCTGGAACTATCTGTTGGTCAAGTTCACTGTGCTTCTTCAGTTCACACTTACTATCTCCAACCTCTCACAACGTGTCAGTTCTTTGTGAGATGCAAACCTCGTCTGATCTGCTTGGTGATCCCTTTTGAAAACCAAAACCAAAACAAGTGGAAAGGCTATTTTTCGAGAGCCATTCTTGTTCTAAACCAAAATCAAATATATCTATTTTCTATTTTGGATTTCTCGCTAGCAAAAGATAGAACAAAAATGACTCTCTAGAGCTAGTGCACACAAGATAAAAATTGTACGAGAGCGAAAAGATATAGAAAGGGATTATTACATACATGACTCTCCAAATGATTATTCTATCCTTTCCATAGGAAGAGATGAACTGTTTTATCAACACTACCATTTTAAAACCCTCTACATAGAAACAACATGACATGGAAGATACATGAAAACAATTGTAACACACGGATACACTCAAAACACCATATGTAAGTGTACATGCACTGTAACTATGTAAGCACATCAGCTATCTTTGCCATCTGAAAACACGAGTGAGGGAAAACTGTATGCTATACATCCTTATGTAGGGGAACAAAAAAAAAAAAAAGTGGCTATTATATCTTCAAATACCAGAGTGGCAGAGTTAGATGCAACATATACTGGAAAGAAGATTTTGCTTCTGTAGGACTGTTGACTAATTAAAGGTATGCTATACATCATTTTCAAACATTGCAATATATAATCTGTCAGAGACTCAGATGTAAGCTATGAAGGAAACTAACGGTTAGACATAGTAGACAAAAAGGTTGATTCAAGAGAAGCTACGCACAACAAATCTAGGCAATCTACACGGCCAATGTCATCACATCATCACATGACAGAGATGTAAACCGGCAACAGTCAGGTAAGCCTTAGATGAATGTACTGATCGTGGTCAGCAGAAATATAGTAAATGTCCTCATCTTGGGAGGATTGGACCTTTCTGACGAGACCACTTGAAGCACCCACACAGATGCTTTGTGCCATTCCACGCCCTCATGCAAACACCATGGGCAGCTGGGTCTCCCTTAATCCAAACTGACACTGAGTACAAGACAGACACTAGACCAAGCATAATCCCAGCAATATATCCATGACTCCCCATGAGAACCGAGAGGTCAACGATCAGAACGAAAGCAGACAGACAGGTGCAAAATCGGGCGCACGTGGACAACACTGTACGTATGTAGCCAGTAGATACGGCTGGAGAAGTGGCCATAAGACCTGCTGCCAACGTACCTGTTCCCACAATCAGCGACAACACGAAGATCACCTTCAGAGCTTCGTTCCAACCAGACAGCAGATCATCAAGGCCATCTCTAATACCCATTATCACTAAAGCAGCAAATGCCAGCTGAGCCAAGAATCCCTGAAAATGAAATTACGGAAACTAAGCTAACATGATGTTCTGAATTGATATTATGCGCTAATTGATTTTACGTTTCCATCAGCAGTTTATAACAAGATCAAAATTAAGTACCTGCTCAACTGGAGAAGGTGGTGGGGGAGGCGCAGGAGGAGCAGGCGAAGTCGGGGTGTGCGCCCGAGGATCACCGTGGGTCCACTTGACGAACGGCTTCTGAGAAGGCGGGCCGCTCGGTGTGTGCGCCCGAGGATCGCCGGGGAACCGCGGGATGAACGGCCTCTGAGCAGCGTATCCGGTGGTAGGGCTCGTACTATGGTAGAGGCGCAGGATGGAGCGTGGGAGAGGGTGCCAAGACAACGCCGCCAGCTCCGATTCCGCTGCCTCAGGCGACGAGGAGTCAGGAGACGTGGCGCCGGTAGCGGCGGCGGCGGCGACGGCGACGGCGATGTGGTGGCGGTGGGTGCTGTCGTCCGCGACGGCCAGACCGCCCTTGTTGCCGACGGCAATGGCGGCGGCGGCGGCGGCGATGTGGTGGCGGTGGGTGCTGTCGTCCGCGCCGGCCGGACCGCCCTTGTTGCCGACGGCATCGGAGGCGGCGACGGCGATGTGGTGGCGGTGGGTGCTGTCGTCCGCGCCGGCCGGACCGCCCTTGTTGCCGACGGCATCGGCGAGGCGGCGATAGCGGGTGAGCCTCATGGCAATCGGCTGCAGCCTGCAGGTGGCTTCTCTAGGACGCGTATTTGAAATTCTGAATTTGGGGGGAAGGGCGGTGCCGCGGCGCTACTCTGCATATGATGGAAATAGGGGGAGTTCACTTCAACCGCCAAGGGAATTTCCGAATTTGGGATTTGGGTGTGCACTGTGTACTTGTGTAGTACTGCTGCAGTGTGCTGTCTTTGCGCAAACACCTCTCGCACTTGACACACACAATTGGATTTCTTTTCTTAAGACCGCCTAGTTGGTCCCGCAAGACCTAATAAATTCTTAAAAAAAACGTGTAAATTATGTGAACATTAACATTTTTCATCGAGAAATATTTATCTACTATACCTAAATAAAATGAACCACTAGCAGATTTATCTGTAATTTCGTGAAGCCACATCATCAGCGGGTCCCATATCTATAGACCACTTTGCAGGTTCCCTTCTTCCACCCATGGCTTCTCACCCTCCAAATCCTAACGCATGTGCATGCAGAATTGCAACAACTCTCGTACACCTCCCCCGCTAGCCATCATGCATGCATCCTCATTAAAACGCACCAGCCATTAAGCATGAATCATGTTTTGGCTTATAAAACGAATACCTCCCAGTCTGCGAGGCCACCTGCTCACTCGACCAATCGGTCCAGCTAGCTCCTGCTCCCTCCGTCCCAATAAATATGCAACTACAGGTTACGTGTCAGATAAATTAATTCGCGTTTGATCAAATTTCTAGTAAATAGTATCCATATTTATAACTCCAAATTAATATATTATGAAAATACATTTTATAATTAATGTAATGGTGTTTATTTAACATTATAAATATTTATACTTTTTTATTTATAATTGGTCAAAGCTGGTACACTAAAATATGCTACTATGCTAAAATTGTATGTTTTATGGGACAGAGAGAGTACTTGAAAGGGTGTCCGCTTCCACTGCCCACTGCCCACTGGCCTTCCGCTCAGCAAGCCGCCCGGCTCAACCACAGAAGCCGTCACAAAGGATCGATGTTGTCATCAAGAGTCGGGCCTCCTTCCCCAATGCCGGTGCCACCTAAAATCAGATTTGTTGTTGCTTGCAGAGGACATCGGCTCTATTCGCTTCATCTGAAAAACTGAGTTGATTTAGGCTGAAACTGATTTGTTGTGAGGGAAAATACTATTCTAAAGCTGAAAAATATGTACTGTTTACTTGAAGCGACCAGAGCCATCGTCGATGAAGCTGTGAAGTCCTATGTCAAGTTTGGCCTCCTTCTCTGGCGCCGACGTGCATGCAGATTGCGACGGTTCGCATGGTAAGGATCGAGGAAAGGCGACGGAAGCAAGACGGTCATCACATGGCGTCCATGCGGCAAATGAAGGGGTTAACTGCTGTCACCTGTCGATCAAGTTAGCATCTGCAGCGTTGTAGGCATACGAACTGCACTGCCCTCCACCAGGCAAATAATCTCTTCGTCTCCAAAGCAAGCAGAATATTAAATCTCAAGTGCATGTTGTAACTACCTAACACACACACACACACACACACACATATATATATATATATATATATATATATATATATATATATATATATATATATATAAAACACACTATAAAAGAACGAAGGAAGTAAAAATATTGTTTCACCTAAATATTTCATACTCACGTCAATTCTTATCTCTTAGATCGACTTCAAATTCAGATCCAACGTATCTAAACCTCTCACCTTGATCTGACATGTGATCCCGATCAGAAACTATTTTACATTGACAACTTAGTTTCTCTTCTACTAGCATTTTGCGCTGAATTTTTTCTCACCGCCCTCCCCGCATACCCGCCCGCCGTACCCACTTTGCGAGCTGTCGCGGAGTCGCACGCTGGAAACCGCCGCATGTCCGCCTCCTCGCGCATGGGAAAAACCTGGCGGACGGACGCGACACCGGGTCGTATGTCACAGTTCTTACGGCCGGTGGCGCTTGTGCAGTTGCGCTCGTCCTCCTTGCGTCCTACGCCGACAGAATCGAAGAGAGCCTAGCGTGCTCGCGACTTCAACCCACCTTGGTACGCCGCGCGGTGGCGGATGCAGGGGAACCGTACGTCGCTGCTGCAGGCGGTCAGCGCCGGACGCCAGGGCCAACATCTGCGTCGCGCACAACTCGCCGCCGATCTAGAAGCTCCTGGACCAGTCCGTCGCATCCTGCCTCCTCTGCCCACTCCAAATCCTCGTGCTCCGAGTAGACGTGACGAGAGGGAACCCTCACCTCTGGCACACGCCATGGTGGAGATTCGCTGGAACTCCGCCGCCACGTACGTCAGGAAGCGCTCGTCCCCGTTGCCGTCCTCTTCGTCCATACCTCCCCTGAAGCGGCCCGAGGTTAGACCGTGAGAGCACCCGCACCTTTTCAAATCAGAAGCGGCAACCACGGCGGCCGGCTGCCACGGCAATTCGACCCGTTGTCAGCATGTGTACCCGCCCCTCCTGCTCCTGCTTCTTCGATGTGTTCCTGACAAATCGTTGTGCGTACCCTAGACATTATTCCACTGACTTCATCTAGATCACGTCTGGCTTGCCACATGCGACATCCTTTTATCTTCCTGTAGGAGAAGCCTATCTGCGCGACAACTTATCAAGGCGACATCCTCCAGTTCGACCTTCTTCACGGGCATCATCAACCATCACGCGTCATCGTTATGATGCTGTCAAGTGTCAACGCCCAAATTGATCAATACTCGGCATGACATCGCAGGTGCAGCAAAAGTGGAGCCGTGGAGGTGCAAGCCGCCGGCGATTAGCGTACCTACACACCAGCGAGTCAGGAGTGCCATGCATGCACACAAACCCAGAGTATGCACTTTATTGCTACTGTTTTGTTTTTTTATATTTGATCGATTTCACTCCATCCATTTCACCTCATGCAAGTTGGATTCTTTTTACTCATATCAAAAATCAATTCAACCAGTGTCATCTGAGCTTTCCAGATTTAATTACTTTGTCCAAATTCTAAAGCTAGCATGAACCACAATATGGATTATGCTCCTTGTGGTCTTGGTCCCGACTGGTCCACTCAATAATGAGAGGAAAACTCTACTATAAGCATTAAAGTATTTCTATGAAAAAAAATCCTCAAAATTGCCTTTTTTTCACCTGTGTACAAATTAAATTATTGTTATTGTTATATGAACTACCCCATTCAAAATTTTGATCAGGTAATGTGATCTATATTAAATCTGATAATGGTACACAGATTTACAAATCCCTGTCTATGATGCCAGTCTCAATTCGATGCATCACATCAGTCAACAATCCTCTAGAAAGCCAACATTGGTTATATAAATACATCTTTATGTTTGCAAGGTTCTCTCTCTGAAATATCCTTAACACACGTAGGTGATAGCTGTATATTTATGAAGTATTTCATAGTATTGTTTGTTTTTTTCAACTATGTAACAGGAACGTTTCCATTGAATAAGGCAAGTATTACATAGGAAAATGCTAATGAGCAGAAGAACGAGCATTGTTATATAGCTATTGATATTGATTATATTGCAGAGTTGAGAATATCTATTACGGTATGAATCTTCTTGCATTCTTATTTTGAATGAATTTGTATAACTTTATATTTCAGAAATTAACTATTTTTTATATTTTGAAAAATACCTAACTGGTACTATATATACGTTGTAGCCTATTAAATAAAAATGGACAAACTTATGACATGTAGGGTTACACGTAGCTTAAACAAAATATTTACAATGAACTAATGTCGTAGATTTGTAACAATAACGACTAAGCATCTCATGATGATTTATAGTTTCCATAGTATAGAAATCCTTTATTTTATAATGATTTCTAAAGTCTCTTAACAATGGCCAAAGAATTTTCGTCATGGGGTCATAGTAACACAAAAAAACAAAAAACATAGTAAACAAATTCACTTAGCAACAAATTTAGTCGTTTTGATGAGAAATTCATCTCTCTTGTAGTGATAGGATTTGTATAAAGTGCATAGGGCTCAAGGAGGTGAATGTGCTTGGAGGCGCTTGCATTTTGGATCAGAGAAGGTAAGTGGACATTGTGCCAAATTTCTCATTTTTGATTGATGTGTGTTTGTGTGCTTATATCTCGGATGACAATTCAACTCTACGATTTCGTTTGAAGAAGCATGAAACTTTAGTGAATGCTGTGGAAGATGTGGATTCAAATTCTTTGATCATCAAGCTTATTCCAGACTTTATGCTTCTAACAAAGTTTGTAGGTGATTGGTGTCTTTCGTCCTATACTTTACAGTAGTCTAGCCAAATGTTTCAAAATGAATATTTAGGTTTAAAATTTTGAGAAAATGTATGTTTTTCTTGAGAAAATATATGTTTTTTCTTTGTAAAATGTAATAGTCATTAACTCAAAACTGCTTCTCTCGTTAAAGAAGTAATTTTTTTTAGACACGTGCGTGTGTCACACGTGTCTTTCTGCTAGTATATATAAACACCTTAAACTTCTGAGGAAACCTTCGTGTCCTCCGGCTCCTTAATAGGAAGCAGAAGGCGCTGTCGTTGTTCAATAATCAATATGTTCACCGGTGAACGGTGATGACGCACACGATGTAGCCGCTACCACCACGACGATAGATCGCCACCATCAAGCTCCTCCGTGCGCCGCTGCGCGCTCCCGTGGCAGCACCGAGAGCCGGAGGCGTCTCCTTTGGCTGAGCGCCGGATGTGTATTCATCCTTCTTTCTCCAACTTTCCAATTATTGTTTTTCTTTTTTGCTGCCACAAAATTAGAAATATAGTTTATAGTTATAATAGAAAATCTCATCAATAGTCCTATCATGTTGATCTAAATGATGTATCTTCCTGATTATGACTTATTTCTTTTTAGTTGGATTCTGTTTATTTCCATACCATATTACATTTGCTTATATGTGTACTCACGTCGAATATATAAATATTGATACTTATAATTGAATCTACAATACCTATCTATAAATCCCTCTACAAAATTCATGCAGCAACGCGCGGGGTATTATCTAGTTTTACTAACTTCGCGGCTATGAGTGGATTAGCTTTGAAACCATTTACTTTTCAACCCACAACTGCCAACACCATTCTCTTTTCAAGCCTAACTCAAACTTTGAGTGGTTGTTTGTCATGCCACTAATATGAAAACATGAATAACTACTAAAAGCATTTGAATTTTAAGTTTATACATGGTTCTCAAAATTTAGTGCTTACATAAATAACTTCTTATAATAAAAATAAAATACATATATATACTAGTGGGTACCCTGGCAAGGGGCGCATTTTTTTAAGTAAAGTACACCAGCGGTCCATAAACTTATGCTGTTGTGTCATCCTGATCCCTAAACTCTCAAATCGACCGTTTAGATCCTTAAACTTATCCATCAGTGTCATCTCGGTCCCTAAAATTATTCGGTTGTGTCATTCCGGTTCATAAACTTACAAATCATCTGTTTAGACCCTCAAACTTGTTCAGTTGTGTCATCACAATCCCTAAACTTATTCGGCTATGTTATCTGGGTCCAAACAGGGCGATTTAAAATTTTGGTATAAAAAATAATTCATAACTTTTTTCATAAGAACTCGAATGAAGACAAACTTTATATAAAAATTGTAGCCCTCGATGCGATCTACAACTTTATAGTTGAAAAGTTTTTGAATTAAAGCTGTTTAGGGTCCCAAATTTTTTTTTATGTTTATAGATTTTGAAATTTAAAATTATCAAACAAACTTGGATATTGATATGGCCTATATAAAAGTTATAGTTCTCAATATGATCTACGACCTTGTAGTTGAAAATATTTTTATTTGAAGTGGTTTAGTATCCTAAAATTTAATTTTAAATTTTAAATTTAAAATCTATAAACTTACAATAATATTTTAGAATATTAAACGACCTCAAATAAAACTTTTTTCAACTAAAAGTTGTAGATCGCGTTGAGTGCTACAATTTTGATATAAAGTTTGTCTTCATTCGAGTTCATATGAAAAAGTTATAAAATATTTTTTTATATCAAGTTTTTAGATCACCCTGTTTGGACCTAGATGACACAGCCGAACAAGTTTGTGGGCTAGGATCATACAACTGAATAAGTTTGAGGAGCCTAAATGGGTGATTTACAAGTTTAGACATCGGGATGACACAACCGAATAAGTTTGAAGACATAAACGGTCGATTTTATAGTTTAGGGACCGGGATGACACAGCAGCGCAAGTTTAGGGATCGCTAATGTATTTTACTCTTTTTTTTAGAAAAAGGAATATATATTAATATCCCAACTTCTATATCGATTAATGCATATGGCTGTCCATTATTACAAACAATCTAAAAAATTCACGGGACTATCAAACACAAAGTTTTGCAGCACAGAAAGTACCTAGAATGCAAGGGACGCATTGGGCACCGATCGAGTTTGCTTGTGGAGGAATCTCGAAGGACCTTTCCCGTCTTCTTTCCTCTAGCACCAGTCGGAGTTTTGATAGTTCTAGGTCATCGAGAAACTTCTCCATGAAGGAGTGGGTTGATAGCGGGCTTTGGAAAGAACCATCATCGAGAAACTTTGTTGTCGGTGAATATGTCTACTATACTTTTTTTTCTCGAATACGTGAAAGATTGCGCAGCTTCGTCACTAAGGTAGAAATGTTTAATACAGACAACGCGCTTCGTAAGTGTCCTATAAGATCTACAGGATTACAGCCATGGCCCATGGGCTGGATCAGCCTAGCATACAAACACAAAATTCGATTACATAAATGGTAGACAACCAGAATAAAGACGTCAACACAACTTAGGAAGATGGCTTGCACTTATGTTGCTGCTAGTGACTCATTCTGGATGTCGTGGAAGAGTGCTTCCATGCGCATTGACGTTGGAAGCATTGGGCCCGGCCTCATAGAGCGCACTGTAGGCCTTCTTTGTTAATGCACTCGGTGTTGACAGCCGTGACCAAACCCAATGGCTGTATGATTAGGATCTCACATCGCTTAAAAGCAAGCAATGAGAGAGGCTTTGAGCCGCTATACGCTTGTTCTGCAACTAGTAGAAGGCGCGCGTTCTCGCGCGCGTGAAGTGAAAACACATCTAAATTCCTTTGCATGATAAGGTCGAAGGCATCCGTTGATTATAGTTCTATGAGAAAAATAAGATCATAGTATGGAATTTTGACAATACCAATAACACTTTAAATTGATTTTTCAACTATTAATTGGATACGTGTTGGAAATTTCATGTATCTCTTTGTTAGGGAAGCCGCGAATAACTTCATTTCACAGCTGTAGCTTTTCATGGATAGGTTCTTACGTTTGATAACCACTAGAAAAATGGACGTGACGTTGCTGTGCCAACATGCCTACACTGGATTTGGCCAGTGTATGATTTTGTGTTTGTATCTCGTAGGATTGTTGTTAAATATGTACTAATACGTTGACTGCGCGGCGGCGTGCAGTGCCTGTCAGTTTGACCATGTATTTATGTTGCGACCACATATTATTTTTTTATGAAGCAACGATACATAATTTGAGTATTTGGCTACTGTATATTTCGGTGATTTTCTGCAGGCTATATGCATCACGCATAGTGCAAGTATATTAATCTGGTTGTGTACATTCATTTGAAGTATTAATTTATGGGATATGATGTGCTCGCGTATGCGAATGTACAGAATATCGTATGCTCTGTGTTCAAGTATTTTTTTATATGCATAAGTATGTACGCTAGAATTTATATTGGAGTATCTATATTTAGTTTGGCGTTAAATTAATTGGCCAATAAAGTTTATGAGAAAATGTATATGATATTAGAGTTAAGGTAGAGGAGCTATTTTTAGTTTATATATGTGGTACAAAACACAAATCAATCAATCACGTAAAAGCATAGATCTACATTATACCTAATTAAATACACTAAAAGTAGGATATTTTAAGTTTAATGCATAGATCTAGTCATAATAAACCAATAAAACTGGTTTGGTATTTTTATGATTTTTTCTTGATTTTATACGAATTTTGAGAGGTCTTTAGCTTTAAAAGAAAAGATTAAAACGTAAAAAAAGAGAAGAGGATCACGGGCCGCTTTTGGCCCATTGAGACAGGCCGACCCATTGAGAACCCTGGACTGCAGGTTGTTTTTTTAAAGTCCGAGGGTTTTTTCGAAAAAAGTTCTGTGAGAGGAAGCAGGACTGCGGGTTGATTTCGTCAAAGTATGAGGGTTTTTTTGCAAAATGACAGGGACTTGGTAGATCGGAGCCGTCCACGCGCCGGATCGGACGGCTACGAAATGCTGACGATGTGGACAGGCTCAACGGCGGCGGAGCGTTGCGTTCTTGTTTCTCTTAATCTCTTAATGGCAGCACCACCTTAATTTGTAGGCGGCGGCTTGAGCGGCTCACGAATCAAAGGGGAGGTGATTCGAGCACGTAGTATAGGACTTTACCCGGGAGGGCAAATTCCACGCAAGGAACCCAAGCAAACCAATTGAGTTAATTGCTACTACTATCACGTGTATGCTTATTTGTTTTAAAATATATATACATTTTTTTTGACTGCAATTGGCCTAACTGGGCCGACAGATAAGAATTTGGACAGTGTGGGCTGTGTGGCATTTTGATATTGGCTCCCAATGTCCTCGATTTACCACAAGAACCGTTCATTAAAAAAAATCACCACAAGAACAACTAGAAATTAGAGAACGCATGTAGAGAGAGCGTTGGCCATCTTGTTGAATATGTTCCAAATTCATTCTCCAAGATAAAGACCGACTTCTGACGGAGCGAAGCGGAGGCCCGTCGCCAGAGGCTTGGGTTCACTGATATGATTCTCTTCTAAGCCGCCGCTACGGCGTTGTAACCCAGACTCTTGATCATAGTGAGGAGTGTTTGCTGGCTGGCGCCCGTGGTTTTTCCCCTTCGCATTGGAGGGGTTTTCCACGTTAAATCTTGTATCTCCCTGTGGTTTGATCTTGTGTTCTTCATCGTTTACTCGTCCTAATCATAACACATCTTTCCGGACTAAACTCATGGCATAGCTCGTCTGTCTAGTACGTCCCAATATACCTAGACAAGGCTGGCCAGCTCCTCCGATGGAAGCCGTAGCCACGTCGCCCCAAATTCTCCGGTCCGTTCGAATTCTCATCGTGCGGTCAAGATTTCTTGAATCAGCTTCCATCGAAATCGGAATCTCGCGCTTCATGTCATCTTAACTGGCTTCCCCTCTTCTTTCAACCAGCTTCCACGGATTCTCGTCAGAATCTAGGAAACTAAATATATACCCAGCTTCCACTTCTCTTTCCACAGACTTCCATCTCCTTCCCGACTCTTCTCTCCCCACCCCGCTCTCTCCCTCACGATGTGGACGGGAGAAGCGACGGTGTCGGGCATGACTGGAGCGCGGCGGCGGGCGCCCTCCTCCTCCGTCCAACCTCGCCTGCCTCTCACCTCCGTTTCTCCTACCCTTCCTCTCTCCTTCCCTCCCGATGGTGCGGCATGGTGCTCCTCTGCACGACGAAACCCTAGGTGCCTCTCCGTCAGCGGCGTCAGGGCAGCGATGACGGCTGCCTCGGCGGCTGGGTGTGCTAGCAGCTCCATCACCCACCAGGTACGACCACCCCTTCTCTTCCGTGCCTGTGGGAAACCGAGCGACCGCACTGGAGGTTCCCCACGCCCAAGATTATTGGTATGGGAAGGACAGATCCGTGTACCTTCTTCATCCTTCAGTAGCTAACTCATCTTTGGGTAACTACATTCCTCGTCATAATTCCTACAAGTGTTCTTCATATGGATATGAGATTTAACTTTAGTTATCAAGTGTACTTCCATCTACAGTACGCATAATTTTGTTGCTCGTAAGGCAATAAGTTTGCTAGGTTCTGAACTGCACATGTCTCTTGTCTGTGTGCTGCAGCTGAGCCTTTCTTCTACTGATTGCTCGGCACCGGTGGCCTAACAATCATGCTCGTACCTGTCCCGCGCACGACATGCTGATCTGCAGCCGCAGATGACCAACCCAAGACCCCAAGTCCTCGAGCGCCCGGCTGGTGCCTGGTGGGCTATATAAGTACCGCATCGCTAGCTTTTCGCCTCATCCATCTCATCTGGTGTCCCACAAATCCAATACATATAACACAAATATAACAAGAAGCATCATATGTTCCGGTCCAATATGGCATCGAGAACCGGCGTGTCGATCCTCGCCCTCCTCGTGCTGCTGTTCTCGTGCACCGTCACGCGCAGCACGGCGCGGAGGCTGGAGGAGGCAGCTCCCAATCCTAAGCAGGAGGAGGAGTTCCTGCCACACCTGCCCGTTCCGGAGCTGCCGTTGCCGGTGCCAGAGCACGACCTGCCTCCGTTCCCGGACGTGCACCTGCCGCCATTCCCTGAGGTGGAGCTGCCGTCGAAGCCCGAGCTGCCGGAGGTAGAGGTGCCGCCGAAGCCCGAGCTGCCCTCCATTCCCGAGTTCCACTTCCCAGAGCCTGAGGCTAAGCCATGAAAGCACCTGCATGATGCATGATGCATACTAGGCTATGTATGGTGTGTACCTTGTGTTCTTTTTGGTTCTTGCTATGTATCCCTTTAGGTTTCCATCTCCTCGAGAGTGCGCCAAGCACGCACGAGCTGTGAGTTTATGACTTATGACTTATGAGGCTCTGTCTTGCGACTTGGAATGTACATATTGATGCGTGTATACGATCAGTACTGTATGGTTGATGTGCGTCAATAATAAAGGATGAATCCCAAATTCCAAATGTGCATACATATATGCAACGAGCAACGATATACTTGGAGAAATTCAGTTCAAGTTGCTTATACTATGCAAGTGTTCCTTTTTTTTTCTTGCAGAAGAGTTTGCAACTTTTTTTTTGAATGAACTTTGTTTTTTAGAAACTGGAGGGGTCGCAGCCCCTAGAGAAATTTTATTGCAATGTAAAATGTAAAAGAGAACAATACAAAAACATTACAGGCTCAGGCTTTGATTGAACTTTTTTCGGTGTAGCTCTTCATAATACGGTCTCGAACTTGATTATCTTTTTATCCTCTATATTATTTTTTTGTAAATTAATAGCTAAAACTATATAGAATTTGATTTTATGGTTTCTATTATATTCTTTGAATTAAACTAAGATGCTGCAAAAGGCAGGGGATCAGGTGGGAAATGATTTTGGTGGGAATTGAGCAATAATGAGAAGTGATTCTTATCTAATCATTACCAGAATCTCAGTATGTTTTTCTATGTTTGGCTAATAAGGGGTGATTTTCGGATAAGGTGCTCCAGAACCGCCCCCTTACATTCACAAAATCAATTCTAGGTTTCTAGGGGAGTTATGCAAACATGCCCTAAGGGCTTCTTTGATATATATAGCTCATCCTACTCCTGATTGTCTTTAACAAGTGATTCCATTATAAAAGTGATTTTGTTGCTGAAAATGACTCTATTTAGGTTTCTAGAATAAATTGTACATTGAAAATGAGAAAAACCAATTTTTAGCTCCTAATCTTCTTAGCTGAATGCAAAGAATTACTTCATATAATCAATATAGAATCACTTCACATAATCAATACAAATCATTTATACGGTTTGATAGAGCTTGTCTTGGATTTATCTTAAAAGCTCCTCTCATAGTTATGCCCGATATAGATCCTAAGAGGCTAAGTGTTTGTTTGTTTGGTTGAGCTATGGGCCGAAAAAGTATAACCTGCTTCCCAAGCCTGAATTGTGGGCCTAACAACCGTACGCGCTTCGTGTTCAATGCAGTCCAGCACACGACGGCATCGATCCAGTGTTCGTGCATTCACCAGGCAGTGTTGTGACTAGCTCTTTTATTTCACAACCAAATTGTCCGGCGAGCAGACTCATGATCACCAGGCATCAGCAGTCCGTCCAGCTCCGAACAGAGGGAGGTTCGGGCACCAAAACTAGGCGCCCAATGTGTGTCGTGCGTCCCTGCAGGTGACCAACCAAGGTCCTCAGCAGTCGAGCGGTGACCCACCGGTGAGCAGCTAGCCGCGACACGCCGACACGCACGACGCCTCTGCAACCGATAGTAGGGCTAGCTATAAGTACCGTACCGTGGTGCCCTAGGCCTACTGCACGCCAGACAGAGTACGTTCGTTCCAACATCCAAAGCCAAAACAATTGACAGATCGAGTACCTTGCTTCGTTGCAACATCCAAAGCCAAAACAATTGACAGATCACAGCTCATACAAGCAACAGCTACTATCCGGCACAAGATGGCATCGCCGAGAACCGCTGTGTCCTCCCTTGCGCTCCTCCTCCTGGCGCTGCTGCTGCTCTCGTGCGCCGTCGTGAGCAGCGCAGCGCGGAGGCTGGAGGAGGATGCGCCCAAGGAAGACCAGGAACCCCACCTGCCGGTGCCGCCGGAGCACGAGCTGCCTCCGTTCCCGGAGGTGCACCTGCCGCCCAAGCCGGAGCTGCCACCGTTCCCCGAGGTCGACCTGCCGCCGATGCCCGAGCTGCCGCCAAAGCTCGAGATCGTCCCCGCCATTCCTGAGTTCCACTTCCCAGAGCCAGAGGCCAAGCCATGAGCCCATGATGCACCATCAGCCTCTGCATGTCGTCCGTCGTGCCGTGTCGTGTCGCGTTATGTCCGTTTTGGTGCGCGTCGTCGTGTGTGCTCTTGCTTTATTTGTACTGCTGCATGGTGTGCTGCTGGTGTTCTTTTTTTTTTTTTCCATTCATCTAGTGTGCCGAGCACGTACGTACGTACATACGAGTGTTTGTGTGTTTATCACTTTATTTCTCAGTAAAAGCTAGCATCATCACTCGTTAAGGAGAAATAAGTACTTCACGAAGTTTAGTGCATGCATGGTTTATGAGCACTTTTTTGAAGGCATGGTTTATGAGCACTTCATTTACTCGTTTTTACCGCATCAAATATATTCCTTCCACTCATGAGAAAAGTTGCAATATTTTCTTCTTCTTCTTCTTATTATTATTGTTATTATTATTATTATTATTGGGAAACACCTAACATGTCAAAAAAAAAAAAACTCTCTCGAATACTCTTCGCTATGTTGGCACAGTCACTTGGCACAATAAATTTACTCCGTTGAGGATATCATTGACCAAGGAAATGCTTTCTCTGCACATCGAAGCTTCTAGCGCCTCTACGTTTGTCATTCCTTCTCTGATTCCCACTGAGGCTCTAAGGAACAACTTCTAAGCTTCAATTCCTAGACACCGCAGTGTTTTTTGTTTTTTTTTCTATTAAGATGAAGAGAGTTTTCAGTACAAACAACGCATATCTAGCGCTAGGTAGTCCAGTACTTGGACCAACCTAGCAAACTGCTCCCCGATTCGATATTACATAAATGTTACAACCAACGCCGAAACATCGCGTCGCCCTAAGGGTCTTCCACGAAGAGCTCGGGCGCGCGCCCATTGAACGCTGGAAACAGCGCATCAAGGGCCTCCACATGGCTCGAGAAAAAGGTAGACACCACAGTGTCAACATTAATTTTAAACAATACTTTGCTTGTGGAGAAAACTCTAACGAGGGACCTTTCCCGTTTTCTTTCCTCTAGCATCGGTTGGGATTTTGATAGTCATCGAGAAACTTCTCGCTCCATGAAGCAGTGGGTCGATAGCGGGTTTCGGAAAGAACCCTCATGTATAGCATTTTGCCTACTAACCAAATTATATTGCAACAATGTAGCAAACATCACCGTAAGCCACCCCGTTGGGTTATTATAAGTTACTATTAAGATGTAGCATATATTAGTGACGTAGGGCCGAGTTACAAGCGAAACATGGGCTCAGTTGACCTATAACAGCCTAAATACAACAACAAAAAAATGTGGAGGTGGACAACAACTCCTAAGCCATTTGGAGACAAGTACATTTACCCCCTAAAACTATTACCATATATAGTCCGATTTTAATTTCTAGGGCTCTAAAATAGGCATCTCTAACTCTCCAAAACATTTAAATTACCTGCCCTGCCCTGGATTGAAGTTATTTTGATAAAAATGATTTCATCTTGTTTTAGTTAATAAATCTACTATGAACTCTTAAAAATCTAACCTATAACTTTCTACTATTCTGATAGCTTCTTCTTTTATTTTCTTGTTCCTTAATCTCCTCCTCCCTCCCTCCCTCTCCTCTCTCTCCTCCTCCTCCTTCTTCCTTTCTTTTTTTACTTGCAACTCTTTTTGAAACCTCCTTTTTAAATTAAAATTCCTGTAGGGGACAAGGCCCCTCCAGTTCAGTTAAAAAAAACTCTTAACTCCCGACTCAGTTATATTAGAGGAGTAGATGGCTTTTTTCAACTCTCAAGAAAAAGTAACATCTATTGACAATGAAGTGATACTACACCTGCCTTGCCTACTCAAAAAAGAATACAATTATTTGAGGTAAACTAGGTTTGAGAGAAACATGCCATGGAGAGATAAAAATTGGATAGAGAGAAACATGTGATAAGAACAAAAACTCAAGCAGTGGTCATCCTGCCAGTCCATACATAGCACGTGGCAGGTTGGTCGTATCCACAAAATAATACTCCCGCGTCCATAAATATAAAACATTTTGAGTCGAGTAAACTTTATGAGCAATTTCTAAACTTATTTCAGAATGTCATTTAGATCTTTGAATTCTCAGAATGTATTTTTAACTTCCAAACATGTCATGGCTTGTCCTACAAATCCCACACCCCAAATAGTAGCTCACCCTTAAGCATGGGATCGAACACCTTCTCCGGTTCTCCCTTTTGCTGCTAGTTTATCTTCACTTCCAGGCACCTGTAGGATTGAAAATGTGAAGAGAAAAAAATACAGCCTCGTGTCATGGCGTCATCCACCAAACCATCCCGCGGGAGCGGGAATATTTCCCGGTAACAACTAGTAGTAACAACTAATAACAACTAACAACTCCTGAATTCCTGATCGAAGTCTCGGCCAACAGAGCCGAGGCGGCCACGGCAGCGCCGCAGCGTTCTCCGTTCCGCGTTCCGCGCGCGCGTCAGATCAAATCCGCCCCACGGTCGATCGCGGCCTACCGGCTACCGCGACTGCCGCGTGATCCACCTGCTCTTACTCTTCTCGCACACCGATCGCGCACCTCACACGTGAGTCGGCGACTTCTGCGGGCGGCGTCGTTTTCCTTTCCGGCGAGGGGGGCCGATCGATCAGTATCAGCTCGGCACCGTACTACCCCGGCCCGCCGCAGGGCAGGGGCGGCAAGCAAGCAACCCCCGACGTATACGCCCGCTATGGCGACCTCTCGCCCGATATACAACAGCCCAATCAGTCTCGGGGCAGGCGGCAGTATAGCTAGCAGAGCAGCAGGTGCCGATCACAGAAGCGAAAACGTCAATGCTCTGGCCATTGGCCAACCAGGAGCGCTCGGGTGAGCCGCAAGACACCGGCCGCCGCCGCAGCCGCAGCTCCGGCGAGCCTATAAATACCGCGGCTCGCCTCCCTCATATCCAGCACACGATCGATAAGCAGTAAAATGGCTTCCACGACCACCACCACCACCACCACCATGTCCTCTCTTGCCTTGGTCCTCGCGTTGCTGCTCTCGAGCGGCGCGGCGCGGCAGCTGCAGGAGCTCCCGAAGCCCGACCTGCCGCCGCTCCCCAAGCCTGAGGACCAGCCGCCGTTGCCCAAGCCCGAGCTGCCGGTGCCACCGCAGCCCCTCCCCAACCCCAAGCCGGAGCTGCCGGTGCCGCCACAGCCACTCCCCGTCCCGCCGCAGCCGTTGCCCAAGCCCGAGCTGCCGGTGCCACCGGAGCCCCTCCCCAAGCCCGAGCTCCCCGTCACACCTCAGCCTCTGCCCAAGCCTGAGCTCCCGGTGCCACCGCAGCCCCTGCCCAAGCCCGAGCTCCCCGTGCCACCGCAGCCTCTGCCCAAGCCGGAGCTCCCCGTGCCACCGCAGCCACTTCCCAAGCCTGAGCTGCCGGTGCCAGTGGAGCCCCTCCCCAAGCCCGAGCTCCCCGTGCCACCGCAGCCACTTCCCAAGCCGGAGCTGCAACCCCCGGTGCTGGCCGGCGAGCTTCCACCGAAGCCTGAAATAATGCCGCCGCTACCAAAGCCTGAGCTGGCGCCGCTGCCGAAGCCAGAGATTCTGCCGGAGCCTGCTGGGCCGAAGCCATGATCGACGACGAGTCGACGACCTACGAGGACATCAAGGACGCATATATATAACGATCGACACTGCGCTACCAACGGGCTACGGGGCTACGGGCTGCATGCACATCTATAACATATACATATACACGATTTTTTGTTTTTTTTTTTTGTTTTTGTTTGCGCTGATTCGTGTGAGTGTTTGGTTTGATTTGACGAGGTGTGTGTAGCTAGGTAGCGTATCAGAATTGCAGCGTGGAGTGTATACCGCCATGCCATCTGATCCGTGACCGTGATCTATCTATGTACTCTTGCTGAGATCCATATGTATATATCTAATAAATGGATTGGTTTGTATGGGTTGTCAACTTATGACAGTATTTATTGCTCCAAGGTTTTATGATCAAGTGAACTCGTTTTATGTTCAGATGTCACGTTTTCATGAGGTTCTCGTTGGACCTCTTGCATAAACTAACACGAATGAGACGTTTACTTGTGGTCGTTTCTTTATACCGTCAAATTAACCAACTGCTCACTGTACTCAGATGTGATTGTTGTTATAGCCAGCAAGGTTTGAGTATATGTTTCTTTTATTTTAAAATAATCCTTCTAAAGATGTGATGGTGTGGAGTCTTTCTATATGTCCACTTTGATTACTACATCTTGAACTAAATTAATTAACATGGACCTCTACAAACAGGTTCATTGGGAAATGCTAAAAGGCTTGGAATTGCTCTTATTGGATTTCAAATTTAAACAGTAGTTTAATTGTGTTAAATAAATAAAATTGTGGTTTGAATAGTTTGAGTTGTCTTCGAGATTTGGACTTTGTTTGAATGTAATCTACCTGGTAGAGCTAACTTTCTAGATACCATGACAAAAGAGCCTATTGCAAATAACACGAGTTGAGCATGACATCACAAAAGTGTCTTTATTTTGAGTTGCAAAATACTATCCCAAAGAGCCTCTTTTATGAGATCTTTTTTGGAAAAAGTAATAGTATTAAAACTATTCTTCTATTTCTGAACCTATTCTTCTATTGTATTTGCATGTGGGATGCAACTAGGAAATACCTTTCATTTGCATTTAGGAAATACCTTTTAACAACAATTTTGAACTAGATTAAAGCTTTGTCACAATATTGTAGAAGTAAAAATGGTAAAATTATTATTTTTTATTTTGAAGGCACCTACCCTCCCTTACGCACTAAAAAAACCAGTGATTTAGTGAATGGTTCTTTTCTTTTTTATCACTTCAATGAATCATGTATTGAATATTTGAGAACCTAAATAATTTCAAATAGAAAAAAGTATGAACTAAAAAGTTTTAGATCTCACTGAGTAATCGAACTCTAGTTTATGTCATGTCTCCATCTGAGGTCATTTGAAAAGTTCAAAAATTGAAAATCAAAACACTAAGAACTTAAAACCTAATTTTTAGACTCTAAATCTTATATCTTATACCTTATATATACTAATTAGAGGCTCCAACGAAAGCACCACGTTAATTCTCACCAGACGCGTTAAGAAAAAAGATAAATCCTAGAAATTCTCACAATAATTAGAAACATTTAGCCTTTAGGGCCCGTTTGGTAGAGCTCCGCTCCCGGATTCTTCAGCTCCGCTCCTCGATTCTCCGGTGGAGTGATTCCATTAGATTCATAGGAGAAAGCAGGGTGGGGATCAGCAGAGAATTGATTCTCAGCTGATCCCCACCAAAATATAACAGGGAGCGGGAGAGAATCCGGGGAAGCAGGTTTTTTTAGCTCCCACCTCCCAGTGTAAATGGAGAAGTGATTCTCCGTTGATCCCCACCTGAATCAGTTGGCGTTTTGAGCGTTTGGCTGGTTGGGAGTGATTTTTTCTCGGAGAAGCTGAAGCTGGAGCTCTGCCAAACGGGGCCTTAATTTGGTAGACTCTAATCATCATCATCAATAACAACCATTTGGTAGACTTTAATCATCATCATCAATAACCCACCTTTGCTATTATGAAAGATAATTCATAGTAACCCCATAAGTTTATATATAAATTACCCACCTTTGTCATTATGAAAGATAATTCATAATAACCCCCTAGGTTTATATATGAATTAGCCACATCTGTCATTATAAAACATAATTCAAAATAACACCCTCACATTGCATCTAAATTACCCATTATTTCCATTATAGATGATAATTAAAATAAACATCTAACTTTGTATCTATATTAACCACATCTGTCATTATGAGAGACAACTTAAAATATAACCCACTAATTTTGTAGATTAATCAAATCTATCATTATAAAAGATGATTTGAAGATACATTTGTATCTAAGTTACCCACATATATCATTACGAGAGATAACTTAAAATACAAATGACTAATTTTGTATATGGATTACTCACACTATTACTAATTAGAGGCCTCAAAGAAGGCACCGCGTTAATTCTCACCAGACACGTTAAGAAAAAAGATAAATCCTAAAAATCCTCACAATAATTAGAAATATCTAGCCTTTAATTTGGTAGACTCTAATCATCATCATCAATAACAATCATTGGATCCATTGTTATTTAAATAAAAAATTGCCCACCTCTACCATTATGAAAAATACATAGAGTAACTCTCTAATTTTGCAAATAAATTACCCACCTTTGTCATTATAAAAGATAATTCATAGTAACCCCTAAGTCTATATATAAATTAGCCACATCTGTCATTATAAAACATAATTCAAAATAACACCCTCACATTGCATCTAAATTACCCAATACTTCCATTATGAATGATAATTAAAATAACCATTTAACTTTGTATCTATATTACCTAAATCTGTCATTACGAGAGAACATAAAATATAACTAACTAATTTTGTATTTAGATTACTCACATCTATCATTATAAAAGATAATTTGAAATACATTTGTATCTAGGTTACCCACATATATCATTATAAGAGATAAATTAAAATATAACTGAGTAATTTTTGTTTCTAGATTACCACATCTATAATCATGAAGGATAATTTAAAATATATCTTATAATGAGATTATTAAATAAATCTATGTCCACCCAATGAAAGCTCTCTCGCTGAGGGCTCCAATTTTAGTGCACCCAGAACATTGTACATAGAGATTTATCTTTATTAAAATCAAAGACAACAAGAGCGTCTAACCATGATCTAATCTAATGGCTGAAGATTAAAATTTGTCCTCACAAACTCACGCATCGGCGTCTCGGGGCGATCCTCACCCGTGCGCACTGCGCACTCCGCTCCATATCGCACGCCAGGTCTTGCGATCCTTCCCTAGCGGCCAGGGATCCAATCCCAACAGCACCAATTTTTTTTAGATAAGTCAAAGAGCACCAAGTATAATTTATAATTAAAAAAACAGAAAGCTCGAAGGATGCCGTCAATCACGCGATGAGGTCGTCCGGTTTTTCTCCCATGCCGCCGCCTCCGGATCCCTGGCGCCCCGTCCATCCCCTCCCCGGTGAACTCTCCCTGTGATTGCCCACGACGCCGCGTCCATCCCCTCCCCGGCAAACTCTCCGCGTCAAATATGGAAGGCCAAACGTCGCCGACCCTACGGTGTGGCGCCGCGCTCGCGATCGAAGCCACCGCGACCTCGCCGCGCACTTCGCACCCACGTCGCCGTTCGAGCGCCGTAGGCTGGACATCACGGTCGTCGTCGTCCGGCCGATGCTCGCCTTCCTGGACCTCACCGGCTCCCCCCTCCTGGCCGGCCGCTGGCCGGCCACGCATCCCGTCGATTGGCCCCAACGAGGAATCACGCCTTCCCAGACTGCTGCCGCAAGGCTACTAAGCAGGCTGCTGCCGAACTGCCCTTGGCTCCAGGCGTGCAGCAACCCAACTTGTTGCCGCACGAAGCAGCATGGATCCACTCATTCTACATATCAGTGTTCAAGTTTAGGTATTGAGAATTCTCATCCTAGTTGTTTAATCTCTGAGTGGTTTACTGATTGAGATCAATTTTTCAATGTGGTGAGTCGATCGGTGATGATGATGACTTGAGCCACTGATGTTGTCAGTGGATCAGGGATGATGATTTCAGTACGACTTGAGCCATTGATGTTGCATCCTACAACCATTTGGTTCTATAACCAAGTCATTGGTTTCTCATTTAATTTTGTTTCCCCTTTGTGAGTTTTATTATTAATTCGAGCTCAATATCTGACAATTATTTATGGTTTTCAGATATGAAATATAATTAAGAGGATTTCTGTGTGTTCTCTACTTCCCTGTATCTGCCGATCTAGGTGAGACATACATGTAAATTCGTTATAGAATGGTATATGTGATTTGTGATGATAAGCAGGTTAGATTATTATTGTTAGACAGTAGCTGTTCATTTATATTTTGTTAGTTTCTCTGAATATCATCTTACTTTATTTCCTAAACTTATTCTCTCTGATTTGAGATCAAATTTGATGAGTATATATATTGTTTACTTTAATTCTTCCTGGCTTTGAATAATGTCTTACCCAGGTTAAATTCGTATTTATTTTGGCCTTAAAAAGCCAGTGTAGATAATCTCTTTTACTCTCCCTCTCAATGTTGGTCTGGTGTGCAGAGAGATTCAGTGAAAGATTGTTGAGGTGGAGATGGAATAGGCCAAGGATAGAATGAGGATATCAATGGGATATTTTCCTCTTCAAAGTGAGAATTGTATGGTGGCTCAAAATTCTTATTCTTATCCAATTTATTTAATGTCTCTTGCACAAAGTGTTTCCAGTTTATTTCTTAGCAGTTCATCAGGAAAAGAAAAAATACTAAAGAAAGAAAATAGTGCAATTTGGATTAGGCTTTCACAAAATGTATGAAGTAACAGGTTCATAATAGTGTAGGGCAGCAAGTGATGATGTACTCAATATGCAAAATTCATATATAATTAGCTTTGCTGCTGTCATTAAAAAGGTATACATACCATATCTCCAAAAATGTTTTAACTTTATTCCAGTAAGACATAAATCACTTACTTTTGTAAATTTGATGAATACTATTTATCCATTCTAATGTTGTAGTTAGTTTGCTTGGCATGTGCTTAGTGCCCCTGTGAGAGCCTTGGCTGCAGCGGCATCCTCAACCATAAGGCAGTATGCAATGCAGATCCAATTTCAACTTAAGTGTATGTTGCTATGTAATTAACAATATGGTAGATCTTTGTACTGTTTTTCTTAACTTGGTGAGACAGATGAACCAATCTCGGGTGTTGCCTTTCTCCTTTCATCTAACCATTCTTTAAATTTGCTTCTATCAGGAACAAACTCAGTTATGCCCTCTGCCCAACTACTTGTAGTTATAGCCCCAATAGTATATATCTCTCGCAGTTCTGTTTTTCAGTCAAAACTAATACTGTACTTTTTCTTCAAGCCCTTTCATGTGCTTAATTTCGTGTGAAATGTTTCTTCCTTGTAGGATGGTTTGATTTCAGATGTCATTGGCCTTTTACAACCCATTTATTTAAAAAATTTCTTCTATAAATCAATGTCTTCTTTTTTGGCTGCAAGGTGCAAATAAAAAATTGATGGAATAAGAAGACATTATTTTGCATGCATGAGCGTGTTCCAGATGTAAATTGCTACAAATCAAGAAAAACTTTGCCCTTGCATACAAATCAAGGCTGAATGGGCACCTTCCAGTACCTTTTTTTTATTGAATAAAAGTTTGCTCCTGCTCTCTACCTGCAGCCCACTCACTATCTCATTAGTAAAATAGGATTCAAAAGGTTCAGGTATGGCTGCACTCAGTTATGCTTTGTCGGGCACCAAAGTACGGGGTACCCAACTTCGATGAAAAAACATACATTCCCAACACGGTCCGGCTCAGTTAAGGCCAGCGGAAGCCCACGAAGGCCGCGCTTACGGAGACCCATGACGACGCTAACCTACCCTCAGGCGTCAATTCTCCGATTCGCCCGAGCCTCCCCGAGAGAGCTCGGGAGAGCGGCACCCTCGGGCACCGATTCTCCGATTCGCCCGAGCCTCCTCGAGAGAGCTCGGGAGAGCGGCACCCCTGGGCGCCGATTCTCCGATTCGCCTGAGCCTCCCCGAGAGAGCTCGGGAAAGCGGCACCCTCGGGCGCCGATTCTTCGATTCGCCCGAGCTTTCTCATCCCCCTCGAGCGCAATCTCTCAAAGGCATCCAATGCACAGTTGACGTCAGCGGAGCAATTTTGGACCACAAGAGACCTTTCTGACCACTTTACAAGCACTGTCCCGTCAGGCGAGATTCTCAACGTGACTATACTTCGCACGCGCCCGACGGCCATACCGCCTGTCCGGATTTCCCTGGCAACGGATTTGATAGGCCCACTACGGCCATCCCCTCCCCGGTATGGTCAGCGGTGCACCACCCCGTTTTTCGCCGGGATCTACCAACTACGACTACGACAGTTCAAGCGCCTGACGACGGGCTACGCAAGAACGGAAAAGGCATCTACTGCACCAGTCCACTCGAAAGGACGAGCACGCCTTCCATCCGGGCCCACCTGACCCTCGGGAAACACTGTCTGGAAGCCAGAAATGTGCTCGAGGGAAGATATCACCCTGCTCCATTCCATCACGCCTCCAGGAGTCCCGAGCCCCGGGAGACAACGCCCCAAGGCGACTCTCCCTCTTGTCACCTCGTGCGGAAGGACAGCCATCAGATGTGCTAGGTGTGACCCTACGCTATGCCGTAATCCCGATGACTATTGCTGCCTTGGAACTCACCAAGATCGTACGAACCACTACGGCCATACCCCTGAGACGCGGAGACAAGACCGTAGCTGACGACAGTCAAACAGAGATAACAACTCCCCAGTGTAACATGCATACAATGTACGCGCTGCCCTCTCCCTTCCCTTGTGACTATAAAAGGGAGAACAGAGGTCAGCCTTAGACGGATCCCTCAGGTTCCAAGTCCTCAAGCTCTCGCACACACCACATACTTCAACAAGCAATCTGTACGCACTTAGACACTCACGAGAGATTTGGCAGCACTTCCCTCTCTCGCTCAGCTTGTAACCCCTACTACGAGCACCCCGGTGCAAGGCAACATGACTCTCCTCTCCACTGGACGTAGGGCCCTCTTGGCCTGAATCAGTATAAACCCTGTGTTCCCCCTTGCACATCATCCGTAACCTCAACCGCAAAACACAAATTTACTAGCCGGTGTTAGCCCTGCTAAAACTAGCACCGACATGCTTCATATTAGAGCTTGTTTTTTTGTTACTTCTGAACAAATAGATTCAGTTATGCACTAAATTTAAATCTAGCTACATTTTATAGAATGTCCTTTTACTTTAATCACTTTTTTCACAGGATGTGCAAATGCCATTCATTTGTACAAATGAACTCAGTTCTTTTTGTGCTTCTCCCTTTTAGGCATGTGTTTGTTCATGAATCTTGATTGGTTAGTCTACTAATTGAAGATGGCTGGGTGAGGAATCAGACAGCTCTGTGCCAGCATGCAGTAAATGTATTGCTAAGAAGGAAAGAAGGAAGAAGAAATGCTTTTAGCTATAAAGCCTGGCAATTTGGATATGGCGAAGTTAGCTATATACTAAGAAATTTTCTACTTGGGACCATCCTCGTAAAAAATTCTATGATAAGAAGTACTGTAATTTACGTATATCAATTGTGTTTCTCAATTTTCTATGTAGCATTTGTTAAATGTTAATCGAATTGCTGCCTCATGAAGTACTATAATTTTCATATATGACTTCTATGTTAGTGGCCGCAATTTTGGTTCTTTTTTTAAGGATGTATGTATTGCGATTTTTTTCCTAAACATAACCGTAGCGTTAGCACGGGCAATATACTAGTAAATAATAATTGTTTTTACATTCAACCTACATATACATATATTGTTATGAAAGAATATAAAGTATTAGCTTTATATTTTTATCTGCCTAAAAAAATCTTAAATATAGCTGTAAATAGTATTGTGCGCTACTAAAAAAATCGATATTCATAAAGTTCGAGTACATATTCTAAATCATAAACTTTTACAATCATGAAATTAATAAGTTGCAAGCATCTCCAAGAGTTTGGTAAATGAGGTTGCCATCCTTAAAAATTTAGCAAAACAAGAAAATTACCTCTCTAAAAGCATCTCCAAGAGTTTGCCAAAATTTAGTTGGCAAATCTTATAATTTGGCAACTTCCCTAAAATATATGCCAAGTAAAAAAATAGAGTCTCTTCAAGAGTTTGCTATTTGAGCTTGGTAAATTAAAAAAGTAGGTCCACATCTTCAAGATTTGTTCTACGAGATTAAATATTATTCGAATTGTTAATTTTTTTGTTTTGTTTTCTCCAGGTACAGGATGTCTAGAGATTTTTTTTACGCTTATGAGACTGTTGAGATCATATAATTATTTATCCCGGCAGTAGTACCAATTTTTTTTTGCAGTAGCATGCACTAGCAGCAGCATTCCATCAACAGCAGCAGGTAGCATTCACGAGGCTGTTCCATGCCAACCCATCGACAGCTGCGGCAGACAAGAGGAACAGCGTGTGTCACGAACAGCTGCGGCAGACAAGCAGGAACAGCAGCGGCAGAGCAGGAAGCAAGCGCGGGTCGCGCGAAGGTGCCAAGGAATAGCAAGTTAGAAATTTTGGCAACTTCATAGCAACCTATTGGAGGATAGATTTTCTTATTTTATCAAATTTTGTTGAATAGTAAGTTTATTTAGTAAACTTTTAGAGATGCTCTAACAGATTATCAAATACTAAACTTGTTATTTTTACTATTCTTCTCCTCCCTGCGCGCAAATTTACGCGCGCGTATCCCACTTCCCATCGGCGCGCGCGAAGCCGGCCTCTGCCGCTAGCTGATGCCTGCCGCTGCAACTCTGCCTGATGCATGCTGCTGCCGCTGCCGCTGCCTGATGCCTGCTGCTCTGATGCGCCGCTGCTACTCCGCCTGATGCCTGCCGCTACTGTTTTTGGCGATTGATCGCCCTCATGATGTGACTGATGGAGTGATGGGAATGGTTGTGCCACTGTTGTTGTTGTTGGTGACACTTGCTGCATGATGCATGTTGTTGTGTACTGTACGTAATGATTGTGGAAATAAAAAATTCTACTCTCAACAAATTAATAGTACTGTATATGTAATATAAATATAAAAAAAGTTTATCTCAACAAATAACGAGTGCAACGATTATCTGATCTTAACAAAATTAAATTAATAGTATATGAAGTCATCGTACGTCGGCGGTGGCCAACAGAAAACGGCCTAGAAAAAAACTCAATGGTGACCTCCTTTTTTATTTTGTCAAGTCTAAAATACCAAACTCTTGAAGAGATGATGTTTTTTACTTGGCATATATTTTAGGGAGTTGCCAGATCCTAAGATTTACCAAGTAAATTTTAGTAAACTCTTGGAGATGCTCTAAATAAGTTTAAATATTTTAATTAAAACATTATACCGTATTAGCATTAGAAATTAAATTTTGAGCACTCTATGATACATAAAACAATACTAGACACGTATAGGTATGTGAGATGGCAAATTTAACAAGTTCGGTGCTAAGGTACAATCTAAAATTTTAACTAAATTAATATTTGGAGGAACAATTCCTACTAGAACTTAAACTCTTTCAAAAAAATATTTTTTGAATACCTAACATGTGACCATCCATGTTAATCCTCATAAGACACGATAGGAAGAACAATAGATCCTAGAAATTCACACGAAAATAGGAAACATTTGACTATAAATTTGGTTGTCTAATTACAATTGATAATAATATTTATTAAATCAATTATAGAAATAATTAAGCAACTCTGCTATTGCGTAAAATAACATAAGACAACACATAACTCTGTATTCAAACTACCTATGTATGCCATTAATAAACACAATCTAAAGTATATCTAAATTTGGATATATTTCTGAAAGATAATTAATTAACCAATCTTTATCTTTTTATCTTAAAATAATTATCCTATAAAACCTACATCTAAAATTACAAATATCTTTTATTAAAAAATTAAAATAATATGCATAGAAAAAACTAAATATTTGACATAAAGTATGAGAGTCCATTGGTGGCTATATTTGCCTAACACTTTAAGATTAAACTCGATCATTATAAGTATTAAAATTCTCTGCAGCTTAGCACTACTACCCCTTCCGAGATCTCACTTGAAGCTATATCACTTATCTTAGATAACACGGTGCATGTTTTAAATGATTGCTTTTGCTATTGTAGTATTTAAGAACATACTGTAAGACCCAAAACTCTTATTGTTAACAAGCAAAATATAGAGAATTAGATGTATTACATAAGCAATATATGTCTTAAAAAATTCTAACCTGTGCGAGAGCACGGGTTGATGGACTAGTGGTTACAAATTAAAATTTCATCAACTGTAGGCTCTTCGGGATACAAACTTTGTCTTCATTTGATATTAGTAATTTGCATGGTGGCTATAAAAGTAACTAGACATCATTTAAGCCAAAGGTGGCAAGAAAAAAAATCCAAGACTTTCAAATGAACTCCGCACCAAAGGTATAAAATAGAGTCAACATTGTAGTTTATTTTCAGCCCCTACTGAAAATCTTTCTTTCTTTTTAGAAAATGACGTTGTACTTCATTTTTGAAAGAACAGGTGGGTTTTAAGCCAATACGAGAAATATATTAAAACACATAAAGACAAAGTAAAAAACAGTACGAAAGCTAAGGATGTACGGAGTAGAGAAGAAGAGTAGAGAAGAGAGAAGAAAAAAGAGAAGAGTAGAACCAAGGTACAGGAAAGGATATGAAGAAAAACTTTAGTAGAGCGCGATTCAGGTCCTATTTAGATCCAGTGCAAATTGCAACTGCAACCTAGTCACATTAACGTTGTGGCACATGCATAGAGCATTAAATATAGACGAAATGTTTGCATGTTTGTACTTTTTGCATGTACATCACGAATCTTTTAAAGCCTACTTGGACCATGATTGAACAAAAGTTGTCAAATACAAACGAACGTGTTACAGTGCAGAATTGCAACGGATCTAAACGGGGCCTCAATGTTGTGTGCAACGGCTCCAATTTTCCAAGATTATGACATGCCTGTTGCCTGATGGCATATATATATATATATATATATATATATATATATATATATATATATATATATATATATATATACACACACCAAACCACAATTAACCAAGCATGCAAGAAACTGAAGCAAGCGTGTCCTGCAGCAAATTCAGCACCGTTAGACGTGCTATCATTTTCAGCTGGATATGATCTTGCATCCGAACAAGAACAACTGCATCGCATATGCCGAGACGACGATATATATCTGACATGTCTCACGCATACTGTTCTTCCATTTCCGACGCGTCATCTGTCGTCGGTGTTCCTAAGCCTTAAAAAGACGAACGAGCCCACACACGTCTCCCCTGACCGTACCGCGCTTTTCTAAACCCTGTTGACTCTGAAGTCTGAACGCTTCGACACGAAAGCGCGCTCCATCACCGACCTGAACAATTCATCTCTTATAGGATAATGAAAACGACCAGAACCTACTACCACACACGCAGCAGCTGAGCTACCACGAATCCGTTTAATGGCCAGATGATCTGCAAGGACGATGAAAACTCTCTTGCGATCGAGGTCTACTTGACCAATCTCATCCATCTGAAGCTACTACTAGTAGTTAACTTTATTTTCCTGGTTGATGTCCTGCTATGTACTGACTGTCGTACGTTGCAGGTACTATCTTATTTTAGGGCCGTCGTCGTTTTCAACTCTATCTGGAACTACCAATTAATACCAATCGATTCGTTTGCTTATTAGCTTTCAGATGTTCTCTGTATCGATATCAGCTAGTATCTACTGTTCTTCACATGCACGGCAGCATGATCACTTTGCGCTTTGCGGTATATATTCGGTAGCCTAACCACAGAAGATGTGCAGCACACGTGTTACCTAGCTAGGCACCAACACCACAGTAAGGCCCGTAAAGGTACAGCATCCACCAACCAGATCACGCATATTTCAGGGGTATTCCCAACTGATTCAACCAGACACAGGTAGCAGAAAACTAGACATCACACATACACTAGGCACTGGTTTCATGGGAAATTAAAATGCAGATGACCTACCATACTCCTACATGTCAGACTGGCACGGTGTGGCACCAAATGTCAGACTCCCTCTTGCTGTCTTGCAGAGTTGCGGACAGCCGGGCACACACGCATGCATATACGCAAACAATCCTTATAAATAGCATGCCGCTCTTCTCTTCCAGCCATCACAACATCACGAGCAGAACAAAGCTAGCTACAAAGTGATACACAGAGATCGCAGCAGCAGCTCTCTTGCAGCACCATGAGCACCATGTCGTCCTCGCTCGCCTTCCTCGTGGCACTGCTGCTCTCTTGCAGCACCATGAGCAGCGCGGCACGGTACCTGGAAGAGACGAAGCCTGCAGAGGAGTACCCGCCGCATCCCACCGTGCCGGAGATCCCCAAGCCAGAGCTGCCGCCGCATCCCACCGTGCCGGAGCTGCCCAAGCCTGAGCTACCACCGCACCCCACCGTGCCAGAGCTGCCACCACACCCCGCCGTTCCAGAGCACCCAAAGCCTGAACTGCCACCGCACCCCGCCGTTCCAGAGCACCCAAAGCCTGAACTGCCAGAGCACCCTGCTGTGCCAGAGCACCCAGAGCCTGAATTGCCGCATCCTGCCGTGCCTGAGGTTCCTAAGCTCGAGGTGCCACACCCCGTTGTGCCGGAGCTACCGCACCCTGCCAGTTCCTGAGATGCCAAAACCTGAGCTGCCACACCCTGTAGTTCCTGAGGTGCCAAAACCCGAGCTGCCACACCCTGTAGTTCCTGAGGTGCCGAAGCCGGAGCTGCCGCACCCGGAGGTGCCAAAGTCTGAACTGCCGCCACACCCCATCGTGCCAGAAGTGCCTGAGGTGCCAAAGCATGAGCTTCCGCCACTGCCGGAGCCCGAGCTGCCACCCAAGCCGGAGAGTCACTACCCGGTGCCAGAGGCCAAACCATGATGCAGCCATCTACGTGCGTCGTCGTTTTCTCCGGAATAAACATGCATGTGTTGTGTACTTGTGTACTAGTGTCTCTGTCACTGTGTATGGTGTAGTAGACAGTACGTAGTGTGACGTTCATTGTTGTACATTGTGCTGCTTTGAGATGTACGTATATCTATTGCTTTTGGTGTACCATATGTATATTGATATTGTTTCATCATATTACTTATATATGTTATTTTGTGTTCTATATATAATAGGAATAATCTCTGAATTAATTCTGCACCCATACAGAGCCTGCATATGTATATGTGGTACAGGGTGCCGCAGCAGCAAATGCATGTATCGATCAATGCGCTCCGCGTTTGACTCGCATGGTGCTTCTGCTCACATGGATATAGATGGCCAAATCGGCGGCACGGCACGGGCATGAGCACGACACGATGCGGCACGGTAGCTTAGTCGTGCCGTGCCTGATAGTGCCGTCGTGCCGACGGCGCGGCCAGGCACGGCACTAGCGGCACAGCCATGCCGTGTCGTGCCGATCCGCACGCCGATCCGCCGTGCCACCGTGCCCGTTCGATCGGCGTCGCTGCGTCGTCGACGTCGAGTAGTAGCCGCACGCCATCGCCACGGGTTGGAGCAGCAGTGTGCCATCACCGCGCCGTGGAGCAGAGGCATACTAAACCTTGACATTCAAAATAAGTGCTTACTAAGTAAGTGGTTATTTAAGCTCATCACTGAGGAGGGGTTTGGCAAAACATTATTACGAAAAAGTACTTGTCCTCTAAAAAGTACCTTGGCCCAGGTGAAGCAAAGACCATGTGATTCTCACTTTTGAACCGGCCTATTGAAGGTGAAAAGCGACTTCCTGGCTAGGGGTTTGTTCAAAGTTCAGGATGGGGAAGATATTAGGTTCTGGGAAGATGTGTGGGTAGGCGAGAAATCGTTTAGAGAAGTTTATCCCAACCTTTACAGGTTAGTAAGAAGGAAAAACGATATTGTGGCTAATGTTCTAAGAACAACACCACTTAATGTATCATTTAGAAGAGGATTGGTCAACAATAACTTGGTTTCAAAGGTTGTGCCGATTCATCTGACAAACAGTAGGGATGAGTTCCACTGGAAAGCCAGCCGAAAGGGCAAATTTTCGGTATGATCAATGTATAATCTAATGATTAGCTGTGGTGTACTACCGGAGAAAACCGCGATATGGAAGCTAAAGATTCCATTGAAAAATAAAATTTTCCTTTGGTTTCTAAAAATGGGTGTCATACTCACAAAAAATAACCTAACAAAAAGGAATTGGCAGGAAGATGTTACGTGTTGTTTCTGCAATCAGGAAGAGACGTATCCAACATCTCTTTTTTAATTGTCATTTTGTGAGATTCATTTGGAATATTGTACATATCACATTTGGAATTCAACCTTCTTCTAGTACTTCAGATTTGTTTGGACCATGGATACTTTGTGTCGACGCCAAGTTCAGGGGCCAAATATTGCTAGGAGTAGCAGCAATCTGCTGGTGTTTATGGTTGAATAGAAATGATATGTTATTCTGTAAAGCTAAGTCTAATACATTTATGCAGATAATTTTCAGGATGACGTACTGGATCCGACAGTGGTCCCTGCTGCATGAAGAAAGGGAGAGAGAGCAGTTAAGAAGAGGTTGCAAGAAGTTGGAAACTTTCGTAATGGAGGCCTTTGCAAAATTTGGTTGGAGGCTCCCGGATTCGAATTGAAGCTTAGTTTTTTAGTTCTTTTCTCGGTTGGGCTCGTCGACTTATTTTGCTTGTTGGAGGACTTTACTTTTCCCCTTGTGGACATGTCTGCTAGTAGCCTTATAACTTTTGTGTGGTGTTTATATTCTAGCTGTGTACCATCTCCGAACTGGTAGAGGCTGGAACCTCCTTCCTTTATAAAAAAAGCAGCGAGCCGCACGCCATCACCGCGCCATGGAGCAGCAACCGCGCACTGCCACCGTACTGCCGGACAGGAGACGAATAAGGTACAGGAGGCTGGGGAAGAAGAAGATACAGGAGGAGGCGACGGACGGACGGGAGACGAGCACAGCGGCCAGCGATATTTTTTTTATTCAACGGCGGCCAGGAATTTGGAATGGATACGGGAGCTAGGGTTGAGTTTGTGTTTATATACTCGATCCAACGGCTGTAGGGTATCAGATGTCATCCAACGGTGAAAAATTATCGGGCCGCATCGTGCTGGCTTCAAAACCGTGTTGTGCCCGTGCCGTGCCGTCGGGCTGAGATTGTAGCCCAGGCATGGGCACGGGGCCGGATCGTGCTAGGCACGGGCACGAGGCAGGCCAGACCAGGCCGTTCATGGGCCGTGCTTAAGCGGACCGTGCTCGGGCCGGCCTAGCCGGCCAAGCCTGTTTGGACATCTATACACATGACCAACGCTAGCAATATTCACGGGCCTGTGACTAAACCGCTGCACGTGTGATCGCTGATTGATGCCGGCTTTGCTAGCCTTGGCTGCCTCTTCTTGTTGCTAGGGAACGACCAGGGCTCTATTCGCTGAAAGCTGAAAGCTATTTTTTTATAAGAGAAAAATAATGTTTCAGAGCTAAAAAGATGTCGGAATAAGTTTTCTAATGTCGCAACATCGTTTAATGTACTGTACAACGGTTGTAAGATGCTGCTTTCGTCTCAGGTTGACGCCGGCCAGTTTTGCCACTCGCAGCTAACCACAAATTTGTACTTCCTGCAACCCAATTTATAAGTCGTTTGACTTTTTTAAACCTTAAGTTTGAATACTCACTTTATTCAAAAAATTTACGTAAAATAGTTTAATTTGAATCATTTTTTGCAGAACTTTTATTAATGAAGCAAACCATAACAAAAGAAGTAATATTATGTTTAAATTTTTAAATAAGACGAATAGTCAAACTTGAGGTCAAAAAAGTTACAAGACATATAAATTGGAATGGATGAACTACCATTTAAGATGTATACACACAAGCAGTTCTAGTTATTTGAAAAATGCCGCTACTCCAAAATATACGAAAGCAAAAGGCAGCAACGCCTTCTGAACGTTTCACACCGTAGTACGTAGTAATTTTTTTCAACCAATTTCAGAACTGCTACGAAACAAGGTACGTCATCAGCGTGGACTAATATATCATGCTAAACTGTACGTTTTTCAGCGATGGGAGTACGATCTAGACACATCGAACACGTGTCTGCCGAAATAAAGAAACATGCATGTCCTTCCATTTCAAGAGAAAAAAGGTGCAGCTGCTCCAACCAATCAGATCATTTATGAGTATGTATTCCCAACCGATCGATCAAACCATACACCGATCATGAAATCAGGAAGAGGAGATCACAGGGACGAATTAAGGACCAAATCTTAACAACCACGGGCATGCAGATGACCTACCAGCTGCTACGACCAACGGCAACATACAAGATATGGCTCCAGTAAACGCTCACGGCCGGCTCACCTGACAGATCCCTGGTCGCATGCTGATGCCCGTAGCTTAGCATTATCGCGCTATAAATAGCTAGCATGGTTCTCTCATCTCCACACCACTCACCACACAATCGACACGACACGAGGCACACACAGGCAAACAAACAATACAAACAGGGGTGTCATCCATGGCTGCCAAGAGCACCAGCATGATGCTTTCCCTTGTCCTCGCCACGGCGCTGCTGCTCTCGTGCAGCGGCATTAGCGGCGCGGCGCGGCTCCTGGAGGAGGCGGCGCCCAAGGAGGAGTACCCGCACCCTGCCACGCCGGAGCTGCCAAAGCCCGAGCTGCCGAAACCCGAGGTGCCAGCACACCCCACCACACCAGAGCTTCCACCTCACCCCACTGAGCTGCCCAAGCCTGAGGTACCTGAGCACTTGCCGGAGCTGCCCAAGCCTGAGGTACCTGAGCACTTGCCGGAGCTGCCCAAGCCTGAGGTACCTGAGCATTTGCCGGAGCTGCCTCACCCAGAAGCTGCCGTGCCTGAACTGCCCAAGCCAGAGGTACCGGAACACCCCGCCGTTCCAGAGCTGCCGAAGCCCGAGGTGCCGGCGCACCCTGCCGTGCCGGAGCTACCGAAGCCTGAGCTGCCTCCTCACCCCACGGTGCCAGAGCTGCCCTACCCGGAAGTGCCGGAGGTGCCAAAGCACGAGCTGCCACCGAAGCCAGAGAGCCACTACCCGGTGCCAGAGACTAAGCCATGAGCCCATAATATCGGACTTGATTCATCGCTGTTGCCCCAGCAATAATAAGCATGTTATGTACCTGTGTGTATGATGATGGTGTAATATTTGTATGTTTATGATCTTGTTGATCACTAGCTATCTAGGAGTGTGATGTTTCGGTGTTGTAGTTGTGTGCCACATTGATATGATGATGTACGAAAATACGGGCCTTTGTGTGTACTTTACAGAGTGTAATATATTTATGAATAAAGTTTCATTCATCGTGTTGTACTACATTGCTTTCATAATCATTGAAGGGTCGGTTTGTCAAACTCCTAGGCTGAAATCCAGAAGGGTCTATTTGCCAGAGCAGCTTCTAGGCTGAATCTAGGAGTTGTTCTAGCGAACAAATATTTTATGGAGTCATTATTATTTGCTAATGAAGTGATTCACTAAAATGAAATGGGAGCATATGCATGGGAGATGAAAGAAGTAGCTTTTTTTAATTCACTTCTTAAACAGAATCACTTTCAACGTAGAGTTTATTCTAGCGAATCCAAAAGAATTACCTTTTAGCGAAATAATCACTTCTCACAAAAGAACCAGACGTAGGAGGAACTCTATCAAAAATATCCTAAAGAGTTGTTTGTCTATATCCAAATTCTAGACAATGTGTGTATATATGCAAATATACGCATATTTTGTTTAGGAAAAAGTCCTATTTTCCTCCCTCAACTATTAGCAAAGTTTGATTTTGCTCCCTCAGCCGCAAAACCGGATAGAAAATCTCCCTCAACTTGTTTACTTTTTCTCTTTCGGCGGTTTTGAGCCCGGTTTTGATCTACATGGCGCCACGTCAGCACGCCACGTCATCTCATCTTCTCATCTCTATCCTCTCTCTCTGGCCCGCCTCTCTCCTTATCCTCTCGTCCCCTTGTCTCTCTCCTGGCCTTCATGCCGGCGCGCCGCTTAGGGACAATGAAGCACGCGAGGACGACGGCAGCCACGGGTGGGGAAGCTGCTGTCGCGTGCACTAACACCAGCCACGGGCGTGAGGCAGCGGGGGCGAGCTCCGGCACCGGCGCGGCTCAGCTCGGAGAGCACATCGTACGCACGGCGGACGGCGAGGCACGGGGCCGGCGAGCGCGGCAGGTGAAAGGCGAGGCCCATGGAGTGACGGTGGCCGGGCGTGACCTCGCCCGGGGCTGGCGCGGCTTGCCATGCAGAGGGGCGGACCAGCCGCGGTGGCCGGAGGGACGCACGGTAGGCGGTGCTCATGCAGGCGGCCAACAGAGACCCAAACTTAAGGAGTGCCTTCCTTCAATCTCTAGATTTTTTTCAGCCCATCTTTTCTTTGCTTGCTCCTTTGCACGAGTGAACTATTTTTTTTCCAAATTACACAATATCTCATCGGTGCAGCGCCTGCTCCTGCGCCGCAGGTTCGTTTCCCTGCCACCGCCGTCCGCGCTGAGGAAGGCGCGGTCCACGCCTAGCAGCCCGAGGCGCTTGCGCGACGCCACGGTCGGCCTGCATCTCCGACGTCGTAGCCGTGCTGGGGTGGAGCCAAGACCTCGGGGATGAGTATGAGATGGGGAAAAGTCCTGGGCAGGAGGGGATGAGTGAGTTTCGGTCATGGAATATGCCTCCCGTGACCTTGGCGCCGTCAATCCGGCAGGAGCTGCGAAGGGTAACAGTGAAGGATCCACTTTGGAACAACCATGATCACGACAAGAGGCTGCTGGATCGCTCGATCCTGCGCACCATGGCTAGATCGGCACCTTTGCAAGACAGGTTTGGCAGATTTTGGGACTCTGAATCTGACTCAGAGTGTGAAGATCTCGGCGACGCTGATGCCTTGGCGAGAGCTTCTTCGCATGTTCGAATGCAGGAGTCTGCGAAGATCATCCAAAGCTCACCGGAGGAGGCTGAACCTGAACCTGTAGAGCATCGGCCCCATACGGTGCTGGCGATCCCTGTCAAGAGGGCTGCGGCTTCGCCTTGGAAGGGTCCGCTGCCCCAGAGACGTGTCACGCCGCTGACAACCTTCGGCGATCTCGTCCTTCCGGCAATGGCCGCCGCCCGAAGCACCCAGAGAAGCGATCAGGATCCACCGGTGTTTCAAAATTCAAATCGCGGCAATCTCTGGCTGGGGCATCCGAACTCGTGGGCCCCAAATTCTTCTGGGCCACAGCCCATGCACCCCAGTTCGGATGATCGATCGGAAAAAACCGCGATCTCCAGGCAATGCGGACAAGCGGCGCACTCGGCAGGAAAACCTAAGCGGCGTCTCGTCAACACGACGTTGTTCCTCGCCGCCGAGCCAATACTGCCCATCACCAGGCATTGCGGACAAGCGGCACATTCGGCTGGAAAACCCAGGCAACGTCTCGTCAACACGACGCTGTTTCTCTCCGCCGAGCAAATCCTGCTCAAGCACCGTCCCGGTCCTTCGTCCACGCCATCTGCGCGCCCCCCACGATCTTACCGGGAGGTTCTCATGAAGGGTCTCGGAGGTCGGGACCGAGGGGTGCCCGGGCGGGGCGCGCCATCGGTACGTCGACCGGGAAAAGGGAAAGGACAGGCCATCGACGGTCGTGCCCGCGGCGACGGTGGACGAGGTGATAACCGCAACCAAGGAGATGCTGCGCGGGGTAACCAGGGCCGTGGTCGCGGCAATCCTGGAGGTCCCCTGGGCGGCCGTGGTTCGGCTCCTGCTGGAGCAGCAGGACCGTCCAGGAACAGAGGTCGCGGTCACGGGACGGCCAAGGCCTCGGCTACCAGCGACCATGACGTGCATGCGGAGGATGATAAGCCGGAAGAGGTGGTTGATGATGGTGCAGACGATCTAGCTGTTGAAGAGGTGGAGCAAGGCAAGCAGAAGAGGAAGCGAAAGGATGTGGCTGCATGGCTGGTGTGCTCTATTTGCACAGAAGAACACTATACGAATCAGTGTCCATTGCTTCGCGGCCCCAAACCGACAGTGGCTTATTGTGGTGCCGCACATGATGGGATGGGATTCTTCCAGATACAGGCAGCAAGGAACAATCAGATAGTTATCTTTGCTCAGTCGGCGGTTGCGGCTCTCATCACTGTTGACGCGGGAGAGGTATCTGCTCAGCTTTTACAGTCCGAGCTGGCTAGGATTATCCCAGTTCGTTGGAATTGGGAGGTACAAGAGGTGGGGGGAAAATCTTTTGTTGTCCCCTTTCCTAGCAAGGATGAATTGGACCGCATGGTTGTGATTGGGACATTCACCACAAAAAACAAAGAGGGCACCATAAGCTTTGAGGAGTTCATCGATGATGTTCAGCCCATCAAGATCCTGTCACAAGTTTGGGTCACTGTCACTAAGGTACCCCGTGCTCTTCGGAGTTTCCTCTCTCTGTGGGCTGTTGGTTCCATGATCGGGGCCACCCAGAAGGTTGATATGGTTCATCTTCGAGCGACTGGGCAAGTCCGTATCTTAGTAGCAGTACCTAATGCAAAGCTGATTCCAAAACATGCTGATGTGTGTGTCGGTAGTGGCATTTTTCGCTTATTCTTTAAGGCGGATGAAGCTGTTCAGGTTGACCCCATTGATTCTGAGGCAGATGATCTGAGTGATGGTGATAATAATGGAGGCCAAGGCGGCAATGATCAGGAGATGAGGGAGGCGGATAATCAAGGTCCAACAAATCCTCAGAATGAATCTGAAAAATTGCAGGCACCTCCTAATATTGATCTACCACATCACAAACAAGCTGCGTTGGTGTCTGAGGGTCTGAACATGGCTATTGAGCAGCTTCTGGATGAAATAAGTCTTAAAGTTTTGATCGAGAAGGATGATGGGGAAACTCGCAAAAAATACTCTCCCCCTACAGAAGAAGAGTTAGTGGCATATCAAGCTAAAGTTATTTCTTCTAACAAAGTTAACTCTTCTTCTGGATGTGTGGTGCCCGTGATGGTGACGTCGGCTGGCGATGATGGCGACGACGTGGTGCTTCAGGCTTCAGTCACCACTGCCGTGGAAGTGGGGGACTCCTCTCCAACGGAGGGGGGACCTCCGACTTACCATGCTGTCCCGTGTGCGCTGGTGGTTGACCAGGACGGCTCCGGGGGCTCAACATCGACGGCTGCCCCCGAGCAGCCCACTGGCAGGGGTGGTGTGGGGGGTTCGGCTGCTGCTACCCCACCTGCCACAGCCTCGCCAACGACTTTGGAGGAAGACGCGACCCCAGCGCTGATCGTCGCGATCGGGTCACCTTAGGATGGGACGGCTGCGACCTCTACCTCCCCCCTGGTCGCAGCGGAGTCGCTGGGGGCTGCGACTCCCACCACGCCGCAGTCTCCGGTCCCAGTCGCTGCGGGGTCGTCGTTGGCTGCCTCCCTACTGCCGGCCGCACCAGCCTCGCCGTCGCCCTTAGCCGGGGCGGGGGAGCTGCCTGCGGCGTGCGAAGACCATGTTACTCCACTGGCAGAGCGGGAGATTGCACCTGCAGCTACGGCCACGCTCATCAAAGCACCGCGTCGTAGCTCCAGGAATGCGGCATCGGCGGACGTCCATACCCTACTCAAGGCTGAACACTTGGCAGCAAAGAAGAACCTTGAATTCCCAGGTAACTCTTTCACAAGCTTTCCAGATTCCAAAGTTATTTCCAACCTTGGTAGGGTAGGCATCAACCTAGGCACCTCAGCTGTAGTTACTATCAAGAACTTAGAGGTAGACAGGTTAGTTTTATATGCTAACGAAAAGTAGGGTTTTGCTAAATCTAAACTCTCCAATCTTGAGAGTGAAGATGAGCAGGACGACCAACTTGATGCAATTCTCACCCACGCCTGTGGAGATCTAAATGAGAATTTACTGGAGGTGGAGAATGATCAAATCATAGATCTCTCTCCACTCCGACGGAAGAAAAAATACAATAATGCCAAAAACACATTTAATGGCAAACTTCCCAAGAAGCCAAAGACCCCCTCAAAAATTATTATAAAATGAAGGGGGTTTTCTGGAATAGCAGAGGTCTGAGAGACTTGGCTAAGCATAGACTTTTGGCTGAATTAGTTAAGGAAGAGCAAATTAATTTTATTGCCCTTTCCGAAATAGGCCGGGACTCTTTCCCGGATCATGTGCTCAAAAATCTTTGTGGAGGACATGATTTTCTCTGGCACATCATGGCACCCCACGGTAGATCTAGGGGAATCTTGCTAGGTGTAGACCTGAATATTTTCGACATTGGAGCCATTGCTGAGGGAGATTTTTTTTGTAAAATTCACCCTAAGAGTCAAATCAAGTGACTTCAAATTTGTGCTATATACGGTATATGGGCCAGCACAGCTCCAGAATAAGAGTGCTTTCTTAGCAGAACTCGCAAACACGTGCTCCAAAGAAACCCTTCCATATTTGATAGGAGGAGATTTCAACATAATGCGAAGCCCAGAAGATAAGAGTTCTGGGGACTTCGACCCTAAATGGCCTAATCTTTTTAATGCTGTTATTGAATCTCTAGACCTTAAAGAGATTACAATGGCAGGCCGTCAATACACTTGGGCGGGGCCAGGGGATAATCCAACTTTTGAAAAGTTGGATAGAGTTCTCGTTAGCACGGAATGGGAGATCATGTTCCCATTGACCACAGTAGAGCCGAGGGATAGGAATATCTCGGACCACACACCCTTAGTGCTTAACACAGGTGCTTCAACCCACCAGACCCACATTCGTCCTTTCAAATTTGAGAGGGGATGGTTGATATGAGATGGATTTTATGATATGGTTGCAAATATTTGGCAATCTCCATGCTCTGGGTCAACCCCTCTTGAACGTTGGCAATTCAAGATCCGCAGACTCCGACAATATCTAAGGGGCTGGGCGAAACACACGGCAGGGTCTTATCGAAAAGAAAAAAAAGACTCTATTAGCTATTTTAGAGAATCTTGATAAGAAAGCTGAAATCTCTCCCTTATCTGATCAAGAGATTAATCTGAAGCATTATCTAAAAGAACGTTTAGTTAACCTTCTGAGAGAGGAGGAACTAAAATGGTATGAGAGAGCCAAAGTTAAAACCCTCTTGGAAGGGGATGCTAACACTCGGTTCTTTCATCTAGTAGCCAATGGGAAACATCGCAAGCAACATATCTATAAACTTGAAAATGACCAAGGTGTTGTAATCGGTGATGATCATCTCAAAAGTCACATTACGACTTATTATAAAGAACTCTTTGGCCAGCCGGAAATTTTTGATATCTCCCTTAGGGAAGATCAAAACCTGGATATCCCACAGGTATCACCGGAAGAAAACGACATCCTCATCAGCCCATTCACTGAATCCGAAGTGAGGGAGGCAATCTTCCAAATGGAGCATAATAAAGCTCCAGGGCCGGATGGTTTTCCTGCGGAGTTCTATCAGGTGTTTTGGGGAGTCGTCAAGGATGATCTTTTAAGCTTATTTGCTGAACTGCATCTAGAGGCTCTTGATCTCTACAGCTTAAATTTTGGTATTATTACTTTAATTCCAAAAGTAAATAATGCCATAAAAATTCAGCAATACAGGCCAATTTGTGTTCTTAATGTGAGTTTTAAAATATTCACTAAAGTGGGCACAAATAGGCTTAATATGGTAGCTAAAACAGTGGTGAGGCCAACGCAGACAGCCTTTATGCCAGGTAGGAACATAATGGAAGGGGTCGTTATCTTACACGAAACCATCCATGAACTTCACACCAAAAAGAGAGACGGCATCATTTTCAAAATTGATTTTGAAAATGCATATGACAAAGTGAAGTGGTCTTTCCTACAACAAACACTACGTATGAAAGGTTTCTCCCCCAAATGGTGTCGGTGGGTTGAAACTATGGTCACTGGTGGAAGTGTGGGAATCAAAGTCAATGATGACGTTGGACCCTATTTCCAGACCAAACGTGGACTCAGACAGGGAGATCCAATGTCACCAATCTTATTCAACATCGTTGCAGATATGCTAGCTCTTCTCATTAACAGAGCAAAAGCTAATGGTCAAATAAGAGGTGTCGTCCCTCACCTAATAGATGATGGTCTGTCCATACTGCAATATGCAGATGACACCATTATCTTTATTGATCACGACCCAAAACAAGCACAGAATCTGAAATTGTTGCTTTGCGCTTTTGAACAGCTATCTGGGCTAAAGATCAACTTCCACAAGAGCGAAGTCTTTTGCTATGGTGCAGCTAAAGAGATGGAATCCTTTTACACTAGTCTCTTTGGGTGCAACGCAGGGGAATATCCATTTAGATATCTAGGGATCCCAATGCATCATAGGCAACTACTGAACTCTGAATGGAGAAACGTGGAAGACCGTTTCAAACAGAAACTCTCTTGTTGGAAAGCGAAATACCTGTCATATGGGGGACGACTAGTTCTGCTAAATTCAGTCTTAAGCAGTCTACCTATGTTTATGATGTCCTTCTTTGAGATCCCTAAAGGGGTCAGTAAAAACTTAGATCAGTATAGATCAAGGTTCTTCTGGCAAGGCTCTTCAGACAAACATAGATATCGTCTTGCCAGATGGGACATCCTTTGCCGTCCTAAGGACCAAGGGGGATTAGGTATCCTAAATTTACAACTGCAGAATAAATGTCTTCTAGCCAAATGGTTGGTTGATCTGATAAACACAGACGGCGTATGGCAATCTCTTTTACGGAATAAATACCTAAGCTCCAAGAGCTTAACTCAAGTGGCAGCCAAACCCAATGACTCTCATTTTTGGAGAGGCCTCATGCATATCAAAGATGAGGTGCTGGCTCATGGTTCTTTCGATATTAAAGATGGAACCAACACTAGGTTTTGGGACGACACATGGGTAGGAGATAAGCCTCTGAAAGTTAAATATCCATCCTTATATAATATAGTGCGGGATCCTCACGCAACAGTCTCAAAAGTGATGACTACTAGCCCTCTAAACATTTCTTTTAGAAGGGCGCTGGTGGATAATAAACTTACAGAATGGCTTAGTTTAGTAGCACGAATCTCAAATGTCGAATTGGTGGAAGGTTCAGATTACTTCAGATGGGGTTTATCCAAATCTGGTTTATTCTCTGTCCGCTCTTTGTATCTCTATCTTATAGATACACAAACACCTTTTCGTCATAGGAAGATCTGGAAGATAAAAATTTCTCTAAAGATTAAAATATTTCTTTGGTTCTTGCAGAGGGGTGTCGTCTTAACCAAAGATAACCTCGCTAAGAAAAATTGAAAGGGGAGTCAGAAGTGTATCTGCTGTAATATGAATGAAACTATCCAACATTTGTTCCTAGACTGTCCCCTTACCAAAATAATTTGGAGGATTATCTTTTTTGCTACTAATTTGACCCAGCCAAGATCAATCAGCCACATGTTCGGTAGTTGGCTAACTAATCAAAATAAAAGGATTAGGAATTTGATTTGGGTGGTGATGGCTGCAATGTTTTGGGCTATCTGGAGATGTCGTAATGATGTTGTTTTTAATCAAATGAAATCTAACTCTATTATGCAGGTAATTTTCAGGGGAGCGTACTGGTTACGCTCTTGGGCCCAGTTGCAGCATGATGAGTCAGCCAAGGACGCGCTCTCAACGATGAGCAAGAAATTGAAATTAATTGCTTTAGAGATATCCAATAAAGGATGGAAACATTTGTATTGTTTGAACTAGCGTCCTGTGTCGATCTATAAGACCATGGCTTTCTCGTTTTTTCTTCTCAAAAACTTTGTAATAATGGGCTGTGTACATATCTGAATGTAGAGGCCGGATATTATTTATCCATTATTAAAAAAATGCAGGCGGCCATGGCGGCCTCTGTGGACGCGGCTGGGGCTCGCGGGCGCGGCCTCATCGGAGCTCTCCGCCGGAGCGGCCATGACGGACGCGAAGGACGCCGAGGTCAGCTTCATGCCGGAGATGTACAGGTTCTGCGCCAGCGAGTGCGGGCAGCTCGCGGAAGGTAGCGACTAGCGAGTGCGGGCGCGCGGGCAGAGAAAACGGTGACACGGGTCCTCGGCTGAGCGGCTCCGCGCCTCCGCCGACCCGCATGGAACCACCGGCGGCCAGGCGGGTGGACGAGCGCCAAGGCGAACAGGCACATAGCGCGGTAAGTTTGGGCATCGAGTTCAAGGGCGTAGGCGGCGTGCGGCGATCTCGGGCTGCGGCTGCACTGCACACCACGGCGACGTTGTCGCGTTTGACTTCCCGAGGAACACCAACTTCACTCGACGCCAGTCGAAGGGCCGAGGCATCTCGGCATTTGCCATCGAGCTCCAGGCGTCCAGCATCGACTGGCGCGAGACTTCGGCATCGGTGTAGCGGCTTACCTCGGCGCCAGCACGAACCAGCGTCCGCGCGTGCCTCTCTATCGCGTCGTCGTCACCACAGGCCACCGTCCACACACAGGAAGCTTCGCCGTCATCGTCGCCGAGCGCTCCATGCGGCACCATGTCTTCTTTCCTTCTACGCTAACCCAGGTTGAGATCATTTTGTTTTGTTTCTCCTCTTCTTTCTTAAGCCGCGTGCATATGGAGGCCAGCCTGCCTCCCGATACTGGAGTGAGCCTCACATAAACATACACCGTAGAATTTGGCTACGTCTCCAGGTTCAATAATAATTAAATATATACCGAGAGAATGATGCTGCTTTTGACGTGGCGTGCTGACATGGCGCTACGTGAGTCAAAACCGGGCTCAAAACCGTAGAGGGAGGAAAAGTAAACTGTATTGAAAGTTGAGGGAGGTTTTCTATCCGGTTTTATGGTTGAGGGAGCAAAATCAAACTTTGCCAATAGTTGAGGGAGGGAAATAGGACTTTTTCCTTTTGTTTATGCTGGAGTTGGAATATTAATTTCTGAGTGTCTAATTCTAAGGACCACCTACACCCCATGTGTGAAAAATTGTCCTTGCTTATTTGTTCATAGATTCTCTAAATACAGAAAACGACGTTGTCACCATATTTGTTGTTATATATGCATCACCAAAAGAAATAGACAAATATTAGCAAACCATCTATTTGGCATTGAACCATAATGGCTAGTTTAGTTACAATACAACAAATTAAGATAGCAAAAATTAGTAGAACTAATTATTTGGCATTAACCATCTAAAATTCAATTTATTTCCAGGAAAAAGAGAGAGTTTCCATCCGCAAATATATATATTGTGTTGCTGTATGGATGAACTGAACGCAAATAATTTTTTAAATACTTATTGGGTTTTCCAACAAGGTACAGGGAGCAAATATATATATGTGTTCCCTTAGCTGTTCTAATCGTCACCACGTACATCATGCAAAGATGCAAACAGATGGCAATGCATGTTCTTGTAGTACTAGTACATCAGTACAATTGTTGGCGTTTCAATTATGCTTATGCAGCACCTAATATACCAATTTAAGGGTCATATTTTCGTAACTTGTAGATGAAATCTCAAATTGGTAGAAGGTATGTCGAATTTGAGATCGGGAAAATTAAGCTAAGCTTGCAGGTGGTGACCATACATGCTTAATTAATCTGATGAACTAACAGAAGTTCAACAGAGCCATTGATAAGAATATGATCTAAAAACGTGTAACAGATTTTGTAAGAAATCTCTTTGACATATTTAGATAAGAAACTAGAGGACGTTTAATTAGCTGGTGAACGGCTGAAAGCAAGTTGTCTGAAATGACCATTCCAACATTTCTGGTCATGTTCAACCCGCTTTACAACTACTACTACCGGAAGAAAAATCTCCTGCTATCTTATCAGCCTGTCCTTGACAATGCACATCGATTGTGTCCTTATTTTGCGTTATCCGGTGGCCAAACACCCACACACATCGATGAGACCGTGAGATACACGTCGCACACGTGTGTAGCCACAACGCAAGGTGATTCAACTAACCACATCTCTCAGATGGTCTCAGTATTCCCAACAAACTATGCCATACATATATGAGAGAGATGGATCAGGAGAGAGCAAGCACAAGTACACGCACAGAGAGAGATCCAAAGTTGACAACCAATAGACCATGGGGATCGGATGCAGATAGCCAACCAATTACCAAACGATCTCTAGGTGGATCTCAGAAGAGTTTTTTTTTAAAAAAAAGGGACGGCAAAAGCTTTTGCCGCGATTTCTATTAGACATAGAAAAAGAAAACAAAACGGGGGGTCGGCCCAGTTTTTTTGAACGGAAACCGGGCCCAAAAACCGTAACAACTGGGGAGAGAGCCACGCTCATCTCGCACAATCCTGTCGCATCCGCCGAATACAACGTGAGAGCACAACTCCACACACAACTCAACTATGTACCCAACTATAATCACAACTCAACACCACTATTTGTAGCTCAACCGGTCGGATTGGAACATTGACACGGTTGCGCACCTCAACACGTATACCAAGACCACCAAGCCGCACCTCCAAAGGAGCCGCCGACAAGCAGCCCACCTTGCGAGCGCCGTCGTCCCCGATGATGTCCCGCACCAACCAGCCACCGCCGAGCAGAAACTAGTTGGCGTCGTCCGCTGCAAGCCAAGTGGCCACCACGCCAACTCCACCGTGCCGCCAAAGTCTTTTGATCAGGCATAGTTGAACTTCCAACCTCGACCAAACGTTGGCAAAGATCAAAAAGGAGCCCACCCCAGGCTCCCCAAACAACCGAAGCAACGCACCGGATTATGGCACCGAGACAACTCATCCGGGTCGGATTGGGACATCGACCTAGGTCTCGACGTGTGGGGGCCTCGCCACACCGCCGCACACCACTCCACTACTCACCAAGGATCCAGGAATGCTTCGCCGTTTAGGGAGACCAAGAAGTCGAGCCACTCCACAACCTCACCTCTATCGGACCACTGCTGGAATCTCCATTGCCGCATGGACAGAAAAACCTCCGGAGACACGACACAACCTGCTGCCTAGGTCGGATTAGGACATCGACTCAGGCCTACCTCCACTCACTCTGCCCCACTGGACGACTTGAAGCTCCGACAAAACTCTACTAGCACTACTCAAACACAAAGCAAAGGAAAACAGGGAAAACAAACTCCCCCATCGAAGCCACTGGGAGCACGAACAGGACGAGGCACAAAGGGCGGGGCAGCTGGGCGGGGCTAGAAAGCCTCACGATGCCTTCAAGAAGGACACGACGCCGAAGGCGCCGACATCGCAAGCCCGCAAGGGAAGGTTTTCACCTGCAAATCCAAACAACAACAGGGGGAGGTGCAAGAAGAACGCCTCCAAGGAGGAAGCGACATCTGCCGACTGCCGTCGTCCAAGCTTTCGCCAAGACCTCTCACCCTGCCGCGCTATCCCGCCGCCGCAGCCGTCCCCCACCACCACGATGACGGCAGAAGGGCAGCCACCATCTCCGCCCGACAGCGCCAGCCACGCCACCACGGCGCCGCGGGCAAGCCCCGCCAAGCCGAGGCCGGCCACACCACCACGACGTCGTCGACGGACTGCCGCACCACCACCACCACCGCATGCAGGTGGATAGGAAGCACCCGCGCACAGCCAGAGGCGCGACCAGCAACTCTAAGCATGCTGAAGCCACCGGAAACCGCGACTCCGGTGACCAGGGAGCGGTTGGGGGCCGGCCATGGCCTGGCCTCGGCTGGCCACGGCCCGGCCACGGCCTGGCCCTAGCCGGCCCCGTGCCGGCCACGGCTGGCCTCGGCGACAACCGGCTGAGGAGGACCCGCCGGCCGGATCCGCCCAGCCCCTAGCCACGGGAGGGCAGAACCAGAGGGGGGCAGCAGCAACACCCTCGGCAACCTATTGTGCTTTCTTGCTGACACCTTCTCTTTGCAAGCCCAAAAAACATATGAGAGGTCAGAGGGGATGGTGATGCTATGGAAGTCTAATATGACATAGCCAATTACCCTTGCTATCATGCTAATAATGTATAGCCATATAGCGAAGTCATCAGCATGCATCAAATAAGACACAAATCCACCTAGCTCACCTCCTGCATCAGACAAGCAGGGACACACAAAAGAAAGGAAACCAAGGCCAAGTGTTTTTTCAACTAATTTTTGGGGTTGTAGTTTAGGTACTTCAAGAAGTGTAGACTAAGAACAGATAACATAATAAAAGGGAGGCAAATTAATCCTAAAATCATTTTGGACTAACTAATAAGCACGTGGTCCATAAATCACCTTAATTTGTGGTTGCTGCTTATAGCTGTATAGCCTATAGGTTGATATTACAGTAAGCTGCTGCATGTGCTTCAGTTAGCCAATTCGCCTGCAGGAAGGAACCTCGAAGAACAAAATAAAATCATGACTAATAGGGTAGTAAGCAGAACATGTGCAAAGACACTATCGAAGGGTACAGATCACACTGAAGGATATTTCATTGCATAGAAATCCAATTCACTAAAAACACATCCATATTTTACCAACAACTTAACTTCAAAATGTTCATAGCCCCAATAGACTGGTAATGATGTCAATTACAGCCCTAAAGTACATGATATTTCATATCTTCCAAACTACATGGGAGAAAACTTCTGAATTACATATCTCTTCAGGGTTACATCATAACAAAAAGATAGAAATGCGATACAGTGATAATATCAAGAAATAAGACTTTGTAGAAAACAAAATTGGTTATGACATGGTATGCAAAGAATTTTACAAAATTACAAACACGATAAAACAACATCCTAATATGATCTTCTTCTTGCAACCATACAAAAAAAATCTTTGACCCAGGATATTAACATAGTAATAAGGTGCGGAGTTTGTGACTATTCATCTATGCAGAAACATTTAAAGGCAGCAAGCCCTGCAAGTCGCATAGGTGAACAATAAAATATATGAACCAGTTAGCCAACAAAATATTGGAAAATTACCTAGACTTATTTCTGACAGGTTATCATATTTGTGAATTGCAAATTAAAAACATAACCTTTGGCGAGAAACAGTGAGAGTAAAAGCAAAACAAAGAACAAAGGAAGTGGGGCAAGAGACGGGGAGTTGGGGAGCTCTGCATCCTGGGAAAGGAGTAGATCTATTCGGAGGAGACATCAGGTGTGACAAGGGCAGCGCAGGCGTGACCATGGGTAGGGGCTGGACAGCGGCGTCAGCAAGGTCAGGGTGGCGCTGCATCGTCTACGCCGGCAAGATCAGGTCCGGGATGCAGCTGGAGGTCGTGCCAGCGGCAGAGGTCGATGACCATGACGCCGGTGTTGAAGTAGCAGGGCGGGCGGCGATGCCCCGCGAAGACGCGGGCGCCGAGCACCACGGCGGCGGCGAGGTGTCGTGGGGATCGAACTTGGCGTAGTCGTGTGGGCTGTCTGTAACGATATGGTGCGGGAGTGAGTGGGCCGACGGTTGAGTGGGCCAGAGGAACGCAAGGTTTGGCAGACGGCAGAACAAAAAAAATGTTGACGAAAAAAGATGGAAGAAATCTTCCCTCTTTATTAGTAGGTATAGATGCTCATCTTACAGAAAGTTGATAAGAACATGCATGTCTCAAGAGCATAATGAATGCCCAGGCTTTCATGTACTCCACGGCTCACAAATTTATAGAAGATATATGCAAATTTATATTTTTTTAAATAAATTTATTAAACATTAGATTCACAGATCTTTATAATAATATTAATTATGTATCATAAATATTAACATATTTTAATATATATTTAGTCAAAGTCTTTTCTCAGAAAACGAAAGCAAAATATACTTAGAAATGGAGAAGTATATGGTAAAATTTTAGTTAAAATTACGGTTCCTTTTTTCGGGGTGTGTTAGTGTGTATGCACTATGCACCCCTGTAGGTTCTTCTTGTCATCTCGTCATCTTTTGCGAACCACCTTCCAAGTTCTCAACCATTGAAATCAATTGACCTTAACTACAGCTAGAAATTTCTACCTTTTTCCGTGACGTGAGCTTTTTCTAGTGTTTTAGTATTCAAAATTTAGTATAAATTAATTGCAAAAAATAGTATAATTTTTTCTATTAAATGTCTCCTAGTACTGTTACCTAAAAATACCAGAAGAATTCCAGAGGGTAAACACACGTACTGTATTGCGCTCTAGATGAGACCTGTTGCCCAACACTTTCTCCTCCGTCGGCTAATCATACGGAAAAGCATTCGCGAGCCGTGGACCTGTCTGCACCCACACAAGACACAAATGCGCACGCACGGCCCACACGGCCCAGATTCCGTTTGTCGATCGCACCGCGTAGTCGCACGGCCCCGCCGCTTTCTCGCGCTCCTCAACCGCTGAGACTTTTTTTTTTTTTTTTTTTGAGCAACTCAACCGCTGAGACGCGCTTCCCTCCGTCGTCGTCTCACCAACGACCGAAGCCACACGATGCCTCCCCGTCCCCGCCACCGCCTCCTCTTTTTCCGCCGCCACCTCTCCACCTCCACGCCGTCTCCCGCGCCGGCCCCCGTGCCTAAGCCCACCGACCCAGCGCTGCTGCTCCGCCTCTGCACGATCCTCTACCAGCAGCAACACGACCCCGACGACGCGCTGCGCCGCCGCCTCTCCGCGCTGCCGCTGCCCACCGCGCCCGCCGACATCCGCGAGCTCTTCCTCCAGGCCTCCGCGTTGTTCCCGCTCTCCTGGCGCCCCGTGCACCGCCTCCTCGCGCACCTCTCCACCCTCCACCGCGGCGCCGGCGCCGGCGACGGCGACGGCGACGGCGAAGGTGGAGGCGCTGGGTTCCCACACTCCCCCGCCACTGCCGCCCGCCTCCTCGACGTCCTCGCCAAGTCCGGGAACATCGACCTCCTCCACTCCACGCTCTTCTCACTGCCCCGCAGCCTCCTCTCCGCCGCGGCGCTCCGCACCGCCGTGCGGGGGCTCGCCCCCGCCCGCGAGGTCGGGAAGGTCGCCGCGCTCGTGACGCTCTTTCCCGAGTTCCACCGCCCTCGGGTCCTCACGTTCGTCACCGACGTAGCGTGCTCGGAGCCGTGCAGGCTCCCTGACGTCGCGGAGGAGGCGATCAAGCGCGCCGAGCACCGGCACGGCGTCGCGCGCACGGCCAGGTGCTGCGACCTGCTGGTCATCGCGTACTGCCGCGCGGGGTCTCTTGCGGACACGTGCAGGGTCTGGAATGGTATGGAGAAACGCGGCCTCGAGCCAGGTGCCGCGGCGTATCAGGAGATCGTGGTGACCATGTTCAAGAACAACCGCGTAGCCGACGCCATGAAGACGTTCGACGGAATGAGGAGGAGCGGAGTGCCAGACAGTGGAGGCGGGTGCTGCTGTGCGGTGGTGTCTTGGCTGTGCAAGGAAGGGAGGGTGTGGGGCGCGTACATGGTATTGGCAGAAATGGTAAAACGAGGTCTGGAAGTGGATGGTGAGGTGCTGGGAGATTTGGTGTATGGGCTGATGGTGGGGAGAAGGGTGAGGGAAGGATACAGGGTGTTCCATAGCGTTAAGGAGAAGGAGATTGCTCTCTATCATGGGTTGATGAAGGGGTTGCTGAGGATCAAACGAGCAGGGGAGGCCACTGAGGTGTTCAGGGAGATGATCACCAGGGGATGTGAACCTAACATGCACACTTACATCATGTTGCTTCAGGGTCACCTGGGGAAGAGGGGTCGAAAGGGGAGGGATCCATTGGTGAATTTTGAGAGCATATCTGTTGGTGGCTTGGTGAAAGCTGGGAGAACATTGGAGCCGACTAAGTTTGTAGAGAGGACAATATGGGGTGGGGTAGATGTGCCGAGGTTTGACTATAACAAGTTTCTGGGCATTTCAGTGACACGCTCTACCAGTGGATTATTTCTTTCTCAGCGCCAGTATTCTTAGGATATTTTAGAGCGAGCCGGAATGAGTGAGTGCAAGCCTTGTAGCACCTCTGTCGATGTACACTCAAAATTATCTGCAGATGGACCTCCTGTCGCTGACTCCACGCAGTACCGCAGTCTAGTTGGCGCCCTCCAGTATTTGACATTTACCCGTCCGGATATTGCTTTTGCTGTTCAGCAAGTGTGCCTCTACATGCATGATCCTCGCGAGCCTCACCTAGCAGCTCTCGAGCGGATTCTACGGCACCTACGAGGCACTCTCTCACTTGGTCTGACTATGCACCGCTCATCACCCACAGAGCTCGTTGTGTACATGGATGCTGATTGGGCTGGACGTCCGGATACCCGTCGCTCCACCTCTGGCTACGCAGTGTTCCTAGGTGACAATCTGGTGTGGTAGTCTTCCAAGCGTCAGCACACAGTCTCACCATCTAGTGCTGAGGCTGAGTACTGTGCTGTGGCGAATGGCGTTGCTGAAGCCCACCTGGCTACGACAGCTACTGTTTGAGCTTCACCGCCCGCCTCGCCGAGCTACTTTGGTCTATTGTGACAACGTCAGTGCAGTATATCTCTCCAGCAATACAGTGCAGCATCAGCGAACAAAGCATGTAGAGATCGATCTCCACTTTGTTCGAGAGAAGGTTGCACTCGGCCATGTTCGGGTTCTTCATGTTCCTACGACATCGCAGTACGCTGACGTCTTCACCAAAGGTCTTCCTACCTCGCTGTTCCAGGAGTTTCGGTCCAGTCTGAGCATTAGCGATGCCCCTGATTAGACTGCGGGGGAGTGTTGGACTAATGTAATTAGGCCCATAATTGTGGATGTAATCACGCTAATTGTGGTAGGCTTGCATGTCACCCAATGGCGTATATATGTACTCATATTCTCATAGTTGGAATACAATCAATATTCCCACATTTACAGGTTTGAATAGTTTGAGTTGTCTTTGGGATTTGGACTTTGTTTGAATGTAATCTACCTGGTAGAGCTAACTTTCTAGATACCATGACAAAAGAGCCTATCGCAAATAACACGAGTTGAGCATGACATCACAAAAGTGTCTTTATTTTGAGTTGCAAAATATTATCCCGAAGAGCCTCTTTTATGAGATCTTTTTTTGGAAGGAGTAATAGTATTAAACCTATTCTTCTATTGCTGAACCTATTCTTTTATTGTATTTGCATGTGGGATGCAACTAGGAAATACCTTTCATTTGCATTTAGGAAATACCTGAAAGGATCTACAATGGCCTAGACGGGGGGTGAATAGACCTAATTAAAAAATCTGCACACACTCTAATTCAATTTGATCAGAAACTGCCGGAAGTTCCGGCAGTTTGTGTCGGAAGTTAATATCGGAGGTTCTGACCCCTACGTTGAAACTAGCCCTAGTGGCTAAATGAACTTTTGAGCGTGCGATAACTTACAACCTTTTACCCAGTGATGAAGTGAGGTAACAGTCGAGGTTGTTCAGCTCCGGATATGCTCCAAGCCACGTGTAGAGTTCAAACCCTAGAAAGTAGGAGGTAGGGAGAGACAAGCAAAGAGTAATACAAAACAAGTATTGCAACAAAAACAACGAGCACAAGAGACACAAGGATTTATTCCGACGTTCGGCCACCCCACAAAGGAGCACCTACGTCCTCGTTGTTGAGGTGACCACAAAGGTCGGAGTCTATTTCACCTCCTTAGCCTCTCTCAAAGAAACCACAAAGGTAACTCGAGGTTTCCACTAGGAATCATGGGTAATACAAACTTCCCAAGGCGAATCCACAAATTTGGATGCTCTTGGGCAACGCCTAGCCTGGCTAGGAGCAAAGCTCCAAGAGTAACAAACACAAAAACAACCGGCAAGACGAGGAGAATCAAGTGCTCAAGCTCAAGAGATGATTTCCTCACTCGATCCACTCACTCTTCACTCAAATCCTTGGGGGAATCAAAGTTGGGAGCAAAGGGGAAAGGAGAGGAGAGCCTTCAATGCTTGGGAGCTGTTTTTGGACAGAGTTAGGTCACTGAGAGCCAATGGTAACGGTTAGAAGTGAGACAGGAGCTTTTATAGATGAGTCCAAATTCAACCGTTCAGATCTGCGTCGGAACTTCCGACAGCGGTGTCGGAACTTCCGACCTTGCTATTCAAAATAGGTCTCAGTGCGGGACAGTCGGAACTTCTGGCTCCAGCCGGAAGTTCCGACGAGTCGGAACTTCCGGCCTGGGCCAGAACTTCCGACCTCCCAGCACTTGGCCACGCCACCAGAAGGCTGAACGTCGGAACTTCCGGCCTGGGCCGGAACTTCCGACTGGTCAAGTTCTAGCAGCTCTCGATCGTGTTCGTGTGGTGCTTTGAGTGTCTCTCTTTTGAGTTTAAATTAAAGCTTGAACACTCTATCTTCATCAGACCACTTAGTTTTGCATCCCTCTTAATAGTACGGCATTCCTAACTCAAGAAAATAATAAAAGTAATCCTAACCATCGCTTGAGTCGAAGCGCCGAAGTTCAAGTCGAATTGAGGGGCACCGTTTAATCCCAATTAGATTTTCAATATGCTCTCACGGGATTAAACCTGCATATAGTCTTAGTAGAGTTCATTAGTCCCTAATTTAGGTGTCATCAACTAACCAAAACCCACGATGGGGCAAATGCACTTTCAATCTCCCCCTTTTTGGTAATTGATGACAACCAACTTAGGCTTACATAGGATCGAAAGAATTGAAACTTTGAGTTGCAAGTTTTGTGAAGAACTCCCCCTTAGTGTATGCTATGGACTTGAATTCCAAATAGATTCTTAACTCATTCATACATTAAAAATGGGAGACTCCCCCTAAAACTTGCAATCCGTGGGGTGCAAAACAAGGTGAGAATTAATATATAAAAACCGTGATGCAATATGACAAGTCATTATTCACAAAAAAACTTGATGGCTAGTAAAGATAGAGTGAAGTTCATCAATGCATAGCCATCAAAAATAAATCAACACAAATGAGGAACAAGTTACCAAATAGATAGAAGATAAGCATTAAACTTGTTCCACAACCATTTAGCACAACACTAGTTATCCATCACATAGTGCCACCACACATAGTTTTTAATACAAGCCACAAAGTTTTCAAACTAGATATTACAATAGGATAATTAGCCTAACACTCCCCCTTTGGCATCAAGTGCCAAAAAGGGTAGGCCACGATGAAAGATCACGGTCACTCATCGTCTTCATCGTAGTCGTCGTTGCCATCATCCTCATCATCGTCGTCGTTGTCGTTGTCGGAGCGGATCTCGGCGCCACCAATGTCCTCCTCCATATCCTCCTCATCGGAGGAGTCCTCGTCCTCATCATCATTGTCACGAGCTGGACCCTTGCCATGGGGGCGCGAAGAGGAGCCATACTCCAAATCATAAAGAATAAAGGGGTCACGGAACTCACGAAGAGGAGAGGCGGGAGGAAGATTAAGTTTGTCCTCCATGCGGCGAAGACGGCGATCATCCTTCTCCATCTTGTAGCACATGGTCTCAAAGATCTTCTTGAGCACAAACTTGACCTTGGAAGGCTTCTTTGGAGGGGGAGAAGGAGGGGCATGGCACCGCCGAGTGGGAGCGGAGGGGCGCGAGCCGGACTTGGTGCGAGATATGTGAGCTTGGCCTTTCTCCTTCAAGAGATCCGCTGCATGCTTGGAGATCTTGTTGGTGATCTTGAGGAGGCCATGAGATGCATCATTGGGAAATACAATGCCGGTGACTTGCTCAATGATATGCATGATGTAGGGAGCATATGGAAGAAGTTTCACGGTATTCTCACTAGCATCATGAATCTTGTTCCAAATGTAGAGACTGATAGAGAAAGTCTCACCCTGGGCAAACCGGTCAAGGATTTTGTAGGAGTCCTCCCTAAGATATGTCGCATCCCCAACCTTCGGATAAAGAATCTGGCGAAGGATGGTATTGAGGACATAGAAGTAGGGCAGCAGGTAGGACGTCTGACTATCCGGGTATTGGCCAGCAATATACATGTACTGCAGCGTGCCCTGAACGGGATCCTCAAAATCAATTAGCTGGGTATCGTCACGATCATCCTCACAAAAACCGAGCAGGCGAGCAAAGGTGGTAAAGTCAACACGATAGTGCTTGCCCTCAGTGGTCCAATGAATCTCATCCACATCGTCAACATAGTTGTATGCATGATAATAGGAAGCATAGAACTGGCAGATGATCTCATTGTTCCAATCATTCCGAAAACTCATGAGGTGACTAAGGCGATGAGTGTCAAGGTCACGAACCAGCTTCTTCACTTCAGGCTCTTGAAAGCAACCCAAGTGATATGCATCAATTGCCTTCATAGGAATAACAGGAGGCTCCCGCTTGCGAAGGAACTTGGTGTAGTAGAGTGAGTTGTACACATGAGAGTGAAACGCCGCCCAAAAACGATACTCCAACGTCAAGTCCTTCTCATCCTCCTGGAAGAAGTTCCTCTGCCGATTTTGACGGAGAAGAGTGGTCTGGTGACGGCAATCCACATCCAGAGGAGGTGCCCAGCCGCCATAGTTGGGTGCAAGCTCCAGCTCCCGCATCACAGGCGTGGGGAGGTTGGGATTGAAGCGGGTGAGTTGCACCGGAAATATGGAACCAGCGGCAGGAGAGCGCGTGACCGGATTGGAGATGGTCCGCCCGACACGGTCAAGAGGCTCCTCTTCAGGGTCCACCACAAGATCCATGCCCAAAACACGAGCAGCAGGTGGCGGGGCAGCACCGGAGGAGCTGCCAGCACCGCCACTACGGCGAGGACGACTGCTGCGATCCTGATTCGACTTGGAGTGGTGCTCGCGAGTCGGCGAAGGCTGCGAAGACGGCGGAGGCTGCCTCGAACGCTGCGAACGGCGAGAGCCACCAGCATCGGCCATGCTGCAGAGAGACAAAGAGAAGAGTAAGAGAGGGAAAAGCAGTAGGGACGGATAGACGACGTAGAGCAGGAACATGGCTGATCACAGTTACTTGGGGGTCGGAAGTTCCGGCTTCAGGTGTCGGAACTTCCGGCACGAGTCGGAAGTTCCGACCGGCCCAATAACGGTGTGAGCAAACGTGTTCCAAATCGACGCAATCCATCACATACCATGCACAACAGAGAGAGGAGAGGTAGAGGAAGAAGAACCACAAGGTACATTGCACGGGAAAGAGAAAGAACCATGGTATACCTTGAGATAGGGGGAAGAGAAGAAGAGGGGAGAAATCCGCAGCAATGCCGAGTTCTCCAATCGAGTCCACGTCCTTCAAGCCACCAAGAACCAAAAAGGATGAGCCCCAGAGTTCACCACGAACCGAGCACCAAAAGGCACCAAGAACAATGGAGAGAAGGGCTCACCTCGGAAGTTCCGGGAGGGAGGGAGGGTGGGGAACGCCGGAGAAGACACCGGAGGGCCTCCGGAACTTCCGGAGAGACCACACCACCACCAACCGAGCCTTGGAAGGCAAGGGCGACGGCAATGGTGACTTGGGTCGCGAGCAAAGCTAGGGCACGGTAATGGGCGAAAGTGAAGGGGTAAGTTTAGAAATCGAACCGGTATTGGGATTTAACCCCGCGGTCAGATCTGCGTCGGAAGTTCCGGCGGCACAAGCCGGAACTTCCGACACTACCACATACGGCCGCTACGGCTAAAAAATAGTGGGGCACATTTATGATGAACAATAGCACTTTCAGGTGTGATTAGAAGTCAAATCATCAGTACAGGGCTATAATCACACTTGAAAGACTTATAAAGTAGTTTTGAAGACAAATAGACAATTTTCAAAATCGTTTTCACATTCAACAATGTGCAAGATATCAATCAAAGTTCCGAGAATCAATGATATTTAGCTCACTCCTCAAAGCACAAAATCTTGACTCATCTAGGGGCTTTGTGAAGATATCGGCCAGTTAAAATTCGGTGCTCACATGACGTAGAGCGATATCTCCTTTGGCTTCGTGGTCTCTCAAAAAGTGATGCCGGATGTCTATGTGCTTTGTACGAGAATGGTTTACAGGGTTGTTTGCCAACTTAATGGCACTCTCGTTGTCACACAAAAGGGGAATCTTGGTTACCTTACAACCAAAGTCTTTTAGAGTTTGCTTCATCCAAAGTAGTTGGGCACAGCAGGCGTCGGCCGCAACATACTCGGCTTCAGCGGTAAGCAAGGCAACGGTGTTTTGCTTCTTAGAACTCCAAGACACCAAGGATCTACCAATGAATTGGCAAGTCCCGGTAGTACTCTTTCGATCTATTCGACAGCCTCCATAATCCGAATCGGAGTAGCCAACTAAATCAAAAGTGAAGCCCTTAGGATACCACAGGCCAAGATTAGGGGTGAAAACCAAATATCGAAAGATTCTCTTGATTGCCATTAAATGACATTCTTTTGGATTTGCTTGATATCTAGCACACATGCACACACTAAGCATTATATCGGGCCTAGATGCACAAAGGTAGAGTAGGGATCCAATCATGGAGCGATATACCTTTTGATCGACGGCCTTACCATCCTCATCAAGGTCCAAGTGCCCGGTGGCCGCCATGGGTGTCTTCATTGGCTTGGTTTTGTCCATGTCAAACTTCTTCAATATGTCAAGTGTGTACTTAGTTTGACCTATAAAAGTCCCTTCCTTAAGTTGCTTGATTTGAAATCCTAAAAAGAATTTCAGCTCTCCCATCATGGACATTTCAAATCTCTTGGTCATGATCCTACTAAACTCCTTACAAAAAGCCACATTAGTACTACCAAATATTATGTCATCGACATATATTTGGCAAACAAAAATATCTTTATGAACTTTACGAGTAAAGAGAGTAGGATCGGCCTTGCCTATCTCAAACCCTTGTTTGAGTAGGAAGTCCTTAAGACAATCATACCAAGCTATAGGGGCTTGTTTGAGCCCATAGAGCGCCATGGACAGCTTGTAGACATGGTTGGGTACTTCGTATCCTCAAAACCCGGTGGTTGTTCCATATACACCACCTCGGAGATGGGGCCGTTGAGAAATGCACTTTTCACGTCCTTTGATATAGCTTGAAATCATGGTGAGTAGCAAAGGCAAGTAATATACGAATTGACTCATGCCTAGCTACTGGTGCATAAGTTTCACCGAAATCCAAACCTTCTATTTGGGTGAATCCTTTGGCCACCAACCTTGCCTTGTTTCTTGTGACTATACCATGTTCATCTTGTTTGTTGCGGAAGACCCATTTGGTTCCAATCACGTTTTGATTGGGTCTTTCCACTAAGGACCAGACTTTATTCCGGATGAAGTTGTTCAACTCTTCTTACATTGCCATCATCCAATCCGCACTCTTGAGTGCGTCTTCAATCGTCGTGGGTTCCTTGGGAGAAACAAACGAGTAATGTTGGCAGAAAGTAGCTAAACGTGAACGAGTAGTTACCCCTCGTTGTATGCTTCCCAAGATGTTGTCAACGGGGTGGTCCCGTTGAACACTTTGATGCACCCTTGGATGTGGCACAAGTGATCTTCTTTGCATGGGACCATCATCATCATCATCATCATCATCATCATGTTGTTCTTGATCATTGATTGGATTGGCTTCATTTGATTCTTGATTATTTTGATGAGTTTCTACTTGATCATTTTGATGTTGATCTTGTGGTTGACTTGTGTTCTCATCATTCGGAGTAATTGATGCGGAAGCTTGATCATGTACATTGTCGTGCACATGATTAGATATTGTATCTTGTGGAGAGAACACAATTTGTTCTTCATCATCATCTTGAGTCTCCTTGGGCTTCACATCACCAATCGCAAGCTTTTTCATTGCTTGACTAGGAGACATATCATTACCTACAAAGTCATTGTCGACTTGCTCCTTTTGAGAGCCGTCGATTTCATCAAAGGACACGTCTACCGTTAGTTCAATATTGCCGGTGACATTATTGAACACATGATAGCCATGTTCATTAGTACCATAACCAAGTAGAAAACCTTCATGTACCTTAGGTGCAAACTTTGAGCTTTTGGTTTTCTTATTAAGTATGAAACACTTACAACCAAAGACTCTAAAGTAGTGCACCTTTGGTTTGTTACCGGTTAGAAGCTCATATGGGATCTTGTTTCTAATCTTGTGAAGATATAGGCGGTTGATAGCATGACATGCGGTGTTGACCGCCTCCGCCCAAAAATGATGTGGAGTCTTGTATTCATCCAACATTAATCTTGCGGCTTCAATGAGAGTTCGATTCTTCCTCTCCACAACACCATTTTGTTGTGGAGTATAAGGAACCGAAAACTCATGCTTGATGCCTTCTTCATCAAGGTATGCTTCAATGTTGATGTTCCTAAACTCCGTCCCATTGTCACTTCTAACTCTCTTGATCTTCAATTCAAACTCATTTTGAGCTCTTCTTGCAAACTTCTTGAAGATGCTTTGCGTTTCACTTTTATCTACCAAAAAGAACACCCAAGTGAAATGAGAATAGTCACCAACAATTACAAATCCGTATTTGTTACCGCCAATGCTTTGATAGGCGACGGGTCCAAATGAATCCATGTGAAGAAGCTCCAATGGTCTTGATGTTGACACAACATTTTTGATAGGATGCTTTGCTCTCACTTGCTTTCCGGCTTGGCATGCACTACAAATTCTATCTTTCTCAAAAGAAACATTCGTTAGTCCAAGGATGTGCTCGCCTCTTTGAAGTTGGGCCAAGTTCCTCATCCCAACATGTGCTAGTCGGCGATGCTATAGCCAACCCATGTTGGATTTTGCCATTAAACGAGTCTCGGGCTTCACTTTATTAGTTGTGAAATCAACTAGATAAAGCTTGCCCTTCAAACGATCCGTAAATGCAATAGAGGAATCCCTTCTTCCATAGACGGTCACACCCTTATCCATAAAGAGACAATCGTAGCCCATCTCACAAAGTTGAGAAACGGACAACAAATTGTAACTCAACGAATGCACAAGTAAAACATTAGAAATTGAGTTGTCGGTTGAAATAGCAATTTTACCCAAACCAAGTACTTCTCCTTTGCCATTGTCACCAAACACAATGTTTTCACATGAATCATTATTTGGTTGAAATGAAGTGAACATGTCCTTTGCCCCAGTCATATGATTGGTGTATCCGCTATCCAACACCCAACTCGTTCCACCGGAGGCATATTCCTACAAAACAAGTTAAGTTCTTGTATTAGCTACCCAAGTAGATTTGGGTCCTAGGGGGTTAGTCACATAAGCTTTGGGCACCCAAACACTTCTCATGATCTCTCTCTTCTTGAGTGCACCAATATACTTCACCACAATCTTTCCATCTTTACCCCAACAACACATGTAATCGCTAGCATAGTTACGTGATATGGGCATTTGTTGTTTGTGTTGTTCCACTTTGCTTCTTCTTGTTGGTCTTGTCATTTGCAAGTGTTGATGTAGGTGTCGCAACCTTGTTAGCCTTGTTGATGAGATCAAAGAGAGGAGCTCCCTTATTGAACTTCACACAAGGTGCTCCATTGATCATGTTTCTTCCATTGGCTTTACCATCATACTTACTATAGCCAACTCCTTCCTTGATGAATGGTTGCCTTGCGGACTTGAGTGTGAGTCTAGGTTGTTGGTCTTTGCACTTACAACCATTTCTTAATATCATGTTCAATATTTGAATCTCCTTATCCTTCTTTTCTAGCTCAACAAGGTTAGTTGCACAAGCATTTATATCAACATTATGACATCTTTTGCAACTTTTACATGTGGAGGTGGTAGGGTCATCGGATACCTTAGAAGAAGTTGAAGCGCTAGTCTTAAGAGCATGGTAACTTAGCTCAAGCTTTTGATATTCTTCTTGTAAGCTTATGAGGCTTTCTTGAGCTATGCTATACTTGTTCTTAACACTAGCAATTGAGTCATTGGCCGTGGAGCACTCCTTAGTCAATCTCTTGATAGAGTCATTGGCTAAAGATAGATCCACGGTCAACTTCTCAACTTTCAACTTTTCTTCGACTAGAGAGGCTGCAAGTGCAAGATTTCTTTCTCTCTCTTGTGAAATTAAGTCACCTTGCATTTCAAGACTCTCAATCCGACTTTCTAGTTTCATTAGCAATTTAATTATTTTGTTCCCACCTTTCTTTCTAAATTTTATAATCAAGTTTCTCTTATATTCATCCATTTCATCATTTTCATTGTCACTATGTTCATCACTAGAGCATGTAGGAGAGTTAGGCGGTACCTTCTCCCCTTTTGCCATAAGGCAAGTTGGAGTGACTGCCTTCATCATCGGAGAGGTCCTCAAATAGGCGCGGTGTAGAGGAGGGGTTGGTGAAGAGCTTGGATGACGATGAGTTGTTGGCGAAGAGGCTTGGAGAGGATGTCTTGTGGACTAGCAATGTTGGCGACACCCTTCTCCTTGTCCTTCCCTTTGGTCTTCTCATCATCACTTGAATCATCACTTGAGTACCATTCTTGCCCAATATGTGCTTCACCTCTTCTCTTCCTTCTACCTTTCTTGTCATCATCTTTGTTGTATTTGTTCTTGTCTTTGTTTTGAGGACATTCGGCAATGAAGTGATCATTGGCACCACACTTGTAGCACACCCTTTTCTTGTTTCTCTTACTTCCATCATCATAGCTCTTCTTGAACATTTTCCTTCTCATGATTTTCTTGAAGTTCTTAACAAGAAGTGAGGTTTCTTCATCGGTGTCTTCATCTTCTTCACTTGAGCTATCATGAACGTGCTTCTTTCTTCTATCTTGACTTGATGCATGTTCTTGACTTGCTTTGAGAGCAATGCATTTCTTGTTGTTTATATCTTGAGATTGATCTTCGATGGCTTCATCATCTAGGACTTCATGATGCTTTATTTTTGCAAGCATCTCATAGGGGTGTCATCTTCTCATAGTTTGGTCTTTCTATGGTGATTGATGCAAGTGTCTTGTTCTTGACTCTATATGCTCTAAGCAACTTCCTTGCCGCCAAATTGTCATCCCACCTTTCATCAGCCTAGAGCTCTTATATTGTTGATCAAAGTCATGTACCTATCAAACATTTGTTGGGTAGTTTCTCCACTCTTGATAGAGAAATTTTCAATCCTTCCTTGGAGTAACTCTATGTTGCTTTTTCTCACACTTTCATCACCTTCATATAATATCCTAAGAGTGTCCCAAATTAACTTGGCATTTTCAATTCCATGCACCTTGTTACTTTCTTCGGGCTTGAGGCATGATAGGATCAAAGACGCGGCTTATGCATTAAGATGGAAATCATGGATATCTTGAGGAGTGATTTCACCATCTACATCCGGAGGATGAATGCCAACACTTACAATCTCCCAACATCTTGCCGCAATGAGATGCATCTTCATCTTGTGTGCCCAATCATTGTAGTTGACTCCATCAAATGGGGGTGGCTTGCCAAGGTTGATATGTGGCATTTGGTTGAGGTTGTTTTTGTTCAATGGGTTGTAGTCGAAGGGTGTATTGCTGAATTCTCTTGGTGTTTTGTTCCCATCTTGTTCTTTCTCTTTTTTATTGCCACCATTCTTTGAGCTTGATGCACTAGGTTGGTTTTCATTCTTGTTGCTCAAAGCATCTTTCAAGCTATCAATCTCTTCCTTCATCTTGCTCATTTGCTCTTCAAACTGCATGGCTTGTCTTTCTAGCAATTGATTTGCAATTCTCTCGGCTAGAGCTTTCACATCATCTTCACTAAATGTTGCCATTGCAATCCCTCACGCGGTGAAGCGCTAACAAAAGGGTTAGGCTCCGATACCAATTGAAAGGATCTACAATGGCCTAGAGGGGGGTGAATAGGCCTAATTAAAAAATCTGCACATACTCTAGTTCAATTTGATCAGAGACTGCCGGAAGTTCCGGCAGTTTGTGTCGGAACTTCCGACTGTGTCGGAAGTTTCGGCCCAAAATGTCGGAGGTTCCGACCCCTATGTTGAAACTAGCCCTATTGGCCAAATGAACTTTTGAGCGTGCGATAACTTACAACCCTTTTACCCAGTGATGAAGTGAGGTAGCAGTCGAGGTTGTTCAGCTCCGGAGATGCTCCAAGCCACGTGTGGAGTTCAAACCCTAGAAAGTAGAAGGAGGTAGGGAGAGACAAGCAAAGAGTAATACAAAATAAGTATTGCAACAAAAATAACGAGCACAAGAGACACAAGGATTTATCCCGAGGTTCGGCCACCCCACAAAGGAGCACCTACGTCCTCGTTGTTGAGGTGACCACAAAGGTCGGAGTCTATTTCACCTCCTTAGCCTCTCTCAAAGAAACCCCACTAGGAATCATGGGTAATACAAACTTCCCAAGGCGAATCCACAAATTTGGATGCTCTTGGGCAACGCCTAGCCGGCTAGGAGCAAAGCTCCAAGAGTAACAAACGCAAAAACAACCGGCAAGACGAGGAGAATCAAGTGCTCAAGCTCAAGAGATGATTTCCTCGCTCGATCCACTCACTCTTCACTCAAATCCTTGGGGGAATCGAAGTTGGGAGCAAAGGGGAGAGGAGAGGAGAGCCTTCAATGCTTGGGAGCTGTTTTTGGACAGAGTTAGGTTGCTGAGAGTCAATGGTAACGGTTAGAAGTGAGAGAAGAGCTTTTATAGACGAGTCCAAATTCAACCGTTCAGATCTGCGTCGGAACTTCCGACAGCGGTGTCGGAACTTCCGACCCTGCTATTCAAAATAGGTCTCAGTGCAAGACAGTCGGAACTTATAGCTCCAACCGGAACTTCCGACGAGTCAGAACTTCCGGCCAGGGCCGGAACTTCTGACCTCCCAGCACTTGGCCACGCCACCAGAAGGCTGAACGTCGGAACTTCCGGCCTGGGCCGGAACTTCCGACTGGTCAAGTTGTAGCAGCTCTCGATCGTGTTCGTGCGGTGCTTTGAGTGTCTCTCTTTTGATTTTAAATTAAAGCTTGAACACTCTATCTTTATCAGACCACTTAGTTTTGCATCACTCTTAATAGTACGGCATTCCTAACTCAAGAAAATAATAAAAGTAATTCTAACCATCGCTTGAGTCGAAGCGCCGAAGTTCAAGTCGAATTGAGGGGCACCGTTTAATCCCAATTAGATTTTCAATATGCTCTCACGGGATTAAACCTGCACATAGTCTTAGTAGAGTTCATTAGTCTCTAATTTAAGTGTCATCAACTAACCAAAACCCACGATGGGGCAAATGCACTTTCAATACCTTTTAACAACAATTTTGAACTAGATTAAAGCTTTGTCACAATATTGTAGAAGTAAAAATGGTAAAATTATTATTTTTATTTTGAAGGCACCTAACCCTCCTTTACACCCTAAAAAAACTAGTGATTTAGTGAATGGTTCTTTTCTTTTTTATCACTTCAGTGAATCGTGTATTGAATATTTGAGAACCTAAATAATTTCAAATAGAAAAAAGTTTGAGCTAAAAAGTTTTAGATCTCATTGAGTAATCGAACTCTAGTTTATGTCATGTCTCCACCTGAGGAAAGGATATGAAGAAAATGGAAACAGAGGTCACTGGTAGCCTCAAAATAAATTAGGGAGTCTATCCATTCCTGAATTTTGGGGAAGTACTTTCTGTTTGCTTTGGATAGCAAAGCCTCCTAGGATAGTTTCAATCTTTCATGATTATACCTTGTAGAATTTCTGAAATCTGGGTGGATACAGGCTAAGTGGAACCTTATTTAAGACTAGGTAGCGTGTCCGTGCGTTGCTACGGGACAACTAAACTTTTATATTAAAAAGATACTGGGTCGCACGAGTGATATATTTAACTAATTAATATATGTATATACTCAAAATAATCTTTAAAATGACATAGATCGGTCATGACTCATGACACACTGTTGCTAGGCAAGCAATCATTTAGCATGTTTAAATAACAGTGATACATTGTTTCTATTTGATCATCAATAAGACGATGATACATGCACGTCTTCGATACATCAATTTATAAATGCATTAAATCTAAAACAAATTTGATTACTTGGAGGACTGAAAAATGCTGAGAAAGAGGCCATGAAGATATACACAAGAGCAGTTTATTACTTGGAGGACTGAATATGCAGTAACCATACAATTTTTAAACCTGACCTTGCACATTGCTTAGAACTCTGAACCCCATTCCTTAGAACTTTGAAACCCTGAACCCTTAAATCTTAAACCTAAAAAATGAGAAAATAAGAGGAAAGCGATGCTGCGGGTGTGGTGGGTGGAGTATCAAGCAGTGCATTAATCAAACATAAGTCAAACAAGGTAATATACAAAATCTCTATGCATACGACAACATACGACAGGATGCAAAATAACCATTAATTTACTACCTATGCATACGACAGCACAGGACGTGTGTGGCGGATTCACCATTAATTTACTACCTATGCAAAATAACCATTAATTCACCAACAGCCTGTCGACTGAACCCAGCACCCCAGAGAGCTCCACTCAGCACCAGGGAATTCCATCAACCACGCTGCGCGCATCAACAACCTGACCGCAAGAAACACATTCGAACACATATCATAGCGCATGAGGAGACCAAGGTGGGTGGCAAAGGAGGCGGCATTACTTACCTGCCTGGGCCTTGTGCTTGGCAAAGTTTTTTCATTATCCACGCCTTGTTCAAGAAGATGACAGTCTTTTTTTCTTTTCTTTTTTTTTTTTTTGTGACTGAACCTGCAAAAGTTTTTGCATAAGTTTGATCTTCCCAGGATACAAAGTAAACAATAAGGGCATGCGTCTAAATACCTTTGAAAATAACATTTACTAAAATTAACAAAGGGGACATTTTGATGAAATAAATGCAAGCATAATCTTGCTTCATGTATCTGTAATTCTGTGCCAGCCAACCATGATTTGTTAATCAGAGTTGACTGGGACTTGATGCTCTCTTGCTTCCAACCAAATGCATAAACCTCAATTTGCCTAAGCCTGACATCCAATACACGCAGCTGTCTGCCTGGACCCTATCAAGAAGGTGGTGTTATTTTGCTTAAAAAAAAAGAAGGTGGTGTTATAAAAAAAATAAAAATTGAAAGCCCCTATTATCATCTCAGAGGAATAAACCTGACAAAGTTTCTTGGGAGACCTGTCCCTAGGAGTTTTTTTCAGTTACTCGTGGGAACCATCTTCTTCATTTTCTTGAAGAATCTTCAGTTTTGAACAGCTCAAATCCTGTTCAAGTTAACAAAAGTAATATTCTCAACTCAACATTTTTACAAAGTTCTGCAACTACATTTAACATCAATGTACTGTTGCTTGCTAAATGCAACTAAATAAATGTGGTTTGCCAAAAAAAAAACATCATAGTAAGGATGAATCCAGGAGTTGACACCAAGGATGGATTAACAGATCTCACGCAAAATCGAAAACTGAAGTTTATGAGATGCCAGAGCGAGCATTATTTGCTCCGCAGGTTTGATCATAAGAGAAGGAAAATATTCAAATATTTATTTATGCAGAAAAATATTCAAATATTTAGTTAGTCCGTCATACCAGTCCATACAAGCAGTGCCTTATGTTTGGATCATGCTACTACAAAAGCACAGTAGAAGCATAATAGAAGATCTCATATTTTTCCTATAGTTGTGTAGTCTTGCTGCTACCCAAAAAAAAAAAATAGTTCATTTTTTGCAACGAGCCAGTACTGATAACACGTTCTATAATTGCAAGTTTTTTTCAGCAGCACAAAACAATTTCAGCTTCACGATATTTTAGTTTAATTTAAGTCAGTGCATTTTCAGCAATCTTTATGTAAGAACCATAAAATTTGATACTAAACTAATTAGTATTAACAGCCGACAGGCATGAACAACTAATATTTGCCCAGAGAGTTGTTCCAGTAATACATCGACCAATGTCCATAGAGACTCTTCACTACAATCAAAGAAATGAATTGAAAAAATATGTATCAGTGACCATGGTAGTACAATACCTGGTTGCCTGTGATCTTGCAATGCCAATTGCTAGCTTATTACTTCTCGCACTTTCACTGAGAAATATGCTCTCATCACTTTCACCGGAGGCAAACCAACCCAATAGCTCAGAACTCGGAGACAATGAGTTCAATTAGCTCAGAACTCTGCATCTTCAAAACTCAGACCATAAAATCATTAGGTCCTTCAAATAGTAAGGATTACAGTCATAAGAAAAATAATAATGCATCCATAAATAAACTACACCGTCCATCAAGTATCTGGAAGAGCGGCGGGCCGGCGGCCACCTTCACCCTTGGTCAGGACGTATTCTCTGCCTCAAACTGAAAAAAATGTCTTCAGATTACCAGGTTTGCACACCAAAACCTTTTTATGTCTCAAAACGAATCCAACAAAAGAGAAGCAGCTAAACTAAACTCGAGGCGTGAGGCAAACAATGAACGGAGCAGGACCTATGACATCTATATATCATGAAGCATGCAAACAATTTACTTCCACAGAGATAACAATGGCTACACAATCTTTTTACATTAATAAAAAACATAGGTCGGTGAAAGGGAAATTTCACACTTCCCTATCTCAATCCACGTTGTATCGCCATGCAGCCTGCATTACAAGCTCCGAAACTGAACATAGGGCGTCTGGAGGAACAGTAGCTCACCTGCCACACATGAGCGGTGCCGACGAGGACGCAGACATGAGTGGTGCTGACGACGACATAGATACGGCAGGTCCTACCCACCCCCCGACATCGCCGTTTCAGCCGACCGCAGGGGCTTGCTCGCACCGCCCATGGATTTAGGCATCGCCCTGCCTGGACGCAGCGCGGAGGACGGTGGCGGCGATGATCAACAGCTTGGCGATGATGAACGGCACATATCTAATGCAATGTATAACCACTCAACAGCCTGGCGATGATGCTATTTTTTATTGGATTGGATGGATATGGAATTGCTCGTATTTGGATGTATACTGGACTATTTTGTTTTGATTTGGACTTCTATCCACTCCCACCTCTAGGGGAGGGCAACCCACCAGTTTCATTTAAAAAGAAGTGGCATGATATATCAACAAATTTGGCAGCAAACTCGAACATAAACAGGAGTACGACTACAAAATGTCAATAAATTTAGTTCTGAGTGTACCAAACGGCCAAACCAAACCGAATATCACGGGATTGAGTGGCAGTGACAGAGATTTAATGGGGTTTTGGAAAGTTTTGGAAATTTCCCAGTTCTGTTGTCGAGATTCTAAGCCACAATTTCTCTTTTCACCACCTCCCTCCCGACCCGTGATCGAGTAATCCCAGAAAACGCAAAATACAATTAAGGCTGCTATGCTTCCAAAGATCATAACAAAAGCAGCTACCAAGCCTCGTCCGAGAATTCAACAAATCAGAGACCTCTACGGTGCAAGAATGTACTGCAAGCATGGTCGCACACGTTTGCTAATCAACATACCCAAGTTATGAGTTCCAAAAGACAGATTCAAATGCCCTAAACTACTACGTAGAGTCTAATTACAGCTGGACTGAGACACAATTACAAGAGCCAAGGGCAAAAGTGGATTTGGGGATAGCTGGATTCTTTCCCTCGGGTTACCTGGAATCGGATCGCAGAAGAGGCTGCGCATCTGGCCGGTGATGAAGGCGAGGCGATCCGATCCCCTGTCCACCAGCCTGCCGCCGCCGGCGCGTGCCCGGGCCCTTCTCCATCGCCGCCCCCTCCTCCGCACCGGCTCGCCCAGGCCACTACTTCCTCTCTGTCCCAACGCCGGGCAACAAATCGATCCCCACTTCACACCTCTGTCCCGTGGCGAAGGGCACGACAGGGTGGGGTGCGGCGGTGTGGGCGAGTGAGAGGAGGCGAAGGCGTGACCCCAGAGCTCGTCGGCGGTGGCCGCTGCGATGGAGTAGGCGAAGGCATTCCCGTAGAAGCCCTCAGGGAGCGGGATCTCGGGCCGCTCACGCGCGTTGACGATGAAGGACAGCTGCACCTCCTCGTCGGGCGCGTACCCGAGCGCCGCGGTGCGGCTGCGCCAGATGCAGGCGGCGACGACCTCGAAGCGGGAGCAGCACACCCCGGGTGGCGGCGCAAGCTGCCGTAGCCCCGAGATCTCCCGTGGCCTGAAGGAGAAGGACTGAAACGACCTCGATTTCCGCGAAGGGAAATCTCGAATTGTAATTCAACAGATTGCTTGAGACAATCCATAAAATTACTCATATCTCAGTTGACACCAGGATCCATACAACGGTAATTAAATCTTACATAAATATTTATTACATCGCCACACTGACGGAATCAACATTCAGAGAAGCTTTAGAAGATGCAAAACGATTCATCCTTCACGGCCAATTTAAGTGTAGCACGTGACCCTATTTCTCGCCATCGTCTTTCTCGAAGTCGTACTAATTCTCGTCACCTGACAGCAAATTTATTAGTACGATATGTACTGGCCACGGAGCCCACCTATGCAGCATTTGCTTTGTGGAAAGTGGATGCAAGACTATTCAAGCAGACCTATAGGCTGAGGTTTCCTATGCTGCTGTAATCAATGTTTAAGTAGTCAAGTTTTATCTCCAATTACACCATCATCCCTTTTCTCATTACCACATCTCACATGCCCACACCTCACTCTCATTTGACAGGCACAACTCCCTCTCGGGCCTATCTCAGCGGCACACTACCACAGCGGGTACACTGCCGGAAAATGTCATCCAGGGGGAGAAGAGAACACTCACTACACTAGTAGAAGCTTCACAGGAAAGATCCATAGCCAACAGGTTGGCATATGTATCGATCGATCAACCGTACACTCTGCAGAGGTTTCACTACTCACAAGATTAGTCATCATAGGTGTTGCGCAAACACCTAGGCAGAGATCCGGGTGCTTGCTTGCCTAGGTCGATGCCACCCTACCACTCAGCCCTGAGATATTCCGGATCCTACACCGTTATGCTGAGACTGAGAGACACAGTACCGGGTCCATCCAGTGGTACTGCGCATCTAGAACGGAACGGGAACCAATCGACCGTCTCCGCCCACCCTTATCACCTCTCAACCTAGTAGTGGTGGCACCGTCCTACCAAATAGTCCAGCCGTCTCCCGCCCATCAGAAGCGAGTGAGTAGAAAAGGATTCCCATGAATCTGAAACTAGTCCGTCCTAAGTTTGACCAAGCAGGCATCTTCACTTAGGGAATACTCTCCCCGTGCCATCACAGCACCTCCGTCCACGGGCTTCAAACCACCAAGGCTATCCCACCCGGAACCTTCTGAACAACTTTACCCGCCACAGGTATCTCGCTTGGGGATGCCCAGGTTGCACCCCCGGCACGACTTGCCCCATGGGCTTGTCTCACATCCCACTTGGTCGACATCAACCCTTACCACGCACCCAAGACGCACACAGCACTCTCTCCCAGTGGTTATAATCAGTTATACACCGTCCCAATTCCACCACACAGCATATAGCAACTAGTAAGTAGTGGAAGAGTAACAGTAAATTAAGCAGCAGCTATCCTAGCAGCGGACAGCAGGGTAAAGTTTTATCAAGGCAGGGAATTCAAATACACTATCATGCAACCAATCCATACATAATCATATAGCAATAGCAACAATGTCATTTGCAATGCGTAAATAGGATCTAAGGAATTTGGTGGGAACGTGGCACCTTCGTAGTCGTCTCCTAGCTCCTGAAAGTACTCGTGGTCGTCTTCCTTAGTCAGATCCTCCTCCGGCTCTGAAATCGAACACGAAATAGTCACGTCAGCGACTCCTATAGAGTATTTCAGAAAAATCCAATAAAATAAAGAGCCAAATGCACACAAACATAGTCTTAGATTGTAGATCTCATTTTTCTGAGAATTTGATATATGGTGCGCAATTTTTGGACATCGTATGAATAAGTTATGAATTTCCGAAAATTATCCTATTTTCTGAAAATGAAAAATGGCCGATTAATCAGGGGATGGCAGCTCGGGATTGGTCCACGTGGCGCGCGGGTCCAGTAGTGCGGCATGTGGCGCCTCAACAGAACACAGACCCGATGGTCGCCCACCAGATGTTCGATGCTGGTTCCTAGAGAGTCGCCGACGTCAGCGTAGCTCGGCGGTGGTCGGGCGAGCTCGACGTTGGTCGGGGGGCGTCGGCGTAGCTCGGCGGTGGTCGGGCGAGCTCGACGTTAGTCGGGGGTGGTTCTCAGTGGTCGGGGGTGGTTCTCACAGTTAGCCGTCGGGCTAGTGGTGTGTTCTAGAGTCCAAAAGGTGTCGGTTTTTGTTCCTGGTCGCGGTATTGAGATGCTCCGGTCGCCGGCGGTGAGGCCGTTGCGCCGGCAGGGCTCCGGCGAGGTGCGACAAGGTCTGAGGAGTGGTGAATCCGTCACCCCGAGCTCTGTTGACAGGGATCCGACGTTCAATTTGGTGCTAGCAGGGTTCCAGGGCGTCTGTTCAAGGTCGGCGGTGTCTCTCCGGTGCGGCGGACGATGACAGGGATGACCATATTTCGGCAAGACAGGGCTTGGCTTTCCCCAATTGGCGTGCTCAAGCAGTCGTCCGACCAGTTGGTGGCGGGTTAGAGTCGTGGTATGGCCTCCTTCTCTCCCACGGCATACGGCGGTTCTCCGACGAGGTGGAGGCGCACGTAGCCAAGGCGACAAACATGATTCGGGGCTCGGCTATCCACGCGGCGGTGCCGAGGCAGACTTGGCGAACCTCGTCGGCCTTTCTCCGCAGCGTGAGGCGACCGGAGGTACTCGGAACGGATTTTAGGCGAGGCGGAACGTGTCGGCGGTGATCACGTTTCCCCGAGAACGCACCTCGCGGTGTTCCGGACTATGGAGGTTCGATCTTCCGCAACTAGGCTTGTCCGAGGTGGTCGGTGGGTTGGTGGTCACGCTAACGGGTCGCGTCGGCGGTTTCACGGCTTGTGCGTGGGAACGCCGTCGAGGTGGCGGTGCTCCACGATGCTCTAACCTATCCGGGTGCTAGTCGAAATGCTCGGAACGGGTGATTCGGCGTCGGAACGCGTCGGTGGTGTGCGCGCTCCGCCGAGAATGCGTCGTGCTGCGTTCTCGGTCTAGCAAAGCTTGTAGTCCGGGGGTTTCGGCCGGTCGCATGAGTGTATGGTGCAGGTGATCTTCCTGAGCCGGTAAAGGCTCGTGCCTGCGCGTCCTGTGGGCGGAACGCCATGGCAAAAGCAGGGCGAGGTTCGGACATGGCGTGCGGTGGCTCACCGTGGTGTCGGTGAAGCTAGGATGGCGGTGCAGTGGCGAGTCGGAGCCGTGCAGAGCGATCGCAGTGCCGTGCCGCTCCTCGTCCGCAGCTCGGGCTTCTCCTCCGTGTCCGGCTCCGGCGTGCTCCGCGGCGGCGGCGCTCCGGCAGCTTCTCCTTCTCCGCTCCGCCTTCCTTCTTCGCTCTCTCTCTCTCGGTGTGGTGCGGTGTCGTAGGGCGGTGCCACCAGTGGCGGCGGCGAGTGGAACGAGGCTAGGGCGCCGTGAGGTGCTCCAATTTATAGCGGAGCTCGGGTGGCTACCTATGGCGGGCGGCTCTGATCTGCTCGGGCTGATCGGAGGGCTGTGGCTTGCGCGAGCTAGGGTTCCGGTGGTACGCGCGGGCTTCTTGGCGAGCAAGGTAGGGGACAGGCAGGGGACAACGGGGTCAGGGCTCTGCCATGCGTGGCGCTGTCGGCTGTGGGACCGGGGTCACGCGAATTGCGTGCACTCGTCCCGTCGTCTCTGCGAGGAAGAAGAACAGTGGGGGCGAGAGCGGCTGACAGGCGGGGCCGGGCGGTCAGCGGCTGCGGGGAAGCGGGTGCGGATGAAACGGTCGCGCGCGCGTGCGGTCGGCATCGCGCGTGCGCGCGGTGTTGGCCGATTTCTGCTCTTCCTTTTTCTCTTTCTTTTTCTATTTTCACTTAAGGGTATAAATACATATATTACCCATTTTAAATATTGAGTAAATACAAACATAAATTACAATAAATCCCAAATGTGATGCATAAGCTATTATTCTATGTGTATGGAATTAAAATACAAGCTATACTCCTTTATTTACCAAATTTATAATGAAATCTATATGCTTGCACAAGAAAAATAGGGTTTTCCTAATAAATAAATGAAAAATTTTAATTGGTTGGGATTTTTAGGTTGTGTGGATTTTTAGGGTTGTTACAAGGGCATACGCGCCATGTTGGCGGGTGGAGCGGCCAGCATCCGGGTCGACGCCGACGCCGGGAAGAAAGGAAAGAACGAAAAAGACTGAATCTCATGGGCAGGGCAGGCAGACTGACAGAGGCCGGAGACATGCGACGGCGGCGGTAGGAGAGCGAGGCAGCGCGTAGAGACGGAGGGTGTCGCAGGAGCGATGTCCTTTAATTTTTCTTTCTTTTTTCTGTGCTCGTGGGATTCCATCCCTGACCGCAGGTGGGACTCAGGGTCCCTCTTGAGTTTTATTAGTTGTATAGATAGTAAGATGTTTAGTGAGGTTGTAGGAGCACATAAAGAAAAAAAAAACAGTTGTTTCGTTGTATGTACGCGCGGATGCAGTCTATCCAATATGAGAGGTTGGTATACTTTCCTTTTTTATAGGGACCCACTCATATAGTCTTTCGATGTTATGTACTTCTGTTGTATAGGATTTAGATATCGTTTAGAATAATGGCACGGTCTTCAAAGCATAACTTTAACTTTATATTTCTATAAAAATATTTATTAAAAAGTGATATATATGTATGCTTTTATGAAAGTATATTTGAAGACAAATCTATTTATATAGTTTTTATATTTTTAAACTCAATAATTTAAAAGTTATTCATGATTTATATTCCCAATATTTAACCAAAACCTTGTCCAAAATGACATTCTTTTCCTATACGGAGGAAGTATAAACACATTTATATCACGTATATGTTTCCATTCAAACTTGAAACTAGGAGACACACTATTAAAACATGAAACTCTCACATGTATCAAGTCCTTTTCAATAGACACATCTATTAATTTTTATCACTACATTATGTTATGGTACATGTACACGTGCCATATGTTACTACATTTATATATCTCTAAAATTAACTATAATGATATAGTTCCATAAACTTTTTTGGTAAATTTGTCACGGACAAATACATGACAATTGCCATAAAAAACTTTAGTAGAGCGCGGTTCAATGTTGTGTGCAACGGCTCCAATTTTCCAAGATTATGACATGCCTATTGCCTGATGGCATATATATACCAAACCACAATTAACCAAGCATGCAAGAAACTGAAGCAAGCGTGTCCTGCAGCAAATTCAGCACCGTTAGACGTGCTATCATTTTCAGCTGGATATGATCTTGCAGCCGAACAAGAACAACGTGCAACGCATATGCCGAGACGACGATATATATCTGACATGTCTCACGCTTACTGTTCTTCTATTTCCGATGTGTCATCTATCGTCGGTGTTCCTAATATAAGCCTTAAAAAGACGAACGAGCCCACACACGTCTCTCCCCTGACCGTACCGCGCTTGTCGGTGACCTAAACACTGTTGACTCTGAACGCTGCTACTCGAAAGCGCGCTAGCTAGCTCAGCTCTTATAGGAGACGAGACGATCCACGTACTGCTTGCTCCTAAAAGGATAACGAAAACGACCAGAACCTACTACCACACGCAGCAGTTAAGCTACCACGAATCCGTTTAATGGCCAGATGATCTGCAAGGACGACGAAAACTCTCTTGCGATCGAGGTCTACTTGACCAATCTCATCCATCTGAAGCTACTACTAGTAGTAGTTAGGCAGCGTTTAGTTTAGAAACTTTCCTTCTCTCTTCCCATCACATCGATTGTACTTTTAGTCTGTATGGAACACTAAATAAAGTAGCAACTGTTGCATGTTTGTACTTTTTGCCTGGCTATCTCGAGATGAATCTTTTGAGTCTACTTGAGCCATGATTGGACAAAAATTATCAAATACAAACGAAAGTGCTACAGTTGCAAAATCTCTCAAAATTTCCTAACTAAACGCACCCTTAACTTATTTTTTCTGGTTGATGTCCTGCTATGTACTGACTGTCGTACGTTGCAGGTACTATCTTATTTTAGGGATGTCGTCGTTTTCAACTCTATCTGGAACTACCAATTAATACAAATCGTTTCGTTTGCTTATTAGCTTTCACATGTTCAGCTAGTATACACTCCCTCCGTACTCGCAAGGGTTATCGTCTTAGACAAGGTTTTGATCAAACATTGAGATTTTAAATTGTTGGGTTTGAAAATACGAAAACTATATAAATAGATTTGTCTTCAAATACACTTTTAATAAAATATGTATATATCATTTTTCAATAAATATTTTTATAGAAATATGAAGTCAAAGTCATGGCTTCGAACCATAACCTTTTTATGAGTACGAGGGAGTACTGGTCTTCACATGCACGGCAGTCCGCAGCATGATCGCTTTGCGCTTTGCGGTATATATTCGGTAGCCTAACCACAGAAGATGTGCAGCACACGTGTTACCTAGCTAGGCACCAACACCACAGTAAGGCCCGTAAAGGTAGAGCATCCACCAACCAAGATCACGCATATTTCAGGGGCATTCCCAACTGATTCAACCAGACACAGGTAGCAGAAAACTAGAGATCACACAGACACTAGGCACTGGTTTCATGGGAAATTAAAATGTAGATGACCTACCATACATGTCAGGCTAGCTGGCACGGTGTGGCACCAAATGTCAGACTCCCTCTTGCAGAGTTGCGGACACACACGCATGACGCATGCATATATGCAACCAAAGCCTTCGTCTTAGCAACTAGAAATAGCATGCCGCTCTTCTCTTCCAGCCATCACAATTCACAACATAACAAGCAGAACAAAGCTACAAAGCGATACACAGAGATCGCAGCATCACACAGAAGCATAATTTAGCCACTGGACATGGTTTCCAAGAGAACCATGTCGTCCTCGCTTGCCTTCCTCGTGGCACTGCTGCTGCTCTCTTGCAGCACCATGAGCAGCGCGGCACGGTACCTGGAGGAGACGAAGCCTGCACAGGAGTACCCGCCGCATCCCTCCGTGCCGGAGATCCCCAAGCCCGAACTGCCGCCGCACCCCACCGTGCCGGAGCTGCCCAAGCCCGAGCTGCCACCGCACCCCACCGTGCCGGAGCTGCCTCCACACTCTACCGTGCCGGAGTTGCCCAAGCCTGAACTGCCACCACACCCCGCCGTTCCAGAGCACCCAAAGCCTGAACTGCCACCACACCCCGCCGTTCCAGAGCACCCAAAGCCTGAACTGCCACCGCACCCCGCCGTGCCAGAGCACCCAAAGCCTGAACTGCCAGAGCACCCCGCCGTTCCAGATCACCCAAAGCCTGAACTACCAGAGCACCCTGTTGTGCCAGAGCACCCAGAGCCTGAACTGCCGCATCCTGCCGTGCCGGAGGTTCCTAAGCTCGAGGTGCCACACCCCACTGTGCCGGAGCTACCGCACCCTGCCGTTCCTGAGGTGCCAAAACCCGAGCTGCCGCACCCTGCCGTTCCTGAGGTGCCGAAGCCGGAGCTGCCGCACCCTGTTGCACCGGAGGTTCCGAAGCCGGAGCTGCCGCACCCGGAGGTGCCAAAGCCTGAACTGCCGTCACACCCCAGGGTACCAGAAGTCCCTGAGGTGCCAAAGCATGAGCTGCCACCCAAGCCGGAGAGCCACTACCCGGTGCCAGAGGCCAAACCATGATGCATCCAACTATACTCGTACGTCAGTGTTGTCTCAGGAATAAACATGTGTTGTGTACTTTTGTACTAGTGTCTATGTCACTGTGTATGGTGTAGTACATAGTAGCGTGACGTTCAGTGTTGTAGACTGTGCTGCTTTGAGATGTACGTATATCTATTGTCTTTGGTGTACCACATGTATATTGATATTGTCCTGCTGTGTACCATCTCCGGATGATAGAGTCTGGAACTTAGTTCCTTTATCTTTAAAAAAATGTATATTGATATTGTTTCATCATATTACTTGTATATGTTATTTTGTGTTCTCTGAATTAGTTCTGCACACATACAGAGCCTGCATATGTTACTATGTGGCTGAATATGTGTATGTGCACAACCTTGAATTTATCATAAATTTTGTTTATAAATAACCAGGAAATTAATCGCCTTACGTTTCGTGTGCTGTTTTGCATGTATCCATCAATGTGCTCCGCATTGGACTCCTTGCATGGTGCTTTTGCTCACATGGAATGGACCAACGCTAGATTCAGGGGCCTGCAAACTACGGTGATTGAAACAGCTGCACGTGTGATCACTGATTGACGCCGGCTTTGCTAGCCTTGGGCCAAATTACCAGGGATCCCTCATGGTCTGATCCGAATCCAATGGTTCAAAATTGTAGGGTATAATTTGTAGTAGACTGCAATGAAAAAAAATATTATGTTAAGAAAGGTGCTTCAACTTCAAAGATTGCCTGATTGCAACTAATAAGAGTTGGGTTGAGCAAAATTTTTGCTCTCAACATCATCTTTGCCATATGCCTATATCTATTAGTTTACTATGTACAACGAGCAAAATTTTGTTTGCCCTATGTTATTTAGCCCCCTCGATCTGTTTCTGGATCCGTCACTGGCCGTGTCCCCGTATGTCAACACCTTCGCCGCCGCGAGTGAGTTCTGCCCCTAGCTCCGACGGGTGGCAGGAGATCGTCGGCGACTGACTCGGGTGATCCTCGCTGTGGCTCAAAGATAGCTCCACTGGCTTGGAACACCCTGCCTGAGCTTCATGATAGCACTTTAACTACCTGACCTACTCCCATTGAGTAGCAACTTGCTGTTGCGATGATGTTATCTGCACCGCCATGGATTCTGCCATCTTTTTCAGGATTGCAAGCGACCTCGGTATATATGCGGAAAAGATAGCGATGACGGTGGTGAAGGGTACCCATGGTGGTAACCCACCAGCTTCCCAACACACACCTCGCGGCGGTCCATCGAGCTCGGATGAGGCCGTGCTGGGTGCCGGGGGAGGGGGCGCCAGAGGAATTCGACGACGACAATAATGGTGGCGACACCGGGGGTGAGACGACAATGGACAACACAGGGCGCGCCTATGGCAATGACGTCGCTGCCAATGCTGCACGCTACTCAACCCCGTTGCAATTAGAGCTGTGCATGTGCGAACAAAGTTTAGTATACATTAATGACATCAATAATCTCAGTTCTCCGGGCAGATGCACAACACGGCATTAGTTCATAAAGCAACTGCTGAAGCAACTGAGAAAGGCTAACCACAAATTCATGTACCATATAAGCCATATACACACAAGCAGCTCAAGTTATTCGAAAAATGCCGCAACTCCAAAATATACGAAAGCAAAAGGCAGCAACGCCTTCTGAACGTTTCACAGCGTAGGACGTAGTAATTTTCAACCAATTTCAGAACTGCTACACGAAACAAGGTCGTACGTCATCAGCGCGGACTAATATCATGCTACTGTAGGTTTTTCAGTCTTGTCCTTGCAAACACATGTATAATACGGGCGATGAGAGTACGAAATCTAGACACATCGAACACACGTGTCTGCCAAAGAAACATGCATGTGCTTCCATTTCAAGAGAAAAAAGGTGCAGCTGCTCCAACCAATCAGATCATTATCAGTATGTATTCCCAACCGATCGATCAAACCACACTCGATCGAGCAGGAAATCAGGAATTAGGAGATCACAAGGACGAATTAAGGACCATATCCTAACAACCACGGGCATACAGATGACCTACCAGCTGCTACCAACGGCAACATACAAGATATGCATGGCTCCAGTAAACGCTCACGGCCGGCTCACCTGACAGATCTGATGCCGGTAGCTTAGCATCGCGCTATAAATAGCTAGCATGGTTCTCTCATCTCCACACCACACAATCGACACGACACGAGGCACACACAGGCAAACAAACAATACAAACAGGTGTCATCCATGGCTGCCAAGAGCACCAGCATGATGCTTTCCCTTGTCCTCGCCACGGCGCTGCTGCTCTCGTGCAGCGGCGCGGCGCGGCTGCTGGAGGAGGCGGCGCCCAAGGAGGAGTACCCGCACCCTGCCACGCCGGAGCTGCCGCCGCACCCCACGGTGCCGGAGCTGCCGAAACCCGAGGTGCCAGCACACCCCACCGCACCAGAGCTTCCACCTCACCCCACTGAGCTGCCCAAGCCTGAGGTACCTGTGCACTTGCCGGAGTTGCCCAAGCCTGAGGTACCTGAGCACTTGCCGGAGGTGCCCAAGCCTGAGGTACCTGAGCACTTGCCGGAGGTGCCCAAGCCTGAGGTACCTGAGCACTTGCCGGAGTTGCCCAAGCCGGAGCTGCCTCACCCAGAAGCTGCCGTGCCTGAACTGCCCAAGCCTGAGGTACCGGAACACCCCGCCGTTCCAGAGCTGCCGAAGCCCGAGGTGCCGGCGCACCCTGCCGTGCCGGAGCTACCGAAGCCTGAGCTGCCTCCTCACCCCACGGTGCCAGAGCTGCCCTACCCGGAAGTGCCGGAGGTGCCAAAGCATGAGCTGCCACCGAAGCCCGAGAGCCACTACCCGGTGCCAGAGACTAAGCCATGAGCCCATAATATCGGACTGGATGCATCGCTGCTGCCCCAGCAATAATAAGCATGTTCATATTCTGTACTTGTGTGTATGATGATGGTGTAATATTTGTATGTTTGTGATCTTATTGATCACTAGCTAGCTAGGAGTGTGATGTTTCGGTGTTGTAGTTGTGCCTCATTACTTTGTCCTTTGATTTGATGATGTACATGGCCTTTGTGTACTATACAGAGTATAATATATTTATGAATAATGTTTTATTCATCGTGTTGTACTATAATGCTTTCATAATCAGTGAAGGGTCCGTTTGTCAAAACTCCTAGGCTGAATCCAGAAGGGTAGTCTATATATGTATCACCAAAAGAAATAGAAAGATCAGTGAACGAATTATTTGGCACTGAACAACATGGCTAGTTTGGTTACAATACAACAAATTAAGCAAAATTTACTAGAACTAATTATTTGGCATTGAACCATCTAAAATTCAATTTATTTCCAGAAAAAAAGAGAGTTTCCATCTGCAAATATATATTGTGTTACTGTATGGATGAACCGAATGCAAATAACTTTTTAAAGGGATTTGCTAACATTCAGGTGTCTGAAATTTAGTTTTCTTTCATGCGACAATTATTGCATATACTTTATATTAAAACTGCAGGTTTCGTTCGTTACAATTTCTGTATACGCAATCTGTAATTTTTGGTACCGATAATAAAAAACTCGTTAGATAAAACTACAAACCTAATAAAAATTTGATTTATATTGGCATAAAGACAATTAACAATTTATAATTATTTCTATAGGAAGACAAGGACAAAAATTTAATATGACATGACACAAATATAAATAAAAAATAATAAAAGTAAAAAGCACTTGTACTAGAACGTTGTCTGAAATCATCTAAAATTTCAGGCACCTGAAATATAGGAAAAATAATTTTTAAATGATTATTGGGTTTTCCGACAGGGTACAGACTAGGGAGCAAATATATATATTTCCTTAGCAATTGTCACCACGTACATCATGCAAAATTGCAAACAGATGACAATGGATGTTCTTGTAGTACTCTAGTACATCAGTACAATTATTGGCGTTTCAATTATGCTTATGCAACACCTCATATACCAAATTAAGGGTCATATTTTTATCACTTGTGTGATGAAATCTCAAATTGGTAGAACCGTAGAAGGTAGGTCGAATTTGAGATCGGGAAAAGCTATGCTTGCAGGTGGTGACCATATATGCTTAATTTGATGAACTGCAGAACAAAAGTTCAACAGAGCCATTAATAAGAATGATCTAAAAACGTGTCACTGATTTTGTAAGCAATCTGTTTGACAAATTTAGATAAGAAAACTAGAGGACGTTTAATTAGCTGGTGAAAGGCTGAAAGCAAGTTGTCTGAAAAATGACCATTCCAACATTTCTCTGGTCATGTTCAACTCGCTTTACAACTACTACTGGAAGAAAATAAATCTCCTGCTATCTTCTCAGCCTGTCCTTGACAATGCACATCGATTGTCTCCTTATTTTGCGTTATCCGGTGGCCGATTGTGTCCTTATTTTGCGTTATCCGGTGGCCAAACACACACATCGATGAGACGGTGAGATACACGTCGCACATGTGTAGCCACAACGCAAGGTGATTCAACTAACCACATCTCTCAGATGGTCTCAGTATTCCCAACACAAACTATATACCATACATATATGAGAGATATGGATCAGGAGACAGCAAGCACACACAGAGAGAGATCCAAATTAAGTTGACAACCAATCGACCATGGCGATGGGATGCAGATAGCCAACCAATTACCAAACGATCTCTACGTGGATCTCAGAAGAGTGACGTCTGCTCTATCAGGGTGTTCCACTTGGCACTACAAATACTACGCTTCCCTCCCTTCCCAGTCACCACTCACCACAGACACCGATCTTCAGTCTTCTCATCAGTGGCGGCCATAGGTGTAGTGTAGATCAACTTGCAATGGCTTGCAAGAGCACAATGCGTTCCCTTGTCCTCATGGGGTTGCTGCTGCTCTCATGTCACAGTGGCACGAGCAGCGCGGCACGGCTGCTGGAGGAGGTGGCGCCCAAGGAGGAGTACCCGCACCCTGAAGTGCCAGAGCTGCCCAAGCCTGAGCTTCCGCCGCACCCTACCGACGTCGTGCCGCCTGAGCTGCCCAAGCCCGAGCTGCCACCGCACCCGGCCGTTGTCCCCGAGAGCTGCCGAAGCATGAGGTGCCGGAGCACCCAGTGCCGGAGCTGCCGAAGCCCGAGCTGCCACCGCACCCGGCCGTCCCAGAGCTGCCCAAGCCCGAACTGCCTCCTCACCCGGCCGTCCCAGAGCTCCCAAAGCCTGAGGTGCCGCAGCACCCAGTCGCGCCAGAGCTGCCAAAGCCTGAACTCCCTCCACACAAGACCGTGCCAGAGGTTCCGGAGGTGCCAAACCACGAGTTGCCGCCTCTGCCGAAAGCTGAGCTGCCACCGAAGCCGGAGGGACACTACTACCCGGAGCCGGAGGCAAAACCATGAGCGAGACGACGTACGGTCCCAGTTATGTACACTACGCATTTTTACCACATGTGCATGTTGTGTAGTTTATGCACAGTTATAGTACCTATTTTTTTTTTTTGTGAATTAGTTATAGTACCTATATATATGTGAGTTGTGATATTGTGTTCTTGCGTACGATCGAGCAAGAGCTTGCTTGTGATGAGCTAGCTATCGGTTTGTTGGATCCACATATATATGTAAATGAATAAAGATTTCTAGTTGTTATATTACATTGTTTATTTAGAGTGATTCATGTGTGCACAATATATGTGTTTCTGATATTGCTTATCATTGCATTTTTTTTTAGTAAATGCTCATCTTGCAGAAAGTTGGTAAGACCATGATGTCTCAAGAGCATAACACTAGTTAAAAAACAATTTCTCTTGACGCCAGTATTTCATTTTTACAAGCAGTTTCTGTTATCGAACACTAAAAATAAATCGATGGGCCCCAAGGAACGAACCGCCTGTAGAAATAGAGATTTCTACGGACGGTTTTCATTACAAACCGCCACTAGATTCATATATATGTAACATTTATATTTTCAAATAAATTTATTTAAAAACTAGATTCAAAGTCTTTCCAATAATACTAATTATGTGCCATAAATATTAACATATTTAAATATATATATTTAGTCAAAAAAATTTCCGTAGAAAACAAAAACAATATATATTTAGAAACTGAGGAAGTATATATGGTGAAATTTTAGTTCAAATTACTGTTTCCCTTTTAGGAGTGTGTATGCACTATGCAATCCTATAGGTTCTTCTTGTCAAGTTACCTCGTCATCTTTTACGAACCACCTTAGTTCTCAATCATTAAAATCAACTGACCTTAATCACAGCTAGAATTTTCTATTTCTTTTAGTGATGTGGGCTTTTTCTAATGTTTTAGTATTCAAAAATATTTTTTTCTATTAAATATCTTCTAGTGAGATTCTATGACTAGTGGTAGTGTTTTACTGCCCAAAAAATACAAGAAGAATTCCAGACAGTAAACACACGTACTGTATTGCGCTCTAGTTGAGACCTCTTGCCAACCACTTTCTCCTCCGTGGGCTAATCATATGGAAAAGCATTCGCGAGCCGTGGACCACATGGCACAAATGCGCACGCACGGCCCAGACGGCCCAGATTCCGTTAGTCGATCGCACCGCGTAGTCGCACGGCACTGTACCCAGCCCCGCCGCTTTCTCGCTCCTCAACCGCTGAGGCTTTCTTTCTTTCTTTTTTTTTTTCTTTTTTTCTTTTTTTTTTTGAGCAACTCAACCGCTGAGACGCGCCTCCCTTCGTCGTCTCGCCAAGACACCAACGGCCGAAGCCACACGATGCCTCCCCGTCCCCGCCACCGCCTCCTCTTTTTCCGCCGCCACCTCTCCACCTCCACGCCGTCTCCCGCGCCGGCCCCCGTGCCTAAGCCCACCGACCCGGCGCTGCTGCTCCGCCTCTGCACGATCCTCTACCAGCAGCAACACGACCCCGACGACGCGCTGCGCCGCCGCCTCTCCGCGCTGCCGCTGCCCACCGCGCCCGCCGACATTCGCGAGCTCTTCCTCCAGGCCTCCGCGCGGTTCCCGCTCTCCTGGCGCCCCGTGCACCGCCTCCTCGCGCACCTCTCCACTCTCCACGGCGGAGGCGCTGGGTTCCCACACTCCCCCGCCACCGCCGCCCGCCTCCTCGACGTCCTCGCCAAGTCGGGGAACATCGACCTCCTCCACTCTACGCTCTTCTCACTGCCCCGCAGCCTCCTCTCCGCCGCGGCGCTCCGCGCCGCCGTGCGGGGGCTCGCCCCCGCCCGCGAGGTCGGGAAGGTCGCCGCGCTCGTGACGCTCTTTCCCGAGTGCCACCGCGCTCGGGTCCTCACGTTCGTCACCGACGTAGCGTGCTCGGAGCCGTGCAGGCTCCCTGACGTCGCGGAGAAGGCGATCAAGCGCGCCGAGCACCGGCACGGCATCGCGCGCACGGCCAGGTGCTGCGACATGCTGGTCGTCGCGTACTGCCGCGTGGGGTCTCTTGCGGACGCGTGCAGGGTCTGGAATGGTATGGAGAAACGCGGCCTTGAGCCGGGTGCCGCGGCGTACCAGGAGATCGTGGTGACCATGTTCAAGAACAACCGCGTAGACGACGCCATGAAGATGTTTGACGGAATGCGGAGGAACGGAGTGCCAGACAGTGGAGGCGGGTGCTGCTGTGCGGTGGTGTCTTGGCTGTGCAAAGAAGGGAGGGTGTGGGGCGCGTACATGGTATTGGCAGAAATGGTAAAACGAGGTCTGGAAGTGGATGGTGAGGTGCTGGGAGATTTGGTGTATGGGCTGATGGTGAGGAGAAGGGTAAGGGAAGGATACAGGGTGTTCCATAGCGTTAAGGAGAAGGACATTGCTCTCTATCATGGGTTGATGAAGGGGTTGCTGAGGATCAAACGAGCAGGGGAGGCCACTGAGGTGTTCAGGGAGATGATCACCAGGGGATGCGAACCGAACATGCACACTTACATCATGTTGCTTCAGGGGCACCTGGGGAAGAGGGGTCGAAAGGGGAGGGATCCATTGGTGAATTTTGAGAGCATATTTGTTGGTGGCTTGGTGAAAGCTGGGAGAACATTGGAGGCGACTAAGTTTGTAGAGAGGACAATGTGGGGTGGGGTAGATGTGCCGAGGTTTGACTATAACAAGTTTCTGTACTATTTCTCAAATGAGGAGGGGGCAATGATGTTTGAAGAGGTCGGCAAGAGATTGAGGGAGATTGGAGTAACTGATCTTGCAGACATTTTGTCAGCCTATGGCGAGCGCATGACCACCAGGGATAGGAGAAGGATAGCAATGAATGGACTTCTCAAATTGGTTTAGGATGTCAGTTGCCGATCATCATTTCAGGAGCAGGCGCTTGTGATATTGTATTGACATCAAAGTAAGTATATTAGATGATCTACTCATGTAGTATTATTGTGGAGGAAAATGCAAATATTCTTGCTTGCCGTTTTCTTTTTGGTTCTAACTTCTAAGGATTAAATGAATTATCATTGGAATGATCTGAGTATTTCCATTTAGATTATCCATTCATGCTATGTTTGCGGCTGTGCAAGTTTGAATCAAATCATTGCATCACAGTAGGGTTTTTTTTCGGTCAATAGGATCTGTGTTATGGTAGCATTAGCCAATAGGAGCACTGCCAAAGCCAAGGTTAGGCCAACCGCTGGCCGTTGTCCCCTCCACCAGGGCCGCCATTGCATAAGTGGTAATTATAGGCTGCTAGTCCATACTCGATTGCTATTTTTTCTTCTAATTTTCACACGAGTCTGCAAAGTTATTTGCTATACAGTATACTAGAAGAAACTATTAAAATGTTAATTTGTACTTAATAGAATCTACTGTTTTTTCGCGCGCGGGGGGGGGGGGGGGGGGGGGGGGGGTATTTAACATCGAGTTTACAGTGACTAATTGCTCTAGCATTGTGTGCACATTGATCCCCATAAGGCAAATTGGCCCCTCCTAAAAGTTGCTCGTACCTCCGCCATTGAATATGAATACCTTTTACTTTCATTTTGTCTCATTTAGCATTTCTTTTCCAGGAGCTTCCTTTGCCAATAGCAATGTCTAATCTTCATATTCTAAAGTTTAATGGAAGAAAGACGCAAAGATCAGATATGTGGCAGCCTAATTCTTCAAAGCGTTCTTGGAGTCCTCGCCAAAAAAGGTATTATATTGGTCGTCCGAATTTCGGTCCTAAACTTTTAAAATTTTTTGTGAGTATTTGCTAGGAACAAAAGAATCCCTGTATTGTTAGGTACACTTCTAGAAATAAGAGTTGTTTATGAAACATAACTTGATGCCAAAATAAGGTTCTATTCAGTGTGGTTCTCATTGAGGTTTGCTTAATTTGGATTTTTTTTTTTTTTTGTTGAGAAAAATTGATACAGAGGCAAAAATGAAAAAACCTTCGGTTGCGAAGAGTCAAATAGATTTGTATTCTTATGTAACCGCTCTGATATTGCTCATCTAGAAGCTTAATCAGCTCCACCTTTGTGCCATGCTGGCAGTGGCTTGTCTGTCTAGTGACAGCAGCCTGCTAAAGAATGTTGTAGTGGCTAGAAGTAGTTAGAAGTGTGGCCATTATGGCCTTGTAGTTGGTAGTGGTAGGTAGAGACCTCATTTGCCTCAATTTGATTTTGTTATAAGGATATAATGAATATTATTGGCTAGCTGCACCTAAATTCAGAATTCGGCAGCACCATTTGCAATGTGTCAACGTGTAAGTGATTGATCTGTTCTCCACCATCTTCTACCTCCAGTGTGTGCATGCACGCTACTAGTGGTAGTGCCATACGTGTGCTCCTAAGCCAGCCAATAGACTATACACTTCCACTACCTTCAATCAAGTGGCATTTACCTTGCATGACCTCGTGCATCCCAAAATGGTAAGCCCAATTCTTAGTTATTCTTTTGTGGGCAAACTCTTCATTCGTGTGAAAAGCAATGGGGTTAGGACAGGATGGCATGCCGAAGCTAAACACTTCAAGAGGAAGGGCTGATTCACACGAAGACCCGTCGCCAAGGCAAACGATTTAGCAAGATAAACAAGCCTTAATATCGATGTCCCTTGATCAGCCCCACTGATGTCACATAGAAGAGCAACGCAGATGCTGAGGTTGATCATGTGTGCCACAGGATCCTCCATTAGCGCAAGCACCTGACTCCACACCGTGCTGCATCACCATTGGTATGTGATGGCACCGACAAACACAAGATTGACGACACGAAAATTGTGTCATGGCACACAACCACCGCAAAGTAACTGTTGTACACCCATGAAGAATCATTGGTGATAGAACCATCAAAATTGGATCATAACCATGAATCGTTCCCATAATCTACGGACACAAAACAAATGAGGGTGCACAAGAATGCAAATCCCATGTTATTTGAATATCTTGATGAAGTGAAAGCATGTGATGCGCCAAGCCAAAAGTTTAAATAATATCATTTAGGAGATGTATGGGGAGAGAAGAATGTACCCGTAACATAGCATGACTTTAAGTGATAATAATACTAGTTTAAAAGCGAATACAAAATCCTTTATATTGATTGGTGTTGGTGATAAACTGATAAATACATAGTCTGCAGGAAAGCAATGAATGTCTGGGTGGACATGCAAATGACATGAACAAGCTCTTATGGTTCTTCTTCTTCACATATTGCTATGCGCGAAACCCGCAGTTCCACTGGGACATCAAGGTTGACATAGAGGGACTGAGGGACTAATACATAGCTTATTCTGGAGTCATGATAGCACACAAGTAGAGTATGCTTCTAAAGGATAAAAGAATACCAACTTTCGAGTGGGTGTTTCAAACCTTTAAAAAAATGCATGGGAGGAAGTAGAACAGGATGCATTATGACAATATTCAGGAAAAATTGTTGAGCAGTTGTACTTTTATGATGTAGTGCATGACTGAATTTGGACATGGTGTTGTAATGTGTGACAGTCCAAGATCAGCAAGAAAACCTGTACCATCAGCAAGAAGAATGCTAGAAAGATCAATATTGTTGCTGATCCTTAGCAAGAATTACACTATAAATACAAACTCTATCATTAGTTCTTGCCATGTTCCCTCATTAGCCAGTGGTTTAGCACAGCATTAAACTTCACCAATACATGATTTACAGTCGGGAATGTTGGTGTTTTTCATTTGAATAGATATTTTGCATGTCTTCTATCAAGTTCTACTGTGCCTCCCTTTATATTACTTTGCAAACTTCACCTACACATGATCTTTGTGACATTTTGTCATATGCTTGTTAAGTTGGATTTTGTGACAGAACCGCCTTAATCATAGGGCCCACGTGCACCGTCATTGTCCCTAAGGACCCATGATCAGTCTGCACGAGTTCTCCTTGACCTAGGTGTCCTGCCGGGTTCCCTAGGAAACCCTAACTTCTCCGAGGATCTCATTGTAAGGACCTTGCAAGTATTACAATAGCTTACACAAATAAGTTGAATCAGAGTATAAGGTGCGGAAGTATTACGTAAATCTAGATTATAAATATAAATTACATTATCCCAAACCAGAGTTTCGTAGTGGAGAAGCACATACAACTAAACACCCTGCCCAAGGGTTATATCTTATACATATCTTCACCCATGCGCTATCCGGTAACCGGCACGGTCCCGAGCATGACTGTACCTTCAGCTCACCTGCAACAGGGGTTAACAAACCCTAAGTACTGGGGTACTCCGCAAGACTTACCCGACTAAGGGTGTAAAATGAGACTCAGGAATGCAAGGCTATGGGTAAGGCTAGCAGAGGATGAGGAGTTTGCAGAAAAGCAATCTATCCTGATCCATATTTTATTTTGTCATTATTATAATCATATTTATAGCTCCAATATTCAGACTCATGTATCATCATTCTTTCAATTACTTCATTCATTCAGATAACCTAGTTGAGAACCACTTTTCGGTGTAGAGTGTGAGGATCAAGTCTCCATAACCGAGGAGCACGTCGATTCGAATCCAGAAAATACCCAGCTAGGGATTCTAACCACACTGCATATGCAGCACGCCGGCATACATATACCAACCCGTCGTCACGGCTTTGCTATCCCGGAACCGGTCCTGCGCCACCCGAGAGCACAGTACTCCACTCTTATCCAGGCACGCCGGCCACGTGGGTACAAGCTACTCTCGCCATCTCTCCACTCCCAGTGCGTGGTTGTCGGTTCCAGCAATAGCGCCACCGAACTCTAGGCTTTCCGCATTGGTATGTGGCTAGGCTGTTCATCATGATCACAGCAGGCCTACAACGAACGGTCCCTACTTCCTTCCTGCCGTCAATCCTGCATTGGGACTCTAACCCAAGTACAAGACTACCCGACAGTTTTTATTATTGTGCCTGTCGGGTGAGTGAGACATAGGGAACGCCGCCCCATGAGCTGGCCACCCAACGAAACACGTTTCCAAAAACATCGACCAGTTCCAAATTACTCCGAAAGCGACCATGCATTGGGATTCCAACCCAAATACACATCGACCAGCGGATAACCAGTTCTTCACCAATCAGAGTATAAGTATAATCATGGCACAGAAAATAGTTTTTCTTTTACGCAAAGCTAAGTTCATTAAGCATGCCTAAGCATTTCTCAAACCATTTTATTTAAATCAGGTTTCAGGGTATTTATTTGAGACAATGCATCTGGATAGGTGACAATCAACTCCTATCAACCTAATGCAGTAGATTAACTCGAATTATAAATATTTTGTAATAGAGGGGCTGAATGCACCGGGGCTTGCCTTGGATCGTGTACAGCGTCGGATCGGGATCAGTCCCGCAGATGTCGAATCCTTGGACGACTTCTGGAGTGGCCTCCTCAGTAGTAGTCTCGACCTGGACCACCTCGGGAACGGGCACTACACGTATGCAATGATGTATGCTTAGCATGGCATGAGGGCAACAAATGAAATGCTTGAAAGTAAACCATTAATATCTTGAGTACAACTTTCCTTCACGGTAAAGTTGTAAACAATCTACGGAAGGTAAAAGTAATGTTTCCTACTTTTGTTTTATTGACCTTTTTAACGGTCACAGAAAGCCGCTACACAGCTTTACGACTACTACCAAGCACTAAGTTCTCAAATTGCCAAAGATCACACAGCGAAAGATCCTTGGTCTTCATTCAACCCAAAATTTCACACAACAAACCTAAATTCATTTTTTTTTTCTATTTACTTTATTAATCCCTAATTTCACATATATTAATTAATTGACCAAACTAACTTCAATTGCAACCAAACTTTACCAACAGCTAGGTTTTATCATAAAACAGAGCCACAATAAATTTCATGATTTTTGGATCTACAGATAATTAATTAAAATTACACAAACTTGCATTTATTAATTACTTCACTGATTTATACAGCAGATTAAAAGCACTGGAACACCCTATATTATATTTTTAACAAATACTACATACTTCAGAGAGCATACACAATTATTTTCACATTTTTACACCTAGCAGATTAATTCATATGAAATTAACAAACATCAGCACTATTCACATGAATATATAAAAGAAAAGCATTTTGAAATTCACTGGAAAAAGAAAAGACCAAATCAGCCCACTACGGCCCAAGTCCAGAGCGAGCCGGCCCACTCGGCCTGCCCGCGTCCGGCGCCGACGACTTTGCAAAAGAGACCCTGGGGAAACTGAAAATCAACCCGCGGTCCGATCTACACTATTCACATGAGTCATGAACTTCGCGCTTAACCCCCTGGGAAAACTTATCTTCTAACCCGAGGCCCCTGGCCTCTCCTCTGTTCTGACAGAGGCGAGGGCGCCGGCGGTTCGCCGCCCCTAGCTCGCCGACGGTGAGCCGAGGGACGAAGCCGAGGGCACCTACGGACTCTACACTCCAAGGCGAGTCTACCAAGCTAAGACACGACGAGATCCGAGGCGCGCAGCACCTGGAGACACGTACGCGGCGGCTCGGTGGCGGCGGCGAGCACGTCGCCGGCGAGCACAAGCCGGTAAAGAGAGGGAAAAAGGTGCGCGAGTATCTGGGGCTCACCACGAAGCTGGCCGAGGGGTCGGTGGAGACGGAGGTGGTTCGGAGAAGGCGACTTGGCGACGGCGGCGGATCCCGGCGGCTCGGCACAACGGCGAACACGCGTTCCGGCGAACCTAGGGAACCAGAGAGCACGCCGACGCACGCGTAAGGTTCAAGGGGTCACGGAGATCACGGTACGCAAGAATCCGAGGTCTAGAGCTTACCCAGACTAGCTCGAGACGACGGCGGAGCTCGCGGCGGCGCTCTGCCCACCCGCGAGGAAGACACCGGCGTTTCGGTGGTTACGAAGCTCTACAGCTCCCGCCGACGGTCGCAGGAGATGCGCAAGGAAGCTAGCTAGCTTTCTGCAAGATGGGGAGGGTGATGATGGCTCGGTGGCGACCAATTTGGCCGGCGACCGAGAGAGCTCGAAGGTGGCCGGGAGAGAAGAAATGGCGAGGGGGAGGGCCTCGTCGCCTTTCTAAAGGCCGGGAGCGAGGGGGACAAAACCAGGACGACGCGGCGCACGCGCGCCCGTATCTGCCGAGGTCGCGGGGGCACGATCCCGGCCGGCACGGCTCGCCGCGCGCCCGCGCGCGACACGGTGGCTGCCGGCTCTGTTCGCGAACAGGAAGAGGGGGCATTTCACTGTAGCACCTAGACCCTAGGGCTGTCGGTTTTTGCACAATTGCGATCGTTTTTGAATACCAACATGAAAAACTGCAAAAATAAAAGTTGTAGGGTTTGAAATTCTGAACAACTTTGCTTTTGGAACCAAGTCCAAATTCGCAATATTTTTGAAACTACAGCAAAAGGGGTAAACTTGGTTTTTGAATTTCAAACTGCATTTTCAAAATTACTTTTTATTTTACACAACAACTTGAAAAATTGCCAAAATAAAAGTTGTTCTACTCAATGAGCTTTACAACTTCTATTTAGGAAGTTTTGCCAGATTCCAAATAATTTTTGAAATGCCAATCCAAAACTAAGTTTTAAATCATTGTTTTGAAGTAAATTTGAATTTCCACCACAGAACTTTGAAATCTCCAAAAATAAAAGTTGTTCCATTTTAAAAGATCTAAAACTTTTATTAAGGGACTATCTCCAAATTCCTTTTAGATTTTGAATTAGGTTTTGGCCCTAATAAAAGTAAATTTTTAAACCTTTATTTGGGAATTTAATTCTACAAACAAATACTAATTAAATTCAAATCACTCTAGGGACCTAATCACAATCATATGCAAATGATTAATTTAAATATGATGACATGGCAGATTAATTAAATCCGTAATACCCGGGGTATTACAGATTTGCACCTGTATTGAGACAGAGACACACGGTTCTTTTTTGTAGGCAAAAATAGGGGGAGGATCCCTACCTGGAATTTCATTGATCAGGGCCTGCATGACTGCATTAGAACCCCGTCGGGTAGAATACACACAGGTTTGGCACTCCAATTGTGCAATTCTAAAGTTTATACATGTTGGCAGCACTGCACAGGTAAGCACTACTCACTCCCGCACATACACTACGCTTGGGGCTGGGCAGAAGGTAGGAGAGGAGAGGGTGAGCACAGAAGACACACGCACAAGCACCAGCAAGTGCTGCTGAACTGAACTAGGATCAACAGTAGTATATGCAGCTGTTAGGCTGCTACTGCACTACACTTTGATAGAGATGAAGGAGGCTGATTGTGGCTGCTATGAGCTGCAGTTTTTTTTAACGTGAAATACAACAGGGGAGGAGAGGAAAAGAAAACCCAGGGAAGGGACAGCAGAAAGCTAAACTAAACTAAGAAAGCTATACAATCTAGGAAGACAGGATGCTTAATCTCACTAAATTTATGGGTTTGTAATTTGGCCTCAACACAGAAAGAGCTCTTCCAGGAAACAAAAGAAGGCCAGCCTCTATCGAAGATAAAATTGCTTCTTTGCTTCCAAATTTCCCATGCTGCAATGGTGGAAATCTCCATGAAGAAGGTGCTTTGATATTGAAGCTTCGCCTGATGCATCATTTGGAAGAATTCCAAAGAGAAATCCCAGCCAACTCCAAGGTGCTGCCAACAAGACTGACTGAAAGGGCAGCTGAAGAACAAATGGAAAGCAGATTCTTCGGTATTGTTGTTGCAGAGTACATAATTATAGTTGTCTCCTTGGAGTTTTTGCGTTTTTCTTGTTTAGCCTATCCATGATGAGGAGCCAAGAGAAGACTCTAAGCTTATTACAGCATTTGGAGTTCCAGATCCAAAGAAGGAGCTGGGGGTTGACAGTTCTTGTAGGGCAGGTTGTATTCCAAAGAGTCTGATGTATTTGAATTCATCTGCAAAACTTGAATATGAGCTTCTAAACTTTGAAATTTTTTATATGCTTGTTCTGATAATGGCAGATGAAATTGTGCTTCAAGTGTATGAGCTGCAGCCCTAGTGGCTTTTTCACAACCTATAAGAACCTAAGAAAAGGCCTTGACTTTCACACTAAGATTTGTACTGAAGCTTGACTGCAATTGCTAGGGCTGCTATTCAGCCTACTGGATGTTGCTATGCTCTTGCAAGGAAATTACCACTGCAATTGCTTGCAGGCTTCTGTGCAAGGCCAGCAGTAGATTAGATAGCAAGGAATTGACCTATTGTCAACCCTCTGTCGCAGTAAAACAAGCAAAGCAAGCAGCAGATTATCTTACAATACACCCTTGGAAGTTTAGGGCCCTAACTGCACTTTATTCCTTACTTTTGTTCACTGTTCATATTTCAAAAATTGTTCGCTGTTCAACTTTGGTTTTTGTATGGGGTTTTTCGATCACTTTTTTATCATTGGCAGAGGTGCTTTTAGAATGCCTTGTTTCTATTCAATTTTTTTTTTTGAAACTCGGAAACAAAAGCTTCCTTTATACATTGGTTCCAGGCTTATCACCAGAAATCAAATCAAATACAAAGTTTGGTGCCTGGTCCATAAAAACATCTTCATCACCAGCATTCAGACCTGCACCATAGGTAGCTAAACTATCTGCTACCTGATTACAACATCTATTACAGACAGAGATCGAAAAATGTACAAATTCATATATTAGTAGATCTCTAATCTGTCTAAAAATAGCCCCATATGGACTCATGTCCCATGTTGTTGTCTTAAGTGCTTCGCCGAGGATTATAGAATCCGTCTCCATAATTATTTTATTCATCCCAAGGGAAGCAGCTCTCTGCAAGCACTTCAACGCTGCTATAGCCTCCGCATGCAAAGGGCTTGAAAGATGCTGTATCTTACCCGCCCCAATTTGAAGAACATGTCCTTCCTCATTTCTTATAACAAAACCCCATCCTCCGTTGCCAGAATTCTGGAAAAAAGAGGCATCCAGATTAATCTTGTAATAGTCAGGCGGTGGTGACTTCCATTTTAGTGCTTGTCTTAGTTTTGTCGATGTGATCTGTTTTTGAATCTTTCCCAGTTCCATTTGATGAAAAGCAACATTGCTGCAGATCTGAGCCATAGGGGTCATTTTTTTACCTGCATTAGCTTTGTTCCTTGCCGTCCACCATTGCCAAAGGAAAAATTTTATTGGTGCAACTTGTGTTGGGTATCCAAGTGTGCCTGCAGTTTGCAAGGTACTGTGTAGGTGCATTGAAGGTTGCTGACATGTGGGCCCGCTCTCCCACCTGGACCACATATCAGTTACTTTCAATGCACCTGCAGGCTGCTGCAGTATGGCAGAGCATATTGTTCCATTAAAAACAAGTACTTCCTTTGTCCATTTGATAATGCAACTATAGAAAATATGTCTATTAAAGTTTCTCAAGTTTGACCAAGTTTACAATAAATAATATTAGTGTTTATATTTTTAAATAAATTTATTATAAAAATATATTTCATAACTAATCTAATAGTACTTATTTTGTATCTTGAATGTTAGTACTTATTTATGTAAATTTAGTCAAAGTTTAAACGATTGAATTTCTCGAAAAGCGAAAATTGTATGTTCTGCTGGATGGAGGGAGTACTAGATAAACAATAGCGGATTCAGTCAATTATTCACACTTTTTTAAGGAAAGTCCAGCATTCTTTTTTGACTTTAAGAACCATGGGCTCTGTATTTGACAGTTGACTCCGGGCAGGCTCTTTTATTCAGAACGTGATATGCTTTCAGTTGACTCTGATATGCTTTCTTAAGAATTAGGTGTACTCTTCCTATTAGGTGTACTCTTCCTCTAAGAGACTGTACAGGCATTCAGATCTCTATATCTCTCACCCAGCTTTCATTTGAGGCTACGCAGACACAAGCAGGGGTTATAACCTTGTTTGTTCTTTCATCCAGCTTGTATTTTCCTTTTTTGAAGCAACTTTTATTTTGAGGTCCCAATAACAAAATAGTTTTCTTTTTCCAGCTCTTGTTTTGTTCGATCTTTTGCTGGAGAAATAGAGCATGCGGTTGTTAGTGCTGCAGAAGGTGCCATCCATACTCTCCTGGGGAAGCTGGGCACACTTGTTGTGCAAGAAACCCAGCTTCTAGGTGGTATCCGGAGTGAATTGCAATATTTGAAGGATGAACTAGAGAGCATGACAGCCTTCCTTCAGGACCTTGCTGAGAGAAATGAACAACGCAAACAAGTTAAGATTTGGATGAAGCAAGTCCGTGAGATTGCATATGATGTGGAGGATTGTATTGATGAATTTGAACACCACCTTGGCAACAGCAATGGCAATCATAGTGGCGGTGGCCCTGTAGTGATTGTCTGCAGGATGACTCACGTATTGCTGACTACCAGGGTGCGGCATAGGATTGCTAAACAAATCCATGAACTTAAAATGCGCACTAGAGATATAAGTGACCGAAATTCAAGGTAATTCGCACCATCTCAGTGTCTAACAATATGAACAGTTTCCATGCCGTTGCTCTTTTACCTTTTTAAGCATTCATTTTTTAAAACAATGGCAAATTTGAAATATGACACCTAAAGTATTTCTAATTTGACCTTCTCTTTGTTTGCACCTTTATCTTTTTTTATTTTGTTGATATATATAATCAGTTGGGTTTTTACCCTTCCTGTTTCTTAAAAAAACTTTTCTAAATTAGATGCGCATTATGTTATTGTGAGAAGCCAAGAGGTATGGCAAGGTAAAACTGTTTTTGGCAGTCAATTGATTAAGAGTAATTGCTGGAAAAGGTGTCATCCCTTATCACAACATGGCTATTGTCTTAGAGCTTATCCAGCATAACTTTCATATTCTGGAAACCTTTTCTTTCAAAAAGAAAAAGGCATGTGCTCTGCAAAAATTATCTGCAATTCAATCCAGTTTATATGTGTAACTTGTAAATGTGAGATAGCAAGGGCATTATATAGATTTTTTTTTTTTCAAGATAAGTAGAAGTTTATAGATTCATAAAGCTTCCTAATAAATGATATTATGTATTTCAATGAGCTTTTGTGCCAATGTGTCTAATGTCAACAACTTTACCTCGTAGAATGAACTTTGCATCCTTGTCAGACAAGAAAGGGTCTGAATTCTCTCATCATCCTAGGGGCTTGGTCTATTTGGAACCACCGTAATAGATGTGTGTTTGATGGGATTCAACCTAGTGTCAACGGAGTTTTAGCTATGGTTAGGGACGAGCTTCACCTCTGGAGCCTGGCCGGAGCTCGAGGAGTTCTCCATCTCCTTGCTCTAGGGCCAACCAATGGGTGATCTCTCCTACTACTGGTCAAGGGTCAGGACTTTATCTATAGAGAGTCAGTCTGTACTTTGTGAAGTGTGTTGAGGTGTGTTAGTGTTGTAAGGGGTTTCTTAACCCCCGGTTTTCTCTCCTTAATATAATGATACGCAGCTCTCCTGCGTGTTCGAGAAAAAAAAACTTTGCATCCTTGTCATCAACTCATCAAGTTCCGGCATCATTCATTCATTCTGCATAGACTGTAGATATATACTCCCTCCGTTCCAAATTATAAGTCGCTTTGACTTTTTTGGTACATAGTTTTTGCTATATATCTAGACATACATTATATCTAGATACATAGCAAAGTGATGTACCAAAAAAGTTAAAGCAACTTCTAATTTGGAACGGAGGAAGTACATATGAACTAAAGTCAAGACTATCCTTTTTTATCCTTGTTATTACTTTGATATTATGCTTCCATATGGCCAAGAAACTAGCTGTTTTATGTTATTGTTGTTACAATTACAACTATTAACTCCTGTAGGTATAGTGGCAATCCTCACATTTTTGGAGCTGCTGGGAACAGCACAACTGCTTATGACACCCCAGCTAATCAGTTAGATCTTGATCTTCACAGAGCTGCACTCTTTCCAGAGAAGACAGCTTGTAGGCATTGAAGCGCGCCAGGAAAATCTTGTGCAATGGTTGATGGAGGAAAACTTACAACAATTGCGAGTCATATCCATATTCGGTTTCGGTGGTTGGGAAAGACAACTCTTGCTATGACAATATACCAAAGTGTATCTGCAAAAGGTGGACGTTTTCAATGTCATGCTTTTGTAACTGTGTCCCAGAGGTTTGATGTCAAGATGCTGATGAGAGACATTCTCGTACAAATTATCCAGCCAGTCTATAAAAAGGGTTTTTATGAGAGAAATGGAGCTGATGAAACATCCTTGGAAGACCTTCTCAAGGGCATGGAAGCATGGGACGTGGGGCAACTTGCAAGCATGCTGAGGCAGCAATTGGAAAACAAGATATATCTAATTGTTCTTGATGATATTTGGAGCATAATTGCATGGGAAGCTATACGATTTTCTCTGCCTGACGCAAACAATGGTAGCAGAATACTGGTTACAACGTGAATCAGAGCTGTAGCACACACCTGTTGTTTTCATGAGTAGGACCGAGCTTACGAAATTGAACCTCTCACAGATCATGAGTCCAGAGACTTGTTCTTTAAAAGGATATTTGGCAGTACAGTTAATTGCCCAGATAACTTAAAGGAAATTTCAGAAAAGATCTTGGGAAAATGTGGGGGTTCACCCTTAGCTATAGTGAGCATAGCAGGTCTCTTGGTCAGTAAGCCAGTGCAAAGTAAAGATCAGTGGCAGAAAGTTTATAGCTCTCTTGGATCGGAGCTTGAAACTAGTCCACCACTTGAGAGATTGAAGAAAATACTTAAGCTATAATGATCTTCCTTACCACTTGAAAACTTGTTTCTTATATTTAAGTGTTTACCCTGAGGACCATATTATCAGAAAGAAAAGTGTACTGAGACGATGGGTAGCCGAACGCTTTGTGATTGAAAAGCGTGGACTTAGTGTCTTTGAAGTGGCAGAAAGCTACTTTGAAGTGGCAGAAAGCTACTTCGACGAATTCATCAATCGAAGTATTATTCACCCAGTGGACATGAGCTTTACTGGGAAGGTCAAAACATTTCGAGTTCATGATGTGATGTTAGAGATTATTGTGTCGAGGTCAATTGAAGAGAATTTTATCACTCTTGTAGGTGAACAGCACACTCCAGTACCACGAGAAAATTCGGCGACTATCTGTTCACAGTGGGGACATGAAAGTTATTGCAACAAGCAAGATGCTATCCCATGTCCGGTCTTTGAGCATATTCTCTGGTGGGAAAACCCTGCAGTTTGGTTGGATGAAACTATTGAGGATATTAGATTTAGAAGGTTATGGAACTCTGAGGAATAGAGATCTCAAAAATGTATGCAGCCTCTTTCAGTTGGAGTATCTTAGTCTCAGAAAAACGCACATCATGGAACTCCCCGGAAAAATAGGAAACCTGCTGAAGTTGGAGACTCTGGATATAAGGGAATGGGTATCAAGTGTTTGCCTCCAGGGATTACCTATCTTTCTCACTTAAGAAACTTACTTGGAGGGAGAAGATTTTACAATCACAATGGATTGTGGCCTGTTTCTGAGTATTGGGGGTTGCATGTCCCTAACAAAATTGGCAATTTGGGTGCACTTGAAACACTTGAGCAGGTAGAAATCACAGAGTATGCTTCCCATTCCATTAGTGAGCTGGGGAAATTATCTCATTTGAGGAAGCTTGGGGTGATGATGTTTGTTGATGATGACAACAGCTGGGCATCCTTAACTTCAATTCTCTTGATTCATTATCAAGACCACCATTGTTTATGAGAAGTATCAACTTTCGTGGCCAGTTAAGAAAACTACCAAAGTGGTTTCCATTTCTTTCTAACCTTACTGAGTTAACCCTTCGTGCAACCGAACTAAGTGCAAAGGAAGACCTGGAGGTGCTTGCACGGTTGCCTAGCCTAATCTACCTTCGGTTGCATCACAGTGCATATGTTGAAACCGAATTTGCTGTTGCTGCATCAGAATTCCCAGTTCTTAAGCTGCTTGTCATTCATATTGCCATGTTTGAAGCTTGGAGGGCAATATTTCATGAAGGTGCCTTGCCTAGGCTTGAAAAGCTAGAGCTGTCGTTGTTTGAACAAGCTTCCATCCAAGAGGTTTCTGGTATAGAGTTCCTTCCTAATCTTAAGGAGGTTTCTGTTTCTTCTTGTCCAGACAACATTATGGAGGATGTCATTCAATCTCTGAAGGATGATGCCGAGAAGAACCCTAGTAAGCCCACTGTCACTTTCAAAACGAAAAAATGGGTACCGATGAAGGCAAGGACGGATCCACCTTTAGATCATAGGGGGAACCTACGGTCTTCATATTTAGACTTCTGATGATTTCTAATCTCTGATCTCTCTTCCAAAACTGAATTATAATGTCTGCAATGCTGTTCACCATGGTCTGGCAGTTTTGCCTTGCCGTTGTTGGAGTATCATCATTGATTCTGTCATTAACTCATTAAGATAAGATGCAGTGGTGTCATGAAAACAATAGGCACAATCGCAATTTTTGTTTTGAAGAAAAGGAGGATAATTTTTTAATTAATCTGTGAATTATGTAAGTGTTCTAGGAAGGGGTTTTTTTTTTTTTGGGGGGGGGGGGGGGGGGGGGGGGGGTGGGGGGGTTAAGTATGTTTGATTTGCTGTTATGCAATTTGATGTTCAAAAGCAACAATAACTTCTCTGACTCTAAAGAGAAGTCCACGAATGCTACCTAAATGCGCTTCACTGATAATCTTGTTAAGTCTTATTGCGATTCTGATTCAGATGCTAAATTTGATAACGATTTTATTGCCAAGGACAAACGGAGGGGTAATATTGATGTGATGAAAACGAAAGAGTGAAACCCAAAGCGCAACCTTGTTGTCCCAAAACTAAACATAGCCTTAAGCAATTGAGCTATATTGGCAGAACCCAGCAAACGATGGTAATGCCGCTTTCGATTGATCTTATGTTCTGTTGGGCGTTAGCCATCCTTGGACTAAGTCGTCGAAGTCCTGATTCCAGTGAAAAGAAAGGGACACATAGTCCAGCACGCCATCTATTGCTTGCTGAAACCCAAATTTAAAACTCCATTTGGTTCTTGTTCAGCTCCCAGCCAAGGAAGTCATCTGATAATGCCAAGGCCTTGTTCGTCAGGAGCCATGACACAGGTGAACATACAACTATGGGGAATAGTAAAACGGAGCACAGATTGCGTCGGGCAGCACTCAACGCCAACTCTATGTTCACAAGCCCACAACCTCATCGCAACCATGGGGACCAAAAGGCAGCATCAGCTCGTTGTCAATTTCCATGAAATAACAGCCCTTGTGTGATTCCACCCCGAGTAGTGCAGAGAGTGAAGAGATTCCAGAAGTAGCATCATCCCAAGGCAGCACTGCATCATACACAACATAAGCCATCCATCAGACCTCGGCAAATTGTGTAATAAACTAATAACTACGTAAACAAAGGATCATCAGGTCAATCCATGGTCATTTAGATGGGCAGGTTGTGTCTACGACCTAATTGCTCATGTGGGAAGCACAACACATTTTTCCTTTGATGCAACTCACAGAGAGTGCAGTTCAAACCATAAAAAAACTACGGGAGGCCAAGGAAAGTATAACTTCAACAGCAGTAATTAGTATGGCATGGGTGCAGGAAATTGGTGGTTGGTGGCATAGTATACGTGCAGCATAGATAGCAAGGATCATTTCATCCGTTAAAACACCTGTTCTCAAGGCCTGAATTTGGTAGATGAAACACAACAAAAGGGGAAAAACAAAACATGACAAGGTGCTTAAAAAAAGGCACAACTGGGGTGCCATAAGCATTACTTTCTTGATTTTATAAAAATCTACACAAGATCACCAGGTTAGATATAGTCTTTGTATAAGACTAACAATGGCAAACAGGCATGATTATTCAACATACTATATGAAAAGGTTGCAAATGGCAAACCACAATATAGATACTGAGCCTAGTGTTCAGCACTTCAGCCCAGCAAAGCAAAGGTGCAATTGCAGCATGTGCAAACAATAGAACACTATATGGAATTTGAAACAAAAAAAAAAACACTAAAAACAATGTTGTGGTATCATACTATAAAGCCACAGCATTTGTTTACAGCTATTCCAGCATGTAGACTGAGAAGAAACTTACCATGAGCTGGCCTTCACCCTTGGTAGGGCCTATATATCTCTACTTGTGAAGAATACTCTTCTTGGGAATTTTAGGCTTCCTCTGGACATGATTCTGAATGATGGAAAAAAGCATGGACGAAATTAGAGGACAGATGGAGAGCAAAACGCATAAAGAAGGAAATAGACAAGTACCTTTTGTCTTTCCAGAGCCTCAACATCTGTCCTCTCCTTCCAGTTACTCTTGCGCAATTTAATAGGGCGGTTCCCAACATACTTTCCTGAAAGAAGGTTGTTCAAAAGTAACAAGGGGATCAGTCAACCAAAACATGCACACAAGTGGCAGCAACTGAATCTGCCGAACATATTAGACATACAAACCATTCATCTCTTTTATTGCTGCAGCCAGATCAGTAGGGTTTGAAAAGCTCACAAATCCATAACCTTTAGTTTTGCCAGTCCTCTTATCTCTAACAACCTGAAATAAAGGGTACAAGCCAAATTCAGAATGTATAAAATCAATAAATGCATGCCAAATGCTGCACAAAAAGACTAACATAAGCCTAGCTACTTATAGCTCCTCTCTCAATCAGGTAGTTTATGCTTCTTTAGGCGTAAGGATTTATAAGCATCGAAGGAAGCAAAGAACAAGTTCAACAAAATTTAGCTTGTTACTACAAATTTTTTTCAGGGATGCTTAAGCTTATACGTACCCTGTTGCTTTTGTTTTGCTTTTTGCTACTTCATGTGATAAGTCATTAACAAACAGCCATTAATGCAATTCTCAGAAGTAGTTAGCATGAAGTAGCATAGTCCTATGAAAAGATCCATAGGAAATATCTTCTAACTACTGGTTATCTCCAATTCATACAAAATTTTATATAGAAAACGGTATCACTATTTACATCACTGATGTTGTGTAAACTGCTAACATTTGCAGAAATCAATGTTATTTTGATTTGGATTTCTTATTTCTTTATATAGCCCTTGGCAATAGTCAGACACAGAGATCTAAATGGAACAGTGGAAAATCCATTTTAACGCTTGTCAATCCTTCTCACTTCTTTCATACTTAATTGCTACACCTTACTAGTGACTATTAGGGAACTTAGTATATCTGAAAGACTTACAGATTTATGTAGTCCATTATACAAAACCTTTTCCATGTCATCATTTACCTCCTATAAGTAACCTTGACGGATCTAAAGTACTCATGATTTTACTCATTCGAATCTTAGAGGACATTTTTGGAGTTTGGATGCCACTGTTGCTTTTCTATTGTTACATATATCCACGTAAATTCAGTCAAATTATTACATTAGTAAAGCACTCATCTAGACAAATCGACACGTCCTGAACTGAATATCTATAGAGAATGGTAGCAAAGGTTTAACACAACCAATTAGACAGAACTGATGAAAAAATTTCATTGTAACCAGAGGAAGTAGTGCAAGGCATGGTTTCATCAACAAGCAACTTCCTAGTTAAATGCTATTATGCCCATATAGTTCATGCCTAAAGATTAGATAGTTGGACCTCATGTGTGCTACTGAAATAATCTAACCAGATTAATCATTTTGGGGATGTAGATTAAATAGCATCTCATGCAGGGTCTAAATGTTATCTTCCTCATGCAAGTTGTAAAAGTTATCTACCTACAATCCTACATTAGTCATTTCAGACAAGACTGCACATATACATTCCCATAGAATCTATCCTAAGCCATGAAATTTGCCAATAAACTCCATATCAGCCTCTGAAGTACCTCATGCAAGCTGTAAATGTTATCCACTCCCTCCGTTCCAAACTATAAATCGCTCTGACTTTTTTGGTACATCAAATTTGCTATATATCTAGACATAATGTTGTCTAGATACATAATTTGTTGGTACATCAGAGCGACTTATAATTTGGAGTGGAGGGAATACCTATGATAGTCATTTCAGGTGAGACTATCTGGCTACCTGCATAACTTTTGACTTGTGACTTGTGTGGCAGAATTACATCGACGGCCTGTTTAGATTCACCACCAAATACCAAAAGTTCCGTCACATCAATGTTGGGACACATGCATGTAGCATTAAATGTTGATGAAAATTGAAACTAATCTCGCAAAATGTTATGAGACGAATCTTTTGAGTCTACTTGGGCCATGATTGGACTTGGACACTTATTGCAAAAGTTGCACGTTGCTACACTAAAACTTTTTGCAAAATCGGCAATCTAAACACCCCCTGAATGATATTTCAACATATTGGACAGGTCCAGCCATGCATTTTAACAGCTAATGCCAAAACTAAAAGCCTGTGAATTATAGTTAGCTTTATTCCATAAAATCTAAAATAATTTGACAGTAGGTACTGTTAAAAGATTTTAGAGAACCTGACATACAATAATTGGATCGTTGAACAAGTTTTGCTACAAATAAGCTTTTTGGATAAAAAGGGGTATTTACCCTTGCCATGTTGAAGGATGGAAACCGTGAGAATGCTTTGGAGAGAACATCGTCATTAACTTCGTTGCCTAGATCTCCACAGAACAGCCGGTAGTCATCTGCAAATTGTTAAGAGAAGGAAAACGAAATAAGGATGAAGCATAAAACAAAGGAAACTGGATTAAAAAATTATGGTAGCCTTTACTTTCGGGCCAGTCAGTTAGGGTAGGATCCTCCCAGGATTGTCCCGCAGCGCGGCGGGGGATGGGCTTCTTGCTGGTAGAGGGATCGGAGGGCCTGGCGTTGGCGGCGGTCGCGGGGTCGAGGACGTCGCTGGTGGCGAGGGCAGCCTTGACGCTCTGCAGCGCCTCGGGGGTGATGGTCTGCGCGTCCCGCTGGAAGAGCTGGTGGGCCTGATGCAGCTGTTGCTGGTACTGCTGGTAGCTGCTCGCTGGCATAGGCGGCGGCATCTGCGGTGGCGGCTGGTGCTGCTGCAGGTGGAAAGGGAGCGGGAAGTAGCTGGCCCCCGCCGGAGCCGAAGATGACGACCCAGGAGGCGGCGGGGGAGGAGGATTGACAGGCATGGCGGCGGATCGAGTCGGGAGTGGCTCGGACGCCGCCGCCCACGATCAAAGCGTTAGGGTTTACTCGTCGCCCGTCAAGAGCTGCCGCTCGTGCCCTCACCCCTGCATCTATGCGCCTGCTGCCGGCCTGCCTTCCGCTCGATCTCTCTGCGAAGCACGCGCGGCTAGGCTACGGATTTATGTTTTGGTCGAGCGGAAGAAATTGGGGGTGATAGGATTGGGGATTCGATTTCTGATTTGCCTGTTCTGTTTGCAACGAGGAAATTCCAGTTACATGACACGAACATTGGTATTTTATTATGTTTTTTTTTTATAAACCGTACCTGTATTACTGGTTAAGGAAACCGAATACATAGGCGTACACACACATATACGTACGGGGAGGATACAAGAGCAGCTGTCCCACCAAACAAACAAAAAGGTCCCTAACTAAATCACAAAACACAAAGAAGTTCTTGGACCCAGCAAATCCCAAACTCGCCAGACGCCTCCGTCGTCGACCGCCGCCGTCGATGCATCGCCGGCCGCTGAAGATGAAGGAAGAGCCATGGCTACCCCAGATCTTGAGGAACCCCATCGCTTTGGAGCTTTGAGAAGAGCCGCAGAAGCCACCCGACACTGACGCCGGGATGAAGACGACGGTGAACGGACATCGGCCGGGGACGCGCCCCGAGCTCCTCTGACCTTGAATCGAAACACGCCGGTGACTCGCGCCGCGGGAACTCAAGCTCGATTCACTCTCCAACGAACCACTTCGCCCACAGCTACCGCTGAATCCTTGACGCAGGAGGCCGCCGCCACCGCCGCCACTGGAGCGCCAAAGCCGGAAGCCGCCCAGACTCCTGTACAAGGGCCGGCACAGCCGGACCCCACCTCCACGCACTCGTCGCCGACGCCGGAGCATAGCGTCGTCGAGACGGGGAGAAGTGCGAGAGGACCTTATTCCGACGTGGCGCCGCCGTCGCCGCCGTCTCGACGCCGCCGCCACCGGAAACCTAAACCTAGACCTACTAGGACCTACTCCTCCGACCGGCGAGAACGCAGTGGTCTCCGTCACCTCCACAAGGCCCGAAGGCCAACGGAGGCGAAGGAGACCACCGGTCCCGCCGGCGGAGACGGACGAGTCGCTTTTCGCCTCTCTCAAACAGTGACTGGCTAGAGAGTTCGAGTACTTGCGGGTGCATTTTATTATGTACTAGCATTACAACGGGTTATCCACATTCAATATAGATATAATGCTCTTATTATCACTGGTTCTCCACCATATACTCTGTTTTTTTGCTTGGTGTGCCTGCCTGTTTGTTGTTTCTCCTGACACGGACTCTGTTGGAAATTTCTATTTTAGATGTAATATCTATGGAAGTGCAAGCACATTTGTCCACCATAGACTCCGTTTTTTTTTGCTTGTTGCGCCTACAGAGAGATATTTGTGGTTTTGCCTATTTAGTTGAATGATGATGAAAATCGACATGCCTTTAATGTGATCCGGGGATTTATGTAATGCATCGATTTGGTATGTCGATCTAGAATATGGAGTTTTTATTTGGTTCTTTGCTGGGTAACACAGGTCGTGTCGTGTGTGTCCTAGATTCAATTTTAGGTGCACACTTGTGTTTGAATCCTATCTTGATCTCTCGCCGCTCGCTCTAGGTAGCCAACTGATATTCTCCTTGTGCCCAGAATATACTCAGAAATTCCAACATTTATACAAGCTGTAGTTTATAGACAAGCGTGCTGCGCACCGAACTGTCAATACGATCAACACCGGAGTGCCAAGCATAGGTTGGCTCACTCCATGCACCAACGACACAGCATGCACAATGCAGGGGAAAAAAGTACGAGAACTCACCCATCTGAAGTTAACATAATTCACTCTGTTCGCTTGACCTTATCAGCTAGCATCAGCCAGCCATTTAGCAGTGTTTTTCTCTCATAACAATCAGGCAGCCAGCCGTATATTCCAACCACCCGAACAGAGTTCGGGCAAGCACTGTTCGTTGGCACCAAGTGCAATTACCCTCCAAATGAAGCTATCATAGTACATCGCCGCAGGCACTATCGTCTCAACACATCCACATTGTTCAAGACCAACTTTGGCTGCAACGGCAGCAGCATCAACACAATAATGTCAAGTTACACTAACCCTTTCACAAAGCCACCACAAATCCAACTGAAATAACACCAAATCTACCTGGAAGAATTCCTCCACTGAAGCACTTGACAGAACATCCAGCAACAGGCACGACCAGTCTGTAGCCGAATTCGCCAATGAGCACGAGAACCGCCCAGTTCTAGTGATCTCCCTAATTTCCTCCTTCCCTGCATGCCAAGCACCTCCTTGGCCACTCGCAACTCGCAAGGCTGCCATTGCCTCGTGCATGTATGCCCTCTCCTCCATGGAGCAGCTGGTCGCCTCTCCCTCGCGAATGCACAACGCGGTGTTGTCCCTGCGCACCGCGGCGAGCACGACCCTTGACCAGAGCGCCGACACAAGCGGCTGTGGCATGCGCAGGCGAAGCGCGTGGTTGTGAAGGACGGTCTCGAGAACAGGCCACGGGATCACGCGCCACCTCCTACCGCCGGCGGCCATGGCAGCATGGGGACGGTAGGGTGATTTCAGTGCAGCAGCCATCAGAAATCGGTAAATCGCAAGCAGGACTTTATCTGGCCAGTCTCAATGGAACATTTCACTACCCGGTTTCTAAAATATGAAACTTTGATATGAAATAAGTCACTCTCTTAATGTGTAGTTTTCTTACACAGTTTTATCGATTATTTTAATTTTTCTTGGGTGCCCATCTCTCTCCTCTCTCTCTCTTTCTTCGCCGCATGGAGACGGGCAAGCAGGCCCGGCGGCGCTCCCTCCAGGCAACGACGGCGCTCCTGCCCACCGAAGCAACCACCGCAACAAATTAAAGCCGTCCAAATCCCCACCACGCAGTACGGACACACCCATGGAATCCTGGCAACTCACCTGCCTGAGCCCTGAGCTGCCTCCAGGCTCCAGCCATCGGCTGCCCACCGCTTAGGCCCGGCCGGCTTCGAGATGATCCTGTCGAGCGGCGAATGGAGGCCCGTTCTCCCGTATGGCCCTCCTGCACACAAGACAGCAGCAAAAACGAACAAAGAAATGAGCACGACGCCGGCGGAGCTCGAGACGGACGTGAGCACGGCAGTGTGTCGGAGCTCGCGGCGGCGGTGCGGACGCGAGCGCGGCACTGTGTCGGAGCGCGGCGGCGGACGTGAGCGCGACACTGCTTCGGAGCTCACGGCGGCGGCGCGGACACGAGCACTGCGGCGGACGTGAGCACGGCAGTGCGTCAGAGCTCGCGGCGGCAGCGCGTACGTGAGCGCGGCACTGCGTCGGAGCTCGCGCAGCTGCGCCCGCGGCCGGCGGAGGCGCTCGCGGCGGCGCTAGCTCGACGTCGCGGCCGGCAGAGCTCGCGCCCGTTACGGAGGCGACCCCGCGCCTCCGCCTCGGCGCCCGGCGGTCCCGTGCCCCAGCGGCCCGCGGCGGAGTAGCTGCACTCGCGGCTGCTTCAATCGACCAGATGAAACGAAGAACGGCCTCAATGCAAGTTTCACAGCGTTTCCCACACGTTGCAAACGCCGCCGACTCGTTTCGTAACTATAAAACGAATTCTCTCTCCTCTCAATTTTATTTAAAATTTTTTTTTACTGATGTGGTAGCTTATTTAATATACATAAAATTCTCTATGAAACTTTATTGAGACTGGCCTTATCTTGTGAGGCGACGGCGGCAGCGGCCTTTCTCTTGGAGAACGCAACTTGTATCGTAGCTGATTCCATTTCAATTGCATTAACCATGGACTCCGATACATAATTGGACAGTTAAAAAGGATTCGATTCCAATTGCATTAACCAGGGACTCTGGTACGTGATTTTTTTTTGACAGTTAAAAGGAGAGCACAGGGCTAGAAAAAAAAAAGCCGACCGTGCCCTTTTCTAGTATCGAGGTTGGCCTCTCCAATTTATCGATGCGGGCTGGAAAAAAAAAGCCGACCGTGCCCTTTTCCAGTATCGAGGTTGGCCTCTCCAATTTATTGGCTGCGTTCGGTTGAGGGTATAAGCGCTTATAAGCGCTTATTTTTCAGCACTTCAGCAGTATTTTTCTCTCACAAGATTTCAGCACTTCTACAGCACTTCAGCGCTTATCTACAGCACTTCAGCTTCACCGAACACAGCCAATTGATGCTATAAATAGAAGCGTAAAGAGTTTGTTTTCGATTCCAATTTATTGACGTGACATGTTTCAGTCTCCAACTCTTTAAATCGAGTTTCTATTGTGTATATATCTACATTCACAAGTTAGTTGGTGGGTGACAGAGGGCTTAACGAAAATTTTAGTAGAGAAATTGTCTCTTTAGTATTAAGGTATAGATACTAGGTAGCGTGCCCATGCGTTACTATGGAACAAACAAATGTTTACACTTACAATATACGGATCGCACGATAAGATAACAATATTATAAAATTAAATATCATAATAATATTATAAAATTAAATATCAAAGCTAAAGTGTCATTTAATAAAAAATCAAAGTTCCATACGTTGCAACAAGAATAAATAATGCGCTCATAACTATTGACTGAAAATAGTAAGATCAACTTTTACAGATCCAAGTAGCCTACAACTGTACTGCAACAAGAGCATTCGAGCAATTAATCCAGCTGAGGAAGCATCTGATGGACCAAGTTTTAGCTGGAGCACAATTGTGTGCGGCTCACATGACCATCACCATGTAGAGGAGGTTAAACTATCCGTTGAAATCAATTCCAATGACCAAGAGGATGTGCTGTTGCCGCTTGCCGGGGTCTAGAGCATGTACTCCAGGTAGTACAGACGTGCAACTACATGAAAATTAGGCATGCTCCTACAACAGATGAAAGGCAGTTTCACAAAAAAAAAAGGCAAGGAATTGCATATCTACCTCTTTCTTTTGCATTTTTTACCACCTCCGTAGGCCATTCAACAATAAGTTTCTGGAGTTCATCTTTCACAATTGAAAGAAGTACAGACCAAGTCATTCTCATAACTAACATATAGTATTTTAACTAAACTAAATTTACAGTGTGTAGCTCACACTTCTGAGGTTTAACATGTCTCCAAATGTCTATAGGCAGAATTTAGTATAGTCTGCAGAAGCCTCCCTTTATGTGCACAAGCACATTAGTACAAAAAGCTCGCTTCAAAATTGGGTAACTTTAATATGATAATCTTAATAATAAAAAAAAGAGTAGTCCAGCATGTGTCATGGTACTTCTATACGGTATCTAACGTTTTGCAAATTTATTATCTCTTAAATCATTTAATGAATATATGTTGCCCATGGGGCCACCTACACTACAAAGATTATTCAAAGACCAAACATACACTACCAGTCAGTTGAAATGTGTTGATTAACATATAAGGTCGCAAGACAATATTGTACATGGTAACTTATCACACCAAAATGATCAAAGCACTGAATTTACCTGTGAAAGCACTCAATAAAATCATTGTTACTCAGATAACCCATGTTACACAGAATACTATAAAATGCACTTAATGAAACCCCCATAAATAAATATTGTGCAAGAGACTGAAACTGGATCAGGATACACAGGGTTGTCCAAACATTGTTTTTTTTTTTTTTCTCAACTCAGTATTTTAGTGAAGGGTTGTCTAAACAGTTCATTACTATTTTGCTTTGAACATACGACTTTTCCAATTCCTATGCCACGTAAATCATATCCCAGAAGAAGAAAAATATTCAAAACAAATCCATCAATTAAACCATAGTAATCATAAAACCATCCCTTCGCCTGATAATGTGTTATGCTATTCGATTTGCAAGCACAGGCAATTGAAACACGGCAAGAGAAGAAACAAAACAGGAAGATGGTTGGCAGCAATCAAGGGGTGTTGGGGTACCCCGGTATGACTTGGCCTTAGTGCACGGAACTAAACCTTGTGGTTTCCGATTGAGGTTCGAAAAAAATAGTTATGAGACCAAAAAAGAGTTTCCACCTAAACTATTTAATTCTGTTGTGATCCTAGCACACACTTTGTGGAATCATAGGAATAGATGTGTACTTTGTGGGCCGCAGGTGCTGTTGAGGGCGGTCGCCGGAGGGGTGCTGCAGCATCGTTGGAGGGCGGCGGTGGCGGGCCTCCCTCGGATCTGCGCTAGAGCCACAGCCACGCCAGGCTAGCAACCATGGTAGGCAAAGTGACTACTATCTTGAGGAAAGGCTGAGATTACTGCATTTGGTAATGCATAATTGTCTGCTTCTGCACAAGCTCAACTCTCTTCAAGAACCTTGGAACATTGCTGCTTCTATTTGACTCCTTCGTCCTCCCCTATAGTACAGTTTGAAGCAACCATAAGGAAACCATGCACTGCCAAAGTACTATGTTTCCTTAGAGCTCAGTTCAAGCTAATGAATGTAAGTACAAACCTCTAGTGTTTGGTGAAAGCGTGATATATCATCAGGACCCATTCCTGAAGGACAGCAAATATATATAGAAATATGGCTCAAATCCATGCACCTGACAGCAATGCTGTGACCTAGAAATGCCACAGGGGTAGCATCAGAGGTCAGCAAAAACCATATGACAATGATACTTCTTTACTGAAAGATAACAGGGTTCTCAAGATATTACCTTCTCTAGTAACACCAAAAATCCTGAGTATGGCTGCCGAACCAGATGAGTTGGGGAGCAATTCTTTGTGTTGCCGAAAAGCTAGAATATCCAATACAAACAACTTTTTATGCCTTCAAACTTATTTTGTGATGCACCTAAATCTATTATGGACTCTAAATCTACCCACCAAGACACACTTTGCCATAGATTGTTTGGTAAAGTCTGGCCTGCAATCTAAGAAGCCCTATGAAAAATACTCTTTTTGACCGAAATATGAAAATACTCTTAAAATACGCAGTTTCAAATCATAAATTAACTTCTCAATATTTTCTGCAAACAAAGATTAGTGCAGCGTGTGATGATTGAAGGATAAGAGCCATGATCTGAAACACAGCTCATTGGTGAAAAAAACCTCACCACCAAGAGCTGCTTCTCACAGCAGTTAGATTTTTTTTTTACATTTTCAATCACCAACTGACTACAGCAATAGTATCATAATAATACGTATATGAATAAGAATGGAATGGAGTCATTCATGGCAGCCTCTGAGCCGAACCAAGCTTCTGGGGAAAGAGATCTATGGTTTTCGTTGTCAGCTCCTTATCCGTTTCTGTCGACGTTCTCTTTGCATCAGCTTCAGTTGAAATCGGAATAGAGCAGTCTATAAAAGTTTAACACAAAATTGACACGCTGTACAGAGATGGACAGGAAGCTGACAGAAGCCGAAATTCTAGATGGAGACAGAAAAGGTGACATTTTTTGCTAAAGACTTTGGGACCAGATCTAACAAGAGAGATGATTACGAGAGCACCTCAAAGGCCCTGTTTGCATCCCAGGGTTAGAGCTAATTTGAGCTCAACTAGCCCAAAAGTATCCAAACAAGAGAGCTAGAGTGGGTTATTTGTAACTAGCCCATTCCAAAAAACTAGCCCCTCCAAGAGATGATTATTTAGGCTAGTTCAGGTGGGGAGCATACTTTTTTCTCACATCTAGCCAAACCATGGCCCACACAAATGATTGGAAAAGTACCTTTTCTATCAATCTAACCCTTGCATCTAAACAGCACTCGAGCTAGAGCTATTTGAGGAGTAGTTTGCAGCTAGAAACTAACTCTAACCTCTAGCACAGCTAGAGGATCCAAACAGGGCCAAAGTAGCAACTTTTAGCATGAATCGCACGCCGGTTCACCGCTTCTCTCAACAGGCACTGTTAAACTCCTAACAAAAAAACATGGTCCAACTTTTCGTCGACACGAGAAGAGAGTTCACCTCAGATGGCGATGGTGAGATCGGCGGCGGCGGCGCCGTTCTGCCTGACGTAGCGGCTGAGCAGGCTGCAGGCCATGGTGAAGCGGATTTCACAGGTGCCATCTTCTCCTCCTCTCCTCCATTGAGGACGTCCGTTCCGAGGAGGAAGGAGGTGGACAGGTCGGCGCGGGTGCAGCAGTGGTCGCGGCTATGGGCGTTGAGGTGGTGCGGGCGGCAGTGGGGTCTTCAGGATGGGCACTGCTGCTCGGGTAGGGGTGAGGGAGGAGGAACGCCGGGGCCCGCTCGCGCCAGCGCGCCGCCCACGGGGTGCTGTCGCCCTACGACCATGGGACTATGAATCCAGGCGACCTGGAACCCTACGACGGTGGCTCCTGGGCGTACACGTGGAGAGGACGCCGGCGAGGTTGAGGATAGAAGGGAGGGAGAGGAGGCCGGGGAGAGTGCCGTGATTGGTCCCCGTGATTGGGGAGGGAGCGAAGCAGGCGAGGGAGAGAGCGCCGTGATTGAAGGAGGACACGACGACAAAGGGCAATCCCCTTCCTATCACACGCGATTTATGTCGCGAACAGGCAGCGAGAGCGACGTTTCGCAACCAGGGCAGAGCGACAGAGCGAAAACTTTTACCTCATGTTGACGCTCGTTAAGTACCAATTTTATACCGTCAACTAATGCCTAGGGAAGATCAATAATAGAAGCATAGGGTTTATTACTGACAAATTCTACGAGTTTTGGTGAATTGTGTATTTTTCAGGGATTATTCCAGAAAGGCTTAAAAGAAGGATTAAAGTGCTTAATTACCACGAAACTTAACCGCCAAGGAAACATCATCACGAGAACACTAGAAGCATCTGGAACACACCCGAAACACCGGGGCCCGAGACCTACCAGGGTGGTGCCGGCCGGCGCCCCCTAGGGTTTCGGCCCACCTTCTGGAGTCTTCTTCCACCGCCTCTCTGAAATCATCTGGGCCCTTTGTTCAAGTCGGTTTGATCCCACGGCACACGTTCATCCCACCGGGCTATAAATAGAGGGGCAGACCCCCTCCCAGAGCACCAATTCATTCCTCCTGCTTCATTCGTCAAGAGTAGACAGAAGTTAGGGTTTTCAGAGATTAGAAATAGGGCTCTAGTTTTTCAAGTTCATAGTTTAGGCGTCTAACAAGATTCAAGTAGAGTTGGGCGCTACGCTCGGGATTTCAGATCCCTTCGTCTGGAGATCGGTAATCTTATCTTGTATCTCATTATGACTTTGCTTTATTTTAATATATTACTACTTATTCAGTTCTTAGTTTATTCGAGTTGCATATTCGATATAGTTGTGATTGGTAATGATTATTGTCATTTGATCGTAAAGCGCCTAATTCAGTACTCGAGTTAGTTAGGTGGTATACATTATATAGACGTGGTGTCTAGATATATTGTGTACCTGTAAGGACCTTGATGTCACCAAGAGGGGCCTAGAGGGGGGTGAATAGGCCTGTAAAATTTTAGCTCAAACAAATATCAGAACATAGCCCGGCACTGCTGCTCCTCAAAGCGGCACTGCTGCCCTGGCAGACCTCCGAAGCTCACAATTCAAAAACTATCCAACGAAAAATAGATCGAGTAAATTTGTGAGCTTCCTAGGATTGTGTAGAGCCTATTCCACCACCTGGATGTTAGCGGAAGCTTGCACACAAGTAGATCGGGACCAATCCCTAAAATCACCACAAATATGAGTAAGCAATACAAATCATAAGAACACAAGTGAGACACCGATTTATCCCGTGGTTCAGCTCGCCACTAAGGCTTGCCTATGTCCACATTGTTGAGGTAGCCACAAAGGCTTTGGTCTCTTTCAACCTTGACCTCGTTCTCAAGTCAAGAGAGTAAACTCTTGAGATGAGGGTGTTCCACTAGATGTAGAGGGTGATAACAAACGTCCCGGGGCTGCCACAATCGAGTTGGAAGCTCCCGGGCGATGCCTAGCCGGCTAGGAGCCTTGCTCCAAGAGTAATGAACACAATCCACCGGCTTGAACGCGAACCAAGTGCTCTAGGAGATTAAGAACAGTTGGGGCTGCTCTCTAATGTTGTTTGGAGGCTCAACCTCTCAAGAAATCAGAGAGGAATCAAGGGGAGAAGCTTGAGGGGCTCCAATGGAGTGAGAGAGAGAGGAAGAGAGAGCTTCTCTGGTTGTACTTGGGATGGGAATGGCCGAACTAGCCGTTGGGGGCGACGAGAGGTGGAAGATATAGCCTTTTCTGACAACGGTCGAATTTTTAGTCCCGGCAGTGCTGCTCTTAGCCCGGCACTGTGCCGCTCTGCCTAAACAGCTCCGATTGCAAAACTGTTTTGCAGGCAGATTTGTAGAGGTAAAAGATGATGTTTGGTGGAGACTAAAGCTCTTGGCCACATGTTTAAGCTTGCGCATTGTATCTCCCTTTATAGTACGGCTTTTTCTAAACTCAAATTCAAAACATAGAAGAATTTAAACTCCTTTGAGCTTGTTGCTGCTGCACTTTACAATTTGGGGATTCCACCATCAATCGTATTGTCCTCTTTCTCAATCTCTCTCCATAATGGTTTGTAATCATCCTTGTCTCATCCCTTCGAGCCAATCCATCCTGAGAATGTGACTTGAACCATTCAACACATGTGAATTCAATTCATGGCTTCAAATCACTTTCACTAAAGATTTGATCCTTAACAGAATATGACTCCTCATAGCTTGATTAGTTCCTCGACTAAATGCAAGTACTCTCTTCTTCACCTTAGCCATGGTACCTCGGTCCGAGCCTTTGCTTACTCTTCACCTCCACTTAGTACCTCGAAGCCCTTTCCTTGCTATCTTCACCCCATCAAGCCATACTCAAGTCACATCATATTAAGCATCCATTGAAAGCCATTTCTTTAATATTGTGATCCTTGCTTGAATATCTTCTAGATTTGAATGTTGAGATCAATCAAGCTTCACATAGAGTGACATATATAAATCAACATCAATATGGTCAAGCCAATTCACGATTCTTTATATCCTCTTCATTTTGGCTTGACACTCCAAATACTCACTTCAATATCTATCTTCATACTTCTAGCTTGATCACTACTAATCCATTATCAACTCTTCTTGTTCATGAAAAGTAAGTCATGATTGAGACCAATCCAAGACTATCAACTCATGTCTCTTTTGCTATTTGACAAATATGCTTGCTTTCTCATAATGCTATGATATCCCACCATATAAGCCATCTCATCAATTCCATTTGCATTGTTGTCTTTCACTTGAACTAGAATGTATCAATGATCTTCCAACACAACAATGCACAATATTGGCCTTCATTGAACATTATGTGGAATACCATCAAGTTTGCTTTCTTGTTGAACCTTTCACGCACTTAGCAAACTTGTTAGACCTTTAATTGTCTTGTCATTCAATTCACTAAAACCCACTAAAGGGCTAGATGCACTTACAGTACCTACGGAGGCAACCTGATGTGCCGGGTTATGTGGTAGTCCGCGTAGGTGACAGCTGCATTGGTTCCTCTGTAGTCCACCCCCGTACATAGGACGAGCAGAGCGCGGTCATGAAGGAGGTGAAACGACCTCGATTTCCGCGAAGGGAAATCCACAGGCTCGAATTGTAATTCAACAGATTGCTTGGGACAATCCATGAAATTACCCATATCTCAGTTGACACCAGGATCCATACAACGGTAATTAAGTCTTACATAAACACTTATTACATCGCCACACTGGCGGAATCAACATTCAGAGAAGCTTTAGAAGATGCGGAAGCGATTCATCCTTCACGGCCAACTTGAGTGTAGCACGTGACCCTATTCCTCGTCATCATCTCCCTCGAAGTCGTACTCATTCTCGTCACCTGACAGCAAATTTATCAGTATGATTTGTACTGGCCACGGAGCCCACCTATGCAGCATTTGCTTTGTGGAAAGTGGATGCAAGGCTATACAAGCAGACCTATAGGCTGAGGTTTTCCTATGCAACTGTAATCAATGTTTAATTAGTCAAGTTTTATCACCAGTTAACACCATCATCCCTTTTCCCATCACCACACCTCACATACCCACACCTCACTCTCATTCGACAGGCCTAACTCCCTCTCGGGCCTATCTCAGCGGCACACTACCACAACGGGTACACTGCCGGAAAAATGTTATCCAGGGGGAGAAAAGAATTTGCTCTCATCTAATAGTGGTAGCAGAAACATTAGGAAAGGTCCATAGCCAACGAGTTGGCTTATGTATCGATCGATCAACCATACACTCTGCAGAGGTTTTACTACTCACAAGATTAGCCATCATCGATGCTGTACAATCATCTAGGCAGAATTCCGGGTGCTTGCTTGCCTAGGTCGATGCCACCTTGCCACTCAGCCCTGGGACATTCCGGATCCAACACCATCACACTGAGACTGGGAGACGCAGTACCGGGCCCCAACAGTGGTACTGCGCATCTAGAACGGTATGGGAATCTGCCATCCGTCACCGTCCACCCTTATCACCTCTCAACCTAGCAGTAGTAGCACCGCCCTACCAAGTAGTCCAGCCGTCTCCCGCCCATCAGAAGCGAGTGAGTAGCAAGGGAATCCAGATGTTTCCGGTCACTAGTCAGATCCTAGGTTGTGACCAAGCAGGCATCTCCACTTAGGGGATACTCTCCCCGTGCCATCACAGCACCTCCGTCCACGGGCTTCAAACCACCAAGGCTATCCCACCCGGAACCTCCTCAACAACTTTACCCGCCACAGGTATCTCGCTTGGGGATGCCCAGGTTGCACCCCCGGCACGACTTGCCCCATGGGCTTGTCTCACATCCCACTTGGTCGACATCAACCCTTACCACGCACCCAAGACGCACGCAGCACTCTCTCCCAGTGGTTATAATCAGTTATACACCGTCCCAATTCCACCACATAGCATATAGCATGTAGTAAGTAGTGGAAGAGTAACAGTAAATTAAGCAGCAGCTAACCTAACAGCGGATAGCAGGGTAAAGTCTTATCAAGGCAGGGAATTCAAATATACTACCATGCAACCAATCCATACATAATCATAAAGCAATAGCAACAATGTCATTTGCAATGCGTAAATAGGATCTAAGGATTTGGTGGGACGTGGCACCTTCGTAGTCGTCTCCTAGCTCCTGAAAGTACTCGTGGTCGTCTTCCTTAGTCAGATCCTCCTCCGGCTCTGAAATCGAACACGAAATAGTCACGTCAGCGACTCCTATAGAGTATTTCAGAAAAATCCAATAAAATAAAGAGCCAAATGCACACAAACTTAGTCTTAGATTGTAGATCTCATTTTTCTGAGAATTTTGATATATGGTGCGCAATTTTTGGACTTCGTATGAATAAGTTACGAATTTCCGAAGATTATCCTATTTTCTGAAAATGGGAAAATTGGTCGGTTAATCAGGGGCAGCTCGGGATTGGTCCACGTGGCGCGCGGGTCCAGTAGTGCGGCATGTGGCGCCTCATCCGAACACAGACCCGATGGTCACCCACCAGGTGTTCGATGCTGGTTCCCAGAGAGTCGCCGGTGTCGGCGTAGCTCGGCGGTGGTTCGGCGGTGGTCGGGGGTAGCTCGGCGGGGCTCGGCGTAGTTCGGCGGTGGTCGGGGGTAGCTCGGCGGGGCTCGGCATAGTTCGGCGGTGGTCGGGGGTAGCTTGGCGGAGCTCGGCGTAGCTCGGCAGGGTTCGGCGTAGCTCGGCGGTGGTCGGGGGTAGCTCGGCGGTGGTCGGGGGTGGTTCTCAGAGGTCGGGGGTGGTTCTCAGAGGTCGGGGGTAGCTCGGCGGAGCTCGGTGTAGATCGGCATAGCTCGGCGTAGCTTGGCGGAGCTCGGCGGGGCTAAGGAGGCCTTCTAGGAGATGTATACGCGTCCAGGGTCTATGGCGATGGTATACCAACTACCAATTTTGGCTACTGAGATTCCCAAGGTGCTCGGTTGTGGCGGCGGCGTGTCGCCGACGACGGCGGAAGGCGGCAACGCGGCTACGACCAAGTATTGGTTCAATCAAATACGGTCTTGTCAAATTGGTGATGCCAGAGAAGCATACAACACTCTGGTGGCGAACTTTAGCCATGGCATGACCTTCTTTTGGCGACGGCTCGCGGCGGCGCTCCGGTAAGGTCGCGGCACACGTGGCCAAGGCGATTCAGGCTTCCTCTAGCGTTTAGATCCGCGTAGCTAGCTCAAAGGGTCATGGCGGTGCTCCACGACGCTCTAACCTATACGGGTGCAAGTCGGATTGCTCGGAACGGGTGATTCGGCGTCGGAACGCGTCAGTGGTGAGCGCGCTCCGCCGAGAACGCGTCGTGCTGCGTTCTCGGTCTAGCAAGCTTGTAGTCCGGGGGTTTCGGCCGGTCGCATGAGTGCATGGTGCAGGTGATCTTCCCGAGCCGGTAAAGGCTCGTGCCTGCGCATCCCGTGGGCGGAACGCCATGGCAAAAGCAGGGCGAGGTTCGGACATGGCGTGCGGTGGCTCACCGTGGTGTCGGTGAAGCTAGGATGGCGGTGCAGTGGCAAGTCGGAGCCGTGCAGAGCGATCGCAGTGCCGTGCCGCTCCTCGTCCGCAGCTCGGGCTTCTCCTCCGTGTCCGGCTCTGGCGTGCTCCGCGGCGGCGGCGCTCCGGCAGCTTCTCCTCCTCTGCTCCGCCCTTCTCCTACGCTCTCTCTCTCTCGGTCTGGTGCAGTGTGCCGGTCTGTGCTGCGGTGGCGGCGAGGGGAAATGAGGGTAGGGCTTCGGGGTGAGCTCCTTTTTATAGGCGAGCTTGGCCAGCTCCAATGGTGAACGGTCCTGATCGCGCTCGACCGATCGAAGGGCCGTGGCTCGAGTGGATCTAGGGCTCCGGATGGGCGCGGGTTCGCTTGGCGGCCAAGAAAGGAGGGGACAGGAGGGGGACAGCTTCTGCGGGGCGTGGTGCTGTCGGCCGTGGGTCCGGGGTCACGCGAATTGTGTGCACTCGTCCCCGTCGCCTCTGCGAGGAAGAAGAACAGTGGGGGGGGGGGCGAGAGCGGCTGACAGGCGGGGCCGGGTTGGCAGCGAGTGCGAGCGCGTGTGTGCCGGTCGCGCGCGCGCGCTGCCGAGCCGCAACGTGGGCCGCGCGCGGGTGAGGTGAGGAGAAGAAGGCCGGGCTGGCTTGGGCTGGCTTAGCAGACCGGTTGGCCGAATGGCTGGCCTAACTCTCTTTCTCCTTTTCTATTTTCATTTTAGTGTATATATACATATATTGCCCATTTTAAATATTGAGTAAATACAAACATAAATTGCAATAAATCCCAAATGTGATGCATAAGTTATTATTCTATGTGAATGGAATTAAAATGCAAGCTATACTCCTTTATTTACCAAATTCATAATGAAACCTATATGCTTGCACAAGAAAAATGGGTTTTCATAATAAATAAATGAAAAATTTTAATTGGTTGGGATTTTTAGATTGTGTGGATTTTTAGGGTTGTTACAGTCCTCCCCCCTCATTAGGATCTCGACCTTGAGATTCAGAGATAACGTACCCATCGAAGAGGTAAGGAAACATAATCCGCAAGTCCGATTCTTTCTCCCACGTAGCTTCCCTTTCAGTGTGATTGCTCCATTATACCTTGCACATCGGAATGGTTTTGTTCCGCGTCTCCTTGGTATCCCGTGCCAAGATCTTGATCGGATGTTCCTTGTATTCAAGTGTGTCTTACAGGTCTAATGCATCCGTAGGAACTTGCTCCTCAGGAAGCTTCAAACACTTCCTTAATTGCGAGACATGGAACACGGGGTGTACTCTAGATAATTCCTTCGGTAGTTCCAGCTTGTAAGCAAGCTTTCCAACCCTTTTACAGATCTTGTATGGCCCAACATATTTTGGTGCCAATTTCCCCTTCACGTGGAATCTGACAGTGCCACGAAGTGGAGATACCTTGAGGTAGACATAATCCCCAACCTTGAACTCAAGCTCTCTACGTCTTCTATCTGCATAACTCTTTTGCCTACTCTGTGCAATTCTCAAATTTTCTCTGACCTGTGCTACGCCTTCCTCTGCTTCTACAATCTTAGCAGGGCCAAAGAAGGCTCTCTCTCCGGGTTCTGACCACATTAGCTGGGTCCTGCAGGGTCTCGCATACAATGCCTCAAATGGTGACATCTTAAGGCTTGTTTGATAGCTGTTGTTGTACGAGAATTCAGCGTGGGGTAAGCAGCTTTCCCAACTGGTCTTGTATTTTATCACACAAGCTCGGATCATATCTTCGAGAATTTGGTTCACTCTTTCTGTTTGACCGTCAGTTTGTGGGTGATAAGCCATGCTATAGTCCAGCTTGGTTCCGATGGATTTGTGCAAGGCCTGCCAGAATCGAGACGTGAATTGTGAGCCTCGATCAGATATTATGCTTGTGGGTGCCCCGTGTAGTCTCAGAATCTGGGTTATGTATAAATCCGCCAGCCGTTCGGCCTCGTAGCCAATGCTGATGGGAATGAAGTGAGCGACTTTGGTCAAACGGTCGACTATCACCCAAATCGAATCGTGTTTCTTCTCGGTGCGGGGTAACCCAACGATAAAATCCATCGAAATGCATTCCCATTTCCATTCTGGAATTGCGAGGGGTTGTAGTAGGCCGGCTGGTTGTTGATGTTCGGCCTTGATTCTGCTGCAAGTGTCACATCGGGCTACATGCCCTGCAATGTCTGCCTTCATATTCTCCCACCAGAAGTGCTTCCTTAGATCATGGTACATCTTGGCTGACCCTGGGTGAATGCAATATTTGGAGTCATGCCCTTCTGACAGAATCTCTTCTCGTATCGCTGAATCCGTCGGTACGCAGATTCTATCTTTGTACCATACAGTTCCCTGCTCATCTTCTCGGTATTCGGGGCCTCTTCCCAGCTTTATCAAACCACGGATATAGTCTATCTCAGGACAGTTTTTTGCGCTTCACAGATCCGTGAGGTGAGATTGTACTCGACGCGAAGCTCATTTAGCATGCCATAGGAGACTACCTCGAGCTGGAATGCGTCGAACTCTCTCCTGAGCTCAGACGGCATAGACTTGGTGATGAGGGTATGGCAGTAGCTTTTGCGGCTAAGTGCATCAGCGACTACGTTAGCCTTCCCTGGGTGGTAATAGATCTCAAGATCATAGTCCTTGATGAGTTCTAGCCATCTGCGCTGCCTCATATTCAGATCTTCCTGTGTGAAGAAGTACTTCAGGCTCTTGTGGTCGGTGTATATGTCACACTTGTTGCTCATCAGATAGTGTCTCCAAATCTTGAGTGCATGTACCACGGCTGCAAGTTCTAGGTCATGAGTCGGGTATCGCTGCTCATGTTCCTTCAACTGTCTTGAGGCATAAGCTATCACTCTTCCTTCTTGCATTAGTACACATCCCAAACCTTGCCGAGAGGCGTCACAATATACAACAAAATCTTTGTGAATGTCGGGTAGGGCTAGTACAGGTGTAGTAGTGAGCTTCTCCTTCAAGGTCTGAAAACTCTTCTCACATTCAGGAGTCCATATAAACTTGTTCTCTTTCTTCAGCAAGTTGGTCATGGGTCTTGCAATCTTGGAGAAATTCTCAATAAATCTGCGATAGTATCCTGCAAGTCCCAAAAAGCTTCTGATTTCTGACACATTACAGGGTTGTTCCCACTCTTTCACAGCTTCAATCTTGGCTGGGTCTACCGCGACTCCTTCTCCTGACAGTACGTGTCCAAGGAAAGCAACTTTCTCAAGCCAGAATTCGCACTTGGAGAATTTGGCGTATAGCTAGTTGCGAGACAACCTCTCCAATACGGTCCTCAGATGATGTTCATGTTCCTCTTTTGTGGCTGAATAAACTAATATATCATCAATGAATACCACCACAAACTTGTCTAGCTCATTCATGAAGATCTTGTTCATCATGTTCATGAAGTATGCTGGAGCATTAGTGAGTCCAAATGAGACTACTGTGCACTCATACTGTCCATATCTAGTGACAAATGCAGTCTTCGGGATATCTTCTTCCCTGATCTTCATCTGATGATACCCTGATCGGAGATCGATCTTTGAGAAGTACTTGGCCTTACTCAGTTGATCTAACAGATCATCGATGCGGGGTAATGGGTACTTATTCTTGACTGTAACCGCATTCAGATTCCGGTAGTCAATGCACATCCTCATCGTGCCATCCTTCTTCTTGACAAACAAAACGGGAGATCCCCAGGGCGAAGCACTAGGCCTAATGAAGCCCTTCTCCAGTAATTCTCCCAGCTGCTTCTTGAGTTCCTTCAACTCATCAGCCGACATTCTGTAGGGTCTTTTGGCAATCGGTGCAGTTCCTGGCATCAGCTCTATAACAAACTCCACATCTCTATCTGGTGGCATTCCTGGCAACTCCTCTGGAAATACGTCATTGAATTCACAGACTACTGGCACATCTCTGAATGTCAGCTCTGTCTTATCTGTTTTAGTCTCCAGGGCACATAGGAGGGCTTGGACTCTCTCGGTATGGGGTACACATCGGACAGCTGTTCCCCAAGGGTGGGTTACCTGAACATATCTAGGTGAACAAGATATCACTCCCCGATGTTTGGTTAGCCAGTCCATGCCTAAGATGACATCTAAGCTATTGGAGGGTAGTAGGGTTAGGTCAGCTCGAAAGTCAAGTCCCTCGATTGTGATTATCACTCCCCTACATATGTGAACGCTTCTGAAGGTTCCTAAGGGCGAGCTAGTTAGGATGGGGTTTGCTCTCGGGGTTACAGGTATGTTATGCTTTCGTGCATATGCAGATGAAATGTATGAACATGTAGCTCCCGAATCGAACAGAACTGTAGCCATGTTACCCTGAACTAGGAACGTACCGTACACAGCGTCAGGTGCAGCTTCAGCTTCCTCAGCGGTCATGTGGTTCAGTCTTCCTCGGGTAGCAGATCCCCGGTTCGGTGTGCCCTGTGCAGCTGCTGGTGCACGGTTGAGGTCGGGGCACACAGCCACACGGTGTCCAGGCTTTCCGCATCCGAAGCAAGTGAAGGGCGCACTGCCTGCTGTAGCTGTCGCAGGAGCCTTCCAATTGCTTGTCCTTGGCGTGTTGGTAGCGGGGGCGGGTGTGTTCTGCACAGCTTGAGTCGGCGCAGGGTAGGTCTGAGCGGGGCGGTGATAGTTGCTGCTGTTGGTACCACCACGGCTCATTCCCGAAGAAGGTCCCTGGCGGGTTCGGAAAGGCGGGGGTGCACCTGTTCGCTGTCTCTGGGGTGGAGCAGTGCGAGCGGGTCCCTCAGAGCGGCGCTTCTTTCCCTTGTTCTGGGCCTCGAATTCCAGTCGTGCTTCCATGCGATCCTTCTCGATCTCAATACAGCGGTCAATCAGCTCACGCAGAGTGTAGCTCTTGTTCCCAGACAGAGCCAACCTGATCTTGGTCTGAAGTCCCTTCCTGTAGTAGTACATCTTTTCCTTCTCGGAACTCACGCAAGACGCAGGTGCGTAGCGGAGCAAGCAGTTGAAGCGGGTGGTGTACTCGTGGATCCGATCAGCTCCTTGGGAGATGTTGCGAAACTCGTTCTCCTTGGCCTCCATGACTCCCTCAGGAATGTGGTGGTCACGGAAAGCCTCGGTGAACTCATCCCAGTCAATGCGGGCTGGGTCCTCGTGAGCGCTGGTGTAGTTGTCCCACCATGCTCGTGCAGCACCGGTCAGCTGATGGCTAGCAATCCCAACACACTCCTCGTCGGAGCAAGTGGTCAGGTCCAGCTTCTTCTCCATCTCTTTAAGCCAATCGTCGGCAGCGAGGGGATCGCTGTCGGTCCCGTCGAAGGTGGGTGGCCTCAGCTTCAGGAAACCCTCCAGTTTCCTTTGGAAGTCATTCTGGGGTGGCCCATGGTGCCTGTTCATCCCAGTAGCTATGGCATTCAGCAGCTGGGTCTGCTGTGCCATTACTTCCGCCAACGTTGGTGGCGGCGGCGGTGGCGGAGGCACATTCTCGCCCTGTGGTGGCGGATCGTTCACCGGCGGTGCATCCTCTGCCCGGCGCAGCTCTTCTTCCAAGTTAACTCTAGCTCGCCTGCCAGCTGGGCGTCCACGGTTGCGACCACGCCCACGTCCTGGCGCAGGCGCGGGAGAGGGCTGGCGGTTCTCCAAACGCGCAGAACGTCTCATCGACATCTGAAATTATTAGGTACGTGCTCAGTGCAGTAATAATCTTGTAGTGGTTTAATTAGGAGTTAGATGTTTTCAACGATTTAAATGAATTAAAACATTTTTCATGCTATCCTACACTCAACCAAAGAAGCATAGAGAACCATAAGATCCAAATGTCACTCATCACATGGTTATTATTACATAAAGGATGTTCCTACCTGCTAAGAAGATCGTGCTATGCGCAGATAGCCAATGACTGGACAACTCATGGTTTCACTAGTCTAAGGGCCACGCAGGGTCCCATAAGCTACTGGTGCATAAGGTCGAGTACGGCGTCGGGTATGCGGCTGTCCTCTGCCTCGATCTCGTCGTCGGTCATGGTTAGGCCCTTGACATAGTCGAGTGCTACTGCTAGCTCTGGAGTGGCCTCAATCTCCTGTATCCTTTGAGACGGACACGCTCTCAGGTTGAGCGTAGTGGGTGGTACGCGGAAGTCTCCCTCCCGGGGCTTCACCATCTCCAGTGGGGGAAGCGAACTCTGTACCTTCCGGACCTCAATGGCTCTCCTGGCGTCGGACTGCTTCCAAGCTGTCTCTGTCCTCCGTAGCTTGTCCTTTAGGAACTCCACCATCTTCACGCGGTCGATCAGAATCCCTTGGTTGCGGGTGGACTTGTCCTCGGCTTTCTCCAGCTGCTTTTCCAACTCCCTGATCCTGGAACGCAACGTGATCATCTCGACTACTCTGTCTCTGCTCCTCTGCTCCCTCTCAGCAAGTGCTCTCTCCTTGTCGTCCAGCCTCCTCTGTAATCCCAACACTCTGCTGTTCAGGTAGTCATTGCGAAGCCCAAAATCTCCGATCTTGTCTCGCAAGTCGGCGATCTCGGCTCGGTGTATCTCATCACGGCGCTGCATCTCCAACTGCAAGTCAGTGACTGCTCTGCTCAAACTCTCCAGGGTCTAAGTCCCTTTCTGCAAACTGTCCTCGACCTCTGCCATGCGTGCTCGGTCACGCTGCCTCCTTTGCTCCAATGAGCTGATGAACTCGTCCTGCTCCTGGAGGTGGTGTGCCACTGTGCGTAGGCAAGGGCCAGTCTCGGCCTGAACGATCTGGCTGGTGTACAGAATCCTCTGGATGGGGTCAGGGTGCAGCTCCAAGGCCTGAGGTAGCAGACGGAAGTGGGTCCCCTTAAGGTACTCGTATGCTGTGTACACAACTGCGCGTAGTACCTTGCGGGAGACAGACTGTACTCCGTCCTCCACAGTCTCTCCAGCAGTGTAGTCAGTAAAAACCGGCATTCCTGGAAGGGTCAGGCTGACGGGTGTCTCAACTCTGGTAGCGACAGGTCCTTCAAACCTCTCAGCCTCGACAAGCTTCCCTCGGCTGAAGTACTGGATCTGGTCAGATGGTGCTCCCAGCTCCTCCAGCACCTGGCGTAGCACCATGGCAAATCCGCCGTGGTTCCTCCCATTGATCGAGATCTCAATAGTGCCGTCATGCAGTGGACGAAGTGGTGGTCCAAGGCTGGTCATCTGCAAATTTTTCAAGAATCGGATTAGCAGGTCCTTGTATTAGATAAGCCATTGCATAAAAAGTGAATGCAAGGTCGGTAATATAACCGAAAGAGAGTCTGGCTTCCTATTCTAACGTCCATTTTCTATGGGTCTCGTCCTAAAGTCAAGTATGGCTCCGATACCAACTGAAACGACCTCGATTTCCGCGAAGGGAAATCCACAGGCTCGAATTGTAATTCAACAGATTGCTTGGGACAATCCATGAAATTACCCATATCTCAGTTGACACCAGGATCCATACAACGGTAATTAAGTCTTACATAAACACTTATTACATCGCCACACTGGCGGAATCAACATTCAGAGAAGCTTTAGAAGATGCGGAAGCGATTCATCCTTCACGGCCAACTTGAGTGTAGCACGTGACCCTATTCCTCGTCATCATCTCCCTCGAAGTCGTACTCATTCTCGTCACCAGACAGCAAATTTATCAGTACAATTTGTACTGGCCACGGAGCCCACCTATGCAGCATTTGCTTTGTGGAAAGTGGATGCAAGGCTATACAAGCAGACCTATAGGCTGAGGTTTTCCTATGCAACTGTAATCAATGTTTAATTAGTCAAGTTTTATCACCAGTTAACACCATCATCCCTTTTCCCATCACCACACCTCACATACCCACACCTCACTCTCATTCGACAGGCCCAACTCCCTCTCGGGCCTATCTCAGCGGCACACTACCACAACGGGTACACTGCCGAAAAATGTTATCCAGGGGGAGAAAAGAATATGCTCTCATCTAATAGTGGTTGCAGAAACATTAGGAAAGGTCCATAGCCAACGAGTTGGCTTATGTATCGATCGATCAACCATACACTCTGCAGAGGTTTTACTACTCACAAGATTAGCCATCATCGATGCTGTACAATCATCTAGGCAGAATTCCGGGTGCTTGCTTGCCTAGGTCGATGCCACCCTGCCACTCAGCCCTGGGACATTCCGGATCCAACACCATCACACTGAGACTGGGAGACGCAGTACCGGGCCCCATCAGTGGTACTGCGCATCTAGAACGGTACGGGAATCTGCCATCCGTCACCGTCCACCCTTATCACCTCTCAACCTAGCAGTAGTGGCACCGCCCTACCAAGTAGTCCAGCCGTCTCCCGCCCATCAGAAGCGAGTGAGTAGCAAGGGAATCCAGATGTTTTCGGTCACTAGTCAGATCCTAGGTTGTGACCAAGCAGGCATCTCCACTTAGGGGATACTCTCCCCGTGCCATCACAGCACCTCCGTCCACGGGCTTCAAACCACCAAGGCTATCCCACCCGGAACCTCCTCAACAACTTTACCCGCCACAGGTATCTCGCTTGGGGATGCCCAGGTTGCACCCCCGGCACGACTTGCCCCATGGGCTTGTCTCACATCCCACTTGGTCGACATCAACCCTTACCACGCACCCAAGACGCACGCAGCACTCTCTCCCAGTGGTTATAATCAGTTATACACCGTCCCAATTCCACCACATAGCATATAGCATGTAGTAAGTAGTGGAAGAGTAACAGTAAATTAAGCAGCAGCTAACCTAACAACGGATAGCAGGGTAAAGTCTTATCAAGGCAGGGAATTCAAATATACTACCATGCAACCAATCCATACATAATCATAAAGCAATAGCAACAATGTCATTTGCAATGTGTAAATAGTATCTAAGGACTTGGTGGGACGTGGCACCTTCGTAGTCGTCTCCTAGCTCCTGAAAGTACTCGTGGTCGTCTTCCTTAGTCAGATCCTCCTCCGGCTCTGAAATCAAACACGAAATAGTCGCGTCAGAGACTCCTATAGAGTATTTCAGAAAAATCCAATAAAATAAAGAGCCAAATGCACACAAACTTAGTCTTAGATTGTAGATCTCATTTTTCTAAGAATTTTGATATATGGTGCGCAATTTTTGGACTTCGTATGAATAAGTTACGAATTTCCGAAGATTATCCTATTTTCTGAAAATGGGAAAATTGGTCGGTTAATCAGGGGCAGCTCGGGATTGGTCCACGTGGCGCGCGGGTCCAGTAGTGCGGCATGTGGCGCGTCATCCGAACACAGACCCGATGGTCACCCACCAGGTGTTCGATGCTGGTTCCCAGAGAGTCGCCGGTGTCGGCGTAACTCGGCGGAGCTCGGCGGTGGTTTGGCGGTGGTCGGGGGTAGCTCGGCGGGGCTCGGCGTAGTTCGGTGGTGGTCGGGGGTAGCTCGGCGGGGTTCGGCATAGTTCGGCGGTGGTCGGGGGTAGCTTGGCGGAGCTCGGCGTAGCTCGGCAGGGCTCGGCGTAGCTCGGCGGTGGTCGGGGGTAGCTCGGCGGTGGTCGGGGGTAGTTCTCAGAGGTCGGGGGTGGTTCTCAGAGGTCGGGGGTAGCTCGGCGGAGCTCGGTGTAGCTCGGCATAGCTCGGCGTAGCTCGGCGGAGCTCGGCGGGGCTAAGGAGGCCTTCTAGGAGATGTATACGCGTCCAGGGTCTATGGCGATGGTATACCAACTACCAATTTTGGCTACCGAGATTCCGAAGGTGCTCGGTTGTGGCGGCGGCGTGTCACCGACGACGGCGGAAGGCGGCAACACGGCTACGACCAAGTATTGGTTCAATCGAATGCGGTCTCGTCAAATTGGTGATGCCAGAGAAGCATACAACACTCTGGTGGCGAACTTTAGCCATGGCGTGACCTTCTTTTGGCGACGGCTCACGGCGGCGCTCCGGTAAGGTCGCGGCACACGCGGCCAAGGCGATTCAGGCTTCCTCTAGCGCTTAGATCCGCGTAGCTAGCTCAAGGGGTCGTGGCGGTGCTCCACGACGCTCTAACCTATACGGGTGCTAGTCGGATTGCTCGGAACGGGTGATTCGGCGTCGGAACGCGTCGGTGGTGAGCGCGCTCCGCCGAGAACGCGTCGTGCTGCGTTCTCGGTCTAGCAAGCTTGTAGTCTGGGGGTTTCGGCCGGTCGCATGAGTGCATGGTGCAGGTGATCTTCCCGAGCCGGTAAAGGCTCGTGCCTGCGCATCCCGTGGGCGGAACGCCATGGCAAAAGCAGGGCGAGGTTCGGACATGGCGTGCGGTGGCTCACCGTGGTGTCAGTGAAGCGAGGATGGCGGTGCAGTGGCAAGTCGGAGCCGTGCAGAGCGATCGTAGTGCCGTGCCGCTCCTCTTCCGCAGCTCGGGCTTCTCCTCCGTGTCCGGCTCCGGCGTGCTCCGCGGCGGCGGTGCTCCGGCAGCTTCTCCTCCTCTGCTCCGCCCTTCTCCTACGCTCTCTCTCTCGGTCTGGTGCAATGTGCCGGTCTGTGCTGCGGTGGCGGCGAGGGGAAATGAGGGTAGGGCTTCGGGGTGAGCTCCTTTTTATAGGCGAGCTTGGCCAGCTCCAATGGTGAACGGTCCTGATCGCGCTCGACCGATCGAAGGGCCGTGGCTCGAGTGGATCTAGGGCTCCGGATGGGCGCGGGTTCGCTTGGCGGCCAAGAAAGGAGGGGACAGGAGGGGGACAGCTTCTGCGGGGCGTGGTGCTGTCGGCCGTGGGTCCGGGGTCACGCAAATTGCGTGCACTCGACCTCGTCGCCTCTGCGAGGAAGAAGAACAGTGGGGGGGGGCGAGAGCGGCTGACAGGCGGGGCCGGGTTGGCAGCGAGTGCGAGCGCGTGTGTGCCGGTCGCGCGCGCGCTGCCGAGCCGCAACGTGGGCCGCGCGCGGGTGAGGTGAGGAGAAGAAGGCCGGGCTGACTTGGGCTGGCTTAGCAGACCGGTTGGCCGAATGGCTGGCCTAACTCTCTTTCTCCTTTTCTATTTTCATTTTAGTGTATATATACATATATTGCCCATTTTAAATATTGAGTAAATACAAACATAAATTGCAATAAATCCCAAATGTGATGCATAAGTTATTATTCTATGTGAACGGAATTAAAATGCAAGCTATACTCCTTTATTTACCAAATTCATAATGAAACCTATATGCTTGCACAAGAAAAATGGGTTTTCATAATAAATAAATGAAATATTTTAATTGGTTGGGATTTTTAGATTGTGTGGATTTTTAGAGTTGTTACAGGAGATGACCCTTGTGTCTTAATATCCTCATTAGATGATGCTCCTTATGATGTTTTCTGAGTTGATTACGCTATAAATGAAAATGTGTAATGTGGCGTAGGCTGTAGACTTTGTATTTAGTATACATAGGTTTCCTTTACTTTAGCCGAATCTCGAGATTGTCTTACTACATTAATGAGTCTCTATATTCTATCTCTGAAATACCATTTACCTCATTTATTCAGTTATCATTTACCATTTATCATTGACTTCTTTATCGCTAAAGCACTAGAGTTATGGATTATCATAGGTCTGCACATTTATCTTTCCAATCATTATAGTAGATTATCCTAATGAGTAGAATGCCTCTTTATCCTTTTGGCATAAAACAAATCAACGATACTCGTAATACTTACTGGGTGAAGTGCTACAATAGGAGAATTATCTGTGCGCTTGTGGATATATTCTATAGTATTATTTTTAGGAGGCAAGCGAAGATTATTTTACCTTTGGTTTTTGGCATCATGTTAGGGATGACAACTTAACGTGAAGTGATGTTAAAAATACCAACAAGCATTTCTGGCGCCGGTGCCGGGGATCGCAATTGTATTCATTGGGATAATTTATTGAGTTCATTGATTTTATTCGCCAGGATATTTATTCTAGAATTTCATATAGGAGAGTTTTTCATAGATAATATTATAGAAAAACATAAAAATAACTATAGACATGAATACTTAGAGATAACCATAACCTTTTGCTTTAGGAGACTTACCCGTGTTTTGTTTGTATTTAAATATCTTATATAGGGTAAGTGCAGGATTGGTGGTGTACTTTAACTCTTATTAATCAGGAACAACCATAGGAAGAAGGGTCTTACATTATTTTGTGAAGCCATGGCTAAGAAGACTCTACGTGAATTCTCTGCCCCAAGCACTGAGAATATTCGCGTTGGGCCAACTTTTAACATTGGAGATCATGATTACGAGATCAAGCCAAGCCTCATCAAAATAGTGCAAACTATCACATTTACTGGAAAGAAAGATGAAGATGCAAGCGTCCATCTGCAGAATTTCCTGGAGATTGGCAACACCATCAACATCAAAGGCATTCCTCAAGATGTCGTGCTACTTCGTTTGTTTCCGTTCTCATTGGAGGGAAAGACGAAGCATTGGTTTTATCAGAATAAAGATCGAGTCAAGACATGGGTAGAATGTTCAAAAGCTTTCCTAGAAAAGTTTTTCCCAATAAGTAAAACCAATGCTCTATGAGGAAAGATTTCAAAATTTTATAAGCAGAAAGGTGAATCTATTTCAGAAGCCTGGGAACGTTTTCAAGATTACATATCAGATTGTCCCCATCATGGAATGGAAAAGTGGTTGCTCATGCAAACATTTTATCACGGACTAACTCAAAGGTCACGTGAGCAGCTAGATGCCACTGCTGAAGGATCATTTATATCACTCACCCCTGGAAGAGCTAAAGATATTATGTCAAAGATAGCAGAAAATCAAAATTGGACAAACAACACTCAAACATGCCATAAGAGTGAAAAAGTTCCAGAGGAAGTGTGTGCAATGTCAACCAAGATGGATGTACTGTTGAACTGGTTAGAGCAAAGAGCCAATCATTAAAGAGATTGTCAAGCTATTCAAGATGCATTCAATTTCCAGAATCAATATGAAGGATCTTTAGAAATTGAGTTTGCAAATCCCCCAGAAGATATTAATACAGTCATCAAGTCTACTTCTCAGAAGCAAGGATGAAATCAACCTCGGTCAACCAATCAAGGTAAGTACCGAGGCAATACTAATTTTTTAAATCATAGACAACCACCCTTGAGAAAATTAATATTAGAACAAGTTAGAATTAATGAAAGTATTTATATGAAGCTTACTTTTAATGATAAAGTTTTAGAATGAATTAATTCTAAATTGGATAATTTCTCTTCCGCTGTTAAAGATAAAATATTATTTAATAAAAAAATAGAATTAAAAATTGCACAATTATCTTCTACTTTGTTTACCACTAACCATGAACAAATAAAAGGAATATCTACTAGAGGAGGTAAGTCTACACGTGATCCACCTTACCCAAAAGGGGCACGTAGACCATCACATTTAGTGCAGGTAGAAGAAGAAATTGAGAAGGACAACAGAGAAGAAGAAGTTATACTACCTTCACCACCAGTTGAACTCCAAGATTAAGAATTAACTCAAGATTTTCATGACACAACCCTCCTATCGTTTCCACGTAGAAGAAGAAGAGCTAAAACAGATGATCAATTTGGTAAGTTTGTAGAGGTAATTCAGAAGTTATATGTCAATATCCCGTTGTTAGATGCCATGCAGGTACCTACATACGCGAAGTATCTTCGAACCATCCTCAACAATAAAGTACCACTACCTTCTACTGAAGTTGTCAAGCTAACGGAGAAATGTAGTGAGGCAATTCTGAGTTCTTCTCCTACTAAGAAGAATGATCCAGGGTGTCCCACTATTGATTGTTCAATAGGAGACCAGATGTTCGAGAATGCTTTATATGATCTTAGAGCAAGTGTCAGCGTCATGCCCAAGACCGTCTTCGACAAACTCAACAATTCTACGCTCACACCAACCACGATATTTTTGCAATTAGCTGACCAATCGGTCCGCTATCCCGCAGGAATCGTAGAAAATATTCCAGTAAAAATCCGTAACTTTTTCATTCCTGTAGATTTTGTAGTACTTGACATGCAGGAAGAGAGGAAGATACCCCTCATTCTCGGGCAACCATTCCTAAACACTGCAAATGCAACTATAAACGTCGGGGTTGGAGAGATCACATTCACCATCAATGGACAAGAAGAGCGATTCGCATTCAAGCCAAGATTGGAGCAATGCCAAACGTTGAAGTGTCACGAAGAACAAGATGCAACAACATCTCCAACACCGGAGATAAATCATGAAGAATAATTCAACTAGAGAAGTCTGGATCGGCGGACTCAAAAACCTCGAACCTTCGCCGAGAGGTAACTCGGTAGTTATCGGTAATTTAATTCTTACATTAAAATTTCCATATCTACTTTCTCATAAATTGCATTATTAAAAAGAACTAAAAATAAGCATAGCATGATTAAAGCTTAAGCCCCATGTGATTATTACTAACAGAGTGTTAAACCCCCGTCAGTGAAATTTACTGTGGTGGCAGAAAATTATAAAAAGACCATCATTAGAATTCTAATTTTTCATAGATTCATAAAAGTAATTTAGTTTTTCATTCTTGTGTCATTATACGGTATAAATACGAAAAACATTTGGGACCCACCATCATCACATCAAGTCACATCATGCATTATCATCAACCACTACCATCCAAACTCCACCATTCATCCATGTACTACTCTCCACTCATGCATTCATCAGAGAAAGGAACCAACTCACATGCATTTGGAAGAGCATCTAGGCAATGTCGACATTTTCAAAAGTTGAGAGCTAGAGCACACCAGGTGGGGCCGGCCGACCCCAAGGCCACGCCGGCAGGTGCCTCTCTGCCTCTTCTCTGCCTCCCATTTCTCTCATTTGCTCACTCACTCACATAAACTCCAGAGAGCACATAGCCAAGTTGCTTTGCAGCTCGCAACTTTAAACTCCCATAATCCTATCATTTGATTCAAGTTTAAGCGAGGAAAAGGGTAGAGAAGAAGATTAGCAAGAAGACCTAGAAGAGAGATCACCACTTTGATTCCTTCTCTTCACTTGTTCTTGCTTGTTCTTATTTCGTTTTTGTGTTCTTGTTCGTTCTTGCCATGTTCTTTGTGTTCTTCATTTTACACGCAAGATAAGCAATAGCATGAAAGGTGCCATTCGATCCCTTGGAAGAGCCTTCTCACGCCGCACAACAAGAAGCCAATCGTCATCACAAGTACCATCGTTCGTCGGCACCGACATGAGCATCGATCCTCCATCACCCTACATGTATGATAATCCATCATCCTCTTCCTAACCGGAAGAAAGGTATAAACTTACAAGCATAACTCAAATTTCATTATCAACTAGACCGCAAAGGGAGATATTAAATGTGGTTAAAAACAAGGAATTTACGCATACCACAATTTTTGATACCACTTTGCTCCATGAAACCGGAATGGATTTCGAGTTTGACCTTATTTTTAGAAATATTGGATGGGAAAATGCATGGAAAATTAATGAGCAGGGTAGCAAGTTACTCACTATAGAATTTATTAGCACCCCAGACTTTGATGATGATGAGGTTAATTATAGAATGTTTAATAAACCTTTCACTCTCTCTTGGAAAACTCTTAGTTTAGCATTGGGATTCAATAATCAGTGTGTGGTCAATATTTCTAAAACTCTCTAAGACTTTGATAAAGATGATTTTTGGGAGAGTATCACTGCAAAGAAACCTGAGAGAAAACAAAAATATACTACTGAAGAAGTTCATCACCCCACACTGAGATTCATGCTTAAATGGCTAGCTTTTACATTCCTTCCTAGAGAGGAGTTAAATACTATTAAACAAGATGAGCTACATTTGTTATATATCATGATTAAAAAGAAGAAGGCGTCACCTGTAAAAATAATGTTGAATTATTGGAGAACTGTCCCTTCCTTAAGAAAGTGCAGTATTTTTTTTACTTCCTGGATTACACGTTTAGCTGCAGGGCTAGGTTTATTATCAAATGCTTCACTTGTTTATATTTCTGATGCCCGCAAAATTATTGGTTCTGATTTTTTCTTTCGTGCTTACATGCTCAAACGCCGAAATAATAAAATAGTTATGATTTATAAAAATTATGATAATGAGTACGAACTGCCAGACAAGGAGTTAGGAATTTATTCTGCGCAGAATTTTGTTTTTTCAGCTGTTAGAGCTAATATTGGCAGGTGTCCGTCCGCGCGCATCAGCAGGGCGCCGAGAACTAATTTCACTGCAGCTGACCCAGCATCATCTGGGCCAGCTTATTCCTACTATGTTGATTTTGGTGAACAGGTATCGACGCAGGAGCCACGCCAGCAGTGGACTGCACTGTTGACACTTCTTAGCGCAACCACCAGAGACAGAGTGTTAGGCTATCTCTGATAACGGCGCCAGAAGTGCCTGAGGGTATTTCTTATGTCTATTGGATAATTCCGCAAGCGCACAGAATATACCGCTGTAGTACTTCACTCGGGAGTATTCCAAGGTATCGTTATTTATTTTTATCCCAAGAGAAAGCGATTGTTAGGAATAATTAATAAAAAGAAAGAGAGATCTTTAAGTCTATACCAACTTAGTATCAGGTAGTGGTAGGGGGTAAATCGATAGGTAGAGAAAAAGGGTAATGACACCAACACACAACAAGTATTAAGATAACTAAAAGATAACTAGTAGAGTATAGCTAGGTGGGAGGACAACGAGTGAGCATAAGACTCCTATGACACTTACTTTACTCTTGTGACTTACCCTATCAAATAGATGACTTATACTAAGATAGTTACCTTACTACCGGTGTGCAGGGGGTAGTGCGAGACAATAGAGGACAAAACCTCTACCCGAAGCGCCTACACTCTTATGGGAGCCTACCTTTTAAGAACTTTCTTAAAACACGTGGAGGGATACTAAGACTAGACAGGGCTGTCACCACCTGCTAGCACCCACAAACAATCCGTGCGACAAGCGGTAATCAAAGGCAAGATCTAATCTAACCACCATGCTTACACTAAGTCTCACTATTCTAGTTGCGTACCAACAACTAGAACACCCTATGACAGGCAATGAACTAACACACGTTGAGTTGGGACAAGATCACTATCAAGTATAAAACAACTATAGAATAAGACATGACACAATAATACTATAAAGAATAGTAAAGACTAAGTAAGAACTTGGCGAAGTAAAGTAAAGATAATATATATTGATAAGGATAAAGTCTTACAGAAGGAAAGGTACAAGAGCTATACCAGACTCTCCAGTAGACGACTCCAGAGACTCCAAGCGTAGCTCGACTCGACTCTAACTCCCACACTAGACTAATACTACTACTAAAGAGAACTTCACTCTAGCTTGCTTCTTGTGTTGTATGGTGTGTCTTGAAGAGGAGTGGGCAGCCTCTATTTATAGTGGAAGATGAGGGGGTGCCACGTCAGCGATCCGCGTGCTCGTTGCCTCTCCACCCTTGGATGAACCGACCTCATTACCGCCATAAGATGGACGGTTCTGGGCAATTCATCACGTGGACAGTATGCAGGAAGGCGGTGGACGCCAACTGACTTGGCTGGGCACCAGGAGGGGTTCGGTCGACCCCCCTATGACTGGTGGGCCTAGCCAGGAGCTTCTAGAAGGAGTCCCCACCAGTCAGTGATGGTGTAGGTGGCCTGGGCCCACCACCGTGGTCCCCACTTGTCATAGAGACTCCTCTGGTCTTTGTTATGTCTTGTTTGCTCTGTTTCACTCCTCAATCCGTGTACCTTTGATCTCCACCGTCGAATGAAAGCACACGTTGATCCGATGGATGAAATGACTTGGTTGTAGTGTCACACGGATCCTACCATGTCACCAGAGCCAGGTGGGCCCCATGGGCAGTTCGGCAGACCCATGGGTGGGCCCACCCTTGGTTCTGATCTCTTCCATTTGATGTTGTATGCACTGTGTTGAAAGGTGGTGGCCTGGGGCAACATGTCATGGTTCGGCCGAACCATGTAGTTAGCCCCTAGTTGCTCACTTTTGCACTGTTTTGGTGTTCCCTACAATCACAAGCTAAGAGTACAAGTAGAACTCGTTATTAATAAAATATGCTCATGTTGTGTTTATTCTCCCTTGGATCCGAGGCCTGTTGACGGTGTTTGAATGTGGAATTTTATGGTATATCCACCGTCAACAAGATCCCCCATGCTTAAGCTTTGCTTGTCCCGAGCAAATGATCAAACTTAGCCTCGGTGGATCAGGAATTGCTACAATGTTATATTTCAATAATACCATGTGCACAACAAAGTACTTCTCTTTTGAATGGAAAAATTGGCTATGAAAATTCATCTACTTCACCTTAGTTCTTTATGGAGCTAATGACTTTCCTTTTTCCTTAGGTGGTTGGGAGATAGAACAGTTTAACTTGAGGACTACTTTTCTCATTCTTTGCAAGTTTCATACTGGAGGTTTTAGCAATGTTTTGCAAAAGAAAACTTAATGTTCCTCATATGGTTCTCTCATGTCGCTCTAATGGTGTATGATTCCTTACCAAGGCATAAAGTAAATGTTGTCTTCTCTTTATCATCCTACTTCTAAAAATGGCTTATGTGGAGCTTAAGATAGGAATGAACGAATATAGCATACTTACTTTGCATATGTTGTAGAGTCAAAGCTTGGATCCAAAGAGAGAAGTGTCATGCCCTTAGATCAAGATGTGCAAGTGTGTGGATGATGATAGAATATAATTCTCCTTTATTTGAATTGTATCTCTCTCTCTCTAATAAATTTTAGAGACATGACTATCATTTTTCTCTTTTATTTATGAGCCTAGACTTGCTCAAATATTTTTCCTTTCTTTTGTATGGACTTTCTTGTGTCCATCTTTCTTTCTTTTATTTTCATTTTGCATAGCCTTTTGTCTCTACTACCATAATGACTAAGAGAGATTTTCTATGACTTTAACACATGGAGCATTTATTTGGTGGAAATGAAAGGCATGTGGTTGGGTACTTCCAGTGTAGAAGCAGCATGTATATATGGTGTTTACGTGATCTTGATCTTGGGAGCATGATAAGACTCTCAATAAGGGTGAACAAGACTTGACAACACTCAACACAAAGCAAATAGGTTAAGTGGAAGGTTTTAGACATGTGTAACATATATGCCTGTGGTAGGAATTTGTCACCATTGAGGAACAATAAGGTTTTGTTTGTTTAAGAAATAAATCTCCAGTAATCATGCATGTTTAGAACAATATTATAGTAGCTCATGTTTCACCATATCATATCTCACAACAACTTAGACTTAGTTCTAGCACTTAGCATCCATAAAGTTTTCAGATTCATGATGATTTAAATGAGCCAAGTGATCCATATTCAAAGAAATACTAAGTTGTAAACTAGGCATTAAAGAAACATTAACAGAGCAACTATTCATCATTTCCATGAGGAAGTTGAATATTCATGAGACATATGGAAATAAAGAAAATATTTTTTGTATTTTATCTTATGCATTTTTTTATATATGCAATAAATTAAAATAATGCAAATAGCTAGAATAGAATACTTACCTTGGCGGGGGAGAGGATCTCCCCCAAGCTTGTCCTTTTGCTCATTGTGGTGGCGGGTAGTATTGGAACCATCCCGCCCAACATTGTGTTTCTTCGTCTTGGATAGCTTGCAATAGTTGAGCATTTTATTGTGTCATATTCAAAATTGCATCTTGCTCAACTTGCATTGCGCCCATGTCATTGATGAGTTGGTCCATTTTCGATCCTTGGCTTCGACGGCCCCTCGCCCGTGTGGACGGACGGGAAGTGCGCACTCTTGGAGTGTGCTGTTGAGGCCGTTCCGTGGGTCTTGAAATGTCCATGGAACTTGCCTCATTGTCTTCTTCTTCATATCTTCCTGCAGCTCGTGATGTGCTACCTTGTTCAAATTGAACGGCTTGTGACATGCTCCTTGTCACCCTTCTTGGTCCTTCAACATTTTAGCTTCTTGCCTCTCGGTCCCAATTTATGGTTAACGTGCGCAGCGCATACAACCGACGCCTCTCACAAGGGAGAGAGATTTCGGCTGTATGGCTGGGGCAAATCATTTTTATATCACCATTTTCATCTCTTTTTAGGACATGAGTGTTTATGAAGAAATCTTTGGTTACAATATCTCTAGGAGAGGCAATGTATTCAAAGTAATGTTTTCCATCTAGAAAGTCCATTGTTTCAACAATTCACGTGATAAAAGAAGTGAAGAATATGGGCTCGCTTCTATGAAAAATACTAAGCCAAAAGTGGATTAACATCTTAGCTGGTGAAACTTTTATTTTCTTTGTCATGGCATAGAGCAGTCTTAATTCATCATTGTAAAGAACTTGCACATTAAAGCCAGGAAGAAAAGTTATAGCCATCCAATATCGGATCAAGCGCAAATTAGGATTATGAATTTCATCGGTTTTAGGGTCAGAACAATCATTAGATCCTGTTATAGCTTTCCAAAATTCAGCTTTATCAAATCTTCTTGTTGCATTAACAAGATCTAGATGACAGTCATTATCAAAACCAAGTGCCATGCTAAAAACTCTCCATGTTAAATTATAGTCTTGGTTAAACATGCGGAAGTAGAATATTTTCAGTGGCTTGTAAAGAGCATAGAAATTCAATGGTGAGCTTTTCTATTCCAAGTTCTTGCACTTCCCAAAAACTTCCTCGACCGATTGTATTAAAAATAATATTGAATTCCGCGGTCATACCTGTGCTGTCCAAAAGGACAGGGTCGATGATGCTGGTATGTCCATACCCTCGGTGTCGGATGGAGGTGTACCTTTGTTACTCTTCTTGATTTAGCATGAGGCCGCTCTCGGGGTCGAACGTCCTCTCGGAAGGCACTCCGAAGCTTCTTCTTGGTGGAGCTTCTCTTCCTTCATCTTCATCATGGCGGGGTCGTCGGGAGGAACTCCCTATGACACTCTTGGCCTTCCTGAGTGCGGAGGAGAACTTCTTCATCCTGCAACAATGAGCTCACACAAGAACACACTACAACAACAGGGATTAACGTTAGCGTTAGCGTTAGCATTAGCTATCCCACTGTTAGTAGTCCTTGCGGGGTATGATTACCTCCACAAACATGAATTTGAGAGCAAAGATAAGAGTGAGACAAGCTTCTACTCCTACAATATTTTTAGGTTTTTGGTTTGAGTGGCTAAACTTAAACTAAACTTGAGAAAGATCTTGCTCAAATGGAGAGAAGAAGGGAGATTGTGTGCTCGAGAGGATTCAGCTGGATTGGGTGTGGATTTGAGCACACAATGCAAGGGTATTTATAGGGGGAGAAGGGCCGGTGGCCAGGCCACTAGGTCCAGTTCGGCCGACCCCACCCTCCCGGTCTGGTTTTTGTTGTTTTCAACTTTGGACAGGGAATCTATTTGAATTCAAACTTGACCTTGCTGACAACTCTCCATTTATGGGTCGGCCGAACCCATCATGACAAGATCAGAGTTGCTTTTGCCTTTAGACAGGGAATCCATTTGAATTCAAATGCAACTCTGCAGAGAGGAGCCAAATAGTGGGTCAGCTGAACCAAAAATTACAGGTTCAGTGTTGCTTTTACCTTTTCACAGGGAATCTATCTGATTTCAAACACCACTTTCTTGGGAGGAGCCATAACATGGTTCGGCTGAACCAGGGTTTGTCCCCTTTCAGCTTTAAACAGTGTGTCCATAAAAGTATAGACTAGTGATGGACCAAAAGTTTTAAAATTTTCAGAGATTCCCTTGTCTAGTGTTTTGTGAAGGTAAAAGATGTATGACAAAAGTGGGGACATGTTTAAAATGATTCCCATGAACCATAGCAGCACTCATGCATGCCAAAGTGTCAACTTTTCAAAATTTGGATGGATGTGGGTGTTGGATTCTCCTTGAAGCATATGAGAGTGGTCATGACAAAAGAATGGTCGACCAAAATTTAAAAGGAGCTGGTGTTCAAATTTTAGGAGCATGATCAGGACACCAAGCCAACACCACTAGTGGTGGGTGGGCCCCAGGGTGGGATCGGTCGACCCCATCTAAGTGGTCCCACCACCTCAGGTGTGAGCAGAGATAATCTTTTTCAAGTTTTATTCATCTACATATTTTATTTTGTCGAAATAAATCATTGCCAAAATTAAACATGAAATGCAATGAAGAAAATTCAAAGTTGAAATGCAAGAATTAAATATGGGATAAATACTGATTTACCTTACCAGTAAGGGCTCCATGTTTTAGGTCCGTAGAGCAGGACTTCTCCAGTTTGGGTTCATTCTTCGGGTGTTTCGATCGGTCCTGGAGATGGGGACCGTGATGATCGCACCTCTTTCTTCTGCCATTCCTTTTTAGTTGATGCTTGTGATTCGGCGGAGTCAGCCTTATTTATCACCTCAGCCTTACTTACCAGTTCGGCCTTTTTAGACCTTGGCGGTTGATTCTTTCGGCGGGGTGCATATTGTGGCTTGTTTCTCCACAGATTCTTCCTTACCTGTTGCATTGATTTATAACCATTGAAAGGACATTTAATTCTCTTACCTAGGAGTTGGAAGTGGACTTGGCCGGATCCCACGTAGATGATGGCATTCACGGTGTTGAGGAACGGCCTTCCCAGGATGACGGGGACTTTGTCATCGGCCCCCATGTCAAGAATGATGAAGTCGGCGGGGATGTATTCATCTTGAACTTTGACAAGGATGTCCCTTTCCAATCCCTCGGGGAACCGGATTGATTGGTCGGCCATCTGCAATTTGACAAAAGTGGGGTACAAAGGTCCCCCTAGCAAGTTCTCGTACATTACCTTGGACATGATGTTCACTCCAGATCCAAGGTCACAGAAGGCGTTGTTGAAGGTGTGCGGCCCAATTTCACAGGTGATGGTAGGATGGCCGGGGTCACTCTTCTTGGCCATGAATGGCGGATCAAGAAGACAACCCGGGTTTTGCCTAACCGGAGGCTTACCAAATCTCGTGGAAATTAACTTAACACCTTCAATTGGTTCCTCAGATTTCCCTGTGATCTTACCTTGTTCGAAGGATAGGACAGGTTCTGCTATTTGAGTTAATTGGTTTTCTAACATTTTATTAAAGCTCAATTGGTTTTTCATAGCAGTGTTAAAGCTATCCATTTTCTCACTAAGATTTTCAAGAATCTTATCATTAGCCATGATTTTCTTGTTTATGCTATCATTAATTTTAGATTAGCCTAATACAATATCTTTAAGAGAAGTTTGGTTACCATGAGAATTATTAAAATAATGGTTGTAACCATTACCTTGATTTCCTTGGTAGAAGGGGCGCGAGTTCCATCCTCCTTGTTGCTGGGGTCGATACCCATTGTTGTTGCTGTTGTTGATGAAGCCCACTTCCTCCTTCATCTTGGGGCAGTTGTTGCCCGAATGATCTTCTCCACCACATACCTCACACCATGGATCAGCTTCAATTGCTCGTGCGGTGGCAGTGGGTCTAATGGCCTCTTGTTTCTTCTTGGAACTTTCTTCAATCTTTTTCATCAAGAGGTCTATTTTTGCTGAGAGCATGTCCACCTCATGAACGGTGTGCATACCCATTTTCTTGGGCTGGAGGCATTCCTCATTCCATCCTTGGTTGATAACCATTTTCACAATGAGGTCTTTAGCATCCTTGATATTGTGTTGCAGGAATGCTCCTCCGGCTGCAGCATCAAGGTGACTACGGGCTAATCCGGTCAGCCCATGGTAGAAATCTTGGATTAGGAGCCATTCTTCAATCCCATAATGAGGACAAGCACGAATGTACTCCTGGAGACGTTCCCATGCTTCGGAAATCGTCTCGTCCGCTTGTTGTTGGAAGCTTGAAATTTTGCCATGGAGAGCGCTTGTTTTGCCCATTGGGAAGAACTTCTTGAGAAAAATATTGGCACATTTCTCCCAGGTGGTGACTTCACTCTTGTTGGCATAGAACCATTGCTTCGCCTTCCCAAGCAGTGAGAATGGGAACAGGCGAAGACGGATGGCGTCAGCCGAGACATTCTTGATGGTGAAAGTCCCACACACCTCCAGAAAGTGCTGGAGATGGGTATTGGCGTCTTCGTGTGGCTTTCCACAGAATGGATTAGCTTGCACCGTGTTGATGAGTGCAGGCTTGAACTCAAAGATAGCATCTCCAAAGTTGAGCTGCGGTCCGGCGGCAATGTTGTCAGCGGACGGCGCAGAGAACTCAGAGATGGTCTTTTGGCCCATAGCTTCCTTGATTGAAAATGCAGAGCCTTTTCTCTCGAACGGATTCAGGTTTGAGATGAACCTTTGAGGTGGAACTTGATGGCGTCTAGTTCTTCTCAACAATTGCTCGGGATTTTTAATATAATTCGATGGCAATTAGAAACCGCTCATACACTGTCTAACTTCACGATAACTAGAAACACAGACAGGGGTAAGCCCCTAACACTAATTGATAGTTAAATTGATAGTAGACTCCGGATTTAATTTTTTTTATTAATATTCCTAGACTGATGCTTTCCCCGGCAACGGCGCCAAAAATGCTTGTTGACACTTCTTAGCGCAACCACCAGAGATAGGGTGTTAGGCTATCTCTGATAACGGCGCCAGAAGTGCCTGATGGTATTTCTTATGTCTATTGGATAATTCCGCAAGCGCACAGAATATACTGCTGTAGCACTTCACCTGGGAGTATTCTAAGGTATCATTATTTATTTTTATCCCAAGGGAAAGCGGTTGCTAGGAATAATTAATAAAAAGAAAGAGAGATCCTCAATTCTATATCAACTTAGTACCAGCTAGTGGTAGGGGGTTAAATCGATAGGTAGAGGAAAAGGGTAATGACACCAACACACAACAAGTATTAAGATAACTAAAAAATAACTAGTAGAGTATAGCTAGGTGGGAGGATAACGAGTGAGTATAAGACTCCTATGACATTTACTTTACTCTTGTGACTTACCCTATCAAATAGATGACTTATACTAAGATAGTTGTAACAGAACCGACCAATTTATACGAGCACAAGTACAGCGACAGCTGTTTTCCCAGCTATCGAGCCACACTTGAGCCAATATAAACCCGGTAGTCCGTGAAATCTCGAAGGATTTCAAACTTTTACACAGTACATACCCCAAGGATCGCAGAAACTCAGCAGTACACATACACATGATACATAGATTCGCACATATTTCAAATACATCAGAGTACAAGATAAACTTTTACATAAAAGTTCAATAGCGGAAACGAAATCAATTTACATAAGCTTAATTTCATAATACAGTGCCAAGTGTCGACCAGTCACAGCAACAAAGGTAAGATAGATAACATGACCTTGCCCAAGGTCTAGTCTTCCTCTCCCGAAGGATAGAAGTAACTCTTTAGTCAACCAAGCATTCCTCCTGCAACATTGGGAATAAAACCCTGAGTACTCAATTGTACTCAGCTAGACTTACCCGACAGGAAGTAAATAAAAAGACTCTCAAGGATATGCAGGGCTTATTTGGTGGAGCTCAGAGGATAGCAACATTTTTGCACAAAAAGCATTACTACAATAGTTCCTCAACTTATCAATTTTAGATATTGTTCAGCTTCGATTTCAGTTAAGCTATTAAGCTAAGGTTTGCTGCTATACTAAACAATCACTTGATATTATAGCAATCAATAAAACCATATGATTTCCGATATCCACAGATATCAACCTCATCTCACCATAATCATTATGTTCAAGTTGTTAACCTCTACCTCACCAGAAGATCAGTTCAGTTTCTCACTAACCAGGAGAGATGGCGATTCGAATCGATTGTACCAGCTGGCAAATATGCCAATCACAAACCCTGTCAGCCGAGCCACTGGCTTCTTGGGCCACCGTTAAATCCTTCTGAGACACAATATGTCGCGGGCTTGGCGGGGACCATATTCTCAGAGACCAACCCACTTCCAGGATGCATCAGGTCCCTGACCTGCCCTTGGTAAGATGGTGTCTCCGCACATCCTTCCTACCTCCAGAATATGTCTGCCTAGTCGCACCAATTCCCGGCTCAGAAAGAAATACTCGGCTTCGCGGTCAGAACGACTTATCTGGCCAGCTATGTGACGACGTCCTTCAATCTCAACTGATGTCTGGTGGCCTCAGTCCTAGTCGGCCGCAAGCAGCACCGAAGTCAACATGACCCATGTCATGCAGCTCCCCGCTACCTAGCCTTGATTCTCTCATTATTTCATTGTGGCATGGTGACACATATAGCCAACCATGTGGATCTCGTCAGTCAGCACCTACACTCGCGGATGACAGGAAATCACCCGACTTTCTCGCGGATGACAGGAAATCACCCGACTTCTACCGGTCTAAGCAGGGCTAAGCATAAGATCGGTCACCTGTCTAGTAATAATATCAGGTTCACATATATAGTAGACAAGGTAGATATGCAGCAACGGTTTCAAACCAACTCCTATACTTAAATGCACAAACATACGATTTAATAAAGACCGGTGCATTTATAAAAAGAGATAGGTGGAGGCTTAGGGATGCTCCGGGGCTTGCCTGGGGTTCAACACTAAGTCAGTGTTTGTTAGATGACACTCGCTCGATGAGCATCTCCCATCCAAGCACTTGATTAGTCCACCACACCGTCTTGTGGTTAGTTCCATCATCATGTCCTTCACTCCACGTGTTCATCATCTAGCGTACCTAAATGAGATGCACAATGCACATGTATGAATAAAAGGAAGTAATATAAGGCATGTTAATCTACACTTACTGAACCATGAGATAACAAACACACCAAGCAAAGCAACATGGAAGCAATCATAATCTCACATAGACATTTTAAGGACAGCAGGACAGCAAGCACAAGATTTAACCATAACTGAAGCTATATACATCCAACCAGGGTGATCTAAGCCTTTCTGAAAAGCTATTGAAATTGTCTACAACTTTGGTATTATCCTCTTCAGATGATTTAATTCATATAAAGGTCAAACAACACAAAGAAGACAGCTCTGTCCAGACTTGGACAGATTCTGCCCTCACACTTCAAACAACCAAAACTAGAGATCTAGACCACCAAAAGGGATGATCCTAGACAATTTAGAAAGCCAAAGAAATATACTATAACTTATTTATTATCACCAAGAGGTGATTCAAAGCATAACTCAGTCTAATAATACAATCAATCAGATCTAGACAGAAAATTGGCAAAACCTGACAGCAGACTTCCAAAAGCCATAACTCCTAAAATATTAGGCCTATGACCAAGAAATTTTAGGACAAGCTAGATATAGAAGTTGGCTAAAACTTTTGTATAGAAAATATTTACATGCAACATCATCTTGATGGGGAAAACATCCCAACAACAGAGACTACACCTGCAGCCATTTCAACACCTAAGCAAAACTTACTTTTCCCTTATTTATCACCTAAGCACACATAGGAATGAGCTATTTAGATAGCTCCAAACATGGTTACATGGTCATACAAGACTCATCTCAGACCAAAGCATATTAAGGAATCACAATAAACATATATGCATTCATTTGTCTTTCATTATTCACCCATTATTACATAAAAACCCATTATTTTATTATTTAAGTTATATGGTAAACATCTCAAATAAGTCCCAAACTTTTATGAGAGCTAGGTGATTACAATTCATGACCAAGGTTCAAATCTTACATGCTCAGGTTCCATAATTTAATTATTACAAAATAAACAAATTTATAATGCAACAATTCATTGGAGAGTAAGATAAATGTGAAACTCAACATTTTATTCAAACACATGACCATATTATTGATTCTCAGGCTAACACAATATCATATAAAGGTAGTGGAACACCATTTTCCATTTTTACCATAATATATTATTTATAAAACATTTAAATCTACTTAATGGGAATCAAACAAGATAAATCAAAAACTCAGTCATACTTGCACCATAAATCATGAAATTTTAACCATACATCACACATCATACATAGAGTCTACAATTAAATTTTCATGCCATTTGGAGCAAGACAACTCCAGTTACAAAAATAACAAGTAATTCAACCCTTTATTTCCTAATTAACAAGATTAATGTGAAACACCAATAAAACAGTAAACAACATATATGTTTTATATTTTTATGAGCTAGTGCATGTCATTAGAAGCCTAACAAAATTGGAATCATGATTTTTGGACATATATTTCTCAAAATATGGCCAAAAGCAAGTTAATATATTTCTTAAACCACTTTTCCTAATCAATTTCTACTGTGCATAAATGTAAATAACATAGCATATTTTATGGATCTAACATGCAGAGAACTTCACCACGAATCTAACAAAACAAGTTTCACAATTTTTGGAGCTACCAAACTGGAGATATAAATTTCTAAAACAATTAGCAAAATCTGCATTTTTGGACACAAATGAACTTGGGTGGGGCCCGCATGTCATTCAAACAGCGGCTTTCTTCTTCCTTGAACTGGACGAAGAGGCAGAGCACGGCGAAGGCCTGGGCGGCTCGGCCAGCTCCGGCTAGCCGGCGGCCGACGGCGGCAGCCCGTGGCCGGACCTAGCCCAGCCCTAGGCGCGCCCACCGGTGCCCGCGGCTTGACGCGGCGTGGCCCGTGGCGGCCTGGCCACGGCGCCCGGTGGCCCGGCGAGCAGCAGCAAGCGGCCGCGGCGCTGCGGGGCGCGGCGGAGCCGAGGGAGGAGCGCTGGGGAGGCGACGCGAAGCTAGGAACGAGGTGCTCCACTCTGTTTAGCCATAGGGTGACCGGAAGACGAGGAACGACGGCGGCTCGAGCTTCGCCCGGCCGGCAATGGCGGCGGCGCTCTGCACTTGCGTGCGCTCGGCGCCTGAGAGCGAGGAAAGCGAGGAAGGAGAGCGGGAGTGAGAGGGGATTGAGCGAGGCACTCTGGTGCTCGCCTTTTGGAGCTGGAGCACGGAAGGGGGAGAGGTGGGGGTGGCCGGCAATGGAGCAGGAGCTCCAGAGCAGCGCTGCCAAGTGTCCTCCGTTGCAGCATTTTGACGAGCACGTGGCGGGTGTTGTCGGTGCGAGTTTGAGACGCCGGTTTGGGCTGCTTTTGGGCCGAATTAGGCAAAGGGCCAATTACGAAGTTTGTTCATCTTTGAACACTCTACGACTTTCATTAAGGCTGCTCAGCCATTTGCTCGCTGGTTAGGGAGATAAATAATCCCTAATTTGTTGCTGTCAGTAGCTTAATTACGATCGAAGATCGAGTGGCAAACCTTGTCAAACGAAGTCGGATTGACCTCAAATTTGAATATGTTGTGCCTCTAAGAGTTTGTAACAACTTCTATTTTTGGTCCAACTCAAGTTACTTAACAAAATTTGGAGAACACGGGAAAGCCATGAAATCAACACCATTTTTAGATTTTGAATTTAATCAAGTCCTGTAATCATATTTTTCTTCTGTCTTGTGTCCACTTTTTGAGGCAATTAGAGATGGAATCATGACTTGGTCCAAAAATAACATTTGTTCTACTCCAAAATATCTGTAACTTTTATTTTGGGTCAAACTTCATATCTTGCTCCAAAATAATATTTCCACTTTGGTCAAACTAATGTAATTAGAGAGCTCAGAGTAGATGTTTAGGCCAATAAAGGTATTTTCTTGGCATTTGCTCAACATGAGTCCTTCATGAATTTTGTTGTAGAGTTCAAATAGAGTTGTTTGGTCAAGGTTGCAAGGTTTGGTTGGCTTTGCATGCTCATGTTCACGTAGTCCTGCAATCCAATCAAGCAGAGGGCTTGTCATCTCATGTGACTATCCAATTTAAATCTTCATGCAACTTCTCCAATGATCAAGGTAGATGGAGATGAATATGAAATAGTGATTAGGATCATTGATTGAAATAACTTGATTAGGTCCACACTCGCTGGTTAGCTCGTGACTAACACCTGGGGTGTTACAGCCTTCCCCCCTTAAAAGAATCTCGTCCCGAGATTCGGAACGTAAGAGCTTTCAAGGGTTGAGAAGCATGTAATCCATTTCCAAGGTGGTGCTAGTACAAGCCAAGGCTACGTAAAAATTCCATAACACTGGTAGGCAGGAGTGATCACCTCATGGTTCACGATAAAGTGCGGACGATAAAGGTTGGTTCAGTTGTTAGTCCGAGAGATCATGTACTCCCATTTACTTGGATGCAAATGCAAGAGGGATCATTATGGATAGGACAACTTTCCAATCATTCAAGAATTCTTAGAAGTTAACTCCCGGTTGAAGAATTTTCTTCATTGACTTCTATGAAGCATTGTTACTTTGGGATGAATCCAAGATAACACTGCCAATTAATTTGGGAGGATTTCAGGACAACTCATCCCAATTAGCACTTTCAGCATACAGTGTGTGAATTGGAGCGTCAAAGAGTAGTTTTCAAAACATCTGTTTCCCTAGAGGATGTAGCATATACCACTATTTCCCTATGGGATGAGATCATAGAAGAGGCAGACATTTGCTGAGGCTGAGAAAATTGCCTAACCAACATATAAGGTTCATGTCGGCTACAGACAAAGCAATTGGCGTCTGATGGAAAGCTACATAATGTTCCATGTGTACAGTTTTCTTTTCTCTGATGGCAACACAGAATTATCTGAATCTGTTGAGGGAATGGCGAATGTGATAGCTAATTCTGTTGGTTCAATGCTTTGATGACCATTAAAATAAAAAAAATCCTTGTCCAGGCAGCAACAATCATTCTGGGTGAGTCTGAGGTGACATCTTTATAACTATTGTTGTAAGAAAAACACTAATAGCAGTAGCCGTTTCTGACAAGATCCTTGAAAACAAAACACATATGCTCTCAATATGTATTTCAAGATTTGATCAATTCTTCCTGATTGGCCTGAGGTATGCTATGCTAAAGATAGGACGAACTCTGGATTAGTTTTATTATGTACACAAAGTTTTCTGTCACTCCGTGATAAAAGGCACAGAGGACATCAAGTGACAAGTGTAGGCATACAGATGCATATGGTTACACTCCATTCTCTTCCAAGGCACAAGATTCTGGCAGGCATTTACTCGAGTAAGGTGATTCTTGTAAATGCTTCCAAAATGAGCTGAAAACTAGTTCATGATCCGAGACAATGGTTTGGGGTACACCGTGCAGTAGCAAAAGTTTGTGCAATATGCAACTTGGCATACACATTTGCACGATGGGTAGTCTAGACAGACATGAATTGTGCAGGTTGATGAGACAGATCACAATTTCCTACATGGAATCAAAAACTTTTTTTTTTACACGAGGAAAAACCGATGAGCAATCCCAAACTTATGTATTCTCATTTGCAGCCGAGAATAAACAAGATTGAAGCGGATTGGCAGGTTTAATGAGGTTGGTTGTGTAGAGTGTTTACTCACAAAGTTTTGAGAAGCAGTCCTCTACCAACAACTTGAGTATAACTTTTCTTTGTGATCTGGTTGTAGGTCAACAAAACCAACTTGTTGAACTACTTTTGACAATGGGTAAGCCTTCTTATTTTGCATCAGCAATCCAAGATCTTAGGGTTTCCAAATAGAGATCTGAAATATGTTGTTTGACATAATTCAACTTGTCTTCACTTCACACTTCCATGAGTTGAGTGGGTAGAACTCCTTGACCGATCAAGAATAAGGAACTGATTTTTTTTTATGTCGTTTTTGTTGTCCATACCATAGAGTATCAAACAGGGCACCTGATTGCACCAAGATGTACTATGGTATTGACTTCATCTGTTGGGGTGTCTTTTGTAGCTCTTCACTAGGCTGAAACCATAGTTTGCACTATCTGAGTGATTGACAAAGATGGAATTGGCTTCATTATAGCAAGGCCTCGGAAGTAAGGGTGCCACAAACAGTACCAATTAGCTTATAGGTTTTCTGGTATAGCATTGTTCTATGAGATATGGCCTTCAAAAACGGGGTTAATTACTTCTCTATACCCACGGGACATACTTGTTAGCATGGAACAACACTTCTTGATAGAGATCTATTCAACTATTTTATGTATCCATTTATTCATGTCAGACAGACTGATCCAATTGGAAACTACAATGCTCACATGAGAGAGCGAGTGAACAAATTTCTGCATTTCATCAGCAGAGGAAACTATTTCATTGAGCAGAAAAGTGATAAAGGAATGGTCTTGCTGTTGCTTCTCACTAGAACCGAGTATACTTCATTGCTTAGCTGCAGACTATTCTTCACACTGGGGTAACTAGTTAGTTGTCCCTAAAAAGGCTCTACATCTTTGGCTTCTGCAGCAAATGGTTGCAGATGATATACATGCACAAGGTCACCATCACGGTCAGCAGACATGAAGCAACACATGAGAAGATTTATTTTGACTGTATGATCTTCATGCAAATAGGTATTGAACTTGGATAGAAGCTAGTGGACTTGCAAATAACCTATTAGAAAACATATCACATCCTGCTAACTATTGCCTGACTGATACTTTGCAGATAACTTTAAAGTTCGTGTGCTCTTTTGATCCCACAATAATGGCAGGTGCTTGTTGATATGCCCTAGTAGATCATGTCAGATTCTTTGTTTACCACATCTTGTAGTATGTCAATGTTGATGTCAGTGACTTGCCCTTCAAAGATCATTCTCTTTGTGACTTCTGAAGGAAGCTATATACTTGACAAACATCTGTACCTTCTGATAGAACATTGAAGGATCGAGTCGGTAAAGACTTTGCAAGATAGATCAATAAACATAGGGATAGATCAATTTGAATTAGAGACACCTTCAAAGATAGATTTAGGAAAATCCATGGAAGACAACACATTGGTATTACTTCATAATGGATTACGATTAAAGGCCGTGATACCAATGGTGCCGAGAAGCACTACTTTATTGGGCGTCCCCACAAAGAGGTTCTCGGTTTCGTCACGGCACCATCAGTCAATAATCATAACACCACTATCAAACATGACCAACGAGAAATCTTAAGAAACATAGATAGATTGGGAGATACGAGATATTACGCATCGGTGTAGTTCTGCAATGTATCATGACCAGAGACCTTGATATTCGCACGTGCCGAGCAACACAGCCTAGTGGTTGCGATCCACAGGATGTCCTCGGTTTCGTCGCAGCATCATTGATCACGGATCATAACAACATAAATGAACATACAACCAATGAGAAAATCGTGCGTGGCAAGGATAGATTTGTGCAAGGATGACATTTCACAAAGGGAAGGTAAGCTACTACAATCAATCATAGGGTTAATAGACAACAAGAGCATGATTTGGCAATGAAAACATGAGTTAGAAGACAGATTAGTTGCCAAAATAGCAGTACATGAGGCTTTGCTTCAGTCCCACGTGGTTTCCATGTGTCTAGTATGGAGATTACCCGACCCATGATTTACGAGAGATTAGATAGAAGGAGGGAAAATCATGAGACAAAGATTGACAAGCATCTTGAGAAGAAGATAACCATAGACAACCAGATGTCTCATGAACCAACTATATACAACAATCATAGGTTGAGTTGACAATCATCATGATTCATACAGAAAGAATACAAGGAAAATGGGGAAGAAGAGATTTAACTCACACAAGATGGTTTCCTTCAAGTGAGTAACAAGGGGAGGGTCTAGATAGAAACATGGCATAAGAGAATTATAGGTTAGCTACCAAGAATAACTAATATGATATTCTATAATTCCACATGCATCTCGCATCTATCAAGAAACCTTCAGACCATCCAATGGCGCGAGCTTGTGTACCATTAATCAGTACTAGGAGACTCTTAATGATCAACATCGCTAGGCCTTTAGAGAGATTGGGAAAACAACTTGATCATGGGACAGATTCAATGCATGATTTATGAGATTGGATTTACCAAAATCATAACATGATCCATAATGAAAAGATTACAAGGAAACTTCTGGGTAAGCTGAGAAGAGGTTCAAATCAAGGATTTGTGCAAAGACTCCAATGAACATGACGTAGGCAAGCTTTGTTGACTGAAATCTGAACATTCTCTAGATGTGGAGATGTCTGCTGGAAACAAGGAACAGATTGGATAAAATCATCTGTAGATGTGATTGGTTGGGCATAACCTGATTTCCAAAGAAAAGATAACAAAATCTAATTTAAGGATGATCAAGCAATTATCATGGTATCTAGAAAGAGTAGAGGAGACACTCTAGATAGGATTTGGATAAGGCTTTAGATGAAAGAAAATGCAGGCATGGTTTCATAGATCTTGAATAAGAACATATGACAACCATAGGCTAGCATTAAGAGAAAACTCAGGTGGGTCTATTGTGCCAAATGAAAAGCCTACAGGCAGAATTGGTTTAGCTTCTGACAAGATTTATGGTTGAGAAATACTTATAGAGGCTACTTAAAGGTTTAGCAACTCTTATGATTTCAAAACAAGCAAGGAAGAGAGGCAACACAAGTTGTAAACTTAATAAGGCTATTCAGATAACGTAGAACAAGGGTGAGAAGAAGTATACTTATGCAACAAGCAACAATCACATGATGCAACAATCATGATGCATGCTCGTCCTATTCGTTCTCACTTAGTTGCCTATATAACATGGCAAATATGTTCTAAGTCGGTGGCATAACCTACGTACTCTCTCGGTATATAGCTAGTCGTTAACTACCATATACGCATTCGAGGTTAGTGTACCTGCAGAAGATTCATTTCAGCCCAACCCCACATGTATGCATGGCAATAAGAAGCACTTTTTGCCGGAAATGCTCCCATGAGCACTTGCGACCCCAAGAAAGTAATTACTCCATCATACTTCCATAAGTACACATATGAATCACATGTACTCACTTCAGTAACCATAAACACTCACCATAGATCGACGGTTGTTCGATCGTACACTCACATCTCACCTTACCTCATCTGAAGTGGCCGGTATAAATTGTCAACCCAAGAAGCAATAAGAAGCCGCAATGTCACATATATCCGCGCAATAAAACCAAATGAACCGCAAATGGAAACATGATGCAATTCCCCAGTTAGTACTTACATAAGCCACCTAATAATCCTAATATGGGCTATAAGACTTGGTCCTTGGCACACTTAGTTTGTTCAAACCATTTGTTTAAAACACCTATATATAGCTATAAGTTGGTAATTAGTTTTGCAAACTCAAAACTTTTTATTTTTAAATACTCATGTGACGGTACATGCTGAATTTTTGCTCTGGTACCAACTGTAACAGAACCGACCAATTTATACGAGCACAAGTACAGCGACAGCTGTTTTCCCAGCTATCGAGCCACACTTGAGCCAATATAAACCCGGTAGTCCGTGAAATCTCGAAGGATTTCAAACTTTTACACAGTACATACCCCAAGGATCGCAGAAACTCAGCAGTACACATACACATGATACATAGATTCGCACATATTTCAAATACATCAGAGTACAAGATAAACTTTTACATAAAAGTTCAATAGCGGAAACGAAATCAATTTACATAAGCTTAATTTCATAATACGGTGCCAAGTGTCGACCAGTCACAGCAACAAAGGTAAGATAGATAACATGACCTTGCCCAAGGTCTAGTCTTCCTCTCCCGAAGGATAGAAGTAACTCTTTAGTCAACCAAGCATTCCTCCTGCAACATTGGGAATAAAACCCTGAGTACTCAATTGTACTCAGCTAGACTTACCCGACAGGAAGTAAATAAAAAGACTCTCAAGGATATGCAGGGCTTATTTGGTGGAGCTCAGAGGATAGCAACATTTTTGCACAAAAAGCATTACTACAATAGTTCCTCAACTTATCAATTTTAGATATTGTTCAGCTTCGATTTCAGTTAAGCTATTAAGCTAAGGTTTGCTGCTATACTAAACAATCACTTGATATTATAGCAATCAATAAAACCATATGATTTCCGATATCCACATATATCAACCTCATCTCACCATAATCATTATGTTCAAGTTGTTAACCTCTACCTCACCAGAAGATCAGTTCAGTTTCTCACTAACCAGGAGAGATGGCGATTCGAATCGATTGTACCAGCTGGCAAATATGCCAATCACAAACCCTGTCAGCCGAGCCACTGGCTTCTTGGGCCACCGTTAAATCCTTCTGAGACACAATATGTCGCGGGCTTGGCGGGGACCATATTCTCAGAGACCAACCCACTTCCAGGATGCATCAGGTCCCTGACCTGCCCTTGGTAAGATGGTGTCTCCGCACATCCTTCCTACCTCCAGAATATGTCTGCCTAGTCGCACCAATTCCCGGCTCAGAAAGAAATACTCGGCTTCGCGGTCAGAACGACTTATCTGGCCAGCTATGTGACGACGTCCTTCAATCTCAACTGATGTCTGGTGGCCTCAGTCCTAGTCGGCCGCAAGCAGCACCGAAGTCAACATGACCCATGTCATGCAGCTCCCCGCTACCTAGCCTTGATTCTCTCATTATTTCATTGTGGCATGGTGACACATATAGCCAACCATGTGGATCTCGTCAGTCAGCACCTACACTCGCGGATGACAGGAAATCACCCGACTTTCTCGCGGATGACAGGAAATCACCCGACTTCTACCGGTCTAAGCAGGGCTAAGCATAAGATCGGTCACCTGTCTAGTAATAATATCAGGTTCACATATATAGTAGACAAGGTAGATATGCAGCAACGGTTTCAAACCAACTCCTATACTTAAATGCACAAACATACGATTTAATAAAGACCGGTGCATTTATAAAAAGAGATAGGTGGAGGCTTAGGGATGCTCCGGGGCTTGCCTGGGGTTCAACACTAAGTCAGTGTTTGTTAGATGACACTCGCTCGATGAGCATCTCCCATCCAAGCACTTGATTAGTCCACCACACCGTCTTGTGGTTAGTTCCATCATCATGTCCTTCACTCCACGTGTTCATCATCTAGCGTACCTAAATGAGATGCACAATGCACATGTATGAATAAAAGGAAGTAATATAAGGCATGTTAATCTACACTTACTGAACCATGAGATAACAAACACACCAAGCAAAGCAACATGGAAGCAATCATAATCTCACATAGACATTTTAAGGACAGCAGGACAGCAAGCACAAGATTTAACCATAACTGAAGCTATATACATCCAACCAGGGTGATCTAAGCCTTTCTGAAAAGCTATTGAAATTGTCTACAACTTTGGTATTATCCTCTTCAGATGATTTAATTCATATAAAGGTCAAACAACACAAAGAAGACAGCTCTGTCCAGACTTGGACAGATTCTGCCCTCACACTTCAAACAACCAAAACTAGAGATCTAGACCACCAAAAGGGATGATCCTAGACAATTTAGAAAGCCAAAGAAATATACTATAACTTATTTATTATCACCAAGAGGTGATTCAAAGCATAACTCAGTCTAATAATACAATCAATCAGATCTAGACAGAAAATTGGCAAAACCTGACAGCAGACTTCCAAAAGCCATAACTCCTAAAATATTAGGCCTATGACCAAGAAATTTTAGGACAAGCTAGATATAGAAGTTGGCTAAAACTTTTGTATAGAAAATATTTACATGCAACATCATCTTGATGGGGAAAACATCCCAACAACAGAGACTACACCTGCAGCCATTTCAACACCTAAGCAAAACTTACTTTTCCCTTATTTATCACCTAAGCACACATAGGAATGAGCTATTTAGATAGCTCCAAACATGGTTACATGGTCATACAAGACTCATCTCAGACCAAAGCATATTAAGGAATCACAATAAACATATATGCATTCATTTGTCTTTCATTATTCACCCATTATTACATAAAAACCCATTATTTTATTATTTAAGTTATATGGTAAACATCTCAAATAAGTCCCAAACTTTTATGAGAGCTAGGTGATTACAATTCATGACCAAGGTTCAAATCTTACATGCTCAGGTTCCATAATTTAATTATTACAAAATAAACAAATTTATAATGCAACAATTCATTGGAGAGTAAGATAAATGTGAAACTCAACATTTTATTCAAACACATGACCATATTATTGATTCTCAGGCTAACACAATATCATATAAAGGTAGTGGAACACCATTTTCCATTTTTACCATAATATATTATTTATAAAACATTTAAATCTACTTAATGGGAATCAAACAAGATAAATCAAAAACTCAGTCATACTTGCACCATAAATCATGAAATTTTAACCATACATCACACATCATACATAGAGTCTACAATTAAATTTTCATGCCATTTGGAGCAAGACAACTCCAGTTACAAAAATAACAAGTAATTCAACCCTTTATTTCCTAATTAACAAGATTAATGTGAAACACCAATAAAACAGTAAACAACATATATGTTTTATATTTTTATGAGCTAGTGCATGTCATTAGAAGCCTAACAAAATTGGAATCATGATTTTTGGACATATATTTCTCAAAATATGGCCAAAAGCAAGTTAATATATTTCTTAAACCACTTTTCCTAATCAATTTCTACTGTGCATAAATGTAAATAACATAGCATATTTTATGGATCTAACATGCAGAGAACTTCACCACGAATCTAACAAAACAAGTTTCACAATTTTTGGAGCTACCAAACTGGAGATATAAATTTCTAAAACAATTAGCAAAATCTGCATTTTTGGACACAAATGAACTTGGGTGGGGCCCGCATGTCATTCAAACAGCGGCTTTCTTCTTCCTTGAACTGGACGAAGAGGCAGAGCACGGCGAAGGCCTGGGCGGCTCGGCCAGCTCCGGCTAGCCGGCGGCCGACGGCGGCAGCCCGTGGCCGGACCTAGCCCAGCCCTAGGCGCGCCCACCGGTGCCCGCGGCTTGACGCGGCGTGGCCCGTGGCGGCCTGGCCACGGCGCCCGGTGGCCCGGCGAGCAGCAGCAAGCGGCCGCGGCGCTGCGGGGCGCGGCGGAGCCGAGGGAGGAGCGCTGGGGAGGCGACGCGAAGCTAGGAACGAGGTGCTCCACTCTGTTTAGCCATAGGGTGACCGGAAGACGAGGAACGACGGCGGCTCGAGCTTCGCCCGGCCGGCAATGGCGGCGGCGCTCTGCACTTGCGTGCGCTCGGCGCCTGAGAGCGAGGAAAGCGAGGAAGGAGAGCGGGAGTGAGAGGGGATTGAGCGAGGCACTCTGGTGCTCGCCTTTTGGAGCTGGAGCACGGAAGGGGGAGAGGTGGGGGTGGCCGGCAATGGAGCAGGAGCTCCAGAGCAGCGCTGCCAAGTGTCCTCCGTTGCAGCATTTTGACGAGCACGTGGCGGGTGTTGTCGGTGCGAGTTTGAGACGCCGGTTTGGGCTGCTTTTGGGCCGAATTAGGCAAAGGGCCAATTACGAAGTTTGTTCATCTTTGAACACTCTACGACTTTCATTAAGGCTGCTCAGCCATTTGCTCGCTGGTTAGGGAGATAAATAATCCCTAATTTGTTGCTGTCAGTAGCTTAATTACGATCGAAGATCGAGTGGCAAACCTTGTCAAACGAAGTCGGATTGACCTCAAATTTGAATATGTTGTGCCTCTAAGAGTTTGTAACAACTTCTATTTTTGGTCCAACTCAAGTTACTTAACAAAATTTGGAGAACACGGGAAAGCCATGAAATCAACACCATTTTTAGATTTTGAATTTAATCAAGTCCTGTAATCATATTTTTCTTCTGTCTTGTGTCCACTTTTTGAGGCAATTAGAGATGGAATCATGACTTGGTCCAAAAATAACATTTGTTCTACTCCAAAATATCTGTAACTTTTATTTTGGGTCAAACTTCATATCTTGCTCCAAAATAATATTTCCACTTTGGTCAAACTAATGTAATTAGAGAGCTCAGAGTAGATGTTTAGGCCAATAAAGGTATTTTCTTGGCATTTGCTCAACATGAGTCCTTCATGAATTTTGTTGTAGAGTTCAAATAGAGTTGTTTGGTCAAGGTTGCAAGGTTTGGTTGGCTTTGCATGCTCATGTTCACGTAGTCCTGCAATCCAATCAAGCAGAGGGCTTGTCATCTCATGTGACTATCCAATTTAAATCTTCATGCAACTTCTCCAATGATCAAGGTAGATGGAGATGAATATGAAATAGTGATTAGGATCATTGATTGAAATAACTTGATTAGGTCCACACTCGCTGGTTAGCTCGTGACTAACACCTGGGGTGTTACAATAGTTACCTTACTACCGGTGTGCAGGGGGTAGTGCGAGACAATAGAGGACAAAACCTCTACCCGAAGCGCCTACACTCTTATGGGAGCCTACCTTTTAAGAACTTGCCTAAAACACGTGGAAGGATACTAAGACTAGACAGGGCTGTCACCACCTGCTTGCACCCACAAACAATCCGTGCGACAAGCGGTAATCAAAGGTAAGATCTAGTCTAAGCACCACGCTTACACTAAGTCTCACTATTCTAGCTGCGTATCAACAACTAGAACACCCTTTGACAGGCAATGAACTAACACACGTTGAGTTGGGACAAGATCACTATCAAGTATAAAACAACTATAGAATAAGACAAGACACAATAATACTATAAAGAATAGTAAAGACTAAGTAAGAACTTAGCGAAGTAAAGTAAAGATAATATATATTGATAAGGATAAAGTCTTACAGAAGGAAAGGTACAAGAGCTATACCAGACTCTCCAGTAGATGACTCCAGAGACTCCAAGCGTAGCTCGACTCGACTCTAACTCCCACACTAGACTAATACTACTACTAAAGAGTAGAACTTCACTCTAGCTTGCTTCTTGTGTTGTATGGTGTGTCTTGAAGAGGAGTGGGCAGCCTCTATTTATAGTGGAAGATGAGGGGGTGCCACGTCAGCGATCCGCGTGCTCGTTGCCTCTCCACCCTTGGATGAACCGACCTCATTACCGCCATAAGATGGACGGTTCTGGGCAATTCATCACGTGGACCGCATGCAAGAAGGCGGTGGAAGCCAACCGACCTGGCTGGGCACCAGGGGGGTTCAGCCGACCCCCCTATGACTGGTGGGCCCAGCCAGAAGCTTCTAGAAGGAGTCCCCACCAGTCAGTGATGGTGTAGGTGGCCTGGGCCCACCAATGGTGGTTCGGCCGACCCACTCCTGGTGTGTTGGGCCCACCACCGTGGTCCTCACCTGTCATAGAGACTCCCCTGGTCTTTGTTATGTCTTGTTTGCTCTGTTTCACTCCTCAATCCGTGTGCCTTTGATCTCCACCGTTGAATGAAAGCACAAGTTGATCCGATGGATGAAATGACTTGGTTGGAGTGTCCCACGGATCCTGCCACATCACCAGAGCCAGGTGAGCCCCATGGGCAGTTCGGCCGACCCATGGGTGGGCCCACCTTTGGCTCTGATCTCTTTCATTTGATGTTGTATGCACTGCGTTGAAAGGTGGTGGCCTGGGGCAACATGTCATGGTTCGGCCGAACCATGTAGTTAGCCCCTAGCTGCTCACTTTTGCACTGTTTTGGTGTCCCTACAATCACAAGCTAAGAGTACAAGTGGAACTCGTTATTGATAAAATATGCTCATGTTGTGTTTATTCTCCCTTGGATCCGAGGCCTGTTGACGGTGTTTGAATGTGGAATTTTATGGTATATCCACTGTCAACATGCACATGCAGGATGGGAGGAACAGCCCACATTTCAGCAAGAAGAATCTTCGTCAGCAGCAGCAGCAGCAGCAGGTTGGGGTGCAACTGATTTTCAGAGGGGACGAGCATCTTTTTCTACACGCAGGAACATGGACTTCACCACTGGTGGACCGTATCCGTTAAAGCACCACCAGAAGATGACTACTATCGCCCACCTGAGCATCACTTTTCCGCTACCACTAATGATTTCCCAGCTTTATCTATGCGTCTCACTAACATTGAACAGGGACAGAATGCAATAAGCGACACACTGCAGCAGCACGAGCAGTGGCAGCAGCAGGTCGACGACAGGTTCTACCAACATAAACAATGGCAGCACAGTACGGACTAACGACTTGACCAGATATATCAGGAACAGCAGCAGACGCAGAGCGGATTGGAATATTTGATACATCAGATGGGATACCCGTCGTCACCTCCAAGACATTACTGAGCAACATCCAGCTTGGGGAAGATCCCCGTTAGGTGAGTACCTCTCACCTTTATATATGCTTTTTATTTTTTCAGTCTTCAATTCTGTCAATTTCAATATTGCTAAAAACAACAAGAAAACCAAATAAAAATTTATTTACTGATTTCTTTAGTTATTGCATTAAATTTCTGCTTGCTTAAAAAAATAAAAATCCAAAAAAATAATAATAGATTGTATAATTAAGTTTGCTTTAAATTCTGCATTCAATTTGTCTTTAGAATAATTAGAACTTGAAGCTAGAGGAAAATCAAAAAGATATTTAAATTATTTAAATATAATTTTCTGCAATTGCTTAGTATTTAAATTTAAATTCTCCTATGAATTGCATGAAGTTTATCTACCATAAAAATTTATTCTGAAACTTGATATCAGTGGGTAGCATAAGCTTTTCTAAGTAATCGACGAATATGATATCAGAAGGTTTGAGTTGCTATTTATTTCATTCTGAGTGATACCTAAAGCTCCAGACATTTCAAAAATCAAAATTAAAACAAATATAATAATTTCTTCCGCTAATATGATTTAAGTAGACTATTCTGTTATGCATTCATGATTGAATTCACATGCACAAAAAGTTTTCACTCTATGCACAAGTCTCTCTCTTAAAAGTCTAACAGAGAGTGTGGGTCATAAAATGAAAAGATACCATACCAAAGAAGTATAAGTCTGAAAGATGCCATATCAAAAGGGTATGTGCCAAAAAAAAAGAGAAAAACAATGGGTGCAAAGACACCCACCTGAGAGAAAAAAATGAGTACAAAAAGTATCCGCTGGGAGATAACCCACACTCTTCAGGAAGACAGAAAAGAGAGGATAATGCATAGGAATACAAAAATAAAATTTGATCACATTCACACATTCAATCATGATGTATAGCTTAGTAGTCCCCTACAATCTTATTAGTAGGCTCTCATTATTTCCTAAATAAAAATTTTATACTTACTTAAAAAAAATCTCTCAGGAGCAATGGTTGAAACAAAGGATGAAAGACTTAGTGCTTGCTTGATTATTCTGTCTCTCAATTACCCAAGACTTAGTTTAAAAGCCCCACGATTGAAAAGAATAAGAATAAGTTTGAAAGGTAGATTAATGAATTTCAATCCGGAGAAGAATTTCTGTTTAAATACTTAAGTATTTGTTGGGAGTTATATATTTTATGGAACCCTGAATAAATTATTTCAAGTCAACTTTGCTAAGGGACTAGCAAAGACTTAGCTTGGAGGTATTGTTGACGGTCGTTAAGTACGAATTTTATACCGTCAACTAATGTCTAGGGAAGATCAATAATAGAAGCATAGGAATTATTACTGACAAAATTCACGAGTTTTGGTGAATTGTGTATTTTCTAGGGATTATTCCAGAAAGGCTTAAAAGAAGGATTAAAGTGATTAATTACCACGAAACTTAACCGCCAAGGAAACATCATCACGAGAACACTAGAAGCATTTGGAACACACCCGAAGCACCGAAGCCCGAGACCTACCAGGGTGGGGCCGGCCGGCGCCCCACTAGGGCTTCGGCCCACCTTCTGGAGTCTTCTTCTACCGCCACTCTGGAGTCATCTGGGCCCTTTGTTCAAGTCGGTTTGATCCTACGGCGCACGTTCATCCCACCGGGCTATAAATAGAGGGGCAGACCCCCCTCCCAGAGCACCAATTCATTCCTCCTGTTTCATTCATCAAGAGTAGACAGAAGTTAGGGTTTCCAGATATTAGAAATAGGGCTCTAGTTCTTCAAGTTCATAGTTTAGGTGTCTAGTAAGGTTCAATTAAAGTTGGGCGCTACACTCGGGATTCCAGATCCTTTCGTCTGGAGATCGGTAATCTTATCTTGTATCTCATTATGACTTTGCTTTATTTTAATATATTGCTACTTATTCAGTTCTTAGTTTATTCTAGTTGCATATTCGATATAGTTGTGATTGGTGATGATTATTGTCATTTGATCGTAAAGCATCTAATTCAGTACTCGAGTGAGTTAGGTGGTATACATTATGTAGACGTGGAGTCTAGATATATTGTGTACATACGGAGGCACCCTGACGTGCCGGGTCGTGTGGTAGTCCGCGTAGGTGACAGCTGCATTGGTTCCTCTGTAGTCCACCCCCGTACATAGGACGAGCAGAGCGCGGTCGTGAAGGAGGTGACCCTTGTGTCTTAATATCCTCATTAGATGATGCTCCTTATGATGTTTTCTGAGTTGATTATGCTATAAATGAAAATGTGTAATGTGGCGTAGGCTGTAGACTTTGTATTTAGTATACATAGGTTTCCTTTACTTTAGCCGAATCTCGAGATTGTCTTACTACATTAGTGAGTCTCTATATTCTATCTCTGGAATACCATTTACCTCATTTACTCAGTTATCATTTACTATTTATCATTGACTTCTTTATCGCTAAAGCACTAGAGTTATGGATTATCATAGGTCTGCATATTTATCTTTCCAATCATTATAGTAGATTATCCTAATGAGTAGAATGCCTCTTTATCCTTTTGGCATAAAACAAATCAACGATACTCGTAATACTTACTGGGTGAAGTGCTACAATAGGAGAATTATCTGTGCGCTTGTGGATATATTCTATAGTATTATTTTTAGGAGGCAAGTGAAGATTATTTTACCTTTGTTTTTTGGCATCATGTTAGGGATGACAACTTAACGTGAAATAATGTTAAAAATACCAACACCTCACCAAAAACTGTCCACACACTTTAGCCTTATTAGTTGTAGAGATATATGACATTTAGTCTTTTGATTAGTTTTTCTCAACTAAAATACATGATCTTTTTTATTATGTGGCTCAGCTCAGGCCTCGTGCACTCCATCACCCCCAACGGCAACTCCAAGAGGCTATTTAAATCCTTCCTAGAATTACAAAATTTGATGAAAAACTATCCTCCGATAGCTTATCTAAATGGTCATTTAAGTATAACTATCTTCTCAAATTTTTCGCTAGCCAAATATAAAAGATGAAAATACCTCTCTATAGTGCGCATGAGATATAGAAGAACGGTTAGAGTTAAGAGATATAGAAAGCGATTTTAATGCAAATGACTCTCTGTTGGTATTTTTAACATCACTTCACGTTAAGTTGTCATCCCTAACATGATAAAAAAAACCATTGGTAAAATAATCTACAATTACCACCTAAAATTAATAATATAGAATATATCCGCAAGCGCACAGATAATTCTCCCATTGTAGTACTTCACCCGGTAAGTACTCCAACTATCGTTGATTTGTTTTATGCCAAAAGGATAAATAGACATTCTACTCATTAGGGTAATTTACTACAGTGATTGAAAAGATAATTAACTTTAATAATAAATGTGCAAACCTACGATAACCAATTAATCTAATGATTTAGTGGTAATAAGTCAATAATACTATGATAACTGAGTAAATGAAGTAAATGGAATTCTAGAGATAGAATATAGAGACTCATTAATATAGTAAGATAATCTCGAGATTCAGCTAAAGTAAAAGAAACCTATGTAATTACTAAATACAAAGTCTACAGCCTACGCCATATTACACATATTCATTTATAGCATAATCAACTCAGAAAACATCATAAGGAGCATCATCTAATGAGGATATTAAGACACAAGGGTCACCTCCTTCGCGACCGCGCTCTGCTCGTTCTACGTACGGGGGGTGGACTACAAAGAAACCAACGCAGCTGTCACCTACGCGGACTACCACACGACCCGGCACGTCAGGGTGCCTCCGTAGGTACGTAATATATCTAGACACCACGTCTACATAATACATACCACCTAACTCACTCGAGTACTGAATTAGGCGCTTTACGATCATATGACAATAATCATCACCAATCACAACTATATCAAATCTGCAACTAGAATAAACTAAGAACTGGATAAATAGCAATATATTAAAATAGAGCAAAATCATAATGAGATACAAGATAAAATTATCGATCTCCAGACGAACAGATCTGGAATCCCGAGCGTAGCGCCCAACTCTACTTGAACCTTACTAGACGTTTAAACTAATGAACTTTGAAAAACTAGAGCTCTACTTCTAATCTCTGAAAACCCTTACTTATGTCTACTCTTGACAAATGAAGCAGGAGGAATGAATTGGTGCCCTCAGGGAGGGGGTCTACCCCTTTATTTATAGCCCGGTGGGGTGAACGTGCGTCGTTGGATCAAACCGACTTAACATAGGGCTGAGATGACTCCTCGGAGGCGGTCGCGGAAGACTATAGAAGATGGCGGCCAAAAACCTTAGGGGGGCGCCGCCCGGCCCCCCCTTGGCGCCGGCCAGCCCCACCACCTGACAGGTGGGGCCCCGGTTGTTTCGGGTGCCTTCTAGACGCTTCTACCTTGCCGATGACATTTGTTGCCTTCGCGATTAAGTTTCGTGATAATTATGCGCTTTAATCTTTCTTTTAAGCTTTTCTGAATAATTCCCTGAAAAATAGACAATTCAACAAAACTCGTGGAATTTGTCAGTAATAGCCCCTATATTTTTATTATTGCCCCTTTCTAAGTATTAGTTGACGATATAAAATTGGTACTTAACGACCGTCAATAATACCCCCAAGCTAAGTCTTTACTAGTCCCTTAGCAAAGCTGACTTGAAATAATTTATTCAAAGTTTCATTAATATGTATAACTTCCAACAAGTACTCAAATATTTAAACAGAAATTTTTCTCCGGATTGAAATTCATTAGTCCACCTTTTAAACTTATTCCTACTCTTTTCAACCGTGAAGCTTTTAAACTAAATCTTGGGTAATTGAAAGATAGAATAATTAAGCAAGCACTATGTCTTTCATTCTTTGTTTCAACCATTGCTCCAGAGGTTTTTTTTAATATTAATTATATAATTTTTATTTAGAAAATAATGAAAGTCTACTAATAAGATTGCAGAGGACTACTCGTGGAATTTGTCAGTAATAGCCCCTATGTTTCTATTATTGTCCATTTCTAAGTATTAGTTGACGGTATAAAATTGGTACTTAACGACCGTCAACACTCTCTAAATGATGATTTGGAGTGTGAGATTTATAAAAAAAAAACTCTTGAAGATGCTCTAAGTGTGGCACATATCCGTCCCCAATAGCGTAGCCAATACTAAGCTCGCCAGCAACCACGCAAGAAAGCTCAAGGGAAAGATATAAGATCCAAAGAGTATTTTATTTTGGTGATCAAGACGCTGTAGAGAATGATTATATTTAGAATAGATAGTCATAAGGTGTTCTAACTTTATTTACTTGCATTGGAACCTCCCATTGGAACCTAATGAGAGCTAACACCATTGAAACTTGGCTTAGAATCCTGCTAACTCACCTACACGGAGTGTAGAAATAGTTGGAGTTAGCTCACATGCAGAAAGATGGTGACTATTGGGCTTAAAAGTCAAGGAACAGGGGCTTCGAACTAGTTGTCGAGGGCATCGGACCAATCCGACACCATACCCTAGGTACGGCTGCGTTGTGCAAGCGTCGGACTAGATGCTTGAGACCATCGAACCGAACGTTGTCACTGTTCTCAGAGTGTGCGTGAAAAGGACGGACTCGAACGCATTCTAACATGCAGGCGTTGGACCAATCCGACACTCAGAAACCCTCTCTGGTGCCTTTTTGAAGGCATGGGGCTACACTGTACGAGAGCCCGACGAGTGGTGATCAAGCACGGGCAAAGAGCCATTGGGAGGTTCAAGTGTCATTTCTTTTTAACGGGGACACATGACAGCAGTGCAGAGGCACTCGACGACCGTCAGACACATGGCAGCAGCACAGAGGCGCTCGGCGACGGTCGAACTAGTCCGATGGCCTCGACCGAGTGGTCCGATGATCGGGCAGAAACTGAGTAATGACTAGCTTTTGAGAGGGGACTCTATTTACGTGTTTGAGCCGACTTTGCTCGGTCCCTCTTGGCTATTTGCATTGCCTAACATCCCTTAGAGTTGAACACACTCACTCACTCATTTGTTGCACTTGTGATCATCCAAGTGAGATTGGGCCGGAGAGCCTTCAGGTTCATTTGAGAGTGATAGTTTATCTTGTAGCACTTAGGAGCACGTTGGCTACGGGTTTTCTTATTCTTTTGAAGTTTGCTAACTCCCGGACAACTTGGAACAGCGCTAGAGTGTTGGCGGAGTTGGTGATTGTCTCCGGCTTTCATTCGGTGGTGATTGTGAGGGGTTATTAGGCTTATTCGCCGGCGAAGAGCCAAAAAACACAACTAGTGGATTGCTCGTGACTTGGAGACCCTCTTCTTTTGTTGGATGTGTGTTACCTTTGTGAGTTTGACATGTGGTGTCAATTAGCGCGTGATCCTTCAAGAGAATGTGTTATCACGACGAGAACTAACTTGCTGGCAAAAGTGAATCTTGGTAAAAAATCATCTCCTTGTCCATTCGATTCACTTGGTATTCTTTCTATTGTTGCGGTGATTGGCTACTCTTCAAGTAATCAAGTCGGTATAGCACGTCAATGTAAGATCCTACTTGACATTTAACTAAAGTGTACGAAGCAGAATGAGTAACATTATAATCAATATTAGGTTCTCTAACCGTATGTTTTAATTTTCCTTCACAGCGATTACATGTCCAAGTTCTCCACTACAAAAGTGTTGAACATTTTCAAGTAGATCATTATGAAATGCTCTGTGCGCTTAAAACTTCTGTGGTCAATAAATTCACATGTGATAAAATGTTGTTAAAAATAGAAATATGTTCTTCTATATTGGATAATAAAACAAAAGTGTGAATTAGTTAATAATCCTATTTGGTAGGACTTATTGCGGCTGCAGCTAATTTGTTTTGAGACAAAAATATTATTCCATGACCTTGTCGGTAAAGTAGGACTTAATAAGCTGACGCTCAAGCGATAATGGTGTTTTGGCAATACCAATAAATGTGAAAATTTGTGATTTCAAGTTCACTGAGAATTATTCCCTTTATTCCAAATTATAGAAGACACTTTTAGCCTATTTTAGCTATGTAGCTTTTGTTATGTATATATCACTATGTCTAGATATTCAATATAAATAATGTATTGAAAAACAAACAATTTGTAATTTAGAATAGAAACAGTAACTTATTACTCTTCGGAAAAAGTCCATTTTACCTCCCTCATTTTTTGTCAAAATCTGCTTTGCCTCCCTCAACCCTAAAACTGGACAAACCATCTCTCTCAATTTTTCAAACCATGCACATTACCTCCCTGTAGCGGTTTCAAAGGCGGTTTTGCTACAGTGACGGTGTTTTTGTCCTTTTCTTTTTAAATTATTTTGGCTAAATTTTTGAAAAATCACATTAAATTACAGAAAAATCATAAAATGAAAAATTTAGTTTTGTTGGACTCCACATGAGTAGATCTCCACAGTGAACATATATTATGGTATGCTTTAGTACAAAATTTTTGCTATAAAGGTTTTGTCTTTTTCTTTTTTATTTATTTGGCTGAATATTTGAAAAATCATAATAAACGATAGAAAAATCATAAAATAGAAAATCTAGTTTTTTTGTCTCCACATGAGTAGATATACACAGTGAAACATATAATACTTATGCTTTAGTCCAACAAAATAATTATAGAAGCTATAGCTATGAATTATTTCAATTAATTACAGAAAAGCATCGATCTAAAACTACAACACAAATTCTATACTAAAGCATACCATATTATATGTTCATGTGTAGATACGCTCATGTGGAGTACAAAGAAATTAGATTGTTCATTTTATAATTTTTCTATAATTTACTATGATTTATCAAAGATTTAGCCAAAATAAATAAAAAAGAAAAGACAAAACCTTCGTAGCAAAAACTTTGGACTAAAACATACCATACTATATGTTCACTGCGTACATCTACTCATGTGAAGTCCAATGAAACAGAATTTTTCATTTTATGATTTTTCTGTGATTTACCGTGATTTTTCAAAAAATCAGCCGAAATAATTAAAAGAGAAAAAGACAAAACCACCATCACATCACTATAGCAAAACCGCCTTTGAAACCGCTTCAGGGAGGTAAATTGCACGGTTTAAAAAGTTGGGAGAGATGGTTTATCCGGTTTTCGGATTGAGAGAGGCAAAGCAGACTTTGACAAAAGATGAGGAAAGTAAAGCGGACTTTTTCCCTACTCTTCTGACATATGAAATGGGCCAGCCACTAGCCATTCGACCCGATCCTAACTGGGCACATATTCCATGTAAGCCATCTGTTCGGTGGAAGTGTAAAACCCTAAAAACCATACTTGGTACTTTAAAAAATGATGAACATTCATAGTAAATTTATATATATGTACTTTATCACAGAAGTTAAGATGCAAACCCAACCTAAAAATGTACTTTATTCTGCCTGCAATTTTTTTTATTTTTGTATGACTTTTTACAAACAAGCTTTCATCTCAACTTTTATGTCAAGTACATTTATTGGTTCACTATGAATATGCATTGTTTTATTTCTTTAACAATTAAGTATATTTTTCTAGAGAGTTTTTTCTGAACCTGCGCCAAAAACAAGAACGGCTACTATTGTCATCAGAAAACTGGAACAGACCGAAATAGAATTTTTTGTTGTTCTGAAATAAGTCTATTGCTGGCATGAAACTGCAGTAGTAAAAAAAAATAGGGGATCTGAGGTGACTGTAAATTGCCAGTTTCCATTAAATTTCCATAACAATAATAGCATCTTTTGAAGAAGCTGCGACACGGTAATCCCAGGACTTCTTTGTTAGTTACAACTGTAAACAAAGCCAAAAACAACTAGAAGTCACGTAAGAATTGGGGCCATGCAGATGCTACAATTTATGAAAAAGAACCGACATTTTCTGATTTTCAAGCAAACAAATAGTATGACAGCTTATTAGCGAGTCCTAACATCAACCCTGCAAGCAAAAATGATGATTGCAAAAGTGAAAATTGCTTAAGAATCCTGGTACATCCAACTAATTTACAAGCTACAATGTCCGTGCTCTCCCAACGGCCAGCAAACTCAGCACGGACTGCCTATCAAAATGAAAAGAACACCAGTGTCATATAAAGTCAAGAGAAACAGTCAGGAAAGCATAACTAGCAAGATGCAAAACTAATTGTTAGTGGGTGAAAACAGAACCACTACACGGGTGAAATCCAGTAGATGGACCAATACTTACTGCTTCAGTACACAGGATTGTATTCTATGCTATAAAGCATCTCTCTACGATTCTCCCCACCCATTCGGTAGTTGAACCGCTTAGTCAGGGATTGGACTTTCTCGTCACTGTCAAAGTCTGATTCACGAGAGCACCGTCGTCGAACCTTCCTGAGGGTATCCTTGGAAGGAGTGAAGCCAGCATCGACCTGAACCGAACATAATTAAAGAAAAAAATTCCATGTGAAAATGCATTTTAAATTGTAGTTTGGACTAACCATCTTATCAATTATGGCAAGAGCAGCTTTTGGATCTTTGTTTGCAAGATGGGCATCGACAAGAAGGGAGTATGTTGTTGCATTTGGCTTAACACCAAGAGTTAATACATGCTGGAACACATTACATGCTTCTTCTGTCTGCAATACAAAAGGGCAAATGGAATTGTTGCCGAACAAGTTAAAAAGAGGCCATAAATTTTATCATTAAAATAACAATACCTGTTTCAACTTCCCAAATGCACACAGAAGGGCATTGTATGAATGAATGTCAGGAGTGAGTTCAAACTTTTCCTTAATTGCCACAAAAGTTTCATAAGCTCGATTAATATCCCAAATGTTTGCACACCCTAATACAACACAGTTGAGAGCAGCAACAGATTTGTATGGTGGATCTGCGCGACCCAGATTCTCCAATTGAACATAAACCTGTGGAGAAGAATTAATGTGATTAGGGTATTCCGTCCTACTCCCTCCATTCCAATTGTAAGTCGTTCTGGCTTTGCTACATGTGTAGCTTTTATTATGTATCTAGACATAATGTATATCTAGATGCTTAGCAAAAGCTATGTATCTAGAAAAGCCAAAACGACTTACAGTTGAAACATTGGGAGTACTTTCCAAAAAAAAAAAAAAAAAAAAAAAAAAAAAAAAAAAAAAAAAAGGGTACAAATGGCCATCTTAATGAATCATGTATGACAAGTGATGTGGATGTACCGAATCCAGTGTGCTAAAGCCATCTTTGCAGCAAGCAACGACAAGTGGATGCAAGGAAGTAAATGGTGAGAAGAGCTCTAAATCAATATCCTCAGAGTTCCCATAGGCATTTTCAAATTCACGCAATGTACCAAAAGCCCTTTGAAGCTGGCCAATTGATGAATGAGCATAGATCTTGGCAAGATATGTCTCTGGGGTGGGTGCCCTTTTCTGGCGCAGGGACTTCCGTAATAGCGACCAAGCAGCATTCAAGAGGTCAGTGCTATAAGTTCTGCCAGCAGCACTCAGAGCTGATATAACAAAACCTTCATTAACTGACAGCAGAGCAGGAGGTTTAACATTCTCACCACGAGCAATCCATCTTGCAAGAAATTCCAAAGCAAAAAGAGCTAATTTGCTATTATTAGCTTCAAATGCAGCTTCTGCTATGTCAATACACCAGGCCCATTGTGGACACAGGACTTTGTTCTTATCAGTTGTCTGGAACAAAACAAAAAAAAACTGCATTATAAACAAGGTAACCAGATGTTTTTCAAGTTGGCATAAACATGCACAAGGTTATATTCCAAAAATGAGAATGCCAAAGGTTCAAAGGTGCATAACCCAAAAAAATAACACTGAGAACCGAGACCAGCTGCAAATAACAATCCCAAATAACTCAGGTCCACTAGCCAATAGGTTAAGCATTCCAAGAATATGTACCTTGCATTTCTCTATAATTGATGTCAAAGTATCCAACCTCCCAGATCTCATACATGCTCGGATATAATCAGTGAAAACAGTTAGTGATAGCGTGTAGCCTGATTTAAGCATCAGATCCAAATACTTCAGAGATGAGTCAGCAAGGTTCTGTCTAATAAGCAGGCCTAGAACCAAATTGTAGGATTCATCATCTGGAAATGTTCCTGTTTGCAGCATCCTGATTTCAACAAATAGAGAATCATTTCATAGTAAAATGTAATGTAGTAGAGTCAGAAAGTGACCTTGAGATAAACAAATTTTGGTACAAATTATAGTAAGGTTGTTGCCATGCAAAAAAGAAGGATGGTAAAAGCAATACAAGAAATTTGTTGTGCATAAACTTTTCTAATATTACCTTTGTGGCTTTGTTATATCAATGCTGAACACATTTCTTTAAGAAGTAAACTACAGCAGTGCAGATAAGACCAGTTTCTGGAATTAACAACCAACCTAAAACTAAAAGGAACTTTCATAAGTAAGGATACACTATGTAATGTAAAGGATATAGATTCCTATAGACCACACCTCACAAATACATAATATTGAGGTGGTCTGAACAAACTAATTTTCATGTAGTTCCTAATCTCCACAAATCCATTTAAGAAAATGCAGAACCAGTCGACATTAAGCATGAGATCACGATATCTCCATTTCCCATCATTATGCGTGTCAATCCAAATTATATGCGGACCATTCCGCTATCAATCTATTAGCCTAACATACCAACATCCAAAGTAAAACAGGGAGCTATGCAAGTAGTCATATCAGACTTGGTAAAAGTCATCAGAATCAACCACATCCAGGAATCACAAAAGATAACTCAACACTGTAATCCATAGGTTCCCAGGCTCCCAGCATATACTTGTAAGCCGGAACAGAAATCAGAATGCCTCATCCAGTGCACCTGGCAACGTCGATGCCGCCCATACAAAAAAAAAAGGGGGGGGGGGGGGGGGGGGGGCGCACTCACCGTTCAATGAGCTTCTCGGCGCCCTCGGTCTCCTGCCCGGCGACCATGCTCTTGAGCACAAGGTTGTACGATGCAGTGTTGGGCTCGAGCTCGAACTCGCGCATGTGGTCGGCGAGATCGAGCATCTCGTGCGGCAGGGCCCCCGCCATGAGGTTGGCGCGGAGGTAGTGATTGAAGAGGTCGACGTCGGGGTGGTTGGGCTTCCCCGTGGCGGCGTCCAGAGAGCGCACCCAGTGGTCGAACAGAAGCTTCATGTCCTCCCACCGCTGCTCCGCCGTATACTTGGCGAACGTCTCCTTGAGCGCCGCGGCGTCGGGCGTATCATAGAAGGCGGCCATGCGGTTCTGCACCCCGAAGTGGCTGCCGGCGGCGACGGTGGGCAGAAGCGAGGATGGCGGGTTGGCGGCGGCGGGGTTGCGCCAGTTTTGGCTGTAGAAGGGGCTCCCCGTGCTGGGGTTTGGGGGGAGTGGGGCGGCGCCAGCGGGGTCGAGGGCGCCGGCGGTCGGGTCAGGGGACAGCGCCGGCTGCTGGGGCAGCGCGCGGGAGGAGGAGACCGCGGCGCGGAGGATGAGGAGCTGGGGATTGCGGTGGTGGCGTAGGAGGAGCGAGGTGGCCGCCGCCGCCGCAGCAGCCGCCATGGCGGCGAGGGATTAGGGTTTTAGTGGGGTAGTGGTAGGGAAGGGGTGGCGGGGCGAGGGAGAAGACGGCGGCTGAGATCTTGAGATGGGCGGGCGTGATGGGGTCAGGAATCGAAGAACCCGAATGCCGCGCTGGAGGGTGCTTACGTAATTTGGATATTGTCAGACCGTGAACATCGTTAACTTGAAAATCTAGGCATCTTTGAACGCACAAATTTTACATTTTGCAGAAAAACCCTGTTTAGTTGGCAAAAATTATCACTATTCACCCATCATATCGCTTGTACTTTTCGCCTACATGGAGCAATGAATGAAGTAGTAGCTATCGCATGTTTGTACTTTTTGTCTGGCTAGGTCGAGATGAATCTTTTAAGTCTATTTGGGCCATGATTGGACAAAAGTTGTTAAATACAAACGAAAGTGCTACAGTGTAATTTTTCACCCTTTTTCTCCAACTAAACGGGGCCTAAGAAACACGAAAAATCCGATGTTCAAGAGAGGATCCTAGTGTGAAAATCAAAACTTTTACATTGTTATATGTACCATTTCAAAAAAAAAAAGAAGAGTAATACTCATAGCCGGTCCTTAAACTTACGTGGGCGTGTTATCTCGGTCCTCAAACTTATAAAGTGTGTTATTCTGTTCCTCAAACTTGCAAAATATGTCATTTCGGTCCTCGAACTTATAAGGTGTGTCACTCGGTCCTTGAACTTGTGTAGGTGTATTATTCCACTCTAGGTATGCGCTGGATAGTAATGGATGTCCGAAAATCTAAATTATATGAATTCGTATCCGTTTAAATTATAATATGGACAGGGGTTGTCCCCACGACTTTTTTTATAAAAAAAACTTATAATATGGATATCAATATCTGTATCCATTCAAACGTGGATAATGTATCCGAATTTGTTTTTTTGTATTTTTCTCTATCAGGTTCTATATCCATATTTGATCACTATTTATATAATATTTATCATGAAATTATAAATTATAAAATACATAAGCTCGATGCATTTTCTAATTTAGTTTAAACATAATAAGTTTTTTTGTTGCAAATTATTATAATGTAGAGTGCATTGAGCTTATTTGGCGTGAGCGTATTTTATAATTTATAATTTCATGATAAATATTGTATATATGGATAGAAAACCGGATAGAGAAAAATATAAAAAACGAATTTGAATACATCCATTTAGTATCCACATTTGAAACAGATATAAATATTAGATATTCATAAGTTTTAAGTGATACAAATTCAGATAATTTAAATTTCTAAATCCAGCACGTGCCTGGATCGAAATGACACCCTTATAAGTTTGAGGACCAGAATGACACATTTTGTAAGTTTGAGAATTAGAATGACACACTTTATAATTTGAAGGACCAGGATGATACACCCGCGTAAGTTTGAGGACCGGACATGGATTTTACTAAAAAAAAAAGTTGTTGTACCGTGAGACAAGTGCCAAATACAATATTTCTAAAACCTTCTTCGGTTAATCATACACAATTTTTCATTATCTATCTAGATCCGTATATCTAGATTTTAGCTATGTACCAGAAAACCTAAAGAATTTGAGACAAAGGGTAGTATATTTTACAAAAATCAAAAAGAGCGCTATGCAGAAATTATAGTGGGTATCAGCTAAGGGCATGCCATGAAATATTGGATCTGTCGCTTGATCTTTTTGTCTTCTCAAGTATAGTCTTAACCACATACTTATTCTATTCCAAATTATAACATATTTTGGCTTTTCTAAATACTCCCTTTGTCTAAAAATAAATTGTAATTTTGTTTTTCGAGGAGTCAAATGACTAAACTTACTAAAAAACTACTAACATTTATAATATAAAATAAGTATTAGTACATTAAGAATGGAGTATATTTTCGTAATAAATCATGTTTGAGACATGAATGTTATTATGTTAATGCTAATAACTATAAACTTAGTCAAAGTGTAGCAAATGTGACTAACATGAATCTCAGTTATATTTCTTTAAGGACCAAGGGAGTACATGGTTGTTATTATGCAGTTAGATATATACTAGGTCTAAATATATACTCCCTCTATCTAAAAAATGACATTTTGAGTTCTGTGTTGATCAAATTTTCTTAGCTCAACTTGATTTATAGAAAATATTATCAACACCTCCACTTATTATGAAAATATATTCAACAATTGATCTAATCGTCTAATGGTACTTATTATGCACCATAAATGTACTACCATGGTGCGTCGGAAAAGCACCAATACAGCCATGAAACCAGTTGACACTAGTAAAGATTCTCCACTAACAAGTATGTGTATGAGCGCCTGAATTTCTCTATTCCCCTACTGAAGATTCTCCTCCAGTTCAGTATTCACTTGCACAGAGGTACCTGCGTGCATACAGGTAAGAAAACTAAATTGGTATACAAACACACAAAAGTTAAGAGTTGAATCATTTTAAACAGTATACAAGGATTGTTAGCATAGAAACTCGTGATGATGGCAGCTTAATGCCACAAACATCAAAGCTATCCATAATGGCACGTGACGCCCCCAAAATGGAAAATGTGAATGGCAACCTCCAGTACAAAGGGCGATTTACCTCACAGTTAAAACGGGCAACTAACATTGTACTCTCTCCATCCCAAATTGTAAGTCATTCCAAGAATCTTGGAGAGTCAAAGCATCTCAAATTTGACCAAATTTATATAATAAGATAATAATATTTATAATATCAACTAAGTATTATTAGATTCTTCACCAAATATATTTTTATAGTAAACTTATTTGGTGTCATAAATCTTTGTATTTTTCTCTATAATTTTGGTCAAACTTGAGATGGTTCCAAGATTCTTGGAATGACTTACAATTTGGAACGGAGGGAGTACAAGGCAAACAGATACTTATTATCAGCTCTTGCAACCACTAAAAGAATCTTGAAGAACATTGATATCCAAATTGCGGCCTGCAGCAAAATGGGCATGCAAAGATTACAACCAGTTCAGAATTTGCAAATGCTCCCTTCGTCCCTAAATATTTGTCGTTTTCGCTTTCCGAGAAACAATTTTGACTAAATATATATAAAAATATATTAATATTATGGTACACAATTAATATCATTAGATAGATATTTGAATCTAGTTTTTTGACAAATTTATTTAGAGATATAAATGTTGCAAATATTTTCTACAAATCGAGTCAAACTTGTGGCACGGAAGTCCACGGCGTCGGTCAATTAGGGACAGGGAGTACTGAACTACCAAGTTTTGACTTTTGAAGTTTTACCTATAATAACTATCTTGTTCATGCGAGACTCTGTCTCAGACCATTTACGAGCTGGCACAACTTCATAGACTTCCCTCACCGCCTGCATAAGGGCAAAATCAGACATCAGTACTGACGATCCCTGCAAAATCAGCTATTGGGTCTAAGGGAAATACAACAAAAAATGGGTGATAGCTTTAGCCGATCATGCAGTTCTCAGATTCTTTGTATGATGTAACAACCTGTAAGGTATGAACTTGGTCTGAATCATGGATATATAAAATCCCTTTACAGCGATATATGTCCATACTAGATTTCTTTTCCCAAAGAAGATCTTCAAGCCAAGACTCCACCTGTAAGAAAGAAACCACAACAGGGTGTCAAACAAATATGCAAACAGGGCTAGTAATTGGAGGTTAAAGTTCATTGGAACCTTCTTTTTTTTAGTGGTGGTGTTTTGGGTGGGGGGGGGTGGGGGGGGGGGGGGGGGTCGGTAAGGCATGGATACTAGAAAATATTAAATAGCCGTTTCCATTTAAAGTACTGAATTATGTCAGTTCATTTAGACCAGCTGACGGCCTGACAAGGGAAGTGTGGAATATCTTGTTTTGATGTATGAAGAAATAACTATGTTCAAAATCGCAAATCAGAGACAGGAACAATTTATCCTACGAAATAAGAATGCCACTTGATGTGGAACAATAAGTGAAACAAGACAAGACATCCTTCCAAATTTGAATAGCAAACTATGCACATCATGTCAGCTTTGAATCCTTGAATAAGAAATATCTTTCGAGCCTCCATTTTCTATATGCAAATGTCTTAATGTCTGACTTCATTACATGATTCTTTTAAAATGGTTCATTTAAGGAGAGAAAGTACCTTAGCCAAGTTAACAGAATCCTGCTCATAGATGCACAAGGTGGAAATACTGTTATCATGACGACGACTAGGTGGGACTAATTTACTGTATTCCAGCAGTTCTTGCAGATGAGATGAATTCTAGCGAAAAAGAAGGAAGAAGTCAGAGTTACATCCCTACAAGATCAGACCAATGAATATTTCTAGCATATATAAAGCCTTACAATGGACAAATAATCAGCAGAATTGTTTTCAGGTTGTTCTGTTGGTTTCAAAGTTTCCATTCAGTTAGATACAATTGAGAACACATAAGGATAGAGTTGATGAGTCGTGTAATATTTTCAATATCTAGCATATGAAGTATTGCGGATTAACTGCATTGCCATATAGTTGCTCAAGACTTCAACTTGTAGAAGATACTGCTGGTTAGCCCCAAAGTTCACTGACTTGTTGGTTTGGTATATCCTTCGTAGTCCTTATGATATAGTCCATCTTTCTAAGCAGCCTACGGCTATGGACTATAGAGTTAAAATGACCTTTGACAATAAATATCCAAGTTTCCTAAGACATCAAAGCAGCTTAAGCTTCAAAAATTGGCATAATTAAGATGAAAAGCTGAATTTAAGTTCCTAACTAATTTACTGACCTTGGCACCATATGCTTGCCGGTTAAATACTTCATTCAAGTCAACCTGGCAACGGACAGACCGCACCACTGTAACCAGAGCATTCACATCATGAATATGTTTTTCCAAATCCTCAAGATTGTCTTCCACTAGGTCAATTTTGTTTAATATCACAACATCCTGTTACACGAATTTGACATGGTAGTTATTTGGATACTGAATTTATGAATTCTAACTGCAGCTACAAGGATAAAAAAAAGAAAGCTCCAAATTCTAGAAGTCAATATCCCAAAAATAAACCGTGAAATGACAGAAACAAGAGAGACACAAAGGACAAGTTACCGCAAATGCAATTTGATGAAATGCTTCAGGGAATGAGGAAGAGTTTTTGTGCTCATCAATCTGAACCCTGAAGTTTTTTGCATCAATGACCTGCAATAGATAACTCAAAAATATATTAAAAGAAGGTCCACTGTGACATGATATTCTAAATTGTGATCTCAAGAGTTAAGAGCAACTAAAGGAAGCCAGAACAGATAGTTTGCAGAAGTTTTAGAGTATTGTAAGCATGGCTGCATGGGAAGCATAAAAATGAAGATGCAGATCAAGGTTATGCATGTGATCAGCAATAGTGTTTTCTACATCTCACAGACTGATGTTTGAAAACTGATAAAACAAAAGGAAAAGAAAACAAATGTCAAAAGGCTTAACTGACCGTAACAATAGAATCCAGTCTAATTGACGACTCCAATTGATCGTCTAGCCAAAGAACAGAAACAAGTGGAGCAGGATCGGCCAATCCTGTTGTCTCAAGTAATATGTGATCCATTCTGCAGGATACCAATCACTCTAACAGGTTAGGACAATTTGCATCATCACAAATCATAATTCATAAGGGTGCTACCAATCCAACTAATAACATTGGGCAAATGCAAGAGCACAACATAATATATCAAAATATGGAAAAAAAAAAATTCAAATTGAACTCTGCAATTTCATGCAGACTAGATAAGGCAAGCAACCATCATTAGCAAAAGATAATTGATCTCCTGTTCATGAATAAGAAGGGTGCTGTGAGCCAAAAACATGATGGCAGCAATTTAGAACGACAGTCAGTATGTCAATATTGAATCAAATTATATCACCAAATAATTTGGCCATATCAACAGGTAGATAGAAGAATCAAAGACATACAGAAAGAAGACCCCCAGATTCTGGAATCCTAGGCCACAATTAAATCCAAGGTATCCTTGTGTGGATAGGAATAACTGTATTTTACCTATCCTTTCTCTGCACAAGCTGCTCAAGTGCTTGAACCAGACTGTGTTTTACAGAGCAACAAACACATCCATTGGCCAGCTCAACCCATTCCTCGACAAGTGCACCACCTTGCCCCTCATTGATCATCGCCCTCTCGACCCCAATTCCCTCTCCAAACTCGTTTAGTATCACGGCAATTCTCTTCCCATGTTGCTCATTCAAAATGTAGTTGACTAACTGAAAGTTTCAAGACCAAATAGAAAATGCGATTAATTATTCAGCTAATCACGAAACTGGCTAAGAAACTTAACGTAACACTGCATTGATAGATGTGTAAGTGCTACCATGAGAAAGCATAAGGTGAGCTACACCGATAAGAGCCAATTATGTCAGAAAACACTGAACCTAGGATGACAGTTTCATAGGGGCTGTTGTGGACTTGTGGTAAACTAGTAATCTTATTGTTTATAACCATGATATAGGACACAAATAGATTAAACCAGGATTCAATTTCGAGACATTAGAAGTATCCTATCACTTTATCAGCGACTTTGGACAGAGAATACTGGGTACCCAGCGAATTGCCTCTGAACTATGAAGCGCATGTATGCTGACGCGCCTACTTCACCAAACACACGGTGGGGGAGAGGCGGCGATTACGCCGTTAGGGTACGGAACAAAACCTCACCGTCGACTTGCCGGCCCCGAGGTAGCCGGTGATGACAGTGACGCCAACTGGCGAGGCTTCTGAGGGAGCTTGCGCCGGAGGTGACGACACCCGCGGCGGAAGCTCGACGGCGAAAGGGGGGCAGTCATCGTCGTCCTCCATGGCGGCGGCGCAGGGCGCTGAGAGAAGGGAGCGAGGGAAAGCTCGAGAACTGCTAGCCTGCTAGTATTCTCATCACATCCTCAGATCATTTTTGTGGTCCACCGCCCGATCCGCATCCAAAGGATAACAAAAAATGCAGCCGTTTTATTTTTGCGTCTATAAAATTCTAAATCGAATGTCATCTTTTTCCAACTTTAATTTAAAAACATAATGCAGTTTTTTTCTTGTTACGTGATAAAACTAGATTGTACATGTCAAGAGAGACCATTTTTTTTTTTTTGAAATAGATTGAGATGGCGGTTTCGACTTCGCCCTCCAGGGCAAGCGCGTCGGACGCGCTTTTCTCGTCTCGGGAGCAGGGCGCGGCGACCGAGTCCAGCCCGTCTTCTCCGGCGCCGGGGAGGCGATCTGCACCGGCGGGGAAGCAGAGGTATGAGGATCTCTCTCCGCATCTTCTAGATAGTCTGCGGGAGGAGGATAGAGATGCTTTCATGCTAGATCGTTCCAGAGGAGGTTCTAGTCGTGGAACTCCTCCGAATCCTTCCCCGATCGTGGTTTCGGGTCATAATAGCATCAAACTTCGTCATGCTCCTCTCGAATTCCGTTGGGATGACATTGGCGAGGAACTCGCTGATGACCAAAACCAAAAAGTGAATAATCTCATGACGAGGTCGATGGACAGAGTTCATGTGGACCGTTGGTTCCGATTACCGCCCAAGGTGAAGCTCATCGCGGGGATCCTAGGGGTGAAACCGGGTCAGGAAACACGTGGTATCAATCTGGAGGAGGGTGAGCGGGAACTTGGAGGTGCTTCTGATTCGGAGCACCGTATACCCTTCTCCTCACCTCACCACCCCGATAGAACCATAGTGTTGCCGAAATCCCCATCTGCCTCTAACCCTAGTTCTCGTTTCCCAAATCTCCGAAAGTTTGTTGGTCATTTGTGGCGGGGCATTCCAACTAAATCGTACCTGGATGCGGTTAGGGTTGTCCCTGCTCATATAGTGAAAGTGCCAATGAATCGGGGAGGTTGGAGAAATCAGGCGAGAGAGGGATTTGGTGGTGGTCGTTTTGGTCGTGGTGATGGGCGGACTAGAGCCCGTGATCCAGTCTGGAGAAGAGCTGACAAGGGTCAAAACAATCCTCCTGAGGAGGACAAAGAGCTTCCAGATCAGCCTAAACAAGATGAAGTGAAAGGGGATTGGGACAAGCACTCAAGTGGTAAAGAGAAGGTGGTTGACCCATGGAAGAAAAGTGAAGACGAAGGTACAGGTGGAAAAGGTCTCAAGCAATCCCAAGGTGATGTTAAATCTTCTTCTCTCTCCAGTGATGTTCAGATGGCTGGCTCTTCTGGTAAAAAAATGATGAACAGAACAAGGGTCGTGTTCCCTGTGAAAATTGTGGTTTGTTTAACCATCTCACCAAGGATTGTAGAAGGAATATGTATGGGCAGGGGTGTAAGATTTGTGGATTGGGTAATCACACTACTTACCAATGTAGGAAGTGTATTCCATGGAATGTTGTCCCGGAGTTGTGTGCTGTCCAGGTTGAGGATCAAAGCTTCTTTTTCATAGAAGAAAATATTGACTCTAGGACTACCAGAGAGAAGGAATGCACTGCTATCATAACTATTGTGGAAGGGGTAGCTAACAACTGGCATATTGAGCAGGAGTTTAAGAACATTCTTAGCTCTGAATCCTGTAAATGGAAAGCAAAGGCTGTGGGGGAAAACAAATATGTGATGAGGTTTCCTAATCCTGATGTGATAAAGCAATGGAGTTATTTCCCATTTCTTGTTATGAGAAGCACAGATGCAAAAATGAAGGTTGATTCTTGGTCTCCCAGTGTTGGAGCCAAAGGAGAGCTGCAGCAAGCCTGGTTTCGTGTGAAGGGAATTCCTTCTGATCAGAGATCAGTTAGAACATGTGCAAAAGTTGGTGGATTAGTTGGAAAGGTGTTTGAGATTGATGAAGCTTCTAGATTTCATCATGAGTATGTGAGAATGAGGATAGTCTGTCGTGATATCACCAAGGTGCCCAAAATTGCAGAGAATTCTCTTGGGATGTTTCTTCACGATTTTACATTTGAAAGAGAAGTCGAAGAAGAGGAAAATGTGAAGTTTCTCTCAAGTGGAATTAGAGTGGGATATGAGCAGCAACCTCCGAACAAAAAATCCAAACATGGTAACAATGACATGTCAAATGTTGAGGAGTCTAATCAGCTGAGTAAATCTTCCAGCAAGTTTGACAGGAGGGGGGCTGGTAAGTCCCAGAGTCAGAGTGAATCCATTTTTGTATCTGCTTCTAATAAGCTTGGAAAGGAATCTGTCACTGATGAGAGGAATGCATGGATATCTCAGCCAATCCTTCAGCTTGTTGATGAGAATGAGAGAAATGACAGGGTTCAGATTCCTGATATATGTATTGAATCTGGAACTGATAGTGACACTATGAGTGATAAACTCACAAAAATTGGGTTTATATCAGCAAAGAAAAGTCACAAATCCAAGTGAAACAATGAATGTCAGTGAAAGTCAGATCTGGACTATGGAACATGATGAATCTGTGCAAGCTCCTCATAGTGAAGTTAGAAATGGAACTTATGAGATATCTAAGGTCACTTTCCCTGTCACTTGCTTGTCTGATGATGGTGTTTTCAAGTCTCAGGATAGTCTGTCAATTGTCAATGAGAATATGATACCCAGTGTCCTTCCCACTTCAACAGATCTTGAGATTGAGGCTATCAACAAATTGTTCTCTGAAAACAATCAGACTAGTGATAAGGGGAGAATCCAACCTGATGATGAAATTGCTTTCACTCAGAACAGCTCAATTGTTGAGAATGATGTTGCTTTCACTCAGAATAGTTCATTTGTTGAGAATGAAAACAATCACACTGAAGAAAATGGTGACAGTGGGGTTACTATGTTAAAGGAGAAGGAAAGCATGCAATATGTTGAACCCACACAAGCTGTGAGAAGAAGAAGTGAAAGATGCAAGAAAGATATTGCCCTCACTACTCAAGAGAAGATTGAGATAATGTCTAAAAAAAGGAACCATGAAGGTACTTCCTCCACTACCTCTAATATGTTTTCTACTCTCTCTCATGAATCCTTACATTCTATATCTTGTAAGATGGGTATTATTGCTGTAAATGATGATTTTACTTCCTTTGATGTCATTAGAGATTTAGAAATTGCTAGAGACAACTTATTTAATAAGCAACAGCAAATAAATTCTCAGGTAGTAATTGAAGAAGTTGAGAAAAACCAAAATAAAAATGAACAGCTGCAAATTGAATGGTTGCAAGTGGAAGAGTCTGAACCTGATAGTGATGGTTTTACTAAAGTGTTGTCTCGAAAAAAGAAAAGATTAGCTAGAAAATCGCCTGTGCTCTCTCCAAAAAAAAGGAGAGGCAGAAAAGCTAAAGAAGATCCTAGCTCCCCCAAAAAAAGAGGAAAAAGGAAATGAGTATCCAAGGCCTTATTTGGAATTGTAGGGGTCTCAAAAAGAAAGGGACCTCTACTTTCTTGAAAAATCTTATCTTCCAGTATGGTCTTCATTTTATTGGCCTCCAAGAAACTATGATTAAATTGTATGATGATGCCATTCTTAGAAAAATTGATCCTGCTCAGGATTATATTTGGCTAGGGACCCCTTCTAGGGGAAAATCTGGAGGCATTTTAGTTGGGGTAAGACTTGACCTTTATGATGTTGGCTCGTTCCATCAAGGTGACTTCATGATTCAATTAAATCTTTGGGACAAGCAAGTTAAGATGAAATGGAACTTGATCATTGTATACGGTGCTGCTCATGAGGAAGGGAAGGTCCCTTTCTTGGCTGAGCTATCCAGCTTCTGTTCCAAAAACAGTGAACCCTATTTGGTTGGAGGGGACTTTAACATTATCAGATTCATGAATGAAATGAATTGTAATAATGGGGTTCATAGGCATTCTGGGCTGTTCAATTCCTTGATTGATTACTATGAGCTTAGAGAGATGGTGATGAATGGAGGTAGATATACCTGGTCCAATAATCAAGATCCCCCTGTACTTGAAAAACTGGATAGAATTCTGGTTACAAGTACTTGGGAAGATATTTTCCCTAAAGCATATATTAGAAAATTGCCAAGAGAGGTCTCTGACCACAATCCATTATTGCTGTTAACTGACTGTAGTAAAAACCTGAATCATATTCAGTTTAAATTTGAAAACAGTTGGTTAGAAAACCAGGAGTTTCTGGGAGAGGTAGAGAAAATTTGGAAAAAAACGATGTAATGCCAAATCCAGTTTGGATAGAATACAGCAAAAGCTTAAGCTTTGCAAGCAATTCTTCAAAGGTTGGGGGTTTAATCTCCAAGGTGAAGTGAGGAAGGAGAGGAAGCTTCTTCAAGATGAACTTATTGATCTGGAAAATATTGAAGAAAATTTGGGCCTGTGTCCTAGCCAAATCGATAGGAAAGTCGTGGTTATGGTTAAAAACTTGGAATTATTGAAACAAGAAGAAACTTATTGGCATAATAGGAGCCATGAGAACTGGCTTTTGAGAGGGGATAATAATACCAAGTTTTTTCACAAGTGTGCTAATGGCAGGAAACGGAAGAATACTATCATTAGTTTGGAGAATGAGGGGGTAATTATTGAAGGGGAGGAAAATCTTTGGAAGCATGCTACTGAATACTACAGGGACCTTTTTGGTCCTGTACAAAATCATAATGTTGCAGTTGATCCTTCCATTTGGAGTGATGCTGAGACATTGACCAATAGTGACAATGAGTTGTTATGTAGGCAATTCTCTGAAACTGAAATTAAAGAGGCATTATTTCAGATGGAAAAAAACAAGGCACCTGGCCCAGATAAAATTCCTATTGAATTCTATCAACACTGCTGGGAGATAGTTAAAGAGGATATTGTTCAATTATTTGCTGACTTCCATATTGGTAGAATTGATGTTAGCAGGATGAACTATGGCACTATCACTTTATTGCCTAAAGTAACTGATGCTTCTAAGATACAGCAGTTCAGGCCCATTTGCTTATTGAATTGTCTTTACAAGTTGGTTACTAAAACTTTGACCATCAGATTGGAATCTTTTGCTGAGAAACTAATTCATAAAACTCAAACTGCTTTCATGAAAGGGAGAAACATCTCTTATGGCATTATGTGCTTACATGAGATTATCCATGAAACTAAAAGGAAAAAAGAGATTGGAATTTTGTTGAAGATTGACTTTGAGAAGGCGTATGATAAAGTCAATTGGAAGTTGTTATTTGAATGTCTAGATGCAAGAGGTTTTTGTCCTGTGTGGTGTAATTGGATAAAATAAGTTGTAATTGGGGTACTGTTAACATCAAAGTCAATGATTCTGTGGGTCCTTATATTAAGAGTTACAAGGGGGTTAGGCAGGGGGACCCTCTCTCCTCGGTTCTTTTCAACTTTGTGGCTGCCTGTCTAACTAGAATGGTTATTCAAGCTCAAAATAATGATTTGTTTGTTGGTTTAATCCCACACATTATTCCGAAAGGAGTGGCTATATTGCAATATGCTGATGACACAATTTTGTGTCTTAGCCACAGCCTCGAAGGGGCCATTAATATGAAATTGCTTTTGTATTGGTATGAGATGATTGCTGGGCTAAAAATTAACTTTAACAAAAGTGAAGTCTTGATGATTAATGATGAAGATGGATGGGGTGAGAAATATGCTGACATTTTCAATTGTCGGTCTGGGTTTTTTCCTGTTAAGTATTTAGAAGTCCCAATTAGTCCCAGCAGGCTCCACTTGAGGGACTGGCTTCCCACTGTTGAAAAAAGCAAAAAAAGACTTGGGATTTGGAAAGGTAGCCTCATGTCTATGGCTGGCCGGGCTACTCTAATTGGAACAAGTCTCAATAATACGCGTATATATCACATGTCTGTATATTTGCTCCCTAAATCTACAATCAAAGAGATGGATAAAATTAGGAGAACTTTCTTTTGGCAGGGACGATGTACTAAAAAAAAGTATCATTTGGTCAAGTGGGAAAAAATTTGCAAAAGTAAGAAAAAAGGGGAGTAGGTATCAAGAATTTATTAAAAATGAACATCAGTCTTCTAAGTAAGTGGTGGTGGAAGCTGGAGAATGAGGAGGGTATATGGCAGGAAATTGTGAAGTATAAATATCTTAAAAAAGCTAACATTCACACTGTTTGCCATAAGCTAGGGGATTCTCCAATTTGGGCTGATTTACTTAGAATTAAGGATATATATCTTCAAGGGAGATCCACTCTGGTTAGTAATGGCAGCTTGACCAGATTCTGGGAGGATTCCTGGTTATTTGATAAACCTCTATGTTCTTTGTTTCCTGAGTTGTATGCTCTTTGTGACCAGGAAAATGCTTATGTTCTGAGTGTCATTAGTGGGGCAGTGAACATCTCTTTTAGGAGATGGCTTCCTGGGCATTTGCAACACAATTGGAACTGGGTGCGGCAACAGGTCACTGAGTTTAATTTCTCCCATTCTAATGATAAAGTGATCTGGAAATATGAAAAGAAAGGTTGCTTTTCTGTTAAGTCATTGTATAACAATCTGACTAAAGATGATAACGGTCACGACCACAAGGTCATTTGGAAAGGGAGGATCCCTGCTAAATTGAAATTCTTTTTGTGGATGGCTGTCAATAATGCCATTCCAACCAAAGACAATCTGAAAAAAGAAATTGGATTGGTAACCCATGCTGTGTTTTCTATGATCAACTTGAATCCATAGACCACCAGTTTTTTGAATGTCCAGTTGCTAGAGTTGTCTGGATTTGTGTAGCTTTATGCCTTAAGGCTACAGACATCCCTTCGAATTTGAGATCGTGCTGGGGATGGTTTAGTAAATGGTTAGCAAATGAAAAAGACCTTCATATTCTTGGATTGGCAGCTATCTGCTGGGCCATCTGGAAAGTTAGAAAAAATGCTTGTTTTGAGGACAAAGTGATTAAAAGTCCGTTGGAAATTATCTGCCATGCTGGGGCGCTGATGAAGTTTTGGTCAGGTCTTTATACTGAGGTGGACAAAGTCAAGATTGAAGCCGGCGTGGAGATGATGCTGTCGATCGCCAAGCGCATTCTGGGGTCTGGATGTGGTTCATCATCGAAGGATGCCCAAGAGAAGGACTGATCTTCAGGTGTTTCGTTATTGTGGTGTTATTCTGGCTAGTGCTGAGACACTATTTATCCTTGTAAAAACTTTGCGGAGTTTGCCTTTTGCGTAGGGTGGTTAAACGCATGGTGTTTGCCGCTGTGCGGCCTCTGGTGGACTAGTTGGTCCTCTCTCTATCTGTAATCTTTCTTTCTTTCTTCTTCCGCTCCGTCTTTTAAACTCTTGTATTTCCGTTGTTTACAATGGAAATGGGAAGATCCCGTGTCGAAAAAAAAAACGTGATAAAACTAGATTGCCAATAATCAAGTCATTCTCCCTCCGGTTATAAATACTTATTGTAATAAAACTTTGACTACAATGAGTTTTAAACATCTAGTCATTGAAATGTCTTAAAAATTGTTTTCATAAACTTATTTTTTTTCTTGAAAGAATCTCATAAACTTTTTTCTTGAAAGAATGTTATAAACCCCTAAGTTTGCTAGACTTCACAAATACTTTCTTATAAAAATAGGGTCAAACTTGCACCTCAAAATCCATTTAGCATTAACATTATTTTTTATGGGAGAGCCCAAGACCCTGTTTGGCAAATTCTAGGTGGCTCACTCTTAGGGCGGGCTAGTGTGGCATCGAACCAAAACATCAGAGCTCACTCTCAGCAAGGTTCGCTAGCTTTATTGTATACGCGTGTGTTTGGTTCTGGAACCATGTGGGTTGGGTTGGATCCATCCCAGTTTTTTGGGTTGGATTGAACCCATCTCGTGTTTGGTTAATGGGATGGGTTGAACCCAGTTTGCTGTTTGGTTGGAAGGACGAAGAAGGATGGAATAGATGACCGTGACCGTTTCACGCCGTTAAACCCAACCATCAGTGGGGCCGCTTTTCATCCTCTTTATTTTTTCCCCACCTTATCTTCTTCCTCTGTTCTCTCAAGCATGCACCGCCAAGTTTCAAGGTCGCCTCCCAGCGAGCATGTGCCCCGAGCACCGTGTTGCTTCTTGCCCAGCTCATGTGCTGGTTCTGTTCAGCCCGTCGGTGGCCGTCAGGAGCGGAGCCGGGGCTGGGACGGGCGGTCGCGGTTGCCGCTAGGGCGGCGCAGTCTCCATGGCGGCCGTCAGGGCCGGGGCCGGCCAGTTGCACCGGGGGCGGGGCGGTCACCGCCAGGGCCAGGGGCAACGCAGTCTCCGTGCGCGGCCGCCGGGGACGGGTCCGGTGTGGTCGCCACCATGAGCGCGACCCTCGTGGCCGGGGCCGGCGCGGTTGACTCCGGGGGCGGGGGTGGTCCCGTCGCAGATGCCAGGGGCGAGGCCGCCGAGCCGGAGAGCCGGCGTTGAGGTCACTGGGCTGCCGCGAGTGCCAAGACAAGGAAGAGGCACGGTCGAAGGCAGACGAGAAGACGGAGAGAGATGACGTGGATGTGGGTCGGCTCGATCCCCTCATTTTGGTGGAATCTGCTAAACCCAGATATTGAGGGAATATTCCCTATTGGGTTCAACCCATTTCTCTTGTTCCACAAACCAAACAGCATACGATCTGGGTCGAACCTGGGACAACCCGGTATATCCCGCAATCCAAACACACGGTACATGGATTCCTAAGACCCACAAGTTAATAAAACACTTATTTTCTTCTATGTTGCTCATCGTCCTTCTCACCAAGTGTGACATGTCTGCAAGAGTCGGTTTTCATTCTAACGCGCAAACAGGTTCAATCACTGCAGCATGTATGGTTCAATTTAAACAGCTAACGGTTCAATTTTGAACCACACTGAAGCGGTTCTTATAGTATAAAAATGTGCTTTTTTCAAAACTCCCTCTCATGAAAAGACTGTTTGGTTGGTGGCCATAGAAAGCCACGTCAACCTATGGCGGCGCCACAATTCGTGGCGGAAGAAATGAGCGCCACACTCTGTGGCGAAAAATGAGTGAGCGTATGTTGTGGCCGCCTAACTTGCATGCGCCAACCAAACACCAGCCTTGTGATTGGTGGCAGGCCACAACTCTGGCAAGGCGAGTGACGGCCACCACCACCAACCAAACACCCCCGAAGTCAGTCACCCTATTTGGCAGGACTGATTTTGACTGTAGCTAAATTGTCGTGAGAGAAAAATATTCTATACTTAAAAATAAGCTGAAACTAACTCAAACGAATGAGGACCCCTGAAAAGTTCAGGCGGACATGCCTTAAGGTCATTGGTTGGTTTTCAAAATATATCAAGCCAAAGATTTGACAGGCCATGTTTCTGACTATGTTTAGTTTGTTATTAAAATATGTCAGCATCTTACATTTGTCTTGTCAAATCTATGAAAATTTTGTTTTACCTAATAAAAAACCGCAGTTTTAATGAGCCATTTCTTCATATTTCTGTATTTTCTCCCCACTTTCAACTATTTTTTTCCAAATGGAGATGCTAACGATTGATTGAGCATGTATAGGCGGCTCCGACACTCAAATTTTGCTTCTCTACCGCTCTATACGTCGCATGCAGACTTTTTAGAATCACCTCAGTGGCCATCTTCTTCTATTAATTAGCAACGAGTTTTTCTGTTCTGACGGAGTGCGTAGGTTAACAGCATTGCTCCTATATCATGGCATCCAATCAACTGGCTGTGTTGATGGTTGCAAGTAAACAGCTATCATTTAAAGGAGCATTTCAGTTGCCTTTCACAACTTTTCCTGCCAGTATTTTTTTTTTCCTAAAAAACGGAGAAATGTTGCTTTTCTTCAAGCTGAAGGCTGTGATTTCGCCTCTTTCAATATAACGACTCTAGGAGGATACCATACCAGTACCTGATTACCTTGGTCAGCTGTATCCACTGATTATTTTTGTATATATTTTGCATCACTCATTATCTTCTTAGGTTACCAAGCTTCTGGATATGCTAACCCTAACCAATTAAAGGCCTTTTATTTCTTTATTAACCACCCTAACGACAGTGCACTGAGACAAGATGGCTCGCTGAGAGCAACATTTGCTACTCCGTACTAGAGTAGAGAGAAGAGACACAGAGGCATGATTTGTCACAAATTTCGGGACATGTAAAAAAAGCAGTAGCCTTTCCTTGAAGAGTGCAACCAAAGCTTGGCAGGTATGATCTTTTGCTCACTACCCAATCAACCCTGGCAATTATTACATTCTTGAATTCACTCATATGTAGCGAACACCAACTTTGCCTCTGTTAATATGCCGAGCTAATGAGTTAGTATTAGCGATTTTTGGCACCTATGATGGCAGTACAGAAAAAGAAGAAGAAACAAATAAAGAACATAGCCACAAAGTCAAAATGGTTAGCCACGATTTATGGCATTTTTGTAGCTAGTGGTTGCCGACTAATCCCGTCACAAGCACCCAATTAGAGCTCCTATCTTTGAGAGTTGAGACCCTTCCTCTCCTGGCTAATTTTAGTAGCATTGTACTGACCGCTGAAGCAGGCAGATCTGGATCTGTCCTGGCTGCTAAACAAAGGCTGGTTTAAGTGGTTACAAGGCAACAGGGGACAGAGCAAAGGCTCTGTGTGCCGTGGTGAGAGGTGTCTGGTTTGGTTGGGCACACATTTGTGGGAACCACTAATAGAAGTTGCCTGCACACCATGACACCAGTGGCCTCTCATGGCTTTGTTTATGGATGAGTATGTGTAGTATATATATCCTCCCATTGTCTCTGCAAGGAAGTCATTACCCATAGATGATCAATATTCCTTTGCAAGTACATATACATATGCATATCCTTCTCGTCGCAAGTTGGAGTGTGACCTGGGCCTTTGTTTAGATGCAAGAAGAGCCTGTGACAGCTCATTTCGTGCTAGGATTTGGGCATTTGGCATTGGCTTGTGGCGCCTGCTATTCCAAGGATGTCATGCATGGACCGCTAGTTTTGAGGTTAAACAAACTCTGGTGTCTGTTCTGGAGACATCATTGCTGATCAAAGACCTTTCTAACAGTTTGTTTCGGAGTGAAATTGGAGTAAAAAGTAGTACTTCAGTATAAAATGCCCTGTTGATTGGGTGGGGAGAGGGCGACCAATTAATGTCAATGCTAATGGAGACTAAGACATTGTTCGGTCAAAAGCTATATCTAACATCGCCAAATTTTACTTGGCAAATCTTATGTTTTGTCAACTCCCAAAACAATTTACAAAGTAAAAAAAGAGTTCATCTCTAATAATTACTATTTTTGACTTGCCAAAACCTAAAAAGAAAGCCCATAAGAAAGGCTTCTAATATATTGGTCGTGACTTCTTCCCATCGCGCGTGTGGAGGGAAGGACGCCGCCGCCGCCGCCATGTCATTCTCTATGCCTCCGAGCCGCCCTTCTCCGATCCTACCTCCGCCGCCCATCACCTCTACCGGCCGGCCATATCCTGCACGTCAACAATTGAATCATAGCGTCACCATCAGATAGAGGGGCAACAACATGGCAAAGGAAAATAACAAAAAATACATATGAGATGAAAAAAAAAGACAGTGAGGGCATCAGCACGTCAACAAATTAACCATAGCGTCACTATCAAACAGAGAGGCAGCAACATGCCAACAGATGAACCCTACCGTAAAAATCAGACATAGACTGAACCCTAGCTAGATGATGCCTACCCACAGGCGGCCTTGCCCTAGCAGACGCCCACTACCGTAGCTGGCCATCAAGATGGACTATGGGACTGAACGATTGACAGCCGGCTTGGCTTCTTCGCGTCGAACAGAAACGACGACGGCGCGATCTTTTTCTTCACGCGGATGAAGGCGGCGGCCTTCGCAGGCACACGTGGAAAGAAACTTGCGCCAGAAATCACGATGCCAACCACGATATGCGTGCATATATTTACACGCTAGGAGGCATGATTTGCCAAGTTTCTATTTTTTTCTAAGTTAAGATGCTAAGTTGTTGAATGATGTATTTTCATGTTTTGATGCTAAATATATTTGACAAACTCTTGAAGATGTTCTTACGACTCAACGTAAGACAAGTGGAAGCTAACTGGCAAATCGACTAATTATGCCCTTATGCTCTTTTGATTCACATTGGTATTCGCAAATTTATTTTCTGCAAGCACCAGCATGGCAGCATGACAGTCATGAGTCATGACCATGCATTGATCATTGCTAGAAAAGTACAATGTAAACTCTTGCTTGAAGCACATCAGCTTGGGTCTGCAGTATGCAGAATCAAATGTATCAATCACAGACCGCATACCGATTGGCTCTGCTATATAGTAACTGTGGTCAAAATGAGGCCATCGCCCAATCTTTCGAGCCATAAAGAAAAGAGAAGCCTTGCTCGACTTGTGGGTTACCAGCATCGAGAGCTCCACCTAATAGGATAGGATCGTGAAGAAGACCGGCATATGGCCGTGGTCCCATCCTATTGGCATCCATAAAAAGAGGTGCTTGTGCTTGGAGATTGCCATCGCTCTCAGAAAACCGTAACCATCAAGCGTCACAAGAATTCCTCGCATCTTGGCAATCGTAGAGCAATTGTGATTTGTGAAGATGCATGGTATTCATACAATACACACACAAACGAGACACTGACACGCACGCGCACACACACAGGCTTCTGCACAATGGACCTATGGTGTTCTCTGAATCTCTGATGTGCTAGTTTACTGAACTGAAGCAAGGAATGTGCTACTAGCCCACTACACAAACGCGCGATGAGCATTGCTAGTAACTCCTACGGTCCAAACAAAACCTGCAGGCTTCATGCTAACTCTGTGCTCTAGACTTGTGGACTATAGAATACCGGCAGCCGGCAGGAGTTGCAGCAATGAGCAAGTGTCCTGTGTGACTCCTAAAGCAAGGCTAGTTCAACGAAGCCGAGCAAGAAAGAGACATGAGCAACACAACAATCGCGTGAGCTGTCTGCGTCTCTACTCTCTAGTCTCCAAAGAGAGAAACAGGAGAGAAAGATGGCATGATTACGATTTTAAAATCTTTAGTGAGGGAAGCATAAACTATCTCGGAGAAGGCTTGCTAAAGCAACAAAGAAGACTGGAGAGAGAGAGAGAGAGAGAGGGGAACGGTGAGTGCGAAGACTTGCCCAGTGTTTTGGTGGACAAGTGAACAACCCCTGTACACTGCACTGACTGATCCCACATGCCATCATACACATGCATGCCAAATCTCTTTCTTCAGCAGTACCTATTGTTGCATAAAGATTTGCTGTTCCACTGTCCTAACCAATCATTTTGTCACTAAGACTATATAGTTTGCAGCTCCCTAGCTTCCATCACTGTACTCGTCGGCCCCTCCCTTGCTTGAAGCTGCTCCCCTGCTGTTTCAGTTGGCTCGCATACTCGATGCCTCCATTGATCTAGCTTGCACAACACAATGCCTTCTACAGTAATCTTTATGCACAATTGCATTGCTTTGCTGTCTGTGAGAGATCGAGAGGTGCAGTACAGTACTCTTGTTGCTTGCTTCTCTCTCTGGTATGAAGTGAACGGTGCAGAGCCACCAACCAGTAGCATGACAGTACCGTGGTACACTGAGCATGCAGAGGCTGAAGTAATTGGTTACTTTGAGGCACCTAATTGTCTCCAGCCTCGCACAAGCCAGACCTCAGGTTGGTGAGCAAAAGTAGGAGCAGAGCAAAGGCTAGCATTGACTCAGAAATTCACGGGGAATTGCCAATGAACTTGAGCAAGCAGGTGGCAAAGTTAAAAATAACAAACTTCTTTTTTTCTCGAATAACAAACTGATCGAGTAAGCAGATGGATGGTTTTCGAGCTAATCTTAGCATCCGCTAAACTGAACCAGCTCGGCTACTCGAGCTCAGAATATCATCATAGGCAGGCTTATTGATCTAGTGCCCTTAATGCTGAAAAAAAGGAAAAAAAATTGAAGTAACCTGAGCGAAAACTCGAACTCTTGTTCTTAATCTTCCTCCTCCTCCAAGATTCCCTTACGCTTGGAAAAAATGAATTGAATTGAATCAATCTGTACAGAGCCCCATTCATCACTTGCAGATCAAGCTTGGTTCAGTACAGCCAGCGCAGCCGAGCTTCAGCCTTCAAGCCTCCTCCGGCGCGGCCGGTGGGAAGTTGAGATCAAGGAACCCGTCCACGGCTGCTGAATGATGCTCCTGTTCGTCCGCGCCGGCGCCGCCGACGCAGCGGAGCTCGACATCGTCGGACTCGGAGGGCGCCAGGTGCGACCGCTTGTGCCAGCCGAGAGCCTGCGCCGACGCGAACGCCCTGAAGCAGACCGCGCACTCGAACTTGGCGTCGTCGGCCACCGCCTCGTCCTTGGGCTTGCCGAAGCCGATGGCCACCGAATCCGGCGAAGCGGAGGGGGACAGCGTGTCGAACGACTCGGTGCTTGGCTCCGGCGGCGCGAAGGACGCGGCGGGGGTGGCCTTGGGGGAGCTGCAGCTGGCGTTGATCCGCTTGTGGCTCGCGCGGTGGCCGCCGAGCGCCTGGTACGAGCTGAACGCTTTGCCGCACCCCGGGCACTCGTACCGTGTCCGCTTCGGCGCCACCGGATCGCGCCGCTGCTCCGGGGAGCCTCGCTTCCTGTTCCTGCTCTTGGCGACGCGGCCCTTGATCTTGGCGTCGCCGTCGCCGTGCTGGAGCAGGGGCAGAGCTGAGTCGTCGTCGGAATTGTAAGCCTCCTCATTGGCCGGCGAGCTCCACATGCCGGTGTCGCGCGACAGCATCAGCAGGCAGAGCGCGACGTCTTCCGGCTCCTTCTCGAACCCGCTCAGCACCGGCGGCGGAGGCGAAGGCGGCGGCGGCGGCGGCGGCGGCGCGGGGGGCGGAGCCGCCACGCGCATCGATCGGCGCCTCCGCCTAGGTGGCGCGGACAGCACCGTCAGAGCCGCCACAGGCGGCTCCATCGGCGTCACCATCTCTGCTTTCGCCTCCTCTGCGACGACGAGTTCGTGCTTCTCCACGTCCACGTCATCCTCGTCGTCGCGATACCTGCCGCCGGACGCATGGCTCCGCATGTGCCCGAACAGAGACCTCCACGACGAGAACAGCTTCCCGCACTCCCGGCACGCCTGGTGCTCTCCATCGCCATCGCCATCGCCAACGCCATGGCCGCCATCCTCCTCGTCGGCGAAGTCGGACAGCCGTCGGGTCTTCCTGGGGTTCTCCCTCAGCCCGTACCCGACCACTCCATTGCATCCCCGGCCACCGTTCGGCGAGGCACGCCTCAGCTCGTCGTCGGCGTGAGCCTCCAGCGCCGCCTCGCCGAGGGAGAGGTGCGATCTCATGTGTCCTCCGAGCGACCGGCCACACAGGAAGCTTTTCCCGCAGACCTTGCATCCATGCCTCGCCGCCGCCGCCGCAACCTCCACAACATCCATCACGAAGCAAGAAGCTTATGTGGGGTTGATTCTGGATCGATGGATCAAGAAACCGACCTGGAGGCCATCGGGGGATGCGATCGGGAGATCTGGGAGAGAGAGAGGGGGGAGAGCAAGCTTGAGGCTAGCAGAGTGCTGAAGGAGTAAGAGGGGAGGAAAGGTAGGGTGGTGTGGTTAAGCGGGATGGCGAAGCTAGCGGAGGTCGTGATCTGCTCGATCGGAGGTTTTGTTGGGGCGACGGGTGCGGTTGAGGGGAGGAGAAATCCATGCATGGAAGCAAAGTTAAAAACCGATAGGAAAGAGAACGAGAACCACATGGGCCCTGAAATGGAGACAGAAGGTGGGTTGCTTTATTAGTACAGTAGAAGAAAAGGGCCTCCGACGTGGAGAGCTGCCACATCAGAGTTTGATGACGTGTTAAGCCTGAGAGGATGGCACGTGGCACTTTGGTCAAAGCGTTCAATGTGTCAGCCAGAGGGATCTTTAATTAGCGGCACTGTTAGAAACTACTATGATTCTTTTTTTTTTTGCATGATAATAACTGTGGTAAGCCTGATGCCACGAGTAAATATGGTCTATGGCTCTGTTCGCTTCAGCCAAAAAGCTGAGCTGATTTGGGTTGAAACTGATTTGTTGTGAGGAAAAATACTATTTCAGAGCTAAAAAATATGTAATGTTTAGTTGAAGCGAACAGAGCCTATATATAGATCGACCTAGAAATTACTTCTATGGGGTACTATTTCTTCTCTAGAGATAGAATGGCGTAATAAGCTAAATTGTCATAGTAACAATCTATTACAGATATGTCCCATAATTTATAGCATCTTAAATATCAGTAATTAATATGCATATCAAGTGTTATAACATAACGTTTGTGTTGGTGTCAGTGGGTAAACGCTAAACTAACGTTAGCTTCATGTTCTGCAAAGGGAATCGGAAGTTAAGAGCTAAATCAACTAGCTCAATATCCATGTGTGAGATAACCAATACATCCCACGGACCTCAAAACTCTCTCTCTCTCTCTCTCACAGGTTTCCCCCAAGAGAAGAGGACAGAGAGATCCAAATGCAATACATCGTGGCTAGTAGCCTTTTACATCTGAGGTTTGGTGTACGTTTGAGTTCGCTTGTATGCACATCATGGTACTTTGCATGTTGGTATAATGCTATCAAATCAAATCTACCTTTGCTAGCTAGTAGATTCCAATGCTTACTAGAGTGTGTGCTCCCATGTCCTTGCATTGGATGATCGTCGGCGCGCCCCGTCTTTCCCCCCTCTTTGGCATCAACCACTATTGCTTGATAACAACACATGGAGATGCGGATGATGGCACATGTCATGATGTTAGAAAAGGACTATACGTGTGGATGTGATATAGAGAGATAGGAGAGAAAAAGTTTAAAAGAATTACATGGGTGCCCCTAAAAATTCAAGGGCTGGGATGCAGTGGCTATTGCCGAAGATAATGTTTGAATCTGTTCGCTTGTCTGCCAAACAAGATTTTGGCTTCTTTTCAGTTATAGAACAATATTTTTTTCACACAAAATCAGCATCAGCCGAAATCAACGCTTTTTAGACAAGCAAACAGGGTTTAGGTGCTCAAAGAGCTAAGCAGAGGGAGCTTTAAAACTCCAACTCTCCAAGTAAGGGCGACTAAGAGTCAGTAATGCTGGAGTTACTCTCATTTATGCTTACCAGTGGTTGGGGAAGGGAGGAGCTCAGGGGGGATGGCACCCCCAACATCATGTGCCCACTACAAAGCTACAATACCCCATCCATTAGTTAGATATGATATGTAATAATTTACTATTTGATTATACTAATTTGCGTTCAAGTTGTATATTCTTTCTCTCTAATCTGCAGTGGTATCTATATAATCTAGAATTGGTATTTTTATTATCCTATTATGCATCCTTTCTGTTCTTGTTGTGGTTTATTACCTACCTGTTGATCCCTAAAAGTACACCCAAAATTAGCTAGTTAATAACTACAGTTAATGTTTTGTTTGTTTATTCTCCCTCTGCATTTATCTCAACAACATCTATTTTATTTAGGATTATTCTTCCTTTTGTCTTCTCATCATCTCATCTTCTTTGTTTTTATTATTCTATTATCTTTTCATCTTTATTGAAGAATTAGTTTGAAGGATATACACAAGGTGTAATTAAATTTTGTTCCCATTTTCTTTGTAGCGTTTAATAATATTTTGTTTTTAGCCTTCTTTTATATTAGAAAATATAAATATATTTATTTGGTTGTTATTTATGCTATCGTTTAACGAATTAACGTGCCCCTGCACCCATCCATCGCTCGCTACTGTGAAGCGGGAGCAGGCGCAGAGAGAAGAGCGCGTTTACTGCGTCGCTTGCTGCTTCCTCTCAGCCCGGCCGCGGTGCCGAGTCGCGTGTACGTGCGCGGCCGGCCATGGCATGGGCGCACGCAACGCGTGCATGGCCACTCGCAGCGCTTGGCACAAAGCTGCGGCTGCGTCTCGTTCTCGCGAGTCGCGATGGGCGCCCACTAGTGGTATCCAAACCGTCAGGCTCCGTTCGTGCTTGCGGGCGCGGATCGGAGCGCGGAGTGGAACACTTCTTGGAACCTGTTTGTTACCTACGTATATACGTGTCGTCGATTGTATATTATCACCATTCACCAGGATGTGTATTTTTTTTAAAAAAAAGGAAATCAGCAGGAGAGCTGCCATGTCTTACATCATAATAATCCTCCTGGTGACTCAGAGTAAAACACTTCTTGCAATACCTACATGTTCATGTTCAGCAAGCATGGCCCAGGCGGCCAGCACCCAGCACTGCGCAAGTACTACTTGCCATTGCCAAAGCTAAGGGCACTTCCAGTGTACACTTCGATTCGATGGCTTAAAAGTTCAGACTCCTCCAATGTGAAATCAACTAGTGGGACCCACGTTACAATAAACAAACAAAAAAAACAGCGTTGTTCTCTCCTTTACATGTCTCACTAGCTTGCATGCATACTCTACTGTGGCTTATTTTATTGCCTCTAGTTCGAACCGTCCACAAGAGTCGATTTGAGATTTGACACCCACGGTTCGTATCCTATAATGTTATTGGTTCGACTTCTTCAGCCCACGGTTCGTTTTTTACACTACACTGGAGGTGCTCTAGGGAGTGTTTGGTTGTCTGGCTTTCGGCCTGGCCAGGCTTCCATAAGCCACTTTGGGCTTGTTTGGTTGCCTGGCTGGGCCGGTTAGCCAGGCCCCGGTAAGCCATCCACAGCCCGCTGTCCAGGCTTCCGAGAAACGACCGGCGCGGAGCCTGGCTCCGTCCAGCGCCGAGGCCCGCGCCCCTCACCTCCCACCTCCGTCCACCCGACTCTCTCTCTCACCCGTAGCTCGGGTTCGGCCATGGTCGCGAGATCTCCGGCCGCCCGCCTCCGCCTCCATGGTCGCGCTCCCTACCTCCGCCACCCGAATCTTCATCTCGCTCCCACCTCCGCCTCCGCCTCCATGGTCGCGAGATCTCCGGCTGCCTGCCTCCGCCTCCATGGTCGCGAGATCCCCCTACCTCCGCTGCCCGAATCTTCGTCTCGCTCCCACCTCCGCCTCCATGGTCGCGAGATCTCCTGTTGCCCGTGCTGCCATGGGTGGCCGCACCCTGCCCGGCGCGCACGTGGGGTGGCCTCCGCCCCGCCTTCCTTCGACTAGCGCCGCCCGTGGCGCTGCCACCGCACCAGCTCCGGTGTTGCGCGTCCAGCGTCGCCGGCAACTCTATCTCTTCTCTCTATCGCCGGCCACGCGCTTGAGGAGGAAGGAGGATCCACAGCGCGCTTGAGGTGTTTGATAAATTGCCTCAACGGTAGTAACCTTACCTGTGCAAAGAAGAGGTTACTGTACTCAAGCCAATACATCCAACCAAACACACCGGCTGCTCGTTAGGCTGAGATGATGCGTGCAATCAAATAAGTCTAGCTTAGCTTGGTAGAGGCAGGTTTAGAGTAGTCTGACTTAGTTTTGCTAGCCAGGCTAACCGGGGATGTGAACAAAAGACACCCCTAATGTGTGTGATCGAACAGTTCGTGCAGCAGCTGCTGGGGCATGCAAAGGCACCGGGGCTTCCCCGTTCGGTGCCGTCGTTTTCCCCGCGCCTTTTCTGGCAGCTGCAGCATCAATGCATCGCTTGTGCTTTGCTTGCCTTGCATGGTTACGTACGGCCGGGCCAGCCTTCTTAGGCTTCGGCAGCCGGCACCACACATGGAGCTTGACCGTTTTCGATCAGGCTGGTGGAGATTTCAGATGGAACAACGTACACAAGCTTTGGTGCAGTTGACCACACTCAATCGGTGCTCGCTTGTACTCCGTCCCTAAAAATGTGTCGTTGTCACTTCCTGAGAAATAACTTTGCCTAAATATATATTAAAATTTATTAGATTTTATAGTACATAATTAGTATCATTAGAAAGATCTTTCAATGTAGTTTTTTTAATAAATTTATTTAGGAGTTGTACATATTTTCTAAAAATCGAGTTAAACTTATGGCACGTACATCAACAACGACGTTATTTTAGAAACGGAGGGAGTATATACATACTACGTACAAGGCCAGAGGAAGTTTTAGGTAGGGGGAGAAAAAGGAAGAAGAAGAACCTAAAGCTGGAGTTGTTTGATTGGCAAGATCAGTTTCCTACAGAAATCTCAGCTCAGTTAACAAAGCGCAGATCATAGCCTGGCGACCAAACCAAGGAACTGCGGAAAGCGGCAAAAGTTCACGTTGGGAAAATCTTCATTATAGTTAACCTTTGCACAAAGGTTGTTACTGTGACCATCAAGCGATTCAGCTTAGCCGAAATTCAGAGTACAGAGAAATACGAAGACGGGGAAGGAATTGAGTGGGCAGAGGCCCAAAATTTCATCCGAGCCAGAAATGTCTCGATCGGCCCAGTAAAATACTATGCCCACTGAGGCCCAGAAGTCCCGTTATCCGCAACATAAGATGGCTACAAAAAGTCCCAGCCCCAGCCGTCTCCTCCCCACGCGAAAACCCTAGCAGCTCGGCAGTCCCTCTCCTCGCGAGGTGGCGGCGCTCCCCCTTCTTCCTGTGTACTATATATTCCCCCTCGCAAATCGCAACTGACCTTAGCTTCTTCTCCCCAGGGACGCCGCGCCGCGCTCTCGCAGCAGCAATGGCTGTTGGCAAGAATAAGCGCATCTCCAAGAGCAAGAAGGGAGGCAAGAAGAAGACGTTAGTTATCTCGCCCCTTCCTCATCCCCTTCCGTTCTGCGGATCCAAAACCGCTTTTATTGCCGCTGACCCGTTTTCTTTGTGTGGTGTGTCTCTTGTCTTGCAGCGTCGATCCGTTCAGCAAAAAGGACTGGTATGATATCAAGGCGCCGTCGGTCTTCAGCGTGCGCAACATCGGCAAGACCCTGGTGTCCAGGACACAGGGCACCAAGGTATGCCTGCTCTTCTCCTTCTCGCTCTGTTTGGGTACCTTACTGTTGCCTTTGTATATTGTGGTGAAGTAGTGATTGCTTAGTTGCTGAGATGTATTGCTGAACCTTACCGAATCCATCTGTTAGGGCACTTATTCAGCCAGGTCAGATTTATTTTTGGGCTTGTGCAGTGCTGTATAGATTTGTATGCCAGAATGATGTGGTCTGTGTCCATGGGTTGTATAGTTGCAATGATCCGTGTATGTACTCCTGTGAAATCATTACAACAACCAAGTTTTTATGGCATTTTTAGCGATACTTTTGATCTAGACATTGTTCCTGATTTACAGTAGAACAACTACACTCGGACCTTGGCTGTGTAGAATTTGCTCTGTAAGATGAGACCTTTGTATTGTTATTTGGTCATATAATAAGTTGGAAGCCCTAAGATTATGCACTTTTTTGGTCTATTTTTTCTATGTATCACTATTCAGGCAAAGAATCAATGCCGCTATTTGGTTAGGGACCTTTTAAAATGTTTTGGGTTGGCTTTCTAAGATATAGATCATTTTTGAGGATCAGTAATCTTTGATGATCCTGTTGGTTCCTTTGTAGCCTTTTCGGAATCTTCAGTTAATCGATTCAAAGAATCTATTTATTCTTCTTTTTTTTTTTTGCGAGGACTACTTATCCTTCTTTTGTGATTCCATAACTGCATGTATCTCAATTTCTTCTGTTTTTTTTTTCAGATTGCCTCTGAGGGTTTAAAGCACAGAGTATTTGAGGTCTCCTTGGCTGATCTTCAGAGTGATGAAGACCAGGCGTACAGGAAGATCAGACTTCGTGCGGAAGACGTACAGGGGAGAAATGTTCTCACCAACTTCTGGGTAATGATATCTAGTTCATTTCACACTGCTACGAGGCCTTTGGTCTGTATTATGTCTCAAACCATCTAGTCATCTTATTAGGGTATGAGCTTCACCACGGACAAGCTCCGTTCACTGGTGAAGAAGTGGCAGACGCTTATTGAGGCTCATGTTGATGTCAAGACCACTGATAACTACATGCTGCGGCTGTTCTGCATTGGGTTCACCAAGAGGCGGCCCAATCAAGTGAAGCGCACTTGCTATGCTCAAGCAAGCCAAATCAGACAGGTAAAAGTTTTGGAGACATCTCCAAGTTTTAAAGAGGCTTTCTCTTAGCTTATTTGTTGTCTGTCATATTAACACCGTTTCTGTTTGCAGATTCGTCGGAAGATGACTGAAATCATGAGCAACCAAGCTTCCACTTGTGATCTGAAAGAGCTCGTGTCCAAGTTCATCCCTGAAGTCATTGGAAAGGAAATCGAGAAAGCCACCTCTAGCATATTCCCCTTGCAGAATGTCTTCATCCGCAAGGTGAAGATCCTGAAAGCACCAAAGTTCGACATTGGGAAGCTTATGGAGGTAACTACTTGAAGCGAAGTTTTTGTCTGTTCATGTAGTTTAGTCAGTATGCCTTTTTGAGCTAATAATGCCCTCTGTGATGTCCAGGTCCATGGTGACTATGCCAAGGAGGATCTTGGTGTCAAGATGGAAAGGCCTGCTGAAGGTGATGAGGCCATGGGAGGACAGGAGGTTGCTGCAGCAGAGTGATTAGTCTCGCTGTGTTTATTTTTTAGTATATGTGATCTCGATTGAGTTGGTGTTAAGATGAACTTCAGAGTTAGAGCTGCCGTATTTCCTTAAACATGAACACCCTTTATCTGTAATAACTGCTTTTTGAGTAACATCCCTAAATTAAAACGTTATTTGGATGAATGGTAGCATGTTGAGAATCACTGTGCCTTAACTAATTGCTATTGGCCTCTCGTATTGTGTGCATGTGTTCCTGATGTAATTTATGATCTGTGAAGAAGAGGTTCTCTTTGCAATTTTTTTTTGGAATCTTTTGTATTTTTTATGCCAATTCTCTGCATCATCTTGATCATTGCAGTCATGCTAGATTTCCAAGGAGTTCATTTATGACCTCTAGCATGCACTGTCTCAATGGGCTGAATTGCTCTGCTCATTGCTATTCAGCTATGTTAGTCATTTAATCCAAGGAGTTCAGTTATTTGTTCATTTGATCTAACGTTGCTGCTGCTGGATGTTGCATGCCATTTCTCTCGTCTTGCCTTTTTATTGGGTTCCGTTTATATAGCATAGCGTCATGGCACATTGCAGGTCTCATGCATACACCACTATCAATTGTTGTTCACTCTCTCTACCCTTGGTAGCTTCTAGTAATAAGCTGTCAATTCTTTGAGAGATGTTCACTGCCTTCCCCTGGCAGATCCTAGCTACCAATCCTGCATGATGAGCACCGATTGCTGCTGTGTTGAGATGGCTAGCCCACAATGATGTTTTGTGTGACACCAAAGTTCTGTTCCTCTAACATGAAAGGCGCCTATATTTTTCCAGTAGTTAATATGACGATTCTTATGTTATTGGTGCTGATTAATAATTGTCACTGAACTAAAAAAATGTTTTTTTCCTGTCACTTCACATGTTATCAGTTTCTATTTATTCGCTACAAATTCAGATGCCCGTATTAGAGGTCTGCGCCAAATGCCCAAGGTTTGCTTCTTGTCAGTAGAGGTGCTATAAGCCTTGTGCAACGCTTCCGAGGCGTCTCTACTGACAAGAAGCAAACCTGATCGGCCGTATCCGTCTCCGGCGATCGCCGGAGAGAGGCGGCTCCGAGGACGGGCTATAATCGAGTGAATTTTTGACAGCCCCCTGCGTACAATCTGATCGTCTAGTACACTTGCTGCGTCCAGGTTGGTGACGCGGAACCACAACCGAATGAAAGGAATTGAGAGAACCTGTGTTCAGCTGAGCTGATTCTGAGGCCCTGTTTAGATCCAGTGCAAATTACAACTGCAACTAGTCACATCAACGTTGCGGTATATACATGGAGCATTAAATGTAGACGAAATGTTTGCATGTTTGTACTTTTTGCATGTACATCACGTGACGAATCTTTTAAGCCTACTTGGGCCATGATTGGACAAAAGTTGTCAAATACAAATGAACGTGGTACAGTGCAGAATTGCAACTGCAACTGAGATCTAAACGGGGCCTCAATTGATCTGATCGGCTAGTACACTTGCTGCTTCGAGGTTGGTGACGCGGAACCATAACCGAATGAAAGGAACCTGTGTTCAGCTGAGGCCCTGTTCACTTTCTAAAATTTTGTTTTCTTTCTCATCACATCGATTATACTTTACGCCTGCATAGAGCATTAAATGAAGTAGCAGCGGTTGCATATTTGTATTTTTTGTCTGGCTAGCTCGAGACAGATTTTTTAAGTCTACTTAGGCTATGATTAGACAAAAATTATCAAATTAAAATGAAAGTGCTATATTACATTTTTCACCCCTTTTCACCTAACTAAACAGACCTTGAGCTGATTCAGTTGATGGTCACATTGGGGAACGGTTTTTTCGTTGATGAAAAGCGTGTGCTGCAGCCTGCTCCCCTCATCGCTGTCGCCATTTGTCCTGACTCCTGACCGCTCTGTTGTATCCTAGTTCTAGTTGGCAACAGAATGAGGCACCGGGATATATGCTCCCCGCGCGGTCGTCCTGGTAATGCTCCTAGCTGCCTGGTGATCCACGGCCGCAACCATCTCCTCCAGGAAGAAGAAGAACCAGCACCAGACCGTGCCCGCGGCGGGCTCGTGCGACGTGTACAGGCCTACAGCTACAGGGGCAGCTTGGTAGCGGAGGAGTCGTACCCGCTGTACGACTCGTCGACTCGGCGAGCTGCCCCTTCCGCAACCGTTGCCCCGAAAAAAACTGTCATTTTTCTAGGAAAAGCATGCCCATTTGTGTACGTGGTCGGGGTTATCATATCTAGATATAGGGCCCACATGTAAAGTTTTTTTCCGGTTCGATCAGGTTTACGGAGGAGGGAGAAGAACGCCTGACGCCACACGCCGCCCGGACTCCCCCGCACGGCCACGCCGCCCGTGCTCGCGCCTGGCCGCGCCGCCGCGCCGCCCGCACCCAAACCCTAACTCCGGCGGGCTTTTTAGAAGGGGCCGGCCGGGGGCAGGGAGGCTGACCAGGCGATAGGGATGGTCGTGCGGCGGTCGGGCCAGGTTGGGGCGGGGGCGCCATGGTGGGAGCTGGCTGGAGGAGGAAGATGACACTATGCGTGCACGAATCTTAATGCATTCAGTCGATGGCCACGATAAGGCACACGCTCACGGACACAAACGGGCTCTTTTTCTGTAGCCCTGTTTACTTGTCTGGAACAACAATATTTTTCTCTCGTAACAAATCAGTATCAGCACAGATACAACTGAACAGAGCTATTTCCTTATCCCGTGGCTCGTGCTAACAACGATTAGGGCTCCCAATCGGGTTCAAGCGCCGCGAAATCACGGCTGAGGGCTTCGTCCTCGAGTCCACCTCGTGTCCCGCACCGACGCCAGTGCCTGTCCTCGGAGGCGCGCCGACGCCAGAGCCCGTCCTCGGAGCCGCCTCTCTCCGGCGATCGCCGGAGACGGATACGGCCGGAGACGTCACTGCAGGCTGCGCTCGTGCACCAGTAACAGGTCAGCTCTCGAAACCCGCTGCCTTCCCCTGCCTTATATCTTGTGGGTTCTGGTCGGCCTATTGCGGGGATCTTGTGAGGTGAGGACGGTTGGTAGGGAATCAGTTAGAAACTATTCCATAGTCGTGTAGACCTTTGCAAGTTTAGGATTGGAGCAAGCGGGTGTCCTCAAGTTTGGGATATGTCTTTCTTCCACCCGCTCTTCCTCAAATCCCTTCCTTTATGAATGAGATATCCAGCTAGCTGGTGGAGATGCTCTCAGTACATATTAAGCTGGAGAGGCTTAAGCTGGCCCGTTTCTTTTCAGCTGGATGCTTACCAGTTGCTGTAGGTGCGATTTCAGTGAACCATGAAAGGTCATTTGCTTCATGATTATCATCTTCTCTAGCTTGCTCTCTCTCTGTTTTCTTATGAAAAGGTCTAATGCTATGCTGCTCCAAAATCTGCAATTTCTGGTGCTCGTTTTGATTTGTTCTGGCAATTTCTCTCCTGATCACAAAGATTAGCCGTCCACATCTTTGAATCTGACAAAGGGTTATAGAATAGGTCAGGGTTTTTATATGTTCTAGTAAATCTCCAAATCCGCTTCTTCAGTTTACAATGGTAGTGTTGCTCTGCTGACAAATACTGTGTGTTATAACTTACTATATATGAGATGCCATTTTAGCTTAGCATCAATTTTGTGCATAATTCTCAGTGGCCTGTGTTTTTTGGCTGCTGCAGATGTCTAGTAGCTTCAATAGCTACTATCGTGCTAATGATCTAGATGCCATTTTAGCTTAGCCATGCCGTTTATGTGTATAATTCTCAGGGGTTGCGATTTTTTGCTGCTGCAGATGTCTAGCAGCTCCAATGGCCATTATCCTGCTAATGGTGCAAAAGTTCTTCATATAAAAGAAAAGAATAAAGAGGTACCCATGATCCTATAGTTCCTGTATGTACTATTTTCAGGTGTTTCACATTTGAATAATGTAAGAAAAGGTAAATTGTGTCATTAATTTGTTCAACTGTTTGGTTGAGTTCATAATATTGTTAATGCAGAAAGTAAAGCTTGACAAAAATGCAGCCTCTTCGGCTTGCCAGAAGGACAGACATTATATTGAGAAATTAGAAACACAATTGATGAACTGCTATCAGGAAATTGGTATGCACTAGTAATTGTTCTGTTTCTCATTGGTCTGGCTACTCTATATCTAGTCACTTTGGCAGTCTTTACTGACTGCAACTGCAGACTATTTGCAGGATCAGTTAAATATACGGAGCGTTGAAGCAAACATCATGGGAGAGCATATTCACAGTCTTGAACTGAAGCTGACTGGACTTGAAAAGTTCCCAGAAAGAGTGAGAGTGATGGACAATGAGCTGATCCGATCTGATTCTCAGTGCTGGCTTTTGATGGAAGAAGTCAGATGTAAAGAAGAGGAGTTGCAGAAGGCAGCCGCACAGATAGAGAAGCTTGAGAGTACAGCTTTAGATTCGCAATGTGAAATTGAGAGCTTGAAACTTGATTTGACTAATCTTGAGCAGAGACTATTTGACGCCGAGAGCTTTGCCCAACATGCTGCTGAGCACAAAGCTCAAATTGACAAGCTACTGGGAGAACATGAGCTCCAGCTATATGAGGCACAGAAAACTATTGATCAGCTTGTACTGGAGAATAAGCAACTGAAAGAGTTGTTGCCTGTAAGAGCTCCTAAACAATCCCCTTCCAGATCTGGGCAGCAAGTTGACAAGACATTGGAGAACGGTGTTCATGCAGAATGTGGAAGCGGTGATGTAATTCTTGAAAAGATGGCAAAACGAAATGAAGAATCTGAACTTCTAATTGAGCAGCTCAAGGTAATTGGCTGTTTACGGTTTACCATATGTAATAGGAAATTGGTATAAGCTCTAATTTGGACGAGAAAATTGCTATAACGGGACTCCAAACATGGTGTTTCGTTATAATGGGACTTCTATCGTTGATATTGCTAAAATGACACCCGAAACGTTGGCTTCTCGTAATACATGTCATTTGGCTTATTTAATCAGTTTTCTCTTCTACAATACATGTATTTTTGCTTGATGAGACCGTATTGCCCTTCCTCTCATGTTGGAGGCCGCGCTCGCCCTGATCCTGGCGCTCGCTGGTCGCTGGCCGCTTGCTTCCCGGTGCAACACGCCCCCCAGACTACTGCATGCCACTATCTCCAAAAAACAAAACAAAAAAGTACTGCATGATGCTGCAGCGCGGCTCCATGTTCCTGCCTGCTGTTGGACGCCAGGTCCTGCCTGCTGACCAGTGGGCGCCAGCAGGGTCAGCTGGGCCGACAGTGGTTGCTGGGACAATTCTCAAGTGTCCAGCAGGCGCTTCCAGGGCTGGAGCGGCCGCTGCTAGGTCTGCAGGAACAGGGGGGCGCGGCCAGGAAATCGTCTCCAGCAGCTGCCGCGGCCAGCTCTTTTGCGGCCAGGCCGGCAGGTTCACCATGGGTGGCGGCAGCGTGTTCCACCGTGGTCCGGTGCGACTCTATGGAAGGTGAAACGACAGGGAGACAAATAAACACAGAAGGGCAATACGATCTCATCAAGCGAAAATACGTGTATTGTAGGAGAGAAAACTGATTAAATGAGCTAAATGTCATGTATTACGAGAAGCCAACGTTTCAGGTGTCATTTTAGCAATGTCAACGATAGAAATCACATTATAGCGAAGCACCATGTTTGGAGTCCCATTATAGCAATTTTCTCAATTTGGACAAGTGCAATCCTCACTCCCAAATATCTTCCAGAAACAAATTGTTCTAAATATATTTTGCTATAGTGCATGACTTAATTAATACTCAGATAAATTGAAGTACCTATCTATTTTTTCTGGCTCATACTTGAATACAAGTTTCCCTTTGATGGTGTAACATAAGTGTTTTGTTTGTTTATTAGGAAGAGCTTCGAGAACAAAAGTTAAAGGCAAAAGAGGATGCAGAAGATCTCACCCAAGAAATGGCTGAACTAAGATACCAGATAACAGGCATGCTTGAGGAAGAATACAAGCGTCGATCTTGCATTGAGCAGGCAGCTATTCAACATATTCAGGAGCTGGAGACTCAGGTAGTGATATAGAAAATTTTCACTTCGTGTGATTGCATCTGGAATTATAGCTGCAGATGTTTCTGAAATTTTTGTTCTATCATCTCAAACATGAAGTTACTGACTACTGACATAACTAGTAATGAAATTGTTTGCCTTGGTCTTGTTATATTAATGACTTTGTCTGGTGTCTCTTACATTTCTGTTCTGTTCATGATGTTTGAAACAGGTTTCCAAAGAGAAGACAAAATTGAGTGGGGCACTTAGGCGATTGCATGAATCACATGAACTAGCTCAGACACAAGCTATGGAGATTAAGAAGTTGAAGGCTGCTTTAGAGGTATGTGCATGTAGATGAAAGTGATACATGTACATGACATCGAAGATGAATACTCTTTAGGGCTTGTTTGTATCCCATTAACTGAACTAATATCTGAAAATGCTTCCCATTTTATTGTTAAAATACTTTCTAATTCCTCAGTTCCTGGGAACCAAACAGGGCATTACAATATTGTGTACTTTGTGGTTGGTCACTTCATCATGGTATTAATGTGCCCCCATTTATTTCACTGTAGAGGTTTAACTCCGTGACGGACCTGGGTACAGTTTGCAAATCCTGCTCTTGCGGGTTCTCTGCAATGTTGATAGAGTTGTCTAATTGCTCGATCGAAGGACACTCAGGCGGTGCCACATCTCCCGATTCCAACCACATTGATGAGAAGTCACAGAACCACGCTCTAATAGAGTGGCGTCCTGGTGAAGATTCAGATGGTGACGGCGGGTAGGAAGGATCGCCAAATAGCATGTACATTTGATTGTACAATTGGCCAGCTCTTGTAGATAATTCTTTGTATTCACCATTGTTGCCTGTAAATGCATATGCATTTGTGGCCTTAGCTAATTTCACACTGTAAGCTTTCAATGGGAGTTAAGCTCCCCTGGCAGTGAAAGTGTTACCATTAGGTTTCATGTGTGTCATGAAATTTACCTGCAAGGATCTGCCATCACGGTCTTTGAAGCAAGGACAGGATTTTCTTCTACTCTACAATTCTCCGATGCACATAAAGAAAGTGCACGGATTAAATCAAGTTTGTTCTCCAAGGAAATGCGAAGTTAGGTCTATTTGCTACATAAAAATTTTATATAAGAAAATGTCATCTTGGGCTGAAATTTGAGTGTGGCTCCATTTTCTCTATCTATTTTTTCCTTTGAATGAAAAATCTCCCTCCCTAAATATATTTTCAAAGTGTGGCTGCGAATAGCATCTCCTAAGTCCGTACGGCAATCTGATAAAAAAAGGGTCCGTACGGCAAAATAATTTTTCTTTTTCTTTTTGAGGGAAAAATGAATTTTCTTTTTCTAAGGGTCGCATTTATTATACCCCAACCGTTTAGGATGCCGACGCAATCTACAAAAGTAAAACTTTAAGCATGTTCGGCTGCCCTTGCTTGTGGCTGCGGCTGCAAGCTGTGGCTGTATTTTGCTCTCTTCAGCTACTGTAGAAACAGGGCAGCTGCTACCGCAGCAAAGCTGCAGCGAACAAGATGTTTAATTAGCAATTTCATAGAAAACGCAGCATTTTAAGTAACAATTAATTGTACATTACAAAAAAAAATCTCTCTCAGTGAATCTAATAATATAAATTATCCATCGTCAAATAATATATCAACCGATCAGGTAATGCTTTGGAGCAACTAGAACGAACTAAAGGGGATGCAGTGCAGGACGCGCTAACATGCAATTATTATTGTTATGTTAATTGCAGCAATTAGAAGCTAAATGCCATCAGGGTCTTCCTTGGGATTTGGGAAAGCCCCACGGCCACCCCACTCCTCCCCCACTACTTCCAGCCCAGCCCCAGAGCACACAGGGAGGGGAAGTGGGTACGGATGGTCGGACGGAGGCCATGGGCACATAGCAGAACACGGGGAGGGAGACTTGGCCGGGGCCCGTGAGGACGAAGGCGGCATCGCTGGAGACGGACAGCGTCGGCGGGCGCCGCCGCGGCCGACCCAGGGAGGAATTTTTCCACTGCGCCATTGACTCCTGTGGTGTTGTTGGGCCTCACTGGGCCTGGCGAGCTACGAAGCAGGCGTCGGTGGGAGAGCCTTTCGATTCCGCTGCGCGACTAGGCGTTAACCCCAAGAGGCCCAGCGCCTCGCCGCCGCCAATCGGAGCGCAGCGCCGCCTCCGCCGCTACCTCCTTTCCGTCAGATCCTCCGCCCGCCGCTGCTCCTCTATCTGTTCAGACGACGCCTTCCTACTCGTGTCGGTGAGTGATCCTCGCCCTCTGGGACGGACGGACGGACGGATTATTTTTTTCGTTCAAGAGTTGGTGCTGTTCTCGATGAACCCCATGCTCTTTTCTCTCTCTTTCTCCGTCACTTGTGTTGGTTGTAGCCTGTAGTTCTTTGTGCTGCGTGGTGCCCTGCTAAGCCAATCCACCAATTAACCCGTCCATGTTCAGTTAGGCTCTTCCCGCGTGCCTAATAATTAAGGTGCGGGAGTGGTTTTTTAATTTTGGATGTTTATCTGTCAATGATGCAAGTGAACCCCTCTTCTGTGTGGTTTCTTATTAAACTGATAGTGCATTTTAGTTTTAGGGTTTAGCGATTCTTGTCCGTGTCGTTAGTAGTTTATAGCCGAGGCACTAGACATAATCACCAATCCGATTGTATTGAGAAATGTGTGATTTTGCAATCCCTTTTTGTCACGCTAAAAATATAAATATTTCATTGGCAGCAAGTGTGTTATCGCGAAATTGTTGTCTGGGACAGCAAGAATGCCATAAGGAACCATTGGTTATGGATAATGACAATGGTGATATGGATGACCAGGGATCAGGGTGGTTTGAAGTGAAAAAGGTAATGTTCTTTACCTGTCTTATTTTCTCTTATTTTGCTCTGATTACCATTTTATTGTATGTTTCTGCGTTATGCTGGGCCCATTCTTACTGCTGTTGTTAATTCACTATAAATCCATTTTACAGAAGCATCGGTCCAGCTCAAAATACACGTTGCAGAGGTCTTCAGGTGGTTCCAGCCATAAAATTCCAAACTTACCATCACGGTCACGTGCTAACTGTAACAGTGACAATTCAAGGTGGCATGACAAGCTGCAACAACCACCTCTGAGCATAAATGCTAATGTTGGTGTTGATGAATTTGCTAGTGGAGAAACACCAAATGTTCATGATGAAGGATGCCATGTAGGCACCAGCGCCAGTGTCCTGAATAGTGGCTTAAATGCTTCAGCCTCAGAGGATATAGTAGAAAGACCTGAAGAACTGGTGGTGGCTGAAGAAACAAGTGAACCTCCCAAAACTGATCTGGCCGATCTTGTAGATCCTTCACTGCCTCATGAACTTTCCACCTGTTCAGACAGTCCTGCAAAACATGCAGATCTTTCTGAGCATGTGAATTGTTCTCCAAAAACAGAGTCAGTAGGTGTTTTGTCCAATACACCTGTCAAGTTTGGAGACTTCGATGAAGTTCCAGGTCTATCATTACCTTCGCATTCATACAGAGATAATAATTCTTCTAGAGGCCACAGGCATAGTGAAGATATTGCACATTTCAGCAATGTGGAAAAAGATGCAAGTGAACTCAAAACGGAAACAGACACTTGTACTACAATTGATGAGGCATCTCCAATTATGATACAGGGAACAGAGACACCCAATGATGATAAGAGTACTTCAAATGTTAATGGTTCAATAGCCTCAGCTGACTCTGTTTCCCTATCCTGCTCCAATAATGATCATGAAGTTCCAGTTACATCTTCATCTGTTGCTCCCATGGAAGGTAGAACGTTACTTCATGACCAAGCACCAGCTTCTGCAGATTTTGGATCTGAAACTGCTGAGAGCAAAGAAAGATTCAGGCAGAGGCTATGGTGTTTTCTTTTTGAGAATCTGAATAGGGCTGTTGATGAACTTTACCTCCTCTGTGAACTAGAATGTGATATGGAACAGATTAATGAATCCGTACTTGTCCTTGAAGAAGCTATTTCCGATTTTCAAGAACTTAAATCCAGAGCAGAGCATTTTGATAATACCAAAAAATCTCCTGGTGTACCAAAGGAGGGCATGCCAATGGCTGTGAAAGCTGACCATAGGAGACCTCATGCCTTGTCTTGGGAGGTCTGTTTTGTCACTAGGCATCCTGATTTCTTGTGTTTTATTATTTTCACTTCTGTCTATTATGATTCGTTGACATACTACATCAGCATAGCATCTTGCACCAACATATGTATGTGTATGAATATAGAATGGTATCTTCACTGTGATGTGTTACTAGATTGAGAACTCTTACAAAATTAACAGCTACATGTTTTCCTTTTCCTTCTTTCTGTGATAAATTTTCCAGCTTTTTCAGTGCTCTAAAGTCATGCTTGGTACATCCAGGTCAGAAGGATGACAAGTTCTCCACACAGGCAAGAAATACTGTCTTCATCTCTAGAGGCCTTCCAGAGAATCCAATTGGAACTGGCATGCAAGCAGGCTGGTATAACAGCAGAGAGATTTGCATCCAGCTCTTCTGAAGAAGTTCTGGATAGCTCGTCAAAGCTGACTACAGCATCGGCAACTGTTAGGAATATAAGTTTGAAAGTTGAGAGTCAGGTGAAACTTCCTGATACTAATGAGAAAAAGATTGCTGGCGAGAAGCTAAGTAGGGATGCATTCAAGTCTGGTAAGTCGAATCCACAAAGTATGCCTTCATATTCTGCAAGGAGTAGAAGAGGGTCACTAGAACCAATCTCTGAAACAGAGAAACACACCTTTAAGAAGGATAAGGAGTTGCCAGAAAACAAATTTGACAGGCTGAAGTCAACCGATGTTAAAAAGAGTACAGCTCATCTTGAAAAGGAAAAGCAAATTACAGCACCTTGGAAGTCCATGGATGCCTGGAAGGAGAAAAGAAACTGGGAAGATATACTGAAATCTCCTGTACGGACTTCTCGTGTTTCTCATTCTCCTGGTGTTGGAAGAAAAGTTACAGACCGTGCTCGTGTTCTACATGACAAGTTGATGTCTCCAGAAAAGAAAAAAAGAAGTGCTTTGGATATGAAAAAAGAAGCAGAAGAAAAGCATGCACGAGCACTGCGAATTAGGAGTCAACTAGAGAGCGAGAGGGTTCAGAGGCTACAACGTACCTCTGAAAAGTTGAATCGTGTCAATGAGTGGCAGGCTGTACGCAGCTCCAAACTGCGAGAAGTAATGAATGCACGCCATCAACGGGGAGAATCACGTCACGAAGCATATCTTGCTCAGGTTGCAAAAAGAGCTGGCGATGAAACTACTAAGGTCAATGAGGTCCGTTTTATTACATCACTCAATGAAGAAAACAAGAAATTCTTGCTGAGGCAGAAACTTCATGATTCTGAAATGCGGAGAGCTGAAAAGCTACAGGTGATGAAAACTAAGCAAAAGGAGGACACTGCAAGGGAAGAAGCTGTTTTGGAACGAAGAAAGTTCCTTGAAGCTGAGAAGATGCAACGCCTTGCTGAAATACAGCGCAAGAAAGAAGAAGCTATTTTCAGAAGAGAAGAGGAGCGCAAAGCATCTAGTGCTGCACGGGAAGCAAGGGTTGCAGAACAACAGCGTCGAAAAGAGATAAGAGCAAAAGCGCAACAAGAGGAAGCAGAACTTTTAGCCCAAAAGTTAGCTGAAAAGCTTCGTGAAAGTGAGCAGCGGCGCAAGTATTACCTAGAACAAATACGAGAGCGAGCCTCAATGGATCTTAGGGATCAGCTTTCACCTTTTCAGCGTCGCTTTCCAAGTAAAGATGGCCAAAATCGTTCTAGTTCTGCTAACAGCGGAGAAGATTCACAGACAACTGGCAATTCCAGTGCTGCAGATTCTATGGCTAAGTCATCAAATAATGCACAGACAAAACGAAGAATTAAAAAGATTCGGCAGAGATTAATGGCTCTAAAGCATGAATTTATCGAACCATCCATAGGTGAAAATACAGGAATCACACACAGGGCTGCTCTTGGAGCTGCCAAAGCTAAGTTAAGTAGATGGCTTCAAGACCTTCAGAGACTTCGCCAAGCTAGAAAAGAAGGTGCTGCCAGTATTGGTTTGATTGTCAGTGACATAACGAAGGTACTTCTCATTCATCATTTATTGTTTGTACTATAGTGCTAACTATGTTTACTAATACCATTTTCTCTTTATTTTGGTTTAGTATTTAGAAGGGAAGGATCTTGAGCTGCATGCATCAAGACAAGTTGGTTTGCTTGACTTCATTGCATCCGCATTACCTGCATCACATACTTCAAAGCCTGGAGCTTGTCAAGTCACTGTCTACCTTTTGCGCCTGTTGAGAGTGTTGCTCTCACTTCCAGCTAATCGAACTTATTTTCTAGTACAAAATCTTTTACCCCCAATTATTCCCATGCTATCAGCATCACTGGAGAATTATATTAAGGTGGCAGCATCGAACTCTGGAAGTTCAAATCTTCTGTCTAATAAAACGTCAACTGAGAATATAGAGTCATCAGGTGAAGTGTTAGATGGCTTTTTATGGACTGTGACCATGATCGTTGGTCATGTACACATCAATGATGAACAACTTCAAATGCAGGGAGGCTTGATAGAACTGATTGTAGCTTATCAAATAATTCATCGTCTGCGAGATCTGTTTGCGCTTTATGATAGGCCACAGGTGGAAGGATCCCCACTCCCATCATCTATACTGTTTGGTCTCAACCTTTTGTCTGTCATAACATCGAAACCCGGAAATTTTTCTATTATTTATTGGGAGTCCTGCAAATGCAGGACACTAGGTGGAAATATAGTGCAAGAATATGAATATCTTAGTTCACAGGACAGTGTGGGGTGCCAACCAATGACACTTGATCAGTCTGATGATGCCAAATTGCCAACCATATACAGTGAACTGGCTGAAGATAGCAAATCCTGTAAACAACATGACTTGAGCATTCCAGTGGACAGAAAATTTGTTGATGAAGCTAGTAAAGATTTATCAGTGATCTCTGCTGGCCTGAACAACTCAGCAATGCAACCATCTGATTTGGGTGTTACTACAGAGAAGCATTCTGAAAGTCCTAGCCGGGGGGATGAAAATAGCACAGTGGACAATTTTCTTGAAGGAAGAAAGGTGAATAATGTATGTGCATTGTATAATAGTCCTGTAAAAGGCACTGAGACGAACCTTAAGCAGCCTGTAATGCTCTTACTTTCTGCACTGGCTGAGACTGGACTTGTTAGTCTACCATCACTTTTGACTGCTGTGTTGCTCCAGGCAAACAACAACAGGTCATCATCGGAACAGGTTTGTCCACCTGCTGTATTAAGGTGCAATGTTGTTTTGTTTTGAGTAATCTTGTTATGCTGCCTCCACACTAAATATCTGTATAGATCTTATGTTTTTCGCACACACGTTTAGATTATTTGATATGCCTAGCATGGGTATACCACAGCATCAAAATAGGTATTTTGTGTTCTTAACAAAAATGTTAAAATGGTTTGTACACATTTACTAGCATGCTTTTATTTCTTATGCTTCCCTTACAACATAAGCAGAAACATGAGCTTTCATGCCATGTGATGCTGTGAATCTATCTTCTTCTGTAGTTAGCAGAGCAAACCTTGCATGTTTATTGCATTTTATGGATCTTGCTGGGAAATTAAATAACTCATTTTTCAGACATTGGCGATTCTTCCATCAAATTTTGAAGAAGTAGCCACTGGCGTATTGAAAGTTTTGAATAATATGGCACGTTTGGATATAACCCTCTTGCAGCACATGCTGGTAAGTGCTCTTCATGAAAAGGATGGATATCAGTGACTGAAATCAATGTAGTCTGAGGCGCACTGAAACCTACTTTCTTGCACTAATCATTGGTCATGATAACATTATAAAATTAGTTACAGACAGGTTCCAGGCATAGTTTTTTCTGTCTGGAAAACCCTACATTGTGGCTATGGGAATCCTCAAAATATTAAATATGTTTTTTACCCTCATAAGTTTGTTTTCTTACTGGTTATGCATTATTTTCAGGCTAGATCAGATCTAAAGGTGGAATTCTTCCATCTAATCAGCTTCCTTCTGAGTCATTGCATGAACAAATGGAGAGTGCCAAACGATCAGGTTTGTTCATCTATTCGCAACATGAATTTTTTTGGTCCTTTTTAAGTTTAAAATATCCATTTTTCAATTGCTTTCCACTTGTTTTGCACATTCAGTTACTCTCAACTTGTTTTGCGCAATACTTTCTACTAGCTTTGCACATTCAGTTACATTCAACTTGTTTTTCTGCAATATTTTCTACTGGTTTTTGCACATTCGGTTCTTCCTTGTCTATAATGATAGCAAGTTGCACATGTGTAGTTTGTTGTATGTCTGACAAGGTGGCAGTTTTTATGTCACTGAAGGTGGCATTAGAATATAGCTACCAACTCTTTTTATTAACTGCGATCTTAGTACTATCTTTACTTGAACAAAACAAAGCTCCTTTCAATGCTCTTTATAATCCAGTTGTGGGCGTTAACATCATGTCAACAATAAAGTTATTGTCAGCTCTATTTAATTAACTATGATCTTAATACTATCTGTACTAAGTGAACAAGGGTTTTACATTAGATATATGACTCAAATAGTGTGCGTATATGTATGTTATAAAAAGTGTGTATAAAACATTCCAACTTGTAATGTCCATTATGAATGCGTGTTGTGGAAAGTTGATGACTTGAGGTACTGGATCATGTTATAGTTTCTGTGGAGCTTGACCATTTGTGACCTTTTTGGATATTATGTCCAAGAAATTTGAACATAATGCCATTTTACACCTGAATCTCATCTTGACTATTATTTGCACTTTTCTCGTGGAATGGCTGCTTTTTTTGCACCTACACCTTTTGTTCGCTGCCCTGTTCTCAGGTTTAAGATTTGTGCTATTTTGTTTAGGTTGGTTTGCTGCTTCTAGAGTCGCTGCTGCTTCTTGGCTACTTTTCTTTGTTCCATGCTGGGAACCAAGCTGTTCTTCGATGGGGAAAGAGTCCCACCATACTTCACAAGGTAAATAATTGTTTGTGTAGCCATGTCCCTTTCAATTTCTGTGAGTTGTGCAAAAATCTGATGAGTTAGAAACAGGTGTGCGACCTGCCATTTGTTTTCTTCAGCGACCCCGAGCTGATGCCCATCTTGGCTGCTGCTCTGATCGCTGTTTGCTATGGTTGCGATCAAAACCGAAGTGTTGTACAGCAGGAAATAAGCACAGATATGCTGTGTTGCTTGCTCAAGTCCTGTCAAGCTTCCGGATCAAATTCTCCAGATTCTACTGCTGTGGATGGTTCTGGAAACAATTCCAGTGAAAGCATTCTGGATATCAGGAACTCACAATGTGACATCCCAACAAGGTCAAGCCGCAAAATTGGACGGCCGGTTGTTGGGAAGGGTGTTTCAGGTGGCAGATTCAACAGAAATAAGGTTCAGAAGGATGGTAGGGGAACAAGAGCAGTTGACGATGGGCCTCTGAAGCAAAGAGCTCAAGAAGCTTCATCGAACTTCATGTTGCATAGAATGATCCCAGCTTCTTTCTTGGACAGAGCCGAGGAGTTCTTCAGCAGGGAGACATGAAATCGGCTCTGTAGTTCACCTAACTTATATGGCACGAGCTACTGAATTTACAGTTTTTCAAGTATGGCGCTTCAGACTAATTATCTCGAAACCTTTGTGGGAAATGAACGTTTGGTCAAAAAGGTTTCCTGACCTGATATTTTGATTGAATATGCAGTCTACAGATAAGAAATATAAGTCATGTATGGAAGCAATGCGATTGTACAGAAATACAGAGGAAAAAAAACTGATAAGAAAATCTGATTTCATACGGAAGAATGGACCTGCCCATAATTTACTCAGTCTCTTACTTTTGAAACTACATGTGTTCTGTAGTTTGGAGATCGTCAATTAAGCTTTTGGACGATTGAACGATTGTGAATTTGTGATTGTGGTGGATTGGAGATTCCACAACAGATTATTCGGCTTGGCCAGTTTGGTAGGGCTCTAAAGCAATTCTCGTCACTTTAGGTCCTGCTCCAGCTGCTCCGTTTAAACTGTGTGGTAGAGCTTCTTGCTACTACATCCCAGCCCCAGGCCACAACAGCACAAAGTAAGCTGGTGGCCAAGCCAGGCTCGATGGCGGTGAATCCAGCTCCTTGCACAGATCGGAGTTGGCACTAGCGAATCGTTTTCCAACGAATTGAGGTCGGCCGGCGTTGAACTGGCGAAAAAGGGTAGCGAGGTACCGGAGCACGACGGGAGTGGAGCATAAGTAGAGATGAAAATGAATCGGATACGGACGGATATCACCGATGTTACATTTCTTTTCATATTTTTACTCGAATTCGGATTTGAATAAGGATCGTATCAGCCATGTCGGATAAGATACGATTGGATATCGACATCATAAATATGCAATTTGAGCATTCGAATACGGATACGGTATCAATGTTGAATATCTGGACTCGGATACGAACGAATAAAAACTCCTCTAAATGGATTCGATCTTGAATATAGTCGGAAAATATCAGTATAAATCCCAAGCATAAGCATGAGCAGGAGTTTTTCCACTTTCCACGACTGCAATAAGCAAGCGGGACCAGCACCATGGCAGTGCTCCTCCCAAATCTCGCAGACCGTAGGCGCGTAGCATTATCAACATTCCACTCGCTTCGATTTTGTTAAGATGTTAAATAAACACAGTTATAATAAATCTGTGTACATAGCTTTTTGATATGTACCAAAATAGATACGGTAGCAAAATTCATGTACTCCATCCGAAAAAAGAATGCAACTTCTCGATGAGTCAATCAGTATCAATTTTGACCAAGGATAAAAAAAAACCTTGTTATAACGTGTAATGAGTATGACTAGTAGATTAGTGATTAACTATATTTTCGTAACAAACTATTTTGGAGACAAATAATGACGCTATCTTTGTTCTATAAATCTAGTGAAATTTGAGAATGTTTAAAAAACGAGTACCTAAAAAATCAAAATGACTTGTAATTGGATTAGAGGGAGTAGCAAGCAACAAACAAAATGTATAGTTGCATGTGCTCCCTCCATCCAAAAAAAGTAATTGTAGCACATTATCATGGTTTTATATTTTAAGTTTGATAATTTATAGATAATATCTATATTTATATTATCAAATAAACACTATTAAATTAATTATGAAATGTTTTTTTAATAATTAATTAATTTAGAGTTATAAATATACATAGATATCACTAGAAATTTGGTCAAACATGAACTATTTTTAACGGCACGCAACCCATAGTTGCATTCTTTTCCGGACGGAGGGAGTACTAAAGTTTTAAACTACACACAGAAAAAAAAGTACAACAAACACTTGATTGCATTTACCATGCACAAAAAAGGGGCTTAAGTGAAAACGACCAGCTCCCATTTTGAACAATAACCTCAAGGTACATAGAATATGCCCTATTCAGCAGCTTTTTCATCAGCAACATTGCCAGGAAATCCTAGGGAGTAGGCACTACCAGGAACGGCTACCAGCAAAGTATCGTCATCTAGTTCTTCTGTTGCTTCACTTGCCTACAATGAAAGGAAAGATAATAAATGAAATAATAGTAATAACAAAAGCCATTGCAGGAGAAACAAATACAAAAAATGGGGCAACAATAGATAATTTTGCATATGGTTGTCCAGAGTGTTAGAAAGGCAATATCCTAGCCATTACTATTTCTCATGTCTCGGCCATTATTGGCCCTAATAGCAGATCATATAGTTCAACCTGTATTGATTAGGATATAGATGATAGATGACATTAGAGCATTTTAGTTCCTTTTCCTTACATGTACACTCACTGTTACAGCATATAGTAATGGAGAAATCATTCTAGTCATTCTATTAGCTTTCAGAGAAGTACATTGCTGAAAGAACATTTGCTCTTTTTTATTTGCAAAAATGATTCAAAGATAATTAAAGTCTAGAGGAGAGACCACTAACTTTATCTTTTTCTTTATTCAAGGCATTTTTCAGGTGCTCTTTAGCCTTCTTTCTTATTTCTTTTAGTTCCTTGTGCTGAGCCCTGGTGACCTCATAATGACAAGCCACACACAGTGTTCTCATGTTCTCAAGTTTACATTCCCCTGACAGAAAATCAGAAAGATTATCATGCTATTCAAGAGTCAACTGCACAAAACTTTTGCACATATACCGTACCTCCTCCTTTATAGACAGGTATTATGTGATCTGCATGCCAAGCATTTCCATCAATTGGCTCATGGACAAGCTTATCTAGGCTGTGGTAGATGCATGGAATCAGCACCAAAGCAACAAATTAACAGGATAATTATCCATATCAGATAATATTTAAAGAGTTTAAACCACACGACCCTGCTAGCCCCCTAGATATGCAAAAGAATATAGAAAAGCATGATATCAATGTGCAGCACTTACAGTTTCTTTCTACTCGCAATGTTTGGAGCAACCTTTCTGATGTATTCTTCTCGCTTTTCCAAGGGTAAGGGTTTGATGTGTTTGACAAGCTTGCAACAATTGAGCTTGCATTGGGAGCACTTACCATGTTCTATTTGAAACAGTGCCTGCAGACAATTACCAAGAAGCTTTATTACATACATATGAATTAATTTGCAACTTTCTTTTGATTTTATATAACTGAAAATTAGTCTTCAGTCCTAACTACTACAAAAATTGTTCACTTATGTGGATAACAGAAAGAACTCACCTGCCGCAGGGCCCTGCTACTGGTTCTTAACCTGTATTCCTGGAAACAAGCTAGACCACAGAATAGATCTTCAAAATATTCAGGTGACTTTGCAAGCCTTCCACTGAACCAAGTAAAACAACATTATTGTGATCAAATATATTTGTTTATAGTAACAAAACAGGATTTACTTCTAAACACAAGTTAAGGAGTCGTTACTTGCAAAGTCCTTGACAAAGTTTGCAGAGAGGTTCATCATCAATGGTCCAGCCCTGAGTGTATCGTCTCTCTTTACAGGTGCCATTACGCAACACCACCTGTCTCCATTCAGCATTTTCTGGCAAAGGATTACTGACACCATTCAATGGTGCGGCACGCCTCTTACTTCCCCCTTTAAGTATCCCCTAAGAAGAATGCAGACCAGAACAAAGAAAAAGTTACAGAGATATTCATCAAGCTGAGGAACACCAAAATATACTTGTGCATTTCATGCAAAGCTCTAAAGATAGGTAAACAGTATTTGTATTTGTACCAGTGACAGAGCCACTGCCCAGCCATCCCGACATCAGGCGACATAAGAGCCGAAAGATTTCAAAAGAAAATTGTCTGTACATCAAAGAACACTGTAATACGCCAGCAAAATATTTTTGCATAATAAGGATTGCCTGGGCTCCTAAAATCTTCTGGCTCTGCTACTGATAAGTACAGCTGGCAAAAGGTGACATGCATAGACTGCTGCTTCTCATATATGTACAGATACTGTTTTAGCACAATGATTTTGTCTGCTCTTGCTTTGGACATAATAAGCTTTCAGTGTATAGCAAAACTAATAACATCTCAAAAAGGTAAAAACATTACAATAGTCGAATGTGAAAAAAAACAGCACTGAATGCTAAGGCTGAGCAACTGTGACAAGCTAACAAAGTTACACCCATATGAATCTTGTTTTACACTGAACGTTATTTGAACCCTTAATTGAATTAAGTAGCTTCATCTATAATAACAGCATCAGGCGACATAGGTGGGCAGTGGGCTATAAACAATTATGATCTAATACTCAAATGTGCCACGATACAGAATACATATAGTTAAAAACTTAAAATAGCATGTACCAGTTCCAACATTCCTACCTAAAGTATAATATGGTAATAGTTACCATATCCAAAATATAATACTAATTTTGGTTGCCAGAAGGGGATTTCTGGTGGCGTTAATATGAAGATGGATTTCAGAATATTTTGACATCCTTGAGTATATTCCACATAATTCCATTTAGATATATAGAATTTCTTTGGAAAAGAAAAAGGAACATAACTGTTATTGAACTTGGCATGCAACATTCATAAGCAAAGCCGGACTGAATGTGTAAAGAGAAGAATCAAATGAGGTCAACAGGTCCATACTTCTGTGCTATGGTTGATGCTATCTTTCAGAAAACACAACTCAAGGCTCAAGGGAAGTTGTAATGGCTTTCCGAGCAATTTATTCTGATCAATTGGTCTTAGTGCCAACCACTCTTTGATGAATGCCTTGAACACATTGCAAAATGCAGGAATCTTTTTCAAGAGCAGACTTCTTGTTTTAACATCACTGGGAGAACATAAATGTGAATCCAATTCTTCTGGCAGAAAATTTTCACAAAGTGATTTGGGTCTTGAATCATGTCCAGGAACACAGCTGTACAAGTGGATTCGGCCTGTGTGCCGGCTAACCTGGAAAAGATGATGATACTTCAGACGAATTCAGTGAAGAAAATCTCATCTTCAACTATGAAACAGCATGCTTTACACTCACTATCAAGAAAAGATAAAATCTATCTTTCTTGACCTAAATAACTGAGATTTTAGCTCATGGGAGAGCTACATGTTCAAGCTTCAATGAATGGCCATCCAGCGCACATGATTCATAAGCCCCACACCTTCATCAGTCTCTATCTCCACTTCTCGTTCCCCCCATTCCCCATTTTCCTCTCTAAGCTAGCCATGTCAATATCCTTACACAAAAATAAATCAACTAGCTCCCTAACTACAACTGTTGTATTTTATATTGAATAAAATAACAAAAAAAGGTCTTAGTCCCATTAACGATAATGCATGCATAGCACATGCAATCATATTCTTTTTACCCAAGAGAACACGAAGCGCCTGCCAAAACGAGTACAGATTACAGAAGGGCTGATATTGCAGTAGTTATCCCCTCTCTCTCTCCACAGCATGATAACATCATAGAAGAAACTAGTATTCCTAGGTCTCAGAGTGCTTTATCCTCGAAAAACAGAAAGAGTGCAGTCACAATAACAGGAAAAAAAAGTAGGTAAAAAAATATTTTAACCTCAAAACGCAGAGACTCCACTTGAATTGGAAAATCTGGAATAGGTGCAGCTTGACTTAAGGACCCAGAATTTCCAGAAAGCCTCTTACGAGCCTAACATTTTTCAGCAATTAGATCGTTATGTATAAATGTCATATGATTAAAGAAAGCAAAGAAACTTTACCACCTTTATTGATTTACAACTAGATAATACAGAGCAAAAGGCAGCAGCTGGTGAAACAGAAACATCAATACAAGATCTGTCTTCAGGTAATGTTGGAGTTGGATTATTTTTCAAGGATGTGCCAGGTCTTTCATCCTAACAGGGAAATAAGCAAAAGCAGAATCATTTGTCAATCAATAATCAATAAGAAATAACAAGTGGCAAGTAGGAATCAATTGACAAATATCTAATGGAGCAGGTCCTTTTTACCTCGAATTCAAGAGGAATTGTCCTAATTGTGAAATCCGAGTCAAATTCAAAATCTTCAATGCCAAGAAAACCATCGATGGACAAATCATCACTTTTCAAAAGGTATTTTGGTCCATGGGTCAAATCTGCATGAACCTCAAACAACTCAGCATTTGTTTTAGTAAAATCAGATAGTTATCAACATGGTTCAGCATTCGTTTTACCTGCATTATGATTCTCCGAATGATCAAGTTCGCAGTGTGTTTCCTCCTCGGTGTTCTTGATTTCCTCAAGTTGGCACACTTGATCAACCTTACAAAGAAAGAACAAAGAATAGATAAAAGAGAAATGATCCTTATCCTACAAACTATTCAGAGCAGATTTTTAAGGGGCTAATATTCCAATTAGTGTACCCTATCAGAATTTTTGAAGGCACTGAATGTTGCCTGTTAGGCTGTTACATATCCCAGGTTAACTAATTGACACTGGCTACACACTAAAAGCTTAGATCTCACAACAGTCCTTCCAATCTGCCAAATGACAGTATAACATGGCAATTTACAAATGATTAATATTCTGAACTTTGTGAACAAAAAAAAAAAACAGGTTCTTAATGTGTGACCTACCTCAATCTCCCTTACAGCATCTTTTTTTCCATTCATCAAAGACGAGACACGGAACAGACTCTGGTTTAACTGGAGCCAGTGTGATTCATCTGATGTGTTCTGCAACACCAACATTATTCTGTTTGCTATTACAATGACAAGTTAGAACAAATTACAAATGAAAACAAACTAACTAACTAACCTTTCCACAGAATATATATATGTTGACTGCATTTGTTTGGCCACGTCTATGAGCTCTATCCTCAGCCTAACAGCAACAGAGTGCAAGATATTCTCAGCAACCTCTTAATTACTCCCTTAATCCCAAAATTTTAAAAGTCACTTTGGCTTTGTCCTAAGTCAAACTTTTCTAACTTCGACAGTTAGATGAAGTTTATATAAATATATTGACATCTACAATACCAAATAAGTGCACTCTCAAGCTATATTGCATGGTGGATCAATGAAACTAATTTGGTGTTTAAAAAGTTGTTACATTTTTCTATAGACTTGGTCAAAATTAGATAAGTTTGACTTAGGAGAAAACCAAAACAGAATTTTAATTTGGAATGGAGGGAGTGTTGGAGTATATGTATTAGGCCCATGAGGCCCTTGTATACAGTCTACTTAGCTAGTAGCTTCTAGGGTTAGCCCAAATCAATCCAATCACTCAGTTTAGCATGGTATCAAGCTAGGGTATACCTCTTCTCTCTCTCCTCCCCTCCCTCCCTCCCAGCCGCCGCCGCCGCGCCCCCTCCGGCCACCATGGCCCGGCCGCCTCCTCCTCCCCCCACCTACTTCCACTCCTTCTCACCCCTCCCGTACCCCTCCTGGGCGCAGCGCGCCGCCGGCAGGCAGCCAGCCACGGCTCTCTTCGCTGCCGCCGGCGCCGCCGCCGCCGCTGGTGCGGGGCCCAGTGAGCCCGCACCTGGCGGGCCGCCGCCGCCCCAGCCTCCTCCCGCCCCGGCCCCGGCTGCGCCCGGTGCGGGGGGGCCCGCCTCCGCCCTCCCCTGCCCTGGCCGCGCCAGGTGCTGGGGGGCCGCCGCCGCCAGCGCCTGCCCTGGCCGCGACCGGCGCAGGGGGCCCTCCTCCGCCCGCACCTGCCCCTCCCCTGGCCGCACCTTCCCTCGCCGCCGCTCTCATCGCCGCCCGGGCTGCTGCCGCGGACAGCCAGGCGCGCGTGAGTGCTGCCGCCCTCGCCTGGGAGCGGGAACGCGATGCGGCCGATGCCTTGGCGAGTCAAATCGCCGAGGCGGAGCAGCTCCTGGGCTTCCTGGCGTACTACGATACCACCACCTCCTCCAGCTCGCCCGCCGTCCAAGTGTCGCCTATCCAGATCCCCGATCCGGCGGATCCACTCGTGGCGCAGCTCCACTACCAGGCCGGCGGTGTCCAGAACATCCGGAACCTGGTCACGGTCGTCCTCGACCCTGAGTCGCCCTCCTACGCTCGCTGGCGGGACATGGTTCTCTCACCCTACGCCGCTATGCCCTCGACGACCACGTCCTCATCGACGCCCCGCTTGCGGCTCAGACCCCAGGGTGGCTGCGTCTCGACAGCATCGTCCTGTCCTGGACCCTCGGGACCATCACCACCGACCTCCACGACCTCATCCGTAACACACCCGACGCTCGTCGTGCCTAGCTGGCACTCGAGGGCCAGTTCCTGGGCAACGCCGAAGCTCGGGCTCTACGCCTCGACGCCAACTTCCGCACCTTGTCCAGGGCGACCTCTCCGTTGGTGAGTACTGCCGTCGGATGAAGGGCATGGCCGACTCCCTCGGTGACCTTGGCTGGCCCATGGAGGACCGGATCTTGGTCCTCAACGTCCTCCGCGGACTCAGCGACCGCTATGGCCACCTCCGGACCTAGATCACCCGGCAGCGGCCCTTCCCCACCTTCCTGCAGGTCCATGACGACCTCGTCATGGAGGAGCTCACTCAGGGCGTCCAGCCTGCTTCCCTCTCCACACCAGGCTCCTCGTCCTCCTCGACTGCCCTTGCCACCACTCCACCGCCGCGTACATCCGCTCCGGCACCGACGTCTCTTCTTGGTCCTCCTCCCTCCGGGCCGAGCGGAGGTGGCGGGGGGGGGGGGGGGGGCGTGGCAGCCGCCGCCGACGCGGAGGGGGGCGTGGTGCGGGCTCTGGTCGTGGGGCCACGCCCGCGCATCCACGGGGTGGTGCACCCTGGCCATCCTTCAGCAACCCATGGTCCGGGCGCATCTCCATGTGGCCCTTCCAGGGTGCCGGTGGCGATCCTCGTACTCCGGCGGCCATGCTCGCCGGTGCTGTCCCGACCACACCGTGGGCTCCACCACCCGGGGTTCCTCCGCCACTCGCGTCGCCGTGGGCCCTACCTCCCGGGTCGTCACCAGGGCCTGTCGGTTGGGATCCGACGGCTCTGGCTCGTTCCTTTAGCACCATGTGCCTGACACCTCCCGTCGGACTTGACTGGGTCGCCGACTCGGGTGCCACCTACCACACCACTTCCGACCCCGGTATACTCACGTCTGTCCACCCTCCTTCTCCGTCTCTTCCTTCGTCCATCATGGTCGCAAATGGTTCTTGTCTTCCTGTCACATCCGTGGGTTCCGCTACCACTCCTGGCTCTTTTCGTCTTCCCGATGTTCTTGTTGCTCCCTCTATGGTTCACAACTTTCTTTCCATTCGTCGTTTTACAGCTGACAATTCTTGTTCTGTTGAGTTTGACTCCTCTAGTCTTACTGTGAAGGATTTGGCTTCCCGGCGTCCACTCCTCCGATGTGATAGCACGGGGCCCCTTTACACGCTTCGGTTTCCTCCTTCTGCTCCGTCCACTTCGGCTTCGGCTTCCACTTTCGTCAGTTACTTTCGCCGTCTCTACTTCCTCTACTACTTGGCACCGCCGTCTCGGACATCCTGGCCGTGATGCTCTGATGCAGTTTAGTCGTAGTTTCGACATACCTTGTACTCGGGCTCACGATGAGCATTTGTGTCATGCGTGCCAACTGGGCCGACATGTTCGTCTTCCTTTTCCCACCTCTTCTTCACATGCGACCCATATTTTTGATCTTGTACATTGCGACCTGTGGACATCTCCTATGATGAGCATTTCTGGCTATAAATACTATCTTGTCGTGGTTGATGATTTCTCGCATTATTCCTGGACTTTTCCCTTGCGTGTTAAGTCTGAGGCGTTCCCCACGCTCCGTCACTTCTTCGCCTGGGTGTCTACTCAGTTTGGCCTCACCATCAAGGCCGTCTAGTGCGACAACAGGCGTGAGTTCGATAACTCCACCTCTCGGGCTTTCTTCCTCTCTCACGGTGTCCAATTGCGCATGTCTTGCCCCTATACCTCCTTCCAAAATGGCAAGGCTGAGCGCATGATTCGCACCACGAATGACACCATGCGCACACTTCTCCTTCAGGCTTCTCTTCCTGCCCTCTTCTGGGCCGAGAGCCTGCATACCTCCACCTATCTCCTTAACCGCATACCTTCCGCTGTTTGTCCAGCTCCCACACCACAACACGCTCTCTTCGGTACCCCTCCTCGTTACGATCACCTCCGTGTCTTCGTGTGTGCGTGTTACCCTAACACCACTGCCACTGCTCCCCACAAGCTGGCCCCCCGTTCGACCCTGTGTGTCTTCCTCAGGTACTCTCCGGATCACAAAGGGTACCGCTGCTATGACCTCGCCTCACGCCGAGTCCTCATCTCTCGCCATGTGGTGTTTGATGAGTCCGTCTTCCCATTCTCCACCACCTCCTTCCACCTCCGACCTTGACCTCTCCTCTCTCTCCCACTGACGCGGTGGTTCAGCCACCATTTCCGTTTTGTCCTGCAGGTACTCTGCCACGCCCGTCGCCGGCACGGCGCCCTCTGGTGCGGCGCCTGACCCTGAGTCCCCCGCGGGTCCGACTGCGCCTGACCCTGTGCCCTGGGCGGGTCCAGCGCCCACGCCCTCTGGTGCCCCGCCTGACCCTGCACCCTGCGCGGGGCCGGAGGCGCCGTCCTCGGCGACTCAGGCGCGGTTCGCCCACCCGGTGCGCGTCTACCAGCGCCGAGTGCGGCCGGCCCCGTTGGACACGGTGCCGGTGCCACCACCGCCCTCGCTGCCACGGTCACCGTAGGTGACACCTTCTCCGTCGACGCCCACGCCGCCGTCTCCACCGCTACCAGCTGCCTGTGTCGAGCCGCCGGTGTACCACCCGCCGCTTCTTCACCAACACCCGCGTCATGTTCACCCCATGGTGACGCGGCACGCGGCCGGTGTCCTGCGGCCCCGGGCTCTTGCAGCGACGCCCGAGGAGCTGCCGGTCTCTCCTGTGCCCTCTTCTGTCCGTGACGCCTTGGCGGATCCTCACTGGCGTCACGCGATGGAAGAGGAGTACGCGGCCCTTCTTACCAACCACACGTGGGACTGGTGCCTCGACCACCCGGCTCCAACGTCGTCACGGGCAAGTGGATATGGACGCACAAGCGGCGAGCTGATGGCTCCTTGGAGCGCTACAAGGCTCGTTGGGTTCTCCGGGGTTTCACTCAGCGGCCCGGTGTTAACTATGATGAGACCTTCAGTCCAGTAGTGAAGCCAGCTACCGTCCGCACGGTTCTCTCACTGGCTCTCGAGCGCTCCTGGCCTGTACATCAGCTGGATGTCAAGAACGCCTTCCTCCATGGCACTCTGACTGAGACAGTCTACTGCAGCCAGCCGGCAGGTTTCGTGGATTCTTCTCGTCCTGACTTGGTCTACCGGCTCAACAAGTCTCTCTACGGTCTCAAGCAGGCACCTCGGGCTTGGTACTCTCGGTTTGCTACCTTCCTGCTGACTCTTGGGTTCACGGAGGCCAAGTCTGACACCTCACTGTTCATATACCACCATGAGGGCGAGACTGCTTACCTGCTCCTCTATGTGGATGACATTGTTCTCACCGCCTCCAGCACGTCTCTGCTCCAGCGCATCATTGCCTCTCTCCAGAAGGAATTTGCTATGAAGGATCTTGGTGTGCTCCATCACTTCCTCGGCGTCATTGTTGAGCCCCGACCTTCAGGCTTGTTCCTCCACCAGCGGCAGTTCACTCGTGACATTCTGGAGCGAGTAGGGATGACTGACTGCAAGCCCTGTTCTACCCCGGTCGACACTCAGGGCAAGCTGTCAGAGGCCGCGGGTCAGACGCTTGGGCCAGAGGACTCTACCACCTACCGGAGCCTTGCTGGCGCGCTCCAGTACCTCACCTTCACCCGGCCCGACATCACCTACGCCGTGCAGCAGCTGTGCCTCTATATGCATGCTCCGCGGGAGCCCCATCTTGCTGCTCTGAAGCGGCTCCTCCGGTACCTCCGTGGCACCCTCGGCTATGGGCTGCTCCTCGGCCGGTCCTCCTCTGCCGAGCTTGTTGTCTACACCGACGCTGACTGGGCGGGCTGCCCGGACACCCGCAGGTCCACCTCCGGTTACGCTGTCTTCCTGGGCGGCAACCTTGTCTCTTGGTCGTCCAAGCGCCAGCCGGTGGTCTCACGCTCCAGTGCCGAGGCGGAGTACCGCGCCGTTGCCAGCGGCGTGGCCGAGGCCGCTTGGCTCCGCCAGCTCCTGGCTGAGCTTCACCGCCCTCTCGCCAGAAGCACGCTCGTCTACTGCGACAACGTCAGTGCGGTCTATCTCTCCACCAACCCTGTGCAGCACCAGCGGACCAAGCATGTGGAGATCGACCTGCACTTTGTCCGCGACCGTGTGGCCATCGGCGACGTCCGGGGACGTCCCGACCACCTCCCAGTTTGCGGACATCTTCACCAAGGGCCTCCCTTCCTCGACCTTCTCCGAGTTTCGCTCCAGCCTCAACATCACCAGTGGCTAGTTGTGACTGCCGGGGGGGGGGGGGGGGGGGTCCTGTGTAGTGTGTTGTTTTCTTTCTTGTCCAGTCTTGCACTCCGCTGCGCCGGTAGTCTAGACTCCGGGGGGGGGGGGGGGGGGGGGTTGGAGTATATGTATTAGGCCCATGAGGCTAAGCCCATGAGGCCCTTGTATACAGTCTACTTAGCTACCCTTCTAGGGTTAGCCCAAATCAATCCAATCACTCAGTTTAGCAGGGAGTACTAATGCGTGCACAAATTAACAATCAGGATCACATTTGCATTTCAATTCTAATTCTACCAGAAGAACTAGGAAAATAACTAAATATTGTTCCACAACTTCGGTTGCATTCTGCAATGGTTGAAAAGAAATTGCAACAGCAAACAGAGAAAAAAAAAGGCTAAGGACCTGAAGCAATTCTGAAGCTGATTTTGGGAGCTCCACAAAAATAACATTTTGAGCAGACGAGAAGTCTAACCCAACACCTCCAGCAGTAATTCCAATTATGGCAACCTTCACCTTTTTTGAAAATAAAATGGATAAAATGGATAAACATTAAACCAAATTTGGGAATTATTAGATACATGGAGTAGAAAAGTGAGGAAAATACAACAACAACGTAAGGGTGGGTGGGTGGGATTGGTGGCAGTACCTCTGGATCCAAACGGAAAGAATCGACAGCTTCTTTCCTTTCCCTTTGAAGTGTGCTTCCATCAATGTGAACAAATTTGATCCCATTCTCGGAGATAAACACCTATGTGAAAACAGTTGAACGTATAAAACTGCCTCATCCTGGATTCCAGTGGTCAAGAAACTCAAAAAAATCTGAATAATACTTAAGCATGATCGCAATAAATCTCAATTGTTCTTAAGAAGTACTCAGGCTTATCATGCATTTCAAACTACGGAAATAAATAACCATCATAATTTTGATCGGAACGTTTGTCCATAGTTCATGATGCTATAGTCTAATATGCGAATGGAACTGCATAGCATTAATATATTGACGATCACAATACATCCTTAAGTGAGGACAAACCAACTAATAGAATTATGACAGATAAGGAATATATGAGAAACATAAAACAGTTTACCTGTATTCCATCTAGAACCTTTAAGTGATGCGCAAATATTATTGTTTTCTGACAGCTAGACTGGGGATCCAGGTTATGGTTAGCACCAAATCCATTCATGATGATGAAATGATTTGAGAACCATTCACTAAACCCAGATAATTTTGCAATACCAATCTCTTGTGGGGTGAGATTCTTTGGAGATTTCTTGCAATCATCATCTGGATAAAAAATAAAGATAACCAAATTTACGCAGAGCTTCCAAAACCGTCATACTAGTTATGGACACAGAAGAGAGAAAAATCACAGGGTGATATTAAAATTCATTAATATATGTAACTGAAAACTTAGGAGTTAGCACTATGAATATACCTTCTTCCTCTTTTGTATTTTCATCATCATTGCTTTTGCTGGGCAATTCAACTGCAAGAACTCCATTACAACTGCTAGAGCTCACCCTTTTGACACATGAAGATGTGGCTGCCCTGATATCTGGTGCACTTAGCTTCAACCAAATAATCTGTCGCCGCTTGGGGGGCAGTTCATTCAATAAATGCTCCTTCAGACGCCTAATCTATAACACAGAAGCAGATGAAGCAGCTAACTTTAGCGTGACGGAGCTGACGTTAATAAACAATGAAATCTCCACACAGCATATCAAGTGATTTCATGGCTTGTGACAAACAATGCAATAGTCTTCAATAATCGCAAGCATATTATTAGGAAACAAACACTTCATTTCTTTATAAATCAGGCTACAGAACAGTAAACCTTTTTTGCCAGAATATTTGCCAACAGTAACACTTCTCTGCTAATTGCCTTTGAACCAATAAAATTTCACAGAAGAGGGCTGGAGACCTTCAGAGGCACCAGTGCATTGTGGAGTCCTAAGTCGAGATATCAATTTGAGGAGAGGGAGAGGAAGACCAAAGCTGACATGTGACATGGGGGTAGCCAATAAAAAGAGATTTGAAATGTTAGGATAGACCTAGAGATCTTTGTTTGTATAGGAATGCTTGGAAATCAGCTATTGACATGCCTGAATCGTGACTTGGGGTTCATGTTGGATTTCAACTCTAGCCTACCCCAACTTGCTTGGGACTAAAAGGCTTTGTTGTTGTTGTTGTTGAAAAGGGCTAAAGAATTGCATCAGCAACAACAAAAAAATAGTTTGCAATTGGTAGATAAAAGAAACTCAAGGGCTTAGTATCGTTAAATAGACTGTAGATACATGAGTTAGCATAACAGATCAACAAACAGTATGGATTGAACCACAATGGAGCAGAGGTAGCAGATCACAGGAAGTTATGGATTGAAGCTTAAGTGGCTGAAAGAGCAAGAACAAACCATGACAGTTTGACTGAGCAAAACATTTAACTCTGTCAACCGCGTACCCTTAGAGAAATCCTGCATATACAACAATTAACAGACTTAACGACCTAAGAAAATGTTTCCACAAAGATAGTAAGATACTAACAGAAAAATTGATTTCTCTTTCATAGCATTCAACCTATAATGCCTGCTTGATAGGGCTTTTCTGTTATAAACCACTATAATTATTAATTGGTTTCCAAAACTCCTGTTTATTTAGGGGGAGGGGGGAACTAGTAAAAAGTTTTCCATGCATGATTCCATGGTTTGCTACATTTAGTTTCTACAAGCATAGATTTTACCCCAATTAGCGAACAACAGCTCTGCAGACAGCCCACAGGAGCCATAGCTTAGCAAATATAGCCAGTAACAGTGATATGCCTTTACAAACCAAGGAATCAAATACCTTGAATATTTTCCCTTGATAACTTCGTGCAGCATGCTGCAAGCAATATTTGTTCGCATAATCATATTTACTAGTACCAAGCATGCGGGGCCTGTGAGCAGTGGGGGTAGGGTGATTAACAACAATATTGCAACAGAACAATGTAAAGAGCTTTTCAAGACCAAGACATTAAGATGCTTTTTTTTTACTTACCATAGCATATTTATCTGGTGGTAGATATCAAAAGGTCTGTTATCACCTAGGAGAAAATAAACAGTAAGTGACAACTTCGTTTAGAATTATTTAAATGATGTAACAGAATTTATGGATCCCAGTCCATCATATTTTAATGCTTCAAATACAAAATAATAGAGATAAAATCATAATACAAAGCAGTAAAAAAAGTGTACTTGAAACAATTCAGGACATCCTCAGCATGCACAGTCATAAACTTTAACGTGGTAAAGTGAACTGAAGATATTACATCTCACTCTATAATATAATCAGCAAAGACGCTTGGCAGGTAATGCATTAGACAATAAGGTCTATGCACAATTATGCCATACCAACATGGATTCAAAAGACAGTACTCACAGCAATTAGTGCCACCAATACCATCAAAAGAGTAAGACAAAAGAAAACATCAAGATCATTTTGCAGTTGCTGATATTTTGAAATCATCAGGTGATCTTGACAAAAGCATATCTCATATCACAACAACTGTTTTCATGCATCCCGCACGAAATATGAAGAGCACAATTTCAATAGTGCAAGGAACTCAAAGAGTATGATAGATATCCTTATAACCTTGAGAGAGAGGGTGTCCCCGAGAGCAATATGATGCGACCGATTTTTGAAGCTAGTTGTAGCATAGCTTTAGTCTAGCACAAGATAAGCAAGTCAATAGAAGCGAGTGGAATGTTGATATTTCAGACTAATAATATGGAAAGTAAAATGAGATGTGGTAACTAAGCACATAGGTATGTGGAGAATCAAGCTGAATGATGAAGAAATGCAGAAGTTCACTAAATCATCTCTAAGTCATTTTTTTGTAATATAGGAAAGTAAGCCTAACAAAGTCATGAACTTAAAATTAATGATAGGATATGTCAAATAACAAGGAACAGAATCTCCTTCATAGATTGGAGCATTCTAGAGCTGTATGCTTGTACTGAAAGATTGTTTATTTTTTCATGATAACATCAATACCTCATATTTTTCTTCTTGTTTCTTCGTGCAGCGTATGTTGTGTGATTCATCAACAATCATCAGTGCCCATGTTCTATTCATCATACTTTCCCTAAGGCGACTTAGCATCTGGTAGGAAGTAATCACTGCCCTTGGAGTAGCATTTAGATGTTCAAGACTGTCTTGACGACCAAATACTGAAAATGAGAGAATAATAGATATAATTTAAACATCTAAACAAATGGTTCATATACAAAATAGAAAATATCAGGTGCACAAGAGCACACTGGTGAAACATATGCAAAAACTCAATCCCATCCTTCGGATCCAAAAATTCAATCTTAAAGGTTCAAGTTCGAGGTGGAGTTCTCTCATCCCTCTTGCGGTCCACCTCACTTGAGCCCTTCATATTGGATCTGTGGGGTGAGATTGAGTTGGCGCATATGTGCAACAATATACTATTGTGCACTTGATACTTCCTCTATATGAAGGGGAAACGAAGATCAAAAGAAAAGAACTAGAAAGTCAATCACACAAGGGATAAGTGATAAGACATGAGCCATATTTTTGTAATACAGTGGTCTGTCATTAATACTAGTGCAGTTTACAACCAAAGTACAAAGCTATGTTTTGAAAGTTATTTTCTCGATAATAAACCCATTTAATTTACGCTTACCAAAAGCATTCTACTGAACTTATGTTAGCAGTTAGCTTAGCTTCGGATTGAATATCACATCTTTCAACACGAAAAGGTAAAACATACATATCTCATTAAAATGTGTTCAGCTAGCTAATCCAAAAGTTTCTGAAAATCTCAAAGACAAATCAGTAAGTTGAACCGAAGAAAAAACAAAATCAACCTAGATAGATCAAGCAACCACTAGGTACCATACATCTGTTCTAGGTTGCTTGATCTATCAAGGACAAGACCATTCAGATGTCTGATACCTAGTGGTTGCTTGATCAATCAACTGAATGGTCTTGCCTTTGATAGTTCACTAGGTATCAGACATCTGAATGGTCTTGTCTTTGATAGTTCAAGAGGTCTCATACATATGGAAATTTTGCTTGATCAAATAACTTATAAAAGCAAAATTTCATTAATTTTCATATTATGCACACAAAAGGTGAGATTGAAATAATATAAGTTAAAGGTTACAGGCTTTACTAGATGACCAGGTTGCTAACGAATTTTTTATTACAACTGAAAAGCATAAAGTCCTTAGAGTTCAGCCTGAATCAAGAGCAAGCAAAGAACCTGGAGGGTTAGGATACATAATGTGTGATCAAACAATATCTGTACTTCATAATTATTCGGGACTACATGAATTTGTACAGCAAGTGCGATAAAAACCAGCTTTCACATCAACAAAAAGACAGATGTCTCATACCAATATGAATATCTTTTGGCATAAATGAAGGATCCCAGCGTTCCAATTCCTCCGCCCAAGAATAACGCAATACTGCTGGACACACTATTAATATAGAGCCCTCATCCTTGAAGCAGCATGCTATTGCAATCGCCTGCATTAAAATGCATGAGAATATGCTCACTCACTCCCATAATATAGGCAAATTGGTAAGCCTATTCATATAATCTAAAACCAAGTCATCAATTCTGAAATGAATAAAGAACAGATAGGCAGGTCTATTCTTATCATTTACTTTAACAAGTCACAGATCTAAATAAAATAAATTGTTGAATTAATAGTGCTGCAAACTTTTCATATTGATGTACTCCATACTAACTTTTCAGAAAGTAGAATTTTGTTGCTAGTAAAACGGTAAAATAATAATATCCTACACATACACTGCAAGAATATCCCAAAGTACTAAAACAAAACAGCAAGGGTTGCGCTATGCAAGAATTCATGCTATATGCCCACCTGGAGAGTCTTGCCAAGCCCCATCTCATCTGCAATTAGGCAGCGTCCACGCCTTCGAAGCCCAAACATCACTCCTTCAAGTTGAAAGGGTAAAAGAGCATCTTTCATTTTCTGCGGTAGCTTCTTGAGAAGCTCATGTACTTCTTCATCAGAAGCCCACCTTTGGACAGCATGCCTAGGCATATTCTGAATAATGTCCTTTGTGCTAGAAGGTATTCCTTGCACAGAAGCTCCAGGTAATTTCTTAAGGCATTTCAACACCACATCATAGTCCGCAAGCTTAAATACAGGACGAAGATGTGCGCATTGACTTAGAGACTGTGTTGCAGAGTATTGCACAACCTAACAGTGCAAACATTGAAGAAAAAATGAGTTCCAGTTCCATACCAAAATCCTTATAAAAAACATCCATTGTCCAAACAGATGGAGCCAAAGAAAAACCCAACATTAACCGGAAAATGAGTTCCAGGTCTGTACTAAAATGCTCATAAAGAACATCCAAACAGTTGGAACCAAAGAAAAACTATGTGTCAACCCTCCCCAAAAAAATTATTTATCAAGAAAAGCCCACCGATGCCCACGAATTTGACAGACTGGTGTCAAGAAACACGAAAATCACCAAAAATCTCGTAGACAAAAGCACAATTGTATCCAAGAAAACACCAAATTTCGGGAGTAGCTCATGAACTGTACATTCTGATCAAAGCAGAAACAGGGATAACGTCTATTCCTCAAAGGCAAGAACCGATGCAAACCGTACCGAAGCCGCCGCGAGGCAGTCCTGGACGGCGCCGAGGCACTCGGCCTCCCCGGGGTAGGCCCTGCCTTCCACCGGCCCCACCGCCACCATGAACTCGTCGGGGGCGCATAACTCCAGCACAACCTGGAACCCCACCGGCGGCTGAGGCGGAGTTGGCGGCGGCGGCGGGGGCAGGGAAGGACGCGGGGGCAGCGGCGCAAACGGAGGCTGGGGCGCAAGCGGGGCGGTTCTTGGGCATTTGGCGAGCCTCCACTCGGCGGCGGCGGCAGTGTCGTAGGCAGGGAATGTGGGGGCGCCGGAGGCGGGAAAGGCGGTGGCAGCCGCGGCTGCTGCCTCCGCCAAGCGCTTGCGCTTCTCGAGGGCGGCGAGGCGGTTGGCCTCGCAGCGACGCCGCTGCTCCTCCGTGATCTCCATGGGTTACGCCCACGGCTACAATGTCGTGGCCTCGTCGCGACTGCGAGGCGGTTTGGGGAAGGAAAGGAAATGAGGAGCGGGCGCGGTTGGGAGTTTGGGACTTGGGACGACGGAAGGGAGCGGAGAAAAGAAGAGGCGGAGGCGGCTGAGCCCATAGCACAGATTATTATGTTCCTCTGGACCCATTTTGTACGCAGGTTGGGTCAAGCCCATTTTGTGGATATGTTTTGAAGTGGGCCATCTCATCTATTCTTCCATTCTCCATTTCTGAAGCAGGTGAAATGAGGTTATGTCAACATTACCTAACGGCATCCACGCAAAACAGAAAAAACATAATCCGACGGCATAACAGACAAGTGATAAAACAAGTACTCCATCTGTTCCAAATTATACGATTTTAAATTATAGGATGGTTTGGCTTTTCTAGATTCAGTAATCAGCAAACAGAAACGGGACAATAATAAGGACAACGGCACATGAATATCATGGGCACAAATTTAACATCACAAGTCTCGCTAAATAGAACATCTCACTACACATGATGTGAACATGTCGAAACAGGCAACCAGGTAGCGTTCATTGTCTTGATTCAAGTTACAAAAACAAGTAAAGACATATCAATAAATAAAGGAGAGGCGCTATAAAATAGCTCTTCTTCTTTTTTCCAGTCAGAACACAGCTGCAGTCCGATGCAGAGCCCATCACAGATTCTTGTCGTGCGATAGTTTGCTGAACCAATGTCATCCCACTCTCTGCTAGTCAGAACCAAGATTCAGTCACATTTAACCAGCCCTGGGCTTCAATCTTGCAAACCTGTCAACAAAAGGGAAGTCAACTACACATGTTTGCTTCACTTTACCAGAACAGAATTTCTGTTTGGACTGCCTTTTACCCTACATAGAAGTTGTCACTACATTGCATTTTTTATCTAATATTAGCAAATACTAGGCCACAGCTCTGACACCCTTTTTATTTGAGAGTCTGCTAGACTGTTACCTTACTTTAAACTGGCATAATTGTTGCCAAATGTTGTTAACTTGTTATGGTCTAAGTAGGTAACGACGAAAACTAGAAAACCACAAATAAAACAGTATACTGGCAACACACCGGACAATATGGCTCTTCTGAAAATTAAACAGTATATCTAGTTTTATATTAAGAAACACTTACCATGTGGATATTTTGATTAAAGATAATTCAAAAGACCTGCGTTATATACTTATATCATCAATATAGATTTACTGCTCCTATTTTTCAAGTATCATTAGTAAGAATTGAAATGCTGAAATTTTTTTGGGAAATTTTGCTGTGGGACATTGTAAAAACATGGTATTTTACAATGTCATTTCAGCCACTTTCTGTCTCCGCAAATATGAGAAATAATTAAAATATTCGGTGCGGTGTGTGTTGGCAAAGAACCCCAATTTCATAATGGTACAGGACATATTTCCTAGTTGGCGGTATCCACCAGCAAATACCATGTTTTTACAATGTCCCATAGCAAAATTTCCCAAAAAAATTTATAACATAAGCACTCTAACTACCCAAAAAAAACCAAAAAAAAAAAAGAGCGCTGCCAATTCTAAAATGAATATAATTATCACTAATTGTGACTGATGTACCATGTAAATATATAGTATATATTGTTATGGCAAGTGGAGCCGGCCCATATAAACTTTAAACTTTAAATTTTAAAGTAGGGCCAAACAGAAGGGTGCTAGAAACAAACAGGGCCTGCATTGGGATTCATCGATTCAATAATTCTGACGCCATTACAAAATAAGCATAGAAACCCTTGAGAATAGATTTGCTAGTAATGTTTCCTTTTAAAATGTCAAAAAATTCTAAAATAAAATCTCAAATAAGCATTGTGTGATATCATATACCAACAAGCTTATGCTAAGTTCCTTGGTTATTCCTGGGAGAAAATGTTGCTATATGATTTGAACTATTGAGCAAGCTATGCAGTAAATAAATAGGATTAAGCACTAAGTGTATGCAAACACAAAATAGTATTGAACAGCAATCAGTCTATATACATCCAGACATGTCTGCACATGAAACTTGATTTTTCCAGAAAAAGTTTCAAGTAGAAAGCTGCCATCGAAAAGGCCTACCTGTATTTCAGTGTATATATTTTAATACATCATATAAAGAATTTGTCTATTCTTAACAAATAATCAACAGAAAATATATGATACCTGATTCATGTTCTTGATGATTACTCATCTGCTGCCTCCTCTGAGTCTGAGAGTGGTAGCAGGGTACCAAGTCCAATAACATGTCCATTCAAGCATACAAAATACTCCACAGAATCATCATAGGCACCCAACCTAGCAGAAGCACTCCTTGGGATCATATTTTCCTGGAACATGTTCCATAGCTTGGCCTTACAATAAGGGCACAACTCCGTTGGATGAAACTTAGCCCGCTTCTCAATCAACATCTTCTTTACTCTTGAAGTGGCAAATGACTTGAAGATGCCTCGAAAGAAACCTAAGTCACCTTCTTCCCCCTGATCAAGATGCTCGCATGGATCTGACACATACAGGACGTCTGACTTGCATGGCAGAGGCAGGAAACTCCTGCCCGCAGTCCTAGAAAAGCGCGTCCTGAACACAAAATGGCCTGGAACATGGATGTCATTAAAGAGTCCCCCTTTTGTGCAGCCATTGCAATAGATGAGCAGCTTCCCCAGCGCTTTCCAGTTCCCATCGACAATGTGGCTGCCACCTGAATGCAAATCCAGCATCATCTTTGGAGCCCTTTTATGACAGAACTCCTTCCACAGCACCTGTTTGGCAACCTCATCAAACCACTTGCACACACATGACAGGGTAGCAATCAGCCTCGGGTTCCAGTTCATGTGGCGGAAGACGAGGAACAGAGCATCCTCACTGAGGTGGCCCTTGATGCAAACGCAGCTCGCAGAGTGTGTGCAGCGGTGCTGCTTAACCACGAACACCATCTCCAATGATCAAATCACTAGAGCAACGATGTCCACCTTCTCATGCCCCCTTCAGTCCCTGTTTCACAAAAGTGACAGAGTTAAATTATTGGATAGTTCTCATTGACAAGTTACCAGTGCTGCCAATCAAAGGAAATTCATAGGGAATGGCATAAGCGCATGAAACAATCGTGTTTATTTATCATTCAGAAATCTGAAAAACCAACATTTCACAAGCACTTGTACACGCGAGAAAACCACTCCACAGTTACGCTCGAGGCAACAGCACGAAATGCTTCCTAGGTGAAACGAATATACATCAAAAGAGAGAACCCCAAGCCCAATGTCGCCTTAGGAAACCTAGAGGGCCACACTGCATGTACCAGCTGCGTGGAAGTGCAGCAAGCAACTACGTTCAATCAGACCGAGCAGGCAGTGCAGGCGCTCGCTTGCTCTGCGTGCGGGGTTGTCCCGGGCAGCTTGGATCGGGAGCTCCTCCACAAGCTGTGCGATTCTTCGCGAGCGGCACGGCATAGGCGCTACTCGAGCGCAAGCTCCGGTCGCATTCTCCCCTCGAAGAAAGGAGGAGACGGGGGCTCGCGGTCGCGTCCAAGCGAGCACACGGCGACGGTGACGCCATTGAACACGCTGCGCATCCATTCCCGCCCGCGGGAGATACAGAGCGACGGCGAACCGAGCCTTACCTGGCGCGTCGCCCGCGCTGCGCGCTGCCCCTTCTCCCTCCGGTCGCCGGGCGTGGAGAGCGAGAGCGAGACGGGGATGGCGATGGACGGGAGGGAGGGGGGGGATCGGAATCGTCTCGCCGGATCGAGCCGCACCAGATAGCCACCACCACCACCACCACGAGACGGATGCGTGCGCCGCGCGGCCGCGGGGGGGGGCGGGGATAGAACCGACCATCCACGCGGGGCCGTGACGGGGCATGGTCCAGCTGTCCGAGGCGCGGTGCGGGGTCGGGACGGCGGACGCGACGGGACGTAGCGCGGGGTTACGGAAATGCCCCTGGGCCGGTTGGCGTCCCACTTGGGCGCGGTGAGGCCGACACCGGCAGGGGCATTTCGGGGAAGTCCGAGTTGGAACTGGGGCGTCAGGAAAAGAAAAAGGCGTTGGCCGCGCGTGGCCGCGAATAACTCCAGGTGGAGCCGCCTCGGGGAGCCGCACAGCACAGCATGAGGCGCGCGAGGTTCGCCGCTGCTTTGCATTACTCCAGCCGTTTATTTTATCTGATTCATCGGTTGGACGGTGGGATCGTACGGCGCGAGCGTGGACCGCAGGATCTGTTGGATATTTTCAGTTGTGCTAAAGAGGGGAACGGCCCAGCTGCTGGAAAAGCCTGTTCGCTTGAGTTAAAGATAAATATTAATCTTGGCTAATTAAGCTATGTTCGTTTGAGATAGATTTAATTTTTTTTAACCACAGAATAGTATTTTTTTCTCACAACAATTCAACCGTATGATTCAGCTCAGCTAAATTTTAGCTCGGCCGTATTGTTGTATGGCTAAAAATAAATAGCTGATTAAAGTGAAATAGGGGGGAAAAAGACTAGTGTGTGTCCGTGAGTAAAATAAAAATATCTTTTCACGTGTACTGAGATGTTGATATTTGATCCCTCTTGTGTTTCATATTTCCCCCACGAGTTAATTGATGAATTTTCTTCACCTTGGATATTCATATGCTTTTCCATCACACACACTGACATACAACATATGAACAGTCTACCGCAAAAAAAAAAGGGCGGTACATGACTGCAAAATATCAAGGATTACTGGCCAAGATCCTCGTTTCCCACCTGGATATGCGCTCTAAAAACATAATCTACTCGATACATCATATGCAATAACATAACCGGCATAAGTTTTTTCTTAGGTCCTGTTTAGTTCACAAACTTTTTTCAGATTTCCTGTCACATCGAATTTTTAGACGCAGCATAAAACATTAAATGTAGATAAAAAATAAATAATTATACCGTTTGTCTATACATATCAAGACGAATCTTTTGAGTCTAGTTAATTTATGATTGGACAAAAATTATCAAATATCCTAAACTTTTTCCTCAAGCCATCTTTTACCGACAGTAGCTTTCTCGGCTTTGCTCTAAAGCCGTTGGAACATCGTAAGTGTTTGCATAAAACTACACAGAACCGTGTCTTTCTCAGCAACTGTTACTATGTACGACCCGCACCAAATTTCCTGCTCTGCCCACGGGCAACTTGCTATCCTCTGCGATCACGCCGGCCAAGCAGTCAGACATGCAAACAAATACTACAGCCTGTTCTTTTGGCTGAAAATAAGCGCTGATTTTAGCTCGTGCTGATTTATTGTGAGAGAAAAATACTGTTTCGTGGCTGAAAATAAGCGCTGGTCAAAAGAACAGGCTGCTAGAGTACAGCCCACTTGACCACTTGGAGGCCTTGAGCCGTCTGCTTGGCAAGCCCACTTGACAACTTGGAGGCCCTGAGCCGTCTGCTTGGCAATTTGCACTCGACACCCAAGGAGCAAGGGGCCCTTGTCCGTAGCTTTCTCTCGCAGAGTTTGGTGGCGAGATTAAAGACGGCATTCCACCAGTTGCACAGCTTTGCGCTACAAACGCATCAGCCCCGCGTACACAAAGTGGAGCCCTTTTACACGGCTCCTTTAATAGAGCATCTCAAGTTCTCAAATCTACTGGTAAACCGTCAGTTGAACATGGGACATTCAGACATTGCCAACATTTGTGGGAAAAAAACAAGTGGAAACATATTAAGCTTTCATCCTAACAAAAACTTACATAGTTAACGCCTAATTTGGGAGCAAAAGTCGACGTCACTGAAAACCGCATGAGTATAACTGTCAACAACTCTGCTCGATTGTTGGGTTTGGGTCCTAGTCTCGGCAGCAATCTGGTGGGAACTGGGAATCATCGTCTCATACCGATTGAAGACTCAAGTAGGCCAACGGTACTCTCCAGAAAAATAGCCTTCATACAAAATTCAGAATTTCAGATTACTGTGTGCAAACATTTGCAACAATGACCACATAAGGTGGTATACAAAAAGTGAACACTTAAAGTACACAAATTGATTAAACAAAATAAGCTGCCCTGAATGGTTAAAAAACTCACCACCTCGTTTTCTGTTAGAAAAAACGCACCAGACAATCCAACACTTGACTGCCAAACATCAGCTTCTTCAATGACACTGTGTAGTAGTAGGCATCAGGATGTTCTCAAAGTCTGGCCATAAAATTTTCTGCCTTCCTCTTGGCATATTCATGAACTACAGTAGCCGTGCTTTCTCTATGTCGCAGATAGAACTCGGCAAGCAATATTCTATTTTCTTCAGGTAAGAGATCACTGTGACGGCCCTGAAAAAACACAAAAACATAAGATGCTGACAGCCAGTGTTATTAAGTCATCAGTTTGAGGCTACTAGTGCCATCTTAAATCTTATCGGCCGACTAATCATGATTAGCCATCCAGTTAGCTCACGGACTACTAGCCACAGAAAGAAATTGTGAGCAACCAAGATGGGCTTGGGGCACTTGAGCACTGGGCCTTCTGTTTTTAGCCCATAAGTAACCATACTTGATGCTTGCTTTGTTTACAAATTCATAATAATGTCTTTGTGCACTAAGCAACTGTGCACTGGTGCTGTAGTCTAGTAGCAGTACTTGTAGGGGCTGTTTATTTAACTACTTCATACTTATACAGTCATTCTATTTACTAGTATACATCCTTGGTAGCAAGGCAAGTAGGCAGGACAATTATATTGCTGGACTAACGGACTAGTCACTGACCAATCCGACTTGATTGACGGAAAAAGGTCCATTCAGATCACTTCAAAATCTATCAGTGAGTCAAAAGGTGGCAATTTAAACAACTCAATAAACAGACCAGATTTGCAAATCAGCTATTAAACTCCACAGTGGTTTCTATATGAGTTGCTACAGTCCAGGTCAAAAGTCACGCATATGCCAAATTTGGTAGTTTTAGTTTGTTTTAGTGATTCTTGTATAATAATTCAAGAGACAGGTTATTGAATTTACACCTAGAAGCATAAAATAGTTTATGAGATAAGATCAACAATCAATATATGTCTCTGACAATATCTTAGAGACAGCTCTCTGCAATATTCAACTTATCTTAAACAGCCAAATCAGACATAGGATTGATTCAACAGCACAGGTGATTGGCACAAATTTAAGCAAAGCTAAAGAGGCCTGTTGCTCCTAGTAAGGTGGAGGTGACTTCTGTTGCTTTCAATAACAGGCCTTTGTTAACAAACGTATGGCGCTATGAGATAAAACAACGAGTTTTTTTTTTTGTTGGCTGAAACCCGAAAGCCAAAGGTAGCAGTACCATATGATGATAGATAGAACAAGGGTTGAGGTTATGATGTCTTCTATAAGATATGATGATAACTAGAATGAAGAAAGTGCACTTACCAGGCGGGAAACTCTATCACACACAGCATGGTGCATGAGGATTCCAGCTGCAACAGATACATTAAACGAATCAACCATGCCTTTCATTGGAACGCTACAGTGCAAATCTGATAACTCTAGAGCATCATCACTTATACCCCTGCCACCAAAGAATTAGTTAATACCCAACTTTCATTGTGTGGTGAAATATTAAGTATCAGCTAATCTACGCATATGCTGCTACTCTCCACAGTGAGGTGCTTAAAACTTTCTAATCTAGCATATATGAAATCGTGGTTTGTGGATTCAAAACTTCAAGGCCAGAATACAAAACATGTTTTACATGATATACAATAACTAATTCATGGCGCTGCAGCTAGCCTATAAACCAGGGAACATATGTTGCTCCTTTTGAAAGAGGAGAGACTCAAATACTGCATCGGAAAGCTAGTAAGCAGATCTAAGAAATGTCTTCATAAAAAATGTGCTTTGAAAAAGAAAGGTGTAGAAAAATACAACAGAAAAGCACAACCTAGTGATTGAGTGCTTCGTTTAAGTATTTCCAAATGTAATGTAGATTCAACAAAAGATACATATCCAGATACAAGGAATAGCCCATACCTAAGCTCATTGCCCACAACAATAGCCGTTGGTTGAGACCAATCCATGTCATACACACAAACCTAAGAAAATTTGGAACATATTACTTATATCCGTAGATAATAAATCACTTCTAGTGAGAAAACGTAAATCCTAATGAATGGTGAACAACTGATACATATGTCAGTAATTTCACTTCAAAAATCCATTTGTGACACACATAACTTTATACTTTGGGTATCCTCAGACCGAACATAATGACAAAACACTCCAACAATACGGTTTGACAGCAAATATTTATTTTTTAATAGACTCATCTTGTCTCTGTAAATCACTGGGCATACTATTTTCACTGTTTGTGCAAAATAACTGCAGCTTTTCACAGAAAAACAACAGATCGTGCAATCAATCACACATGCCATCTGAAATTCATGTGCAATAGTGGATCATGGATTTCCAAGGAAACCGATAGATAACTGATAAAGATGTAGAAGAGTGGAAAAAACAAGTCAATAAAATGTTGAAGAGTGAAAAAAATACCGAATCAGTTCCCAAATAAGTGGTTGCAATGCGATAACCACGCTTTTTTAATGCATTGAAACATTCTGCAGGTGAGTTCCATATCTCAATGTCAAGCCATTTCTCAGCACCCATGCTCACATGCCTGTTGTCTCTATACCTGGAAAAGTAAAGAAGCATTCGAATGAGGAAGAACAGTTTACTTGAGCGGAACCTATCATTTCCAAAGGATGTTATTGAGTTGCATGCACCGACCAGTTCAACCCAAAAGCTTAAGCTGATGGGGAAAGGTGGGCAATTCACTTATATTTCAACACTCCCCCTCACGTCGAGGCTCCGGCGAGAGATCTCAGCGACAGGCAAGCCTCTGACGTGGAGTAGCAGCGAGCAACAATTATTTTATTTTAATTGCGCTAACCAAGATTCGAACTCGAGACCTCTAGCTCTGATACCATATTGAGTTGCATGCACCGACCAGTTCAACCCAAAAGCTTAAGCTGATGGGGAAAGGTGGACAATTCACTTATATTTCAACAGATATAATGTCAAACTTGTGAATTTTCACCCTTAATAGATATCTAGTTTAACAACTCCTCAGTATACTCCTATATGCTAAAAGTTCTAAACAGAGCACAGTCCTTGTGAAAACACTAGAATAACAGTAATCTGCAAATTCTTATTCCGGTATGATTTGTCATATTCATGATCCATCCAAATTGAGAACTAATTAGTGAGAGTACAGATCCAGTGGGGTTTTCTCGACCTTTGTGAACAGATCTTCTTCCTAATGCAATGTCCAGGGGTGTCATACAACCCCCTGCAGGTCAAATTGTTTTAAGAGTACAGATCCAGTAGCCAATCTGGCAACTTTAAGAATGCAGATCGTTCTGTTTATGTAGGGTTATTTCCATAGTTCTGAATTGGAACAGCATAACCTACCAACCATTTCCCAGCAATCATGTAGTTTAAGCTCACTAACTAAATTACAACAAAATGCATGAGCTCAGAAAACAATACCTATCACCTATCCGGCACCTCAAGATTGAGCGGGCAATGTATTATGCAAACTACTCATTTTGGAGGAAGGTAAAGTTGGTGGATAATAGTTTGAAAGTAAACTCTATGTGGAAAGAGTGCAGCTGTGTCGGTCTACTAAGTCACAAGACTAAAATCTTTTCGTGGGACTGCTGACTGCACCAAATTCATCCCATCCAAACCAGGCTCTAGAGAGACAACGATTCACACAGGCGACTCACAGTTTTGAATTTGATCGACTAAGACCCAGCCTCCCCACACCCCGACCCCCGCACCCACATGAGCAACACTGCAAGCGAGGTAACAATAATACGTAGCATTTCAGTTCCACTCTTCACCTCTGCACCTTTTGCTGCTATCACAGGAAATGGCGTGCACAGACTGCACGCCGAGCGCGTCGGCGGAGCGAAACGCGGCCGAGACGTTGCCGAAGTCGGAGAGGCCTTCCACCACAAGGCAAACGGCGTAGCTCCGGTTGCCAACGGCTCGTCGAATCCGGTCCTGGCGCGCCTGGAGGATGTGCGGCTCCAGCACCTCGATGACCTCCCCGCTGGACAGCTCCGCGGCGCCAGGGCCCGGGGGCCGGAACGCGTCCAGGTACGGGAACCACCGCCTCCGGCCCCCGGGCCCCGGCGCCCCGGGCACGGCGTCGCCGTCGGCGCGGCGCTGGAGCTTCATGAGGCGGTCGATCCGGCCGCCGGAGCCCGCGGCGGCGGGGGCGGAGGCGGGCGGGCGCGGGTGCAGGAGCTGCTCCACGGTGTCGACGCCGTCCTCGTCGTCGGGAGTGGCTGCGGCTGCTGCGGCGGCGGTGGAGAGAGACGAGGCGCGTGGGCGAGGGCCGAGAAGACGGAGGACGGGAGGCGAAGGTGATGAGGGCCTGCTCCGGGGCCGCGGAAAGGAGGCGAAGGCCGTGGAGGCGAGCGAGGAGACGGACACGGATAGCGCCTTGGTCGCCATTGCTGGGGTTGTTTGCGACGCTTGGGATCGGGGGGCTTTGGGGTTGGGGGTTTGGGCATGAACGGAACGGAAGGCGCTGAAGCGTACCTGTCGCTGTCGGAGCCGAAGCGTACAGCAGGATCCACTATGTGAGAGTCCTCCTGGGCCTGTTTGGCCACCTGGGCCTGTTTCCGGAGGTCGTTCTGCGCCAGGCCTGGCAACTAGCACTGGGCTTGTTGTGCAGAAAACGGCCTACTGAACCCTCTGTTCCTGCCACGCAGGGCAACAAAACTCCGGCCCACCCACCGTCACCCGAGCTGAGCTGTCCCTAAGCTAGGCCCGCGCGTCCACTCCACGCATGACCAAAGCATTCCCAAAACAATTTTTTTTAAAAAAAAAAAAAACATTCCCAAAACATGCTGCACACGACACACGTAACCCTCTAGGCATGGCGCACGCGAGTTTAATTCACGTGTGCACGTCACGTACGCCGCTCCAGTACGGTTGCCGCCAGCCAGCCGCTCGATCGATCACTCGATCCCGTCCCATGCTCCGTTTGCAGTTGCCCGTCGTCTCTGCTGACCGCGGCGCCTTCCGCGGGTCCGCCACATTCCCCGGCGCCGGCGCCGGCGCGGCGGCGATGCCGATGCCGGTGCGTGCGCGGTAGCTAAAGGAGCGCCAGCGGACATCCAACAGCGCGCGCATGTGCCGCTGATCGCGCGCGGCGACGCCGACGATCGCGACGGCTAACAGCTGCGCTAAATACTCGCTCGCTCGCTACGCACATATGCATGTGCCGACGTGCCGTATGCGTACGCGCGGCGCGGCGCCTAGCTCGGGGCCAGACAGCCAAGATCCAACCACCCGCGTAGCCGGGCGGCGCCGACCGCGCGGTCCAACAGTCAATAATTCCGCAGCCTCATCGATTTCCCTGGATCTGGAACGGACATGCTACGAATGAATGGGTGGTCACGTACGCCAATCATAGGGTCCAGACTCCAGAGACCGCTGCCTGTGCCTGATATGTTGTCGATGGACGATGGTTTGCCATTGTAGTTTTAAAATTATTATCCAATCCAAAGATGCTGTGTCCAAGTACCTTGCGCCGGGCACAAACACCAAACGAGAAGGCTGGATCGCACGTGCTGATAACTGATATGCTACACGTAGCAAAGCTCTTGCAGTATAGAATACATAATCGTCACCGAATTTCGTCCGGTTCCGATCCACATTCGAGAATATGAATATGACACTCAGCTCAGCTGGTCACCTACTCCCTCCGTCCCGTTGTTTGTGTCGCTGGAGGGTGTGCATTGATTCAACGCAGAAAGTCTGAACTTGGCCACGTGAACGTCCAGGTGCAAGTCGGAAAGATTGAATGCAGACATCTAAAACATCCTCCCAGCGACAGTCGTCGCAGGACGGAGGGAATAGACTTGTAGTTTAGCCCGTACGCTCACCTACCCTGCTGGCCCCTGGAGGCCTGGAGAGTGGGAGACGTACGAAGGCGTCCGGGTGCAAGGCTAGCAAGTCAAAGTCAAACTATGGGTTTCAAGTTAGAGAACGTACTGTATGCCACTACTGCTTATTTTATTAACTGTGACGGGCACTTTTGATAACCGAGACGGTTTTAGCAACCGCCTCGAACAAAAGGTCACGGCTAAAGAAAAAAGAAAAATCCATCCAGGCCCGACGAGCCCATCCACGAGCCCGCCGAGCCCATCCCTATACCGCCGCTACCCTAGCTCGCCGCCGGAGCCACGGCGCTGCTCTGCTCCTCGGATCCGGAGGAGTCGCTGCCGTCGGACAAGCACGCGCGAGCCGAGGAGAAGAAGGCTGCTGTCGCCGCCCAGATCTCGCTGCTCCGCGTCGAATCCCGCGCCGCCGCACGCGGGCCTGCCTCGCGCTCGTCGCGTCGCCGCGCGCGAGCCTGCGCTCGCCGCTGCGCGCCCCTGCTACCCGCTCACCGTGCCGGCACGTGAGGTATGGAGGGAGGGAGCTGAGAGAGAGAAAGGAGGAGTCCAGGAGAGAGGGAGAAGTAGAGGCGGACGGGCCATTGCTGTGCGGCTGAGAGAGGGTGGGGTGGGGATGTCCTAACGCTAAGTCACAGTATATATAGTCAGAGCATGTATCGGGCCGGTTGGCCTTTTCTCATTGTTAATGGGCTCAACAATGATTAGTCGAGGCAGTTTGTTTTTTACCGTCTTGGTTAATCAATTTTTCGAGACGGTTGTTTTGTAACCGCCTCAGTAAATAACCACCTCGGTTAATATATTTTTCGAGCCGATTACAGTAACCGCCTCGGTTAATAAAAAATGACCGCATCGGTTAATGACATCTACTAACCGAGGCGGTTATCCTTTCTGATCGCCTCGGAAAAGAAAAGACAAGGGCCTCGCAAAAGATTTTATATAGTAGTGTGCTATGAAAATCAGCCTCATGTGTAAACTATGAAAACTCTAATTAAGGCCACACAAATCTAATCCGATGGCTACAGGTGGGGGTGGTTATTTTAGCACTTAAAACCTCCCACTCATCCCATCCTAAAGTGGGTTGTTTTAGCACTTAAACCCCCTCCTCATCTGTAGCCATCGGATTAGATTTGTGTGGTCTTAATTAGAGTTTTCATACTTTACACAGGAGGCTGGTTTTCATCGTATATGTTCCCTTCGAGTTAAGCTCAATATATTGGAACCGACCCAAGAAGTTGCTGAAACAAACAAATTAAATACAAACACCGCAGCACCCTATCACGCGAATGTCGTTCCGGCAAGAGACAGTTTATACGAAAATTATATATATATATATATATATATATATATATATATATATACATATATATATATATACACATATATATATATATACATATATATATATATATATATATATATATATATATATATATATATATATATATATATATATATATATATATATATATATATATATTGTTAGTTTGGATGGGAATTGGGACATGTAACATTTGTAGCTAATTATATATCCAAACAAAGGACTAAAGTTTCATACAACAAGAACAAAAGGGAAAACTTGATTCAAAAAAAAAAGAACAAAAGGGAAAACTAGGCGAGATGGTAGGAACGGATCGCAAAATAATAAATCACGCATGTGAAAAACACGCGACGATGGTGCGGATAGCTAGAAGGTGGAAATGAAAACACTAGTTAAATGCATTGCTGCGCACGTGCCGGCGTGCCAAGGAAGTCATAGGACTATACGAGAGGGCAGGACTAGGCGCTGTTTAGTTTCAAATAAGTGTAAGATTTCGTCACATCGATTGTCCTTTACGTATATATGGAGCATTAAATAAAATAGCAGCTGTTACATATTTATACTTTTTACTTGGATTTCTCAAGATGAATCATTTGAACTAGTTAGACCATAATTAGATAAAAGTTGTCAAATACAAACGAAGCTGATACAGTATATTTTTTGATAACTTTTTGCCAACTAAACAGCCCTTTAGTTGCACGCATGCCTGTCGCTGTGTCACACGTGCAATTAAATTCCTAGGTTCAAGTGAATTTAACCCAAAGAATAGGCTTCTGACTGGTATTTTCCGAGCAAAACTTCAAAACGAACATTTCGTAGGCTGATGGGTACCGACGAGAGTGACACGCCGGTACGTACAACATGCGTGCGTGTAAATAAAGTTGAACAAGCAAGCAGTAAATTCAATCCCTACAATTGTATAGTCAAATTAGAGCCCCGTGGAAAAAACAAACGTGGCTACTTCGGTTTGGCTACACATAATTGCCATTATATTCGCGTTATAAAAATGTAATAAGCCTCATCGAGCTACAAAACCACGCTCGAATGCAATGTTGCATTCCCCTTTCATGCAGCGGCGGAGCGTGGTGCCAAACGAAGACGACCCCATTTGAATAAAATAACGCTAATTTGCCTCGGACAGTGTCTGAAGGAAGGGGGGAGGCAGCGTCCAGCTTTGGCCTCCACTAACTTCCGCCAGTCGTTCCATGATAGGTATAAGCAAGTTCTAATATTGAACTTCTCCGTTAGTGGTTCCATCATACGTATAGGCAAGATCTAATAGTAAACTGCGTGAAACTTTTTATCTTTTTTTTTAAGTTGAGATTTCAGTTCTTGTTGGTATCCTATAATCCAACCGGCTGAAATTTTATTTGTTTATTTTTGTCCCGTCTAAACTTTATATGTTTCTTAATATAATCAGCAAGGTGCCTGATTCGTTTTAAAAATAGTAACAACAAAACTAGCGGGAAACTACTACTTTTTTTTTCTTTTTGCAGTGAGTGAGTATAGTTCGCTGTGCCGGATCGATCATCTTCCTTTTGCGAAAGAATCCACAACTTTAGGTTCGTCGTCAAGCCTTTTATGATGAGCCGATCGAAGCTGCATGCGAATTGCGAACGAAGAATCGGCGAGTCCCACTACTGGCCGGCCACTAGCTCGTCAACTCTCCAAAAGGCAAAAGGTAAAGAGAGTCTGTCCGTCCGTCCGTCCGTCCTCAGTCGTATGCCGCCCTTTGACCCCGAATCGTACTATCATCCATACGTGACGGATGATTAGGACTTGCAAAACGCAGGAAGCCATGGCGAGTGTGCGAGCAGAGCCCACCGATGATGCAAAAGACGCGCACGCTCGCTCGCACGCGCTCATGATAGGATGCCCCGTCTGTGGGCATCTTCGCTTGCCCCGGATTCGCTTCTCAAGTTCTCATGGATCAGCTATACCTATAGTACGTACTGTATGTCCAAAGCTCGACGAGCTTGCTGTATCCAATACACAAGTTGAAGCTTTGTTCAGATCAGATGCGACCTTGCGCTCAGAGTTGGTTTGGTAATTGGCAGGCCACGCACGCGCTCGCGGGTCGGCCACGCGGATCCACCATCCACCCACCGCTTTTTCGCTTTACGACGGCGGTCTTCGGCGCGGACGACGACGACGACGGGGGACATTCCAGGCCTGACGCCACTCGCTTCTGCCGGGGCGCGCCCCACTGGCACTGGCCTTTCTATCCTCTTGGGTTGGTATCTAGAAACTTCATGGTCATGGAGTGTGCCCTTGGATCGATGGAGTGCGGGCGCGGCGCACGCCCACCACACGCATGCGGCGGCGGAGGCGTGCACGACGCGCCTGCCCTTCCCGTCCCGAGTCCCCGGCCCTACGACGGGCTACGGCGGCCCTCGGAGACGCGAGACCGCCGCAGCAAAGGCGTAGTCGCGTTGGAGTACGGCGTCGTCAACATGGGCGGCTGCCGTGCCGGCCGTCGCTTGATCTGACCTGACGGAAAAAGGAAAAAATCTCCATCACATGTTATATATGAACAGGAAAAAGGAGGCTACTCCACAAAATGTAAAAGAAAACGAGTTGTACCGTTAGTCCTTAAATTAATAATTACAGACAAGCCTCGCGGTAACCTCTTTCCACCTTCCTATGGTCAGTGGACAAGTCACGATACAACTTCTCGTTTAGCCAACGTCGCCGTCGAGGCGTTCGTGGGACAGTAGTGTGATTGTGTGAACCAGTGGTGAACGGACCGCTGTTTTCGCAGTTGAATGAAGTACCCCGCAGCCCCAACCTGGGGAGGTTTTATATTAGCAACAGGTGAAGACAATACAAGTCCAGGCCTAATTCGGAAAGCAAGCAGACAAATTCAAAGACCAGTACCCAAGCAAGCTATTAGTAGCCCCTTTCTCTTTCTCATCTGCCGCCCGTGCAGTCAGCAATTCAGCATTACACGAGTATACTTACCCATTAAAAAAAGTTGAACCTAAGCCACAGCTCCTCCGTGTCTGACGAATTGAGCAGCAGTGTGGTTTTTTCCCAGTAGACGCTGGGATTCAAATGCCAGGCCCGGGAGCAACAACGACAGCCGGTAGCAGCGGTTGTCGTCGCCCACAGGCACATACTAGTAGATAACTTGCGATAAGTGCCAAAGATTTGTCTCTTATTCTCTGCTTACTTCACCTCTGCCCGTGAAGAAAACGAAGGGTGGTCACAAAGGGAAGCAGAAGCAGGCAAGAAGAACCAGAGGAAGAGATCGAGCGCGCACCCGCGTGTGGATGTGGACGCTGCTCGCCGCTCCGCCCGTCGTCGTCCCCGTCACCGGTGCTTTCGCTTCGCCTCGGCATCTTCCATGATTCGAGAAGCAAGGCCATGTCTCCCCTGCTCCTCGGATTCCTCGCCTTACTCCTCGTCGCAGGTTCGGATTCGGCGCTGCCTGCCGCCCACCACCAACCCCCCACCCCCTGTTCTTTCTCTCTTCCGATTCCTCGGCCGCCGTGTCGTTCCCCGCGTACGTGAGAATCGAATTGCGCGTCTAACTGTGGCGATCGCGTGTCTGCTGCTCCTGAAGGCGAGGTGGCGGTGTTGGTGGTGCCCGCCGGCGCGCAGAGCAACGGCGGCGACAAGGCGGTGCTGGTGGAGCTCAAGCGCTTCCTGCAGGACAACAACAGGGTGAACCGCGGCGCCTACGACGCGTGGCGAGAGTCGGACGCGTCGCCGTGCGGGTGGAGCGGGGTGACGTGCGACGCGGCCGGCCGCGTCACGTCGCTGGACCTGTCCGGCTCCAGCATCTCCGGCCCGGCGTTCGGCAACTTCTCGCGGCTGACGGCGCTCGCCAGACTCGACCTCTCCGACAACACCATCCGCGCCGCCGGCGACGTCGGGCAATGCCGCGGCCTCGTGCACCTCAACCTCTCCCACAACCTCATCGACGGCTCGCTGGACCTGTCCGGCCTCACCAGGCTGCGGACGCTCGACGTGTCCGGGAACCGGCTGTCGGGCGGCGGCGTCGCGGCCAACTTCACGGCGATGTGCGCCGCCGACCTGGCCGTCCTCAACGTCTCCACAAACGGGCTCACGGGCGACATCACCGGCATGTTCGACGGCTGCGCCAGGCTGGAGTACGTCGACCTCAGCTCCAACAACTTCACCGGCGAGCTGTGGCCCGGCGTCGCGAGGTTCAGGCAGTTCAGCGCCGCCGAGAACAGTCTCACCGGGACCGTCCCGCAGGCCACGTTCCCGGACGGCTGCAAGCTCGAGTCTTTGGACCTGTCGGCGAATCACCTGACTGGAAGCTTCCCTGACTCCATCGCCAAGTGCAGGAGCCTGACGTACCTATCTCTGTGGGGGAATGGCTTCGGCGGCTCCATACCGGCCGGAATTGGGAATCTCCCGGCTCTCGAGACGCTGGTTCTCGGGAAGAACAGCTTCGATCGGCGGATACCGCTGGCGCTGACGAACTGCACGAGGCTTCAGTTCTTGGACATCAGCAGCAACATGTTCGGAGGGGACGTGCAAGACACCTTTGGCAAGTTCGCGAGTCTCAGGTACCTTGTGCTGCACCACAACAACTACACCGACGGCATCGTCACCTCCGGCGTGCTCCAGCTACCGCTGCTCGCGAGGCTGGACCTCAGCTTCAACCAGTTCTCCGGCGAGCTCCCTCCCGAGGTGGCTGACATGAAGAGCCTAAAGTACCTGATGCTTGCCTACAACCAGTTCTCCAGCGGGATACCGCCGGCGTACGGCCGTCTCACCGAGCTCCAAGCGCTGGACCTGTCGCACAACGAGCTCTCGGGCCGGATACCGGCGACCGTTGGGAACCTCACGTCGCTTCTGTGGATGATGCTCGCTGGGAATCAGCTGTCCGGAGAGATCCCGTCAGAGATTGGCAATTGCAGCAGCTTGCTCTGGCTGAACCTGGCCGACAACAAGCTGACCGGGAACATCCCGCCGGAGATGGCAAACATAGGGAGAAACCCCGGTCCGACGTTCGCCAAGAACAGGAACGGCTCCACCGTGCTCGCCGGCTCCGGCGACTGTCAGGCCATGAGGCGGTGGATCCCGGCGAGCTATCCCCCGTTCAGCTTCGTGTACTCCATCATGACTCGGGCGAACTGCCGCAGCATATGGGACCGAATCCTCAAGGGATACGGCATCGTTCCGGTCTGCGCCAACTCCGCGTCGCCGGTGAGGTCCTACACGATCTCCGGGTACGTCCAGCTGTCCAGGAACCAGCTATCCGGAGATATACCTCCGGAGATCGGCGCGATGGTGAACCTCAGCCTGCTCCACCTCGACGGCAACCGGCTCACCGGACAGCTGCCGCCGGAGATCAGCAGGCTCCCGCTCGTCGTGCTGAACGTCTCGAGAAACAACATCTCAGGCGCGATCCCGTCGGCGATCGGCAGCATTCTGTGCCTCGAGATGATGGACCTGTCCTTCAACAACTTCTCCGGCGAGCTGCCGGGGAGTCTAAGCCAGCTCACAGACCTGACCAAGTTCAACGTGTCCTACAATCCACTCCTCACCGGCAGCGTCCCCACCACCGCCCAATTCGGCACCTTCGACGAGCAGTCCTTCCTCGGCGACCCACTCATTTCACTCGGGACAGGCACCGGTCAGCAGCCACCTCCGGAAGCCGTGGATCCTCGAATTCGGCGCGGCATGACTCCAAGAAGCATCGCGCTGTGGTTCCTCTTCTCCCTCCTCGCTGCCTTCGTCGCCGGCGCCTTGGTGTTCTTCATGGCCAACCTGCGTGCGCGGTTCCCCGTGGACCAAGACCCGGACCACCCGGAGTCGTTCTCGTGCGAGAACCCCAAGTGCAGCTCGGCCGGGAAGTGCTCGTTGCAGATGTCGTCGACGACGTCGTCGCCGCCGTCCGGGTCATCGTCGTCGGCGACCGGCGGGTGCTCCTCCTCGACGGAGGGGGTGAAGGTGTTCCAGCTCGGCAGGACGGCGTTCACCTACCGCGACATCGTGGCGGCCACGGGGAACTTCTCGGACGACCTGGTGATCGGGCGAGGCGGCTACGGCGTGGTGTACCGCGGCGTGCTCCCCGACGGCCGCACCGTGGCCGTGAAGAAGCTCGCGAGGCCGCGTGGCGGCGACGGTGACGGCGACGGCGACGGCGAGCGCGAGTTCCGCGCCGAGATGGAGGTGCTCGCCGACCGGATGGGGTCGGCGGCGTGGCCGCACCCGAACCTCGTCGCGCTCTACGGGTGGTGCCTGTCCGGGTCGGCGAAGATCCTGGTGTACGAGTACCTGGACGGCGGCAGCCTGGAGCCGCTGATCGGCGACACGGCGGCGTTCGGGTGGCGGCGGCGGCTGGAGGCGGCGGTCGGCGTGGCGCGCGCGCTCGTGTTCCTGCACCACGAGTGCCGCCCCGCGGTGGTGCACCGCGACGTGAAGGCCAGCAACGTGCTGCTGGACCGGGACGGGCGCGCCAAGGTGACGGACTTCGGGCTGGCCCGCGTGGTCCGGCCCGGCGACACGCACGTCAGCACGGTGGTGGCCGGCACCGTCGGGTACGTGGCCCCCGAGTACGGCCAGACGTGGCGCGCCACCACCAAGGGCGACGTGTACAGCTACGGCGTGCTGCTGATGGAGCTCGCCACCGGCCGCCGCGCCGTCGACGGCGCCGAGGAGGAGTGCCTGGTCGAGTGGGGCCGACGGATGGCCAGAGAAGGGTGGCCGCCGCCGTCGTCGAAGGAGGACGCGGCGGTGGCCGTCGGCACCGTGGCCTGGGAGCTCCTGATGCTCGGCATGCAGTGCACGGCGGACGCGCCGCAGGAGCGGCCTGACATGCCGGACGTGCTCGCCGCGCTGCTCGACGTGGCCGAGAACGGCGGCGCGCAGCTCGAGTTCACGTGACAGGTTTAGGTCATCACATTTTTTTTCTTCACCGTTCACTTGTTTGTTCATGTATATCTGGTTGCTTTTAGCTAGTGTATTAGTTCGCCATTGATTCATGATGTTGTGAATAACAGAGGTAGGAGAGGGATAGGATAGATGCAATTTTGGATGTAAGTAGTACACTAGGTAGCATGCCCGTACGTTGCTACGGGATAAGTAAACTTTTGTACTAAAAACCATATAGATCGCACGACGTTACATTGACATTTAATCAAAAGGCAACGCTCACGAAATTAACACAATCAAGGAGGAATGGCGTCACAACCTCACCAACTCTAGTGTAAACAAACAATTTGAATGGCAATCTACACTATAGGCTTGATTACCTACCACAGAAAATAAAGTGATACTTTGATTTAAAATTAAGCTAGTTCAGTGAAAGGTCACAAAAACCATGTAGTGACACAATCTCAGGAATTACACAAAGTTTATTTAGAAATCAGTAATTAATGCTCCCAAATCCTGACTGAGAATTAGTAAAGAGGCCTAATCCACATTAATCAATCAAGGAGATAATATTCAATGCACTAAAATAACTTTAATTCATAAATTAGATAATGTACCTCAACATCAGATGATGTACATCAACGGCGAATGTTTCTGCAAATTTTGTCTAACACTTCAAGTTCATGTGCAAAGGGTGATGGCGGAACCCGCACCACGACCAGGCCACTGAGCACGACGGGCGAGTGGGCGAGGCTGCTAGCATGTCATCGGCACCCGCAACGGCATGTGCGCGACAGCGCGAGGCCGTGCCACTGAGCACGACGGCGAGTGGGCGAGGCTGCTAGCATGTCATCGGCACCCGCGACGGCATGTGCGCGACAACGCGAGGCCGTGGATAGGTGCTGTGCGACGAATGATCTATCTTCTCATCTTCTTCAACTCTGATCGGAAGACCAAACGAAGTGGATCGGGCTGAGTTGGCAGCGGCTGGCTTGGAACAGGTGGTGGAGCGAGGTCGTGACAAGTACGTCATCTTCGGCGGCGTCTCCGGTCAACTCCTCGTCTGCTCCGGCGTCCACCGCCATCGAGGCCTTGGCCTGCGACCTTACGCGGGGCCAATGGGTGCCGGACGACGAAGCGCCGTACTACACGAACCTGACATGCCCGTTCGTCGACGACCTCCAGAACTGCATGAAGTTTGGCAAGCCGAGCCTCGGGTTCATGCGCTGGCGGTGGCACCCCGACGCGTGCGACCTCCCCCGCTTCGACGCGGCGCGGTTCTTGGACGCCATGAGGGGCAAGTCCATGGCCTTCGTCGGGGACTCCCTCGCCAGGAATCACGCAACATCTCTGCTCTGCCTCTTGTCCAAGATATGCAGCTTTTCGGCTCTCGGTTTCTTGGTCGTCTCGTACTGGCTCCTGATGAGCCGCGCCGTGCATGTTGCAGGAGGCACAACCGGTGGAGATCAGGATGGCGCCGGAGATCGACGTGACGGCGAGAGTCGTCCGGCGAGACTACCACTACGGCAACCATGGTTTCACCATCTCTCTCTTCTGGTCGCCCTTCCTGGTGAAGGCCAACCTGTCGAACGCGACGCTCGGGCAGTGGGACCTCCACCTCGACACGGCAGACGCAGGGGGCCGGTGGGCGGCGCACGTCGCCGACTTCGACTGCGTTGTAATGTCAGGCACCAATTGGTTCCTGCGCCCGTCGGTGTACCGCGAGGGAGGGCGCGTCGTCGGGCACAACGACGCCGCCGGCAGCAGCGGCGCCGCCGGAAACTCGACCGAGCTGCCCGTGCCCCACTCCGTGCGCGCCGCGTTCCGCACGGCGCTGCGCGCCATCGCGGCCAGCGAGGGGTTCCGCGGCAAGGTGATCCTCCGCACGGTGACGCCCGCGCACTTCGAGAACGGGGAGTCGAACACCGGCGGTGACTGCGTACCGCACACTCCCGTTTCGGCGCGGCGAGCACGAGCTCGGCGCCCGTGGAGGCCGAGTACCGTGCAACGCAGGTGGGGAAAGAATAACTACAGCGCGATTGAGGGGATAATAGATGATTGATTTGTTGCTTTCCGCTTTTGCTACGTGGACTACAGTAGAGTTTGGAGGAAAGCACGGGAGAACCGCATTTAGCGCGTGATTGATTCCGCGGAGAGGAAAGAGCGCGGGGATGAAAGATCGCAAGAGGGAGGCAGGCAGACGGAAACCAAACTAAAGTTACACCAAGAAAATATCTCCTCTTTGGTCTTATTAGTTGTAGATTAGATAAGATCCTAAGAAGACATGTTCGCTGTACATACATTCTCATCATCTCATGCAAACAAGAACTTGTTGATTTTCCAGCTTCCATCCCGATCTTACCCAGTATTCTAGGCGTGTGATCGGTAACTGCAAACTGGCAGCCAGCGCCCCTTTCCTCGTGAAACATTCGCCGTCGCTTCCTCGGACCATGACGGTTCTGAAAATTGTCTGAACCTGAACCTGAACCTCATCAAGCAATCACGCACGCCTATGATTCTACGAACGTCGCAACCTCATGACACACGCCTATGATTTTATCAACATGGCGCCGTGCAGTAGAAGAGATTCAGGCGTCCGGTCTAAGACTTATATAGACATTTATTTATAATTTAGTATCAGACATCACCTAGCGGTCAACTATTGTTTCTTTGTTCAATACACGTGAAGGGCTTTTGCGAGAAATCCTAACTTTGACTAATCAATTATCTAACTTATCTAAACCTCCAAGTCTTTGGTCTTCACAGGGTAGCATAAGCCGTTAGTGGAGCGTGCTGCATGCATTGCATATTTGCATTTAGGCAATTTTTGCTGTGGGACATCACGAAAACACCTATTTGGTTGGAACACACCGTCAACTAGGGAATTTGCTTAAACACATCTCAAATTCGTGTATGTTTGTCCCACACACACCGCGCCGATTATTTTATTTATTTCTCAAATTCACGGAGAGAGAAGGTAGGTAAAATGACTTTTTTGCCCTCGTCTTTAACCTCAGGCTAGTCATTGATTTTTGTTGTAACACATTGCCATTGCCACCGCATTTTCTTCTCTGGTGAGGCCAACGCCGGTGAGCCCGCAACCACCTCGTGCAGCGCTGTTGACTCGCCGCCACCTGTGCATCTCGTAGTCCTTGGCCGCCTCTCCTCTCCTCGCGCTGCGTCCCCGTTACTATCAGTCCTTGGCCGCCTCTGTGGTCGGGGACCGCGCGGCCAGCACGACAAGCTCCACCACCCCGCAGGGGAAGCAGCACCACACCGCGGCGCACTCCATCTCCTCCTCCGCGCTCCTCGCGTCCATCGTCTCCTCGTTCTCCTCCCCGTCGCGGGCGCGGAGCTCGCCCTCGGCATCGGCGTGGGTCCGACACGCTGAAAGGACCTGTATAGGCTAGAGGGGGGTGAATAGCCTTTTAAAAATTCTAGCAAAATACTAGACCACAAGTTAGAAGTTTAAGCAAGCGAGACAAAGCGCTAGCTCTAGACTATTCTATGCAAGCCACCTAACACGATATGCTACTCACAAATATAAGCACTCAACACGTAAGAAACCAACTCCTCCGTTCCTAAGGAGATGGCACCTAAACAAGTAGTAAGCATAAGGAAGAAAGATCGAGTGGATTATACCAATGGGCTTGATTGAAGTGAAGTCCGCACGTCATGAAGACCAATCACCGGGAGATATCCAATATAAAAACCAAGAGATCAAACCCAATAGAATACCGAAAAAACAAAAGTCCACTCGATGGTGGAGAAGACAAAGAACACTCGATTTTTTACCGAGGTTCACGTGATCGCCGTCACGCTACTCCTCGTTGTGGCACCGGTCTTCTTTGGTGGATTGCGAGCTAGGCTTCACACACCAATCCCTCACCGGGAGCCGCTCACCAACACAAGAGAAGTGGCTATCAACCACGAGCAATCCACTAGAGTTGGTTTTGGCACTCCGCCGAGGATAACCACAAAACCTCTCACAATCAATCACCTCGGTGTGGGCTTGAACAAACACCAATCAACCTCACACCGGAATCACTTCCAAGCCGTTAGGGACACGACAATGTCCCAAGAGAATAAGAACTCAGCCTTGGCTTGCTCTCAAGTGCTCTAGAATGCAAATCACTAAACAATGATGCACTTGAGGATCACTCAACTCAAATGGATGAACAAGAGATGATCAAATGAGTGAGTGGAAGGCTTAGGATGCTCACAAAGAGTATGCAAATGATTCAAGAGTGCAAGAGATGTCACCAAGTGACCAGGGAAGGAGTATAAATATTCCCTAAGTGCAATCCTAACCGTTACCCACTGAAATACAACCGTTAACACACTTTTCGGGGGTCGGACCGACCGTCGGACTAATCCTTTGCGTCCGACGCTCGGATGACTGCCACATGTCAACTCTCGTTCAACCTCAGCAGCTGGATCTCAACGGCTACTTCTCGCGCCGATTTCCCAACCGTCGGACGCTCAAGCTGATGGTCCGACGCGCGCACTGCTCCAGGCGTCGGACCGTCCGACTCTCACAGACGAGACACAGCTCGGTCACCGTCGGACTCTCGCGAGGTTAGCCGTCGGACCAATGATCACCACGGTCCGACGCTTCCAGAGAGGTTTCAACTCGCTCAAAACCATTGGACTTCAGTCCGATGCTCGCCGTCGGACGAAGCTCTAGCGTTCGACGCTCTCCCGAACGCCACGCGTCACGCCGACACTGCTCGCCACCGTCGGACTGAGGTGGGCAATGGTCCGACGCTCGTTAACCGAGCGTCCGACGCTCGCCACTAGCCAGAACTAGGGTTAGGCGTCGGACTCTGGACAATAGTCCGACGCTGCCCCTGCTAACAGTCCGACGATCACTTCTCAGGGTTTTTCAAGTCTATTTCTCACCCCTTGCTTCCATGTGCTAACACTCAAGGTCTTCAACACTTGTGCACAGTGTGTTAGCATTTTGCAAACATTTTCGAAGGGTTTCTAACTTTGATCTCTAGGTTGTGTTAGTTCAATGCAAATGAAATGCAACCTAGAACACTTGAAAGTAATCCAACACTCGTTCTCCCCTTAATAGTCGGCTATCTATTCTAAATGTGAACACACCCACTAGGTGTCTTGTTCACCAAAAGGAAAACCTATTTGGATTATACCTTTGCCTTCATGCCTTTGTTTAACACTTGATCACCTCATTTCTTGTTCACTTGATCCATGGTAGAGCCATCTTGATCAACATAGTCTCCTAGGCTCCATACTCCATGGTTTGACCAACCTAAACCTTGCCATCACTTAGCAATTTAGATTAGTCCTTAGCATGTCATTAATTATCAAAACCAAACTAGGGCTTTCACACGCGCGGACGAAGGGAGAAAGAATGGGGGAGAGAGAGGGGGGAGGGAGAGATGCGCCGGCGGTGGCTGTGTTCCAGTGGGGCTGGCCGGCTGCGGCAGCGACTTCGGCGCGGCCGGCTGGGGCAGCTCGGCTCCGGCGCGGAGGTGGCGGGGCGCATCATGGCCACGGCTGCGACAGCGGCTTCGGCGCGGCCGGCCAGGGCAGCTCGGCTCCAGCGCGAAGGTGGAGAGGCGCATGGTGGCCGCGGCTGCAACGGCCCCGGCTCCGGCGGCATCATCAGCAGAGGAGGGCGAGGCTGCTCCGGCGTGGGGAGCAGTGGCTCCGACGGAGTGAGCTGCTGAGAGAAGAAAAGACAGCGACTATGTGTTGCAGAAAAATCAGTGACCAGCGGGAGGTTGAAGACGAGGGCAAAAGAGTCATTTCACCCACCTTCTCTCTCTGCAAACCTGAGAAATAAATAAAATAATCAGCGTGGTGTGTGTAGGCAAACATATACGAATTTGTGATGTGTTTAGGCAAATTCTCTGGTTGGCGGTGTGTTCCAGCTAAATAGGTATTTTCGTGAATTGCCTTGCATTTACTAGTCGCTAGTCGCAGTCGGATAGGTCCATCCATGGGCGGCCGGATGTGAACCACTGAACCCAAAGGTTAACAGGGTGAAAAATAGGAAGTGGTGATGCATCCGGCAACGACGAGTGGTGGGCCTTGGCAAGGGTCAAGGGAGGACCAACACAAAGCACTTCGCTTCATTCGTTCCCCATATTCCCAACACCCCTTTCGAACCACGCTGGTACACTGACTGGTAGTCTTTACGCCCTGCGCCCACCCAATGTGCGCTTCGTTGCACGAAAGCGGCCGCGCGGGGCCCGGCTGCCGGAAAAGACAGGAAGGCGCCGAACCAACCAAAGCGGCTTGATTTGGAGGACAAGAACCCGCCAACAATGGCCGCGCCGCGTGCGCTTCGCACCTGACTACTACAGTACACTGTGCACCACCGTTCTAGTATGTGGAGACCAGACACCGGTGCGATTGTACGGTCGCGACGTCGTGTCTGTGTTGCTGCTCCACGCGTCCTCCGCCTGCGCCTGTGATCGCCAACCGCCGATGGAGAGCTGGGCAGGTCTTGCGGCTTGTGGAACACTGGAACCAAAAGGAAAACGTATCGAGCTGCGTTCAGACCTCCAAGGCTTCCCACCTTCTGTTTGGGACGATAAACAAAGTAAGCGCTCGTTCGGTTATGATGGAACGAATGGTCGGAAAAAAATCCACCTAGAACGATTGGCTTAATTTGTATAAGCATGCACATTTGAAATGGTTCCATAGCTCGGAAACATCTAACCGAACGAGCCCTAAACGAGTATAGTACTTCGCAGGGACAAATATTGGTGAGTTCATGCAGGCTGAATGGTGGTGATGACACAGGTCGGGTGTACAGGATCATGGGTCATGCTGAGAATTGATAGTAGGCAAACTTTGATTAGCCTCTGTTTGTCTGTAGCCCCTGTTTGTCGCACTCTAATTCAGGTGCTGCTGGCTGAGATGGGTAAGGCCCCAACCAACGGTTGGCAAAACCATCTGCCGGCCAGGTTTGGTCCAAAAAAAAACTTATGCCGGCCCAGATTTAGCCCATGTGGCCTAAATTGGGTGCAAGTGTACTCCAGCATAGAAAAGCACAACAACAGCCAACAACACCAGTTCAGAATTTGGAACTCACGTATTGCACTAGGCACTAACAACTAACTTTCCTTCCACATAGCACGCCGAGCCTAGCATTAGCGTTACACATTGCGAACACGACCACACCGTTTTCCTATTGTTACCTCATATAAACACAGCATACGAATAAGAAACTAGGTACTTTAGAAGGTATATAGGTACTGAGATAGTAGACTCAATAGGACCCTAACACGTACCCAGATTAAGTCGCAACTTGGCGCTTCTTATTCCCCAGTTGCCTCTTCCCCCAAGTCTTTTTCCACTGGATGCACTGAATGGAGCCAGTGAACTTCAGCGCATGGCCCTAGTTATGTTAACCTCGAATTTCAGCCCATTCTCCTCGAGGCGGCGCTGGAGGTCAGTAGGGCCGAAGACGGTGCCAGGCGTGTACACACCGCCCTTGGGCAGGTTGGCACGCTGACTCAGCAGGACGAGGGCGCATTGCACCAGCACGATCGGAGTTGTGATGTAACCGACCTCAGGTCCTGAAACCTTGGTGATCACCTCCTTGTCCGGCTTGCTTATTCCGAGCTCCAACGAGGCATCCACGTTGCTGTAGCCGTGCCCGACAAACCACATTTTGAACGACGCGCTCTCCACCTCTTCCTCGGTCGGCCCGGCTCTGCTGAACAGCCCCGCAGAGAAAAACTCAGGGTACTTCAGCAGAAGGGACCTGCCGAAGGAGAAGTTGGCGAGCAGGCCGATGAAGATTCCGGTGAAGAGGAAGCGCACGAGGATCAGCAGGGATCTGGAGGCGATCTTCACGCCAAAATGGGCAGGTTTGACAGAAGACCAGAACTTCTTCCTGTGCTCAGCGTACTCTGGGGTTTCTTCTGCACCAGGAAGGCCCTCAGGATGCTCAGTCAAGGTTGATAGAGTTCTCTTCACGACCACTGTGTCAGCGGAAGGCAGCTTCATAGCCCACATTCCCAGAGGATTGTGACCCTCAATCAGCGACCCTTTGGGAGGTGGGCCTGGAATCTGCAAAAAGGAAGAACTCTTTGCGTTAATCAAGATTCTATCCAGAAAACTGTCATCTGAGAAAACTCAAAGTAAAATAATGCATCTAAACCATGTGATGCTATTATGAGATTTCAATCTGAGTGATCTTAACTACTGGATATTCACTAGTACTAAAGTTGTACACAAATGGTTGCCTAGCAAAGCAGCCAATCCTCTTCACAAATAGATCATCTCATGCAATGAATATAGGGACTAAAGTCTTAAATACATGTGTGAGTTATACAGCAAAAATTAAAATTCAAGGATGAACATAGCACAAAACCTATTTAACTCCAAAATTTTAATTAAGAAATTAAGCTAGATCTACAGTATGAATACCTAAAACTTCAGTTGTGGTATCAGTCAGATTTCTTGTGATATCAGTCAGTTTTACAGAGGTTGCAAAATTGGAGGAAAAATGAGTGGTAGGAAAATTGGAGGAAAAATGAGTGGTAGGAAAATTGGAGGTACTTAGGGAAAAGTACTGAACAGGTAGGGACAGCATAAAAAAAGAACGAGACCAGTACCCATATTATTTCCTTTTTATTTAAACATAAATGGTAAATTGGTAATTGCATTTTATAGTTTAGTCTCTTTAGAGTACAGGAAATTAGTTTGTATGGGCTAATTTGAGTTGACACAGTTAGCTGTTATATTTGAATTCTAATTTGAGTTGACATAGTTAGCTGTTATATTTGAGTCCTTTGGTTTAAGTTTATTGTTGATCAATTTAAGAGATGACCTCAATGGTTATTTTGTGGAAAAGAATCAGTTTGATCCATCTAGCTGTGCTACATCAGAACTGCTACTTTTAAGATTTGTTAGTTGGTTCTCGCTTGTGGTTTGTTACACTCCAAGTCAACTATTTGATTCACCCAGGCAACAACACTCGAGCGATCAGTGAGGCAGAAACAAATACTAGTAATTATTTGTCACCTAGTCTGTGTGCCTTGATGAAACACATGTTGACCGAAAGCAAGCGTAACTACTATACAATCATGCTTGCTTCGCCAAATCCGTCATTGGACATGGTCACGTGCCTAATCAGTCACTGCCTCACCGGATACATGCTCACCCTTGCGCTCAATTTGTCGATCAGTCACAGGTGCTAGGAAATGTCAAGACATTAAGGGAGATAGACTGCCGAGTTTCAGTGGCAAGAGCGAAACAAAAACAATCAGTCACAGGCACTAGGGAAATGGTCCGTGGGGGGCAATTTTTTGGGGGAAAAACAGTTGAGAAACTATCTGATCAGCGACAATTGCACATTCAGAGATCAGAACCAGACAAACTCCCGACAGGGATACGGAGTTGGGTGCGCAGAACCGGGAAAGCAGAGGAAAAACACCCTCACTGTATTTACATAAATTCAATTTAAAAAATATCTTTCTCAGATCAATGACCAGCAAAACTGAGGGGAAAGTACCTAAAAAGTACCGCTGGACATAGCAATCACTGTAGCAAAGCTCTTATTAAAGTCCAAATCATGGCATCACCAAATTCATATAATATGCTTTCATTATTTTGTTTTATATATATGAAGTCTGGAGCTACTAATAAAACCCACCGTTAATAGCTTTTACATCCCCTCTGAAATTTACCGTATAAGCACATGGTGGTTATTGATCAAGGAACATTGTCATACATTTGGGAACAAACCATGACCATGAGGCTCAAGGCCAAGTTCAGTGTTTGTAGGCTTAAGAAATTGAACCGGTTACCTAGAATAGTGGCAAGTGGTAGTGTTTGACAGCTATCGAAGGCATCAATCATCAACACAAACTACTTGATGATTCTTCAACTCAAATACATCTGCTCCTATGACTTTTCTCCAGATTTTGTTGGAAAATCAAATTCTTTTCACGTGTACATGCACTCAGTAAAAACTAACACAGATGAATGCTTTTGAAATCAAGAGGCATTTTAAAATCCGACAACTATGCTATGAGCTTCTAAAAAATCCCAATCATGCACAACAAAAGGGTGAATCCAGGTAAATGCAAAATTACAGATGGACGTATATGGATATTTTTATATTCCTGATTCAAGAAAATTGTCTTACGAAAATATGTAACAGGCCACAACGGCATATCAATAGCATATTAAATATGAAAAGCATACAACCACTGTGATTTAAGGACATCAAAATGCAAACTACGAGGCTTTTATTTACTAAAAAGAAGTTGCAAAAGAATTAGATGAACTTTGACAAAATAGGACGACCATTCTTGTGTAGCAGTAGTACGACAATCCACTCCAAGCACACACAGACACAGAAGGCATGGTAATCATCATTTGCATGTGACACTACGGAGGCTGTTCTGAAGGCACCTCCAGGACTATTTAGCAGTTGGCACACAAGAAACGAATGATTGACCAAATAGTAACAGCTTGACAGGGCCAAATAATTAACATATCGGCATGAAAGTGAAGGAAATTCAAAAAAGAGTTTTAAAGAAAAAAATAAAAAGGAAAAAAAGAGATATGAGTTCATATACCACCAGTCTATCCGCATATATAATTTCTATAACGGCCAAGAAAATCCAGGGGATATGACTGCTAATTTCCAGAATTGTCAGAAGGTTTGAAAGTTTACTAGCAGAACACTTACGCCATTAATTCCATCGTAACACCTTGGCACACTAGGAGATTTGGGCATACATATATTGAAACTAAGCTAATTTGAATTTCAGGGAACATATATGTGGCTATGTCAACATGGCTTCAGCAAAACACAACCCATTTTAGCACAAATCAAACAACAGTAGCAAATTATAGTAGTATAGTAGCCTACAGAGCAGACATGAGTCTGAGATCTGGCTGGCCCAGCAACTATTGCAGTCAGTAGTCAGTGCGCCCATCATACCGAACTACAGATAGATGTTCCTTCTGTTATAACTCAAGTAGTTGTTCCAATACATCCTTGAGGATTTTAAGACCTACTAATTCTAAGCCGATGTGAATATTGTTCTAGTGCAACACTCTATGCTTTTTTGTCTTGTTTAAGGAGTAGTTAGAAACATGTAATCGAACAAACACTTGAAATCAATTGAGATTTGAGAAGCAGCAAAGAGAGGATATCAAGTTATCAACTCACATTGGGTCTGGGACGACGGGGCCTGGACCGGCGCAGCGCCTGCAACTGGCCAGCGTTGGCCACCCCGAGCACGGCCGACTCGTAGGTGCCGATGTTCCCGACGATCCTCTTGGTGGACTGCAGGCTGACGTACGCCTCCACGGTGGCCGGCGCGGACGGTGGCTCCCACTGCCTGGAGTGGAACAGGAAGCCGAGCTCGGCGGGGATGGAGTCGAACCCGCAGGCGGAGACGATGAGCGAGCCACTCCTGGCGGCGGGCTCGTGGAGCTCGGCCTCGACGCGCTCCATGAACTCGGGCTCCCCGGAGATGTCGAGGCAGTCGGCGCCCGCCGCCGCGCAGGCCGCCGCCACGGCGTGGCCGTGGAGGCGGAAGGGCCCCGCGCAGGAGAGCACGACGCGGGCGCGGGAGGCGAGCGCCGCGAGGGAGGCCGGGTCGGAGGTGTCGGCGACGAGGATGGCCACGTCCTCGGGAGGCGGGGCTGGGGCCGCGGCCCAGCGCAGCGCGGCCGCGACGCTGGTCCCGGCTGCGGCCGGCGACCGCGAGGGAGCGGAGCGGGGAGGAGGAAGCGTTGAGGAACTTGAGGACCTCGCGGATGACGTACTTGCCCGTGAAGCCCGAGGCCCCGAAGATGACGACGTCGAACACCTTCCGGCTCCGGCGGCGCCATGGCGGGCAGTTCGGCTCTCGCAGAGGCCGCGGTGGGCGCGGCGGCCGGCCGGGGTTTGGGGACGGGTCGCTGAAGCGGTGGGGGCGCCCGGCGACTCGCGGAGTGGTTCGTCGAAGTGGTGCGATTCCTATCGTCTGCCTTCCAGCGACGCTTCCGTGGCCGGAGCCTCTAGCAACACTTGGGCGGCATTTGCTATGTGCTAGTCGTACATGCCTCGTATTTTTCGAATTTGGACTTTGGAGTCTATACAGACAGATTTATATATACTAACTGCAAATACATCACCACGTTAGATAGCGCGGTCGTGGAGTATGACGACTGAGGTCTACTATAAATCTATGATAAAAACATTGGATTGTTTATACTTCTTGCATATAAAGTAAGAACAGAATTAAATCCCAGCGAAGATAGACGTGTGAGATAAACTTACGATAACTATCTAATATAATTTTTTGTTTTTATAATAACTACGTCATTCGTGAAACAGAGGTTGGCACAACAGCAATGGATCCGAAACCAAACTACTAGAGAAGTCTCAGCGCAGTCCATTAGCATGTTGGGATACTCATCCCTAGTTGCTTGTTGACATAAAAATAGTTTAAATTAGCTATAATTAACTAGCTAGTTGGCTAATAACTACTTGAAAACTTAACCTTCTCTTATTTGGATACACTAAAACTAATTTGAGCTTAAATTGGTGCTAATAATTAGCTCATAGTACCAAACATGCTTTAGGCTTTGGCTTCTATGGAAATAGTGACGAAGTTATGATGAACCATATTTTCGGGATTTTATCTTTAGAAATAGTGAGATTATGATGAACCATATTTTTGTGATTTGAGTTTCTACGTGAAAAAATCTTTGTCTTTGTTAATTTTGGATTCACGAGCCATTTCCGTGTGTATATATTTGACAAAAAAAATTTAAGAAGATGAGAAGCACCACTAAAATCATTGCTATAGATAACCTTAGATGTGTAAGTATATTTTTAGAGTTTGTTTAGAACGTCAAATGACACACTTACCTCAAAGGACATCCAAGGGAGGCATCATCACACACAGATGTGGTGTTAATTTGGATGTGTCCTGGTAAGAGACTAATGAAGCATACTACTATCGGATCATTCCTTGTAATTTTTTTCTTTTATCTGAAAAGAAGCATTGAATTCGGCTGGTGCTTATTTGTTTTGAGAGGAAAACAATTTTCTATTGTTCAAAAAAACTAAATCCTGGATAAGCCAACAAATGTCTTTGCCGATTATATGAGGACTATAATTAAGGTTGGTTGAGTGTCAAGTTTGGCTATTAGGTTGGTTGTCGTTGGCATTTGAAGTATGTACAGTTAGCACGTTGGTGGTTGTCACTATAGCATTATATATGTCATGGTTCTCAAGACCACACAAAAGGTATGGACACGATTGCATCAAGAAATTTAGAGGAAAAAAACATGTACTCCTACTAGCAACAGTACTTATTGCATTATAAGTTTATAATAGTGCACTAGTGGCACCGTAAGTTCTATCCAGGCTTCCACCACTAAGATTCTAGGAGTATTTTCGTTTATTTGTTTGTTTTTGCAGCTTTTCGAAGCCCATGTGCCCATGTGTATTGGTGATGCTCTCTTTTTCATAATCTCTTGAAAAAAAAAGATCTACGTCTCCGCCATGGCAAAACTCTTTCTTAATGATTGTAAGAGGATGCCTTCTATTGTACTGCCTTGATAAATTGCATCTAGTTGCTCTAGTAGCAGTTGCGGAGCCATGCCCATGAATGTAAGGAAGGGCCAGTAATCCATCGCTTAAATACCGCTTTGTACTCCTTTCGCCCCTTTAACTCCTTTTACGAAATATAAGACGCTTTGTCTTTTTTAGATATGTAGCTTTTACTATACACTTAGGCGTACAATATGTTTGAAGACATTATAAAAACGATATATCTAGAAAAGTCAAAGCATCTCATAATTTAAAACGAGGGAATACATAGTAATTAGCATTTAGTACTAAGTTATAAAAAATAGCAAATATGTTAATGTGTTATAACGACCCCCTCTAGTCAATCTTCTTGATCCTACAGGTCAAGCACCCAAACTAGCCATTTGAACTCAACTCAAACAACACCTTTGAATTTGCACTGGACATTTCCGATGCCACCCACCATACTTACAACCAGAAACTTGTTATTGTTTAGACACTCTGGTGCAACACTTTTGTGCGCCAATGGAAAGCTCCTAACACGAAGGATACTCTTTGTCCTCAAGCTTGGGTGTGGCCCCAGACAACTCTGGTGCCCTTATCTCATCTAGGTTTACACAACCAACATACATCATTTCAAAGTTCTCTTATGAGCACTATGGTGCACGTGGTAAAACAAGGTAATCAAGGTTCCTTTGACCATCCATTAATGCACTGTTGGCAAGCTCCAATGATTTCTCCGGTGCCACACTGCTCTGGTGCCTTACTAAAGTCTCCAAAACCTTCCATTCCAAACAACTTTGAGTTTGGCTTTGTTTTTCACTGATCCCTGGGCTTCATCTAATCTACTACCTAGTACTAGTTTCACAAATATGCATCACATCCACTTGCTAGACTTACACAGGCCAAGCTACATGTTCATAACTGAACTCTCTTGATCGTACAACCAAAGGACAGAAATGACATATAGTACTCTCATCGCTCTAAAGGGCACTTGGAAGTAGTTCGTTCTTAACCATCACATGTAATTTTGAAAACCAAGATATATTCTATCATTAGGGCATGAAAATATAAATGACTCATCAATTATCGTCATTATAACCTTAGTGAGTAATATAAAAATTTTCAAGCATATAATTTGAACACATGTTAGTCATAATATTTATGTTATTATTAATAACAAAAATTGAACTAAAGGCTTATGTACTTTGATCTATATTATCCACATGGTACGAGGGAATCATGGTTAAAGGACAAATTTTGTTTTGTTTTTTCAGTATTAAATAACTGTTGAGTAGAGAGTTGTATTGGACATGGTTAATTATAGTGTGTGAAATTGGTTACTCCGATTTCAAAGACTAACTTTAATTTTGTCGTTCTGCGATAATCGTTTGTGTTTTGTCAACACTCATACCGGCGATGATTGGTTGCAAACATCATGTTGCAAAGGATCACGTTCAAAACACTATTTTTTGTTAAATAGTATAATATACATGTTATTTTAAACTATCACAGTCTTCTTTTGTTTTTTTGTTATAATATAATACAAACATAATAACATTAATACATGAATAATCTTATCTAACTAAAATATATAAAGTGCTAAGGAGAAGAAGTGATACAATGGTAATGTGTTAGTCATTTACACTAAAATGATAAATCACTCGTTGCCTACATCACAAACAAAAAAAAAACTACTTACATACCATACCATGGTCAAATATTGAACATTTGAGTGTATTTGTTAGGATAGGTTCACTGTGGAGTTTGTCTTCAGGAAGCAAAGTTTTTCACGATTCATTATTCATGTGCTCTATATGAAGCAATTGTTCCACACTCCTACCTATACATTGCATAGAGTTTGATTGGTGGGTTCATGGTCGAGTAAACAATCAATCTAATTGTCGGTGTTTGATGATTGACAACACGTCATGGGCTTATCTGAGACAAATGGGCTTGGATGAACTTAGAAACTCGATGGTAACGCATGAGACAGACGATTTATACTCGGACCCTCGTAATCGAGTAAAAGTCTTTACGTGCAGTCGGCGTGAGCCTTTCGTTGAATTGTTTTGTATGACTGTATGTATGATGGGTGCATCCTGCCTCTCTTTATATAGGAAGAGAGGGCGATGGGTGCAGATCTAGTCTTACTTGATTATAGTGTCTCCTAATTTATTATAGAGTCTATATCTTTCTCCTTAAGTCAACTAGGTCAGTCCTTAAGAGATTAGAGTGTCAATGTTATCTTACTTCCTGTCCTTTCATGGACCTTAGGCCTACTGTCCATTAAGAGAGCTGACCCGATAGGAACCCCTAGGGTCTTTTATCGATATTAATCATAGACCACTCAACTAGACCCAATCTAAAAAAAATAAATAAAAAAATCTCTACGCCTGACTCGTTCGTTCGTTATATTCAAATCATGTTTTTTTTTACCATGATTCAATCTGACCCAACCCCGAAAACTAGAACCAAAGGAAGAGAGTTTCGAGAAATAGTCCGACCCTGCCTGTAAGTGTGTTGGATTAGCCTCGTTATCTGACCCAATCCGACCCGTCATTTGACTGGTAAACAATTTCTGGCGGCGTATATGTATTGAGCATGCAGTCTTATGTGGCCAAATGAGTGGCTAGATCGGTGGATCGGTGGCCGAATCGATAGTTCACCAGTGCATCGTTTTCTTCTCACATTGTTCTCTATACCTGTGTTTTATTTCAAATCAAAATAGAAGTTATGGAATCGAGTGTTTATAAAACTTTAAATCAATCATTACTCTTTCTTTTCTGATTATGGTTTGATCGACTTTCCACTACACGAGCTGCTCTTACTACAAACAAATATCTCCGCACGATTGTGCGGGTCGGGTCAAACCAAGGGTGATGATCATCCAAGAACAGTGCGTTCTCGCAACGAATCTCAACCCGATCGGAATAAGAGGTTTGGAAACGTTCCCGCACGATTGTTTTCTTATCGCACAATTGTTTTTCTTATCGCTGATCAGCAAAGGAGATGCTGAAAAGGAAATGAAAAGTCTTTGAAAAGAGAGGAACGGAAGCAAAGGGGAAAAAAAAGAGGCGAGAAAATTAGAAAAAAATGCTTTCGGCCGTCCATGGCGTGAATCAAACGCGAGAAGATGCCTTTCCCCTGCAGCTGTACACGGCCCGATCCCCCGACCAAACCAACGGTTCAGATTCGCTCAATAGCTGCACCTAAACCCGCTTCACCGACATGTGGGCCCGACATCAAGGTAACCCCAGCGTCAGTGAGACACACTGTCTCCGTCTCGGGTGGAAGCGGTGGGTGCACCTGCTGTTAGCAGTATAAATATCCTGAAAAACCCTAGGATTCGCCGCGAGCTTATCGCTTATCATACGGCATCCGCACTGCTGCGTCTCCTCCCTGCTCCTCCGCCTCCGCCTGATCCAACCAACCCACAGGTGAAATTCTGACCCGCCGCCGCTCAGATTTGACTGCGAATTTAGTTGCTTTGAATTGTTGATTTGTGATTTCTTTTGTTTCCTGAAATCCGGGGAATCTGGATCGAGGCTAATTTGGGATCTTGTTGTTTTGGGGGTCTGGGTTTTCTTTTGCAGGGATCGCCATGTCGGACTCGGAGGAGCACCACTTCGAATCGAAGGCCGACGCTGGAGCGTCCAAGACCTACCCGCAGCAGGCTGGCACCGTCCGTAAGAACGGATTCCTCGTCATCAAGGGTCGTCCCTGCAAGGTATATGTGTGATTAGATTTGGGATCGGCCGATTAGTACGGATCCGCTCTGTTGTGCTGTGAACTCTTCATATGAAGATGATGTTGTCTCCGGTCATGTCATATGTGATTGATTGATGGGAATAGGTGATGTTACCTGTTATCCTTTGATGACCTTTGATTCCTTTGATGGTTGACGCACTGTGTAGGGATAGAATTTGTGGGGTTAGATGCTAGATATACCTAATAGTTAAAACGAGACGTGAGAGTTTCGGTTGATGTGAGACTTTGCTATTGCCGCCTGGAGTTATTACGACTGAGCTTTGCTTCAGAGAGTACCAGTTTTTTATTTTTTTGGTAAATCTGATCTGCCTTTCAAGAGATCAGAAAAAACGACATTTAGTCAGAGTAGATTGCACCCATATCATATAAGTAGCTGATTCTGTAGCTAATGAGTAACCTTTTGGATTTTTTCCCTTACAAATGCGGAAAATTAGTTGGCATGTTGAGCTATCTGTTACATCCCTATGCTTGCCATTAAACATTGAAGGGTACTCGTTGTTTGTCTTTTATCATGGTCACTTGGTCAGGATGGCTGTACCCCTTGACCTATGGTGAGCTACCACCCAAGTGATCAAACAATTTATCTTTTGAAGTTATTCCAAGATAATGGGAATCAGAGATTGAACAGATAATGTGCTTTAAGGAAAATACATTATCCTGGTATCTCAGACTTCAGTTGTCATTCTGCATAGAGATAAACTTGATGTTGCTGACTCTCTGATGTTTGCCAAAGGGCTGTAGGCTGTTTAGAGATGTTTGAAATGATTTAAAAAATAAAATAACATATATCCTTACATTTTGGACAGGGTTTTGATTTGACCCCATGATGTAGAACACCCGTTGTTATTGTTTTTTTTGTGTGTGTGTGTGTGTGTGATGAGTAGGGTTGGGATTGGCAAGTTATGCCTATTTATCGATAAAACCATTTTTTCGTCAAATTGAAATTTCTTTTGGTTTGGCAACCATTGTCAAAGATAATGAGTACCCACTTGTTTTGCAATGACCAAACAGGTCATCTCTATCTTAACTCGACCTGGAAAATCTTCTGTGTGGTATTTTAGGGTGTGACTGTATTATGATAAGGTGATAGTAAGCTCACTTCTGTTTATTTACCCTTGCATTTTGTTGAGTTTCTGATGAATTTGATTGGTATATCAGCAACAGTCCATGAGTTTGTGCCTAAAACTATTTGGAATTTCCTTGCCCTTAAGTCGAATCCATGATTTGAGTGATATATCAGCAACAGTCTATGAGTTTGTGTCTAAAAGTATTTGAAATTTCCTTGCTTTTAAGTTGGATCACACACTTGTTGCCGTTTTATTGATTTTGTTTTGTTGAATATGTTTGCTAAAAATCACTTGCGCTACAGGTTGTGGAGGTTTCTACCTCAAAGACTGGTAAGCATGGGCACGCCAAATGCCACTTTGTTGCCATAGACATATTCAATGGGAAAAAGCTTGAAGATATTGTTCCTTCTTCACACAACTGTGACGTAAGCTAATTTTTGCCTGTTTAGCTAACTTCTTTTGACTGTTCACTTCATACATTCTTTTGACGGTTCCCTTCATATGCCACTCACAAGTTCAACTTTTTTTTTTTTATAGATTCCGCATGTGAACCGTACTGAGTATCAGCTGATTGACATATCAGAGGATGGATTTGTATGTTCCTCTAATCAGTAAAGCTACATTCTTCTGTAAATTAAATGTTAAATTCAGTATGATAATTTAATTTAATTTAATTTAATTGTTTCAGGTGAGCCTTCTGACTTCAGATGGCAATACTAAAGATGATCTTAGACTTCCAACTGATGATACTCTTGTGGCCCAGGTCTGTTTAGAAACATTTTCCATCCCAAGTCCTGTTAATTTTCTTGTTGGCTTCCATGTATTACCGATGGTGGTTATATTTGTTAGCTAGTCATATGTTCTTTCTCGGTAGCTTCTCTTCCTTGAAGTTTGTTAATTAATTTGGTGCTTATAAGGATCGTGGGAAGTAGGGCCTTGTAGAACTAGACAGTCCTTGCGTATTTAATCTGTCTCCATTTACTTGTTGTAAATGGTCAAAACATGCTGAAAGAGCACCAAAATTGCTTGCTTTTAAACTGTCATGAGCTGTTGAATAATGGTTTACTATACAGAGTCCTGCACTCTGTAGTAGTGCTGCATAACTTGTATCCCTTGTAGCTGAGTTAATGTATCTGCAAGTTACTGTTTTTTTGTGTTTAGCCCAATAAACTCAATAATACTTCTGTGTCTGCTTGTAATTCAGATTAAGGAAGGGTTTGAAAGTGGGAAGGATCTTGTTGTGACTGTCCAGTCTGCTATGGGGGAGGAGCAGATCTGCGCACTGAAGGATATTGGCCCCAAGTAACTTCCCTGCCTTGGATGCCTTGGAAGATGGAACCACTGTATCCCAAAACTTGAATCGAAAAAGAAATGTATCACCAAAGGATTGCTACCGAGACATTCACCTGGCTTGAGCTGGCTTTGCTATAGCAAACACAAGTGCAGGGATTGCTGGGTGTTGCATCGTATCTGACTATCATTATCTGTGGTTACATTCTGGACTCTGTATTTTCTATGCTTTTATGCCCCCTACTTTTTAGTATTAAGTATCAATAAATTGGTTTGGAACGGTTGAATTGCATCCATTGCATGAGGTTTCTTGTTGGTTATTTGTTTTCTCTTGCCATGCTTCCTTTGTTGGTGTAGTCGCTGTAGGCAGTTTACTCGCGATTATGTGGTGCCTGTTGTGGGCAGTTTACTGGGATTGTACTCCTTCCGGAGTTCAGGTATAACTTGTCCTTCCCTTTTTTTTCTTGGTTCCCCTCACTCGAAGTATAACTATATAGAGAATCATTTTCTTCAAAATGACTAATTGATCGTATTAGAGAAGCAGTACAAAACATTGCTTCACGGAGAACTACAGAGTACAAATCAAACAATTACTCGATATTTGCATTTTCTTCTCACCTCCCAAAGTTTATCAATCAAATATGCCTTGCTTTATCCAAACTTTTCTAAAAAGAACTACTCCATCTTAAATTTAACTATATCGCGTTTTGGCATTTGTTAGATACATAGCTTGAAGAGCATCTCCAAGAGTGCCCAATAATTTATTTTTAAAAGATGTTTTCCTAACTCTCAAAGATAGTATTGGGAGAAAAACATTGAGTCCATTTTCAAGAGTACCCAAAATTACACTTCCAAAATATCAAAAGTTAGGGGACCCACTCAGTTTTTTGGCCTTTTTTTTTCTTCGCATTGTCTCCTTCCCCGTCGCATCAGTCGCCACCACGTTGTCATCCATATGTGCAGACATGTATCAGCCATCTACAAGCATGCCGGCCAGGGGAACATACAAGCCAGGGCAAGGCAGGTGATGAGCAGCCAGAGCTGGCCGGCAGCGATGGCCAGGCGCAAGTCAAGAGCGGCTGCGGCCGGCCATGCCGTTCCAGCCTTCCAGGAGGTTGCTGCGAGCGATTCGCGACGGCCGGGAACCTACGGTGACGGGAAACGAGGATTTACCTCAACTCTACGTCGACGTCGGTCACGATGGATGACCTCGGACGAAGGAGAACGACGGAGATGTCGCGCGAGAAGGATAGAACACGTGCGAAGGAGACAAGCCGTGCGAGAAATACATGCGATGGAGCGCGGGAAGGGGCGGCGCCGCGGCCTTCGCAGAGGATACGCGAGGCTTCAATCCGCGTATAGGGTGGAAGTTTTAGAAGTGCCAAAAAGGTTGGGAATGGTTTTTGGAAACTATTGGAGAGCAGTTTTTCGTATTTTCCTAAAAATTGAAGGATTGGGAAGAGGAATTGGGCACTCTTTATCCTAACTTTTCTGTAAAGAACTACTCCCTCCATCTTAAATTAAACTATATCGCGTTTTGACATTTGTTAGATACATAGCTTAACAAGTTTATCTCTACTCTAAAAAGAGGAGAGTGCAATCGTTCACAGGCAGAACCAAAATCCCGCACTCCCATCGCTCGTTTCCCCCGCATGGTTTCCACCGCCGCTCGCCTCGCCCTGCGAGCCGCGGCCGCGGCCCACCCGCCTCGCCCTACACCACAGCCGCGGCCGTCGCCCGTGCGTTGCCCCCGTCGCGCCGCCACGACCCCACTGCCTGCCCTCCCTGCCCCGACGCCGCCCTGCCCGGGCTGCCGAGCGCCTCCCCGGCCCGATGCCCCGCCGCGGCTCCCCGCCGACGTGACTGCCCGCCCCACAACGTGAGCAGCCGAGCCCCTCCCAGCCTCGACGCCCCGCCGCGCCGCCACTGCCGCCCGCCCCGACGCGCCGCCAGCCTGACGCAGCTCCTCCCTGCCCCGACGCAGCTCCTTCCCGCCGCCACCTCCTCAGGTACATGGCTTTTTTTTCTTTCCCGCTGCAGTGAAGAGGATGCAGAGTTGAGGGAGGCGGAGGCGGCGGCACGAAGTGGGTGCCCAGATGACGGCGTGTGGCCCCCAAGATGGAGATGTCCCATGCAATGGAGTAAGTAATGCAGTGATCTTCCATGTCTTTCATGTCCCATTCTGAAACAGCGAAACTTATACAAACCTGAAATACGGTGAACTGGTGAATTTAGTGAGGGCGGATTGGACATGTTCTACGTGTTGCTTGTTATTTTACTGCAATTTATTGTCTATCTTTGCCATCATGCAAGATCTTGACTATTTTCAGTTTGACATTCAGTCCTTGGTTGTGAGTCTTAATTTGACTCATTCTAAATTGGAAATTCTTTGGTTTTTGCATACAGGTTCTTGGTTCTGGGTTATGGTACAATGATTTTTCTGTAGGTTGCCCTGCAAATTGTGAAAGTTATTTGCTGGTCTAATCCAATTCAACAATGAGCCGGGAAGGTAAATTCATGTGTGATGTTAACAGCTAGAAAGAAAGATAAATATCTTTGTCTTAGCTAGATATTGAAAAATAGTGTATCTTTGGTGAAGTAAATTTAAATTTACTTTTTAAAATGTTCAACGATGCTTTCTTGTACTGAAATCTTTGCCTTGAACTTGGTTAGAAAAACATGACAACTATATTCACTTGCATTGTCTCATGACAACAGCTATAGCTGAATATTCCTTGCCGCTGGATTTTTGCTTTCTTTTGTAACAGTAGGGAGGAATTATTATCGTGTTGCTTTGCATATTGTTCCATCCATGTTTCTGAAAGGTGATTCTGAAATTCATCTATGAATTGCAAAAGAATTAAGTTTGATGAACATCACACCTGATTGGTTAGGCATTACCTGTTCCATCCACGCTTTGGTACTTCTGCCAAATTCTAAAGCATGCATAGCAGAGAAAAGGATTCAGAACTGTAGCATTCAATCTCCAACCTACATGTTTTTTCGCGTCTTTTCACGTCTCTGAATATGTCTATCTTTTCAATTTCATTTATGTTTTGATAGTAGGTTAGATGATTCATTTAATAGCCAGTTAAGTGCAATACCTCCACCATCTAATGGATGATTTTTTGCTGTTTTTCTTTAGATAGTGAACCATGCTAGGTCTGCTGCCGATTCTCGTCCTCTGCTGAAGTCAGCCTTGCACCGGCCCATTCTTGAACGTCTCCCCTGCTCAGCGTCTTTCATTCGTAGGCATCACGGCAACTAGCAGGCCAGAGGTACGTCCCTAGGCATCTGCATCATTATAGTAGGCGACAAGAACAAGTCAGCACTTGCACCATTACAACAGATTCTTCGGTTTCCTGAATTACTTTGTTGTTTCCCTGTTCATCTAACAAGCAAGGTATACACATTGTGCAAGAACACATGTACCAACAGCGGATTAGCTTGCAGCCACTCCAGTGAATCGTGAAGAGTACTGACAGGGTTGATAACACATGACTATATATGTGCATTCTAAATTATTTCGGCTAAGGATTTGCTAATTTATAAACTATACATACTATAAAAAATTTAACCTTCATAAGCTTATATAGCTTTGTAGCATCAGACCTTTTGGTTCATGAGTACCTCAAAGTAGACATCCCAAATGTGAGAATTTCATATGCATAGGAAGCATGATCTATCTTCTGAGCATGTCAAAATTTAAAGTAATATGTTGCTGAGAATGTCATAATTATTTGTGAGCATAGATGTATCTTCATCGACGCTGAAAAATAATCCATATTTTCTTGTGTTTTTTTTTCGAGGTGTTGGAGATGTCATCACAGGTGGAGATCTATATACTTATGTTACATGTTTATGCATTTATGTGCAGCATTATATACAGCCAAAGATACAAGTATCACAATTTTCCATGGCCTGCAGCTACTGGAGGCAATGGCAATAGCTGCCTGTACAAAGACTACTGTCATACCTATATTAAAATGCGTTGTGCTTCTGCACATGTATATGGAGGTCTTCATACTCTTGAGAAATAAAACATGCTTCTGTACATCTACATCTTGTATTAGGAACAGAAAAGGAATTGGAAAGTAATTTAAAATAAAATGAAAACACTTTTTAGATATTCCGTTTTAATTCATGGGATAAAATAGGCTATGAAGTGGATACATATTGTTCTGCATATCGTTGTCACGCTGCCATTGTCCACGATGATGACCGAAGAGGGTTGAGATGCTGGGTAGGTATTGGTAATTCATACTTTGCATACAATGACCAAAGAATATGGCATGTTTTTTGATTGAGCTATTGACATACTATGAAAATTATAGGATAAATTCAATTTCTAATACTGACTGTGTTGTGGTATTTTTGTCCGTTGCAACACACAGACATTTAAAATCAAAAACCTTTGGGCCTGTTTGCTTCCCGCTGTAATTGCTCTGTTTGCTTCCCGCTGTAACCGCTCTGATGCCACAGCTCCAGCTGCGCCGCGAGTGGCCTGTGCAGGCGCCACCGAAGCTTTGATGATGTGTGGTGTGGGTGTTTGGCCAGTGCGGCACGCCGATCTGCGGCAGCCGAACGTGCGCCCTTCCTCTCTAGAAATAATTGTGAAAATCTCTCAATGTTCACCAATTTGGAAAATGGTAAGTCGAAAGCCAAAAGCAACACGTTGAAGGTGTTGTGAAAATTGTCCATCATCTCTAAAAAGTTCTTCCAATTCACAACCAAATTAATGGTCGAAGGTAAATCGAATCCACAACAATAGCTGTGGGGATCACACGACCTGGCCGATTCAAGGTTCAAGCACGGACTCTGTTTGCTACGCAATCTTGTAAACGCAAGTACGCAAAGCACCCGGACGCGGATAGCGTACGACGCCCCAAAGGCTAGAAGAATGGTAGGGTTACGTATGACGCCCCTAAGGCTAGAAGAATGGTAGGGTTATGTATCCAGAATCACAGCGGTGACGGCGGCGAGGTCGAAGCATTGTGATGGAGGGGCAAAATGACTCGACGGCCTTGGTGTCGGCAAAATCCGTTGAGAGCGAGGCGCAGAGGTCTGAAGAGGAAACCCAGGTGATGGCGCCTTCTGCGGAGAACGAGGATGGTTTTGCCAAGGAGATGAAGATCGACTCTCGTGATCCTGTCACCATCTTTGGAGTGTTGATTGTGGATCTTATTGGCATGGGTGGGGAAAGCAAGGCAGAGGCGGCGCGGCGGGTGATGGAGGCAGCGCTTGCTGACGAGGCAGCGATGGACCGGCTGAGGGCCGAATTGAGGCATGAGGATGAGATCCAGAGGAAGTAGGCGGAGCCAGAAGAGGAGGATCTAGAGATGAAAAGTACAAACTATGAAGCATGGATCGCTAGGGAGTAAGATTAGGTCCAAGCGGCGTGTGGTTGGTGGAGGTGTCGCCGCTAGTAAGGAATAACCTTCGCCAGCCCTTCCTCTGCCTCGCTGGTCTGTGTTTTGACAACGGCGAATGGCCGAGCGGCTGCTACCTCGCCAGATCTGGGTTTTCCTTTGAAGATTTGGATCTCGTCGGTGAGGACTTTTGTCCCTCTCTTGGCTTCTTCAGGACCGACACTGGCGACGATGCCCTCTCCGGTGAGGATCTTGGGAGGTATGCCTACCACTATTCTGAAGAATCCGGGTGGTGGTTCACATGCAGCTGTTTGGGCGATCTCTTTCCCCTTTCGGTTGCTTCGTCGTTCGTCGACTTGGGAATGCCTATGATGCTTGCGGTGACAACTCCCATGTTCCTCGGCGACGAGATGGCCAGTGGTCATCTTCTATGGCTTGGGCGTTCAACGATTTTATGGCATGTTATTTTTAGCATGCTACTTGTTGTGCCAATGAAAAACTCTGAAGTTTCTTCGTCGGGAAGGGCGGTGGCTTCAAGTTGCAACCTCGGTGTGCATCCTCTCCTACCTTTGGTGCAGTGGCTGCTCGTCGAGGGGCTCCTCCATCCGTTGGTGACGAAGACGACCGGGAGATCTTATGGACCAAATTGTAATTTTCTTTTGTTCAAGGGTGCTTTTGTATGAGTTACCATGTAAACCTTGACTTAAGTATGTGAATCAATCCCGGTTTTCTAATAAAAAAAAAGAAGAGGAAACGAGGCCGAAAGAGGAAAATGTGGACCAGAAACGAATAACACGTACGACTCGCCGGAGATAATGCAGCCCACGATGCGAGCGTCGCGTCCCTTTATTTTGCCCTAGCGGACTGGGCCAATTGTATATAAGTCTAAATGCGGTCCAGCCCACGACTTTGGGCGGTTCAAGCACGGGCTCGCAGAATGCCAGAAGAATAGGGTTCGTTTCGAGAGCTAGAATCAGAGGCGGTGCCGGCGGCAAGGTCGAATCCAGGGAGCCTTCGGCTTCCGAGATGGAGACGATGACGGCGTCTGAGGCATCGATATGGAAGAGCGAGCGCATAGGGTGTGGGAAGGTGGTTAGTAGCAAGAAGAATGCCCCTATTCCGAGGGAGAAGAGGGGGAGTTTGGCGGCGGCTGAAGAGATGGTGCGCCGGGGGATGAGGAAGGCAAGGTCCTTAGAGAATCTGGAGACGCTCACGAAATCTCTTGAGAATCTGGAGATGAGTAAGAAATCTAGTCCGGATCGGATGTTTACCGATGAGGGCATGAAAGCTTGGAGTAAGTATTTGAGGATGATAAGGGTTCAGACAAAGGAGGCGTCGGCTCCTTCTGTTGGTGAAGACGAGGCATTGGCGCAGGAGGGGCTCGCCGAGAAGACGATTGACCATCATTATCCATCCTCCATCTTGGCAGTGGGCATGTTTGACACCACTGTTATGATGGAGAAAAACGACTCTAGGGCCTTGTTGGCAAAATCTGATAACAGCAGCGCGTTGAGGAGGGTGGAAGAGGATGGTCGAGGCACTATCTTTGGAGTGTTGATTGTGGATCTTATTGGCATGGGTGGGAAAAGCAAGGCAGAGGCCGCGCGGCGGGTGGTGGAGGCAGCGCTTGCTGACGAGGCAACGATGGACCGGCTGAGGGCCGAATTGAGGCATGAGGATGAGATCCAGAGGAAGCAGGCGGAGCCAGAAGAGGAGGATCTAGAGATGAAAAGAACAGACTATGAAGCATGGATGGCTAGGGAGTATCGCAGGCGGTGGATCTCTATGTATTCCGGTTACTTCGGCTCATTCGATGACACCAGTGAGTTTCCCATCAAACATCCCCTTTGCTGTAACTAGGATTGTTACATGAATAGTTTTAAGCTAAGCATATCTTTTGTATCTCCATCAGTAATTGATCGCTCCTAGAATTAGTGCTACCTAATACTACTACCTATGAAGTGTTTTCTCAATCAGTAATAAGCTATCACAATTTAGCAAGATAAGTGGTTGGATCGTTTGGAGCTCCATCAATAATAATTGCAAGATAATACTCCCTCTATTCCAAATTAGAAGACGTTTTGGCTTTTCTAGATACATAGCTTTTGTTATACACTTAGATATACATTGTGTTTAGAAGAGCCAAAGCATCTTATAATTTGGAATGGAGGGAGTAGAAATTATACATTGATGTGGCAGGATCACAACTTCACCAGTGAAGTAGAATAGCAGCGATGCATGCACTCGCTAATAATTAGCGTCACTGCTGTTTTTATTAGTGTTGCTATCTGAATTATCTTAACTAATTTGATATGTCCTACAACTACGTGCAGCAAGGCTCGGCCCCATGTGTTTCACAGATGAGTCTGCACCAGATTACAGTGCCCACCACATGGACACCCTACAGGTCTTTTCAGTCAAGGTTGCAGGAATAAAGAGGAGCCTACAGTGGCCAGTTGATGTGTTCGGTGTCATTGCCGCGCGTGACTGCATTGACCACAATCGCAATATTATCTTCAGCCGAACAAGGGACAGATGCCAAACCCTCACCGCAGAGGTTACTAATGTTAATTTCTCACTTATCTTTCATCGTTCTGTTTGTCTGCTGCTATATTGTGACTCAACTATCGTAATTTTCCACCCAAGTTCTGCCCTTCCTAATTGTCATTAGCATCCAGGCATGCGTGTAATTAAGTAGCTGGCTTCTTTACACCTTCAATTTTTCTGCGCCCCAGCGAATTCTGTCAGTACCTTTAGTGCGGAGAAAAGACTGTTATATTCTTAGATCCTTGAAATTACCATAGCTCGCATGTATGTTGAAATTGGCATGCCTTTTGGCTTTTCCTTGCTGGGAAGCCACTGTAGACTAACAGCTCAAACCTGTGTTAACAAGACTAGAGTAGAATATATGACAAGCATATAATATCATAAAAACCGTTCATGTCTATGGGTTTGACCACAGAGGCATGTATATGTTGTGGAAGTAACCATCTCTTAGTACAAGAGAGCAGTGGTGGAGCCACGTGCAGGCCATAGTGGGCCATGGCTCCCCCTTGGGAATTGAAACTTCTTAAGGACTGTAAAAGATAATACTTAGCAAGTAATGGAGATTAGCACATTAGAGAAAAGTTTAACATTATTAGTCCCCTCTTAAATTCCCTTCACGCTCCGCCACTGCAAGAGAGGTCAGACTCAGCTATTTACTAACATAAACTGGTGCTTGCATGTTGAACTCATATAATTACTGATCCAGCGCAGTGACTGAAGCGCTAATCATCCTATAGCTATAGGGATAACCGAGCAGATTCGCATCATCAATTAGGGAGGAACCTTGGGAAGATTGGCTTCATCTTTCGACCTGACTCTCTGAACGTGCCCCCACACAATGCCTTAGTAGACTTGTCATATTGTGCATTTGTGCTTGATAGTTTCCAGGGTTCTCTTGTCAATCTGGAGGTAAAAATATGTTTGTTTTGTTTGGAAATCGTTGGCAAACAACCTTTAGTGACCTGTGATTGTTTGCGCAATACAAATATCCTACCCCTATAGCTCTCCATTTAATTAAAATGACTTTTGTGTTGTGTGCCTCTACATCATACACACTTTGCGTTCCTTTGTTCTATTCTGATTGTACTGCTCAATGTGTACCTCTTCTTTCACTCGAGTTAACCTCTTATTTATTTGTGGTGTTGCATGCAAGATCGATATTTAATACTGTCTGGTCCAACCCGTGCTGTTGTGTGGTCAGATCATGTCTCCATTGAGGTTAAGCTGACAGTGAAGGGAACTACTGAATCTGAGGATAAAGATTTGAGCTTTCTTGCTGTGCCATTACTAACCGGTGATACAGGCTATTCTAACCTGTTCTGTTGTTACAAAACTAGCAAGCTTAGCACGTTGGAATTTACACTTGGCCATGTTGTTAGCTCTGTGGAGGCCACAATATTTGTGAGAGTCATTAATGGTTCATGGCTAGACAGTTTCCGTGGCCAATTTTCTGCCTTCACATCTGGCCGTCGTGACAGAAATTTCAGAAGTACTGATCATAAGAAAATCATCTTACATGACTCTGTTGGTGAGAAATTTCATGTCAGTGGTGATGGTGAGATCGAGATTTCCCGGCGTGTTGTTTCTGTTGAACATTGGGGAAATCTGAAAGTTTGCGTCAAGTCATGGGAGGCGTCTGAATGTGGGAAAAAGGTTATGAAAGATGAATGTGTTTTCAAACCTAAGGATGACAAGAGAAGCCATGGTGTCCTTGATGTTGGCTTTTGTACGATGGAAGTTACTGTTGCTTGGTCACTGATTTCCTATTATCCTGTTCCTTTGAATGTTTAAAAATAGTAATGTTACTGTAGCTTTGTGGTGGTTAGTTCTCAAGTGGAATGCTGTTAAGATTGTGTTCTGACTGCATGGTACTTTTTGGTGCACCCGCCTGTGGTGTGCTTATAGTGTCATCAGAAACTTTTGGTATGATGACGATTTGTTGATATTGGTATATGTTTGCTGATCAGTCTTGTTATTAGTCTTCTATAATCACCTGTATATCCACGGAGACTGAAGTTGATCACCGATCAACCATATTTGTGCATGATTTAGACCAAACCCATTGCAGAATTAGCACACTTTTGGGTCGGTTGGTTGGGTTTGCATAGCATGCGCTCCTGTCTCCATTCCGATCAATGGACAACAGAATTTGAAAATTGTAACGCGCCACTGGTCGCGCATCGCGAATTCGCGACCAGCAAAGTGTCCTGGTGGGCTGGCCCGGACTAGCCCTGCACATGTACGTTAAAAAACTGAAAAAAGTTTACGTGGCTTGGTGGCCTAGCACAATAGCCTGTCTGTGCGTGAGGATCCACAGAACTTGTGAGGATCAGATTAAACTGATCGCAGCAGAGATTTTGACTTCGGTTTGCCCCTTCCCTCTCTTTACACTGCAGGGTTGACTTATGACTATGATGCCATTTGAATCTGACAACATCTAGGGATTCTTGAAATCTCGAGTAGATAGGGGTTTTAGATTCTGGATTCTGGATAACAAAAATTCTCGCTGTTTGGATCCACATATAATTTTTAGCACTTTGAATATTTGATTTCTCCAAACTCAATTATAGAAATTACATCTTGTGAAGATATAACATACTACGTGACATACATACTGCAAGCTTTGTTATTACCCCAAAAAAAAAAATCAAAGCGGACATGAGATTATGAGAACTATTGACAGGCGTAGCAGGTAGAGCAAAATGACATTTTTAAGCTAAGGTTTTGAGTAATTAAGTTAGAGTGAATGTGATTGTGTGCGGTGCAAGCAAGATACCCAATGTAAACAATCGATTCCAGAGCAGCAGCAGCAGCACTACCTACTAGCCTAAGGCTGGTCCGTACCGGCGTCTGGCCGTCTGCACGAGCCCTGCGGCCGGCCTCGTCTGCGGATCTCGGCACCGCCGGCGCGAGTCCCCGGAAGATCCTATCGATGATTCGGACAGCGGTGGGCTGAATGTTGCTGTATTGTGGATCTGCACATCAGGGCATATGGTGCGGCATCATCGGGCATGCGCTTGGAGAGTCAGCTCGAATCGTTGGAAGGAAGCGTGCGGCGTTTTGACGGGAAGCTCGACGGTGAAGAGGGTGGGGAGCGGTCTGCGATAGCTGGATAGGGCACACGGAGACACAAGTTGAAGGGAGGCCCCCGGCCTTTTATATTTCAAAAAAGACCAAAACTGTTAAGCTAACCCAGTTCCTCTCTGCCGATGCCGAACCCAACTCAGAAACATCGGACAGCAGGGCTTGCCCTTCTTCCGGCAATGGACCAGCCTTCCAACCATTCCCATATTCAAACAGCAGCTTCCCCCACTTGTTATTCACGAGCTCCAGCCAATCTTTGGGGGGCTTGTAGCAGCATTCGCCAGCTTGTCCAGACATCTCAAGAACTCCGGAACATTTTCCTTCGGGCACAGCAATACCCAATTTTGCAACATGGCTGTTACCTTCAGTAACAAGACACACCCCTCTCTCCAAAGTTGGCCCTGAAAACACAGATTATTTCTAAGTTTCCAAAGCCCCCACAGGGCAGCAGCGTAAAAACAATTGGCAACCACAAATTTCTTACTACTCAACTACATAGTACCAAGAGAGAAGAAATCACCCCCAACCTGAATACTTGCATTCTTTAGGTTATGTGCTTTCCCATCCTAAATTAATAAGATTAGGACATAGGATGCAAAACTCTTACTATAGAGATAGCAAACACTAAGCAAAATCATAGCGAGCATCTAGACAGATATTTTACAGTTTTGATAAGTAGATTTTGTAAAGGTCCGTGGTTTAAGTTGGCTAATTCAACCCGGTATCTTCAGAATGCACACAGATCAACAAGGCAACCCAGTATCTTCAGAATGCACACAGATCAACAAGGCAACCTGAGGATGATTACATGTTTGTCTATAAGAATGAATGGCACAAATCGAAAAGGCTCCAAGAATGAATGGCACAAATCAACAAGGCAATGCGACTTGATAAAAATGGTATCAATTCATAACTGATAAAAATGTTATGGTAAGAAAAATACATCGATCATGCAACTACCTAATCAAATCCAGGATCTAATCGGTCAGCTGGTCCAGCGGTTACTTTAATGGCTGCTGCCTCTATTTCTTTAAGTTTGTTCTCAGGCGATTCCGATTAAGCTGCTATCAATTCTAATTAATAACAACTCCCCTCTCTCACCAATAGCCTCTTGCGTTACTTTTAGTTTATGTCGCTGACACCACTCAGGCAACAAATAATGAGAAGCGAGACGATTGATTAGGCGACGTTGGAGCACCATCTTTGACAGTTGTGTCCAATTGTGAAGGATTTCCCAAAAGAAGTCACTCAAAGGTGACTGAGTCTCCTCTGCAGCCATTCTTCGGCTCACCTCATTATACCAAGAGCCCAACCGAGAAGGCTCAGACACCAATGCCATAAGACAACTACAAGAACTTAAAAGTTCATCCTCGGGGATTATACCATCTTGGTACCGGCTGAATACATGAAAAATGTGACGCACAACTTCTGTTCCTCCAAGTTTAGGTCTGCAAAGTTAGCAAAGTAACAATTAATGAGCAAACATAGTAATAATTAACAGTTTATAATCGATGACTGCAGAGTTAGCAAAATAAGAAATAAACGAGTAATTAGAGATTTTTTCTCGAAAAACGCAGGAGAGCTGCGCTTCATTAAATTAAGAAGAAAAAAGGGGTTAAGAGCCCTTTACAACACACACCACACTGTTTGACTGATTACATACGCAGCCGTGAAATATCTATCGAGCGACCGAAAAAACCTTATAAGTTAACCATCGGGGAGTGGGGCAGTCAGGAAGGACAGCCCCTTAGCACCTGCCATGCACCATAACCGGCGCTCCTCCGCTGCAACGACCAAGGCCCCACCAACGCTAGGCGTTGCCCCGTCAAAAACACACCGGTTTCGGTGATTCCACAATGTCCAGGCCCCAAGAATTATTAGCGAATTTAGTCCTTTCTTCGTCTCACCATTCACAACAGAAGTTGCCTTCTCCCACCACCCATCAAAGGAACTGTCTGAAGGTTGTGGAGCTAGAGCATGGAGCCCGACTTGCTGAAACAAAGTGTACCAAAATTGCCTTGCGAAGACACATGATACTAGGATATGGTTGATGGTCTCATCATGCTGATCACATAGAGGACATTGTTTAGGGTGAGGCAATCCTCGGCGCATAAGGCGACCTGCGGTCCAGCACCTATTATGTGCCACCAGCCACAAAAAGAAACGACATTTGGCCGGTGCCCATGTTTTCCAAATCCGCTCATAGGGGGCATAAAGTGTGGAGCCAAAGAAAAAACCCTCATATGCAGATTTAGCCGAGTACTGCCCGCTGGAGGAGAGTCGCCAAATATGCGAGTCCTCAACATCAGATAGGAGGTCCCAAAGTTTTAAAAAATCCACTATAGCCCCAACTGGGAGGGCACCTTGTATATCTTTAACCCAAGTCCAATCAGTGAGAGCTTCCTGAACAGTGCGCTTTTTAATTCTTCTCTTTGAGACATTAGCATAGAGTCGAGGTTTAAGGTCTGCAATGCACTGTCGATGAAGCCACCGGTCCGTTCAAAAGAAGGTATTCGAGCCGTTACCAACCTCAGAGATGACAGCCACTGAGAAAAAATAGCGCACGTGGTCAGGGACTTGAATTGGTAATTTGGCCCAGGGACGATTGGGTTCAGTTTTCTAGAGCCAAATCCACCTCATGCGCAGAGCCCATCCAAGAGTCTTGAGGTCTGAAATTCCCAATCCACCCAACTCAGGGGGGCGGCAAACTTTCTCCCATGCAACTAGACAATGTCCACCCTGTGCATCCTTTCGACCACGCCAAAGAAATAACCGCCAAATTTTGTCTATAGCTTTGATGGCCCATGTCTGGAAATCAATGGCCATTAGGAGATAAACAAGCATAGCTGTTAGCACGAACTGAACCTGCACTTTTCGCCCAGCACGAGTCATTAGGTCTGCCTTCCACCCAGGAAGCTGATCTGCAATTCTATCAATAATTGGTTGGACCTGCGCTTTGGTGAGCTATCGAAGAGAAAGGGGCAAGCCCAAGTATCTGCAAGGGAATTCTACCAGTGCACAAGGAAGAAGATTCTGCAGGACAGCAAGTTCTTGTTCACCACACCTGACAGGCAAAACATTACTCTTCTGGAGATTGGTGTTAAGACCAGAAGCCTCTCCAAAGAGATTTATCAAATCCATATCATATGGCAATATCATTGACTTCGGGCCGAAGAAATATAACCACATCATCCGCATACAGGGAAATTCTGTATTGTAATGGCCGTGTCGAAAGTGGCTGCAGCAAACTTTCATTGGCAGCTTTAGAAATCATTTGTCCCAGAACATCCATCACATGAATAGCATTGGGGACAGTGGATCACCTTGCCTTAAACCACGGCGATGAGGGATATGCTCCTCAGGAATCCCATTTAGAAGCACTTGAGTAGAGGAAGTAGATAACAACCCACTGATTATATCCCTCCAGATCTGCCCAAAACCCAAGGATTGCAAACCTCAAGGAGAAAGGGCCAGGAAACCGAGTCAAAAGCTTTAGAGATATCCAGCTTGAGGAGGACACGCGGCTGATTCTGATGATGAAGGATTCGTGCTGTCTGTTGTACCATCATAAAATTATCTTGAATGAAACGACCTTTTATGAATGCACTTTGGTTTGCTGACACCATTTGGTTCGGATGACGTGCCAGCCGATTCGCTAGTAATTTAGTAATTAGCTTGGCAAAACTGTGGACTAGGCTTATTGGTCAAAAGTCCTTGGGTTCATCAGCATCTTCCTTTTTGGGGAGGAGAGTTATATAAGCTGTATTCAGAATCCCAAAATTTATAAATTTTCTGCTCCAAATTGCCGAAGCAGCAGCCATGATATCAGACTTCATTAGTGACCAGCATGATTTGTAAAAGCGACCCGTAAACCCGTCTGGCCCTGGAGCTTTGTCTGAAGGGAGTTGCTTAATGGTTTCCCAGATTTCCTCTTCTGTGAATGGCTGCTCAAGATTAGCCAAGTCAAGAGCATTGAGACCTAGCTCTGTCAGATTGATGGTGCGCTCTCTAACCATGCAAGTCCCAAGCAGGCCCTCATAGAAGTCATCAACAATTCTAGCTTTGTCCTCATGATTGGTATATATTTATCCATCTGCAATCAGCCTAGTAATTTGGTTCTTTCTTTTCCTGTGACGAGCATGAAGTTGAAACAACTTTGTGTTTGCATCCCCGTCCCTCAGCCAGCCAATCAAAGGATCTGAGTCGGGCAATAGTTCTTTGGAGGGAAGCAAGAGCAAGGCAGTGCTTCTTGAGATTATTTTTCAGCTAGGCTTCTTCGGCAATTTCAAACTGATGGAGAATCTCTCGGGCTAGAGCGAGTTGTGAGTTAATATGTCCAACATTCCTGTTACTCCAGCTTTGCAGCCCTTTAGTGACTGCCTTAAGTTTCAAATCCAGAGTTATGAAGGGCCATGGACCAGCCAGAACTGAACCCCAGGCTGCAGCAACAGCTTCCTGGAAACCGTCGAGCTTAGGCCAAAAGGATTCGAAATGAAAACGCCTTTTACCTTCCTTGCTGTCTCTGAGACAGAGCAGTAGGGGACAATGATCAGAGTCATCTGAGCTCAAGCTTTGTAGAAGATAATTAGGAAACCTCTCCTCCCAATCAAGTGAGCATAGCACCCTATCCAATTTGACCAAGGTTGGAGAATTTTGCAGGTTCGACCAAGTAAATTTCCGACCATGAAGAGGTATTTCCTTCAGGGCAAGATCATTTATAAATCTTCTAAAACGTCCCATCATTGCATGATTGTAGTTAGAGCTGTTCTTGTCCTCAACTGTATAAATTAAATTAAAGTCCCCGGCTCTCATCCATGGCCCAGAGCAAGCTTCTCTGATGTCACGCAGCTCCTGCAAAAACTGCACCTTTTCCTCATTGCTTTGTGGACCATAGACACACGTAAGCCACCAGGCCGGCCCATCATTTTGATAGAACTGAACAGAAACACTGTGGTTGTCGACTCGCCGAGCTCCGGTTGCCCTCAAATGACTGCGCCAAGCTACCAAAATGCCACCACTGGCTCCCAAGGACGGGACTTCGACATAATCACAGAAATCAGACCCGAGGCCAGATAGGAGAACCCTTCGAGTTATAACTGACATCTTTGTTTCTTGAATACACACAATATCTGACCGTGAGGAATCCACTATGGTGCGCAAAGAGTCTTGTCTCGATGAAGAATCGCGCCCCCTCACATTCCAAATCAGGATTTTGGAAGGATCCATAGAGAGTGAAAGGAAAGTACGACCACAAAAAACAACAAAATAGGAACAACTATGCCAGAGCCGCCCCATCTCCCTGTTGGTCGAAGACATCAGGGAGAGACCACTTGAAAAGCATCGCTAAAGCTTTGAGGTGCTCAACAGGGAGAGGATGTCAAAATAGCTTAGCGTAATCATCTTGTGCCTGTTGATCAATGCCTTCATTTTCTGTAATGATATCCAAGGCTCGCATGGCCTTCCTTTTTGATCTCTGAGCACAATCATCTAGCCTGGAATTCCACCCAGCACCTGCTAGGCGGCGGCTGCGCCGTGGTGTTTCACCTAGCGGTGGGAGTTTGGGTCGCCGCTTATTGATGATCGGAGCCTGCAGCAGACAACTAGTGTGTTGTGCCAACTTGCTGATGAAAGTTTCTCTTTGTGTCTGACAGAGAAAAAGCTTCGGAAATGGGCGGAATCACCGATGGGACTGCCACGCCCGGAGTTGAAGAAGCAGCTACCAATGACCCGGCCGGGGGTGCCGCGGATGTGGCCGGGTCCGTAACAGCTGTCTGTGAGGAGGCCCTGACCAAGACCTGAGCCGAGGGGGAGACCACTGAATCTGTCACCTCACGGGCAGCTCAGAGCCAGCAACAGGGAGCTCAGCGCCCTCAAGTGAGGTGGACGCCGGCGCACCATCAGCTGTCAGCATTGCAAGGGAGCACCCCCGGGAGCGAACCAACAGAGAGCGACACCGGGAATAAACCTTTAGAGATGCAGCGGCATCGTCGATGTTCGTCAAAAGAGGAGCAGGAACGGGCGACATTTTTAGCTGGTCAAACGCAGGGATAACCGAGGGTGAGGAGGGGAAAGGCGAGGCCGGGAAAACCGTTGCCTCGCACAAGCCCACATCCACAGCCTCACACATTAATGGCGAAGAAGTTGGCCTAGGCTGCGAGGCCGGCAATGGAGGGGTCCTGTCCGTTGCCTCACGCAAGCCCACATCCCTGTCAATTCCCAAGGTTGAAGCATCAGTTGGACTGTCAGACACAGGCCCAGGTTGGAGGACCATCCCATCAGGTGCAAGGCCAACATCCACCACAGATTGGAATGTCGAAACGTCGATGTCGAAGGCCCCAAAGCTCAAGAGAGTAGGAGATGCAACCGAAGGGATCGCCTCCAGCCCAGCCGGCAAGTTGCTGGGCACTGCCTCATCACCATCAATCAATGAGGACGATTCAAAACACTTTACAAGAGCCCCGAGACCCAGGTCAGCCTCGCTGCTTGGGACTTCCCGCGTGACATCAAGATCTTCCTGGCTTCCCGCGACAACATCTGAAACGGCCGCCTGAACATTGATGGGTGTCGTAGACCCCATGTGCTCCCTAACCGGCCGCCGCACCGAGCCAGCAGTAACCCAAAGCACCACCACCCGCCGGCCCAGAACCGGGCAGCGGAGAGGGAGAACGTCTCCTGCGTCGCTGTCTTGCAGAGGTATCCTCAATTCCTCATCACCATCATCCGAAGAGGGGTCAAGATCAGAGCCAAGGGGTTTGAGTCGGCCTGAACTGAATGTCGATGGGGTAGGATAGTGCTATCTTTACTGGGGGATTCTCCACGAAAGCCACTGGTGGCTCGGCCACCCAAAGTTCTTTGCTCCGTGGGACGTCACCTAAACCCTAAACCTTTGCTAACATGACACGCAATTCTCTTGCGTTGTTCCAAAAAAAAAAAAAAAACAAACTTGCTCGTTCCCTCTCTCTCATCCAGCAATGTGTATGCCACTATGTATTTATGTTTCTGTTAGGCTTCGGCACATTGAAAATGTTTGGAATATTGAGGGAAAAAGAGAGAGTAGTAGTGCATATAAATATTTTAAATATGCCATATCAGAGCAACAAATCAATACTTACATTGCTGTGTAACCACCTCCAAGATTGTTCATCTTCTTTCCATTTAAGAAACCTGGGACCTTCATATCAGATCCTGAAAATATGTAGAAGTCCCCCTGTCCTGGTAGCCTTCCCTTGAACCCCTTCTTCTGCATAGAAGAGCCTACTGCTGCTTTTCTCAGCCTTTTTTGTTCCTCAATCTGTAGCTCTTCTGGACTCAGAATCAGTTCTCGTTGAAATCCCATAAAATACATGTCAACATCTCTGAAAAGACAATTAACTCTGTATCTTGCATCTTCATCATCTTCCATTCTAATTATGAAGTGACTACTCATTTTTATCTTCCGGTTCCTAAGTGGAGTTACAGGAATTGTCTTTCCTTGTGCTATAATAGTAAATGGAGACAAACTTATCTGCCTCCTCTTCAAAGCATCATGTACATCACACCAACCTTGAAAGCCATTAGATATTTTCCAAACATTTACTTTAATATCCTGCAAAATTTTTCACATGCATGCATTGTATTAGGGGACCAATTCAATCAGACAATCAATTCCTAATAACCCATGATATCCATCCAATTTGTTATAACCGCACACATCCACTATTGCATAAATAACTAAACCAATAATCATAGTGCTGCTATTAGTGCAATAGAAAGTAATCACATCCCCTACACATATATGTTTGAAGCAAAAACTAACAAATTTAAATGCTCTATATGCATCCATTCCTAATAATCCATCCGATTAGCTATATCCGCCCACAGCCACTATTGCATACATAACTAGACCAATAATCATAGTGCTATTAGCCTATTATTAGTGCAAGAGAAAGTAATCACATCCCCTACACGTACATGCTTGAAGCAAGAATTAACAAATAATTTAAATGCTCTATATGCATCCATGCTTAGGTTTTTGTATTGTTATTAGTGGGAAAAACAAAACCAGCATGATTCTAAAGATATTAAAAAGGGTCAGAACAGAAGAGGTCACAACAAAACATCTTCAACTTTCCGATACAAAATTTTGAAAACAGATACTTACATCAAGGCTGTCTTGACGAGGACAAAACATCTTCCCTGGAGGTGTTGTTAGAAGATTGACTATCTGCGAATTCAATGGAATGCATCAGTACTAGGAAATAAAAGTCCAAGACTCCAAGCAATTCAAGAACCAAATAAAAAAAGTGTGGCAGCTCCACTGTTCCATGCCAGGACTCCAGTGCTTGGTATTTATTTTTATTCAGTGTCATTTTTTTAGTCCAATCAAAACATGACACCTCATAATACTGTGGACTTCACTCTTATTTGCAAAAGGAAAGAGTGAGTGAGGAAAAATCAGCTTGCAGTCCAAATTTGGGTGACAAATCTCAGCAACAAAATTGATTGATAAACATGACATCATCACTCAAAAAATCAACATCATAATTTCACTAGTGTACACCCCACACTACACTTGGATTGTATTCGGTAGCTGCATAATTGAAAACAGAAAACAGAAACTGCATAATTTAAGAACATTTTTTTAATCTTATATCAATTATCAACTAAGAGCTATGGTTGGAAAAGCAAGCTACTGTTGTACTTACAGACAAAGAGCCTTGCATCTAACACCTAATGAATATAAATCAATTTCTTGAAAAAACATCAATTTTCATTATGGGTAAATAACACAAGAAAGAAAAGGAAAAGTAGAACAGAATTAGAGTCTTCAACAAATCATCACAGCATCTAACACCTATTGAATGAATTTTGTAGCTTTATTTTTTTCTACCACATTTCCCCATGGCAAAAAGAACAAAAAAGAAAAGGAAAAAGGATTATAACTAGAGTCTCCAAAAAATTATCACCATTAGCACCCAATGTAATGCTTTAACATTACGACAACTAGAGGTCTAGGATCAAGGTTGACTCCGTTGATGATGTTCATGGTTAGCCAAAGGACTGCACCCACAAATATGAAACAGTTGAGGGCCTCTATTCAAATCACCTAAACAGGTCCACCAGGCTACAACAACTCCATGCTAAGCGCTTTGACAGGGGAGGGGCGGCCGGGGGGGGGGGGGGGGGGGGTTGTGTGTTTAGAATCCCCTGGACTTGAGGGACTAACCCCCCAAAAGTAGAATTATGTCAGCACTGCTAGGATTACGGCAACCGAACGAGACACAGCTACTGTACCAGAAAAGGCAATAGAAGCAGTTGCTTTCTCTGCTAGCGAGGGACTTCGCCAATCCAAGCGCCTGGCTCATCATCCAAGCGGTCGTTATGTGGGCCCTGAGTGTCAGTAGGGAGAGGAGAGGAGAGGAGAGTTGGAGTGAGAGACAAGTAAGAACTATGAACAAACTATCCTAATAGAACCTGTTCTGGTTCTCTTTCCCCTTCTCTCCTGCTCTCTCTTTGCAATTCTCTCTCTTCCTCGATCTCTTGTCCTTGTCCCCGACCCCGAGGCTACTGCTAATAAATTAACAGATCACAACCCTTTACTTAGCTCCGAGACTCTGAATGTGCCAGGAACTTCCACGTTGTCGATCATGTGTTTCTTCCAAGCACATGGCGCAACGATCACACCAAGTTGAGGGACTCAGGCCCATTCTCCGGCATCTGATCTGGTGGACCAGCTCCACAACCACAAGGGTAAGTGCCCACCACTCAAAACCTGGCGAGTTCTCCGACATATGTGGTGACGACGACTATTGTTTTCTGATACAAACAAACTTCCTCCATCAACTAATCCAGCACGAGCTCGTTTCGATGGGTTAGCAAACTGACATTTTTATAACACAACAAAAACTCAGACATTTTGGCTGCTTTGTTGGGCTTGGTTATATATTCACAAAAGATACGTAGCTGTGAGGGGCTGGGGCCCGTACTGACTTAATCGATCAAGATTTTCGGCGAAATAAACGAAACGATCGTCAAAGGGAAACAGAGTGTCCTGCTCTCCGCCTCTCCACTACCCTCCGCTACTCGCGGCACATACAGCCACGGAATTTCGCCCGTGAGGTCCTCTCGGACGCCGTGCAGCAGTAGATCGAGCAGGGCAGTGACGGCTACTGGAGGTCTGGAGCTACATTGCGGCGGCCCCCCAAAAACCCCACATTTTTCCCTAAAAGATGAAGCCAAAACCCCATTTTTCCCCAAGAAAGAGGTCTCAACTATCACAACTTTGCTATTAAATGCATCGTCGCATCCTAAAAGAAATGGAATCCATCAGAAACCAGTTTTAAGAGTAAACACACCTTCTGATGAGCAGAGCTCTGTAGCATCTCCATCCTTCTCTCCTTCCATCAATCGCGACGCCGGGCCGCCGAGACTCCGGAGTCCGCGCTTCCGCCACTCGGATGAAGCCGCAGTGGCACGGTGCTCGCCGCTCGCGTGAAGGGCTAGTCCGCCGCCTCCACCGGAATCCTGAGGGACCGAAGACGGAAGAGCTTCAGGTCGGTTCTTGTGGCTCTCCGCCCACGTTTCCTCCTACTCCCGGGCACTCGGGTGAGCCAGCGGACCTCTGTAGTGTGGTGAACTAAGGGTCTCTTTGGGAAAACTTCGCTCCCGCATTCTTCAGCTCTCCTTCTCGATTTTTCGGTAGAGTGATGTTATTAAATTTTTGAGAGGAAGTAGAATAGGGACTAGAAGCAAAAGAGAATCCGGGGAAGCAAGTTTTTTCTGCTCTCATCTCGTAGTGTAAATGGAGAAGTAATTCTCTGCTAATCCCCATCCTAAATCAGTTATTGTTTTAAATATTTGGCTGGCTAAGAGTGATTCTACTCAGAAAAACTAAAGCTGTAGCTCTTCTAAACGGAGCCTAAGCTGCTAACGGGCAAACAGGCCAGGCCCGATGGACAGCCCTACTCATGGCCCCCAAAAAGCATAGCCCTAGCCTGTCATGGCAGTATGAAATTTTTTAAATTTTATAATCCTATTTTAAATAATTTCTAAAATTAATCCTAACAGTTTTTTTATTTTCAAAACTAACTTGGTGTGGCCAAACGGCCTGCCACCGTGGCAGGTTAGCCCGCCGCTTATCGGTTGACGTGGCGACCTTACAGCGCCACCATGTCAGGATTTTTACTTCCCTATGCTTGCTTTTCTTAATGAAATAAGAGGAAATAAAACGTCCAGGCACTTGGGATTTTTTTTTTCAACATGTGAATGGAGAGATGAGCAAGCTCTTGCTCACTACTCCCTCCATCCCAATATACTGGACGTTCTAACATTGAACTAGGTGCACTGCTCTTTGGTGAACCTAGACGGGTGGTTGTCTGGATGCTTTCACGTGCCCTTTGTACCTAGACACTGAAAAGGAGCGCCAGAACGACATCAATTGCGGGACTGAGGGAGTAGACTGGAGGAAAAACATGATCTATTCGTGTGTCTCAAACACTCACATTCCTATAAAATTCCAATGTTTTTTAATCTTGTGTTTTTCTACCTACACTTTTTTCCCTATTCCTGTGTTTTTTCCTTTTCTCTGGCATTTCTATGTTCCAAACATGCCCTAAGAGGCTAGGATCTTTGATGTTGTCTTCATCAAGAATTAGAGGACACTAGATCCGTGTAGGTGGGTTAGTGTGGGCAACAAATAATAGTGAGCCTGATGCTATTACTCTATGTTTTTTTTGGAAATCATACCTGTATTACTGAGTAAAGGAAACATACAAATACACGTACACGTACAGATACTGATGAGGATACATGGACAGCTGTGATAGCCATCTTGCACCTAGGCCCTTAAGAAAAGATGAAAATACAAAAAAGTCCCTAGACCCAGTGCATCCCGAAGACACCAGAAACTGCTTTCACCCGCCGCCGTGGAGCCGTCGCCGGCCACCGTCGAGGAAGAAACAGCCCTGTCCACCCAAGAACTGGAGGAGCTCCATCGCGCGATGGCTTTGAAGAGCCGCAACAGCCACCCGACACGGACGCCGGGATCGAAACACCGTGGAAGGAACATCGGCCGGGGGCACACCCCGAGCACCTCCAATCCCGGATTGAAACTCGCCGTCGACTCGTGCCACCGGAGAACCAAGCTCGATCCGCACACCGTCACGCCGCAACACCCACAGCCGCCATAGAATCCGAGACATACCTCGCGCCACGAGCACCGTCGCTCCGCCACGACGACGAGACAGCAGCCGACGCCGACTCCGACACCACCTCACAGGCCTCTCGCCGTCATCGGAGCAAGCGCCGGCGAGGTGGACGAAGACCCGGAGGACTTTATTCCGCCATGGCCGCGCCGCCGCCTCCACGAAGCAAGCGCGGCCGAAAATCCTAACCCAACCTAAGGGACCTACTCTATACCGCCGAACGAAGCCACGCGGTTCCCCTCTCATCCGAGGCCCCAAGGGCCGCCGGAGGCGGACGGGACCAGCGACCTCGTCGGCGGGAGGAACGAATCGCCTCCCTGTCGCCTCTCTCTACTGTAGCCCTAGGCGACAGGGAGGGAGAACGGGCTCGACAGCAGAGTTCTGAACTTCTGATAGTTTTTGCTATTACTCTATGTTTTGAAAGATGAATGACGTGTGGCAGGTGAAGTGGCGAGATAGGAAGTTGTCCCAAACATTTATACCGGCCGGCCCACATGGTTGAATTGAGGCATCCGGAATTCCGGATACTGGCCCAGGCCTTTCACCACCGTGGCAATTGTCGTGTTTTAAGAGAAGCAGGAGAAGGAGGAGGGGAGGCCATGCGCAGGGGGCGCTATTCATCCCTGTCACGCCCGATACAGTGGCGTGGCAGGGGTAGCCATGTCACCCGGTCAGCCGAGCATTGATTGTCGCGGTGGCACCTTGGCCATGCCAAGCAGCCTCGCGCGGCACATCAGTTTGGCCAGGTAGTTTGGCACACCTAAAGGCTCTGTTGGCTTGAGCTTAAAACCACTTATTTTTCAGCCCTTCTACGATATTTTTCCTCTCACAAGAAATCAGCATCAGCGGTTATTTTCAGCGATTTTCAGCTTCAGCGAACAGAGCCAAAAGGGTTAGTTAAAAATTACCAGGATCTGTTTAGTTCAGAATATAGAAAAAAATTTAACTAGGGCGGGATGGGTCTTTATCCCATTAAAACATAAGGACAATTTGAGCTAATTTATATATCCATGAGTATGTTGAGGTACTTTAAAACATGGTCCAACTAGCACATCTAATGCCACGGTCACCAAGCACGTGGTATAATGCCACCTTTCCCATGGAACATGCATTGACCACATGCTCCCCTTCTAGAGTGTTCTATGGAGCCCTCTATTGGGATGGTGACGGTCTTTGCTATACCTTGTCCAGAGTCTGCCAGGAAATAATATTTCATCTACGCTTTCAGAGGATCTAAATCAGTCTTCATCCTTTAGCTTTTCTCTCGCAATAAATATGTAAATTCGTTTCGCAGAAATTAAGAGATTTTTTTATCTCATTTCCCATCAAGGAATGGAGATTGGGTTGGTGTTTGGACCGGATTCAGTAAACTGACCTTGGCCAGCAAAAGAATTCTTCCCATCGTACACTATATCCGATGCTTATACCTCATGATGAGTTGACCAACGTGTCGACTACAAGAGAGACAAGCTTCAGGGTTGTAGATAATGCTCTATCAAAGAGCCCTGCGTATGGCTCCAAAGCGTTAGTCAACTAGCTACTTGTCCTTGGTTTTCTCTAGTGTGCCTTTCCGATAATAGAAAACTTTCTCAAGGAGTGTTCCGGAGCTTATCACATCCGTGTTCCACAATCTATAGATGACCAAATAGTCTAGGCTCGATGGGCTGGCACATGCACGATCCGAAAAAACATAGCCCTGGCACGATGTGGCACAATATCCGTAGTGGTAGTGCTGACATAGACATGGGCATAGCACTACCACTACGGGCATAAGCCGCGTGCCTGAGCCATAACATGACTAATCGACTAGCACAACACCACTAATCGACTAGCACAATGCTTGTAGAAAGATACAATGAGAGCCAACAATCTTCTATTGATCTCTGATGAATGTTTTATACATACATTCTCATTACAACTTGCAACCGCACTGTGTTAGTGGGTGTTGTGTGCGCACGCTCTGGCGCATGGTGGAGGTGGTGATCGTGGTCATTGACCGTGGCCGTGTGTGTGCACTGCGTGTAACACTACTCCACAACACCCTCCACCCCCCCGCAGTCTGATGTGTGTCGACGCTGCTGAACATGAGTTCACCCCCTCCTCCCGGTTTGGGATGACTTGGCGGCGATACACAAAGACTGGAGCGAAAATTGTTGAATGTCGCCGACGGTAGCCCCTTCGTCATGATGTCTGTGAACTGTTCCCCGGTGGGCACATGCAGAACTCGGAGTTCGCCCAGCTAAACGCGCTCGCGCACAAAATGGATGTCCAGCTCGATGTGCTTGGTCCGCTTGTGATGAATCGGGTTGGAAGACATGTACACTGCCGAGACGTTGTCGCAGAAGACCACCGTATCCTTCGTGATGTCAGAGCGGAGTTCATCGAGGAGCCGGCGGAGCCAAATGCATTCGGCCGCCGCGTTCGCCACGGCGCGGTATTCAGCCTCGGCGCTGGAGCGCGATACCGTGGGCTGCCGCTTGGACGGCCACGATACCAGCGAGTCGCCGAGGTAGATGCAGAACCCTGACGTCGAGCGACGAGTGTCGGGGCAGCCTCCCCAGTCGGCATCGGAGTACGCCGTGACGCTGAGGTCGGGTGAAGCTCGGAGAAGAATGCCGTGCGACGTCGTGTCGCGGATGTACTGAAGAATGCGCTTTAGGAGAGCCAGGTGAGGTGCCCGTGGATCGTGCATGTATAAGCATACCTGCTGCACGGCGAAGGCGATGTCGGGGCGCGTCATCATCAGGTATTGAAGTGCGCCCGCCAGGCTTCGATAGGCGTGAGGATCATCAATGGCCGCCCCGTCGGCCGAGAGCTTGCTCTTGGCTTCGACAGGCGTGCCCACCGGCTTGCAGTTGGACATGCCGGCGCGGTCGTGGATGTCGGAGGCATAGCGTTCCTGGTTGAGGTAGAAGTCGTCGTTGGTGCGCTTGACGTCGATGCCGAGGAAGAAATTAAGGGCGCCCATATCGCGCACAGCGAATTCGGAGCGCAGCCGGGCGAAAGAGGGTGTCGAGAAGGGCAGAGCTGGAGCCTGTGTTGGTATTAATTAAGTGTCACTTGATAAATTACTTAGCCACCTCTTTTAAACCTATATCTCTCATAATAACTAGGTTGTCATCCCCAACATGAATATAAGGGACATGTATGGAAACTACCCAGAATAATACTAAGCAGTTATTATGAATGCATGTCACACCCAATTTTAAGGATAAAATTGAATGAACCAACTTATGTGCGCCCAGAGATCAATCACACACATAAGTGACAAATTACATAGTACCATCACAAGGTTTAATATATAATGAATAATATGACAAAGTCTTTACATTAATAACAGCGGAATAATATAGATAACTCTCTCGCAGAATCTCCAATCCACAGGGAATAGTTGACTGGTGAACACAATCCTAATAATCCTCTTAGATGTCTTCATAACCATAATCATCTGTTATCCACAGGGTTATTTTTACCGACCGGTAGCCGGTAACCGCCGGCCGGCGGTACCGGTATACCGGTCCGGTTTGACCGGTTACCGGTAGAAACCGGTCGAATTCAAATTTTGAGTTTGAACCCCAGTTCAATCGGTTCCGGACCGGTATACCGGCCGGTTTGAGCGGTTTACCGACCGGTTTGGTGGTAACCGGTCGTATTTTCAAATTTCAGATTTATTTTTTTTAAAAAAAATGCTGAAAAAATTTCTAAAAATAGTTCATGATTTATAGAATCCAATGATGTCAAAGTTTTTCAAATTTGAGTGCGTTTAGTATATTTTTCGACCTTCATGATTTAATGGGCCTTAACGGGCCGGCCAGGGTTTTTTATACCGACCGAAATCCGGTTACCGCCGGCCGGCGGTAACGGTATACCGGCCGGTATAAACGGTAACCGGCCGGAAACCAGCCGAATTCGAAATCGAATTCAAACTCACAGCTCAATCGGTTTTAGACGGGTATACCGGCCGGTATGACCGGTATAAACGGTAATCGGTCAAAACCAGCTGATTTTCTTTTTTTTAATGCAGAAAACAATTTTTTTTTGAATGGCCTTTGCACATAATGAGGTATAAACACCATACATTTCAGGGATAAATAGTGCCGTAGCAATACATAGGGCATATACATACTTGTATTGTATGAATACATAAGGCACATCAAAGTCATCAATACATAGTATCATATAAATAGCATATTCTTAGTCTCATACACGAACAAATGTGATAGTCATCGGTATAGGCATAATCAACGTTGTATGAAGTATGGAAAGGCCCCCATGCTGCAAGACATCTGATATTCGGCGGTGGACATCAAAGCGATACCTCGCAGTCTAAGCAACTCGGCCTTAAAATCATTCCAAGATTGGCCCGTCCATGCCGCTGTTGTCTCCCATTCTTGAACTAACATAGCGTAAAAATGGGGGTCTTCCCATTCATACACCCATCTGGTCGCAGGTTGCGTGGTAATGTCAGGAATGTGATAGTTATAGCTTGTCTGGGAGGTATCACTGTACGAGGAAGAAGAATGCTGCGGAGTGTCGTAGTCTGTAGGTGCATAAACAGTCCTCTGCGACTCCGGTTGTCCATGGTCGCGGTCCTGAGTAGCATGCGTGAACTGGGTCTCGCCTGCAAAAAACCATTATTAGTAGTTTAGAAGTCATACACAGAAACAATTGTGTGTACGTAGGTGCAATGGATACCTGTGAAACGAAGACCACCACCTCCACCAGAACCACTACCACCAGCACCAAACCCACTGCCACCACCACCACTACCAGAACCACTACCACCAGCAGCACCACCAGCACCATCACCATCACCATCACCATCACCATCACTGCCACCGTCACTGTCGTCATCAGAACCGTCATCAGTTGAGCTGCTATCCTGAGACTCCTGATACGGTGGACTACGCTGAGCCTCATCCTCAGTTTCAGTGTCACTGGTCACTTGCTTTTTCTTTCCGCGTTGACGCTTGGGGTCACCCTTCTTAGGCGGCATCTGCATCTTCCTCTTCCCGAGGTGACTATCACCCACATGTCTACGGGCCCAATCACTGATGGAATCATCTCCCGTGGCCTGACGTAGATCTTGGGCGTCTATGTGGTCACTACGAGCACAAACAAATAAATCACATAAATAAAATGGACATACATAATATGAAAGCCAGACTAGAGACACACATTATACCTGACAATATGTGATGGCATAGGAGGATCTACTTCGTCATCATCCTCATCAAGAACTGGTGCCTGGTTTGATCTACCATACTCCATCCATTGCCTAACTGGATTGTTCGAGTCATAGAATGAGACTTCGGCGAACTTGTCAATGAAATCTTCGTCATCATGCAGTGGCGGTCCAGAGATATCCGCTAGTCGCAGCCGAAGATTGTAGTTGACATACACAAGCTTGTTTAGTTTTTTGTGGGACAACCGATTGCGAACCTTCGTATGAAGCAAGGCAAAAGTACTCCAATTCCGCTCGCATCCACTGGAGGAGATACATTGTGCAACAAGCCGCAAAGCAAGACGCTGCAAATTTGGAGTTTGACTACCAAATATCATCCACCAGGCCGCTGCAAGTGTAACACATTATGTTAGATATATATTCCATGAGAGCAAAGCATCAAGGGTAGAGAAGTGCTCTTAGGCTCTTACATGGGCTAGTCCTTGGATCCGCTGCCATTTTCATAGCGAGTTCGGAGCCAAACTCACCAAGCTTCTGTCGAAAAATCTCTGCCTCTTGTAAAGCCTGCATGGCGCTCTGCAAATCCGTCATGCACGAAAATGTATCTTTCAGACCATTAAACATTGTTGGAGTTGGATCCATTTTATATGCATACTTTGGATTTAGGACAGCAGCTGCAACACATGACAAATGCCAAACAAGGGAACGGTAAGTATTCATTTCATGGAGCTTGCTAAGTAAATATAATTCATGATCGTACCTGAACCCACATACGTGTCAATGTACACGTCAGTAATCCTGTTGTCCATAATCTGTCGATACTCATTCCATGTCTGCTTATTTCTTCCAAAGACAGACTCCATCTCCATTTTGCAAGTCTGGTAGGCATACACTACATCACACATGTTAGGCTGCTTGTCTTAATCAGCGAAGCGGAGGAACTTATAAATTGGTTGAACTGTTTTGATGATGTATTCCAGTCCCTCCCACCACTGGATACTTGATAACCTTGAATGAGCAAAGCGACCGTCTTCACATTTTATCCACTTGCTTTGCAGAAATTCAGGAGAAGACATCCACTGCATGAACTTGTCACGTTTCCGGTGAAAGCTCTCTAGGAACATGTAGTTGGTCCCAAATCTAGTAACATTCCACTTGACCAACTCACCACCGATTGCCTTCTTCATCATTGCATTCAACTGAGCATGGTTGTGCAAAAAGGTTGAGATTCGCTTGCATGTTGCGATTGTACCTCCATGTTCGGGCCTTTCACCAATATCCTTCAACATCAAGTTGATGGTGTGTGCAAGGCATGGCGTCCAAGCAATATGAGCATAATGGTTCCCCAGTATCTTGCAAGCTTTTTTGTAGTTGGCGCCATTGTCGGTCACCACATGTACGACATGCTCGGCGCCAATCTCTTCAACAACCTTACGAATTTCCTGAAAAATAACCACAACAGTTTTTACAAATGTGACGTAAATCACAATATTATAAATAGTATGAACCTAACAACATGTTCAGAAGCTACCTGGTATAAATAATTGGCATCTTGACTTCGCCCAGTTGCATTAACAGATTTATGAAACCATGTGACCCCATTACAATAAATCAGGAAGTTGATGACACTCATTCTAGTGGGGCCAGTCCAAGAATCACACATCAACGTCACGCCAAAGTTGGTCCATTCCTTCTGAAACTTTGCGTACCTAGCCTTCAAGTCTTTCTCGTTCTCATCTAGGTACTTGCCATCGATATCCCTTCCAGTAGGTGACACAATGCCTTCACCTGTAAGCAGAAGCCATTCGTGAGAATACATAAAGATAGAAACGTCAAAATTGAGAGAGATGACTCTGAAAGTTGTACTAACCCCACTTTTGTGTCTCTCTCACCGCACTTATGAAGTACGGATTGTCGGCCTGTCGTCCTGGGATTCCTGCAACATGGAAAAACTTTCCCCAAGCTTTCCCAATAGCTTCCTTTGCATTCTTCCCCTTCTGCGTCCAAGACCCTGTATCAATCCTTGGTTGGACCATTCCTCTCCTCCTACCGGCTGTCAAATTGTAGTCCTGCAGAACCACAGGAGTCTCCCTCTGTGATCCTGCTCTTCGAAACATCCTTTGCAAAGGATTCCCACCCTGTGAACCACTACCCCCTCCACGGTCGTAATTACCTCCTCTCTGTTGCACCCCCTGCTCGTATTCATATTCTGCTCTCGACTGATTAAGTGCTTGCTGGAGCTGCTCCTCATATTCATCATCACCAAGTGGATGGTTACCCTCCGCTGCAGCCTTCTCTCTTGCCAACTTTTGTCGAGACCGGTCAGAAGTTGCCTTTTTAGTTCTATCAAGATCACGTTGAAAGTACTCACGCACATCATCTGGCACGCTTCTGCAATGCACCACCTGCGACCCGCGACCGGCTAAATGTTCTTTGAATCTTGTTGCACCACCACCTCCTTTCATCGTATGACAGTAGTTGCACCTCCACCCAGGAGACAGGTTTTCACCATGCTCCCATACAATGTCTTTTCCTCTGCTTGACATTGTGCACCTGCATGAATGGACAACACAAACTAATCAATCACATAGATTAAATCTACATAAATAAGTGGCTAAGTCACAACCTTCCACCTAAATAAAATTTACCTAAACAATATAAACCTAAAATATACATCAGTATATACCTAAAATATACATCAGTATTAGCACACCTACAACCTAAAATATACATCAAACCTAAAATCCTAAACCAAATCCTAAACATAACCCTAACTAATAACCTAAACACACCATAAATCCTACTAAAATCCTAAATCAAATTACCACTGCACCCTAGATCAATAGATAACTACTTCCTATTCCAAATCCTAAAGCTAATCCTATTAAAAATGCTCAAGAAAAAAAAGGAAACAACCTTACCTGCCGAAACCGGAGAAACCGCGCGGTTACCGGTTGAAACCGGCCGAGAAACCGGTGCAACCGCCCGGTACCCGGAGGATCCGCGCGCGCGTCGGTATCCCGGTCTTACCGACCGGTATACCGGTCCTACCGGCCGGTAATAAAGCGGCGGCGAGCGGACCAGCGGGGAGGCGGCGGTTTCGGCTGCTGCGGCACGGAGGGGGGAAATGGGGGTTGGCTCTGCCCCCCCGTGACCCAGGGTGCCGTTTTGTGCCCGTTCGGGCCTAATGGGCCTAACGGGCCTTAATAGGCCTTTTTTTTTTACTTCGGGACTTCGAAAAAAATTCTAAATGTAGTCAAATTTGAAAAATTTTGACACCATTGGAATCTATAAATCATGAAGTATTTTTAAGAATTTTTTTATCATTTTTTCCTTCGATTTTAAATTTGAAATTTCGGTTTTTTCAAACCGGCCGGTACCGGTACCGGCCCGGACCGGTATGACCGGTAACCGGCCGGTTACCGCGGTATTCCGTCGGTAAAAAAAACCCTGGTTACCCATCGGGGATTTTTATCCAAATATGAAAAATAAAGCAAGCGTAAGTACATGTCGTACTCAACAAAAATAGCATGGGTTTATGAGGCTCAAATAAGGCATGACACTGGTTGACAGCGGTTGCTTTTAGTTGATCATGTTTTAGCAATTTGAGTAGCAGCAATAGAATATACCAAGGAACAAGATTTGCATGATCATATAAACATGATAATTAATATGGAATAAACATCAATAGAAACTCCAAATAAATCAATATTAAATTAGTTAAGTTCCTGTAAGACATCCAAGGCCGCTCGTGACCGTGAGCACGGCTGATATATCAGTTTTACACTCTGCAGAGGTTGCACACTTTCACCATAAGTCATGATTCCCATATGCCAAGGGTCATGACTCCCATGTCACCTCACCAAGGAAGTGCGGCAGGGTACACTATGAAGTCTTTCAAAAGCCTTCCTAACATGCCACTAATCAATCCGGGCGCAATGGCAAGGGGTGGTAGAGCCCTCCTTCTAGTGGCACACACACGCAGCAGTACACACAAAGACAGGAGCCGCAAAACAACCAGCTCGGCAAGGAACCTTTCAAGATTAACAACATAATAGAAAGTAACTTCATACTTAACTAAAGTCAGAGCCATATGACCCTCATGGTTGCGCTGTAAGTCCCGGTGTCATACTTACAGTTAAGTCCTTAGTCCATGTTGCTAAAAAGCATCTTTTAACTTTTATTCCATAATCAATTATTCAAGCTCATAAGATCATGACCCATCAAAGCACTAGCATCACTACTCAAATGCAATCTCATAGGTAACAAGGATCAAGTGATCAAAAGGTAGGAATAAATACTAGGGTTGCCAAGGTAGACACATGCATCATGAATTTAGTGATTAAGGTGAATAGGCAACAAGGATGGTCCATACTATACTTGCTTTGATCAAAGTACTCTGGAGAACTTGGATCCTCAACGTACTCTTGATCACCAACGTATTGCTCACCGTCTGAACTCGATCATAAAATCACCACACAATCATCGAGGCAATCATACACGAAGCAAACAAGGTCTATATTAGAAACAGTACACCAACAGTGAAAAACAGATTGAAAGGTGTATAAAGATAATCTACGCGTCGCTACGATTCCAACGATATAAAGATCACGAAAATCGGAGTTCAAACGGGGAAGTTATGAAATAAACAAGTTTTACTTTAATAAAATAATAGATTAAATCTAATCTCGAATTTTAAAAGTTCAAAACATGAATAACAGTAGTATCATTAGATAGATTACGGAATTACGAATCTAACGAGACTTGAACGGATCAAATCGGAGCTAAAACGGAGATTTTATAGCTAAAACAAAATCAGTGGCAAAATTGTGAATATCTGGAAAACGTATTTTTGAATCTATTTAATGGAATACGTTTTCTAAAAAGGAAAGCGTACTCGGCTGAATACGCTAAGGACTGCGGGTTTATACTTCAAAAACAACAGGGGCTCTTTTGAAAGAAAGGCGGCCGAAGGGGTATGGAGCGCTGCAAGCCCTCCGATTTAAAACGAACGGCCGGGATTAGATCGGGGAGGAAGAGGGGCGGCTCTGGTCGCCGGAGTCGGGCGGCGCCCGGCCGGTTCCTCGTCGGAAGATGGCCGGAGACGGCGTTTTCGGGGCTTGGAAGCTCGGTTCACCTCGGGATCTGGTCGGGGAGTAAGAGAAGCTCAAGCTAAACCTATCTATGGTTTCGGTTGCCACAGAGGTAGCTCGGAGAGGATGCGGCGAGCTCAGTGGCGGAACTATGGCGGCGGCGAAGCTCGGCATCATGGCTACAGTGCACAAAACCGAGGGAGAAGGGGTCGGGAAGATCCCTGACCTTGCTGCGAAGCTTGGAGGGCAACCAATTTCGACAGAGAGACTTCTCGTTGGCGAAATCGACGGCGACGGCGGAGCTCGGGGCGGCGGCGGCTCTGTGGCTGCGGCAAGGGCACCATTGGAGGCGGCGGCTTGCTCGGGAACTTGTGGGGAGGGACGGCAGGGCTCGGCCGACCTATATAGGGGCGCGAGGGAGGCGTAGGAGATCCGGACTCGGGAGATTCGGTGGTTAGGATACGGTCGGAGGCGGCAACCGTGCTCGGTTCGGGCTCTGTCCGGAGGAAGGGGACGGCGCTGTGCCGTGGACCCGACGCGTCAGTGCCAGTAGGAGGGGGAAGAGGGTCGCGGCTTACTTTTATGGGCCGGTGGAGGCAGCAAGATGCCTGGTGGCCGGGTCGGCCACGACTTCGACGGGAGTCCCGCTCGCATACGAGCCGGGGAAGGAGAAGGCTCTGCCATGCGGGCCCCGGGCGGCAGTCACAGAAGGGAGAGGGCAGGGCACACCTGAGAGGGGAGCTGGGCCGGCACTGCTGCTGGGCTCGGCCCACGCGGGGAAGGAAGAAAGGGGCAGCGCCCTGGCTGCGGCCTGGGCCAAGGAAAGGAATGGGCTGGCCTCGGGCCGAAAGAGAGAAGGGGTGAGGATTTCTATTCTTTTCCCTTTCTTTTTAAAACTCATTTTCAAATTTATTTTCCAAATAGCTTTTCAAACTAAGATTTGAACCCTTGCAAATCCAAACAAATCTCAGGAAATAAATATGTGCAGCAGCATGTATGCAACATAACATGTTTCTATGCCCAAGGGTTTATTTTAATTCACAAAAAATATTATTCTATATATTAAATGCTCAATCAATTGCATAAATAAATCAAATTAAATTCCTATTTTCAAAAATTGAAAATTTCCGGGTGTTACAATTCTACCCCCCTTAAAAATAATCTCGTCCTTAAGATTAGTTAGTGCTTACTCAAAAAGTTGGGGATATAACTTCCTTAATTCTTCCTCTTTTTCCCATGTTCCCTCGTTTTCTGAAGACCGATTCCACTGTACCTTGCATAACTTTATAATTTCACTTCTTCTGAATCGCTCTGTGGTTTCTAATATTTTAATTGGGTATTCCCCTCGAATCTGGTTAACTGTCGCTGCTGGTGGTGGTTGCATTACTACGTCAACACTGATTTTATCTCCTTTGGACCTAGTTAACACAACGACCTTTTTCTCACACTGAATAACTGTCTTGTGCTGCTTCATCCAATTCAGACCCAATATAACATCTATTCCGGTTGTTCTTATTACCGTAGCGTTCACTTTAAAGTCTACCCCCATTAGAGCAATGCTAACCGAAGGACAATAATATTGAGCTTGCATAGCCCCACCCGGTGAATTCACCAATAATGGGTTTTGTAGGGCTAATAGTGGTATACCGTGTATCCTAACAAAACTTTGTGATATGAATGAATGCGAAGCACCGGAATCAAAAAGAACGGTAGCGGGGATGAAGTTGACGTTGAACGTACCCATCATAACTAGGGCTGGATTAACGAGCCAGCTCGGCTCGTTTGGGCTCGGCTCGTTTTGGCTCGTTAGCTAACGAGCCAGCTCGGCTCGGCTCGTTAGCGAGCTCGAGCTGGCTCGTTTGGCTCGCGAGCCAGACATAAAAAATACAAAAAAAAATAAATATCTATATTTATCTAAATTTTAATAATAGCAATTATTCAAAAGCAAGCCATAAATCAAAGAGAAAAAATGATATATGATATATATTATACACATTCATATAATACATAATACATCTATAATCTATTATTGATTACCCATACATTCATTTAAAATAAAGAGAAAAAGTCATAATAATCCTAAGTTTAAAGAGTATAAGTCTAAACATCAACTAAGGCAGAGTGCAAGACATCATCATACAAAATTAATATAACTTTAATACCAACAACTTTGGCTCGTTAGGCTCGCGAGCCTGCTCGAGCGAGCTCGCGAGCTGGCTCGTTAACTAAACGAGCAGAAATGCTGGCTCAGCTCGTTAAAAAATATAAACGAGCCGAGTCGAGCCGAGCCATTAATGAGCCGAGTCGAGCGAGCTATCGAGCTACGAGCTTTTCGTCCAGCCTTAATCATAACCTCTGGTGCTTCCTGAGCTGTCTCCGCAGACACATGGTTCACACTTCCTTGATTAGACGATTGTTGATGTCTTCCCTTCTGGTTGCTACTCTGCGGAGTCTGCTGGTTCTGCTTCTTGGGACAGTGGTAAGAGAGATGTCCCGATTCTCCACAGGCAAAGCACTTGATGGGAGTGCCAAATGTATTGGTCCTGTTGGGGGGTTTTGCTTGGGGTAGCTTGCTGAGGAGTCTGGGTAGGAGTTTTCTGCTGTTGTGGTGGAGACCGAGAACGAGGCTGGTTCTAATTGCGGTTCCATTGATTTGATGGCCCTTGGTGTCTCTGCTGGAAATTCTGCTGTGGAGGGTTCGGGCGTGAACGGTTATTTCTTGCAAAGGTCTGTCCTTGTTTCTTCCTCTTGTTATCTGCCATCTCCTTGCGCTTGTTGTCGATCACTATAGCGCGATTCACCAGCTCTTGGAAATTGGGGTAGGTGGTTGTCATGAGTTGGAGTTGCAATCTATCGTGAAGTCCCTTGAGGAAGAGACGCTGCTTGTCCTTGTCATTAGCAACATCGTCGGGAGCATATCATGACAATTGAACAAACTGATCACAGTACTCTGGCACAGACATCTGTTCTTGCTTCAAAGCTCTAAATTCTGCCTGCTTCAGCTCTATCAGACCTTCAGGAATATGGTATGACTTGAAGTTCTCACAAAACTCTTGCCATGTGATAGCAGGCGCATTATTGGGGCGACCATACTGGAATGCATCCCACCAGTCTTGAGCAGCTCCTTGCAACTGTCCAGATGCATACAACACCTTCTCCTCATCATTGCATTGCACAATGGTGAGTTGTCTCTCCACGGCGTGAAGCCAATCATCAGCATCCAATGGATCAGCGGCGTGGTTGAACACAGGTGGACGACCTTTCAAAAATTCTCCTCGCTTATCTCTAGCTTGAGGTTGAGCAGGTTGTGGTCCTCCAGCTGGTTGATTTTGAGTGAACTACATCATTGTCTCCATCAACTGCGTCTGCGAAGCGATGAGATCTTGAATGATAGGTTATGGTGGTGGTGGTGGATTAGGATTCCTCCTGTTACCGGCCATCTGTTTTTCAACATATAATTGAGTTTTAGAATTTTTCCACTATGCAAACACTTATAAACCATGAATCTGAATTTTCTGGGCGAGATCCGATAACAGCAGCATAGTAAACTGATGATATCTGGAGGTTCAGAAATCAAACAGAGACGTTCTCTATACCGTTGGAAAGCCTTAGAAATTCTCTACAATCTTCATGTAGACCACTTTTCCAGATTCTGATGTTAGATTAACCAAAAATAGACAATAACAGAAACTGTCCGGTCTGCCATACTGCGCAGAATTCTCAATTTGCAACAACTGTATCTCCAAAACCATAATAGATATTAATGTGATTCTTGAGGCCATAGAAAGGGATGGAAGTCTACTGTTCCCCTTAAAATTTTCATAATTTTTGGATTTATGAAATTAATTAAGAATAATTAAGAAGGCAGAAAGGTCTGAAAATCAGATTTTGAGAAAACCAGATTTTAATCAACCCAACTATTTATTTAACAATCTTTATACCCTAAATCTTTTAATTAAGAGAATTAGAGACTTGCCCATAATTCTCAACACTCATTACAAAGAACCAAATCACACATAATTCATAAGCACAAAGCAACGAGCACATAAAATTCACACGCACACAAGACTCGACTCAACTTGACTCACATCTAAATCGTTCTATTATCTAATTGGACTCCTATCTTGATTCTTCTTATCGAGCTTGGGCATCTTTTCTTGATTCCTAAGTTCATCCTCACATTGACAGTCATGCTTGCGGCTTGGCTTCTCCAACACACTTATGGGGTAGTTTGGCGATCATATCTCATCTTCTTAATTTTCGACCAAGACAGAGGTAGAATGAGAATGAAATTATAATTTTCATAATGGAACCAGATGAGAAAGCATAAAAGCATCATAGAGCTTAGAATTAGAAGAAAAGTGTTAATTTTTACAATGGAATAAGGGTACGAGAAGCATATAATTTAACAATTATCAAGGTTAAGTAGAAAGCATGAATGAGGTGAGAAAAGCACATCCTAAAATGTCCACTCTATCTAGGCTTGCGTCCTACAGTCAACCTATGCTCCGATACCAATCTGTCACACCCAATTTTAAGGATAAAATTGAATGAACCAACTTATGTGCGCCCAGAGATCAATCACACACATAAGTGACAAATTACATAGTACCATCACAAGGTTTAATATATAATGAATAATATGACAAAGTCTTTACATTAATAACAGCGGAATAATATAGATAACTCTCTCGCGGAATCTCCAATCCACAGGGAATAGTTGACTGGTGAACACAATCCTAATAATCCTCTTAGATGTCTTCATAACCATAATCATCTGTTACCCATCGGGGATTTTTATCCAAATATGAAAAATAAAGCAAGCGTAAGTACATGTCGTACTCAACAAAAATAGCATGGGTTTATGAGGCTCAAATAAGGCATGACACTGGTTGACAGCGGTTGCTTTTAGTTGATCATGTTTTAGCAATTTGAGTAGCAGCAATAGAATATACCAAGGAACAAGATTTGCATGATCATATAAACATGATAATTAATATGGAATAAACATCAATAGAAACTCCAAATAAATCAATATTAAATTAGTTAAGTTCCTGTAAGACGTCCAAGGCCGCTCGTGACCGTGAGCACGGCTGATATATCAGTTTTACACTCTGCAGAGGTTGCACACTTTCACCATAAGTCGTGATTCCCATATGCCAAGGGTCATGACTCCCATGTCACCTCACCAAGGAAGTGCGGCAGGGTACACTATGAAGTCTTTCAAAAGCCTTCCTAACATGCCACTAATCAATCCGGGCGCAATGGCAAGGGGTGGTAGAGCCCTCCTTCTAGTGGCACACACACGCAGCAGTACACACAAAGACAGGAGCCGCAAAACAACCAGCTCGGCAAGAAACCTTTCAAGATTAACAACATAATAGAAAGTAACTTCATACTTAACTAAAGTCAGAGCCATATGACCCTCATGGTTGCGCAGTAAGTCCCGGTGTCATACTTACAGTTAAGTCCTTAGTCCATGTTGCTAAAAAGCATCTTTTAACTTTTATTCCATAATCAATTATTCAAGCTCATAAGATCATGACCCATCAAAGCACTAGCATCACTACTCAAATGCAATCTCATAGGTAACAAGGATCAAGTGATCAAAAGGTAGGAATAAATACTAGGGTTGCCAAGGTAGACACATGCATCATGAATTTAGTGATTAAGGTGAATAGGCAACAAGGATGGTCCATACTATACTTGCCTTGATCAAAGTACTCTGGAGAACTTGGATCCTCAACGTACTCTTGATCACCAACGTATTGCTCACCGTCTGAACTCGATCATAAAATCACCACACAATCATCGAGGCAATCATACACGAAGCAAACAAGGTCTATATTAGAAACAGTACACCAACAGTGGAAAAACAGATTGAAAGGTGTATAAAGATAATCTACGCGTTGCTACGATTCTAACGATATAAAGATCACGAAAATCGGAGTTCAAACGGGGAAGTTATGAAATAAACAAGTTTTACTTTAATAAAATAATAGATTAAATTTAATATCGAATTTTAAAAGTTCAAAACATGAATAATAGTAGTATCATTAGATAGATTATGGAATTACGAATCTAACGAGACTTGAACGGATCAAATCGGAGCTAAAACGGAGATTTTATAGCTAAAACAAAATCAGTGGCAAAATTGTGAATATCTGGAAAACGTATTTTTGAATCTATTTAATGGAATACGTTTTCTAAAAAGGAAAGCGTACTCGGCTGAATACGCTAAGGACTGCGGGTTTATACTTCAAAAACAATAGGGGCTCTTTTGAAAGAAAGGCCGCCGAAGGGGTATGGAGCGCTGCAAGCCCTCCGATTTAAAACGAACGGCCGGGATTAGATCGGGGAGGAAGAGGGGCGGCTCTGGTCGCCGGAGTCGGGCGGCGCCCGGCCGGTTCCTTGCCGGAAGATGGCCGGAGACGGCGTTTTCGGGGCTTGGAAGCTCGGTTCACCTCGGGATCTGGTCGGGGAGCAAGAGAAGCTCAAGCTAAACCTATCTATGGTTCGGTTGCCACAGAGGTAGCTCGGAGAGGATGCGGTGAGCTTGGTGGCGGAACTATGGCGGCGGCGAAGCTCGGCATCATGGCTACAGTGCACAAAACCGAGGGAGAAGGGGTCGGGAAGATCCCTGACCTTGCTGCGAAGCTTGGAGGGCAACCAATTTCGACGGAGAGACTTCTCGTTGGCGAAATCGACGGCGACGGCGGAGCTCGGGGCGGCGGCGGCTCTGTGGCTGCGGCAAGGGCACCATTGGAGGCGGCGGCTTGCTCGGGAATTTGTGGGGAGGGACAGCAGGGCTCGGCCAACCTATATAGGGGCGCGAGGGAGGCGTAGGAGATCCGGACTCGGGAGATTCAGTGGTTACGATACGGTCGGAGGCGGCAACCGTGCTCGGTTCGGGCTCTGTCCGGAGGAAGGGGACGGCGCTGTGCCGTGGGCCCGACGCGTCAGTGCCAGTAGGAGGGGGAAGAGGGTCGCGGCTTACTTTTATGGGCCGATGGAGGCGGCAAGGTGCCTGGTGGCCGGGTCGGCCACGACTCCGACGAGAGTCCCGCTCGCATACGAGCCGGGGAAGGAGAAGGCTCTGCCATGCGGGCCCCGGGCGGCAGTCACAGAAGGGAGAGGGCAGGGCACACTTGAGAGGGGAGCTGGGCCGGCACTGCTGCTGGGCTCGGCCCACGCGGGGAAGGAAGAAAGGGGCAGCGCCCTGGCTGCGGCCTGGGCCAAGGAAAGGAATGGGCTGGCCTCGGGCCGAAAGAGAGAAGGGGTGAGGATTTCTATTCTTTTCCCTTTCTTTTTAAAACTCATTTTCAAATTTATTTTCCAAATAGCTTTTCAAACTAAGATTTGAACCCTTGCAAATCCAAACAAATCTCAGGAAATAAATATGTGCAGCAGCATGTATGCAACATAACATGTTTCTATGCCCAAGGGTTTATTTTAATTCACAAAAAATATTATTCTATATATTAAATGCTCAATCAATTGCATAAATAAATCAAATTAAATTCCTATTTTCAAAAATTGAAAATTTCTGGGTGTTACAATGCAAGTGACTAAAGAGGGTATAAATATAAATAATCAAGTTCAAAGTATCTGCAAGCGCACAGATTAATTATACCATTGTAGTTGCACAGATTAATTATACCATTGTAGCATTTTACCCGAGTATTGCAGGGTTGTCGATTTATATTTTTATCACAGGGAGAAGGTATGGAGCCAGGCATGAGTGGATAGATTAAAGTTACATTACTTATGAATAGAATCAATCACATAGCACATACTTAAACAGGGTAAGCCAATAAAGATATGATATGATAATAAAGGCTTAAATAACTTTCCAGAGAGGTGTGGACTACTCAAGTTAAAGTCAACCAAAGCATAGGATTACTTAAGAGGTCAGATTATTATGTCATTCCTAATTAAATATGTTATTCATCTACTCTAGTAAATATATAATCATGCATAGCACAATTGACTCTTTATTTATGCATCAGGAAAGCATTATTTAGGAAGAACAAGAACAGAACAAGTCTACCTTCATAACCTAGTTCTACTCTCTCTACATACGGGGAGTGGACTACAAAGGACTCTACGGGAGTGTCACATTCGCGATCTACCACATGACCCGGCATATAAAGCGCATTCACAGGCAAATAATATCTAAGCACCATGCCTCTATAATATCTACCACTTAACCCACTCGAGTACTGGAATCAAGTAATGGAGTGATATGCAAGAGAGCAGAGGCCACGTGGCCCCACCCTATGGTTCGGCCGAACCAGGTAGGGAACCCTCGTGGCCATGTTGACGTGGCACGATCCGTGGCACACCCCCTGGAGTCCATTTGCATCTTTGGATCGCAGTTGTATCCTCAATCAATGGCTAAGGAGCAAAACACTCGGATCAAGGTGTGAAACGACAAGATAAAGACAAGGGGATCACACAGCCTCAGTCCATGACAGGTGGGGACTAAGGTGGTGGGCCCAACTCACCAGAGGTGGGTCGGCCTTGGTGGACCCACCTCACAGGCATCACTTCACTGACATCACAAGGCTTCTAGAAGGTCCTGGCAGGGCCCACCTACCAGTGGGTGGTTCGGCTGAACCGCCCATGGTGGGCTCAGGCCACCGCCTTACTCCACCGACTTTCAGCATGCCTCCCATGTGCTCATTGCATCACTGCCATCCATCCAAGGCGGTTTCAAGGACGGTGGATCCAAGGGTGGAGGTGGAGAAGTACGCGGATCGCTGACGTGGCGCTGCCCTTCATCCCCCTATAAATACCCCCTAATCCTTCACTTTAGAAGCATCAAATGAGTAAATACCAGGTGTATCATAGTAGTTTTAGTGTTAGAATAAGAGGGAAGAGAGGGAGGAAAGTCTTCTGGAGAAAGCCCCGGGCCTGTCGGGAGTCTTCTCTAAGGTGTACCTCAGCGGATGCAAGCTTCTAATAAGTTTTTCATCTGAGTCCTTCTAGCATTTAATATTCTGGTTCTGGTACTTTAAGTATATACTTGCTTTACCTGCACATTGCTTTACTTTGTGAAGTGCTCTAGTCTCTAGCTAAGATTAGAGTAGTAAGTATAGTGTAGACGTGGTGTCTAGACTATATCTTATCAGTGTGGGCCGCTTGTCGCACGGATTGTTTGTGGTAGCCAGCAAGTGGTGACAACCTTGTCTGGTCTTCGTATTCCACCACGTGTGTAAGACAAGTTATTAAAACGATAGTGCATCAATACAATAGTACAGCCGCCTCGGGAGGAGTTATATCTCCTCCTGTTTCGTCTGTCGCCTCTTGTAAAGGGAGGAGGTGGTAAACCTCTTTATACTTAGAAAGGCAAGACCAGATATCTTTTGCTACATAGAACCTCTCTATACCAATATTCTAAACCTCTTTGATCGCCAACATCCTTGATCACTATCTGACGGTCTTGAACCTAGTTAGTTCACTTCACGTTCCCCGTGGAAAATACGATACCTGGAATACTCCCGGTGAAAGCTACATTGACAACCATACGCTTGCGGTATATCTGTTTGCCACCTTTGGTGTCAACAGTGCTCTAGTTGTTTGGTACCCAGCTCGAGTAGTGAGAAGTAGTGTAAACGTGGTGCTTATACTAAGTCTTGCCTTTGATTGCCGCTTGTCGCACGGATTGTTAGTGGGTGCAAGCCGGTGGTGACAGCCCTGTCTAGTCTTAGTATCCCTCCATGTGTTTTAGGCAAGTTCTTAAAAGGTAGGCTCCCATAAGAGCATAGGCGCTTCGGGTAGAGGTTATATCCTCTATTGTCTCGCACTATCCCCTACACACCGGAAGTAAGGTAGCCATCTTAGTGTATTTCATCTATTTGATAGGATAGTTTACAAGAGTAAAGTAGGAGTCATAGGAGTCTTATACTCACTCGTTGTCCTCCCACCTAGCTATATTCTACTAGTTATCTTTAGTTATCATAAATCTTGTCTTGTTTCTATGTCATTACCCTTTCCTCTTTATATCGATTTACCCCCCTATCACTAGTTGGTACTAAGTTGCTATAGACTTAAGGATCTCTCTCCTTTATTAATCATTCCTAGCACTGCTTTTCCATGGGATAAAATAAATAACGATACCTTGGAATACTCCCGGGTGAAGTGCTACATTCGATATATTCTGTGCGTTTGCGGAATAATCCAATAGACATAAGAAATACCCCCAGGCACTTCAGGCGTCGTTATCAGGGATAATCTAACACCCTGTCTCTGATGATTGTGCAAAGAAGTGTCAACAAGCATTTCTGGCGTCGTTACCGGAGAAAGCACCAGCCTAGGAATATTAGTAAAAATTGAATCCGGAGTCTATTATCAATTTAGCTATCAATTAGTGTCAGGGGCTTACCGTTGTCTGTGTTTCTCGTTACCGTGAAGCTAGACAGTGCATAAGCGGTTTCCAATTGCCGTTAAATTTTGTTGAAGATCCTGAACAATTGTTGAGGAGAACTAGACGCCGTCATGTTTCCCCTCAAAGGTTCATCTCATACCTGAATTCGCTCGAGGAAAGAGGCTCCGCACTATCAACCAATGAAGTCATGGCCCAAAAGACCATCTCTGAGTTCTCTGCGCCGTCGGCTGACAACATCGCCACCGGTCCGCAGCTTAACTTGGGGATGCCACTTTTGAGCTCAAGCCAGCACTTATCAACATGGTGCAAGCCAACCCGTTCTGTGGGAAGCCACATGAAGACGCTAATGCCCATCTCCGGCACTTCTTGGAGGTGTGTGGTACCTTCACTATCAAGAATGTCTCAGTAGACGCCATCCGTCTTCGTCTTTTTCCATTCTCACTGCTTGGGAAGGCGAAGCAATGGTTTTATGACAACAGGAGCGAAGTTACCACTTGGGAGAAGTGTGCCAATGCATTTCTCAAGAAATTCTCCCCGATGGGTAAGACCAGCGCCCTTCATGTAAAGATCTCAAACTTCCAACAGCAAGCTGATGAGACGATTCCCGAAGCATGAGAACATCTACATGAATACATTCATGCTGTCCTCATCATGGGATTAAGAATGACTCCTAATCTAAAGTTTCTATCATGGGCTGACTGGATTAGTCCGTAGCCACCTTGATGCTGCCGCTGGAGGAGCATTCCTACAACACAATGTCAAGGATGCTAAGGACCTCATTGAAAAGATGGTTATCAACCAAGGATGGAATGAGGAACGACTCCAACCTAAGAAAAGGGGTATGCACACAATTCATGAGATGGACATGCTCTTAGCAAAAATGGATCTCTTGATGAAAAAGATTGAGGAAGTTTCCAAAAAAGAATAAGAGGCCATTCGAGCCACTACCAAAGCACGAGCAATCGAAGCTGATCCATGGTGTGAGGTATGTGGAGGAGAAGATCACTCGGGCAACAACTGTCCCAAGACGAAGGAGGAATTGAGCTTCATCAACAACAACAACAACAACTACAATGGGTATGGACCCCAGCAATAAGGAGGATGGAACTCGCGCCCCTTCTAACAAGGTAATCAAGGTAATGGTTACAACAATAATTTAATAATTCTTATGGTAACCTACCTTCTTTAAAAGATCTTGTCTTAAGCCAATCTAAAATTAATGATAGTATAAATAAAAAGATAATGGCTAATGATAAGATTCTTGAAAATCTTAGTGAGAAAATGGATAGCTTTAACACTGCTATGAAAAATCAATTGAGTTTTAATAAAATGCTAGAAACACAATTGCCTCAAATAGCAGCAGCTGTCGCATCTGTCGAACAAGGTAAGATCCCAGGGAATCATGAGGAACCTATTGAAGGTGTCCGATTAATATCTACGAGGTTTGGTTAGCTTTCGCTCAGGTCAAATCCGGGTTGCCTTCTTGACCCACCATTCATGGTCAAGAAGAGTGATCCCGGCCATCCAACTATCACCTACGAGATCGGGCCACACACCTTCAACAACGCCTTCTGCGACCTTGGATCGGGAGTCAACATCATGTCCAATGTAATGTATGAAAATCTGCTAGGGGGACCCTTGTACCCCACATTTGTCAAATTGTAGATGGCCGATCAATCCATCCGGTTCGCCGAGGGATTGGGAAGGGACATCCTTGTCAAAGTTCAAGATGAGTACATCCCCGCCGATTTCATCATTCTCGACATGGGGCCGATGACGAAGTCCCCGTCATCCTGGGAAGGCCGTTCCTCAACACCGTTAATGTCGTCATCTACGTGGGATCCGGCCAAGTCCACTTCTAGCTCTCAGGTAAGAGAATTAAATGTCCTTTCATTGGTTATAAATTTATGCAGCAGGCAAGAAAGAACCTTTGGAGGAACAATGCCTCAATATGCACCCCGCCGGAAGAATCAGTCGCCAAAGGCCAAAAAGGCCGAACTGGTAAGTAAAGCCAAGGCGGTAAATAAGGTAGACTCTGCTGAGTCGCAAGCATCAACTAAGACGAAATGGCGGAAAAAATAGGTGCGATCATCACGGTCCCCGTCTCCGGGACCAATCGAAGCGCCCGAAGAATGAACCCGGAAAGGAGAAGTCCTGCTCTACGGACTTAAAACATGGAGCCCTTACTGATAAGGTAAATCAGTAGTTATCCCATATTTAAATTTTGCATTTTCAATTCTTGCATTTTTGCATTGCATTTTCATATTTAATTTTGCAACAATTTATTTCAACATAATAAATTGCCTGAATAAATAAAACTTGAGTAGAACCGTAGTGCTCACACCTGAGGTGGTGGGACCACCCAAGGTGGGGTCGGCCGACCCCACCATGGGGCCCACTCACCTCTGGTGATGTTGGTCTGGTGTCCTGATCTTTGTCTCGACTTTAATCACCAGCTCATTTTGAATTTGGTCGACCACTTTTAGTCATGACCACTGTCACACGCTCCAATGAGAATCCAACATCCACTACCATCCAAATTCTGAAAAGTGGTCACTTTGGCATGCTTTAGTGCTCCCATGGTCCTTGGGAACCACTTTAAAATAAGTCCCCACTTTTGTCATACACCTTTCTCTTTCACAAGACACTAGGCAAGGGAATCTCTGAAAACTTCACCACTTTTGGTCCACCACTAGTCTGTACTTTGCTGAACAAAGTGAAACACACTGATTAAAGCTGAAAAGAGGACCACCCATGTTTGGAGCCCCGTCTGCAAAATTGTGTTTGAATTCAAATAGATTCCATGTCCAAAGGTGAAAGCAGCTCTGAACCTGTCAGGGGTGGGGTCGGCCGACCCGGCCTTAGTGACCTGGTCACCAGCCCTTCTCCCTCTATAAATTGCCTTGCATTGTGTGCTCATTCCCACACCAAAACCAGATGAATCCTTCCGAGCACACAACTCTCCTTCTCTAGTGAGCAAGTTCTTTCTCAAATCTAGTTGTAGTTAGCCATTCAAAACAAACACCCAAAAATATAGTAGTAGTAGAAGCTTGTCTTTGCTTTCAAGAACACGTTTGTGGAGGTGACCATACCCCACAAGGACTACTAACATTGGGACAGCTAACGCTAACGCTAATCCCTATTGTCCTAGTGTGTTCTTGTGTTGTCTCATTGCTGCCGGAAGATGAAGAAGTTCTCCTCCGCGTCAAGAAAGCCAAGGGTGTCATAGGGAGCTCCTCCCGACGACCCCGTCATGACGAAGAAGAAGGAAGGGAAGCTTCACCAAGAGAAGGCCACCAAGGGCTAGATGTGCCTCCTGAAAGAACATTCGATCCTGAGAGCGGCCTCACATTGAACCAGCTAGAGTACCAAAGGTATCTCTCCATCCAACACCGTGGGTTTGAACATACCGGCATCATCGACCCTGTCCTTTTGGACAGCAAAGGTATGACCGCATAATTTAATACTATATTTAATACAATTGGGTGGGGAAGCTTTTGGGAAGTGCCGGAAACTGGGGATTAAACAACTCACCATGGAATTTCTATGCTCTTTACAAGTCACCGATGATAGTGTCTACTTTCGCATGTTCAATAAAGAATATAATTTGACTTGGAGAGTTCTTAGTGTGGCACTTGGATTTGATAGCACCTGTCAACTAAATTTAAGTAGCGCCACAAGAAAATTTGATAAAGCTGTTTTTTAGAAAGCCATAACTGGGTATAATGACTGCTCTGATCCTAAAACCGATGAAATTCATAATCCCAATTTGCGCTTCCTCCACTATTGGATGGCCATAACTCTTTTTCCTGGATCCAATGTGTAAGTTCTTTATAATGATGAGTTAAGACTGCTTTATGCCATGACTAAAAAAATAAAAATTTTCACCTGCTAGACTCTTAGTCAACTCTTAGTATAACAGTGTTCCAAAGAGGAGAGCCTATTTACTTTACTTCTTTCATAACTCACATTGCCGACACAATGGATCTCTTAAATGGAACACATTACTTTGAATACATTGCTTCTTCTCGAGATATTATACATGAAGATTTCTTCATAAGTGCTCGAGTCTTAAAGAGAGGACCAAGTGGTGATCTTAAAATTATTTATCCCAACCATACAGCCGAAGTTTCTCTCCCATGTGAGAGACTGTCGGTTGTATGCGCTGCGCACACTAACCATAAATTGGGACCGAGAGACAAGAAGCCAAAATGTTGCAGTGATAGGCAGGATGACTAGAAGCAGGTCACAGGCCGCTCAATTTGAGCAAGGCGGCCCTTCGAGAGCTGTTGGGGGAAATGAAGAAGAGGGCGACGAGGCAAGTTCCATGGACATTTCAGGGTCCATGCAAAGGACTCCACAGCCCACTCCAAGAGTGCGCACTTCTCGTCCATCCACACGGGCGAGGGGACGTCAGAACGAAGGGACAGAAATAGACCAACTCATCGACGACATGGACGCGATGCAGGCTGAGCAAGATGCAACACTAAACATGGCACAACACAATGCCCAAATATTGCAAGCCATGCAAGATGAAGAAGCACAACGTTGGGCGGGATGGTTCCAACTCTATCCGCCACCACAATGAGCAAAAAGTCAAGCTTGGGGGAGATCCTCTCCCCCACTAAGGTAAGTACTCTATCTTAGTTCATTGCATTGTTTTAATTTAATGCTTTATCTGTACTTAAAAAAATCTCATATGTCTCATGAATGTTTATCTTCCTTATGGAAATGATGAATAGTTGCTCTGTTAATGTTTCTTTAATGCCTAGCTTACAACTTAGTATTTCTTTGAGTATGGATCACATGGCTCATTTAAAATCATCATGAATCTAAAAAACTTTATGGGTTGCAAGTGCTAGAACTAAGTCTAAGTTGTTTTGAGATTTGATATAGTGAGATAAGAGCTGCTATAATATTGTTCTAAGCATACATGATTACTGGAGATTTATTTTAACAATCAAAACCTTATTGTTCTTCAATGGTAATGAATTCCTACCACAAGCCAAATATGCTACACATGTTTCAAACCTTCTACATAAGCTATTTGCTTTGTAATGAGTTTTGTCAAGTCTTGTTGACCCTTATTGATAGACTTATCATGCTCCCAAAATCAAGATCACCTACACACCACCTATATTTGCTACTTCTACACTGAAAGTACGCAACCATATACCAAATAAATGCTCCATGTGTTAAAGTCATAAAAATATCTCTCTTAGTCAATATGGTAGAAGAGACAAAAGGCTATGCAAAATGAAAAAGAAAGAAAAATGAACACAAAAAAGTCCATAGGAAAGAAAAGAAAATATGAGCAAATCTAGGCTCATGAATAAAAAGAGAAGAAAAATGATAGCCATGTCTCAAAAAGTTTATTAGAGAGAGATACAATTTCAAATAAAGGAGCATTTTAGTCCACTATTTTCCACACATTTGCACATCTTGATCTAAGGGCATGACACTTCTCTTTTTGGATCCAAGCCTTGACTCTACAATATATGCAAAGTAAGTATGCTATACTCTTCCATTCCTACCTTGAACTCTAGATAAGCTTTTGTAGAAGTAGGATGAAAAGTCAGGGTACATTTACTTTGTGCCTTGGTAAGGAATCATACACCATTTGACTGACATGAGAGAACCATATGAGGAACATTAAGTTTTCTTTTGAAAAACATTGCTAAAACCTCCTGTATGAAACTTGCAAATAATAAGAAAGCTAGTGCTCAAGTTAAACTGTTTTGTCTCTCAACCACCTAAGGCAAGGGAAAGGCCATTCGCCCCATAAAGAACTAAGGTAATATGGATGAATTTTTATAGTCAATTTTTCCATTCAAAGAGAAGTATTTTGTTGTACATATGGTGTTACTGAAATATAAACATTGTAGCAACTTCTGATCCACCGAGGCTAAGTTTAATTATTTGCTCGGGACGAGCAAAGGTTAAGCTTGGGGGATCTTGTTGACGGTGGATAAGCCCTTAAATTTCACACTCCAACACCGTCAACATGCCACGGATTCAAGGAAGAATAAGCATATCATGAACATATTTTATCAATAACTAGTTCCACTTGTACTCTTAGCCTGTGAATGCAGAGAAGATCAAACAAGGCATGAAATGGTGCACAACATCACATGGAAGAGAGTGGAGCACCTGGAGGGCCCACATTGGGTTCGGCCGACCCACATGTGGGGCCCCCAGGGCTCTGCTGACATGGCACAATCCGTGTGACTCTCCATCCAACTCAATTCCACCTTTGGATCAAAGTTGTTTTTCCAATCAACAGTAGAAGATCAAGGTGTGAACCGACGAGTACCAACAAATCAAGTACACAGCCATGCTCTATGACTGGTGGGGACAACACCTGGCTGGGCCCACCTGTCATAGGGGGTCAGCCGACCCCCCTGGTGGGTCCAGGCCACCGACGTCTTCCACCGCCTTCCTGCATGCACCCCACGTGATGGATTCACCACTGCCGTCCATCTTGAGGCGGTATTGAGGCGGTTCATCCAAGGGTGGAGAGGCAAGGAGCACACGAATTACTGACGTAGCGCCCCTCCACTCTCCCCTATAAATAGAGGCTACCATCACCCTCTTCAAGACACACAAGAAACCCAAGAGGCAAGAGAAGCAAGTTAGAGTTTCCACTCTTTAGTAGTAGTATTAGTCTAGTGTAGGGAGTTAGAGTCGAGTCGAGCTACGCTCGGGGTCTCCGGAGTCATCTGCTGGAGAGTCTGGTATAGCTCTTGTACCTTTCCTTCTATAAAACTTTACTTTTATCAATATAATATCATTACTTTACTTGACAGAGCCTTTACTTAGTGCTCTACTATTCATTATAGTATTGTTGTGTCTTATCTTATCTTATAGTTGTCTTACACTAGATTGTGATCCTGTAACCAGCTCACGTGTGTAGTTCATCGCCTGTCATAGGGTGCTCTAGTTGTTTGGTACCCAGCTAGAGTAGTGAGAAGTAGTGTAAGCGTGGTGCTTATACTAAGTCTTGCCTTTGATTGCCGCTTGTCGCACGGATTGTTTGTGGGTGCTAGCAGGTGGTGACAACCCTGTCTAGTCTTAGTATCCCTCCACGTGTTTTAAGTAAGTTTTTAAAAGGTAGGCTCACATAAGAGCATAGACGCTTCAGGTAGATCTTATATCCTATATTGTCTCGCAGTATCCCCTACACACCGGAAGTAAGGTAGCCATCTTAGTGTATTTCATCTATTTGATAGGATAGTTCACAAGAGTAAAGTAGGAGTCATAAGAGTCTTATACTCACTCGTTGTTCTCCCACCTACCTATACTCTACTAGTTATCTTTAGTTATCCTAAACCTTGTCTTGTTTCTGTGTCATTATCCTTTACTCTTTATATCGATTTACCCCCATATCACTAGTTGGTACTAAGTTGCTATAGACTTAAGGATCTCTCTCCTTTATTAATCATTCCTAGCACTGCTTTCCCATGGGATAAAATAAATAACGATACCTTGGAATACTTCCGGGTGAAGTGCTACATCGGTATATTCTGTGCGCTTGCGGAATTATCCAATAGACATAAGAAATACCACAGGCACTTCTGGTGCCGTTATCAGAGATAGCCTAACACCCTATCTCTGGGGATTGTGCTAAGAAGTGTCAATAAGCATTTCTGGTGCCGTTGCCGAGGAAAGCATCAGCCTAGGAATATTAATAAAAATTGAATTCGGAGTCTATTATCAATTTAGCTATCAATTAGTGTTAGGGGCTTACCATTATCTGTGTTTCTCGTTACCGTGAAGTTAGGCAGTGCATGAGCGGTTTCCAATTACCGTCAAATTTTGTTGAAGATCCTGAGCAATTATTGAGGAGAACTAGACGCCGTCAAGTTTCCCCTTAAAGGTTCATCTCATACCTGAATCCGTTCGAGGAAAGAGGCTCCACACTATCAACCAAGGAAGTCATGGCCCAAAAGAATTGGTCATGATGCGCTGGGACGCAGTATAAAAGCAAGGCTCACAGGTACTCCCTCTCTCATTTGAAGCTAGTTAAACTAACTTAAGTTTCATCAAATTTATAGTAAATATATTAGTGTTTGTATTTTTAAATATTTTTTATAAAAATATATTTTGAAAGGATCTACAATGGCCTAGAGGGGGGTGAATAGGCCTAATTAAAAAAAAATCGGCACACACTCTAGTTCAATTTGATCAGAGACTGCCGGAAGTTCCGGCAGTTTGTGTCGGAACTTCCGACTGTCTCGAAAGTTCCGGCCCAAACTGTCGGAAGTTCCGACCCCTACGTTGAAACTAGCCCTAGTGGCCAAATGAACTTTTGAACGTGCGAAAACTTACAACCCTTTTACCCAGTGATGAAGTGAGGTAGCAGTCGAGGTTGTTCAGCTCCGAAGATGCTCCACTCTACGGGTGGAGTTCAAACCCTAGAAAGTAGAAGGAGGTAGGGAGAGACAAGCAAAGAGTAATACAAAACAAGTATTGCAACGAAAACAACGAGCACAAGAGACACAAGGATTTATCCCGAGGTTCGGCCACCCCACAAAGGAGTACCTACGTCCTCGTTGTTGAGGTCACCACAAAGGTCGGAGTCTATTTCACCTCCTTACCCTCTCTCAAAGAAACCACAAAGGTAACTCGAGGTTTCCACTAGAAATCACGGGTAATACAAACTTCCCAAGGCGAATCCATAAATTTGGATGCTCTTGGGCAACGCCTAGCCGGCTAGGAGCAAAGCTCCAAGAGTAACAAACGCAAAACCAACCGGCAAGATGAGGAGAATCAAGTGCTCAAGCTCAAGAGATGATTTCCTCACTCGATCCACTCAATCTTCACTCAAATCCTTGGGGGAATCGAAGTTGGGAGCAAAGGGGAGAGAAGTGAGGAGCCTTCAATGCTTGGGAGCTGTTTTTGCACGGAGTTAGGTCGCTGAGAGTCAATGGTAACGGTTAGAAGTGAGAGAGGAGCTTTTATAGACGAATCCAAATCCAACGGTTCAGATCTGCGTCGGAACTTCCGACAGGGGTGTCGGAACTTCCGACCCTGCTATTCAAATTAGGTCTAGGTGCGGGGTAGTCGGAACTTCTGGCCATGGCCAGAACTTCCGACCTCCCAGCACTTACCCACGCCACCAAAAGGCTGAACGTCGGAACTTCCGACTGGTCAAGTTCCAGCAGCTCTCGATCGTGTTCGTGCAGTGGTTTGAGTGTCTCTCTTTTGATTTTAAATTAAAGCTTGAGCACTCTATCTTCATCAAACCACTTAGTTTTGCATCCCTCTTAATAGTACGGCATTCCTAACTCAAGAAAATAATAAAAGTAATTCTAACCACCGCTTGAGTCGAAGCGCCGAAGTTCAAGTCGAATTGAGGGGCACCGTTTAATCCCAATTAGATTTTCAATATGCTCTCACGGGATTAAACCTGCGCATGGTCTTAGTAGAGTTCATTCGTCCCTAATTTAGGTGTCATCAACTAACCAAAACCCACGATGGGGCAAATGCACTTTCATATTTTATAACTAATTTAATGATACTTATTTTGTATATTCAACCGGATTGGCATCACAGACAGTCATACAGTACACACTACTAGTACACAGCTGCCTACTAGCGCGTAGCAATGCGGCTTGGACGGATCTGGTAGACCCTGAAGCCCGGAGCAAGTAGCACGTGGTGTGTAGCGGCCTAGCGGTAGGAAGCAAACTGTAGGCACGGCATGGCGCGATGTACGCTAACCAGGATCCAGCAACCAAAACGAGTAGTGTCGATGTAACTGCGTTTGTTTGCACATTTCACCGAGTAGGTCGAGCAGCAGGACCGCAGCTGCCGCTAGTAAAATGTACAGTACTCCTACTTGCCATGTGGCCGGCTGAAACAACGGTCGGAGGCCACTCACGGTCAATCTGTCACTGCTCACCACTACCGCAAAGGCAATGAATTGGTCATGATTCGCTGGGACGCAGCATAAAAGCAAGGCTCATAAAAGGTGAGTATACTCACGTGGAAAAAGATAACGTTTTAAAAAAAAATCTTGATCAAACATTAGAAATATAAATCATGAATAATTTTTAAATTATTAAGTTTGAAAATATAAAAACTATATAAAAATGTTTATTAAAGAATGAAGTTTTAATGTATTAATTTTAAGTATATTCTCCCTCCGTCTATTAAAGAATGATGTTTTAATTTCTAAACATCTTGTTAGATCGTTCATCTTATTTACTTTTGGGAAATTTTGCTCAGAGACACTGCACAAACATATAATATGCTGTTGAACACCGCCAACTCGAAAATAAGCCCAGTACCATTATGAAATTAGGGTTCTTTGCTGTAACACACCGCGATCATTATTTTATTCATTTTTCGTATTTACGGAGAGAGAAGGTGAAAGAAATGTCCTCTTTGCTCTCGTCGTCAACCTCTGGCCATTGATTTATTTTTGCTGTAACACACCTGTGGTCGTATTTTTTTCTCGGATGGGCAGTTCCGGTCGCGTCTGCGGGCTCTGGCCGATGCTGCACTAACCCACCCAGCCATGGCCCCACACCTGCAGGCTCCAGCCAACGCCACATCTGTCCTAGCTTGCCCACACCCACTATAACAACCCCAAAAATCCACACAACCTAAAAATTCCAACCAATTAAATTTTTCATTTATTTATTATGAAAACTCATTTTTCTTGTGCAAGCATATAGGTTTCATTATGAATTTAGTAAATAAAGGAGTATAGCTTGCATTTTAATTCCATTCACATAGAATAATAACTTATGCATCACATTTGGGATTTGTTGCAATTTATGTTTGTATTAACTCAATATTTAAAATGGGTAATATATGTATATATATACACTTAAGTGAAAATAGAAAAAGAAAAAGAAAAGAGAAGAGAGGAAGAAATGAAGCCAGCCTGCTCGACCTGCTAGGAGCCCAACCGGCCCGTTTTCCCTTTTTCCCTCTCTCACCGCGCGCAACCAAGCCGGTCGGCCCAGCTACGGCCCAACCGAGCAAGCGCGCGCGCGACCGTTTCACCCGCTCTCCCGCAGCCGCTGACCACCCGGCCCCGCCTGTCAGCCGCACTCGCCCCCCCCACTGTTCTTCTTCTCCACGAAACCGGAGGCCGGCAGGGTCACGCAAACCGCATGACCCTGGCCTGCCTGTCCCCTCGGTTGTTCCCTGCGTGTTCCCCGTCGCCTAGACGACAAGGGACCCCGCGCGCACTGGGAAACCCTAGCTCGGGAGCACCGATGGTCTCCACGTGCCCCCTTCGCCGCTAATGATCGTCCGCCGCCGCGCCATGCCCTGGCCGTCTATAAAAGGAGTCGCCCCGAAGCCCTAGACCTCTTCCCACTCGCCGCCGCCGCGCTGCGGCACAACCACTACACCACACCGCACAATAAAGGGAGAGGGAGAAGGGAGAAGGGCGGAGCAGAGGAGGAGGAGCCGCCGGAGCGTCGCCGCCGCGGAGCACGCCGAGCCGGACACGGAGGAGAAGCCGAAGCCCCGTCGCGGTTCGGCACAGGCACTGCGAACTCACGGCACGGCACCGAATCGGCACTGCATCGCCATCCTAACTTCACCGACACCGCGGTGAGCCACCCGAGCACCTTGCCAACCTCGCCGTACCTTCGGCCATGGCGTTCGGACCCCCGAGCGCGTAGGCCACGGGTCGTTTCCGACCCTGGAACACACCACACACACACACACGAGACGAAACCAAGCCAAACGGATCGATCGAGTAGGAACAGAGCGACGGGCACCGCCGTCGAACACCGAGCTCTCGGAGCTCCGCCGACTCGCCGGCGTTCCCACACAAGGAGGACTTCTGCTACTACACCGAGTGGACCATAACCCTCTCCGAGACCGAGTATGACCGAACCACGCTGAGGTAAGACCCTGGAATGCCTTGGCCCCGCTCATGCCAAGTCTCGCCGGAGCGCCGCCGTGCCACGCGCGTTCCGGACATCTTCGGCTAACATCCGATTAGGGTAGCTCGTCGTGGAGCAACGCCACGACCACCCTCAAGCCATCAACGCAGTTGCCGACTGCGGGAGGAAGCCCCGTTTGCCCCATCCGCGGGCACTGTGTCGTCACCGGAGCGCCGCCACACAACCCTGCCGTAAGGAGGACACCACCGCGAATATCGGTCGCCGCCGAGGGGTCGTAGGCTCTTCTGGCAAGGCCAATCAAAGATAACCGCGCCCTATTGCGCGTAATCACGACCGCTACCACCTCGCCGTACTCCACCGCCGCCGCTCCAAGCCGCCGTGGTGCAAGCCACACGAACCACCTCCGTCGGAGCATTACCGGCCAAATTGGGTCCCTTAGCAACGAATATTGGAGCTCGGAAGGGAGAAATTGTCTCGCTGAGGGCTGCATCGTAGCCTACCGGAGCCTTAGCCCTGCGGCAGCTCGCCGCCGGCCGCCATGGCACGCCGAATGGTCGGCCAAGGTCACAAACCACCTCCTTTTTAGCCTTAGACCGTCCCGCAAACCCTCCGACGAGCTGTAGAAGCCCTACCCGATCGCATTACGGAAACGAGCGCCACCGCCGAGCCTCACCGCCGCCGGCGATCCGATGAGCCCCCGCGTCGAGCACCCTGACGCGCGAGCGCGCTCGGCCACAGCAGCTCGTGCACGAACCCGGTCCACCGAAAGCCGTGAGGATAAAGGAGCCGGTGAACCTGGTTCACCATGAGCCAAGCCTCGGGTCTACGGACCACGAGAAGAGAGTCTACCGTGAGCCGAGCCCATGCGCCGGACCGCACGGATGACCGAGAGCCGCCACGTGGCACGCCCGCGAGCTGCCACGTGTCCACACAATGACGTCACTATGACGTCACCCGACCCCACCAGTCAGAGGAAGCGTTGACTCGGTCAACGCTGACGTCAGCAATGACGTCATGCTGACGTCAGCAGAGCCCTTGCCGCCGAAGCTGTTGACTCGGTCAACGTGAACAGTACCCAACCAATCAGAAGCTGCCACGTGTCACCCCCTGATTAATCGGCCATTTTCCATTTTCAGAAAATAGGATAATCTTCGGAAATTCATAACTTATTCATACGATGTCCAAAAATTGCGCACCATATATCAAAATTCTCAGAAAAATGAGATCTACAATCTAAGACTATGTTTGTGTGCATTTAGCTCTTTATTTTATTGGATTTTTCTGATATACTTTATAGGAGTCGCTGACGCGACTATTTCGTGTTCGATTTCAGAGCCGGAGGAGGATCTGACTAAGGAAGACGACCACGAGTACTTTCAGGAGCTAGGAGACGACTATAAAGGTGCCACGTCCCACCAAATCCTTAGATCCTATTTACGCATTGCAAATGACATTGTTGCCATTGCTTTATGATTATGTATGGATTGGTTGCTTGGTAGTATATTTGAATTCCCTGCCTTGATAAGACTTTACCCTGCTGTCCGCTGCTAGGTTAGCTGCTGCTTAATTTACTGTTACTCTTCCACTACTTACTACTTGCTATATGCTATGTGGTGGAATTGGGACGGTGTATAACTGATTATAACCACTGGGAGAGAGTGCTGCGTGCGTCTTGGGTGCGTGGTAAGGGTTGATGTCGACCAAGTGGGATGTGAGACAAGCCCATGGGGCAAGTCGTGCCGAGGGTGCAACCTGGGCATCCCCAAGCGAGATACCTGTGGCGGGTAAAGTTGTTGAGGAGGTTCCGGGTGGGATAGCCTTGGTGGTTTGAAGCCCGTGGACGGAGGTGCTGTGATGGCACGGGGAGAGTATCCCCTAACTGAAGATGCCTGCTTGGTCAAACCTAGGACGGACTAGTTTCAGGTTCATGGGAATCCTTTTCTACTCACTCGCTTCTGATGGGCGGGAGACGGCTGGACTACTTGGTAGGACGGTGTCACTACTGCTAGGTTGAGAGGTGATAAGGGTGGGCGGAGACGGTCGATGGGTTCCCGTTCCGTTCTAGATGCGCAGTACCACTGGATGGGCCCGGTACTGTGTCTCCCAGTCTCAGCATAACGGTGTAGGATCCGGAATATCCCAGGGCTGAGTGGTAGGGTGGCATCGACCTAGGCAAGCAAGCTCCCGGAATTCTGTCCTAGGTGTTTGCGCAACACCTATGATGGCTAATCTTGTGGGTAGTGAAACCTCTGCAGAGTGTACGGTTGATCGATCGATACATATGCCAACTTGTTGGCTATGGACCTTTCCTGTGAAGCTTCTACTAGTGTAGTGAGTGTTCTCTTCTCCCCCTGGATGATATTTTTCTGGCAGTGTACCCGCTGTGGTAGTGTGCCGCTGAGATAGGCCCGAGAGGGAGTTGGGCCTGTCGAATGAGAGTGAGGTGTGGGTAAGTGAGATGTGGTGATGGGAAAAGGGATGATGGTGTTAACTAGAGATAAAACTTGACTAATTAAACATTGTTTACAGCTGCATAGGAAACCTTAGCCTATAGGTCTGCTTGTATAGCCTTGCATCCACTTTCCACAAAGCAAATGCTGCATAGGTGGGCTCCGTGGCCAGTACATATCGTACTGATAAATTTGCTGTCAGGTGACGAGAATGAGTACGACTTCGAGGAAGATGATGGCGAGGAATAGGGTCACGTGCTACACTCAAGTTGGCCGTGAAGGATGAAACGTTTCCGCATCTTCTAAGCTTCTCTGAATGTTGATTTCCGCCAATAGTGGCGATGTAATAAATGATTATGTAAGACTTAATTACCGTTGTATGGATCCTGGTGTCAACTGAGATATGGGTAATTTCATGGATTGTCCCAAGCAATCTATTGAATTACAATTCGAGCCTGTGGATTTCCCTTCGTGGAAATCGAGGTCGTTTCAGTTGGTATCAGAGCCATACTTGACTGTAGGACGAGAACCATAGAAAATGGACATTAGAATAGGAAGCCAGACTCTCTTTCGGTTATATTACCGACCTTGCACTCACTTTTTATGCAATGGCTTATCTAATACAAGGACCTGCTAATCCGTTTCTTAGAAAAATTTGCAGATGACCAGCCTTGGACCACCACTTCGTCCACTGCACGACGGCACTATTGAGATCCCGATCAATGGGAGGAACCACGGCGGATTTGCCATGGTACTACGCCAGGTGTTGGAGGAACTGGGAGCACCGTCTGACCAGATCCAGTACTTCAGCCGAGGGAAGCTTGTCGAGGCTGAGAGGTTTGAAGGACCTGTCACTACCAGAAGTTGAGACACCCTGACCCTTCCAGGAATGCCGGTTTTTACTGACTACACTGCTGGAGAGACTGTGGAGGACGGAGTACAGTCCGTCTCCCGCAAGGTACTACGCGCAGTTGCGTACACAGCATACGAGTACCTTAAGGGGACCCACTTCCGTCTGCTACCTCAGGCCTTGGAGCTGCACCCTGACCCCATCCAGAGGATTCTGTACACCAGCCAAATCGTTCAGGCCGAGACTGACCCCTGCCTACGCATAGTGGCACACCACCTCCAGGAGCAGGACGAGTTCATCAGCTCATTGGAGCAAAGGAGGCAGCGTGACCGAGCCCGCATGGCAGAGGTCGAGGACAGTTTGCAGAAAGGGACTCAGACCCTGGAGAGTTTGAGCAGAGCAGTCACTGACTTACAGCTGGAGATGCAGCGTCGTGATGAGTTACACCGAGCCGAGATCGCCGACTTGCGGGACAAGATCGGGGATTTTGGGCTTCGCAATGACTACCTGAACAGCAGAGTATTGGGTTTACAGAGGAGGCTGGACTGACAAGGAGAGAGCGCTTGCTGAGAGGGAGCAGAGGAGCAGAGACAGAGGAGTCGAGATGAGCACGTTGCGCTCCAGGATCAGGGAGTTGGAGAAGCAGTTGGAGAAAGCCGAGGAGAAGTCCACCCGCAACCAAGGGATTCTGATCGACCGCGTGAAGATGGTGGAGTTCCTAAAGGACAAGCTACGGAGGACAGAGACAGCCTGGCAAGCAGTCCGATGCCAAGAGGGCTATTGAGGTCCGGAAGGTGCAGAGTTCGCTTCCCCCACTGGAGATGGTGAAGCCCCGGGAGGGAGACTTCCGCGTGCCACCAACTACGCTCAACATGGGAGCATGTCCGTCTCTGAGGATGCAGGAGATTGAGGCCACTCCAGAGCTAGCTGTAGCACTCGACTACGTCAAGCGCCTGACCATGACCGATGACGAGATCGAGGCAGAGGACAGCCGCATCCCCGACGCCGTACTCGATCTTATGCACCAGTAGCTTATGGGACCCTGCGTGGCCCTTAGACTAGTGATACCATGAGTTATCCTGTCATTGGCTATCTGCGCATAGCACGATCTTCATAGCAGCTAGGAACATCCTTTATGTAATAATAACCATGTGATGAGTGACATTTAGATCTTATGCTTCTTATGGTTCTCTAAGCTTCTTTGGTTGAGTGTAGGATAGCATGTTTTAATTCATTTAAATCGTTGAAAACATCTAACTCCTACTTAAACCACTACAAGATTTACACTGCACTGAGCACATACCTAATAATTTCAGATGTCGAATGAGACGTTCCGCGCGTCTGGAGAACCGCTAGCCCTCCCCCGCACCTGCGCCAGGACGTGGGCGTGGTCGCAACCGTGGGCGCCCAGCTGGCAGGTGTGCTGGAGTTAACCTGGAAGAAGAGCTGTGCCGGGTAGAGGATGCCCCGCCGGTGAATGATCCAGCCACCACAGGCCGAGAATGTACCTCCGCCACCTCCGCCACCGCCACCGCCGCCGCCACCAAAGTTGGCGGAAGTGATGGCACAGCAGACCCAGCTGCTGAATGCCATTGCTACTGGGATGAACAGGCACCACGGGCCACCCCAGATGACTTCCAAAGGAAACTAGAGGGTTTCCTGAAGCTGAGGCCACCTACCTTCGACGGGACCGACAGCGATCCCCTCGCTGCCGACGATTGGCTTAAAGAGATGGAGAAGAAGCTGGACCTGACCACTTGCTCCGACGAGGAGTGTGTTGGGATTGCTAGCCACCAGCTGACCGGTGCTGCACGAGCATGGTGGGACAACTACACCAGCGCCCACGAGGGCCTAGCCCGCATTGACTGGGATGAGTTCACCGAGCCTTTCCGTGACCACCACATTCCTGAGGGAGTCATGGAGGCCAAGGAGCATGAGTTTTGCAACATCTTCCAGGGAGCTGACCGGATCCACGAGTACACCACCCGCTTCAACTGCTTGCTCCGCTACGCACCTGCGTCTTGCGTGAGTTCCGAGAAGGAAAAGATGTACTACTACAGGAAGGGACTTCAGACCAAGATCAGGTTGGCTCTGTCAGGGAACAAGAGCTACACTCTGTGTGAACTGATTGACCGCTGTATTGAGATCGAGAAGGATCGCGTGGAAGCACGTCTGGAGTTCGAGGCCCAGAACAAGGGAAAGAAGCGCCGCTCTGAGGGACCCGCTCGCACTGCTCCACCCCAGAGACAGCGAACGGGTGCACCCCCGCCTTTCTGGACTCGCCAGGGACCTTCTTCGGGAACGAGCCAGTGGTGGTGGTACCAACAGCAGCAACTACCACCGCCCCGCTCAGACCTACCCTGCGCCGACTCGAGCTGTGCAGAACACACCCGCCCCCGCTACCAACACGCCAAGGACAAGCAATTGGAAGGCTCCTGCGACAGCCACAGCAGGCAGTGCGCCCTTCACTTGCTTCGGATGCGGAAAGCCTGGACACCGTGTGGCTGTGTGCCCCGACCTCAACCGTGCACCAGCAGCTGCACAAGGCACACCGAACCGGGGATCTGCTACCCGAGGAAGACTGAACCACATGACCGCTGAGGAAGCTGAAGCTGCACCTGATGCTATGTACGGTACGTTCCTAGTTCAGGGTAACATGGCTACAGTTCTGTTCGATTCGGGAGCTACATGTTCATACATTTCATCTGCATATGCACGTAAGCATAACATACCTGTAACCCCGAGAGCAAACCCCATCCTAACTAGCTCGCCCTTAGGAACCTTCAGAAGCGTTCACATATGTAGGGGAGTGATAATCACAATCGAGGGACTTGACTTTCGAGCTGACCTAACCCTACTACCCTCCAATAGCCTAGATATCATCTTAGGCATGGACTGGCTAACCAAACACCGGGGAGTGATATCTTGTTCACCTAGATATGTTCAGGTAACCCACCCTTGGGGAACAGCCGTCCGATGTATACCTCAAACCGGGAGAGTCCAAGCCCTCCTATGTGCTCTGGAGACTAAGGCAGATAAAATGGAGTTGACATTCAGAGATGTGCCAGTAGTTTGTGAATTCAATGACGTGTTTCCAGAGGAGTTGCCTAGGAATGCCACCAGATAGAGATGTGGAGTTTGTTATAGAGCTGATGCCAGGGACTGCACCGATTGCCAAAAGACCCTACAGAATGTCGGCTGATGAGTTGAAGGAACTCAAGAAGCAGCTAGGAGAATTACTAGAGAAGGGCCTCATTAGGCCTAGTGCCTCGCCATGGGGATCTCCCGTTTTGTTTGTCAAGAAGAAGGATGGCACGATGAGGATGTGCATTGACTACCGGAATCCGAATGCGGTTGCAGTCAAGAACAAGTACCCACTGCCCCGCATCGACGATCTGTTAGATCAACTGAGTAAGGCCAAGTACTTCTCAAAGATCGATCTCCGATCAGGGTACCATCAGATGAAGATCAGGGAAGAGGATATCCCGAAGACTGCATTTGTCACTAGATATGGACAGTATGAGTGCATAGTAGTCTCATTTGGACTCACAAATGCTCCAGCATACTTCATGAACATGATGAACAAGATCTTCATGAATGAGCTAGACAAGTTTGTAGTGGTATTTATTGATGATATATTGGTTTACTCAGCCACAAAAGAGGAACATGAACATCATCTGAGGACCGTATTGGAGAGGTTGTCTCGCAACCAGCTATACGCCAAATTCTCCAAGTGCGAATTCTGGCTTGAGAAAGTTGCTTTCCTTGGTCACGTACTGTCAGGAGAAGGAGTTGCAGTGGACCTAGCCAAGATTGAAGCTGTGAGAGAGTGGGAACAACCCCGTAATGTGTCAGAAATCAGAAGCTTTTTAGGACTCGCAGGATACTATCGCAGATTTATTGAGAATTTCTCCAAGATTGCAAGACCCATGACCAACTTGCTGAAGAAAGAGAACAAGTTTATATGGACTCCTGAATGTGAGAAGAGTTTTCAGACCTTGAAGGAGAAGCTCACTACTACACCTGTACTAGCCCTGCCCGATATTCACAAAGATTTTGTTGTATATTGTGATGCCTCTCGGCAAGGTTTGGGCTGTGTACTAATGCAAGAAGGAAGGGTGATAGCTTATGTCTCAAGACAGTTGAAAGAACATGAGCAGCGATACCCGACTCATGACCTAGAACTTGCAGCCGTGGTACATGCACTCAAGATTTGGAGACACTATCTAATAAGTGAAACGGCCTCGATTTCCACGAAGGGAAATCCACAGGCTCGAATTGTAATTCAACAGATTGCTTGGAACAATCCATGAAATTACCCATATCTCAGTTGCCACCAGGATCCATACAACGGTAATTAAGTCTTACATAAATATTTATTACATCGCCACACTGGCGGAATCAACAATCAGAGAAGCTTTAGAAGATGCGGAAGCGATTCATCCTTCACGGCCAACTTGAGTGTAGCACGTGACCCTATTCCTCGTCATCATCTCCCTCGAAGTCGTACTCATTCTCGTCACCTGACAGCAAATTTATCAGTACGATTTGTACTGGCCACGGAGCCCACCTATGCAGCATTTGCTTTGTGGAAAGTGGATGCGAGGCTATACAAGCAGACCTATAGGCTGAGGTTTTCCTATGCAGCTGTAATCAATGTTTTAATTAGTCAAGTTTTATCACCAGTTAACACCATCATCCCTTTTCCCATCACCACACCTCACATACACACACCTCGCTCTCATTCGACAGGCCCAACTCCCTCTCGGGCCTATCTCAGCGGCACACCACCACAACGGGTACACTGCCGGAAAAATGTCATCCAGGGGGAGAAGAGAACACTCACTACACTAGTAGAAGCTTCACAGGAAAGGTCCATAGCCAACAGGTTGGCATATGTATCGATCGATCAACCGTACACTCTGCAGAGGTTTCACTACTCACAAGATTAGCCATCATAGGTGTTGCGCAAACACCTAGGCAGAATTCCGGGTGCTTGCTTGCCTAGGTCGATGCCACCCTACCACTCAGCCCTGGGATATTCCGGATCCTACACCGTTATGCTGAGACTGGGAGACACAGTACCGGGCCCATCCAGTGGTACTGTGCATCTAGGACGGAACGGGAACCCATCGACCGTCTCCGCCCACCCTTATCACCTTTCAACCTAGCAGTAGTGGCACCGTCCTACCAAGTAGTCCAGCCGTCTCCCGCCCATCAGAAGCGAGTGAGTAGAAAAGGATTCCCATGAACCTGAAACTAGTCCATCCTAGGTTTGACCAAGCAGGCATCTCCACTTAGGGGATACTCTCCCCGTGCCATCACAGCACCTCCGTCCACGGGCTTCAAACCACCAAGGCTATCCCACCCGGAACCTCCTCAACAACTTTACCCGCCACAGGTATCTCGCTTGGGGATGCCCAGGTTGCACCCCCGGCACGACTTGCCCCATGGGCTCGTCTCACATCCCACTTGGTCGACATCAACCCTTACCACGCACCCAAGACGCACGCAGCACTCTCTCCCAGTGGTTATAATCAGTTATACACCGTCCCAATTCCACCACATAGCATATAGCAAGTAGTAAGTAGTGGAAGAGTAACAGTAAAATAAGCAGCAGCGAACCTAACAGCGGATAGCAGGGTAAAGTCTTATCAAGGCAGGTAATTCAAATATACTACCATGCAACCAATCCATACATAATCATAAAGCAATAGCAACAATGTCATTTGCAATGCGTAATAGGATCTAAGGATTTGGTGGGACGTGGCACCTTCGTAGTCGTCTCCTAGCTCTTGGAAGTACTCGTGGTCGTCTTCCTTAGTCAGATCCTCCTCCGGCTCTGAAATCGAACACGAAATAGTCGCGTCAGCGACTCCTATAGAGTATTTCAGAAAAATCCAATAAAACAAAGAGCCAAATGCACTCAAACATAGTCTTAGATTGTAGATCTCATTTTCCTGAGAATTTTGATATATGGTGCGCAATTTTTGGTCATCGTATGAATAAGTTATGAATTTCCGAAGATTATCCTATTTTCTGAAAATGGGAAAACTAGTCGGTTAATCAGGGGCAGCTCGGGATGTGGCGCGCGGGTCCAGTAGTGCGGCATGTGGCGCCTCAACAGAACACAGACCCGATGGTCGTCCAGGTGTTCGATGCTGGTTCCCAGAGAGTTGCCGGAGTTGGCGTAGCTCGGCGTGGCTCGGCGGTGGTCGGTGGTAGCTCGGCTGTGGTTGGGGGTATCTCGGCGGAGCTCGGCGGTGGTCGGGGGTATCTCGGCGGAGCTCGGCGGTGGTCGGGGGTAGCTCGGCTGTGGTTGGGGGTATCTCGGCGGAGCTCGGCGGTGGTCGGGGGTAGCTCGGCGGGGCTCGGGCGAATCGGAGATTCGGGGCACCGAGGGTGCCGCTCTCCCGAGCTCTTCCGGGGAGGCTCGGGCGAATCGGAGATTTGGTGCGCCCGAGGGTGCCGTTCTCCCGAGGTCTCCCGCGGAGGCTCGGGCGAATCGGAAATTTGGGTGCCCGAGGGTGCCGTTCTCCCGAGGTCTCCTGCGGAGGCTCGGGCGAATCGGAAATTTGGGTGCCCGAGGGTGCCGTTCTCCCGAGGTCTCCTGCGGAGGCTCGGGCGAATCGGACATTTGGGTGCCGAGGGTGCCGTTCTCCCGAGGTCTCCTGCGGAGGCTCGGGCGAATCGGAAATTTTGGGCGCCGAAGGGGCTGCTCTCCCGAGCTCTCCTGGGGAGGCTCGGGCGAATCGGAAATTCGGGTACCGAGGGGGCTGCTCTCCCGAGCTCTCCTGGGGAGGCTCGGGCGAATCGGAGATTTGGGCGCCGAAGGGGCTGCTCTCCCGAGCTCTCCTGGGGAGGCTCGGGCGAATCGGAAATTTGGTGCGAGCAGGGTTCCAGGGCGTCTGTTCAAGGCGGCGGTGTCTCTCCGGTGTGGCGGTCGGTGACAGGGCGGCGATGGCCATATTTCGGCAAGACAGGGCTCGGCTATCTAGCGGCGGTGCCGAGGCAGACTTGGCGAACCTCGGCGGCCTTTCTTCGCAGCGCGAGGCGTCCGGGGGTACTCGGAACGGATTTAGGCGAGGCGGAACCTGTCGGCGGCGATGTCGTCGCGACGGTGAGGTTCCGGCGGGGTTAAGGAGGTCTTCTAGGAGATGTATACGCGTCCAGGGTCCAAGGCGATGGTATACCAACTACCAATTTTGGCTACCGAGCTTTCCAAGGTGCTCGGTTGTGGCGGGCGGCGTGTCGCCGACGACGGCGGAAAGCGGCATCGCGGCTACGACCAAGTATTGGTTCAATCGAATGCGGTCTTGTCAAATTGGTGAGGCCAGAGAGGCATACAACACTCTGGTGGCGAACTTAGCCATGGCATGACCTTCTTTTGGCTACGGCTCGCGGCGGCGCTCCGGTAAGGTCGCGGCGCACGCGGCCAAGGCGATTCAGGCTTCCTCTAGCGCTTAGATCCGCGTAGCTAGCTCAAGGGGGTCGTGGCGGTGCTCCACGACGTTCTAACCTGTACGGGTGCTAGTCGGATTGCTCGGAACGGGTGATTCGGCGTCGGAACGCGTCGGTGGTGAGCGCGCTCCGCCGAGAACGCGTCGTGCTGCGTTCTCGGTCTAGCAAGCTTGTAGTCCGGGGGTTTTGGCTGGTCGAGTGAGTGCATGGTGCAGGTGATCTTCCCGAGCCGGTATAGGCTCGTGCCTGCGCGTCCCGAGGGTGGAACGCCATGGCAAAAGCAGGGCAAGGTTCGGACATGGCGTGCGGAGGCTCACCGTGGTGTCGGTGAAGCTAGGATGGCGGTGCAGTGGCGAGTCGGAGCCGTGCAGAGCGATCGCAGTGCCGTGCCGCTCCTCGTCCGTAGCTCGGCTTCTCCTCCGTGTCCGGCTCCGGCGTGCTCCGCGGCGGCGGCGCTCCGGCAGCTTCTCCTCCCCTGCTCCGCCCTTCTCCTACGCTCTCTCTCTCGGCTTGGTGCGGTGTGCCGGTCTGTGCTGCGGTGGCGGCGAGGGGAAATGAGGGTAAGGCTTCGGGGTGCTCCAATTTATAGGCGAGCTTGGCCAGTCTCCAATGGCGAACGGTCCCGATTGCGCTCGGCCGATCGAAGGGCCGTGGCTCGAGTGGATCTAGGGCTCCGGATGGCGCGGGTTCGCTTGGCGGCCAAGAAAGGAGGGGACAGGAGGGGGACAGCGGGGTCAGGGCTCTGCCATGCGGTCGGCTGTGGGACCGGGGTCACGCCATTCGCGCCACACCCCCGGCTGGCGCGTCGCCTTCGTGAGGAAGAAGAACAGTGGAGGCGAGAGTGGCTGACAGGCGGGGCCGGGTTGGCAGCGAGCGCGAGCGCGAGCGCGTGTGTGCCGGTCGCGCGCGTGCGCTGCCGAGCCGCGACGTGGGCCGCGCGCGGTGAGATGAGGAGAGGAAGGTCGGGCGGGCTCGGGCTGGCTTGCTGGCCGAACTCTCTTTCTCTTTTTTTTATTTTCAGTTTAGTGTATATATACATATATTGCCCATTTTAAATATTGAGTAAATACAAATATAAATTGCAATAAATCCCAAATGTAATGCATAAGTTATTATTCTATGTGAATGGAATTAAAATGCAAACTACACTCCTTTATTTACCAATTTCATAATGAAACCTATATGCTTGCACAAGAAAAATGGGTTTTCACAATAAACAAATGAAAAATTTTAATTGGTTGGGATTTTTAGATTGTGTGGATTTTTAGGGTTGTTACAGTCCTCCCCCCTCATTAGGATCTCGACCTCGAGATTCAGAGTTAACGTACCCATCGAAGAGGTAAGGAAACATAATCCGCAAGTCCGATTCTTTCTCCCACGTAGCTTCCCTTTCAGTGTGATTGCTCCACTGTACCTTGCACATCGGAATGGTTTTGTTTCGCGTCTCTTTGGTATCCCGTGCCAAGATCTTGATCGGATGTTCCTTGTATTCAAGTGTGTCTTGCAGGTCCAATGCATCCGTAGGAACTTGCTCCTCGGGAAGCTTCAAACACTTCCTTAATTGCGAGACATGGAACACGGGGTGTACTCCAGATAATTCCTCCGGTAGTTCCAGCTTGTAAGCAAGCTTTCCAACCCTTTTACAGATCTTGTATGGCCCAACATATCTTGGTGCCAATTTTCCTTTTACGTGGAATCTGACAGTGCCACGAAGTGGAGATACCTTGAGGTAGACATAATCCCCAACCTCGAACTCAAGCTTTCTACGTCTTCTATCTGCATAGCTCTTTTGCCTACTCTGTGCAATCCTCAAATTCTCTCTTACTTGGGCAACACCTTCTTCTGCTTCCACAATCTTAGCAGGACCGAAGAATGTCCTCTCACCTGGTTCTGACCACATTAGTGGGGTCCTACAGGGTCTCCCATACAATGCTTCAAACGGTGACATCTTGAGGCTTGTTTGATAGCTGTTGTTGTATGAGAACTCGGCGTGGGGTAGACAGCTCTCCCATCCTTCCTTGTACCTCAATACACAAGCACATAACATGTCCTCGAGAATCTGGTTCACTCTTTCTGTTTGCCCGTCCGTTTGCGGGTGGTATGCGGTGCTATAGTCGAGCTTGGTTCCGATGGACTTGTGCAAGGATTTCCAGAACTGTGATACGAACTGTGAGCCTCGGTCAGATATAATACTCAGAGGCGCCCCATGTAACTTCAAAATGTTTGATACGTACAGATCTGCTAGCTTTTCGACTCTATATTTCCTTTTGACCGGTATAAAATGTGCAACTTTGGTTAGACGGTCCACTATTACCCATATAGAATCATATCCATGCTCGGATCGGGGCAGTCCTATTATGAAGTCCATGGATATGCACTCCCACTTCCATTCTGGTATCTCAACTGGTTGTAGCAACCCTGCTGGTCTCTGATGTTCGGCCTTGATTCTATTGCATGTATCACATCGGGCTACATGCCCTGCAATGTCTGTCTTCATATTCTCCCACCAGAAGTGCTTCCTTAGATCATGGTACATCTTGGCTGACCCTGGGTGAATGCAATATTTGGAGTCATGCCCTTCTGACAGAATCTCTTCTCGTATCGCTGAATCCGTCGGTACACAGATTCTATCTTTGTACCATACAGTTCCCTGCTCATCTTCTCGGTATTCGGGGCCTCTTCCCAGCTTCATCAAACCACGGATATAGTCTATCTCAGGACAGTTCTTTTGCGCTTCACGGATTCGTGAGGTGAGATTGTACTCGACGCGAAGCTCATTTAGCGTGCCATAGGAGATTACCTCGAGCTGGAATGCGTCGAACTCTCTCCTAAGCTCAGGTGGCATAGAGTTGGTGATGAGGGTATGGCAGTAGCTTTTGCGGCTAAGTGCATCAGCGACAACATTAGCCTTTCCTGGGTGATAATGGATCTCAAGATCATAGTCCTTGATGAGTTCTAGCCATCTGCGCTGCCTCATATTCAATCTTCCTGAGTGAAGAAGTACTTCAGGCTCTTGTGGTCAGTGTAGATGTCACACTTGTTGCTTATCAGATAGTGTCTCCAAATCTTGAGTGCATGTACCACGGCTGCAAGTTCTAGGTCATGAGTCGGGTATCGCTGCTCATGCTCCTTCAACTGCCTTGAGGCATAAGCTATCACTCTTCCTTCTTGCATTAGTACACAGCCCAAACCTTGCCGAGAGGCATCACAATATACAACAAAATCCTTGTGAATATCGGGCAGGGCTAGTACAGGTGTAGTAGTGAGCTTCTCCTTCAAGGTCTGAAAACTCTTCTCACATTCAGGAGTCCATATAAACTTGTTCTCTTTCTTCAGCAAGTTGGTCATGGGTCTTGCAATCTTGGAAAAATTCTCAATAAATCTGCGATAGTATCCTGCAAGTCCCAAAAAGCTTCTGATTTCTGACACATTACAGGGTTGTTCCCACTCTTTCACAGCTTCAATCTTGGCTGGGTCTACTGCGACTCCTTCTCCTGACAGTACGTGTCCAAGGAAAGCAACTTCCTCAAGCCAGAATTCACACTTGGAGAATTTGGCGTAAAGCTGGTTGCGAGACAACCTCTCCAATACGGTCCTCAGATGATGTTCATGTTCCTCTTTTGTGGCTGAATAAACCAATATATCATCAATGAATACCACCACAAACTTGTCTAGCTCATTCATGAAGACCTTGTTCATCATGTTCATGAAGTATGCCGGAGCATTAGTGAGTCCAAATGAGACTACTGTGCACTCATATTGTCCATATCTAGTGACAAATGCAGTCTTCGGGATATCTTCTTCCCTGATCTTCATCTGATGATACCCTGATCGGAGATCGATCTTTGAGAAGTACTTGGCCTTACTCAATTGATCTAACAGATCATCGATGCGGGGCAATGGATACTTATTCTTGACTGTAACCGCATTCAGATTCCGGTAGTCAATGCACATCCTCATCGTGCCATCCTTCTTCTTGACAAACAAAACGGGAGATCCCCAGGGCGAAGCACTTGGCCTAATGAAACCCTTCTCCAGTAATTCTCCCAGCTGTTTCTTGAGTTCCTTCAACTCATCAGCCGACATTCTATAGGGTCTTTTGGCAATCGGTGCAGTCCCTGGCATCAGCTCTATAACAAACTCCACATCTCTATCTGGTGGCATTCCTGGCAACTCCTCTGGAAATACGTCATTGAACTCACAGACTACTGGCACATCTCTGAATGTCAGCTCTGTCTTATCTGCTTTAGTCTCCAGGGCACATAGGAGGGCTTGGACTCTCCAGACGCGCGGAACGTCTCATCGACATCTGAATTTATTAGGTATGTGCTTAATGCAGTAATTATCTTGTAGTGGTTTAAGTAGGAGTTAGATGTTTTCAACGATTTAAATGAATTAAAACATTTTTCATGCTATCCTACACTCAACCAAAGAAGCATAAAAATCCATAAGAAGCATAAGATCCAAATGTCACTCATCACATGGTTATTATTACATAAAGGATGTTCCTAGCTGCTAAGAAGATCGTGCTATGCGCAGATAGCCAAATGACAGGATAACTCAAGGTATCACTAGTCTAAGGGCCACGCAGGGTCCCATAAGCTACTTGTGCATAAGGTCAAGTACGGCGTCGGGTATGCGGCTGTCCTCTGCCTCGATCTCGTCATCGGTCATGGTCAGGCGCTTGACATAATCGAGTGCTACTGCTAGCTCTGGAGTGGCCTCAATCTCCTGCATCCTTTGAGACGGACACGCTCTCAGGTTGAGCGTAGTGGGTGGTATGCGGAAGTCTCCCTCCCGGGGCTTCACCATCTCCAGTGGGGGAAGCGAACTCTGTACCTTCCGGACCTCAATAGCTCTCCTGGCGTCGGACTGCTTCCAAGCTGTCTCTGTCCTCCGTAACTTGTCCTTTAGGAACTCCACCATCTTCACGCGGTCGATCAGAATCCCTTGGTTGCGGGTGGACTTGTCCTCGGCTTTCTCCAACTGCTTCTCCAACTCCTTGATCCTGGAACGCAGCGTGATCATCTCGACTACCCTGTCTCTGCTCCTCTGCTCCCTCTCAGCAAGTGCTCTCTCCTTGTCGTCCAGCCTCCTCTGTAATTCCAACACTCTGCTGTTCAGGTAGTCATTGCGAAGCCCAAAATCTCCGACCTTGTCTCGCAAGTCGGCGATCTCGGCTCGGTGTAACTCATCACGGCGCTGCATCTCCAACTGCAAGTCAGTGACTGCTCTGCTCAAACTCTCCAGGGTCTGAGTCCCTTTCTGCAAACTGTCCTCGACCTCTGCCATGCGTGCTCGGTCATGCCGCCTCCTTTGCTCCAATGAGCTGATGAACTCGTCCTGCTCCTGGAGGTGGTGTGCCACTGTGCGTAGGCAAGGGTCAGTCTCGGCCTGAACGATCTGGCCGGTGTACAGAATCCTCTGGATGGGGTCAGGGTGCAGCTCCAAGGCCTGAGGTAGCAGACGAAAGTGGGTCCCCTTAAGGTACTCGTATGCTGTGTACACAACTGCGCGAAGTACCTTGCGGGAGACAGACTGTACTCCGTCCTCCACAGTCTCTCCAGCAGTGTAGTCAGTAAAAACCGGCATTCCTGGAAGGGTCAGGCTGACGGGTGTCTCAACTCTGGTAGTGACAGGTCCTTCAAACCTCTCAGCCTCAACAAGCTTCCCTCGGCTGAAGTACTGGATCTGGTCAGACGGTGCTCCAAGCTCCTCCAGCACCTGGCGTAGTACCATGGCAAATCCGCCGTGATTCCTCCCATTGATCGGGATCTCGATAGTGCCGTCGCGCAGTGGACGAAGTGGTGGTCCAAGGCTGGTCATCTGCAAATTTTTCAAGAAACGGATTTAGCAGGTCCTTGTATTAGATAAGCCATTGCATAAAAGTGAATGCAAGGTCGGTAATATAACCGAAAGAGAGTCTGGCTTCCTATTCTAACGTCCATTCTCTATGGGTCTCGTCCTACAGTCAAGTATGGCTCCGATACCAACTGAAACGGCCTCGATTTCCACGAAGGGAAATCCACAGGCTCGAATTGTAATTCAACAGATTGCTTGGAACAATCCATGAAATTACCCATATCTCAGTTGCCACCAGGATCCATACAACGGTAATTAAGTCTTACATAAATATTTATTACATCGCCACACTGGCGGAATCAACAATCAGAGAAGCTTTAGAAGATGCGGAAGCGATTCATCCTTCACGGCCAACTTGAGTGTAGCACGTGACCCTATTCCTCGTCATCATCTCCCTCGAAGTCGTACTCATTCTCGTCACCTGACAGCAAATTTATCAGTACGATTTGTACTGGCCACGGAGCCCACCTATGCAGCATTTGCTTTGTGGAAAGTGGATGCAAGGCTATACAAGCAGACCTATAGGCTGAGGTTTTCCTATGCAGCTGTAATCAATGTTTTAATTAGTCAAGTTTTATCACCAGTTAACACCATCATCCCTTTTCCCATCACCACACCTCACATACACACACCTCGCTCTCATTCGACAGGCCCAACTCCCTCTCGGGCCTATCTCAGCGGCACACCACCACAACGGGTACACTGCCGGAAAAATGTCATCCAGGGGGAGAAGAGAACACTCACTACACTAGTAGAAGCTTCACAGGAAAGGTCCATAGCCAACAGGTTGGCATATGTATCGATCGATCAACCGTACACTCTGCAGAGGTTTCACTACTCACAAGATTAGCCATCATAGGTGTTGCGCAAACACCTAGGCAGAATTCCGGGTGCTTGCTTGCCTAGGTCGATGCCACCCTACCACTCAGCCCTGGGATATTCCGGATCCTACACCGTTATGCTGAGACTGGGAGACACAGTACCGGGCCCATCCAGTGGTACTGTGCATCTAGGACGGAACGGGAACCCATCGACCGTCTCCGCCCACCCTTATCACCTTTCAACCTAGCAGTAGTGGCACCGTCCTACCAAGTAGTCCAGCCGTCTCCCGCCCATCAGAAGCGAGTGAGTAGAAAAGGATTCCCATGAACCTGAAACTAGTCCATCCTAGGTTTGACCAAGCAGGCATCTCCACTTAGGGGATACTCTCCCCGTGCCATCACAGCACCTCCGTCCACGGGCTTCAAACCACCAAGGCTATCCCACCCGGAACCTCCTCAACAACTTTACCCGCCACAGGTATCTCGCTTGGGGATGCCCAGGTTGCACCCCCGGCACGACTTGCCCCATGGGCTCGTCTCACATCCCACTTGGTCGACATCAACCCTTACCACGCACCCAAGACGCACGCAGCACTCTCTCCCAGTGGTTATAATCAGTTATACACCGTCCCAATTCCACCACATAGCATATAGCAAGTAGTAAGTAGTGGAAGAGTAACAGTAAAATAAGCAGCAGCGAACCTAACAGCGGATAGCAGGGTAAAGTCTTATCAAGGCAGGTAATTCAAATATACTACCATGCAACCAATCCATACATAATCATAAAGCAATAGCAACAATGTCATTTGCAATGCGTAATAGGATCTAAGGATTTGGTGGGACGTGGCACCTTCGTAGTCGTCTCCTAGCTCTTGGAAGTACTCGTGGTCGTCTTCCTTAGTCAGATCCTCCTCCGGCTCTGAAATCGAACACGAAATAGTCGCGTCAGCGACTCCTATAGAGTATTTCAGAAAAATCCAATAAAACAAAGAGCCAAATGCACTCAAACATAGTCTTAGATTGTAGATCTCATTTTCCTGAGAATTTTGATATATGGTGCGCAATTTTTGGTCATCGTATGAATAAGTTATGAATTTCCGAAGATTATCCTATTTTCTGAAAATGGGAAAACTAGTCGGTTAATCAGGGGCAGCTCGGGATGTGGCGCGCGGGTCCAGTAGTGCGGCATGTGGCGCCTCAACAGAACACAGACCCGATGGTCGTCCAGGTGTTCGATGCTGGTTCCCAGAGAGTTGCCGGAGTTGGCGTAGCTCGGCGTGGCTCGGCGGTGGTCGGTGGTAGCTCGGCTGTGGTTGGGGGTATCTCGGCGGAGCTCGGCGGTGGTCGGGGGTATCTCGGCGGAGCTCGGCGGTGGTCGGGGGTAGCTCGGCTGTGGTTGGGGGTATCTCGGCGGAGCTCGGCGGTGGTCGGGGGTAGCTCGGCGGGGCTCGGGCGAATCGGAGATTCGGGGCACCGAGGGTGCCGCTCTCCCGAGCTCTTCCGGGGAGGCTCGGGCGAATCGGAGATTTGGTGCGCCCGAGGGTGCCGTTCTCCCGAGGTCTCCCGCGGAGGCTCGGGCGAATCGGAAATTTGGGTGCCCGAGGGTGCCGTTCTCCCGAGGTCTCCTGCGGAGGCTCGGGCGAATCGGAAATTTGGGTGCCCGAGGGTGCCGTTCTCCCGAGGTCTCCTGCGGAGGCTCGGGCGAATCGGACATTTGGGTGCCGAGGGTGCCGTTCTCCCGAGGTCTCCTGCGGAGGCTCGGGCGAATCGGAAATTTTGGGCGCCGAAGGGGCTGCTCTCCCGAGCTCTCCTGGGGAGGCTCGGGCGAATCGGAAATTCGGGTACCGAGGGGGCTGCTCTCCCGAGCTCTCCTGGGGAGGCTCGGGCGAATCGGAGATTTGGGCGCCGAAGGGGCTGCTCTCCCGAGCTCTCCTGGGGAGGCTCGGGCGAATCGGAAATTTGGTGCGAGCAGGGTTCCAGGGCGTCTGTTCAAGGCGGCGGTGTCTCTCCGGTGTGGCGGTCGGTGACAGGGCGGCGATGGCCATATTTCGGCAAGACAGGGCTCGGCTATCTAGCGGCGGTGCCGAGGCAGACTTGGCGAACCTCGGCGGCCTTTCTTCGCAGCGCGAGGCGTCCGGGGGTACTCGGAACGGATTTAGGCGAGGCGGAACCTGTCGGCGGCGATGTCGTCGCGACGGTGAGGTTCCGGCGGGGTTAAGGAGGTCTTCTAGGAGATGTATACGCGTCCAGGGTCCAAGGCGATGGTATACCAACTACCAATTTTGGCTACCGAGCTTTCCAAGGTGCTCGGTTGTGGCGGCGGCGTGTCGCCGACGACGGCGGAAAGCGGCATCGCGGCTACGACCAAGTATTGGTTCAATCGAATGCGGTCTTGTCAAATTGGTGAGGCCAGAGAGGCATACAACACTCTGGTGGCGAACTTAGCCATGGCATGACCTTCTTTTGGCTACGGCTCGCGGCGGCGCTCCGGTAAGGTCGCGGCGCACGCGGCCAAGGCGATTCAGGCTTCCTCTAGCGCTTAGATCCGCGTAGCTAGCTCAAGGGGGTCGTGGCGGTGCTCCACGACGTTCTAACCTGTACGGGTGCTAGTCGGATTGCTCGGAACGGGTGATTCGGCGTCGGAACGCGTCGGTGGTGAGCGCGCTCCGCCGAGAACGCGTCGTGCTGCGTTCTCGGTCTAGCAAGCTTGTAGTCCGGGGGTTTTGGCTGGTCGAGTGAGTGCATGGTGCAGGTGATCTTCCCGAGCCGGTATAGGCTCGTGCCTGCGCGTCCCGAGGGTGGAACGCCATGGCAAAAGCAGGGCAAGGTTCGGACATGGCGTGCGGAGGCTCACCGTGGTGTCGGTGAAGCTAGGATGGCGGTGCAGTGGCGAGTCGGAGCCGTGCAGAGCGATCGCAGTGCCGTGCCGCTCCTCGTCCGTAGCTCGGCTTCTCCTCCGTGTCCGGCTCCGGCGTGCTCCGCGGCGGCGGCGCTCCGGCAGCTTCTCCTCCCCTGCTCCGCCCTTCTCCTACGCTCTCTCTCTCGGCTTGGTGCGGTGTGCCGGTCTGTGCTGCGGTGGCGGCGAGGGGAAATGAGGGTAAGGCTTCGGGGTGCTCCAATTTATAGGCGAGCTTGGCCAGTCTCCAATGGCGAACGGTCCCGATTGCGCTCGGCCGATCGAAGGGCCGTGGCTCGAGTGGATCTAGGGCTCCGGATGGCGCGGGTTCGCTTGGCGGCCAAGAAAGGAGGGGACAGGAGGGGGACAGCGGGGGTCAGGGCTCTGCCATGCGGTCGGCTGTGGGACCGGGGTCACGCCATTCGCGCCACACCCCCGGCTGGCGCGTCGCCTTCGTGAGGAAGAAGAACAGTGGAGGCGAGAGTGGCTGACAGGCGGGGCCGGGTTGGCAGCGAGCGCGAGCGCGAGCGCGTGTGTGCCGGTCGCGCGCGTGCGCTGCCGAGCCGCGACGTGGGCCGCGCGCGGTGAGATGAGGAGAGGAAGGTCGGGCGGGCTCGGGCTGGCTTGCTGGCCGAACTCTCTTTCTCTTTTTTTTATTTTCAGTTTAGTGTATATATACATATATTGCCCATTTTAAATATTGAGTAAATACAAATATAAATTGCAATAAATCCCAAATGTAATGCATAAGTTATTATTCTATGTGAATGGAATTAAAATGCAAACTACACTCCTTTATTTACCAATTTCATAATGAAACCTATATGCTTGCACAAGAAAAATGGGTTTTCACAATAAATAAATGAAAAATTTTAATTGGTTGGGATTTTTAGATTGTGTGGATTTTTAGGGTTGTTACAATAAGCAACAAGTGTGACATCTACACTGACCACAAGAGCCCGAAGTACTTCTTCACTCAAGAAGATCTGAATATGAGGCAGCGCAGATGGCTAGAACTCATTAAGGACTATGACCTTGAGATCCATTACCACCCAGGGAAGGCTAATGTTGTCGCTGATGCACTTAGCCGCAAAAGCTACTGCCATACCCTCATCACCAACTCTATGCCGCCTGAGCTCAGGAGAGAGTTCAACGCATTCCAGCTCGAGGTAGTCTCCTATGGCATGCTAAATGAGCTTCGCGTCGAGTACAATCTCACCTCACGGATCCGTGAAGCACAAAAGAACTGTCCGGAGATAGACTATATTCGTGGTTTGATGAAGCTGGGAAGAGGCCCCGAATACCGAGAAGATGAGCAGGGAACTGTATGGTACAAAGATAGAATCTGTGTACCGACGGATTCAGTGATACGAGAAGAGATCCTGTCGGAAGGGCATGACTCCAAATATTGCATTCACCCAGGGTCAGCCAAGATGTACCATGATCTAAGGAAGCACTTCTGGTGGGAGAATATGAAGATAGACATTGCAGGGCATGTAGCCCGATGTGATACATGCAATAGAATCAAGGCCGAGCATCAGAGACTAGCAGGGTTGCTACAACCAGTTGAGATACCAGAATGGAAGTGGGAGTGCATATCCATGGACTTCATATTAGGACTGCCCCGATCCGAGCATGGATATGATTCTATATGGGTAATAGTGGATCGTCTGACCAAAGTTGCACATTTTATACCGGTCAAAAGGAAGTATAGAGTTGAAAAGCTAGCAGATCTGTACGTATCAAACATTTTGAAGTTACATGGGGCACCTCTGAGTATTATATCTGACCGAGGATCACAGTTCGTATCACAGTTCTGAAAATCCTTGCACAAGTCCATCAGGACCAAGCTCAACTACAGCACAGCATACCACCCGCAAACAGACGGGCAAACAGAAAGAGTGAACCAGATTCTCGAGGACATGTTACGTGCTTGCGTATTGAGGTACAAGGAAGGATGGGAGAGCTGTCTACCCCACGCCGAGTTCTCATACAACAACAGTTATCAGACAAGCATTAAGATGTCTCCATTTGAAGCGTTGTATGGAAGACCGTGCAGAACCCCGCTAATGTGGTCGGAACCAGGTGAAAGGACATTCTTCGGTCTTGCTAAGATTGTGGAAGCAGAAGAAGGTGTTGCCCAAGTAAGAGAGAATTTGAGGATTGCACAAAGTAGGCAAAAGAGCTATGCAGATAGAAGACGTAGAGAGCTTGAGTTCAAGGTTGGGGATTATGTCTACCTCAAGGTATCTCCACTTCGTGGCACCGTCAGATTCCATGTGAAAGGGAAATTGGCACCAAGATATGTTGGGCCATACAAGATCTGTAAAAGGGTTGGAAATCTTGCTTACAAGCTGGAACTACCGGAGGAATTATCGGGAGTACACCCCGTGTTCCATGTCTCGCAATTAAGGAAGTGTTTGAAGCTTCCCGAGGAGCAAGTTCCTACGGATGCATTAGACCTGCAAGACACACTTGAATACAAGGAACATCCGATCAAGATCTTGGCACGGGATACCAAAGAGACGCGAAACAAGACAATTCCAATGTGCAAGGTACAATGGAGCAATCACACCGAAAGGGAAGCTACGTGGGAGAAAGAATCGGACTTGCGGATTATGTTTCCTTACCTCTTCGAAGGGTACGTTATCTCTGAATCTCGAGGTCGAGATCCTAATGAGAGGGGAGGACTGTAACAACCCCAAAAATCCACACAACCTAAAAATCCCAACCAATTAAAATTTTTCATTTATTTATTATGAAAACCCATTTTTCTTGTGCAAGCATATAGTTTTCATTATGAATTTGGTAAATAAAGGAGTATAGCTTGCATTTTAATTCCATTCACATAGAATAATAACTTATGCATCACATTTGGGATTTGTTGCAATTTATGTTTGTATTAACTCAATATTTAAAATGGGTAATATATGTATATATATACACTTAAGTGAAAATAGAAAAAGAAAAAGAAAAGAGAAGAGAGAAAGAATGGAAGCCAGCCTGCTCGGCCTGCTAGGAGCCCAACCGGCCCGTTTTCCCTTTTTCCCTCTCTCACCGCGCGCAATCAAGCCGGTCGGCCAGCTGCGGCCCAACCAAGCAAGCGCGCGCGCGCGACCGTTTCACCCGCTCCCCCGCAGCCGCTGACCCCCCGGCCCCGCCTGTCAGCCGCTCTCGCCCCCCCCCACTGTTCTTCTTCTCCACGAAACCGGAGGCCGGCAGGGTCACGCAAACCGCATGACCCTGGCCTGCCTGTCCCCTCGGCTGTTCCCTGCGTGTTCCCCGTCGCCTAGACGACAAGGGACCCCGCGCGCACTGGGAAACCCTAGCTCGGGAACACCGATGGTCTCCACGTGCCCCCTCCGCCGCTAATCATTGTCCGCCGCCGCGCCATGCCCTGGCCGTCTATAAAAGGAGTCGCCCCGAAGCCCTAGACCTCGTCCCACTCGCCGCCGTCGCGCTGCGGCACAACCACTACACCACACCGCACAATAAAGGGAGAGGGAGAAGGGAGAAGGGCGGAGCAGAGGAGGAGGAGCCACCGGAGCGTCGCCGCCGCGGAGCACGCCGAGCCGGACACGGAGGAGAAGCCGAAGCCCCGTCGCGGTTCGGCACGGCACTGCGAACTCACGGCACGGCACCGAATCGGCAGTGCATCACCATCCTAACTTCACCGACACCGCGGTGAGCCACCCGAGCACCTTGCCAACCTCGCCGTACCTTCGGCCATGGCGTTCGGACCCCCGAGCGCGTAGGCCGCGGGTCGTTTCCGACCCTGGAACACACCACACACACACACACGAGACGAAACCAAGCCAAACGGATCGATCGAGTAGGAACAGAGCGACGGGCACCGCCGTCGAACACCGAGCTCTCGGAGCTCCGCCGACTCGCCGGCGTTCCCACACAAGGAGGACTTCTGCTACTACACCGAGTGGACCATAACCCTCTCCGAGACCGAGTATGACCGAACCACGCTGAGGTAAGACCCTGGAATGCCTTGGCCCCGCTCATGCCAAGTCTCGCCGGAGCGCCGCCGTGCCACGCGCGTTCCGGACATCTTCGGCTAACATCCGATTAGGGTAGCTCGTCGTGGAGCAACGCCACGACCACCCTCAAGCCATCAACGCAGTTGCCGACTGCGGGAGGAAGCCCCGTTTGCCCCATCCGCGGGCACTGTGTCGTCACCGGAGCGCCGCCACACAACACTGCCGTAAGGAGGACACCACCGCGAATATCGGTCGCCGCCGAGGGGTCGTAGGCTCTTCTGGCAAGGCCAATCAAAGATAACCGCGCCCTATTGCGCGTAATCACGACCGCTACCACCTCGCCGTACTCCACCGCCGCCGCTCTAAGCCGCCGTGGTGCAAGCCACACGAACCACCTCCGTCGGAGCATTACCGGCCAAATTGGGTCCCTTAGCAACGAATATTGGAGCTCGGAAGGGAGAAATTGTCTCGCTGAGGGCTGCATCGTAGCCTACCGGAGCCTTAGCCCTGCGGCAGCTCGCCGTCGGCCGCCATGGCACGCCGAATGGTCGGCCAAGGTCACAAACCACCTCCTTTTTAGCCTTAGACCGTCCCGCAAACCCTCCGACGAGCTGTAGAAGCCCTACCCGATCGCATTACGGAAACGAGCGCCACCGCCGAGCCTCACCGCCGCCGGCGATCCGATGAGCCCCCACGTCGAGCACCTGACGCGCGAGCGCGCTCGGCCACAGCAGCTCGTGCACGAACCCGGTCCACCGAAAGCCGTGAGGATAAAGGAGCCGGTGAACCTGGTTCACCATGAGCCAAGCCTCGGGTCTACGGACCACGAGAAGAGAGTCTACCGTGAGCCGAGCCCATGCGCCGGACCGCACGGATGACCGAGAGCCGCCACGTGGCACGCCCGCGAGCTGCCACGTGTCCACACAATGACGTCACTATGACGTCACCCGACCCCACCAATCAGAGGAAGCGTTGACTCGGTCAACGCTGACGTCAGCAATGATGTCATGCTGACGTCAGCAGAGCCCTTGCCGCCGAAGCTGTTGACTCGGTCAACGTGAACAGTACCCAACCAATCAGAAGCTGCCACGTGTCACCCCCTGATTAATCGGTCATTTTCCATTTTCAGAAAATAGGATAATCTTCGGAAATTCATAACTTATTCATACGATGTCCAAAAATTACGCACCATATATCAAAATTCTCAGAAAAATGAGATCTACAATCTAAGACTATGTTTGTGTGCATTTAGCTCTTTATTTTATTGGATTTTTCTGATATACTTTATAGGAGTCGCTGACGCGACTATTTCGTGTTCGATTTCAGAGCCGGAGGAGGATCTGACTAAGGAAGACGACCACGAGTACTTTCAGTAGCTAGGAGACGACTATAAAGGTGCCACGTTCCACCAAATCCTTAGATCCTATTTACGCATTGTAAATGACATTGTTGCCATTGCTTTATGATTATGTATGGATTGGTTGCTTGGTAGTATATTTGAATTCCCTGCCTTGATAAGACTTTACCCTGCTGTCCGCTGCTAGGTTAGCTGCTGCTTAATTTACTGTTACTCTTCCACTACTTACTACTTGATATATGCTATGTGGTGGAATTGAGACGGTGTATAACTGATTATAACCACTGGGAGAGAGTGCTGCGTGCGTCTTGGGTGCGTGGTAAGGGTTGATGTCGACCAAGTGGGATGTGAGACAAGCCCGTGGGGCAAGTCGTGCCGGGGGTGCAACCTGGGCATCCCCAAGCGAGATACCTGTGGCGGGTAAAGTAGTTGAGGAGGTTCCGGGTGGGATAGCCTTGGTGGTTTGAAGCCCGTGGACGGAGGTGCTGTGATGGCACGGGGAGAGTATCCCCTAACTGAAGATGTCTGCTTGGTCAAACCTAGGACGGACTAGTTTCAGGTTCATGGGAATCCTTTTCTACTCACTCGCTTCTGATGGGCGGGAGACGGCTGGACTACTTGGTAGGACGGTGCCACTACTGCTAGGTTGAGAGGTGATAAGGGTGGGCGGAGACGGTCGATGGGTTCCCGTTCCGTTCTAGATGCGCAGTACCACTGGATGGGCCCGGTACTGTGTCTCCCAGTCTCAGCATAACGGTGTAGGATCCGGAATATCCCAGGGCTGAGTGGTAGGGTGGCATCGACCTAGGCAAGCAAGCTCCCGGAATTCTGCCTAGGTGTTTGCGCAACACTTATGATGGCTAATCTTGTGGGTAGTGAAACCTCTGCATAGTGTACGGTTGATCGATCGATACATATGCCAACTTGTTGGCTATGGACCTTTCCTGTGAAGCTTCTACTAGTGTAGTGAGTGTTCTCCTCTCCCCCTGGATGATATTTTTCTGGCAGTGTACCCGCTGTGGTAGTGTGCCGCTGAGATAGGCCCGAGAGGGAGTTGGGCCTGTCGAATGAGAGTGAGGTGTGGGTAAGTGAGATGTGGTGATGGGAAAAGGGATGATGGTGTTAACTGGAGATAAAACTTGACTAATTAAACATTGTTTACAGCTGCATAGGAAACCTCAGCCTATAGGTCTGCTTGTATAGCCTTGCATCCACTTTCCACAAAGCAAATGCTGCATAGGTGGGCTCCGTGGCCAGTACATATCGTACTGATAAATTTGCTGTCAGGTGACGAGAATGAGTACGACTTCGAGGGAGATGATGGCGAGGAATAGGGTCACGTGCTACACTCAAGTTGGCCGTGAAGGATGAAACGTTTCCGCATCTTCTAAGCTTCTCTGAATGTTGATTCCGCCAATGTGGCGATGTAATAAATGATTATGTAAGACTTAATTACCGTTGTATGGATCCTGGTGTCAACTGAGATATGGGTAATTTCATGGATTGTCCCAAGCAATCTATTGAATTACAATTCGAGCCTCTGGATTTCCCTTCGCGGAAATCGAGGTCGTTTCACCCACCCAGCTCAACGCCTAGTTCTGAAGAGACTGCGCCCTCCCATTACGGCATTGCCTGGGCTCCGGCCATGCCGGCCCGGCTCCAGCGACGCCGCCATGGCCGCGCACCTGCAGCCTCCGCCCTTGGCCACACTTGCCCAGCTCGGCGCCGGGAACGCAGCAGACGTGACCGAAACTGCTGCGGGTCGGAGGCATGCTCGTCGTCACGTGCTGCGGGGCCCGGGCGAGCTGTGGCACGTGAGGAAGAATGACGAGCAGTTGGCGATGCGCAGCTAGATGTATTCCTTTACCAAATCGACGACGGCAGCGGTGGTGCGACGGCAGTGTGTTACAGAAAATAACCGGTGAATGGCTAGAGGTTGAAGATGAGGACAGTTTAGACATTTTCCTAACCTTCTCTCCCCTTAAAACTGAAAAATGAATAAAATAATCAGTGCGGTGTCCGGCGGCAAAGATCACGATTTTATAATGGTACTCAACAAATTTTTGAGTTGGCGGTGTTGAAAGCTCTACGTTTGGTTTTAGTTAATTGATGGCGCCTAATATCTAACCATTTGGTTAAGCTATTGATTAAAAGTATGGTTAGAAGATGAAGCGTGGAGCAATGACGGCATCCAAGTGTTTGGAGTAAGCTCATCAATATGAAGATCAATTGCTTCAACACTTGGTTCTTTGGATGGAGCTCAAGGCAAAGGTGAATCAATAGGGCTCTTTTCATTTTGGTGATCAAGACACTATAGAGAGTGTGATCACATTTAGGATAGATAGCCGTACTATAAAGAGAGGAGTTATTCCATGGTTAACACGGTTATCAAGTGCCATTAGATGTTTGGATTATGCATTGCATTTAGATCTAGTGGTTAACTTAAAACCCTTGCAAAACACTTTGAAAATTGTTAACACTCACTAAGAAATGTCTTACATAACAAGTGTTAGCTCACACAAGCAAAGGAACTTGACACGGGCTCAAACTCACTAAAAAAACAGAGCGTCGGACGCTCTGTTGGCCGAGCGTCGGACCAATTCCCAGGGTCCGATGGCTGATTGCCCAGTACACGCGCACAGAGCGTCGGACTACATTTTTCAGAGCGTCGGACCTTTTGCCTTAGCGTCCGACGGTGCGAAACAGCAGCAGTTCGACATGGCATTCGGTGGAGCATCGGACTTCAAAGATTGGTCCGACGCCCACCGTCGGACAGCGTCCGCCGAGTTTTAAGCGTGCTGAGACCTCTCTGGAAGCGTCGGACGATCGTTTTCGTTAGTCCGATGCCTTGAGTCCGACGTTCACCGGACCATCAGTCTCAGTTCGACGGTCTGCAGTCAAAGACGCCAACGTTCGAATTCGAACGGTCTGGTACACGTGGCAGCGCACGATTCATTGGTGAGGAAGCGTCGGACTGTAAGCGTGAGTCCGACGCCCCCGAGCGAGCATCCGACACTTAGCATCCGACGCCTCGCAGAAAGTGAGTAATGGCTATGTGTATTTGTGCAAGTCTATAAATTGCTCATGGCCGATTCTTACTCACCCTCTTGGGTCTCTAACTTGTTGATACACCTCTTGAGCACCCTCTTAACACTCTCACTCACTTAGATTGCATAAATCTTATCCATTGTGAGCTAGAGTATGATCCAAGTGCATTGTTTTGATCTTTGCATCCATTGGCACTTGTTGATCGTGTTTGCTGAGAAGTTCTCTCATTTCTCTTGGTGATTGCCGTCACCTAGACGGCTTGGAGCAATGGAGGAGTTTGGCGGAGTTGGTGACTGTCTTTGGCCACTCCCGGTGATCTTGTGAGGGGTTTGCACCTTCCCCAGCGGAGAGCCGCAAGATAGCCTAATACATTGCTCGTGTCATTGAGGTACCTTGCTCGTTGTAGGTTCTTGTGGCGCTCATTTGTTGAGCTTGACATTGGTTGTCAATTAGCCACCGAACCACCGAGTAGTGGTCGACACAACGGGGACTAGCGTGCCGGCAAGCACGTGAACCTCGGGATAAATTCTTTGTCTCCCGTGTGCTGATTTGGATTTCATAGTGACCATCACCTTCGCGTGTATTGGTATTCATATTGGTGATTGGCCATCTACTCTACTCGGAGGTATAACACTACTACACTTCTCTTTTTACCTTGAGCACTTTACTTGTGTAGTTGTAGTTCTTATAGTTTGCTTGACCACTTATGAGTAAAGTAATTGCAACCTAGGCTAGGTTGTGTGTGAATCTAGAGACATAAGTAGAACGGTTAGGAAGGCTTGCATTTTGAGTAGGCTAGCACTTCATTCGCTTCGCCGTTTGTTTTACTAACCGTTTGGACAAGTGTTGTTTGTAGAGTTTTAATTAGATTATTCACCCCCTCTAGTCTCTTTTGGACCTATCAGGTGTCTAACAGCATATTAGACGTTTTTTCAGTGTCCTACAGCAAGATTTCCCTTTATTTTTTATAATATTTATTTACTTTGTAATACCTTGTTTTATTAATAATGGTACTTTATGGACTTATTTATTTTTTGAATAAAAAATAAATAAGATGAATGGTCAAACCAGATAACATTTTTTAAAAAAAACAAAAGGGAGTAGCTTATAATACCAATAATCTCACGTGATATCCTCTGGTGATCTTAAAATGCGCGTATAAGACTAGATCTTAATTAACAGAAGATTCCTATCTTTTCTTTTATCTGTCGTTGGGAGGTGGGCACAAGAATTAAGACAGGTGTGCAAAGCCCTAAACACCCCTTCTGTAATAATAATTGACATTCCAGTTTTGGAATGATATGTCATTAGTGTTACCTTTTGCTCATCCACTTCATATATTTGTTACAATAAACAAATCAAAATTTACATCCACCGGCGGCAAACACATTTTTTACACCAAACAATTAAGCATCCAGTTACGGGATAGGAGGTTGATAGGCGAGATATTTTGGGACAAACTACTGTCGCTCCATCGACAGATAAAAGGGGAGGAAGGAGTAAGTTATTATTATTCATTATTATTATAGGTCCTAATTATGTCCGCTTGCTTTCTTTTTTTTTCCTTTTCCTGCTATATGCACACGTTCACATTTGTTTTTTCTTTTGATAAATGTATGAATACTTTGTACTTTTTTTTTCCAGCGAGGCAAGATATGACGCTGGTCAGGGGATATACGAAGTAGAAGTATCATCATATTCTGTACTGCTTTTTTTGAAGACAAAGAAGATGACCTACAAGATTGACATGAGGCCTCATTTTTTTTGGGGGGATAACAAGAGTCAAGAGGCATCAAAATTGATAGGACGGATAGAACGAAATGTTAGGGCTACTCCTCGTTCCAATAAAAGAATATTATTCTTGCTTCTCAAGAAGCCGAATATTTTTTTAACTTTTAAGAAATAAAATTTACCTTAAGGATACAAGTTGGGCAAGAATAACGAAGTTTTTGCTGCGGATTGTCCTGTTGCTAAGGATATGTGCAGGATATGTGTACCACAAGCAGGAGACAAGGCTTCAAGGCGGGGACTTCTCAAGACTACTGAAGATCAAGGCAAACTTACTGCATCAACTACAGTGAAAAAAGTGACAGATATATCATCAGTGTTGGCGCCATCAGATGCTCGGCGTTTGGATACGAGTGTTCCTTTGGTTCACTCCGAGGCTTTGGCGTATATGGTGGGAGTCATGCTGCTTTTGTATCACTTCGGGGCCTTGGTGGCGCTATGAACAAACTCGACTGTAGAACTTTGTTGCTTTTTGAAAAGTACGGAAAACCTTTTTTAAAAAAGGAACTTTACTAAATATATATAAAAATTATTTGGAATTGCAAATGTTGTTCATATTTTATACAAATTTAGTTAAACTTAAGAAAGTTTGACCAGCATAAGACTTATGTCGACTCCTTTTGTGGTACAATTTTGGCGTCATTTCTCGTGGTTTCTACTTCTCCTAAATCAGTTACTGCTTGCACTGTTCATAAAAGTTCTTTTTTCTCGTGAATTGAACTGGAGACTTGAAGAAGCCATATTTTCTGACTCGTCTGGCTCTAGATCTTATGACACCGTACTCCCTCCATGCTAAATTGTAAGTTATTTCAAAAATCTTGAAGAATTAAAACATCTCGACTTTATTCAAATTTATAAGATAAGATAATAATATTTACAATATCAACTAAATATCATTAGATTCTTAACCAAACATATTTTCTTGGTATACTTGTTTGGTGTCATAAATTCTTGAAATAACTTATAATTTGGTATAGAGGGAGTAGCATCATGGGGACAAAGCGAGAAAGATCCCTACCAAACTGAACATTACACCGTCTTGGTGTCTTTGGAGGACTTCCTGCCTTCCTCTACCATGGGTTCGATTCAGGAAGGAGGAATCAAAGCAACGAAGCCTGTGATTAATAATAAAAAAGACTTCATTAGTTCCTATAGTTCATATCGGCAAGAGACAAATAGCTCTAGTTACCAATTTACCATGTTTGCGTCAGGAGGACCCGTAACCCGTCGCAAAAAAAAAAAAAAAAAAAAAAAAAAAAAAAAGGACCCGTAACCACGAGGAGCTATACCGGAGTACCGGACTGGTCCTTAATTAACGTCGAAAACTAAAAAAGAGTCATTTTCCATTTTCTAAGTACCTATTTGTTTTTTTACGTAGGGTGCCTTCAGTCATTTTCATTTCAATGTCGTCGCTAAACATGATTCTTTTTTGTGAGAAACTCGTGGCTAAACATGTACCAACCCAGAAAATCCAGTCCAAGACAGATAATTTAGGCCCAAGAAGATTGACCCCCCGTTTAGACGCGCAAATTTTCTGAAATTTGAAAAAGTAATTTTTTTCAACAAGTGTTCAATCATAGCCTAAGTAGACTTAAAAGATTTGTCTCATGATTTACATTTAAACTGTGCAAACATGCAAAAATTTCATTTACATTTAATGCTCTATACATGTGTCGCAATATTTGATGTGACGAGAATTTTAGAATTTTAAAGTGCATCTAAACAGGGTAGGGCCTGATGCTTCTCCTGGGCCCATGGAAGCTCGTGTCGAGAACCCAACCCGGTCCCCTGAGCCCAAGCATACCGGTGGCTCTCTGTTTCTCGAAGCCCCCCAATCCTGTCGCATCGAATCGAAACCATTCCGCTCCCACTCCGATCGGATTCGGTGGGACTTGGGCATACTATGCGCCCGCCGCACCGTCGCTGACACGCTGTTAAACCTGCGCCCGCGCGTGCCGACGAACACTTCGAGCTCACGAGTTGCGGCCTCGAACACTTCGAGCCCGCGCGTGCTCCGCAACCTCCTCCGGGATTCCGGGAAGCGCGAGCGCCGTCTCGAAGGAGCTGAGATCCATCCGAGATTCCAAGTTCTTCTGTCCGTAAGGAACCCTACCTTGCTTCGGGATGGATCCATGAGGGGAGTTTCCCTCTAAACATTTGCTAGTGATTCCTTTGCTATCCGATCCATCCGTGTTTGTGTTTCCGTGCGATTAGTGGTTTGCTCTTGGGTGCACGAAAGGTTGATCCCAATTGTGGCCCAAGTGGTTGCTGCGTACACGCAACGGCAGGTCCTCGCCCCAGTTGTTTACGGATCTCAAGTTTGGGGCGTGGCCTCCGTAGGCGTGCCGTTTGCGGATTCAATTTAACATCACAAACTTAGCAGCGTCCTAACACTGTCAGAAAATGCGGATATTCTGATCGGCACCTGTCATATCTGTTCTGGTTTGACTAGGTTTGGAATTTGTTGATGCTGTTAATTATCATGATTAATGCATCTCAGAGGTTCTAGGTTTTGGTGATTTGTCCATTGCATTGTCTCAATACAAGCGTCTCAATACCTGGTGTGTATCAAATTTCTCGCTTGCGAGGAAAAAAAAAACAGTGTCTGGGGACGAAGTTGTGTGTTTTAGTAATTAACTATTTTTTCCCTGCATCTCATTTTCATTTGCATCTGAAATCCTACTAGTGCATACTGTAACAATGGTAATATCTGTTCATGGTCACACTGTAGCGAAGCTCGCATCATTTGTGATTTATGCTTTTTTTTTTTTGCACTGTTTGGTTATTGATTACAAACTTCTTTTTTACCATCTCACCTTTTTACTGTGTATTTACATCAATGGTTGCTCCTTTTCAAGTCTAGGCTTCTCCTCCCAGATTCGCTTCCCTCCTTCCCACTCCAAGCACCAAGCGGAACGCCCCACGGCCGCGCCAGTCCCTGTCTTCGCCGCGCCGCCTCGCCAACGTGGGCGCACTAGTCCTTGACATCGCGCTGCCTGACAGTGTTCAAATGGATACGGGTAGCGGGCCCACACTCCAGTACCTCCTGTGCCTCGGCTGGGTCACGGCCACCCTCCCCATCGTCGCCGTGGCGCTGCCCATCCCCGGCGGCCGTTTCATACACGGCCTGCTCTGCGCCTTCTCGTCCCGCGGGAAGACAGTCAGGCCCTCGTCCTCGTCCAAATCGGTAAATTGTTGTCACTTGGCCCTATATGTTCATACTGATTTTCTGTTGGTTATGAATTGATTTGGCAAGATACAGCGTGTAGGGTCTAAACAAACAGTCGATGCGTGGCCCCGTATGTTCATACTGATTCTCTGTTGGTTATGAATTGCTCTAGTAACATAGAAGCGTGTAGGGTGTTGTTAACACCAAATTTTGGGCTGAGAGCCGATAGCCGATACCGAAGGAAGATAGCCGATCTCGGAAGCAGATTCTGTCGAGCAGAAGGAAGAAGAATAGCCGATTGCACGGTGAATCGGTTATCAGGCGAAGGTGACAGAAGGCGTGCAGCGTCGGTATTGGTGACGTCATCCAGAGTCTGCACCGCCAAGATACGATCACGATCGGAGTCCGTTACGAAAGGGAAGATGTGACTCCAAGTTACCTTAGATATAGGATAGTTTGTTAGTTTCCTTATCTATTGATGAGTTGTAATTCGACTAGGACTCTATCTACGCTCAGGGTATAAATATAAGCCCTCAGCCATTGTAAAAAATACAACAACATCAATACAACACAACTTTCGGCTCCGGCCAACGAACCCTAGAGTCAGTCGAGTCCGGCGAGTTACTTCATCCAGGCTGGGTGTCATCCGGTGGACGCAGGCTTGCTTGTAAGTATCGTCAACCCCCTGTTAAACTATATCCTTTTAGCGTCATCCGGTGGACGTGGAGGCATGGCGGACCAGGGTCCTTGCTAAGCTCTGTTTCTTTGGCGTCATCCGGTGGACGCGGGAAGCATAGTGAGTCAAGGATGATTTACGCTGGTTTACCCGATCAATCTGTGTTAACCGTCATCCGGTGGACGAGATGCAGATTAGGACGGTTTTCACGCGCGGATTAGTTATCGATTCGTGTTTGTTTGCTTGATTAATCTATTAGTTAATGTCATCCGGTGGACAGGCTATAGATTGAGACAGTTTGCATGCATGGATTAGTTATCGGCTCTAGTTAAATTTGGCAGTTTAGCTGGATTCATTAAGTTACCGATGTTGCTTATGTTTATTGTTTATTATTTAAAGCAATCATCAATTTGCCCGTCTTGATCCATATGCATCGGCTTATATCTAATAGATCTATATGTTCAACGAATTATGTTTGCCATTCGTTTTATATTGATAAGATAGAATGCTTTGCACCAGCCGGTTGTATTTTGGATCTACATTAGATACGGGTCGCACTCAAGTAATAGAATAAACTTTGTCTAGATTCAAAGGTTAACGGATCTAAGTTGCAACTTCATCATGACTGCCTCGATCCGCTCGATCTCCACTGTTGCAAGATTGCGATCTAGATCCATTAGCCGGAGAGTTGAAACATTGTTTGCTTTATAGGCTTGTATGTTGCCCGTATACACTAAATCGGCTGAAATAGCCGATTTCATCTTATTTTACATTGAGACATCTTATGATCATGTTAGCTTGCTGTGACTACATCTTTTATAGTATACTTCCGTCTAATGCAAGTATATGTCATTGAATTCATGTCTGAATCGGTTAACTTGAGTTATAATGCATGTTTCGCTACAATCGGTTCAAACATGACGGAATCGGCTTTCTAGTCGATCTCCCATTACATCGGCTCTTCGAGCCATACAGTTGGAACTACCTGGACATACCGGTTAGTTCCGCCCTGTGATTACTGATTACTATCTTTTTCCTTGTCAATTGCAGGTCAAATTGACTGGCACGCTTGGGTGTTACTGACACTCTCAGACCGGGTCCGAAGCTAGCTGGATCTGCGAGAGCTTCACTGCCTCAAGGGTCGTTTCCGGCTTCGCTGGTGTGTTGGGCTTAGGGAACCACTTTTTGCGCCAACACACTTTTTGGCACGCTCGGTGGGACGATTCACTGAAGACCATGGCAAAAGGAAAGGCTGCGGCGGACGGCCCCTCCAGGGATGACGGTATCCTCAGGGTCAGGGTCGAAGATGTCAGTGAGGAGGATGCGGCAGTGCTGAACAAGATTGTTGAAGAATTCGTTGATGCCTGCCTGCTTTCATTCAGCAAGCAGCGAGATGGCTCTATAGTGAAGAAGAATGCATTCCCGAGATGGATCATGGACGGCCATTCTGATAAATCTGAAGAGGAGTGCAAGGCCGACCTCAAGCAGATGCTAGAAGAAGCGACCTGGGAGGCCGCCTATTCAGCAGTCGGCCATCACCATAAATCTTTCCTACAGACATTCTATAACATCATGAAGACTGTTCTCAAACGGCAGGATTGGGAGTCTCTGGGTCCGGTTTACTTCAACATACCCGCAGAGGATGCAGATCCAAAAGCAGCGGCAAGGACCTCCAATTCCTCACCGCAACAGCCGAGCCAGCCGAAAACGCCAGGGCAGGGTGCCACTGCGGCCGGTTCGGCTCAAAAAATAGCAGCTTCTCCCAGATTATACAAAGATCATACTCCGGAGGAGCTCGCCGCTTTCATGCAGGCCACTGGACAGTCAGTGAACTCGATGAACTCATCAGCAGTGAACCTGACAGCTGGAAATACGCCGGCAGCAGACGTGGCCAACCCAACTCCTGGATACCATGAGGGGATCACATATCAAGACCTTCAGGCAGCGCCGCATCCGGGGTACGCCCAGACACCCAACAATCAGCTGCTGGAGCAGATGAGTGCCATGCTCCGTGATACGTTCGGTTTACAGCCGAAGACCGGGACTGGAATCAAGTACAGACGCCCTTACCTCGAGTGGTACGACCGAGTGACATTGCCGCCCAGGTATCGCTTACCCGACTTCTCCAAGTTCAGTGGGTAGGACAACATCACCACCATGGAACACATCAGCCGTTACCTGACCCAGCTCGACGAAACTTCGTATGAGGTAGTTCACAGGGTCCGGCTCTTTCCGCTATCACTGACAGGGCCGGCGTTTAGCTAGTTTGCATCTATGGAGCCTGGCTCGATTCAAGCCTGGGAAGATCTGGAGACTAAATTCCATAATTACTTCTTCTCTGGCACTGGGGAGAAAGACATCACAGATCTCACCAACATGCGCCAAAAGCCGAATGAACTTGGATCGGCTTTCATCAAGCGGTTCAGGGAGATCAGGAACATGTGTTACTCTTTGAACCTGAACGACAAGCAGCTCGCCAAGATAGTGGTCAGTGGGTTGCTCCCACACGTCCAAGAGAAGCTTGTGGGCACCAACTTCAACAGCATCAGCGAAGTGATGCAGAGGGTGGCCGCATTAGAACAGCGGGCCCAGAGTTTCAAGAAGGAATCAAAATACAAGCAGGCCTACGTCTGCGATTCCGACTCAGAGGATGGAGAGAATGAAGAAGTGGCTGCTGTTGAGCTCAAATGGGGAACAAAGCCCATGGCCGTACCAAAGGGGTGGAGCGCGGAAGATCAATACGACTTTGACACGCGCAAGCTGGACAAGCTCTTCGACCTGTTAGTCAGTGCAGGCCACATCACCTTCCCAACTGATTACGTCAAGCCATCTCCTAAAGATTTGCAGGGAAAACCGTTCTGCCAGTACCACAGCCTCACCTCACACTCTACAAACAACTGCCGCAATTTCAAAGCAGCAATCCAGAATGCTATTAGGCGCGGTTTATTGAAATTTGAGGCTCCTCCCAAGGGGAAGATGAAGATCGACAAATTCCCATTCCCGAAAGGGCAGAACATGGTCTAGATCGCGAATCCTCTGACTAAAGTAAAGGTATTAACCTCCGAACGGGCCAAGAAGAACTCCTCAGTTGATACCGATGCACAAATCACAGCTGAGGAGCTGGCGCTGATCAAAGGAAGGAGGGAGCAGAATCAGAGGCAGCCGGAGCAAGGAGAATCCAGTGGCACCAAGAGCAGGAGGCCCACGCACCAGCACCTTCTGAACAAGTGGCGGCGACAGAAAGAGAAAGATCATCAAAGGTGGCTGCAGCACGAAGAAGAGGAGTACCGCAGGTGGCTCCGCGAAGAAGAAGAGGCGCGCTATCACGAAGAAATGGCCTGCCACCGGGGAGGTGAGGAGGATCATTGGCATTGCCCATTCTTCCAACACTGCTGGAATGAAGGCTTGAGACTGCCAACGCTGCGCAACTGCCCAGAATGCAGCGATCAATACCGAGAGTACAGGCAGTCCCAGGTCAGCCGCCGGTCTGTGCATCAAAGGCTGGGGAGCCCCCACAGCCCGCGGGATCGGCGTGAAAAAAGGGGCTCGCGCGATCGGATTGATGAAGCGGTAGTTGAACACCGACAGCCGGTTTGGCAAGAGAATCAGTGGTGCCCTGGGGATCTAACTAGGAGCCAAAGGCGCCGGGTGCAGCGGCTCAGAAACAGAGAGCTCCAAGCTGAGGGGCGTGCCAAACAGGTGTGGCGCGAGAAGCCTCCACAAAACAATGGAAAGCCTGTAGCCGATGCACAGATGGTGTTCGTGCTGCCTGCAGAGTTCAGAGCCAAGAAGTATGATACCGAGTCTGACTCAGACGATTCGGGATCAGAAGACGGAGTGGCCAAGTTAGTGCTCGCACAGCAAGCTACTTTTGATAAGCCAGCCAAGAATCGACATTTGAAGGCCCTCTATCTCAAAGGTTATGTCGACGGCATGCCCATGACGAAGATGTTGGTGGACGGTGGTGCCACTGTCAATCTCATGCCCTACACTACATTCCGCAAGCTAGGCAAGGGTCCCGATGATCTAATAGAAACTGATCTGATGCTCAAGGATTTCGGGGGCAATTCTTCCAATACTCGGGGGGCAATCAACATCGAGCTAACAGTGGGGAAGAAGACACTGCTTACCACCTTTTTCGTGATCGACAGTAAAGGTGCCTACAGCTTGCTACTCAGACGCGACTGGATTCATGCCAACTGCTGCGTACCATCGACCATGCATCAGTGCCTCATTCAGTGGCATAGCGACGAGGTCGAAGTGGTCCCGGCCGATGACTCGGTTAGCGTGGCGACGGCAGATGCCACATACTGGGAAGCTGGGGATCATGACTGTTTCTCTGGCAAGGCTTGGGAAGGAGGCTCCATCAAGGTCAGTGATGAGAGTCAACAGCCGATCAGGGCAATCAGCTCTGAGTCTTTTTATTAAATGGAGAATCCGATCGACGGCACAGAGGGTAAGTTGGGGCAAGGATTCACGTCGGCCGACAAGCTCGAAGAAGTGGATGTTGGACCCGGCGACAGACCAAGGCCGACGTTTATTGCCGCCAATTTAGACCCAGAGTTCAGGCAGGAGCTGATTCAACTGTTGAAGGAGTACAAAGATTGTTTCGCCTAGGAATATTATGAGATGCCTGGATTGGACAAATCTATTGTTGAGCACAGGCTACCTATCAAGCCAGGGTTTCGGCCACACAAGCAGCCTCCATGTCGTTTTAGAGAGGATGCTCTACCCGACATTAAGGCCGAAATCACGAGGCTGTTAGAAGCCAAGTTCATTCGAGCTTGCCGATATGCCGAGTGGATATCGAACATCGTCCCCGTGTATAAGAAAAACGGTAAATTGCGAGTCTGTATTGACTTCAGAGATTTAAATAGAGCTACACCGATGGATGGCTACCCTATGCCAATAGCCGATATGTTGGTAGACTCGGCTGCTGGGCACCAAGTTATTAGCTTCATGGATGGCAATGCTGGTTATAATCAAATTTTTATGGCTGATGAAGACATCCCGAAGACCGCCTTCAGGTGCCCTGGTGCGCTTGGTTTGTTTGAATGGGTGGTCATGACGTTTGGTTTGAAGAATGCCGGTGCAACCTATCAGAGAGCTATGAATTATATATTTCACAAGTTGATCGGCAAAGTCGTTGAAATTTATATAGATGATGTGGTGGTGAAATCCAAGAGCAATAAAGATCACCTGGCCGATTTGAGGACCACTTTGGAGTGCACAAGGCGACATGGTCTGAAGATGAATCCTAACAAGTGTGCGTTTGGCGTGTCAGCTGGCGAATTTCTGGGATTCATGGTCCACCGCAAAGGGATAGAGATCGGCAGCAAGAGTAGGAAGGCGATCGATGAACTCGTACCTCCAACCAACAAGAAGAAATTGCAGTCTTTACTTGGTAAGGTTAACTTTATCAGAAGGTTCATTGCCAACTTATCAGAGAAGGTGCTGCCGTTCTCACCATTGTTGAAGCTCAAGAATGATCAAGAGTTCAAATGGGGTGACGTGCAACAGAAGGCTTTTGACGAAATCAGAGAATACATGAAGACTCCCCCTGTCTTAGTACCGCCACGGACAGGGAAACCTTTTAAGTTGTACGTGACGGCCAAAAGCCATACCATTAGATCGGCCCTTTTTCAAGAGTTTGAAGGGAAAGAGAGAGCAGTCTTCTACCTGAGCAGGCGGCTCCTTGACCCTGAGACAAGATACACACCGACCGAGAAGTTGTGCTTGTGCCTATTCTACTCATGCACCAAGTTGAGGCACTACTTACTTGCCTCAGAGTGTGTGGTGGTGTCCAAGGAGGATGTCATCAAGCACATGCTTTCGATGCCTATTTTAAATGGTCGGATAGGCAAATGGATCCTGGCGCTTTCAGAGTTTGACTTGTGGTTCGAATCGGCTAAGGCGGTCAAAGGTCAGGCGATAGCCGATTTCATTACACAGCATCACGGAGGATCGGTTAATGTAGCGGATATAGCGCCATGGACTATGTTTTTCGACGGTTCTTCGTGCAAGCAAGGTGGTGGCGCCGGAGTAGTGCTCATCTCACCGCGGGGTGTGCGTTTTGAGTATGCTTTCCAGATAGGGCCGATTGTCACAAACAATCAGGCTAAATATGAAGCCGCGTGGAAAGGTTTTCAGCTTCTGCATGAAGCAAAAGCCGATGCAGTTGAAGTATTTAGCGATTCACAACTAGTCATCAACCAATTGCTCGGCTCGTATGAATGTAAAGACGAGATACTCAGAGGCTACTATGATCAGTGCCAGGCTCTCATCAAGAAGTTCATGATGGTATCTCTCTGTCACATCCCCAGGGCCCAGAACCAGGAAGCTAATCGGCTAGCGCAGAACGCGTCGGGTTATCGGCCGATGCAGGAGATTTGTAACAGCGAGCAATCAGCTGATGACTGGAGGGGCGAGATAGCAGGTTACCTGGCAAATCCTTCACAACAGGTCAGCAGAAAGCTAAGATACAAAGCCACCAAGTACGTGTTGTTGGATGGTCAGTTGTATTACAAGACTGTTGAAGGAGTGCTGCTCAAATGCCTGGGGGCAGAGGAATCAGTAAAGCTGATGAGCGAAGTACATGATGGAGTCTGCGGTGCACATCAATCAGCTCACAAGATGAAGTGGATCATCAGGAGGACTGGTTACTATTAGCCTACAATGCTGGAAGATTGTTTCAAATATTATAAAGGGTGTCAAGAATGCCAAAAGTTTGGAAATATACAAAAGTCTCCAGCCTCTGCTATGAATCCTATAATTAAACCATGGCCATTTAGGGGATGGGGTATTGATCTAATCGGCCAAATCTACCCACCATCGAGCAAGGGTCACAAATGGATCTTGGTGGCGACTGATTACTTCACCAAGTGGGTAGAAGCCATTCCTTTGAGGAACGCCACTTCAGCTGACGTGATCGAATTTGTGAAGGAGCATATTATTTACAGGTTCGGCATACCTCAGACGATCACAACCGATTAGGGGACAATGTTCACTTCAGAGGAGTTTATGATCTTTGCTGACGACATGGGCATCAAGATTTATAATTCATCGCCGTATTACGCCCAAGCCAACGGACAAGCAGAGGCCTCCAATAAAATTTTGATCAAGGTCATCGAGAAAAAGATTGAGTAGAACCCCAGAAAATGGTATTTGCATTTGAACGAGGCACTGTGGGCATATCGCATGGCACAGCATGGGTCGATCAAGACTTCACCTTATGAGCTAATCTATAGACACGCTGCTGTCTTGCCATAGGAGATTCAGTCTGAGACACGGCGTGTCACGTTGCAAAACAAGCTTACAGCCAGTTAATACAAAGACATTATGATGGACAGTTTAGAAGATTTGCACTGTCATCGGCTTAGGGCTTTGGAATACATTGAAAAGAATAAGGTACGGGTGGCCAAGTATTACAACACAAAGGTAAGGAGCAAGAGCTTCACCGAATCAGAGCTAGTATGAAAAGTCATTCTACCTATTGGTACCAAAGATAGCCGATTCAGTAAATGGTCGCCAAACTGGGAAGGCCCGTATCGCGTGGTGGAATGCGCTCCGGGTAATGCTTATATCCTTGAAAACTTGGAAGGGCAGAGACTCGCCAGAGCCATCAACGGGAAGCATCTGAAGAAATACTACCCTAGCATCTCAGTAAGGGGATAATAGCCGATTCATGTGAATCTGGCTCTAACAGCCGATGCCGTGCAAGCGGATCGCCTTTAGGACAAAATGGCCGACATCGTATTAACGAGTCGCCCTTAGCACAAAAATGAAATACCCTCGATGGGGTGTAACAGCCGATGCGATAAGCATCGCCTTTAGAACAGAAAATATAAAATAATAAAAGAAAAATATTCAGTCTTGCAAATTGGATTGTTTCGGGTATAACGAGTTCAGAAGTATCATATACATCAGAATGCCTAATACAATCTAATTTGGATTATTGACGCCGTCCCGGATCACGTCCTCGGCGTCGACGGACACGGAGAGACCGTCGGCATGAGGGGCGAAAGCGGCCATCAGCGTGCCGAACTCCTCCATGTCTTGGCCTGCCCGGATCCCCGGTTCGACGTTCTCCAGCACGATGCCGGAGTTGATCTGGGCGGCGGCCAGAGCTCCCGCGGCACCGTGACGGACGCCGCTCATCGCCACCTGGCGAACGCGGTGGTGCACGTCCGCAAGCTGCTCCACCTGCGTTTGCCCCCGCGCGCGGAGGACGTCGGTGACGTTCGCCGCAGCCACGCGCAGTTCGTGCAGCTGCGCCGTCAAAGCTGCATAAACAAGAAAGGTCAATGATTGGAAACGCGCCGTGCACACAGTTGGACAAAGCGGGAGATTACCTGCCACGGTGGCCTGCGACTCCGCGAGGTTGGCCCGCGCCTCCGCCAAATCAATACTGGCGGCAACAAGCGCGACGGCTTGGTCCTCGTTCTCCTTGTCCAGCCGGCCGGCCTCTTTGGTAGCCTCGGAGTAGAGGTTGCGGTACCGTACCATCTCATGGTGGAAGTGGCGGCCGTCGGCGGCGGTGTAGGAGTCGCGGGAACTCGAAGATGACCCCGAGTTCGATTCCGCTCCGGAGGTGGTGCTGCGAGCCGGAGCATGAGGGAGGTTCGGTTGTGGCGCCATGCGACGCACCGAGGAACTAGCGCCGATCGGTGCGCCGGAAAGAAGATGGAGCGGGGGACGTTGGCTGAAAGGGACCATCAGATCAGGCATCTAGACTTAGCCAGATTTAAAGATCGACGAAAAGGGAGAATAAGATACCTGCTATGGACTCCCCGTCCGCTGACTTGCATCATACGCCTGATTGGAGCCCTTACAGGAGCAGAGGGCCCGGCGGCGTCACCAGCGGCGGGAGTTCCCGGGGCGACCGTCCCAGTTGCAGGAACGGCGTCACCATCCGCCGGGGCTGCCCGAGGAGGATCAGCGCCGGGGGCAGGGGTGTTTAGGCCGGTTAAGGAGCCAGCAATGCCGCTGACGAAAGATGGCTGGTGACTGCAGAAACGGATCAAATCAGATAGAAACAGCGAGGAGATGGTAGGCTGACGGTTGAACTTACCCTAATGTCTGTTCAATTCGGGCGACGCTGGCCCAAATACGGCGGATGCTCCGTTCCATTTCATCGCCATCGGCGGGCTCAGACGCCGGGCGCTTCCCACGGTCTCCATCGCCGGCCATGGTCTTGAACAAGGATTGAAAGAGCGGAAACGAAGTGGATACAAGGAGGCGGCCGGAAGAGTTGGTCGGCGAGACGGATACGATGGCGTGTGATATTGCCTCAAGCCTGCCAACTATTTATAAGACAACACGGGCACCGAGGCGGTTTCTTTGGGAAGTGAGACGGCACGGCGGATTTTAGGTTGCAGTTAATCCGCGTTTCTTGAATCCGGAACAGTTACCAAATCGGGGAGACGAAGCGCCGCCATCAATGGTCGCACACCGATCGGCTTTTTGGGTCAGGCTGTTTAGCCGATCCTATTGTGAGTACCCACAAGCCGATTCGTAGTGAATCTAGCTGAGGGGTTAATTCTAAGGGAAAGCAGAACAAAGCCGATGCTAAGAAGCAGGCCCGAAAGCCGATTCGTATGTAGAACGGATCAGACTGAGTAATCGATTCTAAAGTACAATGCAAGCCTGAGAGCCGATTCGCATGTAGCAAAAAGTCGTCAACATCTTTATCGGCCTAGAATGAAGGGACGTACATACAGATGCGAAGAAATAATGGCGAAGAAGACCTTTGAGGAGGACACACACGGCGTCTCAAGATCCTGCATCAGCTATGCCTTGGGGGCTTGGACTCGCCGCATGCACACGTTGCATGACATCAAGCGATCCATCATGAAGACAGACAAGACGAGTGACTTTCATTGGCTCCTATGTCTTCAACGATGGTATGCACAACTCTACTCTCACAGTTTCAAAGTTTATAGTTGGAAATGTTTAAAGGCAAAACTTTGAAATCTTAAGGGTAATTCCACTCTACAAATATGTGATATAAATGTTTTAGTTTGTCCATTATTGAAATGATTAATAGATGCTCTGTTTCATGTCTCACCCGTGTCTAGTTTATAATTTTGATTTCTTTAAGGTTTGAGTTTTTTTGTCTGATACTTGTCTTGAAGTCTTGAGAACCTGTGGGTTGCGTAAAGTTTGAACTTTGTCTAAAAGTGGCTGTACAATGTGAATGGAAATGGAATTTCCTATGACATTATTCTGAGAGATACTTGAAATCCGGAGAGTTTTATAAAATGATTAATAAAGATTAATTGATTTCATATTGAGCCTTGTCAAATTATTGTGACCACTAGTGAGATTATAGTCATGTTCCTAAGATCAAGATTCACGTACACGTTATAAATTAATAAAATTCCTTGATGAGACATGGACATTCTTTCTTTGATTAAGATAAGATATGAGGCTATTCTATAAACTCAGAGATAAAAACGACGGACACGTGTCCGCCAGAACTGACAAGAGAAAAATAAAAAATGACGATCGCGTGATCGCCAAATAAAAATAAAAGATGGCCAAAGGCCCAATAGCCTTATAGTTTAGAATGATCAAAGAGAGTGGCATATGCACAGGGAAAATAAAAATACAAAAAATATTCATTTGCACTTCTTGATCTAAGTATATGACTTTTATCTCCTTAAGGTTCGGTTTTTTGACTTTGCAATATTATGTGATACAATTTATAAAAAGATAATAATAAAACTCCGGAAGAAAAGCGTTCAAGGGATAACAGATAAGCAGTTCTGTAGCTATTCCGTTTTGCAGCTGCTTGAGGACTTGGTGAAAAGTAAAAGCCCCATGGTTGAAGAGATAGATGGATGAGTAAAGTACTGTTTTATTCAAATTTAAAAGAAATTTTGGTTATAAATATGATACTCTTGAGATGTAATCGACATTGTAGTATCTTCTGATCAACAATATCTAAGAATGGATAAAACTATAATATTTATACACATATGCATTTACTACTAATCTATTTCCATATGTATTGGAGGATTATTGTTTTACAGGACTTGCATACAGAGGTGTGGAAGTATGGTGAGAACATGCTTATATTTCAAAGATTAAAGGAAGAAGACCTAGACGCACTATGGCTGCTAGTGAGTTTCTCGGCACAAGGAAGACCATCGGATCATAGTTCGAAGCATGAAGAAATCATACTCCGAACTAGGGGGCATGTGTTAACACCAAATTTTGGGCTGGGAGCCGATAGCCGATACCGAAGGAAGATAGCCGATCTCGGAAGCAGATTCCGTCGAGCAGAAGGAAGAAGAATAGCCGATTGCACGGTGAATCGGTTATCAGGTGAAGGTGACAGAAGGCGTGCAGCGTCGGTATTGGTGACGTCATCCAGAGTCTGCACCGGCAAGATGCGATCACGATTGGAGTCCGTTATGAAAGGGAAGATGTGACTCCAAGTTACCTTAAATATAGGATAGTTTGTTAGTTTTCTTATCTATTGATGAGTTGTAATTCGACTAGGACTCTATCTACGCTCAGGGTATAAATATAAGCCCTCAGCCATTGTAAAAAATACAACAACATCAATACAACACAACTTTCGGCTCCGGCCAACAAACCCTAGAGTCAGTCGAGTCCGGCGAGTTACTTCATCCAGGCTGGGTGTCATTCGGTGGACGCAGGCTTGCTTGTAAGTATCGTCAACCCCCTGTTAAACTATATCTTTTTAGCGTCATCCTGTGGACGTGGAAGCATGGCGGACCAGGGTCCTTGCTAAACTCTGTTTCTTTGGCGTCATCCGGTGGACGCGGAAAGCATAGTGAGTCAAGGATGATTCACGCTGGTTTACCCGATCAATCTGTGTTAACCGTCGTCCGGTGGACGAGATGCAGATTAGGACGGTTTTCACGCGCGGATTAGTTATCGATTCGTGTTTGTTTGCTTGATTAATCTATTAGTTAATGTCATCCGGTGGACAGGCTATAGATTAAGACAGTTTGTATGCATGGATTAATTATCGGCTCTAGTTAAATTTGGCAGTTTAGCTGGATTTATTAAGTTACCGATGTTGCTTATGTTTATTGTTTATTATTTAAAGCAATCATCAATTTGCCCGTCTTGATCCATATGCGTCGGCTTATATCTAGTAGATCTATATGTTCAACGAATTATGCTTGCCATTTATTTTATATTGATAAGATAGAATGCTTTGCACCAGCCGGTTGTATTTTGGATCTACATTAGATACGGGTCGCACTCAAGTAATAGAATAAACTTTGTCTAGATTCAAAGGTTAACGGATCTAAGTTGCAACTTCATCATGACTGCCTCGATCCGCTCGATCTCCACTGTTGCAAGATTGCGATCTAGATCCATTAGCCGGAGAGTTGTAACATTGTTTGCTTTATAGACTTGTATGTTGCCCGTATACACTAAATCGGCTGAAATAGCCGATTTCATCTTATTTTATATTGAGACATCTTATGATCATGTTACCTTGCTGTGACTACATCTTTTATAGTATACTTCCGTCTAATGCAAGTATATGTCATTGAATTCATGTCTGAATCGGTTAACTTGAGTTATAATGCATGTTTCGCTACAATCGGTTCAAATATGACGGAATCGGCTTTCTAGTCGATCTCCCATTACATCGGCTCTTCGAGCCATACAGTTGGAACTACCTGGACATACCGGTTAGTTCCGCCCTGTGATTACTGATTACTATCTTTTTCCTTGTCAATTGCAGGTCAAATTGACTGGCACGCTTGGGTGTTACTGACACTCTCAGACCGGGTCCGAAGCTAGCTGGATCTGCGAGAGCTTCACTGCCTCAAGGGTCGTTTCCGGCTTCGCTGTTGTGTTGGGCTTAGGGAACCACTTTTTGCGCCAACAGGTGTAAACGGTGCTTATGTCAACCGTGCTATTCTCTTGTCCAAGCTAAATTTCGGATCAGTTTGCCATCTACTCCCTCGGTTCCAAATTATAGTTTACTCTAGCTTTATGCTACATCTAGGATATTAAATGAATGCATTACCAAGATATATTTCATAGTGGACTTGATGAAATTAATTTGATGTTATTGATGTTCATGTATTTTCCTATAAACATGATCAAACTTGGAGAAGTTTAAATTAGGACAAAACAAAAGTGACATATAACAGATAGAATAAAGGATAGTTTGCTGTATCTATAATTACATAGCTGTGGAATGGTTGCCTGCCTAAAGAGGGGAGGAATAGGAAGTTTTGGAGTAGTCAGTAATCACACTTTTGTTTAGAGGTGGATCATAAACCTGTATATATGTTCCTGTTTACTGGATAACTGCATTGTTACAGGATACTAGAGAAATTCTGCTAGAATTTTGAGCAGATGTGATTGCTAAGATGTTGGCTTGGAAATTACTGAGCTCCTGCTAGTGCTAGATACTACCTCTGTCCCAAAAAGGATGCAATTATGGATTTGGATAGAACAAACTTCTTTAGGTCTGGCTAAGTTTATAGAAAATATTATTAACATTTATGACTCAAAATATTATAATATGAAAATATATTCCATGAATAATCTAGGATACCAAACATAAGGAAAATTTGACCTAATGTAGTTTAGTTTTGAAAAGTTTCTTGAGATGTAGGTTCCCTAAAACATGTCAAATTTTGAGGTTAAGTTATGATAATTTGACAACATGCAAAGCACATGTCAAATGCGTCGCATGAAAACAAAAAACTAATACTGCGTACTATCAACAACGACAGTTAACTGGTTAACTAATACTGTGTACTATCTACAACGACAGTTAACTGGCTATGCATCAATTTTTCTGTTGAGCAGTTTATTTTAAGCATTGAAAATTTGCAGCTCTCAGAAACTCACTTATACTTCTTCACTAAAAGTGCAGAGGTTCACCGTTCCACAAAAATTCTTCTTGCATTTTTACGTTGTGGGTGCGGTTGTGACGACTAGCTTGCTACTTGCAGTATGGTTCTATGCGTACATGAAAATGACGCCTTTGATGCCAGAGCCATCGAGTTACTCCACAATTGCTAGCCATCTTGTTGGTTGTTCAAATTCATTCTCTTTGGCAAATTTCTGGTCATCACGACCCTTGGAACACAAGTATCGTGTCTGGCGTACTGTATTTGTACTGATATTGATGGAAATTCAGCTCCTGAGACGGCTATATGAAACTGAACATGTCTTCCGCTACAGCCCTTCAGCTCGAATGCACATCATAGGATATCTAACCGGTATTTTGTAAGTTCCACATGTCTTTTGATTTGACTTCCTCCATTTTCTTGAGTTATATCAAAGTAATGTAAGGAATGCCAACTCGTATATATATTCGCTCATTTTCTTTCCTTCATGCTTTGTCATAATTCACATGCCTGTGCTAAAAGATCCTATATGGAAGTTCTTTTCTGTATTGTGATAGCTTGTGCACATCTTATCCACATAACATGAAAATACATTGGATTAATCAGCAAGAAAATAACTTAACCTATTGCTGCTAATTTCAGCTCCCTAGGGTAAAGATTTATGACTGGCTTTCTTTTAAGCAATACTTGAAGTTATTGACCTTTGTTGTAATGGACTAATGGTGATATTGCCTTGAGGTTTACACAAACCATCCATATTTATATAAGTATCTATTTGGACAAGTATCAATGTATCATTGCACTGGCCCTTTCTTTCATTGTATTTGCCTTTTGGGATGACATATTATTCATTTTTTTGCTGCCAGCTACTATGTGGCCGCTCCTTTATCACTTGCTAGTTCTTGTCTTCCTAAAGCAATACAGTATCTTCGATATCAAATAGCTGAGTTCATAGTGAAGGGTCGAGCAAGAATGCCAGATCTAGCAATTGACCCATCACATCTCCTGAAGCCTATTCTAAAGCTGGGGTGGTGCCAGTGGATTGGTGCTGTTATTTTCATCTGGGGTTCACTCCATCAGATCCGCTGCCATGCAATTCTTGTATGTATTCACTTCTGTCATTCTACTAGTTATGTGTTTGTTGCAAATGCGAACAACATACAACAGCAGTTGGTATGTATAGAATTTGCCCATGTTTGAAACTGCAAAGAACAATTGTTTCGGTTAGTGTAAAGATGATGGTTGTTTGATATGCATTTTCCTGGCAAACTTAGTAGACACTTTTACAGAGTTATTTTATGCTTTTGGATTTCATTTTTTCTGCTTTGGCAGGGATCATTGCGAGAACACAAAGATTCTGATGAATACGTAATTCCATGCGGGGACTGGTTTAGTCGTGTGTCTTGCCCTCATTACCTTGCTGAACTAGTGAGTTCCTACTCTCTTCCAGTCTTAATTAATATCCAGGATGTCGCAGACACTGATGAATATGGAAGATCCCACTAAAGTTCTATAAATAATGATATCAAATGAATATGTAGGCTACCAACAAAATAAAGTTTCCATTCTCCGTAATTTTAGGGTCTGAGGGCCTGGGATATTGGGGTCGGTTTACTATTGGTGGATGAGGGTGCTAAAAAACAGGGAATTTTCATGCATCCTTTATGCCAGATTTCTTTTAATGTTTACACAGAAGCTCTATGTGATGTAATGAGACGTCTCATCAGATATGCTATGGCCCCAATTTTGCCAACCTTTTTCTCGAAAACGCAGGAGAACTGCGTTTCTTTCTATTAAGAAAAGGAGGGATGAGAAGCCTTGCACAAAGACACCAAAACAAGTTCAGTTCACTTCACAAGGTTACACAGATAGTTGTTGATAGAAGACAAAAGACAAAAGACAAAACAACCTGATCTAGCCTAAGCCTGCTACTGTTCTTCATCCAGTGCAAGGGCAAGGAGGTGGAAAATTCCTTTATCCCTAGCCAAATTCCAATACAGCAGCTCCTCTTTAGCGAGCAATATTGCTCTAGCTAAAATTTTGAGATGTCCCAGCAAATACACACCGGTTATGGAGTTGCCAAATTGTCAAAGCTACCAGAATTATAATAGAGTCGAGCTCCTTATGCATCTGATTATCCATTTTGCCAACTTAGTTTCCTCTGCATTCTCACAGGAGCAGAATATACATATTCTGTATACGGTTAAGGATGATAAAAATAGTGTTACTTTAGGAACACGATTTGTTTCACATTCTCATATCTAAATGATGTAGATGTCTAACATTTTGCTGGTCTTTGTCTGATTCATATAGGGCACTACTTTTGGTTCGAAATCAGTACGTTATTAACATTTGCTATTATTTGGGTATATAGGTAATATATTTTGGCTTGTTGGTAGCTAGCGGTGGATCAGACATTTCGGTGTGGTTCATGTACCTTTTTGTGGTATGCTTCGTTGTGACATTTTTCACCTTTGGTGTTCAGAATCCAAGCAAGTTGTCATTATGGATCCTTTTATTCTCTTTCATCGCACCTGGCTGAACTGACACTCCTTTTGTGCAGATAACAAACTTGTCGTTTGCAGCGGTACAAACACATAAATGGTATCTTCAGAAATTTGAAGATTACCCTCGTTCTCGCTATGCAATCATTCCCTTTATATGCTAGACGTGTCCAGAAATGCCAACGGCATTTGTTGTCTGTTTTCATCTGCTTGCACAAGTTCGACTTGCAACAGATATTCATGTAAACGTGACTGTACAAATTGAAGCGCTGCTTAAGTAGCTTCGATCATTCTGAATGTACTTATAATGTTATGTGTGTGTGTATGTAGATTATAATACACAGATATTTGATGTACAGTAGTATTAATTAACACTTTTTAGCATTGCAAATAAAGACCTTCAGAACCAAAGACTTTATAGTACATTAGTACTCCATTCCAAATTGTAAAGCGTTCTGGCATACACTAGTTCTGAAGTTCCATTCTTTTCAAAGTGAAAGTTGCAATTTCTCTTTATCCTTTATTAAAAAGAACTCGGCCGGTGGGGGAAAGACCGCCCCCACGGTTTTTAATTAAGAAGGAACTTCTCAGTTCCCCGACCGAGAAAACCCCCGAACTCTGGCTCTGCCTTGACACTGAGAACAAGTCACCGTGGGGACCGTTACCTAGGCCGGTCCATAGGCCGGAAACGGGCTGCTACCGCCAGTGCTTTGGCACACGGGGCCAGCGAGTGGATTTTTTTAATCCAGCCTAAAATTCGCTCCCACTGGGATTCGAACTCAGGACTTGGGAGGTGCCGCCGAAGTGACTAGACCAACTGATCTAGCACCCTTTGGCTCTCTTTATCCTTGATTTCTATGGATAATAAGATTTTTTTCTTCCATAAGAAATAATGGATTTAGTTCATATTCACGAAGCCCTAAATTTTGTAGATATATAGTTTTGCTACACACCTAGATATACACTATGTTTGAATACATAGTAAAATCTACGTATACTTTCATTTTCTTAGCCTTCCATGTCATCAATGATAGTTGTTTGATCTTAGGTAAGTTATGTCTGGCACTCTGATCTCTGTTAAGAAGGCCTTCAATTTTACGTCTGGTTGAAATCCTACTGCAAGTACTGTGGTGGGTCTTGTATTTTCAATCCGTGTGTTTGAATCTTTGATTATGTCAACCTTTCTCAGGTTTCTGCTGTTTACGGCAGACTAAATCCTTACTGGGAATGGAGATAGGTATGATTAATGAGAAACTGAATGATATTAGGCCAGGCCAATCTACCTAACTAATTTATGATCATGGACCAAATACTCAGCGCCTTGTTCTCTGCTAATTTTCTTCTGTATTGAACTTCACAATTTGCAGATATTACTGCTTTTTTTTTTCTTTTGCGTATTTGATATTACTGCTTTTGTTCCTGAAGGGTTGCCAATGATTCATCAGGCTATCAAATAACAAATTCCATAGAAGCCTTTGGATTGGAAATGACGGTAAAAGCTAACACTACTTGTTGGATAGATATGTTGGCAAATGCAGTCAAAATCGCAGGCTGCTCCTGTGATCAGGTCACACCTTGATCATACAGAAATCCTTTCTACACCTTGCATTAGTAACTGTGCATCTCTGCAAAGAATGGCCTAAACCCACTGCCCATAGGCAGAACTCCAGAGAAACTTTGATGCCTGAACTCCGAAGACTCTCAAGTGCAATAAGTCCTATGATGTCACCAAGCTACTTTGTGCCCCTTTTCCATTCCCGTTTTAACATCTAAGGACACTCATGAACCACAGTAATCAAGCCTTTATCCACTAATAAAGTAGCGCATGATGACAAAAGCATTAAGCAAAGGCTACTCCTTTGGCACCGCCAAAAGAAGCCGCTTCTCTGATGAAAGTGAGCAAACTGCCACCAACCTACAGCCCTCATGTAGTCATGCTTCGCACCTGGGCCGGAATCTAAGGCGTTTGGTTAGAAAGCACATCCACGGATCCGCGAGAGGGGACACGCTCCTTGTCTTTGCCCGGCTAATCCTCCCCGCCGGGACGTGTTCGCCCCATATCGCCTGTATGGAGTCCCTTTAGGTCTTGTTTAGTGCAGTCCCTAGCATAATTCTGGTTCTTGTTTTTTTTTTTTTTGCCTGGGACCGGGACGCCCTGAAACTGGACGTCATTATGGAGTGTGCCTCTAGACCACTAGCCTGGTGGCTCGACCCCCCGGCGAGCAGACACCATGAGAGCCTGCCTTTCGCTTCAGATTGTGGGGCTGGGCACCATACATTGAACTCAAAAGAGACTCTGTTCGGCACCATTTTATCCTCCACCTGCTAGTGCCTGTTCGCGTAGCCTAGTGCACTCATACCGTTTAGTAATTACTCCCTCCGTCCCATTGAAGCTATCGTTTTTTACTTTTAAACTTTTTGTTTGACCACTCATTTTATTTGAAATTTTTATACGAATAATAAAATTATTAAATTATTATTAAAATATCTCTAATGATTAAATATGCTATAATAAAATAAATAAAAATTGTACAAAAAATTTGAATAAGACGAATGGTCAAACAAAATGGCACGGAGTCTAAAGTGACAATCTCAATGGGACGGAGTGAGGAGGACTATGTACAGCAGCCTGTTGAGTGTGTGACGTTGCCGGGAGTTGGTACCGGAAATTCATGGCTGGAACGGAATCGTATAGCGACAGAGGGAGATAGGTGAACGGACACCTGAATTTCATGAACAGGGGGGCATAAAGGAATCAGATGATTCAGCAGGTCGGTCATTTTGGCCGAATTTAGCGGGATGTGCCGTCCAGGTCTCGATCACATACCCATTTACTAGTGCCTTGGAAGGCGGGAACAAGAAACAAATTTTGAGCACTTTGATGCGTAGTATGGACGAAATTGTCCGGATGCACTACAGTCCCGAATACAATTTTTTGTGCCGCTCGTATAGACAAACCCTAACAACTCCCGTTTGTTCTTCCTTCGTTGAACCAAAAGTGCTTAATGAATGACGAGTACTAGAGAGGTGGTGATTAGCTATGCATGTACGGATAAGCCAAGTCTTGGCCGGCCATGCCACGGGCGCTAGTCTTCATCGATCTGCCATCTCCATGGGTCGCCAAATGACATCCAAATGCGATCAAAACCTCTTCTTTTCAGGAAAGCGACCAGGCCTTTCTTTTGGCTTCTCGTCGTCTCTTATTTTTCCCGCCCATTTGCATTTCGGCTCCGAACAGATATAGCTAGGCAGCGCTTAGAAATTACTCCCTCTGTCCGTTTAAATATGTAACTCCGTGTTACGTGCAAGATAAAGTAGTTCATGTTTGATCAAGTTTCTAGTGAATAGTATTCATATTTATAGCTCTAAATTAATATATTATGAAAATATATTTTATAATTAATCTATTGGTGTTTATTTGACATTATAAATATTTATAGTTTTTTATTTATAATTGGTCAAAGTTGGTACACTGAAACATGCTACTGTGCTAGAATTGCATAATCAATGAGACGGAGGGAGTAATGGGCACGCGTCCACCTGGAGGGTGTGAGACCGATCCAGCCCAAAGGTTCCGATATCGTGAGTTGTGTTATGTTCTGTGTGCGTGTGCAAACATATGCATGTCCGCCCATAAGTTCACATTTATTGTTGTCTTCCAAAAGGGATTAGCATAAGAGTATGTCTTTGTCAATTAATAATTTTGAATCACTGTCGCGAACTAGGGCCTTTGACAACCTCTCATATTTGGCTTGTCAAATTTTTGGTATTTTTGACCTAATTTTTAACTTGCCAAATGCTTTGTATGTCAAATTTTGGTACCTATCCAATCAGGCCCTAGTTCGCCAATCATGACCTCCATCAAAACCTGACATTATTAATCCTAAATTACTAGTTCTTAGCGTACTCTAAAATTAGAATTGCCTAGATACTCTGCAATAACTGTGCTGGTATTCTGCAGTATCATACGGTAGAATTTTGAAGCGTGTCTGCCCCAAAACTCGTTTCTCAAATGATTAGTCTTGGTCACCTCTAATGAAGAACTCTAGTAGTACTCGGCTATGGCACTGACGATTTCCATCTTTCAAGAACCACATGCCCCATTCAGGTATGCGGCAGGTTTTACCGATATGGTCTGCACAGGGCAGAGCAGAGAGGGTAGGGCGGGTGTAGCCCTAGCCCTCACGCCCGGGAGGACCGGAGTCCGGTCCGGAGGGCAGGCCAGCACAGTGACGATTAAGAAGTAAAGCTGACACGGCTTTGTGTCATTGTGACCGGTGTCAGCTGAAACACTGCCAGATCGCGCCCATATGGCCGTTTGATGAATTACTAGGTTGGTGCGCGCGCGGCCGTCATACTGTCATGAGCTACGACCATAGATAGAGGAGCAAAAGGCGTGACTCCATATAAAATGTTTGAAATGCGACTGTATGAGCAGACATGGCTACCAAACTTGCTCGCACTTGGGCGCTAGGGCGGAGCCCTGTAAGGCTGAAATCGTTTGGTATGGGCAAATGAAGCTAATATTAGCGCCCTGTAAGGCTGAAATCGTTTGGTATGGGCAAATGAAGCTAATATTTTACAACCTTAGTAAAAGCATATTAAATCTACAATCACAAAGTATAAACACATGACGTAGTGTTTCAGCTAATGGAACCGAAAATGAAGGGTAAACATGAATGGCAATATTAACTCAGCAAACGTAGTTTACACAGGCACAATTACAATAGTAAAAATCATCGTAGTGTCACAATCACATTACTTGATTGTGATTTAGTTACATCACAAACATCTGTGGAACAATGCAGTAGTCAGTGCAAGATAGTCTGATTAAGAGTAACAACAATGGCACTGATGGGACCATTGAGGATGAGATACAACACACCATTAAATTTTTTGTATAACAAATCAACAATGTGTAGCTACCCTTTCAAATACTAAGAGGCAACACAGTACCAACATCTGTCACGGGATAAGTAGACTACTGTGTAGTCCATGAAGTAGAGCACTGTCTTGGCTGTGCTGCATACCTGCATATGTGGTGCTTTACGTTAACTACATAAGGCTGTAGACGAACAGTCAAAAAGAGCAAAAGAACACATAATAGAAAGCAGAAAATTCGGACAAAGAGAGAAGGCTATAAAAATTAAGTTGATGAGAGAGGTTTGCCATGTGTATGTGTAACTGAAGGTAAGAAGGTAATCTAGTTACAAACAACATTATTTACAAAGAAAGTGTTCTTTATATGCACAAAAGAATCAGAATAGTATAAAGAGAAATGAGCATAATTTTTTTTACCACATAAGGATACATTAATGATCATAGCATTAAAGAATCATAAACAAGAGATAATCTTGATAGGCAGGAAATCATATTTGCATGTGTTTCATAAAATAAATTAGAACTAAAATGCTATTAAAAAGAAACCTAGAATTTATAAGAAAGGCGGTAAACAAACAGTTCATGTTGCATATGCACTAACAATTTTTTTTTTTTTTTTGTAAGGAAGGGTTTCTTGGTTCTAACACCACAAAGTGTAACTCCTTTGCAATCGGGAGTAGTTTATAATAGCACAAGCACACTAATAAGAGAAAAAAGAAGCACAAAAGAAAGAAACCGTTCAAAGTCTTCTTAAATTAGAGAAACTAAAGCACAGGAAGTAGATACTGTTTGAGGACAATCAACGGGTGGGGCTAATAATCTAAGCAATCTCTTATCTTTGTTCTTGATTTAGTGAACTGAATAGATTTGACAGACATTTGATTTCACCTCTAGACACCCAAAACCTATAAAGTACAATTTGACAGCCATATCTCTTAATTATGAATAGAACTGAAATCATGTGTCCAATTTAATGTGGCACATGCATTTTATGAAACTAATTTCTGTGGCATCTGTACAGAGCATATAGAGCTTGGTGAGACTGTGCATATCACCTTCAATCGGCAAATTAACTGATCTATATAGAATGAAATGTCATAACACGTGACAATTCAGCAACATGTTTGCTGTGGTGATGTTGTGGCTAAACCAGGAGGTAGAGGAGAATTGTATGCATACCTTGATCACCGCTTTGAACAGACTCAATATCCACCAAAGGCATGAGGGGAGAACAGCGGGATAGCTGACCGATGCTGACCTGCACAAGCACAGAGGCAGTAGGCTGTTAGGCAGTAGACAAAGAGAGAATATGGTGATCTATTTCAAACTTTTGTTGGGGTTCATTAAGCCTGTTTGCAACAGCCTTGAGCAGCGAAGGGAGAGAAAAACTTGTTTTGGGATGATTGTTGTCTTCGCGTCAGGAATTCTGTGTGTGCCAACGCATACCAGCAAAGTCCTACAGAAACACAGTGGTGAATAACTCGGCATCTCTCTAGTAGCAATATTGAAAGCAGGGTGCAGGAAATTAAATAGCATTGAACGAACCGAGGTGGGTGTTGGTCGAGTCAATGAAGCAAACACACGGTGTGCGCTACACTCGCGCTCTGTGAGCAGCACCTGTAGGGAGGGCCTTCACCATGGACAAAGTCGAGCAGCTGAGATACATAATCTGAAACAGAAAGAGCAAGAGATATATACATCAATCGAAGAACATACAACTGAAGATGAAACCAAGGCAATGGACGAATCAAGGCACAGCTAGGTAGAGCCGCAAAGGGATGGGGATGCACAACCTATGTATCGTCGTGGCTGATAGCGCCGGAAAAGAACGTGCAAGCACAGGCATCCGCACACTCCCGTAGCCGCACGGCCATGACTACGCCGCACGGTGCACGCCGACACCAGGGGATGTGGCGTGAGAGAGATGAAGACGCGTTGACGGGCCCGCCGTGGCCCACGGCGGTGCAATAGGAGAGCGGAGGAGTGAAGGAGTGAGCATGAGGTCGCGCCGCTGTCGCCCCCGCCTGAGGTCGCGCACACCGGAGCCGACCTGCCAAGCACCGACGCCGATGGCCTAGATCTACCAATGCAGCGCCCCGTGTTCCGAGGTCCACCGCTTACTGCGCTGGTGGTGGTGCCCAGATGTGGAAGGACGCAGCGGTGGCGGCGGCGGCGGCGGTTGGAGCATGTGGGGCAGCAGGCGCGATGGAGTGGAGGGGAAGGAGGGAGGCGGAGCGGCGGCGAACCGGAGCGAAGCTAGCAAGGGGCGACGGAGGGAGCAAGGACGGGGACACGACGGATTCCATGCGTCCGTTCTTTGATTTGTTTACTAGGAGCGTGTCCGTGCGTCGCTACGAGATAACTATTTTTTTAAATAAAAACACTAAGATCATACGATAAAATAACAAAATTGTAAAATTAAATACTAATATTAAAGTGATAGTTAATTCAAAAAGATAAAGTTCATGAAATTAAAGAACATGACGTCGCAGGAGCACAAACTCTACAGGAACCTTTGGTGTTCCTAACAATCCAAACGAAGTGAAGCACAAAACAATACGACCAGTAATTGTTCACCATGCATTAATCTCTCAAAACTAAACCAATCTCAAGTTCTCAACGAGAGACAAATTGGTTAACATTCAGAGACAATCGGCTATGACATAGTCTGGTTAACATTCAGAAACAATCGGCTCAGTGGAGCTTCACATCATTCACTCAAAACTGAATCTCGATAAAATCATAAAGTAATCTCATGTAATATCAACATAGGCAATTCTTGAGACAACTTACAATTGCACGAACCCAAAAACCTCGACTCCCTGTGGTAAAGCATCCATAAAGATAGAATTAGCCAATGACACGACTCCTGACTAAACAACAATCAGATTCGTACATCCCACCTTTCTCTATGACCATAGAGCACAGAGCATCACCATACAAGGCTGACCTCACTAAACACCCCTTTGAGCTGAAAGTTTCATGTGGCATGATGTGGCATGATAGAAGTTAGACAAACATGTTGAGAGTAAACTTCACTAACACAATTAAGTGCCACGCTCCATGGTGCCTTTGTACAACCCTTAACTGTGATTACTGACGGCCATGCAAAAGGTATAACAGCACTTGTAATAGGATGGATTGTTCATTGTTAATATAACGATTATCCAAAACATTTAAATGCTGATAATAAACTTTTCCAGAACAAGACTGCCTTAGATACTAATTCAAAGAACATGTTGAGTTAAGCGCAATGCTTATCAAAGAACAGGGTTTGTCGAATGCATTGCTTGATGTATAGTAGGAACTTTTTTGGAAATATCCTAAACAAGGAGCTAGTATGCGACAACGATAGGAAAACAGGGTGTGCAAATGGCACAGTGAACTACTCACCATTAGTTAAAAGCAGAAACGAAATCTTCAGGATACTTGAAAATGAACAATTAATGATGATCCACAATCTTTAACCCTAGTAGAAGCTATAGGCCTAACTTAGCAAATAGGAATAGCAAAATTGGCGGAACAAATCCATCCAGATCTATGCGGAAGAAGCTTTATACCTGCTTTGTGGATCGATATATCCTGCTCAAGGAAGAAGCTGTCATCAAAGGAAATGCAATGCCTAGGCCACAGTTCATGCATGTCGGGAGGCCACACCATCCTTGGTGGATCTGCCAATAACCAGGATTTTTCAATTTCTGCTTATGTAGGTGATATGCCAAAAATAAAATATGAGATGTGACCTGGGATTCATCAATTTTACTTCCGTTTCAATCATTATGTCTCCATTGTAAATGGAAAGAATTCAGAGAGAAATCAAATATGGATTTTGGGGGATGATTTTTAGTCCGATGATTTAGCTATTCAGTCCAATAGGTCACCAACAATATCTGTTATCAGTAGGGCAATATTGAGCTTGTTGATTAGCCCACGAATATTAGTTAGCCCATGCATATTAGTTAGTATAGATTGAGCATTATATTACTGAGTGAGCACTGAGACATTTACCTCATTGAGTTGTTTGTCCACAAAATCGAAACAGCATGGTTTGTTTATTTCTATTTTCTGAATAATAGTCCTTTGGGCTTTGATGTCCATGCTAGAAGCCTAACTGCCTGATCTAATGCCTTTACCTGCTTCACAGGTTTATTGTGCCACTTGTCTTGAGACTTAGGAGGAATGATAGTTGCCACACCACATTGGTCGAAGCATTTTAGAAATGCTGAGAACAAGGGGTGATGAATCATATGGGACAATATAAAATCAAAATCATATGGGACAACATAAAATCATAATAATTTTGTATGCTCCGATTTCCACGCCTACTAATTTTGTTAGTGGATAAAATCTCAAACCAAATTAATTGCTCGTTGATCAATTTATATTTGCAAAATATATGTGCAGCTTTGTTGTTTTAACTAATAATTACTGAAATGATACAAGCAATGAAGGTCTCCGTTGCTTGATAATTCACAAGTCCACTATCTGGCATGAAAATACATATGCAGGAATATTTATAATAATTAATGTGATTGCCTTTTCATTGCCGCATGCCTGCATGAAACACATGATTGGTGCTAAGAGCTATAAGAAAATTGCATTATAAGTTATAGAGGAGTAGAGGATCTTGATTTAACACCATGGTAAACAAAAAAATTGCAAGTCTCTCGGTCTCAGAGAATTGCAAGTCTCTCAGTCTCAGAGATTCTTTCTTTCTTGCCACGATTTACAATGGAGAGATACCATTGCCTACAGTAACTGCTCTCCCTTTGACTTCACTGAAGTGACTTCTCTTGTGCTCTAATCAGCTAACTTTTCCCTTGCTCTTCTAATTGCAGAGATCTTCATTAGTATTATGTATGCACATGCATTTCACCAACAGCTCACAATCGTAGCAACAAGGGGATTGATGATCAACTTACAAGGAAGACCTCTGCTGCCTCTGGTTCCACCCATAGGAGGAATGCAGCTTAGCTTTCTTGACAGTCTTTGGCCAGCCAATGAAGGCACTTGGCCACGATTGCATCACAACCCTCCTTCGTGTATCTGAGTCAGGAAAATTCTTGCGGAGTAATAAGCAGGCAGGTTATCCTTATCTGTCTCACCTGCGGTGCAGCAGCACGGACTTGGCGCTGAACACGAACTGGCCTTGGTTCAGGCTCTGAATCGGATCCTCCATGGCAGTGCCGGAGGGGTAGTCCGCCAAGTCGCCATCGTCTCACCCAAATGCTTCCCTGTCCATTCCAATAGAAACTGTGATGTCAGGGAGCGGGCACATTAACATCTATCGTGAATTCAATCCCAAGATGATTAAAGGAGAGGAGACGGCAAGAAATAGTCAATTCGATTCAGTCGGGAGAAGAAAAAAAAATACTGCCTCGCCATACCAGGATGAAACCGGCCGCAGCAGATCACACCCCGAGGTTCCGCCGCCGCCGCACTCTGATCGGGCATGAATGCGCGCCACTCCAAGGGAAGCCGAGCCCGCCCCGTTCCGATCGCAGGGCACAAGGTGCGGGGCACAGGGGGTCGAGCTCGAGCAGGTCCTCCTCCTCGGTGTCTTGTGGTGGGCCGCACCTACGGGTTTCGGTTCGGCCGCCCCGCGCCGGTGCTGGGTGATGTAAGCGGGGACGCGAGCGGGCGCTGAGACGGCGATGTAGCCTGCGGTCGTACGACGCGACGCCATAGGTCAAGAGCCTCACTGCAGCCGCGACGGGCGAGGGACTGGCAGCGGCGCAGGGCAAGCGGCGCATGTGTGTGAGGGCACTGGGCCGGCGGCATGTGCGTGGGCGCGGGGCCGGCGGCGGCCTGTGCGCGAGGGCGAGGGTTTCGCACGAGGCTCTAAGGCTCTGTCAGGGAGAGGGCGTGCGGGTGGGCGGTTCGCAGGAGAGGCAGACGGAAAACCGAAATAGATGTCGCACATCTCCTCTTTAGTTTTACTAGCACAATTGCCCGTGCGTTGCAACGGTGACAGAGAGGGCAAACACACAACTACTACCAATTTCACTGCTTTATGACAACTCACAGTGTCTCTATATAGATATTTCCATGATGTGGCACCTACACTATAGTATGACTGCTAAAAAAATCATTTAATCTTTCTTTCTCTGAATGGTATATTACCATCAGAACTAATAGGTTTGCTTGTGATCTAACTGACCATCGTTAAAGTAGCAGAAAATACTTGGTGTGATGGAAGAATAGTAAGGACCGATTATGGCGAGGGATAGCAAGAGCGAAGTTAGAGGGACTACATGAAACCAAGTCTACAGAAGTTGATCAGAGTAAAGATGCAAAAATAAGAAATGGTAAGTTTTGCTAAAATCAACCAAGTAGATTTTGGATTAGATCTACCTCATATGTAGGTTATTATCCCTCGACGATCTATTGAGAGCATTTGAGTGATTGTTCTTTTGTAGTTTCTCCCAGAGATCAAAGAATAAATAGAAGATTTGTTCTATCTCTCAAAAAGGGTAACCAATTAAATCTGCCTTGCTGGTATACATGTAATACCTAAACATTATCTCTGCAGTTTCAGGTTCCTCCAGATATCTGCAAAAATATTTTGATCCATCCATTCCATTGACTACTTGACAGCAGCGCCCGACACAACACTTAACCAGCCTTGGCCGCTTCTTGAATCCACACCTTTTATAGAAAATTGCATGTGTAAAATAATTTTTGGCTTTCTCCATACAGATACTAAAACAATTCTTAGCTTTCTCCAAACTACAAAAGCTAGTGACCAGTTTTTATACCCCTAAAGTTTACTATTCTTAGCTTTCTCCATACAGATACTGAAACAATCCAAGATGTTAACGCATACATGTGCTAGCAGCACCATGGAAAAACTAACTCGAGTGTCATCCTCCAAAATACATAGGTGTAGTAAAGTCCATATATGGCAGCTTCAGGATACACAGGACCATAGATATGTATATGTATGAAAGAATACATCAGCTTAACATCAATGTTTGATTGTGTTTCGAAAAGCCAGTGTTTATGCAAAACAAGGACCTGTATTTTATGAGACCGGCAGGGGATGCCAAGAAATCACTGATATCTCAAGCTAACAAATACCAAACCAAACCCTATCTATCAATCCTCATTGTATTAGAGTGCAGATTATATTTATTGAGAAATGCAAAATGATATGGAGATGATCCTCATTATCCATTTGGGCTAGTTGTATTATTTCCTTGTGTATTTCTATAGGAAGTTTTTGTACATGTGTCTTCGGTTTCTCTTTTATCATTTTGTCCAAGAGAAAAAGTTCTAATTCTATGAATCCTTCTAGAATCCTTTTCTCTTGAATATCAGTTAAGAAAGTTTCGGATTGCCTGGTATTCCACCAATTCTTAATCCAAAGTTCCAGACAAAGTGGCATAAGCTACAGCCTGCGAGGAAACTAAATAAGATAAGTCATGTCCTTAGTGACCCGGCATACCGATTTCATTGGACCAAAACATGCAGGTCAGAAAAAGGACTACTTATTTTCTGAGCTCCCACCAAGGATCAATCAATGGCAGGGCAAAATTGTAAACGACAGATCATGATAAAAATGTGTAGAGGAATGGTTGATTTTAGGTTATGAGCTATAGAGAAGCAATAAAAAGAAGAAAAGATGAATGTTATTTTCCAATAATATCTGCACTGGGTACAGAAGCCTTATTCAATTCTTTTTCTTTATGGAACAATTGGTGTCAATTAAATCTAAAACAAATTATGGATAGCTAACAATTGTCCATTTAATTGGAAGTTACATACCGTAGCACCAAAGTTTGTTCAACTGAGGCAGTGATAACTGAGAATGGAATACTGAAAACTGGTAGCTCCGTATAGTAGGGCTTCAAAAACTTGGAAGTGCAAATAAGCAAGCATATAAGCAAAAAGCCAGACCAAAATACTGAAATTACCCGAACCCCTCTTCGTTCTTCGGTAGCCCAGGAACCAAGACCTGCAAGGGGACAATAAATAATTGAAGTTATTCATACACCATAATTATGCATATCTATTTAGCAGCAAGGACAGTAAAGCCTTTGCATCAGGGCAAAGGATCTCACGCCTGGTACCAGCAAATACGACCAAAGAAAAAAAAGAGAAATCAAAATACCTTGATATTGCAACAGAACTGCTGCGCAAGCAGCCACGTCCATCTATTGCGCTGCCTAGCTTCTTCCTTGCTTCCGGTTGCTACACAAACAACCACCACTCGATCACTGCCATGGTCTGCAGGCATGACACCACCACAGCTAGCTGCTCACCAACCTGGCTGGATTGCGTACAACCCCACAACTCTAAATCCTGGAATAGCAAACACAAGACCTAAAAAGGCAGGAATAAAGCAAAACCAGAACTTTAATCCACGGTATTAGCAAACGCAGAAAAAGGGATCCAAGCACCAAGAGCATGCCGTTGCAGCGGAGATCTATATTCTCATTATACAACAGACCTTAATTTATTTGAATTGAATACAGTGTTTTTTTTTTTTTGTTATAGCAACAGATAATCTCACAGCAACACACCCTACGATAGAAAGCTGGTCATGGCATGCATGCTGAGGTGGGACAGTGTGCATATTCACAATTAGGCATAGCAACACGTAGTACCTGCTGTAGCATTTGGCCATCGGCGTCGTAGACTGGAGCAGCGCCATCGTGGCCCTTGGTGAAATTGTTCAGCTCGGCGAGATTAGAACGCGTGAACTTGTTCAACTCAGCTTGGCGAAATCAGAACACGTTATCATGTTCAGCTCGTCGAGATCAAATAAATTTGTGCATGTCAAAATACCAATGATCCAACCAGGAATATATAAGAAGCAGAAAAGGCCGAAGAAATTTGATTCTAACATGGATTTCATGTCCAAAATAACTGATTTGGTGTCTCTGTTTACGTAACCGAGCTGGAGTCCTTATTTGATTCGATCCCAATCCAATCCGATTCCTCCACGCCATCGCCGCTCACCTCCTCCTCAGCTCCCCGGCGCCTGCTCAGCCGCAGCCACAACCCCAGTCACAGCCGCCCATGCCTGCACCCATTATCCGCCGCAGCTGAAGCCCAATCCGCCCGGTCCATCTATCCACGGAGTAGCGGAAGGGGGACGACGATGGATGGTCGAGTGTGGATGCAGCGCAGCGCAGCGCACCTCCTCGTGGCCGGCGAGGGAGACCTTCTCCTTGTTGAAGACGGTGGTGTCGAACTCGAGCGACGGCATAGCGGTGCCGACAACCGGCGGCGCGGCGAAGTCCCGTCGGCGGGGCCCTGACACGGACGCGGATGTATGGTGGCGTCGAAGTCGAGCGACAGCATGGCGGTGCCGACGGCCGGCGGCGCGGATGGCGGCAAAGTCCCGACGGCGGGCCCCGACGCGGACGCAGACGTGGAGAAGAGGCACGGGGGCTGCTGGGTGGGCTAGGAAGGAGACGGATGAGGAGGTTCTGGTGGCACGGCGAACGGCGGCGGCGGCGTGTATGCGTGCGTGCCTGCGTAACCTGTTGCTGGGCTGACTTGAGCGGAAGGAGAGTGGGCCGACACTATTAGCGTAAATTGAATGTGCGGACGAAAATGTAAGGCGAGAAATTTTGCCACTTTAGTATTAAGGTATAGATATAAATTAGTTATAGATAGATAGATAGATTTATGGCAGACTGGTGACCTCGTTTCCAACGCGTGAAAGGAAGCGCAAATTTCAGGAGACCGGACAACCGGACAGGTAAGGCTAAGATGACCGACGCGAAGCGGTAGAAATTGGCACACGTCGAAACGGGATAGGCTGATGACACGCGGATGCCCTCACCGAGCTGCAATTTATCACTCGTTCAGGAACTTATAATTGGAGCACTGTGCCACTGTCTTGTGGTGGTACGGGACCAGGAAATCATCTGGTCTCGTCAGCCCGAGGTAGAGGTCTTGGCAAAAAATATTACCCTGGGAGGCCAAGATTCACCGGCGGTTTTGACCTTGGTTGAACTGGGAGTTCATTGTCGGCGGTTTCGGAAAAATCGTGAAATCTACTGCGTAGGGTACCGAAATGAAGTGCTGATATCAACTTGGGTGCTTTTATATTTGTTTAGCACAGTAGCGTAATGGGCCAAGTACGCAATCTCTCCGCAAAGACCCGGGTAGAAAGAGTAAACCCCGTTTAGTTGGAGAAATGGGATGAAAAGTTATACTGTAGCACTTTCGTTTGTATTTGACAACTTTTGTCCAATCAGGGACTAAGTAGACTCAAAAAATTCATCTTGACCTAATCAGACAAAAAGATACAAACATTTATTTTTTTTATAAGTGGAAAGTACAATTGATATGATAGGTGAATAGTGGTAAATTTTGCCAACTAAACAGGGCCTAAACAATGATAGATTTGCAAGACGTTGCCTCTGGTCTGCACATGTGCTGATCAGGAGGCAGTTACTATGCTTCTGAGTTCAGTCATACTAAGCAATAATGAATCGGTGGGGAGCTCTCTTTACCTCCGTTAGCATTTTTCTAAAAAAAAAAAACAGAAAGACCTCCTGCTCGTATTCTACTGCCCCCGTGCTGCACTGCATTACTGATGAGGCCAAGCCATACACGGTATGGTACCACCAGCTTATGCATGTGCGTTCATAACTTTGGGAGTCTGGTTCTGCTGGTGCAAACGGGTGGGTCCAGCTGGGAGATTTTGGGAGCGTACGCCGGCAGTGTACCTGCAGCAAGTAGAGCACGCCATTCCATTTGCTGCTACACTGAAAAGGGCACCAGAAAAAAAGGGGTCGAATCCTGAGTCATGGAGGTGACGGATTTGACACCGTCACGGAATGGGAGAAATCGGTAATGTATGGCAGTGTGTACTCCTCCTTCCTTCAAGATGATATGTGCGTGTGCTCCAGATCCAGTGGGAGGAAGAGGAACAGCCGAACAGATGCATTTGGGTCTAGTGGTTGCATGAAGCCATGAACTCTCCAAATCTAATGGAACCACCATTATATTTTGAGAAAATTCCGTATGTTCCATCCAATATTACCATAATTCTGGGCAAACCACTGAATACTTGATCTGAACGTGAGTGACATTGAAAACGGTTTTACGTTCCGTATGTGCCACTGCCGTCAACACCGTTAGAATTCTTTGCCGTTAGTTACTGTAGCCGCAGACTAAAGGCCATTCCTAATCGGGACTAAAGCCCATTCCTATATATAATATACAATTTGCAAAATCCAATAGTATTCTAATACTATAATACAAGCCTACGAGTTGAGATGTGAAGGAAAATATGGTACCACCTAGGATCCTCATCCTAACCTTACTATGTACTTATATTTCTGTTAGGCTTCGGCACATTGAAATTGTTTGCAAGATTATGGCAAAGAGAGAGTAGTAGTGCATATTAATATTCTCTAATATGGCACGTTAGACCAACAAATCAGTACTTACATTGCTGTGTAACCACCTGCAAGATTGTTCATCTTCTTTCCATTTAAGAAATCTGAGACCTTCATATCAGATCCTGAAAATATGTAGAAGTCCCCTGTCCTGATATGTAGCACCCCTGGTGTTACTGTAACTAAAACCTGCCATGTCATCATTATTGCATACAAATCATCCCGCATTTTTACCCTATTAGCAAGCATTAACAAAAATAAATTTTATTCTATGGTTGTGCATAGGGAATTAGAGTGACTTATTTTGTTAATATTTGTGTTGGTGCGTATTTACCTAGATTCAATTAGAAAATAAAAAGAAAATCAATTATAAATCATAAATCGAACCTAAAATCCTAATTCAAAAACTAAAAAGAATTGGATGTTAGGCCTTAAATAAAAGTTGTAGCTCTCGAAAAGTTGAGCAACTTTTATTTTGGGAGAATTTAAAGTCATTATTTGAAATTTCAAATAAAACCCTAATCTAAATTTAAAGGTTTAAGTTTAAATTCTTATTTTGAAAATTATTAAGAATTAGACAAAACTTATTATATGAAAGTTGTAAGGTTCACTGAATGGGACAACTTTGGTATTTGGAGATTTTGAAGTTATTATATAAAATTTTGATTTTTGAGTTTCTATTCAGACTCCCATTTAAACCCTGTTTGGTCCCTTTTTTCATAATTCAAAATCCCCTCAAAATTTGAATATCATTCAAAAGGCAAAGTTGTTCAACAAGAAATTTTCTACAACTCTTATTAAGCGCATTTCTCGAGTTACTACACAAAATCAAGAGTAATTTCAGCAAAACAGTACAAAGGAGATAGGCTCGGCTACAGTATCCTACCTCCTCCCTCTGTTCGCGAACAGAGCTTTGCGTCCGACCGTGCGGCGGCGCCGCCCGGGGCTGCCGGCGGCCTGTCACCGGTCACGTTGGAGTCGTGGGGGCCCGGAGGGCTATCGGCACCTTGTTCCACTCTTCTAACTCGAGCTCGCCCTTGCCCTCTCTAGCTCGCTTTCCATCCCTCTCTGCCGGCGACTGCCATGGATGGCGAGCAGAGCTCCGTGGACGCTCGCTGAGCGCTGTCCTCCAGTCATCCTCCACCCGAGACAGCACCTCTATCGCTTTCCCCGCGACGCGACGTTGCCGGCGCTCCCCGTCCGTGATCCTTTTCGCCTCCGGAGCAGCCACCGTCGCCGGAGCAGGCGAGCAGCCGCCATGGCGCCATGTGTGCTGCTGATGCGTTGCAGCAGGCCGCTGCCGGTCGACCCAAGACAGGGCATGGCCGTGGCCGGTCGCGCAACGCCGCAGCTAGCTGGAGCCAGCGACTGAGGCCGTCAGGGCAAGCTGCTCGAGCTGCTCTATGTATCTCTTAACTCTATGACAAGTGGGTCCGCGTGAGCTATTTCTACTTCATTCTTGCAGATTTTGATTTATATTCTAAAATTCATATCTCCAGTTTAGATGCTCCTAAAATAGTGAAATTTGTTTTGTTAGATTCGTGGTGAAGTGCTCTGCATGTTAGGTCCAATAAATGGGCTATGTTATTTACATTTTGTGCTGTAGAAATTCATTCTTAGAAAGTGGTTTGGAAATGAATTTAACTTGCCTTCATTTATATCATGAGTTTTAGGAGTGCAAAAATAGTGGTTCCAATTTTGTTAGTCTTTTCATGACATGCACTAACTAACAGGAACATAAAATATGTGGGTTGTTTATTATTTTCTTGATGTTCTGAATTAATCTTGTTAAATAGAAAATAAGGGCATGTTTTGCTTGTTATTTTTTTATCTGGAGTTGTAATGCTTCAAATGACATGAAAATTTAATTGTAACCTCTATGTAGGATGTGTAATGACTAGTTAAATTTCTATGATTTATGGTGCATGTATATCTGAGTTTTTGATTTATCTTGTTTGATGTCTAATAAGTAGATGTAAATGTATTATAAATCTCTACGACTAATAAGACTAAAGGGATGTAATGTTTTGGTGCGACAATAATTTTGGGGTCGTCCGTCCGTCTTTCTGCGAACCGCTCCCGTCGCACGCGTCGCCCATCCCCTTGCGGAAAGGGAATGCCCCTGCGCCGCCAATCACGCCGCCACCCTAATCCCCCAATCCACGCCGCCTCCCCACTCCGCCCTTGCTGCTTGCCGATGCCTGCTACCTCTCCGACTCTCCCTGCCCTCGCGCCGCGCTTCGATTACCGCGCTCGCCGCTGGGCTCCTCCCTCTGCGCTTTGCTGCTGGAGATCGGCGTGAGGGACACCGAGCGCGATGCATGAGGGGCCGCCGCGTGAGGGATGCCGCCCTAGCTCCCGTCTGCGTAGCTCTCTCACCTTCCTCCACCTCTCCTCCATCTCCCTCTCTCCGCTGGTGCTAGGGCGGACCCCTTCACGCAAGCCCGGTAGGCAGATGGCGGCGCCCCCCCCCCCCCCCCCCCCCCCGCCCCCCACTCCCAGGCACGGTGCCCCCCACCCCCCGGTGCGGCCCATCGGCGTGGTGGCGTGGCCACCCAGTGTTGGCGCGGTGCCCCGGTGCGGCACCCCCCAGGCGCGTGGCCGCCCGCAGCGTGGTGCCACCTCTGGTTGCCGGCGGCACGTGGGGGGCTTGCCCTGGAGGCGGCGATGCGACATCAATGAATGATGCTGGAGCAGGTACTAATTCGTCGATCCGTCGATTCATTTCTCAGTTTGGGGGTTCCAAATTTTGGGGAAAAGTTTGGATTGAGCAAGTTGTGTTACAGTGGCGGGCTTGCCCTGGAGGGCGGCGTGGTGATGGTCTCCAAGGATCCGGACAACATCTGCAAGATCGCGCTGTGTTAGTACACTGAGCTGGTGATAGACGAGACGGAGCCGTTCTGGAATCATACTCATTGAATCCATTTCCCACACCTGTATCTGATTCAGGTGTGTCCAGTAATTACCTCTCACTGCGCCGGCCATCTTGCAGTGTGGCTTGCTGAGCCTGCAGTGAGAATGCGTCTAATGGCTGTTCTGGTTGATGGGTGCTGGGGATTGAAGGGCCGCTATGGCTGCTGGTGTGATCCATGGGCACGCACAGCATGGAGATCCTATGTTTCAGGAGTGCTCACGATTGTTTGACATGGTCAGGAGCTGGGTGCTAGAAGGGGAATTGGAGGATGTATTTGCAGAGTTCTTATCATTGGGCAACCAGTGAAAGCGGAATCCCTCACGCGGGAGGTCTACCTTATTCATGCGTATGTCGGCACCGCGACGTCTCGGGGTGGCCATGGTTATGGAGAGACTGATGCTTTGGAGGCATTATTGGTACGGGAAAAAAAAAAGCTAGCATCATGTGCCTGGCTAACGGCAATCCTAAATTGTTGCCAAGTTTCTGTCAATTTTTGCAGGCTACTTGCTTCGCACATGTACATGCACATGCAATGCAATGGTTTCAGAAATCTGGTATGATATCTTTGGCCCAGTGCCCTGTTGATTGCAATGTCAAGATGCTATTTTGTCCCTTAATTCTTAGGGCATTTTTTTTACTTGTAGTATTTTGTGAACTTCTCAGATATTCCAATAGCCATTAAAATTGTCATCCCTTATTCCTTATTTTAATTCAAGAAATATAAACATTATTGCTGGTATGTAATAGTTCCAATAGTCACTTTTTTGATGCATACATACATATGTCAGAATTTTCGTTGACGCATATGTCTGGTGTTACACTGAAGCATTTCAGAACACCGACATGCTGCAAATTAAATTATCCAGAATCAAATATTTCCATTTAATTATAATCTTTCTGCAGGAGGTTTCATTACTCCACTGATCAAATGGATCGATAATTCACTTTTGTAAGTTCCTATTGCTAGATATAGGAACTTACTAACTGTAGTAAAATTTTCAGTTTGTTCATCTACTGCAGACTAAACCTGTGAAATCACTATTTCTGGTATGATTTCTTCTGGCCAATACTTCAAAACTTAAACTTAGTAGATTACCAAATGTTGGTTTGTACTCTGCAGTTCCTTCGGCCTACCTACATTACATGTATATAAGAGTTTTTTCATGTTATAATTTTTTGCAGTCAACCTCATTGGCATAGATGAATCATATGAGGAGCTGTTCTCACCTTTGCAAATCACCAACGCGTCTTGCTGCACCTTGGTGAGATCCCTGCCCGATTCAACACGTCTTGCTGCAAATCACCAATCTGCGCTCTTGGTTCAGCACTTCTGTAGCAGTAGAGCTGTTGGACTTCTCTGAACAACTCCCCCACGCCTGCAAGAATGGCAGGCAGCCAATCGAGTTCCTGATGGTAAGTTGCTTGACATTGGAGTTCCAATCCATTGTTTTGGTTTTTTGCAAGGTCATTGAGCTGTGAACACAAATATGGTTAAAGTGATTGCCTGTAGTTATGTGTCTTAATAAGTTAGTTAAGTGTCCTAATAAGTCCTCTTTCCATTTAACAATTCACTTGCACTGTTCAATGTTTTATCCTGTACATTCGACCACTGCAGTTTTCAATGCCAATTTTAACAAAGATTTTGTGTTTTCTCCCGTAATGAATATTTGTTAGTTTGGAAGGTTAACTTTCTTTGTACCATATGCAGGGCCTTGGAACAGTTGATATCAAACTCATACGTTGAAACATACGGTGTATCCTGTGGCTGTTTAAATAGACCATTTCGTCCAATACTGTTGATCAGCATGTAGTTTAATTTCAGACAAGCACGACCACTAGCAACACAGCAAAACTGCTTTAGTTTGGATTAGTTCGTAAGACAGTTCAATTTTCAATTCTGGATTTTTTGTTTTTTTTTCTAACTTGGTGGAGCTGTGGACCTTGTGTATGTAATTTGTCTATTGCATATGAACCTTGGTGGATGTAATTTGTAATCCATTTATTTAGGCATTGTTTTGAGCGTTGATCTCTTTGATGGGCAACAGATCGGACTATGATTGCTTGCTTGCAGAATTTGCTCGTTCATGTGAGCCATTGTGTGACCACTGCCTTATGTGTTAGCTAACATCATAGTTACTGCCGGTTGTTAAATTCAGTCAAGACAGTTATTGCTGGTTTATTACAACAAATCAGCATCACCCCGGCTTAGGCAGTCATCGTACAATGTTTTTCTTTTGTAACAAATCAGCATTAGTCGGCTTATCAATTGTAGAAACCATCAACCAAATAGCTTGAAAAAAGTGCTAGAGTCCCTAGCGTTCTTTCTTGCGGCCAGACATGAAGACTCTGAAGCGTTCTCATCCAACCCATCTGAAGTATGGACGGTTTTAAGATTTTTTAAGACACACAGTATTACCCATATGATAGTCACTACTATTACATATATACTCAAACCTTGTGTACATGATGTATAGAGATGTGGCGGAACTTTCGTAGATTTATCGGTGTATGAAAGAAATAGATATTGAAGATGTCTTTCTACCGGTATAAAACATTGTCTTAGTTGCATCACGGAAATGTTTGAGATCCTGCGGCGCCGCGCTTTTCATAACTTATGTTAATTCTACTTTGTTTTTTTTCAACAAATGTCACGTTAATGTTGGTACTTAATTTTTACAGTATTGTTATCCAATCATGCGACTATATATTTTTAGTATAAAATGTTAGCTATCCCGTAGCAACGCACGAGCACGCTACCTAATAATATATAAGTGTAAAAATTGGAAATGGTGCTCCACTGCCTTTTCATGATGTTGTGGTAGCCTGAGATTCAATAATATGGCTATGTTGTTTTAGAAAAGGTTGAGTTTCATATTTATCTTGTTTTTCCAATTTATTGTTGTATTATAAACTTGTTTATTTTGTAGTAGGTAGTTTATAAAATCTGAGCATGTGAAATTTGTACCTTGGTCATGATTTATAATCATCTAACTTTCATTAAAATTTGGGATTCATTTGAGGTGTTTATCATATAACTTAAATAATTAAATGATAGACTTTATGTGATATTTAGTGAAAGTTTTGAGGGTAAACAGACACATGCACATTGTTTATGACTTCTTGTCAGGTATTAATCTAAGGTGAATGTTTTATGTTTGTGTTATGATGTTTCGAGCTCTTCAACTAGCTCACGTAGGAGTTTCTTGGTTGGAAAACAAGTAACCAAATTAATTGTAATCCCCGTAAAATGTTGTGTGACTTTTGGTTTGTGTGGTGACCCTGGATCATCAACCCAATATGATCCTTAGCACTTAACGGAATGGTTCGTGATTAACTTGATGATAGGAAAGGTTAATAATGATTAATATAGTTAATAGAAATATTAACTAGGCTTTCTACGACCGTTAAAGTGGTCAATAAATTAATTTTGAAATCACCAACTTGCTTAATGAAGATTGATTTACATCTTTTTCGTGAAGGAAAGTTGTACTCAACTTTCTCGGTTAAGTCTATTGTTATTATTTCACAATTTAGTGCATCTCCTGCATCATGGCATACACATCATGCATTTTTATTTCGTGTAGTAAACGGATTCCCGGAAGACTTCCTTGGTGTTCGACGAAAAGAGTATTCGTCAGAAGAAGTCAAGTGGGTTTCCTCTAATTTTCGGGCAAAAATGACAGACCTGCAAGGCAAGCCCCGGTGCATTCAGCCCCTCTCCTTGTGATTTGAAAAACGTTTATAACTTGAGTTAATCTACTGCATTAAGTTATAGGAGTTGATTGATAACACAATTGCTGCATTACCAACCTTGACCACTGAAATATCTGGAACCTATTTTAAAATAAAATGTTTGAAAATGCTTAGCCCTGATTGAATAAATTATATTTGCATAAAATGCTATCTTTGAGCTATTGTGATATATATATGCCATTGATTAATTATGAAAAAGGGAATTGGTATATTCTCGTTCAGTGACTGTGCACCTGATCAGTACATTGTCACAGACGAGAAGGGATTCTTTTGCTCGGTGGTTGTGAATTTGGGTTAGAGTCCCAATACTTGACCACCGGCGGAAAAAGGGATTTGAAAACCGTGCGGTTACTTGTACTTGGGTTAGAGTCCCAATGCAATGTCTCCGATGAAAAGATGAATTAGGTACCGTTCGTTGTAGGCCTGCTGTGATCGAGACTTTGCAACTAGCCACATACTACGGAAAGCCTCTGACTCCGGTGGCTCTACTACTTGAACCGACAACCACGCACTGGGAGTGGAGAGATGGCGAGAGTAGCGTGTACCCTCGTGGCCGGCGTGCCTGGAGAGAAGAGGAGTACTGTGCTCTCGGGTGGCGCAGGACCGGTTCAGGGGTAGAAAAGCCGTGGTAGGCGGGGTTGGTATATGCAAGCTTAAGTGCTACATATGCAGTGTGGATAGGGATCCCCAGCTGGGTACTAATCGATTCGAATCGTCGTTGCTCCTCGGACATGGAGACTTATCCTTTGACCTACAATTGAAAAGTGGTTCGGAACTAGGTGTTTTTGAGAATAATTAAGAATTTGAAAGTATGATAATAGATGAGAATGAATTTAGAATTTTGGATTATGATTAAAATAAGATTGAGTTAAAATATTGAGATTGGATAGTAATGCTTTTCTGCAAAACTCTTTGACTCTTACTCAAGCCTTATCTTGATTTCCCTCAGCCTGCATTCCTGAGTCTCTTTCCCTTTTTCTTTAGTCGGGTAAGTCTTGCGGAGTACCCCAGTACTCAGGGTTTATTAACCCCTGTTGCAGGTGAGCCGAGAGTACAGTTCTGCTTGAGACCGTGCCGATTAGCGGATCGGGCACGAATGATGATGTGTAGGATATAACCCTTGGGCAGGGTGTCTAGTTGTATGATGCTACTCCACTACGAAACTCTAGTTTGGGATAATGTCATTTATATTTGTAAACCTATGTTTATGTAATACTTCCACACTCTTCACTCTGATTTGTATTATTTGTGTAAATTGTTGTAATACTTGCAAGGTCCTTACAATGAGATCCTCGGGTGGGTTAGGGTTTTCGAGGAAACCCGGCAGGCCACCTAGGTCAAGGGGAACTCGTGCAGACTGATCGTGGGTCCTTAGGGCCGATGACGGAGCACGTGGGCCCTATGATTAAGACGATTCTGTCACATGATAGGCTTCCCTTGAAACTCTTCTTCTACATAGAACAGCCTGCTGCTACTTTGCTCGCCATTTTCTGTTGTTCAATTTGTAGCTCTTCTGGACTCAGAATCACTTCTCGTTGAAATCCCATAAAATGCATGTCAATATCTCTGAAAAGACTCTTACATATTCATCATCTTCCATTCTAATTATGAAGTGACTACTCATTTTTGTCTTCAGGTTCCTAAGTGCAGTTGCAGGAATTGTCTTTCTGTGTGCTATAATAGTAGATGGAGACAAACTTATCTGCCTCCTCTTCAAAGCATTGTGTACATCACACCAACCTTGAAGGCCATTGGAGATTTTCCAAACATTTACTTTAATATCCTGCAAAATTTTCCACATGCATGCATTGTATTAGGTGACTAATTCAATCGGACAAACAATTCCTAATAACCCATGATATCCATTCAATTTGCTATATCCGCCCACATCCAATATTGCTGTCACACCCCAAAATTTATATTTTGGGATGTAACTAGAAAACAATAAAAACAAAAGATTTTTACCATTTTTAAAAATTATAACTTAGCTTAAGTTGTTTACAATTTAGATAGTGGAAAATGTGAGTTCTAAAAATTTTATGAATAATTTAATGGTTTGTTGCATTCATGCCTCTGCATAGTGTTTTGTATGAAAAATGATTTTAAAAGTTTTCAAATGCGCATAGGGTTTTATTGGCAAATTTCTCAGATCATTGATCAAATTTTCACCCATGATTAAATCCTTGGAGGCCATATACCTTGATCCTTATTCCAAAAACCTTGATGGATCTTCAAATGTTCATCTTGCCATCACCCGAACTCCTGTTCTTTAAAGCTTTATCTAGTCATATCCTAACTTGTTCTCTCTTTTATCCTTTCTTTCTTATATTTGAGCTTCCAATCCTTTTTTATTGAGTCTTGTCCAAATATAAAACCATATGCTTAATGCTCCATCATTGTATCTTATTCCTCTTATGCAACTCTACCATCACTTTGTTCAAGTCAAAACAATCACATGTTGTGTACCCATGTTAATCTCAATTCTAACTTTCTTCTCTTTTTTGACCTTTGGGCAACGTATACATGGACTCTTTATCCTCCACTCATTCTCCTCTTGATACATATTTTTGAACCATTCTTAAAAACCATAAGGTCTTGGTCTCACTGTTTTGGAACGCTAAATTTCCCGAAAACCTTTATCATGTCTTTGTGAATTTAGCGAGCCAAGCCCAACACTCCCATTCCATCTTCTCTTCTCTTGGGTCAAATCCATAAGTTACCCCATTAGTAAACCATTCATCCATCACTCTATTTTGCTACTAGGGTCAACCCAACTCATTTCGTCTTCCGATATCGCTTCGGGCCGAATCCGGTCCAAACCTTGCTGTAACTCTTGCCGTGGGTCGAAGCCCAACCATTCTCCTCTCCTTTGTGGATCAACATCAACTACAACCAGCCCTCTAACACTTCCTCTACCCTCTCCCACGTCACTCACCTAAAACCCTCTCCATATTGCACAAAAATATCAAGCAAGTCATCAAATCTTCAAAGCAAGACCCTTTGGCTTCTAACCCCTTGGCCTCTCATCCCTTCCCCTTCATATACACCTCCCCCATAGCCCCCTTCACGCCTCCCCCTTCATTCCCCACGTCAAGAACAGAGGAGGAACACCCCTTTCAGCCCCCTCCATCTCCCCCATGGCTGCGCCAATCATTCCCCAACTTTCCTCTCCTTCCCCTTCATGAAAACGATGCATCTCGGCGATTGGAACCCGTGTTGCCTCCTTGATTTCTCTTCCCAAGTACCCAAAAAGGAATTGGAGGACATCATCATCACCATCCCTGCTGGTCAAGTCATAGTGATGGCTTCTACCACCATGGATGTCACCCCGATAAATCGCATCGCGAGAAGGATGCACCGTTGAACCGCGTTGTCATCACCGGCAATCGTTGATGAGCTTCCCCGCCTCCACCCCACCAATCCCCATGGTGAGAACCCTAAATCATCTCTCCCATCATTTTTTTCATAGTGTTCTCTGAATATCAAGTACCTTTGATGATGTATGGTTGATCCCCGTCGAATTTTACCCGTTGTATTTGTTGCTGTCCTGGCGGCCAGCAGCACTGCTGTCTTTGGTAACGGCGTTCCTCGCTGTTTCTTTCATCAAACCATTGAACCCTTTGGTGAAATTGTATTTCATATCCTTGAACACGTCCCTGCAAAATGGTTTCTTCATAGGGGTTGAGAATTTAGAGATATCATCATATCCGTGCCCGTTGTTCCTGCTGTTGGGCAGATTGCAGCTCTGAGTTGTTTCGGTGTTCCCCGCCAATCCACTGTCCAAATCAAGAAGCCCTTTTGTACACTTGTTCATGACATCCCTGCACTTGATCCCACCAGTTGGTTTGTCTATGCAATCCATGATGGCCGAGATATAGAGACCGAATTGTTTACCACCCCTGCTGTCCAAACAGCAATCACCCTGTTTTTGGCAGCGGCGTTCCCGTTGATCTAGTGAACCCCTTGATGAACCCTTTGGCTATATTATCCTTTATACAGTTGCACACACCTATGAAAAGTTTCATGGCTACAGGATCAAGTTTGAAGGAGATATGCTCCTATCTTGTGCTCGCTGTCCTGCTGCCCTGCAGCCGCGCTGATGCCGGTTGGCATGCATGTTCCCGATGATTCGTCACTCCGGTGATCAAACCCTTCAACCATAGTATGTCTCATATACCTAAACACATCTTTGAAAGTTGGCTTGATCATATGAATCATGACACTTGAGTTATAATCATCGCCATGTCACTGCCCTTGCCATGCCAACAGCCACGCAGTGCCACCTTGTAATTTCGTTCTCCGTTAAACCAATGGTTGAAACATCATCTACTTTTGACACAATATGTTCCATGTTGTTCCTTGCAACCCCAAGTAGTTGATCACAACTTGTCTTTGCTATATAACCATGCAATCTATCATATTTGCCGCTGCCCGTCACCGGTTACGCTCAACCGATGCACAAATTGCCATAATATTGTTTACCTTTGATCTAGCATCCACATAAGTGCATTTGTTGATCATGATATATTCCAAAGTAAACTATTCACTTATCCAAAATCATTCCCACATATCTCTAAGGAATATTCGGAACACAATCCATTTGTGTAACCTCTCTTCCCACCTTAAATCCATGGTCTCCATTTGTCTAACAATCGCAACAACCAACACAAATGGAGAAATCGGAACACAAGCCATACGTTGTTGCGATTGTTAGAAGTGGAGCTATGCAAGGATGATTGTGAAGAAATTGGAGAGCCTGGAAAGCTTTTGGAGGGCAAGTGTAACATGAGTTCCCTTGTTACCTAATAACCATTTAATCACCCTTTTCATATGCATGTGTCTAATATGATAAACCCAAAAGGATTTTACCTAGAATATTGATATCTTGTACCCTTGTTACCTACGGGTTTTTGCATATGGGTAGACTGGCTTAGTTTGTGTCGCCAACTATAATGATTTATAACATTGATTAATGATTTATGTAACTATGGATGAAAGATGCTTTTAAGCAACATGGATAGAAGAGGGCTAGAGCATTGGGCCTTTTTTTGTCGCTCTAGTCTGCCCTCCGTATGCATCTGAATCTTAAAGCGGCCACCCAGAATTTACCGTACAACCATGAGAACTACATGGCTCTGGTCTTAATTAGATGAGTAACTAGATCTTCTCTAGCTCGTTAGTAGTTACCGAAAGGCGCAAGAGGGGGGACTAGGTTGCAGAATGGGTTCCGAGCCTGTCAAGATGTGTGCTGGGCTGCGGTCACTGGTGTGCCAATCTTGAAGGGGCCTCCATTCGCATAGACACTGAAACCTCACGTCTACTAACTTGTTAGAGCGACTAGTGAAAAGCTTCGTAGTGGTTCCCTGCCTGCTCACCTTAGAAGTGATAAGAGGTTGGCCGCCTCGGGGTATATGGGAATTCATGACTCATGGTGAAAGTGTACACACTCTGCAGAGTTTGATCAAACTGATATATCAGCCGTGCTCATGGACACGAGCGGCCTGGATTCTTTTCGAGACAGATGGTTCTATGGATGGTTTGAGATGATGAATTAATCTTGATGATAATTATTATACTCTCACCTGAAGTGCTAAGCATAACTTAGTTATATAGGCTCTTAATAAGTAAAATATGGCCAAGTAAAAATGCTTACCGTAGTTCAGCCGTGTCAGTCTTTTTGAGCCTTGCATCCCCTCATTTTATACTTGCTGAGCATGGTGAGCTGGCGCTTGTGGTTGTCACCAATAAAAATCCCGGATGGGTATCAGATGGTGATTCAAGTAAGATGCTTCCATGAGTTGTTCCAAGAGTACGAGGCGAGTGCTCCGCCAGTCAACCGTTCCTGTGGAGTTTGGTGACCCGAAGATAGATGATGAAGAATAGTTTTTGTTGTGCTTTGATATATTTGTAAATCTTAATGTAAATATGTTTCGCTATGTAAGTATTGTTTATGATATTGACCATATTTGTCACTATATGTGTTGTGTGGACATTCTGGGCACACATATAGTTAACGCTTGGTATTTTTTGGAAAACCAGGTGTTACAATTGCATAAATAACTAAACCAATAATCATAGTGCTGTTATTAGTGCAATAGAAAGTAATCACATCCCCTACACGTACATGTTTGAAGCAAGAACTAACCAATAAATTTAAATGCCCTCGTGCCGGTCGAGGAAGCGCCAGGGAGGGAGGGACAGGAAGAGGAGGAGCTGGCCGAGAGAGAATGGGAAGGGGGGAGTGGCTGGCGGGTGATTTTATTATTAAAAAAACTGACGAGTGAACCCCACAGTGGACAGAGGGTGATATAGAGTATGGATGAGTGTAGGAGAAATGATATAGAGGATGGAATATCGATGATCAGGACAGAATATTTTTTTAGAAGATGGATATAGAGGTTGAAGAGTGCGTATAGCCTGAAGCGACAGGTGAGACATGCAGCTTCAGGAACACCAACTACAGCTACGCGATCGTGACAGTTAAGCCTGGCGCTGATGCAATGCACAGTGCAGCATCGCGTATGAGTAGGTATTAGGGCTCGTTTCTTGGCACCCACATAACCAATCCTTCAGGCTTACCGCCGTAATTAGGCCGCATCATTTGAGGATCTGTAATTCTAAAGAATCAATCATGAAACTGTTCAGATTCCAGGTTTCAGCGTCAATCTATAACGGCCGCTGTAAGCCTGTAACACTGTAACTGAATGGTCGTTCTCCTTCATCATCGGAATAAATCATCTATCCACGTAGTCGTATCGTACGACAAACCTCATGCGAAGAGGAAATGATCGAGCAAAAGGACCAGCGAACCGAGAGTGGGGTTTCGTGACCTTCAAAGCCAAGTAAATGCATGTGGTACGTGCCGTCTATGTTTATCATGATGGCAGAAGCATCGATCAAGCTCTGCGCCATCATCGTCTAACCGTCTTCCATCCATGCTCGCAACTTTTTGTTTTTTGTAACAACTTTGGTTAAAGGAGAACTGAAAGCAGAACGAATGGGACAAGGAAAAGGATACATGGAAACCACCGGACTGCAACCTCTGCCTCTGCAGTGGCGACGCGTGCTCTCCAGCACGACAGCATCTTCTGTTGTGCTGCCGTCTTGCATTACATTGCATGCTTCATCAGGATGAAAGCCGACTGCTAGGCAGCTGGAGTACTCCTACAGTACAGTACAGTAGAGTACTCCAGCACAGCACATGCAGTACTACAACGCAGATTCAGGTGAGGTGTGCAGTCTTCCTTCTGTGGCTGTACGAGATTCTACGGCCCGATGGCACATCAGCTAATGGATGCACCCTTTGTCTTTGCTCGAAGAGCACATCAGCTAATGGATGCACCCTTTGTCATTGCTCGAAGAGGCGGAGACTTCAAACTGGATCTGGATTAATAGCACTTGACAGGCAGGAGGAAAGATTATTCGCCTGTAAAGACTCATCACTCATGGATGCCAAGTCCAGTCTCCAGCGGTCAAGCAGCCTCACGGACGGCCTCACCCACACTGCGGCCTTGCAACTATAGATCGTGCACTACTATATGATCGTCTTCTGGTTCTACTGTTCTAGCAGAGACAAACCATGAACCGCGAGTAATGACTTTTGAAGCCCCATCTCGATCCGGTCCAGCCATTAATCGTGTGCTGGTTGGCTTGTGCCATAATAATGTCATTAGCAGTCGAGTGTATAGTAGTGGATTAGGAGTGCTGCAAAGCCAACCATCCATTACAGTAGCTGCAGCCTGCAGGAGCAGGTGTCTGTGGTTTGTGTATTGAGCTCTGCTTGCGCGCTGCTTGCAGTTATCAACTGGAAGCCCAAACCCAAACCATCCAGGATCGTAGTACGCAGCATCTCCTGGACTCTCAAAGTCTGAAGCCTGAAGTGTCTTGTGCATCTCTCTCGGCAGGCGGGCACCCGTGATGGATAGGCGGCGAGACGCGAAACCCAAACCAGACGAAAACGATGGAGACGAGAGTACTCCTGGCATGCAAGGGCCAAGGGGGTCCGGCCAGCTGCTGCCTGCTCCCCAGCCTGACTCCACTCAAGGCTGCCTCCCCTGCTCTCGAAAGTCTCCGGCAAGCCGATCGCCACCAACCTCCCGTCCACATCACATTCACTGATTCTCCAGTCGCTTCAGAAAATAGTATTTGGGCAGACTTTGGTAGCTCGACTTGTCTCGCGCGCCTATCTCGGCATAATCCACCGTCATAGCCCTAGCACCAGTTTCTAAGCAATTGGGCATTACTCTCCTGTATTAGGAGAAGCCTAATGATTGGGGATTTGATTGGAAGAGTCTTGCATTTTCGAGTGTCCCCTACGCGACAGAATAATTTTGCAGGTGGATTGGATAATACGAGTATACGTGCGGTCTAATGACTACTAGTACTAGCTGCCTAATATATTAGCTCGAGCTCTTCTCCTGCATCTGGTGTTATAGGTCCTACTGAATATACGTACGATGGAGTTAGCTGGTCGATTATGGCATGCTTGTTGCATTATTAGGCCCCGTTTAGTTTGGAAGAAGTGAGGAAAAACTGCACTGTAGCACTTTCGTTTATATTTGACAACTTTTGTCTAATCATGGCTTAAGTAGACTCAAAAGATTCATCTCGATCTAGCCAGATAAAAAGTACAAACATGCAACAGATACTACTTCATTTAGTGACATGCCGCATTATTCTCTGCCGTGCCGCCATCACTGCTTCGACGGGACAGGAGGCAGAAGGCACAGCTCAAGCTAGTTAAACACAAGGCCCCTCTAGAAGACGGGTAGGGAAGTTCTCTAGAAGACGGGTAAACTACTAGTGTGAGTATGTAACTGTATCGTTTCTGCAGTCGGCCATGGTTATTCTTGCACAGCTCTCTGCATTAGCGCATATAATTCCGTGCCAGATCGTAAGCTCTCTGCATTAACGCATATAATTCCGTGCCAGATCGTAAGCTCGAATCGAACACGTACTGGTGCAGTTTGCAGTGTAGCTCCGTTCGCACTTATACTACACCTGCACGGCATTCACGGCTCTTGGCCTTGGCAGCATATAGTTTCGAGCCCATCTCCGTGCCGCGGAATGCGTTCGCTCCTCCCGTTCCCGTATGAACAAAAGGAAAGAGCGTGGAGCCGTGGACGGTAGAGACGCACTTGTTGTGCCTAGCACGAGTGGGTTCAGTCAGATTCCATGTGCGCCTGGCCCGTGGCGTGTCGTGCTGAGGAGTCCAAGTGTCCCCCGTGGAAGGTCGCATCCGTTTCAGACCTCGCCCTTCCCACGATCGATAATTCCGGCGTGGCGGCGTCCTCCTTGCCTCCAGCATAGCCCGGCGGCACCCACCCTAGATACAGAGATAACCAATATAAAGAAACATTCCGCACGAATCCAGTTTTTGACTTCCACACGTCCTACGAGTCAAGTTTCGTGGACTCTCGACAGTAGTAGTGTTGTTTGGTCACCATGTACATTCTTCCCAAGAAATTAGAATCAGATCAAGTGCAGCAGTTCACAGCCGGAAACCTCTTTTTCTATGCGTGCCTATTCGGCAATAACATTGTTAGGGATACGCAATCATTTGTCGGCAGAGCGAGCATATGGTTCCAGAATCCTGGATGATTCCATCCATAGTTTTCAATTACGGCATAAAATTTCCCAATGCACCATCCATAAGCTACCTTTAGACGCTACATGTATATAGATTATAATATAGTCCTTGGTTTTGTTTTATCGATACATGCGAGCATATTTCTAGCCAAAGTATTCTTCCATGTCAACACCGAATCCACGTAGTGTCTGCCCATCACATGCCCACACCAGCTAGCAGGACTAAACATTGCCTTAATTAATCAGTCACGCGGTAGAGTGCAGACAATCAGCCCGGCAGAAATCCACTTCATTTGAAAATTTCCTGATGCCACTAACTGTCCACTTCCACTTCACTACACCTATATCGATATAATCCTTTATTATAGGTGAGGGAGGAGGAAGTAGACAACATCATCTGTCAGCCTGTGTGACCTAATTTGACCTCCGCGTTTAGGAATCTGACCAACGCAGAAAATACTTTCAAGCAGGAGTAGTGCTTTTCTGTCAGACAAATCTAGTGATCGTGTTTTATCGGTCGGTCAGCAGCCAGCAGGTAGTATAGCATTCTATTAGAGTACTACTAGTATTACTCTTTGCCCGTTTCTTTTGGTTTCCTCTTAAAACAATTCATTCTATTTCATAGTGTGATAAAAAGTAAACACGTGACTGGAATATATGGTTCTGTTAGAATTCAATGGACTCGCTTCGACAAGAAAAAAATTAAATGGATCCATGCGATCTTTCAAAGGAAAATTTCAGTTGAACATAAAAACAGGCGTCCACTTATATATAGGCCCTGTTTAAATCCTTTCTAGCTTCTAATCCAATTAGTCACATCAATTTTTAGATACATACATAGAGCATTAAATATAGATAAAAACTAAAACTAATTTGACAGCTTGGCAAAAGATTATCTTATTAATCTTTTGAGTTTACTTGAGACATGATTGGACACTTATTGAAAAAAAAGCGTTGTTATAATGTTTCCAAATTCCAACTGAGGGCCTGTTTAGTTGGGAAAAAGAGGGTGAAAAGTACACTGTAGCACGCGGGGAATCTTCTCCAATAAGTGTCTAATCATGCATGAGCATTAAATGAAGTAGCAGCTCTTGCATGTTTGTGCTTTACTTGGCTTTCTCGAGACGAATCTTTTAAGTCTAGTTGGACCATGATTAGACAAAAATTGTAAAATACAAACGAAAGTGTTACAGTACTAAAATTTATCAAACTTTCCAATCTAAATAGCCCCTGACCCTGAGCATAACTAAACGGGGCATAGTGTAAATGGAATGGGTTTGCACGTCGGCGCAGAAATGTATGTGTCGTCTGCGAGATCGCATCTTGGACTTAGATGCATCTATTCTTTGATTGTTTTTTGGAGCAGTAACTAGGGTGTTTGGCCTTCTGAGGGCGTGAGGTGCAGTAGTTTCCAACCTAACCTCCACTAATTAAACAGCACGTACTAGAATACTCGTAGCTAGTTGACGCATGCCAGTTCTGGCCGATGATTTGTTTGTTTTCGAGATCTTCTCGTGTTGACCAAAGTTGGTGATTAGACGTCAAATTTAAAAACAGGACTTTTGTGGGGCAGTTCCACACCAAATATTATTGTCGATTTTACTCAGTGCACTGGTACTTTTTTGGACGGGGCAGTTGGGAATTTGGCGTTGTGCCAATATAGAACAGAAGCTTGAATGCCATCACCCCGTTTGCCTGGTAAAGATGTTGAGCTTTTTACCTGTGTGCCATTATAAAAATTCAAAATGACTTACGTACCACTGAATCGAAGAAAAGTTCTTCTGTACCCTCGCAAAAAATTTTCTTTACCTATATACCACTTCTCAATTTTTAAAAAATCATAACTTCTCCATATAACATTGGATGAAGACGATTTTTATATGAAAATTATAGAACTCGACGAGATCTCCAACTTTCTAGTTTTGATTTTTTTTTATTTGAGGACGTTAAGATGCTAACAAAATTAATTTAAGCTTTCAGCACTAAAATTAATTTTGAGCATCTTAACGTTTTCAAATGAAAAAACTTAAAACTAGAAAGTTGTAGATCTCGTCGAGTTCTACAATTTTCATATAAAAATTGTCTTCATCCGATGTTGTATGGAGAAGTTATGATTTTTTGAAAATTGATAAGTGGTGTGTAGGTAAAGAAATTTTTTTGCGAGGGTACAGAGGAAGTTTTTTCGATTCAGTGGTACGTAGGTCATTTTGAACTTTTATAATGGCATACAGGTAATTGTTTCAAAGATGTTACAGCAGGCATGTTCGCGGCGCAGAAACGTTATGGTCATTTTGGCTGGACATAGTAGATGTAGTTCTGCAGTTGGACCTCTTTCCTTACGCCCTATTCAGATACACCACTAAATATTAAAAGTTCATTTACTAGATACAACACTAAATTAAATAATTTTTAGGGCATAGAAAATAATTTTTTTAACATATGCATGGAGCATTAAATATTAATGAAAATTAAAATTAAGTTGACAGCTTTGTCGGGTGTATGAGGTACCCAACTTTAATGTAAAAACGCATTCCCCAAATAAAGTCTGGCCCAAGCAAGCCCAACAGAAACCCACGATGAAGCCACTCGTGAGGGCTTGCATCGACGCTGCGCCAGTTCATCGCTCCCTCGGCGCGCAGACCCCTCGGAGGAACTCTCCGATTCGCCCGAGCCTTGACAACAGAGCTCTGGAAAGTAGAACCCTCGGGTGTTATCTTCCGATTCGCTCGAGCCCTTCGCTACACATGGAACCGTCGGGCGCTATCTTCCGATTCGCCCGAGCCCCCCACTATATGCAAACGCCCTCGAGCGCAACTCTCCGATTTGCCCGAACCTAGCTGGCGTCGGCAGAGCAACCTTACATTTCAAGGGACCCTTCTGACTGCTTTATAGGCACAGTCCCATCAAACGGGCCCACAACACGACCGCGCCTCACGCACGCACGTCTGCGATACCAATTCCTCTGACAACCGATCTAACGGCCCCATTATCTCCTCACCGTCCCAAGGACAGCATACAGTGAAACGCCCCGCTTACGGAGGGATTCCCCTGCTACGATTGCGACGGACCATGCTCCTGGCGCACGAACTGCACAGGCGCAGGAGGGGCATCAACTGTGTGGCCAACTTTGGAGATTGGGCAGATCTTCCCTCCGAGCCCACCTACCCCTCAGGAAATATCCCACACGGGAGGAAATGCGCCCGAGGAGGAGCACTACCACCGCGTTGCCGCATCTCATTCCCGACGGATCAAAACCTCCGAGCCCCGAGGGGCGATTCACTCACCCGCCACGCCATGTAGGACAAACAGCAACCAGGTACGACGCGTGACGCCACGCCCCGCAGCAGCCACGTCCGGCACTGTGCGCCACCTTAGAACTCACCAATCAAACAGTGAAAGACTGCCCGAAGGATGACCACCATGCCGCCATAGTACCAAGTTGGAACCATGACCAGGCGACAGGCGCTGATCTTCACGGCGACAACCACTCCAAGCACGATCTTCACTGTACTCTTCATGTAACCTTGCTTCTCCCTTGTGTCTATAAAAGGGGAAGCAAGAATCACCCTTAGAGGGGCTCACGTCCACCCCAACGCCCTACCGTCATAGAACACAAACACACAACTCACATAGGCACAAGAGACTTGGGAGTCCCTCCCTCTCTCACCTAAGTTTGGAACCCTACTATAAGCACCCCGGTGCAAGGCAACACAATTCGACTCAATTCGACTCTCCACTGGACGTAGGGCATTACGTTGCCTGAACCAGTATAATTCCCCGTGTTCCTCCTTGCACACCATCCGTGACCTCGACCGCAAATCATAAGTTTACTCGCCGGTGTTAGCACACGCCAATCTCAGCACCGACAAGCTTCTCAAAATATTACGAGATGAATCTTTGAGTCTTATTAGGTCCTAATTGGACACTTATTTATCAAGTTACTAGAGTAAAAAAAATTAAAAAATGAGTAATCTAAACATCCTCTTAGTTTTTGGCTCGCAGTTCCACAAGACTTATTTACGACCGATGCTGGGATGATTTATCGCGAGAGAAAAATAATGTTTCAGAGCTGAGAGAAAAGACTAGTTATGACGGATAAAAGAGGACTAATTCTGAACATATGTCAGTCACGTTTGGATTTTTGGCGGGTAAAACTCGGCTCCTATTCATGGCATACTTTTGCATAGTCAACGACCAGAATCAGGGCGGAACAATCCAAACACGCCCGGCACCACCGGCAGCATGCGTGGCGACTTGGCGTCACCGATTTGCGGATGGCAACCTATCAAATGAGAATCAACCTCTTCGTGCAAACCATGCATATTTTTAATCTGACCCACCTAATGTTGATCTAAGAGGACACGGGAGAGAGGTGGAAGGGGAATTTGCAAATGTGTGATTATGAGCGAGAGGTAAAGCGTAAAATTACTCAACCTCCCTACGTCTCTTGGATCAACATCATGTGGCTCAGATTAGAAGTTTGTAAGTTTGCACGAAATGATTGGTTTATACTGATATCTTCTCTTTCCGGATACAGAAAAAGAAGCCCAAGAAAGGCAGCAGAAACTGGCGCCGCAGCATCGCCGCATGGGCGGCACTGGCGCACGGGGACAAAGCGCTGCCGCTACGCGTGACGCGCGGTTTTTCCACGCTGAAATCAGTGGAGCGCGCAACTGTATCTGTATTACCCCGTCGTGGACCGGCGCAGGGGCAGCGTGGCGGACGCGCCGGGCTGGTTTGACTAGCTGGCCGCCGTTTACACGGCACGGCAGGCACGGGTGCTGGCCAGGCAGGCACCCGTCCGGCCGTCCGTCTCGCTCGCGTGCAAGCGTCCGGCGTCATCTAGCCTCGTCACGGGCCGAGGTCCGAGGAGAGGAGGCAGCAGCGCCTGGCCACCTGGGCTCTGCGCGGCGCGGCGAAAGCAGAGCAGAAACGAGGAAAGGGATGGCCGGCGGGGACAGTAGTGCAGTGCCAGGGCGTTTCCGGCGCGGCCCGCGGAGCACGGAAGTCCCCCACGAAAGGAACGGGAAGGGAAAACAGGGGAAAACGGAGCCGAGGAGCACGGGGCGTGCGCGAGACGCGACGTGAGCTGGCTAACTCGCGCTGTCCCGGCGACCCTTTCATCTGCCGTGCTGGTACGCTTTTGGAAGGGGGCCACGGCACAGCTTGTGCTGTTTTCTTCTCCCCCTAATTGAAGCGCGCCACCTTCCTTTTTCTCTGTTCCAGCGGCCGGTTTTGGTGGTAGCACGTAGTACGTGGTAGTACAAATTTTGATACGAAACGAAACAGTTTGGTTTCAACGGAAATCGTGTGGCCGTCCGGGAAGGCGGGAACCGCTACGTACGTAACGTACCGCACAGTACCGTTCAGTGCAACGTGAATCTGGCTGGCTAAGTGGCTATTGCACCGGAATGGTACGCCGGAATACCTGGAAATTCTAGGGCCCGACCTGAAAAGTTCCTATAAAATCAAAAGCTGGCAAGGAAGGGGGTCCTACGCCCCCGCTAATCTCGCTTACAAGAACAGGGCGCGCGGCGCCTTGCCTTGCCGAGTCGCCTCCTCGGCCCTCGCCTGCCCCTGCGCTGCGCACTCGCGCTCCATCAAAGGCGCAGCAGCGACCAGCGACTCCGCCCAAAAGAGAAAAGCGTGCGCGGAAAATCTCATACACTCCCGCGTCCCGTGGCGTCGACCTTTTAAGCCCCGCCGCGCTCCATGATTCCCCACCCCACCTGCGACCTCGCCCCACTCCGCCACTCCCCTCCCTGATCGACCTCCCCACTCGCTGCCGTTTCTCCGGTCAGTTTCGGCGCCTTCCTTCTTTCTTCTACTTCAGTTCCGGGCGGCGGCGCGGCAGGGCGGTTCCGCCGTTCTTGGCTGCCGCGCCGTCGTTCTTGCCCAAGTTCTGGTCTGGGCAGGGCTGGGATTCGCCGCCGGTAATCCAGGCGGTTTCGTGATCCGTCCCCGCGCAGCGGCAGCGGCAGCGGGCGCGGAAAGGCCGTGCCTTTCCCCCTCGCCGCAGCGGGTGCTCCGTGCGTTCGATAACCCCTTCCTCTCCCGCCCGCCTCAACACCCCTCGCGATCACGGGGAAGCGTCGTCGCCGTCGTGGTCCGTCCGACGGGGGAGTGCGGTCAGTGGTGTCAACAGAGTCTCGCCCTGCCTTTCTTTTTTTTTTTCGTGATGGCTCTCGCGTCGCGTCTTAATCGAATAGTTAATTACTCCTCCAGGTCAATCCCTCCCCCGGCGAGTTTCTTGACTCGTGCCGTGTTCGACCCGTGACGCCTGTGGTTGGCGGGCGGAACGCGGAAGGGGTCAAAGCTTTCTGTTCTCGATTCTTTACACCTTGGCCGCCGGCTGTCCTGTCAACCAAATGCCGGTGTGAAGTGGAGGAGGAGGATCTCGGGAGCGGAGAAGGAAGGAGCCGACTCGTGAAGATCACGCGCTGATCTTGGTCCGTGTCCGTGCGCGACGTCGGCGTATGGTTGGTGGCTCTCGGCGGTGCTCGTAGTGCGCCCGCCTCCATGGGCTGCGTCGCGTCCAAGAACGCCGTCTCGGTGACGCCGGCGGCCGACTCGTCCGGCGTGCTCAGGGACCGGAGCCAGCCACGCGCCCAGGAGTGTGCTGCTCCGGTGCCGTTGCCGGTCCCCGTGTCTTCTTCCCTGCGCAGCTCGTCGTCCGCGGCGAGGAGGTCGGAGAAGGTCAAGGACGAAGCGGAGGAGCCAGGGAAGTCCGTCGTCGCCGTGCCGGCCGCGTCCCGGAGCTTCCGGCTGCGAAGCCTGCGGAAGAGCCTTGAGGGCGAGCAGGTGGCTGCCGGGTGGCCGCCGTGGCTCAGCGCCGTCGCCGGGGAGGCCATCCAAGGGTGGATCCCGCTCAAGGCTGACTCCTTCGAGAAGCTGGAGAAGGTACTGTACATTTCGGTTGAGATTTCGTGACTGATTCTATTCAATAGCTCGTAGGTCATTTTCCATGCCAAAATTTTTCTTGCATGTGGAATAGAAGGATGATAGTTGTTGGGACTGTAATTTGGTCTAATTGGTTGCTATCTTTCTGGTGTCCTTTATCATGTGTTAGTTAGTAGTAAAACTCTGTTGGGTGATGGATTATGACATGAAGAATAAACTACTAGTATAACAGTCAATTGTTGTGAAGGTAAAAAGGGAGGTGAAAAGGAGGTGACTTGGGTGATCTAGTGTTTTCTTTTATATGAGGCATCACATATTTTAGCCGTATCTATTGTTGGTATGCCCTGCTGGTAGGGAATTTGACCTCTTACCGCTTCTTGTCTGTACTACCATTGTGTTTTTTTTGTTTGCAACAGCGGTAATGAAACCTGCGTGACCAAGATTTGTTTCTTTGTTGCACCCTATGTGTAGGTTGGGCAAGGCACATACAGCAGTGTATTCAGGGCAAGGGACCTTGAGACTGGAAAGATCGTTGCTTTGAAGAAGGTTCGATTTGACAATTTTGAGCCAGAGAGTGTTAGATTCATGGCAAGGGAGATACAAATATTAAGAAGACTTGATCACCCAAATGTCATGAAACTGGAAGGCTTGATTACTTCCCGGTTATCATGCAGCCTTTATCTAGTATTTGAATACATGGAGCATGATCTTGCTGGACTTTGCTCCTCCCCGGACATCAAATTCACTGAAGCACAGGTATGTTCAACTACATTTGTTGCCTTCAGTTGAACTTTGAAGTTACACAGTGTTGGCCTGACCTTTTCCTCTGATTGTCACCTACTGCAGCTCAAGTGCTACATGAACCAGTTACTGTCCGGATTGGAGCATTGCCATTCACGACGTGTGGTTCATCGTGATATCAAGGGTGCGAATCTCCTCGTTAATAACGAAGGGGTTCTAAAGATAGCTGATTTTGGTCTTGCAAATTTCTTTGATCCCAGCAAAAACCATCCTCTGACCAGCCGTGTTGTTACTCTCTGGTACCGCCCACCTGAACTGCTACTAGGTTCAACACACTATGATGCAGCTGTTGATTTGTGGAGTGTTGGGTGTGTATTTGCTGAGATGTATCGTGGGAAACCTATCCTGCAGGGAAGAACCGAGGTAACTATTCTATTACATCAATTAATAGAGTTAATTGTGGTGCATCTGCTGATATGCCTGATGCTTCATATTTTTTTGGGTTCTGTTTAACAAACTTTTTTTTAGATGCTGTGTTCCTCCAATCCCAATTCACTAGAAGCGGGTCTCATTTGTGCCATTTGTTTTTGAATTTCCCACTTTAGTCCACCAGGAGGTCAAAATTCTCAAGGATTTGCTTGATGTATGTAGATATGATATAGAATCCCATTCATTTTTCAGGTGGAGCAACTACACAAGATTTTTAAGCTATGCGGTTCACCTGCTGATGATTATTGGAAGAAGTCGAAGTTGCCTCATGCAACAATATTCAAACCACACCATCCGTATCCCAGTACCCTTCGAGATGTTTTTAAAGAGGTACCAGAAAATGCATTGAGTTTACTAAAAACTCTTCTGTCGGTGGAGCCCTACAAGCGTGGTACTGCATCTGCTGCTCTTTCTTCTGAGGTAAGATTGCATCATATAATATCCATTATTACCAGTGTATATTGGATGGGGAAGTTTAAAAAAACTACTATATTTAGTTGTTGGTTTATCAAAATTTACTGATCTTGTCCTGCCGCCCTTTCTTTTGTTATGCATCAGAGAAATAGTTTATTTTCACTTATAGTTCAAAAAATATAATGCAATCACGTAGACAGATTTTTGAACTATTATGGCATTGTAGATCATCTGAATTGTAACATCATAAGCTAAATCTTCAAGAGCAATGCAAAATATTAGTGTCAGTGAAACTTGTATTTATGTTGGTGCTTTCAATTTTTCACATGGTATTGGCATGGGGCAAGAATTCCTTAGGTTTATCACCAAAACTAGTCCTCTATGTCCGGTAGTGTAAATTATAAGAGTCATGACAGTCATGATAATGTGTGATCAATTCCCCTTTTCTTTGCAGTTTTTCAGGACAAAACCTTATGCTTGTGAACCTTCGAGCTTGCCTAAGTATGCACCCAACAAGGAGATGGATGCAAAGTTACGAGAAGATGCACTCAGGTGGGCTTTTTTAAATGTAGAGTAATTTTACTGAAGAAAAGTCAGAAACTTAGGTTGTCATTTATTCTTGCTTCCCTTGGCTGTGGTTTCGCTGGATAGTAGACTTATCCCTTTCTAAAAAAAAAAATTATTCTTGCTTCTGAATGTGTGTTTCACAAATTGAAAAAACTTATCTTTTGCCGATCAGCTCCCAACACTTCTTAATGATTTAAGCTGTTACCAGTACACAATTTAATGACTGGAAGTTGAACTTCTTTTTTGTCCGGTGACTGCCATAGTCAATAACAACAACACTAATTTCTCCCTCTCCCTCTCGTCTCTTGTTTCAGGAGAAAAGCCAGTAGCAGAGGGCATGGGACAGAAGCATCCAAGAAGTCTTCAAGGCTCAGCAGAGCAGCAAGAGAACCTATTGCAGTCCCTAAGCAGGTAAATAACACAGAGGTATCATTGTTTTCCTATGGCTGGATACCTTCACTGAATGTTATCAGCAGAGAAATTTGGCCAAGCTTTATGAATACTTGAGTTGATGGTAACAATACTCACCAAATCTCTTACGCCTGTCTTCCATCTTCCAGGAATCCAAAACTAATGTGAATGCAACCAAAGATGGTGCAATACAGGATCGTACGAAACTGAATGGTGATGCTAGGCTATTTGCAGACATACAACCAGTGTCAGTGGCTCAAATTAGAGAAAGTGCTCGTCATGTTAAGAATGAATCACGAGAGGAAATACCTTTCTCAGGGCCATTGAGTGTTTCTTCATCAAGTGGCTTTGCATGGGCCAAAAGACCACAGGAGGATCGCTCTTTTGCTAGATCACGGACCAGATCTAGCTCAAGAAGCCAGTTTCCTGCTGAGTCCCATCAGGACTGTAAGACCCAAGCTAAAGAGAATGCTGGCCTTAGGGAGCTGCCTAGCAGAGACATACAAGTATCAGTGTCACGGGTCAGTTCCAAAGCCCGAGACCGCGAGCCTCATGATGCAGCAAAGCGTGCAGTCCTGAAGAAGTGGTCACAGATAGAGCGTCCAGATTCATTTGATTCTTGCGACACATACCACTCTCAGAACTTCTCCAACGCCATGTTTCTTGGCGGTACTCTCTCGTCAAAGAATAGCTTCAAGGTGCGTTGAGTCAATTATTTACTTGATACGAGTTTCTACTTTTATACCAAAGTTGTTAGTAATGTGTGACTTAAAACAACAGGGCGATCATGATCAAGAAGAGAAGGTCGAATACTCGGGCCCTTTATTGTCCCAGTCGCACAAGGTCGATGAACTGTTACAGAAGAACGAGCGCCATATCCGGCAAGTTGTTCGAACATCATGGTTCAGGAAAGGTAATTGTGTTTCGGAATCAGTATATGCGTTTCTCTTTTCCATGGCTCCTGCTTGATTTGTATCTGTATGGTCACAGGAAGAAAGGTGGACAAGTGAGGAAAAGCTTGGCCTCTGCTGCCAGTCTAGGAAGTGTGCAATTGCTGCTGACGATTCCATTGTTAACTGAAAATGTCATGGACTTTGGTGATCCCAGCTTACAGTAAAATTTTAGCAACTGTGCCTCGCTGCTTCAGGTGTGTGTTGTAGATTCCCCGGATACGCCAGCGTCATGTCCATTTTTGTTGTACAAAGAAATATGGGTGACGGGGCAGTGTGGCTGAACAGACGAGTGTGCAGTTGGAAGAACCAATAAGCAGCACAACATGGTGCGGTTGTAGTAAAAGTAGACTCTGAAGAAAATGAAAAGTAAAACCCAATAACTGTCTGTAGTCATCTTTTACTCTGGCACTCTGCTGCGGTAGTGTCTCACTGGCAAGGGCGGCAACGAGGGAACCATGATGTGTTGTGGCGCCTTGTTGCCTTGTTGGTTTAATTGAGCCTAGAACTGAGCTTCCTCTGGCGGGCATCGCAGCTGCAGGAGCCTGTTCGACGTTCTGCACGACCATGGCGGCGTTGCTCCGAACTGGAAAGCGCGGACATGAGCCAGGGAACTGAAAAAGGCGCGTGTCTGAGGCGACGGGCTCAGTTCTGCCGCAGGCGGCCCAGTGCCTAAACGTGGCGGACTTGAAGCCACCCCGAAGGCCTGAACAGTGGGGAGCTCGGCCCAAAGGAGCGGGAGGGGCCTCAACCGGCCAAAGCCCAGGACGGACGGAAGAATCGGTCACACGCAGCGCAGGGCGCAGCTTGGATTGTCCAGTTGTCCGGGCACCGGGGGAGCGGATGACACTGACGAGCAGAGCAGTCGTGCCGGCCGGCCGCGGTGGTTGTGATTTGTGACTGCGACGGCACGAGTTGCTGGGACGGACGGTCCCTGCCGCCTGCCGGCCGCGGTAGAGGAGCAGAAAGCGACGGCGCTTTCTTTAGGTGAGTCAGGACTGCCGGACGCGAGCAGGCAGTCCGGTTAAGAGTCCCCCGCGGTAGATCTCGGGTAGTAAAATAACCGAACGAAAGTGATGGCGCTTCTACCTTCCATGGCCGCGCGCCGCTCGCGTACGTGCTCGTCCTGGCAACTAGAGTCAGATATCACACCGGCCAGCCACCAATGCGCCGTCCCCCGCACCGCATCGCAGTCAATGGCAAGGGCCGGGCTGGGGGGTGAGGGTGACCGAAGGAAACAGCACAGAAACACCGAGCACCACCAGCAAGCAGAAGGGGCGCTGCACAGTGCGGGTGGGCGTAAATGCGCTGCCGTGCCGATCCGGGGCGGCGAGGACGCGGCGCACATTCGCGCGCTGGCCCGCGGCCGCGGCGGGGCATGGTCCTTGGGCACGAGCCATAGTTGGAAAATATTCCGGTTGTCGCCTAGTAGCACTGAAAAGCGGGCGACACCGGCATGTGCCGACTCGCCTCTTCCTCGGCAGTTCGCTTTGGGATGGCTAGTAGTACGTCCTACGCCTACGCTCCGCTGCGTGGTCCGCGCACGTCCTCGTTCTCACGACGATCGGCCGATGGCTGCAGTAGCCAATAACGGTCTTGGCAAAAAGCTGGTCGATGCAAGGGAAAGGCTGGCGGACGCTGACGACACTGCCGCTTCTATGATTGCGCCCACGTTTCAGCGCCTCGAGTGGACCGTGGCCTGTGCAGCCGTGCAGTGGAGAGCTGACGGCCTTGGGATGCGCGCTGCGCTGCGCTACCAAACTTTCTGCAGCCTGCAGGCAGGCGATCGATCGCGGGTCGGGCCTGACAGCACGACCGGAGTTAACGAGGCGGCCCGCCGGAGCTGCTTCGTCTTCGTGTGTCTTCTGTAATGCACCTGTGGCTATGGTCTGCGTGACGCACTGGGCGCCAGCTGCCCAGTTCTCCTGGTCCTATATGGCTATCAGAGAACGGAATTGAGCTGATTAGTTGATGATGTTAATCAGCACAGAGGAATAGAGGGTCTTGTGCATGCATGTAGATGTACGTGGAGTGACTATCACGTGGGTCCAGCCCAACAACAGTCGCTGTCTCCGACACTCGAGAAAAGGGACGTGGGGCTCCCCAGTCAATCGCTACCGGTATCTTATCTCCATATAGGCAGGCTGTCGCGGTTGATTGTGCACCAAGGGACCATCGTTTTAAAATTTATTATTATTACAATCTTTATGCTTGGCTCTATCTCGGATATGTTCATGGGATGATTTATTATCTTATTATATTTTGGGCATGTTTAGTTCCCCTTTAAAATTCCAAAATTTCCGTCACATCAATTTTGCGGCACATGATGAACCATTAAATGTAGATGAATTTTTTTTTATGTTTACACAGTTTGCATATAAATCGCGAGACGAATCTTTTAAGCCTACTTAGATCATGATTAGACACTTATTGCAAAAGATTCCATAATGCTACAGCGTCAACATTCCAAAAAAAAAACTTTAGAACTAAACAGACCCTTTGTATAATTTTATTATCTACTCCCTCCATCCTATAAAAACTACTGATATCAAATTCACGTTGGTCTAATGATACTAATTATGAGAACAGCACTTTTATTAGACAGTGGAGTAGAAGATATTAATAGGTATATATAACAACAAAACTTTATTATATACTATCAGCTAATATAAGTAAAGAATTATAAGATTATACTAATAAAAAAAGTTGTTGCCATATGTTAGAGGAGACCATGGCCCCTGCCAGCCCCCTGGCTCTGCCACTGTTCTTTATAAACTTATATTCTATGTAATCACATGGACTAACAACTAGTTGATCAAAATTTATCTCTTGATCCAAACCTCAACTAGTTGTTAGTCCACGAACGCTGATATAATACGAGGAAAGGGAGCTTGTTGACAACACTACGAGAGGGGCCAACATCAGTGTGACTGGCGCCAGACCTATGATTTGAATCCAAGATGTACCTATAAAAAATATCTCGCATTGAACAATATATTAATTTGAACTCAACTTATTAGGTAGAATGGACACAAGCATCAATCGAGCAGAGGGATGGTCAGGAGATAGAAGTAATTAACAATGTTAAACTTTTTCACTTTGGACGTGCTCATCGACAGCGAGACGTCTGTGGTGACTTCGTCAATATTTAGATTTGCAGGTCTAACTCGATTTTGTTTGGAGGTGTTCATAGTTGATAGGATGTGCGTGCGTATGCTCATAGGGTAAGTGTGCGTTCGTGTAAGTGAACATCTATATTTGTAACTGGGTCTCGCAAAAAAAAAAAAAACTTGGTCAAAAAAATTAGGGTAGACTATAGGTTGCCTTTGTCCCTAGGCGTGAGAAGGGGGAGCTCAGTGGCAGCATGAAAGGAGGATGTTAGGAGCTGTTTGGTTGCTGGCCTTTCCTGGCCACATCGCAGTGTGGCAAGTGGGGCGCCCAAAAGACTCACCTCACTTGCCACAGCCCTGCCACAACATTCATGCGCTAGACGACGAGAATCTGGAGGAAAACGACGGGAAGAAAAATCTGTGGCGACCAATGCTCAAGCTTTAACCAAACAACAACCTCTATAATGTGGCTGCCGTAGTTTGTGTGGCGAGATGTGTTCTCAAACCAAACAACCCCTTAAACATCCTCTGACGTGAGGAGGGGGAACCAACGTATGCATGTTGGATGAGGGAGGGATGAGACAATGACAACAGGATGGGGGCCGGCATGCCGATGAGATGAGGGGAAGCATCGATGAGGTGAACAACAGACGCAGGCCAGTAGTGTCAGTAATCCCAAGGTCAGAGGGGAGCTGAAGAAGAATCGAGGAAATTTTCTCCCACAACTCCCTAGGAGCTGATTGTGCTTGCATGTTGAAATGGTGCGGTAGGGAAAATTGTGGAGGAAGAAATCTGCGCTAAAATTGTAGGGGTCCAACAAAATTCGTCCACTTGAATCTAGGCAAAATCTGCTCCAAAGAGAGTGCTCAGACCGTGTCAATTATAATAACCTATTTTTGTAGATTTAAATATTCATTGCGTCACGGGCGGGCGCGGGAATGACTTTGGACGATTCATTGTGTTTTTATTCATTGGTGACGTACCCGTGGCTACAATTGATATTGTACATCGTACGCGCTTTCTACAATTATTATAGTACGGTAATATCGTGGAGAACTCAAAATACCCTTTCCTGTTTGCTAAAAGACTTGCGGCGGCCATCAAAAGAAAACAGAGACGTGTCGGGCGTCCGCCGTTCTCACGAGCTACAGTGTAGCACTGACAGTAGGTAATGGTACTTGCTGCAACGATAATAGGTACTGTGCTGGGCAACGGCAATAATTGTCGCAACCCCCCCCCCCCCCCCCCCCCCCAAATCCCAGTCCCAGATGCTGAGAGCATCACCAAGAAAGACTAATAATAGCCTAAAAACTGATGTTTGTATGGGTCCATAGTTTCTCAAACCTTCTCACAAGCTGAAAAATTAAGCTAACTCTCTGCGTATCTTGGGATAGGATAGCGCCCCCAATCTTCATCCCACACTCGTTTTAATGACATAAAATGAGTCATTCTGATTTTAGCCCATCCTAATCAAACTTAATTTATGATGTGGCAATTTTAAAAAATAGTTTTTTAATACTAGGGAGCTGCTATGGAGTAAACTAGAATTTGGAAACAATTATCTGAGAGAGCCTCCAATATAGATTTTTCAGGTTATATTTTTGGGACCTCTTGGAGTTGCTCTAATAGATGAATAGGCCAATAATTGACCATTTAGCTCCCAAAACAACAACTTTAGAGCAATTCCAAGAGTTGTGTTATCTTTATTGTGTTGGCTATTTTTTGTATTTTCCTGAAAAAACTAAGATCCAACAACTTTGCTATATTGTTCTGTAAAATAGCAAGCTGACCATTCTGGAATCTCGGTGGCCAAAGAAAGCAAGCCACTTCGCTGGCCATCCTACCAAATTGTGCGCACACGACATCCTTCTGCGCTGAGGATCAGTTGATATTTGGATGGCATGGCACGTTTCAAATATACAAGAGGCCACATAGTTAGGTTGTTGTAGGCTCCTATTTTTTTTAGCACTTTTTAATTTTACACAATGGCTAAAATAAAAAATTTGACTATTATTTAACAGACTGTTGGAGTTGCTCTTAGTTCAAGTAGTATGTTGCATTCTGTATGCTTGTATTTTTGGATGAATTTTTTAAGAACGTTTTGATCGGTAGGACGTCTAAGAGGGGAAAAAAAACATTTTCAAACGTGTTTAAGTTAGAGATACATAGTGATGGAGTCATCGAGCCGGAGTATTTCTCTGTCCAAGCTTGGAAGATAATCAAGTCATCTCCATAGTTTTGGCGGATAATAAGCTCATCCCACCCAGGACGAGTGCTCTTTCATGCAAGCGTGTGAGGCAGACGAAAGTATGAATAGTGTAGCCTTGAGCGTACTCCAATCGCTGCCTGTTGGCTGCGAGTGCCGGGCGCGACAATGAATGTGGAGTCATTTGGGTGCGATAAGCCGATAACAGGTGCGGGAGGCAGCAAGAAGATAAACGGGGAAAGAAAGAACGAACAATAAAAGTGAAAATAAGATGGGTGGACCTCATACTTATTATAAAATTTAATGATGCTATGTTTTCAGCGGTAGGTAACACCTCCGTCGAAACGTCAGTGGTGACCTCATGAACCTCGAGATCTACCGGCTCATTCTTTAGGAGGTGTTCATAAGGTAATATTTACGTACATATGTTCATAGAGATGAATATGTGCGTGTGTTATGGGTGTTTACAATAGATTGTTTAATTCTAAAAAAATATGTTAACTCCTCCCGCTCTCCAATTTTCTCAAACCAAACATAATGATTCAATCTACCTCAACAAACATGATATGAAGTAATCACATGGCTTAAAACTAGGACAGAGCCATCCTATCTCACTGAGCCTAATTTTCCCCTTGAAGAGCAACGAGTCGATCGAAAGGGTAAGGAAGAGAGAACGAATTAGAAGATGTTGCAATATGTTAGAGCAAAAGTGCTAGCTTAGAACCTGCAAGCACCTGTAGCTTACTCCCAACGTCCCATAAACACTGTCGTTTTCGACTTTTCAGAAACTGTGTTTGACCGTCCGTCTTCAGCACCCGGTGCAAAGAATAATAACAATCATTACGCACGGATAAATCCCTGGTGGGAGAGGCCCTCTGCTACTGCTCACGCTGACGTCACATTTTTTTTGCTGTTCGTATTTTTTTGGTTGGGTATTTTTTTTCCACCGGATACGCCGTTCAACGCCAGCTTAGCAGTAGTGTATTTTTTTTCATACTGTCCAGATTTTTCCACCGGTTGCACCGTTCAACAACGGCGCAACGGTAGCACACCTTTTTTTTCATCGTCCAGTTTTTTCACCGGATGCGCCGTTCAGTACCGGCGTGGCTTTCAACCGGTGCGCCATTCAGCACTGGCGCGATGGTAGCGCGCCTACCGCGCAAGTAAATAATGCTACTTCTTACGTCATCCATATTTTTTTCACCGGGCGCGCCGTTAGCGCTAGCTTGGCAGTAACGTACCTTTTTTTCTTATCATACAAATTTTTTCACTACGCGCAATGGTAGCACGGCTTTTTTTCCTGCCGTCCAGATTCTTTTTCCGGGTGCACCGTTCAGCACCGGCGCGGCGGTAGCACACCTACGCGCAAATAAATAATGCTACTCCTTACGCGCAAATAAATCGCTGGTCAGAGAGCGCCCCCGTGACTGTTCATTATTGTTCATGATGAAGACATGCGGCACTGTACATGCTGACGTCAGCATACGCTGACGCTAGCGGTCATTGTTCATAATGTCATGTTACTGTTCACTTCCGTTTCTTTTTTCCCGGCATACCGGGCATGAACGTCAGAACCGCGCGGTGTTAGCGTGCCCGTTGTGCTAGTAAATATTAAATACTTTTGGTTTGACGGTTGGAAGAATGAGAGGTGGATGGCGAAATTTGTTGTTCGTGATAATTTTTTTTATTATTCAAATTGATCAGAGGAGTACTATATAACAGCATGACTACAAAATTTGTTAGCATAGAATTTGTTGACATGTCATTCTTTGCACCTTGCTAGGAGAATGTCCCTGTAGCCACAGTGCACAGAAGTATGTTCCGTTTCCAAAATAACGAATCCACAAAATGTCGTGGCCTCCAGTAAATTCCGAGTATAATATACCCATGAATCCATGTCCATGCATGCCCGCTTGTGCTTGGGAAAGTGGCAACTGCAGATGCTTGTTTTCCCCCGATAACTTGAAAGCATGATGATCGAAAAAAAAGACATTTTAGAAGGCAGAGTGTTGAATGGCAAGCACATGATTTCTTCAGCGATCAATTGGCACAGCTGATTAGCCAGGGGCACTGGATTCAGCGCACGATGACTAGCGTGACGCTTTCATGAGACGCGTGCGACGTGATCGGATTGGGATTGGGTACCACCCGTGCAGACGCTCGCATGCACAGAGATTTTGAGAGCGCGAGCCCAGTGTGGGGGCGCGCGACATCATACCGGTCGGCAGGGCTGCCGCAGTGCCTCGCGGCGAAGCTTGGGCCTCCATGCAATCTCCTGCGAAAGTCACATTCCTAGGCTTAAGCGACCGCTGACCCGCAATGAAAACGACAGCCGGATTTAATTAATCAAAATCCTTTCGAGTTCCAGCTTACTGGAAGTGGATTTGGTATGTTAAAATACTATACTGCTAATGAGTTCCGAGTATGTTAAAATATACTACTACTGGGTTCCGGAACTCATCAGTTCGATCCCATTCTTCCCAACTCGTGCTCACACATTTCGTTGTCCCGGCAATAATCCAAGACAAAAACAGTGAGATAGTATCTCAGGTCCCAGCCGCGGAAACTGTTTGGTCGACGGATCCGCACTTGTTTGGCTGCTGATTTAAACGAGGCTATGACAACATTTTTCAACAGAAAATCTCACCACAGAGTATGGCGCCAAGAAACCACGCCACCGCCATAACTCACTGCACTTTTGGGGTGGCCATTATGTGGCTGAGATCTATGGCCCCCGTGACGTGAAAATTCGACACCACGCTGCATAGCTAAAGCTGTGGACCAAACAGCAGGTAAATAATATGTGGCAATTGGGGCCGTGCAACAAAGCAAGCACACTGCACACCCCAAAACCGAACGAAAACTACCATGAGAGTCCATGACGTGACCGTTCCGGACGCCGCCAAGAGGACGTTTGCATGCACCGGGTCGGGTGCCGTCTCGCCATCCGGCTCCCGTCCGTCCAAGTCCAACTGTCCAAGGTAGCCGTAGCCGCCTGCCTCCGTCGGTCCCTCCACCCCCACTCCCGTCCAAAACAGGTTGCCCGTCCGTCACCACAGTCCACGACTCCACAAGCACAGCAGCGTGGTAAAAACCAATCAAAAAAAATCGCGCGCTTTTTCCCGCTTTTCCCACGTCCTACCGCTACCGGCGTGCGCTCGGCTCGCTTTCCCGTTGCCTTGCACGTGTTGGCTTCCCTACTCCCTCAGTCAAAAAAAAAAAAAAAAAAAAAAAAAAAAAAAAAAAAAGAGAGTCATTCTCGCTTCCAGAGAAACAACTTTGAATAAATATATATTAAAAAATATTAATAATTACGGTACATAATTAGTATCACTAGAAAGATTTTTTAATCTAATTTTTTAATAAATTTATTTAGAGATACACATGTTGCACGTATTTTCTATAAATTGAGTCAAACTTGTGGCACGCACATCAACAACGACATTTATAAAGGGACGGAGGAAGTACTCCTGATCTCATTTCTCACATGTCATGTTGGTTTGGACTTTGGAGAGCGTAGCGTGGTGTTAGAAATTTAGGCAATCTTCAAGTTAATTTAATCTAAAAATAAATTAGCAGATTTATAATAATAAATATATACATGTGTATCTCACTCTTAAAAGCAATAACATGCAAGAAAGACATACCGATCGAAACAGTAAGTACGCAAATTACTGTAATAAAAGAATTATTGTATCCAGCGGAGGATCCAATGCCGAGGGTATCGGAGGCTCCATTCGCACTAGTCGATATAGTGCGTTGCTCGAAGTCGTGGACCACAGTCGATGCAGGTAGAGGATCGCAGTGCAGTCCCACGAACGGTCACTAGGAAGTAGCCGATGAAGACAGTCGATCAGCACCCGCCAGGAACAGCCGATGAAGACAGTCGATCCGCGCCCGCCAGGAACAGCTGATGAAGACAGTCGATCCGCGCCCGCCAGGATTAGCTGATCGTCACCCGCCGTGAATACCCGATCGCCACCAAATAGTCGATGACGAGCGAATTAGTCAATGTCAATCTCGTGGGATAGTCGATGAGACCACCGACTAGTTGATGAAGATGAGCAGTCACGGAATCGCTCCCCAAAAAACCTAATCGCCGCGCACCCCGTGCAAGGATCTCATGCAGGCGAGGGTTCCGGAGGCACCTGCTCTCCCAACACTCTATGCGCGCAGAGAAACGGGACGGAGAAGCTCACGAACAACTCAACAGAGAATTGTGGTGCTTAGTCGATTTTTCGTATATTAGCGGATGAAAACCAGTGACTATATATATAGACGCCGGAGCGTAGATCATAAATAACAGAGGATCAAGACGTCATAAAGGTCCATCATTCATCAGTAACTCCCACCATTACCATAGAAGAGTTACTAGTAATAATTACCATGATTATGGGAGTTATCGCCATAATCATGAGAGTTACTAGTAACCCCACCATAAACATGGCTGTTACCAGTTGGTCATCAACTGTATTCACTCCATCATTTACACCAGCATTTATATGGACTTAGAATTTATTTGATTTAATTGAATAAAATATGAATAAATCCATATTAAATGCAATGGGACATCATTTCTCGTCTCGGCGTGTGGCTGGAGGGACGAGGGAGGCTGGTCCATGGCCATGAGGACGTTTGGTGAAGTTCTGTTGACGTTCAATTATTTTGTTCTCGTGCTTTATTAATTCCACAAGTAGTGCTTTCTTTGCAATCGCAGCTCTGTGCTGTGCAGATGGAATGTAGTAAGCAGCACTAGCATAGCCGGGGTTGCATTGCGCATCTAGAAAACGAGGGTGGGGCTGCGAACGCACCATCATAGGAGAGAGGTTTCAATCGAATCCGGTCCACTGGGGTCATGTTTTTAAATTCCGCAGGATGCTCTCCAAAATGACGCAATCATGTTCATTAGACTATTATCTATACCTATTAATAAAGAGTGAAGATTTTTTCTTTTTTTCGTCAACTTTTTTTTCTGCTATCCCGTCCGCTCTGGTCCCTACAACGCCGGTATCCGCTTCCCTGATATAAAAACAATACCAGAGCAACCGAACCAAACATGTTTGGACACATCGACGGACCGTGCGCGACTTGGCGCAACAAAAGGAGAAGCCCCTGTGTTCCCCGCTGTTGTGAGCCCTGAGGATGGAAGGAGAGCAGTGCCGCCGCCGGCGGCCAAGCAGCCCACCGATCAAGTCAAGCAAAGATGGATAAACAACTTGTGTCTACGTTCATGGGGATCACGTCTTGCGAGTCCCAGGTGAACGCCGTGCAGTGCCTCGGCTCCTGCAATTGGAATTGGAATCTGGACGAGGCCATCAACCTCTACTTCAATAGTAACACCGGCGGTGGCAGCACAAAGCCGCCTTCTGCAGGTTCGTCCACCGATCCGATCTTGATTGAGGAGAACATGCCGACGACGAAAGAGGACAAATACCATGGCGATGCATCAATCGACAGCGACTATGAAGACGACGACGTGGGTGCTCCTCCGTACCATGGAGATCGCAGCACCGCTCTCGATACTCCCAACGTCGTGGAGGCGCCGCCATGTCCAGCACTAAGTGAAATAGTTAATAGTCCCCACCTGGTGGGGAGAAGAAGAAGCAGAACCATCCGGTGGTGCCGGAGAAGCCGGAGCCGGGAACGGTCGATGGCGCCATCCAGGAGGCCCAAGACGACGCCGACGTCGAACAGGACGACAACATCAGCACGAAGGGAGACGGCGGCGCCGGCGGCGGCAGCATGAACATCGGCAACGGGGAGGAAGAGGAATATGGCGCATACAATAGCGACGAAGACTACAACAATGACATGAGCTACAGTAAGGACGACGACGATGATGGAGGCTACTACGACTCCATAGTGGAGGAAATCGGCGAAGGCGGTCGGCTGGCGGTGCAGCATTGCAGCCGCGACCGCAGAAGGAGTCGCTGGGAGAGCTGTTCTGAGTTCCGACTTCCGTACGAGCTGATGTACCACGGGTCCTTCCACAACGCCAAGGTGCAGGCGGCGAGGGAGGACCGGTTCCTGCGGGTCAACCTACAGGCATCCAGCGGCCGCGCCGGCGACTTCCCATCGCAGATGCAGAACCGGGACTTGTGGGCGGACAAGCTGGTCAAGAAGGTGGTCGAGGACAGCTTCGTGTTCTTTTGGCTTCAGACGGTGGACAGCTATGCGCACTTGGACGAGTGCAAGAATACTGAGAGGGATGGACACGTTGGATGGATGGATAAGAACGATGGTGTGCCCTGCAAGTTTTTGAGAAGATGAGACTGGTTCATAAACTATTGGTCTCACGTGTAAGTGCTACTTTTTTATTTAGAAATACTTCCCTCTTTTATCGTTCATCTAATTCTACTCTCACAATTTTCCCCTTTCCGTTTTTCTAAGGTTACTTGGACGATTTCCTATTTTGTTTAGGATTATAGCCTTTGTGATATTAATAACAAAAATGACTTTTTGTTATTTTATTATTTTATTTTAATAGAAGTGATTTATATGAACATAGTTAATAGAGTTATTTTTCTTGCTCCCGTAGCAAGCTGTATTTATTCCTGTTGCAACGCACGGGCATATTTACGGGCCGATTTTTCTTTTAGAGGGTGAAGCGCTCTAATTTGGTAGGGGCTTAGTACCCCTTTTCCTCTCCTCTAACATACTTTAGGAGATATTGTTAAGATTCTTCTATACTGTTACTCAGATGTATATATGTTTCTCACGAATGGAAAATGTGCATATATGCTGCTGAGTGCAGTGAGATTGGTCTCATTCGAGTTAATGGATTCTGCCTGATTATATTAATTTTTTATCAGATAATAAACTTCTCTCATAGACACACCTATGTTTTAATTAATCATGTTTTTATTTTGTTTCCTATTTTAACCCTGAACCAGATAAGATCAGAAGTTTAAAAAGATTTACATCAAGAGAGTACAAGATCTCCATAAGGAAGTTCAAGTCTTTGAGGAAAAGGAAGTTTTTTTTTTTTTTTTTACAAAATGCGCAAACATTGAAATGCTGTTAGTTCTATGGATATTGTCATTTCATTTACATGTTACATGTCCAATCTTGGCATATTTCTGAGAATAAGCTCAAATATCCAAACTGTAGTAGAAACCTTCTTAATAAAAATAAATGGAGAGGTATTCACCCCAAAAAGCAAAAAAAAAATAGCGTTATTCTTGCTGATATAATTAGTCGTATCATGCAGAGGTTTGTATAAGTTTGTGAGCCTGTGACGTCGTGCTCTTCGTGACTGTTTTAATTTCATGAAATTTATTTTTGGATTAAATGTCAATTTAACATCAGTATTTAATTTTACTAGATTGTTATTTTATCATGCGATCTATGTGTTTTTAATATAAAATTTAGTTGTCCCATGGTAAGGTACGGGCACGCTACCTAGTTACATTCTGATGACGGAAGATGCAGCCCACATTACCATAGCACTCGCTGGAATTAAAAATAAATATTAATTTTAGTTAATGCTAATTTTCTTATGAGAAGAGAGGAAATATTGTTGCAGAGTTGAAAATAAGTGTTATAAGCTAAAACAAACAGAGCCCTAAGCTTCTAAAATTACTTCACTTCCTCTAGGATAATAATGTAAATACGAAAATTTCAAAACAACCGAGGGGATAAGACTCGAGAAGACTATTGCGCCTTCTCCATCCCATCCCATCACCCATCGGAAAGATGGTACAGTAGTAGCTTGTGTTACGCAAATGGTGCTCCTGCCTATAATGAATGCATCATTAAGAAATACTACTTCTTCCTTCCGAAATATACGTCGTTTTCGGTTTTTGTACCACAAGTTTGATTCGATTTGTACAAAATACGTGCAATATTTATATCTTTAAATAAATTTATTAAAAAACTAGATTCAAAGATCTTTCTAACGATACTAATTATGTATTATAAATGTTAATATTTTTAAATATATAATTGTCGGTAGTCGTTTCTTGAGAAACGCAAACGACACATATTTTGGAACGGAGGGAGTACGTAAGTAAGAACTGCATTAATCAATGCATAATGCAGAGACAGCTCTCTCTCCACCGGACATTTCCCTCTGAAAATGTAACCGTTGACATGCATGCCAGCCAACAGATTTTTTTTTTCTTTCTCTGATCTGAGCTCATGACAGCCGTGGACAGACATGCCACTGCGCTTAAATTCCCCAAGAGCAGCGCCAACGGGAAAACAAAATTGACCGCCAGCACGTGACCGGTGACCCTCCTCCCCAACCCCAAGGCTGCGTTCGGCTGGAGGGATAAGCGCTTATTTTTCAGCACTTCAGCAGTACTTTCCTCTCACAAGATTTCAGTACTTCTATAGCACTTCAGTGCTTTTCAGCGCTTTTTCAGCTTCACCGAACGGAGCCCAAGACAGCAACTAGGGTGATTTAAAATTTAAAATTAATTTAACCAAACTTATTACCGCGAACATAGGGCTTCCCTCCCAGGTAAGTGAGATCCCGTTCCCGTCGCCCGGAAGGTAAAAATCTGGAGACGCCCGTACCGACACAGCCCACCGAGACATTTCACTCCGCTCTCCCCTCACGCCATCTCGTTCACACCCGACGCAGACGACGTCACGGACATGTGGGTCCAGCATGACCTGGGTCCCGACAGACAGTGGAACACGAGCGAGGAAACCAGCGTCGCGAAGCGCGCGGCCTTCACCGCTGTCAAGGCAGCAGCAAAACGTTTCACTTCACCGCAGCAGCAACCCAGCAAGCGAAAACACAGAAAATGACTCCTCCTACGCAGTAGGGAAAAGATAGCGAGAAGCAGGAGGAAAAGGGTGAAAAAAAAAGAGAGGAAACAAGAGGGGAAGAGTTAAAGCTAAGCGAGCAGTAGTAGAGGTGTAGAGGAAGAGGCGTCCCAATCCCACGGTGCCTCGACCTCGACCGCCTCCCGGGCTCCCACGCCCACCCATCCCCACCACCACCACAGGCTCCTCCTTGCTGCTGCTGCTGCGCTCCGCCGCAGAGCCCTAGGGCGGAGCTGCGGATCCCGAGATCCACGGCGGAGCCGCGCCGGAGCTCGCCGGCGGCGGCGGGCGCGTCCCCCTCATGCCTTTGGCGCCCCGATCGGAGCCGATCGGTGGCCGCCTGAGGAGACACAGAAGCTCGGCGGGCGCCGGCGGAGAGGCGGCGGAGGAGGGGGAGGCGGAGGAGGAAGGGGAGGATGGCGCTCTTCCGCAAGTTCTTCCTGAAGAAGACCCCGGATCGGCTGCTCGAGATCTCCGAGCGCGTCTACGGTATAATGCTCGCCACTCTCCGTCGAGCTGGCTCGTGCGGGTGTGAGATTCGCGGGGACGTTTCATGTTCTGCTGAGGATTTTTGGCTTCCGCTTGGTTTTGGGGGGTTTGGATTTTTCGTGAAGTGTTTTTCTAATAAATATATACGAGTTTAATTGAGCTGGAATTCGGCGCAGTCGGAAGCACCAAGTGTTGACAATGAGCAGCTAGATTTAGTAAATTTTGAATTGGACTCTGGGGCATCCATTTGGTGTGTTTGTGGGTTTGGAGCCGTGGAAGCAGTCTTAGATGTAGCTGCATTTGGCTTTAATCGCTTTACAACTTTGAAATTGATGGTGTTCCTGGAGTTTTGCTCTTTAGGAAGCTTCGGGTTTAACTTCATTGTCTTAAATTGGCATGTTCGTCTCCACCGCGACCGCTACCCTGTCCACAAATTCTCAATTGTTGAATCATGTTAAATATAATGGTGTGCTTATCCAATGAAATAAAGTGAACCAAATGCTTGAATTGTGTGGAAATTTGCAATTAGGTCCAATTGTTGAAATGGGGTGATTCAGTTTGATGTGCTATATGCCTTTCGATGTGATTAATACTAGGTGTGCAACGATATGTATTTGATTGTGCAAATGTCTATGGATGCCTTTTCAGTGTTTGACTGCTGCTTTTCGACTGATTCCATGGGTGAGGATGAGTACCGGGACTACTTGAGTGGCATTGTTGCGCAGTTGCAGGAATTTTTTCCCGATGCATCATTTATGGTATCCAATTTTTGGTCTGGGGACAAAAGAAGCCGGATATCAGATATATTATCTGAGTATGACATGACAGTAATGGACTACCCGCAGCAGTATGAAGGATGTCCGCTGCTTCAGCTTGAGATGATCCACCATTTCTTGAAGTCATGTGAAAATTGGCTATCAGTGGAAGGACAGCATAACATGCTTTTGATGCATTGTGAGAGAGCGGGTTGGCCAGTGCTTGCATTCATGTTGGCTGGACTGCTTTTGTATCGCGAAACATACACTGGTGAGCAGAAGACACTAGAAATGGTCTACAAGCAGGCTCGAAGGGACTTTATACAGCAGTTCTTTCCCTTGAATCCTCAGCCTTCACATTTGAGATATCTGCACTATATAACACGACAAGGAGGTGGTTCAGAATGGCCTCCTATTAGCAGACCCCTCATCTTGGATTCAGTAGTTCTCCATGTTGTTCCACGGTATGACGCAGACGGTGGTTGTAGGCCATATTTGCGTGTACATGGGCAAGACTCAAGTCCTGTTAACAAGAGTGCAAAGGTCCTTTATGAGATGCCAAAAACAAAAAAGCATCTTCAGCGTTATGGACAGGTGACTGTCTCCTAAATTACTATTATGTTCATATCCAAATCCAAAAACCTACTGACATATGGTTGCGATGCAGGCAGAAGTCCCTATAAAATTAAGTGTGTTCTGCCGTGTTCATGGAGATGTGGTACTTGAATTCATCCACATTGGTGATAGTATAGAGCATAAGGAAACAATGTTCCGCGTCATGTTCAACACTGCATTTGTTCAATCAAACATCCTTGGACTGAATCGTGATGATATTGATGTTGCTTGGAATGTGAGTAATCAGTTCGCAAGGGACTTCCGAGCTGAGGTACTAAACTCGCCTGCCCCTATATGCCTTTTACGTTCTCTTTATCTATGCACCATTACAATCTTAAATATAGCCTTTTCTCAGAAGAATCTTAAATATAGCTCAATTTTTGAACCAGGTACACTTTTCGGACCCTGATTCATTCAAGCCTGCTGCTACCGTCGAGGAGGTGGCTGATGATGGAGATGAGACTGATGTTGCTTCGGTAGACACAGGAGAGGAGTTTTATGAAGCGGAGGAGGATTGGCATGATGCTAGAAAAGACCCAGAAACCCAGTCAGAGTCAACTGATGGAGGATCATTAGATGGCATTGCAGAATTTCATGGTGGGGCGGCAACTGAAGAAAGGAGCAGCCTAGAGAAGCACCAATCTGATGAGGGTGTGAAGATTGTTGTCTCCCAGAATTTGGGTAGCATGAGTGAGAAAAGGGCAAGTGCACCTACCTCAAGTTTTGAGAACCAAGAAGGTTTGCAGCAGCCCCATGAAGTTCCTGAAAATGCTAAATTAAGCAACACTAATGGTCAAGAGAACAATGATGTGCATGATATACAGGTGGTTGCTACATCTGTTGATTCAGAGGGACACAAGTTTGGTTCTACCTGTCAGGAGGACACAAAAGGTGTAATTGCACAAACTTTAGTCACGACAGTCGATCCAAGTGGCAGGGATGAAATTCAATGCCAGGCTGATGAACAAACAAAAATCTTGGAATACCCTGATTTGGACTACACTGGTTTTGGCTCTCCTAGAAGTTTGTCACATATAGATGGGGATACCCCCCACTTGAGAACTACGAAAAATGAAGTGTTGCAGAACGGTGATATCAAGATTATCACTGAGAATACAATAAGTATGGACAACGAGCTAGTGATCTATGAAGAGAAAACTATAGTCGTCAATGGTAATACTATACAGGAAGTAAAAAATGTTGTCAACGAAAAGAGCACTGCGGCTAAGATAGACACACCAATTGTTGAGAGTAGGAACTTACTGGACAACAAGAATGGCAAGATTCAAACCGCTAAACCTTCCAATACAGCCAATGGCAAATTGGATGGGTGCAGATTAGAATCTTGCCTTGAGGAAACCATACCTACAAAGAAAACCACTGTCCATAACAGAATTGTTGTCTTACCAGCCACTGAAGTAGCAACTGAGATAAAAGCCAGGGAAGAAGGGCTTGGTGACAAACAGGATTTTAGTATAGCTCTTCCTCAAAGTCAAACAGTAGCCAGGGCTAGGAGTCCGAGGCTTGAAAGCGATGACCAAGGGCAAATTCCTGATAAAGCTGTGTCATCAATATTGAAGAAGATGGCAGTAGGCAATGCAAAGATGGAAGAGCAACCAAAGCTCGCCAAACCAAAAACAATACGTAGATGGATCTCACCAAAGAAGGAATCTGGCGCTACCTCTGTGCATAGGCCATCTCACCCTCCATCTAGATACCACAGTTCACCAGCTGCACTGGCTATTCGATCCATGTCTACAGATGGTAAAATCAGTGTTGTAAATGATGCACCTTTATTATCACTGAAACAACCAGATGGCAGCAACTTGACACGAGAAGCAACATCTCCACCGTCTGCTTCATCGCCTCCACAACAATCCTTGTTACCAGGTGCACAAATTGCATCAAGAAGCCAGGTTTCTCCACCTCCTCCGCCTCCACCTCCACCTCCACCTCCACCTCCAACCAACTATTCTTCAAGTTCTACTTCTATGCACAAGGGGCTAGCTTCAACAGGTTTGTCAAACTTACCTCAAGGTGCCTCTCCACCTAGGTCGTCGGGAGCACAAAAACAGGCCTTTGCCCCTCCCCCTCCTCCACCCCCACCTCCACCTCCACCACCTCCTCCAAGGATAACTGGTGGCGGCATTACCGTACCTCCACCTCCACCTCTACCTCCAAGGCTAAATAGCAATGCAATCACTCCACCTCCGCCCCCATCTACCATAACACGATCAAGTGCTCCTCCTCCACCGCCACCACCACCTCCTTCAATGTCACGTTCTGCTCCTCCGCCACCTCCGCCGCCACCACCATCATTGCGTTCTAATGTTCCATTGCCACCTCTTTCATGCACAGTTTCTGGTCCACCTCCGCCACCACCGCCACCACCACCTCCTCCTATGGCACGTTCAGCACCACCACCTCCCCCACCCCCTCCTGGCCGAGTAGCACCCCCACCCCCACCACCGCCCCCTGCCCCTGGCCGAGGAGCACCCCCTCCCCCACCTCCTCCCCCTAGCCGAGGAGCACCCCCACCCCCACCACCTCCCCCTGGCCGAGGAGCACCCCCACCTCCTCCTGTTTCACGTACAGGTCCACCACCACCTCCGCCTCCTCCAGGTGCTCGCTCTGGACCTCCACCTCCTCCACCCCCTCCAGGTGCAAGTGCTCCTCCACCACCTCGTCCAGGTGCGCGGCTAGGAGCTCCACCACCACCGCCTCCTCCAGGTTCATGGCCAGGAGCTCCACCACCACCGCCTCCTCCAGGAGTGCGACCAGGAGCTCCACCTCCCCCACCCCCACTTGGAGGTGGTGGAAGAGGACCTCCACCACCTCCTGCACCTGGAGGGCGTCTTGGTGGCCCTCCTCCACCTCCACCACCAGGTGGACGTGCACCAGGTGCGCCAGCTCCACCTAGAGCACCAGGTGTACCGCCAGCACCAGGAAGTAATCCATCCTTAGGCAGAGGACGTGGGGTTGTACGCCCTCTGGGATCAGCTTATGGGGCTGCTGCATCACGCAAGTCAGCTTTGAAGCCATTGCACTGGGTCAAAGTGACAAGGGCCCTTCAAGGTAGTCTGTGGGAAGAATTGCAGCGCAACGATGACTCACAGAGGTTATTTTTCTTTTATCGTTCAGAGCATAGTCATGTACAACATTATGTTCATTGCAATTAACTCATACTGATGTCTGTTTGCTGTTGCATTCGACATACTTAACAGTGTGAACTTTTTTCCTGCAGTGTTTCTGAGTTTGATATATCAGAACTTGAGAGCCTTTTTCCTGCAGCTGTTCCAAAGTCCGATGACAGTTCAAAATCTGAACGTAGAAAATCACTTGGATCAAAACCAGAAAAAGTGCACCTAGTAAGTATATTGTTAACAGGTCACTCTTTTGAAGTGTGAGTATGTCAAATGCGTTCTATTATTTCCTGAACCAACATTTTTTCCTGTTTTGGTCCTAAATATTGTGCTATTATTTGGAATTCTGACTACTCAAGCTTTGGTTGTTATTTAGATCCGTAGTCAGAGTTAATAAGCATTAATAGCTAACATCAAATTTTTCAAGCCTTGTAATTTGAAAATGGTGAACTACTAGTACATCTCTAATTCAGAGTTTTTGGTGACTACTTATACCCAAAATGTAGCTCTCTTCTCTAAATTATAAATACTATGGTGTAAAGTTTCAATTATTTAATAATTTCACCATTTTTTTTCTACTTAAAATGTGAATAGATTGAGTTGAGGAGGGCAAATAACACAGAGATCATGCTGACAAAAGTTAAGATGCCACTCTCGGATTTGGTGGTAAGAATGATGACAATACACTAGATAAGGTGTCTCACTATTTTATAGTTTCTGAAATGTTGCCAATGATTGATTTCTCCAGAGTGCAGCTCTCGCGCTGGATCAATCTACCTTGGATGTTGATCAAGTGGAGAATCTCATAAAGTTCTGTCCTACGAAAGAAGAAATGGAACTTCTCAAGGTGCACAATACGAGATTGTTGCTTTACTGGCATTGTGACCTCATTTTCTAAATTTGCATTCTTACTCTTTTTTTGACAGAATTACACTGGAGACAAACAAAATCTTGGGAAATGTGAACAGGTAATGGCTACATTCTGTTAAGTGTTAACTACCTAACTGCATATGGTTTCTATGCTTATTACATGTTGGAACAAAAACTAATGGTATTTGTATGTAAGATCACATTTAGCATTGGATGCACTGAAGTTACACATAGCTTTATGCCAGTTAGATATGACTACATGGCTAGGTGTGTTTACAAGAAACTATTGTTCTCCTAGTGCAGTTCTTCTTAGAACTGATGAAAGTGCCTAGAATGGAGTCGAAACTGCGAGTATTCTCCTTCAAGATCCAGTTTGGTTCACAAGTTGCTGATCTTAGAAGAAGCTTGAATATCATAGACTCTTCTTGTAATGAGGTATGCTAGTAATCAGTCATAGTAAACTCCATTTGATTTTGCATTTTATCTATTATAAGTAGAATTCTGCTTTGTCAGATCCGAACTTCTCTCAAGTTGAAAGAAATAATGAAGAAAATTCTTCTCCTTGGGAATACTCTGAACCAGGGAACTGCTAGAGGTAACAATAAATTGCTTCTTCTGTTTGTCATCCACTTTTGTCTACACTTTGATTGACAACAATATCATGTAAACCTTTCGTTGTGCAGCTTGTTTCAATAAGCTAAAAGATTAGGTAGAAACTTCGGTAGGACCTATGCTCGCTGCATCTACTGCTGCTGCTGTTTTGGCTGTTTCTACAGTAACTTGTGAGAGCAAGTTTATATGCACTTGCAGCCAACAGCAATGGCAGCCGAGTACTCTGTCTCTATCATGCATGTTCTTTTGAAAAAGAAATTTCTACAGTATGTGCTTTGATTAAATTTGTTTACAGCAGAGTGCTACTTCCACTTAACATGATAAATACCAGACTAAGAAGGACTGTTATGCGGTTTGAAAACCATAGCTCTATCTCTCCTGAACTTAGGATGTCATGGCATGATGCTATGTTACATAGCCAGTGCATGTTCTCCATCTTCTTCTACTCGATCAATAGGTGCACAATGTTTCAGTTTGAACCTGTATTCCTTGTCATCATTGTCTTTAACCAATATTGTTGTCTTTATTGTTAGACATAACCTGCTGCTACTAATCTTCTTTTGTGCGGTACAAAGGCAAGTAGAAGGTCAGCACTTGCTGACCAGCCCTAGTACTGTAGAAGTATGGCAATAGCCAGGTAGATGTAGTTGGCTGACTTCAGCCATGTAGTTGGTAGAAGTACATCAGCAGGTAGTGGGCTGATCTAAGCCATGTAGAGGAGTGGGGCTGTACTCAGCCATACTTAGTGTACCATGTAGTTGGTATGTAGAGTTGTATATATACCTTGCAATGGAATGAAACCAGGTAGTTCTTTGCCTCCACATCCAGTGAGTTTCAGGTTTCAGCCACCGCTGAACCGAGCGCTGTGTGTGTGTGAGTGTGAGAGAGCTCAGCTCTTCTTCTACCTTGGGTCAGGGAAGAGGGAGAGGAAGGTGAGCAGGTTGCTTACCTGTGTCCTAGGTGCTAGGATTAACATTTATGCATGCAACCAAGAAAGTGGATAGATTCAAAGACTCAATAGGTAGTTGATCCAGCAAATTGTTTTTAGTGCCATGTGAAACACAGTTGGACACTTAATCTGCTTAATGCACAATTTTTTTTTTGAAACACTAGGTTCTTGGCTTCTTGCTAGTTAGAGAATCCTTTAAATTTTCTATGATTATATTATTTATGTTATTGGGCTAGTTCTTAGCTTTGTGGCTATTTATGCCTACAGGTGCTGCGGTTGGCTTCCGTTTGGACAGTCTTCTAAAACTTACAGATACCCGGGCAACAAATAATAAGATGACACTAATGCACTACCTCTGTAAGGTATGGTTCACCTTCTGTTGAAACTCAAGTACTCACATGTCCATGTACTACTATAGTACATTTTGTTATGATGGTTATTAGGTTCCCAGTTGTTTAACTCTAAATGGAACTCATGTTTTGCTTTCTGTTATTTGTTAAATTAGAGCAAGGCCAATAATAGTGCCAAGTGCTTGGCTATTAGCCAAGTTACAAGAGCCAAGCTATACAACAGTAGTCTCTTATTGGTCTATAAGAAAAAAAATCTATTACTATTTTTATCCTTACCCCACACTCTTTTTCTTAGTCTCTCTCACATTTACGTAGTGTATGGATCCACCTTATCTATGCTTCCATGTCCAGCTTGTTGCTTGCATGAGAGCCAAGCTCTCCTCTCTCTCTCCTCCCTTCTCTCCTCCACATTAGCATTTGCTTGGCTATAAGCCAATTATTGTACTTGCTTTTAGGATCACAAATTTGAAATGTGTGAACATTTGACGAGTGAGTGGGCCAGCAAGCAACATGTGTCTTGACTCTTGAGTAGTTCTGTGGGATCCTTGTCAGAGTGGATAGAATTTAATGAGAAGATGGGTTGGAAACAATTTTCTAATCTTCTTGTGCACTGCTGTGTACAATTGCACTTAATGTCTGCTATTTTATTTCCTTCCCGAACAACGCAGGAGAATTGCATCATTTCATTAAGAATGAGTAAGAGACTGTACAAATGTACGTGAAAAATGGAGGAGGCGTCAAGAGGTTTCCCCTACTAAAACCCAACACACCCTGCCTTACTGCCTTTGAACAAGGGAGACAAATGTGACCTTCACAACCTACCTAAACCCTAAAGTTCAGGGGGGAGAGACCTTATGAGGAGCTCCTGAAGGGCTGTAGCACTAGCCATGCCCCATGCACCACAACCACAAACTGCCCTCCTCATTCCTCAACCACGTTGAGGGTATGAACATCTGGGGCGAGCTCCTTCAAAACACAAGTGCTCTCCTGTGCTTCTAGAGCTTTCAAGCAACAAGGATGATCAGGGAATTAAGTCCTTCAGAACACTTCTTAAAGTAAGACACCAGCCATAGAAGCGACTAAATTCTGGAGCCCTTACTCCATAAAGTTTAAATTTCTGGATGATCAAGGTTCTAGACCTGCCTTGCAAACACACGAGGCGGGGATGTGTTGATTATATTTTCTTCTGCCTGGTCGTAGAAGGGACAGGTTGGCGGGTGAGGGAGGCCTCTTTTGGCGATCTGCCATCCGGCATCTGTTGTTGCAAGGGCATCCCGTCTACCCGCTCTCAGATGAGTAGATACTCTGTCAACACTTGGACACAAAGAGCACCTTTTATATCAGCCACCCAGCTCCTGTTATTCAGCGCTTGAGGTATTGTGCGCCTCTTCACAGTTCTTTTAGGGATCAATTGAAGTAGGCAGTGCGCCAATTCAGCAACTGTCTTGCCCTGCAGCCACCTATCATCCCAGAATTTGGTTGACATACCATTGCCGACGATTGTCTTGATCAGCAGCCTAGATGAAGACCGACAGGCATTGTTTTTTTTTTTCCCAACGAAAGCCAACGGATAGGCAGGGCCCAGCCCAAAGTTTCAGGGTTGTCAGTTGTGTATTCCCTGATAGTTAAGCCTAGTGCTATGTATCTTACTATTCCTTGTCAGTTACTTTTCAGGCTTCTAAGCCTTGTATTTGGGAATATGCCCAGCATGAGCATCCATTTTAGTGGTTAGCTATGAGCTGGAGCCGGTAGAGGAGATAAGACTAAACTGCTTTATGCAGTCTATTTAATGGCAGGTAGTAGCAGCCCTCCATTTTGTAACCCAGACCAGCAATTTTCAATTCAATCCAAGAGGCCTAAGTGCCAAGCTGCCCTCTGGGCTTTACCCCATTTGTGCAACATTCCCAAACCCCCAAACTGTAGTGTTATACATGCACCCAAGAAATCATACAGTTCCGGCCATTGGCCTTTTCCTAGTTCTATACTTTATATTGCATGCCAATCTTTTCATTGGATCCACAGAGTCACAGATGTAAAATCAGATCATATCAATTTGATGGGATAGACTAGGCATTAAGAGTCACAGATGCAACTAGTAATGGTTGGTAGTTGGTAACTTTCAAAACATAGGAATCAGTGCGTGTTTGAGAGCGCTATTCCAGGGGCCCCCATTCTATTTTATGGAACATTAAAGATGAATCCAAATTATGGTGTACTCCCTCCGTCCTTTAAAAGGGACGTTTTTTGTGTTCGTGCCAGTAGTTTGACTAGATTTGTAGAAAAATACGTGCAACATTTGCATCTCCAAATAAATTTGTTAAAAGTAGACCTAAACATCTATTCAATGATACTAATTGTGTATTATAAATATTAATAGTTTTTTATATAAATTTAATCAAAGATATTTCTCGGGAAGCGAGAACGACACTTTTTTAGGGACAGGAGGGAGTATGGCTAGAGCGAAAGGGCTTAGCAACTTATGGCTTGTGCTAGTTGCTTCGTGAGGGGGTGTGGTTGTTGTGTGTTGTGGAGTGTGTTGCTGTGGTTCATGATTGTGTGCCTTTTTTAGTTTTGTGTGTTTCTGCGGCTTGTGTTTGTCCGCTTGGACTTTTGCCCTTCTTGATATAATGATGCACAGTTCTTCTGCTTGTTCAAGGAAAAAAGTTGGTAAATTGCAAACCAGATAGTGACATTTTGTGTGAGAATTAGGACTGCAACTTGGCAACAAGCACTGCTGTTTAATCCTTATTGTGATACACTTAAAATGGTTAACAATTTCTACCACTCCAGAATCAAATTAGGTTCATGAAGTCATCCAATAGTTTAACAGCATTGGAAATTGCATAACTTTGACCAGTACTGTCTGACACACTGACTTTACCCAAGTATCTAATAGATACTCTTGCTATGTTCTTGAACTGCTATAGCTTACATACAATTTGACTGTGTCTGATTTACTGTAATATGAAGTGATTTTCACATTATTTTTCATTATATACTGACAGTTTCTTGGTATCAGGTACTTGCTGCAAGGTCTCCACAGCTTTTAAACTTCTATGTGGATCTTGTTAGCTTAGATGCTGCATCAAAGGTTTGGGTTTCTCCTTGATATACTATAGGATCGTGTAAAATGTAACAGTTCTTTGCAATATGTACTTTCTTCTAACTGTTATTGTTGAACAGATACAATTAAAAATGTTGGCCGAGGAAATGCAAGCAGTTAGTAAAGGGCTGGAAAAGGTTCAGCTTGAGTATGATGCTTCAGAAAGGGATGGTCCAGTATCCAAAAATTTTTCGTGAGGTCAGGACACAATAATCTCTCGGTTTGTAACCCCTTTTCCTTAATATAATGAAGCGCAGCTCTCCTGAGATTTCGAGAGGGAAAAAAAACATTGATATGTTTTCTTAGCTAGTGAGTCTTAGTTAAAAACACAACCTGGCATTTCCGCAAATGAAAGTTTTTTTCCCTGAAAATTGTTCGAAGAATTCCCTCTGCTACATGGACTTCTCAGAGCCTCAGATAGGCTTTCTCTAATTTTAAGTGGGCAAGCCAACAAGTTCAAAACACAACAAACAACCTAAAATCCATTCTCATCCATGTGATTAGTCCATGCAGATAGATACCCTTTTCTTTTTTGTGCTTGTTCCAAAAGAAAGGTTTACGTAGTTTAATCTATCTTAGATGCTTAAGCTGACATTATAACGTTGCATTGTGTTCCTATGAAACTGTAGGATAATTGAATGTCTCAGTATCTCAATTGCTTCTAAACTGGCATTATTTGCATTGTGTAGAAACTGAAAGAGTTCACCGACAATGCTGGAGCTGATGTGCAGTTGTTATCTTTATTGTTTTCTGAAGTGGTATGCTCTCTGTCTGTCTCTCTCTCCTCCCTCCCCCCCCTCCCCCTCTCCCTCTCTCTCTCCCTCTCCCTCGCTTGCGCGCGCAATTTGCTCTTCATTTCTTGTTGGTTGAATTTTAAACTTGGTTCTAGGGTAAAAAGGCTGACGCGCTGATTAAGTATTTCGGTGAGGATCCTGTTCGTTGCCCCTTCGAACAAGGTAAGCAGATCTGTTTTATTTGAACATGCTCGGCCGAAATTATTATCTGTAGGATTTAGCTGGTTCAAGTAATATTTGATCCCTGCATCTCCTTACACTGCGGTGACTATTTTTCTGCAGTAATCTCTACCCTCTTAACATTTGTAACAACATTTCGAAAAGCACATGAGGAGAACCTGAAACAAGCTGAGCTTGAGAAGAAAAAAGCAGATAAAGAGGCAGAAGCAGAGAAGTCCAAAAACTTACAATTAACTAGCAAAAATGTATTGTCTTTCATATAGTTTGCAGTTTTGGTAAACTTCATAAGCCCTTTATATTTATGGTTTTTAAATACTGTCTGCAGGACTCTAAACCATCAAATCCAAGCCGGCAAGCTAAACAGACTTTAGAGAGGACAAGGTCTGCAAGCAGACGAGGAAGAGACGTTGGGTGATATCCCGAATGGCCAGGTTTTGTGCTGTGCTTCTGATCTGCTCGCCAGGCAAATGGACGACAGTTACATTTCTGGGCAAAGGGAAGTTTCGCGGATGGACACCGGCATTCCTCGGGTGCAGTGCGATTGCATCAAAGAAAACTTTACAGGACACCCTCTGCGGTATTTTGTGCTGACATTCTTCTCGTCACCAATGATACATCGAAATCGTTTTCTCGGAGTTACTAATTAGTTTCTTATTACAGGTCTCACTGGAGAATGCCGACTTCCTTTTTTATCCATGTCGGCCATCAGGGTCCAGTGCTAACTTCTGACTGCTGTAAAGAGTTGCTAACACTTATACTAACCCCATTCTTTCTTTCATGTTACTTTTTCTATTCTTTCTAACAACGGTGGTCAAGTACAGCCATGGCTTCGAAAAAATTTCAGCCTGGTGCGTAGGTGGAAAATTGTAAAAATTAGGCAGTAGGGTAAAAAAGGTATGGAGATCATCTGGGGGGCAAAGAGTATCAGGAGTAAATATGAGATGTAAACTCAGCCCGTAGGTTAGCTGTAAGTTCAGTAGTGAGTGTATCGTCACTTTGTATGATCAAACAGTTGATCATGATGCAGTGAATGTGTTGTGTTCTTGATGATCTGTTGCCAGTTGTCGGCTACATGTCGGTGTAGTGTGACATGTGCTGTCAATTGTTATTATGCGTCAACCATGATAAAACCAGGCATTATGGCAGGCTGAAAAATATTGTGCAAGAAACTAGTACAATTCAATTTATTTTCATCCATAGAATAGCATTTTCCCTATAATAATTTAGCCGTATAATTTAGCCAGCCGAACAGAGTGAATCATCAGTAGACTGTGTCCCTTTAATAAAAGCGTTATGCCCTCTACATATGCAACTAATCTGAACACTATGAGCCAGAAGAAAATTATGAGCCAGGAGAAACCATGTTTTCTTGCTCTGGCACTTCTCGAACTCTCATTAAGAAGCCGAACAGAGTGAAGCATAGGCCGAACGGAGTGCAGCATTTGGCTAGTCTCAATAGGTAGTTTCAGTAACGTTGTTACTGAAACTGTCATGTCACGTAAAATAAAATAAATAAAACTTTATATTGAAAGTGTATTTCATTCTAGAGTTTCATCAGCATTAAATTTCATAACTCATAGGAAGTTATAATCGTGAGAGTTTCATCTCTCTTCTTAAATACACTTATCATATCATCGAATATGCTTATGTGGCAACTCTATGGATGAGAATGGGTCGGGTCGACCTATTGAGTAGTTGACCCGACCCACAAAAGTAGAGCCAATGGGTCAAAGGGCCAGCCCTAAAGTCTAAAATGGGTCGGTAGGGCCGGATCTTATTGATCCAATGGGTAATATGAGTCGACCCACTAGTCATAAATAATTTTTATTTAATTTTTAGTCTTCTCTATTTTTTGAATAAGCATGATTATTCATATAACTTACAAATTTATCTATTCTTGAAAGTACATCGACATATATTATATTTAAAGAGCAAATATTTAATACTTAAATTTAGGTTTATTCATATAACTAAGTCTAATTCATATTTTTTGAAGCACGTCAATAGTATCACAATACTTCTCAATCATATATTTTATATATCATTTTACAAATAACGATCGTACTCATTGCTCATAATAGGAAGAAAATATTTGGGATCGAACCCATACTATCCATTGGGTCAATGAGACCATGACATTTGGATAAAACGTGTCGACCCATGGCCCCTAAAATTGGCCTTGGGGCCATAGGGCCGGATCCAAGGCCAGGGCTGGGTTGGCCCATTCCCATCGTGAGGCAACTCAAACTGACACCGGTCTTATGCGCTCACCCCTCCTCCCTATATCCTGTCCGTGCCTCGGCACCATAGCACACCCCCACGCGCTACCCGTCCGCGCGGCTCCCGCGTCGCTCATCTGGGTCATTGTCTCCATGACAGATGCTACATGGGTATGTCCATGCCATGACGCGAGTAAGGCGGCAGCCGGCAGGGCAGAGTGTCTGGTTCATCCAAGGATACGCTCCAGCCTCGGTGGTTGGAGTACCCCGGTGGTCAGAGAAGCCAAGGGCCAAGGGTACCGATAGGGCCACGGCGGTGGAGAAAGACTGCGGACAACGTTGGGAGGCGTTGGACCGCGGACGGAGGGGAGCGGGAGGAGGAACGACGGGCGTGGACTGCTGCGCTAGGAGTACTCTCTCCGTCCACAAATAAACGCAATTATTTGACTTCTTTGATTTGTGTTTGACCGTCTGTCTTATTCAAAAAGGATATTTAACTATTTGCCATCGTTAAGAATGGCACCACTCCGTTTGCCAGCTTTAGAATGGCACCTACATAATTGCCATCACAAACAGTAGGTCTCATACGTTTTTACCGTTTTGGCTGATGTGGCACGCCACATTGGCAAGCTAGCACGGCAGCGTCTCTCGGAACTCCTGCAGGCCATCCAAAATTACCTATTTATCCCTTCTGCTACTCTCTTCCTCCACTCACTGACGTGTAGGCCCCATATGTCAGTTTCTTCTTCAACCTCTCGCCTGGGGTCTATGCACACGCACTGCTACTTCGGGAGCTCGGCACCACGCGGCAGCGTGCTTGTGGACTGCACGGGCTCCTCCCTCATCGGGCTACCTCCCTTGCACCCGCGTCGGCCTCCCCTTGCTGCCCGTTGCATGCACAGAGTCGTCCCCAAGCCCGCTGGAGTGGCTCTGCCCTCCCCGCGCCACCATGCCCGAGTGTATCGTCATCGGAGACGGAAGCCGTGCTGGAGTGATGGCCGACCCACACCAGCATCTCACAGTGAGCTTGTCACGATGGCGAGTACATCGGTCGGTTGCTCGGGAAGCCTCTCGAGCGCGCGACAGCGTCGAAGTTGAGGTCGTCGTCTCCGGCGGATGATCCCAGCAAGCCGGCGAGCTCGTCCACAGCACCCGCCGACACCGCACGTCCAGCAACCCGTAAAGACTCACCAGTCTCCAACGTGTTCTTCCGGATGGCACGTGCACCAGCGTCTAGACCGGCATTGGCCACCGCGGTGCCGTTCCTTTGCTCGCCACGCCCCCGCCGCCGCCCGCCTTCCACGCTCCCACTGCTGCGCCGGCCACCGGACACCGCGGGCCAGGCCCCGAGCAGCAAGCAGGCAGCAAGAGAGCTGCGGCCTGCGGCCCAGAGCGGCTACGACTAGGAGCTGGCGAGATGCTGCTGCTCTTGCTCTGCAGTAGTGCAGACGTGATCCTACGCATCCTTGCCTTCCTTGCGTGCATGCGCAGGACATCACCAGGACTCGCCGTGTTGCTCAGATGGCTACGGCCTGCGGCCATGGGCAGCTGTGACAGGGCATCATTCGGACACAAGCGAGCCCAGCTGCGAGGACGGACCGCACGAGCTCCTCTCCTCCATCACTGTGTGGTGATGGCTGTAGCTGTAGTTTGAAGAAGAAACTTACATGTGGGGTCCACACATCAGCAAGCAGAGGGAGAGAAATCGCAGGGGTAAATAGGTCTTTTCCAGTGCCAAGTTGGGGTTCCGAGAAGCGCTGTCATGCAATTCTGTAGGTGCCATTCTAGAGCTGGCAAACCGAGATGTGCATCCATAACAATGGCAAATAGTTAAATGAATTTAATAAATATTATTTATTTTGTTATGGGTTATTTTATTGTTAGAGATATTTTTCATAAAAAATTAAATAAGATGAATGGTTAAAGAGAAATAGTAAAATTCAAATAATTACGATTTATCTGTGGAGGGAGGAGATTACTAGTGCAACGGCTCCGGGAAGGGATGGTGCTCTTCCTGAACTTGCGAAGTATTCCACCTCCTTCGGCGACATGCACTGTACCTGATTCCAAAATCCAAACCATTCGCTCGCTCTTCGCGCCATCGCCACGGTCACACGGCGACCGCTCCAAGAACCTATCAAAATCGCGTTATTATCAGAAGACAAAAAAAACGACCATGGCCCCATGGGCCCCGGGCAGAAACCAAGAAATATATATGACGCGACCCACCTCGTGGTTGAAATCAGATCGGCTGCAGAACAAAAGGTGCCGGCCCTGGTGGTCTCAGCGCTGTGTCATCAGGTCTGTTGTCCGTGTCCATGGCCCAACCTATGCTGTGCAGCACGGCACGGCTAAACACTGACAGGTCAAGAGAGGACAAGAGGGCCCTGTCTCCTAGCCCAAGGCCCGCCAAGGCCACCGCTCGGCCACTCCACACCACTGTGATGTCCCATGCGTTGCGCCAAACCAAACCGAGAACCAAGGTCCGGATCACATGCTCCAGCGACATCCTGCTGGTTCTTTTCTTTTCGGTAAGGTGGTCGTGTTGAATGTTGATTCTTGAGGTGCCGCCGCTCTCATCGATTGCTCTTATCATCCAAACTCCAAAGTGATTAGGAGCTAGTGGTAGTACTACTAGTCTATTAACTCGGAGTAGCCAAGAACTTGCTCGCCATAAAAAGTCAGAGCCTAGCTTTTTTAAAACTGGATTTGAGACTTTGACAGCGCACCCATCATCAGTCTCTCGACTCAAAAAGTCACAAGGGAGGCATCTTGCCGAATGCCAACAACACCTACAGGACATGGGGAGATGCCAGGCGGCAGTAGAGAACACGGGCGTGAGGTTACATGTGCATGTGCCCGCGGTACATGGAAATGGCACCCATCTGATCGGTTCATTGAAAAGCCCAGTGACAGTGGTACAAAGTACAAACAAGTCAAGTACTATATATATTCTGCATGTTTTGGAGCAGGGCCTTCTTGGGTTAGAAGTTTTTGCTTCAGATTAGTAATTTCTTTGTTCCTCCCAAGATGATTGTGAAAAGGGTAGGGTGATGTTCCTTAAATGCCACATGCACTGGAGTATATGGTCGCAGATGATAAATTAGGGCCCTATCTATAACTATAATAATCTATGATCAGTAGCTACCTACTTTGCTTTTTACAGCTACAACTATATTTCGGTATCTATTACGTATGATTCAAGTACTACCGAATAAAACATGATTCTTACCATGCCTATACAGAGTTGATTACTGAGGATCCAGAAAAGCATGCAATTGTGCAGAATCGTCGAGACATGGAAACTGGATAAGCTAGGGTGATCGTGACTCCTTGCTTAAGTTAGGAGTCAACTGTTCCTGGCGACGGCATCATGAGAAACCTAAGCAGGAGCTAGTACTGTCCAAAAGGGCAGGCAAAATGAGTGCGTGAAATGAGGCGATCCATATGCATGGTCACGGGCTCATTGCAGCTTTTCCAAAGTTGATTATTACTAGTATATTATTATTCTTTTTTTTGGCCTGTTTCCTTATGATGACTTTAGCTCATTATCATTTGAATCATGAGGTCTTGACATTTTTGTTTGAGCTGAGCATAGCTTTGCGTCCTTTTTTACAAGAAGGAAAAGACTGACATTGTGTGATGTGAGCGGAAACTTCATGAGCTTATTGCTATAATTAAGTACACTGGTCCATTAACCGTGCTCTCGCACGGGCTAGAGTTTTTAAGAGACATATTATTTAATAAATCTAATTAATACATAATTATTTATATTACGTTTTATTTTTACCTTTGTTTGTTTTCTACAAAATAGAGATAATAGACACTTCATAGTCAATACACTACAATAGCATAAGCAATCATTAACATGCACCCACTTAAAAATAGGTGATAGATCTTCTTATAGTGAGATCTCAGATGGTGGTAGCAGTGCTAACAACAAGAGAATTTTAATACTTAAGCCATATAGCCATATAACAGACGACTTTTTACTCTAAAGTAATCTTGAAGGGTCGAAAAAATGTTGCCCCAATGCTCTCCCATAATTTTCAAGATAATTGAATTTTCCTATCAAAGAATTAGTGCAATTATGATTATACTATCAATATAGACATGTCAAACATATACCTAAAGTATCTGAATATATCTAAAGCAACAACCTATGTAAATTACATGTCATGGTTAATAATAATTTTAAATAATCTGTTAACACCATTAGTATATCAGTTGTTAAGAAAATGTTTTATTTTTTGATGAAAAATAACATATATATTTATCGCGCATGTTGGCACGACATGAATGCTTACTTCAATAAAATCTTATATATTAATATTGATAGAATTGGGTAATACAAAAACATATACATGCTTTATGGTTATTTAAATAATTTTTAATAGACTGCGTTGAGAATTTTTAGATTAGATTTGAGAGGACATCTATTTTTTCAAATAATTTTTCATGTGATATGAGTACATGGAAAATTAGATGAAAATGTATATATACTTTAGATTAAATTTCTTAATGGCATATGTGGATAATTTAAATGTAGAATCATGCATTACTTTATGTTGTTTTACACATTAGTAGAGGCAAAATAATTATTTATAAAATAGAACATATTCAACAGCTATTATTATCAATGTTGATCAGCTTATATTGATTTTTTTTTGTCAAATGTTTTGGATTTTTTGAAGAATCTCTAGGATCTATCTTTAGTTTCATATCATGATTCGTGTTAGGGACCTCTGGTTTGATTTTCTAGTATTTATCCTTCTTCTAGCGTGATATGTATTTATTGAAACATAGTATTAAGATATATAACTTCTAGTTGCATCTCTTTCTATGACTTTATGAATCATAATTTGGATTTTGACTTTTAATAATTATGTGCTTTAATATCAAAAAAAGTTATGTACTTTTGCATAGGTTAAGTAGAAATTCTAGTGTTTTTTCATCTTTTATTCAAATTTTTTATTAAAAAGAGTTTAGGTCCTAGTAGAATTATTTTATACATGTTGATTAAGTTAAAACTCACATTGTACCTTGCAAATTTTTTTAACTTGTTACATAATTATACACATTGTTTTTTATATATCATATAGTACTTAAATTTAGTTACCAACACTGGTATGACATAGTGTTTTAATTAAAACATACACTTAATTAGAATAATAACTTATCTTTTATAATATCAAATCTTACTATAACGGAAGCACCATGTTAGGTAATTTAGATACATTGGTTATTTTGGATTATATTTCGTAACAAAGTGGGTAACTTAAATACAAATTTAGGGGTTATTATAAATAATTTTCATAATGTATCTGTCGGTGCTAGTTTTAGCAGATGCTAACACCGGCTAGTGAACTTGTGTTTTGCGGTTGAGGCTCCGGATGGTGTGCAAGGTGGAACACAGGGTTTATACTGGTTCAGGCCAAGAGGGCCCTACGTCCAGTGGAGAGGAGAGTCGTGTTGCCTTGCACCGGGGTGCTTGTAGTAGGGAGTTATAAGCTAGGCGAGAGAGGAAAAGTGCTCCCAAGTCTCTTGTGGGTGTTAAGTGCGTACAGGTTGCTCGTTGTTGTGTGTGGTGTGGAGTATGTGTGTGAGAGCTTGAGAACCTGAGAGATTGTCTAAGGCTGACCTCTGCTCTCCCTTTTATAGTCACAAGGGAGGGGAGAGGGCAGCGCGTACATTGCTATGCATGTTACACTGGAGAGTTGTTGTCTCTGTTTGACTGTCGTCAGCTACGGTCTTGTCTCCGCATCCCGGGGATATGGCCGTAGTGGTTCGTACGATATTGGTGAGTTTCAATGTGAAAGCTCTAGTTTGGTTTTAATAATTAATGACATTCTAAGGAACTAACCTAAGTTGCTAAGTGATGGCAAGGTTTAGGTTGGTCAAACCATGGAGTGTGAAGCCTAGCAGACTATGTCGATCAAGATGGCTCTACCATGGATCAAGTGAACAAGAAGTGAGGTGATCAAGTGTTAAGCAAAAGCATGAATGCAAAGGTATAATCCAAATAGGTTTTTATTTTGGTGAACAAGACACCTAGCGGGTGTGTTCACATTTAGGATAGATAGCCGACTATTAAGGGGAGAACGAGTGTTGGATTACTTTCAAGTGCTCTAGGTTGCATTTCATTTGCATTGAACTAACACAACCTAGAAATCAAAGTTAGAAACCCTTGGAAAATATTTTGAAAATGCTAACACACTGTGCACAAGTGTTGAAGACCTTGAGTGTTAGCACATAGAAGCAAGGGGTGAGAAATAGACTTGAAAAACCTTGAGAAGTGAGCGTCGGACTGTTAGCAGGGGCAGCGTCGGACCATTGTCCAGAGTCCGACGCCTAACCCTAGTTCTGGCCAGTGGCGAGCGTCGGACGCTGGGTTAACGAGCATCGAACCATTGCCCACTTCAGTCCGACGGTGCCGAGCAGTGTCGGCGTGACGCGTGGCGTTCGGGAGAGCGTCGGACGCTAGAGCTTCGTCCGACGGCGAGCGTCGGACTGAAGTCCGACGGTTTTGAGCGAGTTGCAACCTCTCTGGAAGCGTCGGACCGTGGTGATCATTGGTCCGATGGCTAACCTCGCGAGAGTCCGACGGTGGCCGACCTGTGTCTCGTCTGTGTGAGTCGGACGGTCCGACGCCTGGAGCAGTGCGCGCGTCGGACCATCAGCTTGAGCGTCCGACGGGTGGGAAAACTGGCGCGAGAAGTAGCCGTTGAGATCCAGCGGCTGAGGTTGAATGAGAGCTGGCACGTGGCAACCATCCGAGCGTCGGACACGAAGGATTGGTTCGACGGAACCAGTCCGACGGTCGGTCCGACGCCCCGAAAAGTGTGTTAACGGCTGTTTTTCAGTGCGTAACGGCTAGGATTGCACTTAGGGGTATTTATACTCCTTCGCTGGTCACTTGGTGATAACTCTTGCACACTTGAATCATTTGCATACTCTTTGTGAGCATTCTAAGCCTCCCACTCACTCAATTGATCATCTCTTGTTCATCCATTTGAGTTGAGTGATCCTCAAGTGCATCATTGCTTAGTGATCTGCATTCTAGAGCACTTGAGAGCAAGCCAAGGCTGAGTTCTTATTCTCTTGGGACATTGCCGTGTCCCTAGCGGCTTGGAGGTGATTCCGGTGTGAGGTTGATTGGTGTTTGTTCAAGCCCACACCGAGGTGATTGATTGTGAGAGGTTTTGTGGTTATCCTCGGCGGAGTGCCAAAACCAACTCTACTGGATTGCTCGTGGTGGATAGTCACTTCTCTTGTGTTGGTGAGCGGCTCCCGGTGAGAGATTGGCGTGTGAAGCCTAACTCGCAATCCACCAAGGAAGACCGGTGCCACAACAAGGAGTAGCGTGACGGCGATCACGTAAACCTCGGTAAAAAATCGAGTGTTCTTGTCTTCTCCACCATCGAGTGGACTTTTGTCTTTCCGGTATTCTATTGGGTTTGATCTCTTGGTTTTCATATTGGATATCTCCCGGTGATTGGTCTTCACGGCGTCCGGACTTCACTTCAATCAAGCCCATTGGTATAATCCACTCGATCTTTCTTCCTTGCGCTTACTACTTGTTTAGGTGCCATCTCCTTAGGAACGGAGGAGTTGGTTTCTTGCGTATTGAGTGCTTATATTTGTGAGTAGCATATCGTGTTAGGTGGCTTGTATAGAATAGTCTAGAGCTAGCGCTTTGTCTCGCTTGCTTATCTACTAACGTGTAGTCTAATATTTTGCTAGATTTTTTAATAGGCTATTCATCCCCCCTCTAGCATATACGGTCCTTTCACAAGGCGGCAACAGTCGTCGGGATTACGGCAGGGCGTAGGGTCACACCGGGCATACCTGATGGCTGTCCTTCCGCACGATGTGACAAGAGGGAGAGTCGCCTCGAGGCGTTGTCTCCCGAGGCTCGGGACTCCTGGAGGCGTGATGGAACGGAGCAGAGCGATATCTCCCCTCGGACGCATTTCTGGCTTTCGGACAGTGTTTTTCGAGGGTCAGGTGGGCCCGGATGGAAGGCGTGCTTGTCCTTTCGAGTGGACAGTGCAAGTAGGTGCCTTTCCCGTTCTTGCGTAGCCCGTTCGTCAGGCGCTAGGATTGCCGTAGTCGTAGTTGGTAGATCCCGGTGTAAAACGGGGCGGAGCACCGTAGACCATATTGTGGAGAGGATGGCCGTAGTGGGTCCATCAAATCCGTCGCCAGGGAAATCCTGACAGGTGGTATGGCCGTTGTGCGCGTGTGAAGTACAGTGGCGTCGAGAATCTCACCTGATGGGACAATACTCGTAAAGTGGTCAGAGAGGTCTCTTGTGGTCCAAGATTGCTTCACTGACGTTAAATGTGCATTGGATGCTTTTGAGAGGTTGCGCTCGAGGGGGATGGTGAAGCTCGGGCAAATCGAAGATTCGGCTCCCGAGGGTGCCGCTTTCCCGAGAGTAGGCTGGTGTTGATGCAGCGCCGTCATGAGCTTTCACAGGTTTTGCCTGGGCTGGACCGTTCTTAGAATATGTGTTTTTCATCGAAGTTGGGTACCCTATACTTTGGTATCTGACAGTATTTGTGGTTAATTTATATATATTTTGAAGGGGTTATTTTAAAGTATCTTTTTGTAACAGAACCGCCTTAATAATATGGCCCACAGGCACCTATCAAAGTCACTAATGACTTCTGACAGTTGGTCCCATGTTCCAAATGATTAAAGCAGCTCTGCCGGGCTACATCAGTACCCGTATTCCGACAGGATCTCCATTGCGATGCCATTACAGAGTTACAACATTTCATAATAAAATACATCAGAGTAAATGCGGAAGATTTAATAGAACTTAGATTACAAAACGAGTTCAAATAGTAATTAAGTGCAGTTATTACAGACCATCTTGAAGTAATAGCAGTAGCATGGAACAACGGTACAACATAAATAGATAAATAGATATGCGAACCCAGCCCACGGATTCTGTCTTTACTCCTCACCACTCTCCTCCTGGATCACGGTGGCACAACAAGGACCAAGGCAGACTTCGGGCTGCGACCCTCCTGCAACGGGGTTAACAAACCCTGAGTACGGGGTACTCCGCAAGACTTACCCGACAAAGTAAAAATATTTGACTCTTGGAATGCAAGGTTATAGGTAAGGCTAGCAGAGATAGGGATTTAGCAGAAAAGCATTACTAATCTATCATAATATTTTATTTCACTTAAATTCAATATTATCATAATTCATTCTTTATCCTCTCTCTAAACATTGATTCTTTATTCTCAAACATCCTACTCTTAGAACCACTTTTCGGTGTAGGGGTGAGGATCATGTCTCCATAACCGAGGAGCACGTCGATTCGAATCAAGTAGAGTAGACCCAGCTGGGGTTCCTATCCACACTGTATATGCAGCACGCCGGCATACATATACCAACCCGTCATCTCAGCTTTTCTATCCCGGAACCGGTCCTGCGCCACCCGAGAAAACGGTACACCTCCAATCCGGGACTCTAACCCACGAGGGTACTCACTATTCTCGCCATCTCTCCACTCCCAGTGCGTGGTTGTCGGTTCCAGCAATAGAGCGACCGGACTCTAGGCTTTCCGTAATGGTATGTGGCTAGTCTGTTCATCATGATCACAACAGGCCGACAACGAACGGTCCCTACTGCTTTCCGCCGGAAACCATGCATTGGGACTCTAACCCAAATACCCTGGAGTCCGCTCGGTTTTCAAATCCCTTTTCCGTTGGTGACGAAAGTTGGGACTCTAACCCAAACAATTGGCCAACCACCCGGAAAACCCATCCATAATGATGATAGTGAACCGGCCAAAGTACCCCAATCATCATACATGGACATATATACCCTTCACTTGATATTTCTTCATAATGATCCTCAAGTTAAAATAGTATTTTGCAATTCTATTATTTAAGCATGACTAAGCATTTTGCAATACATTTGAAAATCATTAGGTTATCTTGGTAATGGTAGTCAAGGGTGATAAATGCATCAATTGTTTTCATCACACAACTCCTATCAACTTAATGCAATAGTTTAACTCAAGTGATAAAGCATTTGTAAATAGAGGGTTAAATGCACCGGGGCTTGCCTTGCAGAGCAAACAGAACTGGGGCAGGAGTGGCACAGGCTTCAGGCTCAGGAGCTCCTTCCACTGCCTCCTCTTCAGACACCTCGAGCTTCACCTCCTCAGATACGGGAACTACACGGGTGCAATATTGCATGTATGAATGCGATGCAAAAAGTAAACATGTGCGAAAAGGAAGCTAACCTTAGCACAACACATCATGACTTCACAATGGTGTCCTAGGTCTTAAATGGGTTGACCTAGAACCACATTTAATCCAAAATTACTTAACACCCCTAAATTCAAATTCTAATTGAATTTTTATTATTTAATAAACCAACATAATTCAATTACAGAAGCAAACTAATTTATTTTGGGACCAAACTTTGCCAACAGTTAGATCTTTACTAGTAACAGTACCAATTAAATTTTTGTGATTTTTGGAATTACCCAGAATTAATTAAAAATGTGCAAAGACCCACTTTCCATTTTATTTATTGATTTTTAATCACTACAGAATGTACCCAAACATGATAAACAATATTTTTATAAAATTCTACACTACATATATAGCATGTGTAAATTATTTCACAATTTTTGGTTGCACAGAATTAATCATGCAAAAATAATAAAACAGGCTACTATTCAAACCAAATTAAAATAGAAAAGCATTCAAAATTCACCGGAAAATAGACAAACCCATTCGGCCCACTCGGCCCACAGACCGGCAGGCCGGCCCAGCAACACCCGGGCTTCCCTTCTCTTCTTCCCCGGACGCTGACAGGCGGGGCCGGCCTGTCAGGTCCTTCTTCCTCCTCCGGCCGAGCGCGCCGCGCGCGAGGCGCACGCGGGCCGACACGACCCTCGCCGCCGGCGAGCCGACGGCAACGCGGACACGACCTACGGCTACCCTACGACCTAGCGGTCACCCTAGCACACCTATCCCCGATCCTAGCCGCCTCCGACGGGGTCTATCCCGTCCATGGCGGACGCCAAAGCTCGGCGAGCATGCGCCGGCCACCCGAGACCGGTAAAAGACGAAAGGAGGGCATGGGGAGGATCGGTAGCTCACCCCGGGGCTATTGACGTCTATGGTTGGAGCTGAAACGGGCTAAAGAAGTGAGGTTGACGGCGGCGGCGGACGAAGTGGCTCGGCTCCGGCGGTGACGGCTCGTTCCGACGAACCTAGACCACCACAAGGCCAACCGACGCGCACATGAGAACTAGAACATCACCAAGAAGCTGTAACACGAGGATTTAGGGGCTAAAGCTCACCCGAGAAGCTTGGCCCGCGATCGACCTAGCGGCGGCGCTCCGGCGAACGCACGCGCGCGGCGATGACCACCCTGGAACACCCAGCGCGTTAGAGAGAGCCCCGAGGGCACCAGAGGATGCGCAAGGAACCACTCTACTAACCGGCGAGATGGAGAGGATGAAGGCCAACGGAGGGCGACGAATTTCTCCGCGAACCGCGGCGAACTCGACGGCGACCGGCGGAGAGAACTGAGTTGGGAGAGGGGGCTCGGGGGGTTAAATAGCGGGGAAAAGCGGTCGGACGCGACGTGGGAGGGTCCGGCGACGTGCTGCGCTCGCAAGGAACAGTGCCCCGGCCCCGGCGCACGCGCTGCGCTGCCGCGCACGCCGGCGACGTGCGCGCCGCGCGGGTACGCTGAAGGTGGCAGATGAACAGTACTCGGGTACAGTACCTGTTGCAATGCAATTCGTCCAAATTGATCCTGAAGATGGCCGAATCTGAGGGAGTGGTCAAAAGGAGATTTGTAGATCTTTAAGTACTGAACAACTTTTGTTTTGGTACCAATTCAAAATTCGGTCAGGATTTGAAAATATTCAAAAGGGGGTAAAAGGTGGTTTTAAATTTCAAACTGTAATTTCAAAATTACTTTTGATTTTTCTGAAGAACTTGAAAATTGGTCAAAATAGAAGTTGTACATCTCATTGAGACCAACAACTTTTATTTAGGAAGTTTTGTCATATTCTCAATAATTTTTGAAATATAATTTTAAATTCAAATTTTGAAACACTGTTTTGAGCTTAATTCAATTATTTTCAACATAACTTCAAAATCACCCAAAATAGAAGTTGTTCTACATTAAAAACTCTACAACTTTTATTAAGGGACCTACCTCAGATTTGATCAAATTTTAAAAGTACACTTAAGGGCCTTTAATTAGGGTTTTTGGAAAAATTTAAAATCAACAAGAAATAACAACTCAATTAGGGTTCCTTCAAGCACACACAAGAGTTAAACAAGCTAATCACACTATTAGCCCTAATGACAAGCAAATGCACATGATGATATGATGACATGTCATTTTAGTTAACAGTAATACCAGGGGTATTACAGCCTTCCCCCCTAAAAGAAATCTCGTCCCGAGATTAGGTAGACAACATTGTTTTTACACAAAGTAGAGGAAAAGAAAATGTAACAGCACATTCAATACACACCCAGAGGCACAAACAAAACACTAGGCGGGGAGAAGTTGCATTTACAGGGTAGCATAGAACTCAGGGAACTTTTCTGCCAGAAAATCCTCTGACTCCCAGGTGGCTTCATCCTCAGATTGCTGACTCCACTGTACTTTGTACCACCTGGTTGAGGTCCTGCGGGTAACACGATCTTTGATGTCAAGGATTCGGACTGGGTACTCTGAGGTTGTCATATCTGGCTCTAACTGAACCCCTTCCACTTCAACTACTTGATCTGGTACTCGCAGACACTGTTTCAACTGTGACACATGGAACACGTTGTGCACTTCTGACATATGCTCTGGCAGCTGTAACCTGTAGGCTACTTTCCCCACACGTTCGATGATCTCAAAGGGTCCAACGAAACGTGGGGCTAGCTTGCCTTTAACTCCAAAACGGCTCACTCCTTTCATTGGTGACACTTTTAGGTACACAAAATCTCCCACTTTAAACTCTAGCGGTCGTCGCCGCTTATCAGCGTAACTTTTCTGCCTAGACTGTGCTATCTTTAAGTTCTCTTGTATCACTCGAACCTTGTCTTCAGCCTCTTTTACCAGATCTACCCCATAGTACCATCTTTCTCCTGGTTCGGACCAATTCAAAGGTGTGCGACATCTTCTACCATACACGGCCTCGAATGGAGCCATTTGGATGCTTTCTTGATAGCTGTTATTATATGAGAATTCGGCCAAGGCCAAACACTCGTCCCACTTGTCCGGGTAATTCAACGCGCAAGCTCTCAACATATCTTCCAATACTTGATTGACTCTCTCAGTCTGCCCATCGGTTTGCGGATGATACGCAGTACTATGCAACAGTTTGGTACCCATTGACTTATGAAAGGCTTGCCAGAAATTTGATAGGAACTGGGTTCCTCTATCGGAAACAATGGTCCTTGGTACACCATGCAACTTCATAAAATTCTCAATGTAGAGCTTTGCATACATAGATGCCCTGTACTTTTTCTTGACAGGCAGAAAATGAGCTTGTTTTGTCAGACGATCCACAATGACCCAGATGGAATCAAAGCCTCGAGCTGTATTGGGCAATCCCACAATGAAATCCATACTGATATCTTCCCACTTCCATGCTGGTACTGGCAGTGGTTGGAGTTCTCCACCAGGTCTCATGTGAATGGCTTTAACTTTCTGACATGTGTCACACCTTGCCACATACTGAGCAATTTCAATCTTCATCTTGGTCCACCAGAATTTTTGCCTCAAGTCCTGATACATCTTACTGCTTCCTGGATGAATAGAGAATTTTGTGGAGTGGGCTTCATCGAAGATCGCTTGACGTAAATCAGGAATCTTGGGGACAACCAATCGATCCTTGAACCATACCACACCATCGTCATCAACCCTGAGACAGTCGGCCTTGCCGGCTTGGATCTTTTCTTTGATATGCCTGATCCCTTTACTTTTCTTCTGAGCGGCAATGATCTGTTCTCGGATCGAAGTTTCAATTCTAATGTTGGCTATGCTGCCCTGTGGCACCATCTCAATACCCAATTCTTCCAACTCATGACATAAGGTCAGCGCATATGACTTTACATTTAAACAATTGCAGTGAACCTTGCGACTGAGTGCATCGGCGACTACATTTGCCTTGCCAGGGTGGTAGTGTACCTCAATGTCATAGTCTTTGATCAACTCGAGCCATCTTCTTTGCCTCATATTTAGTTCTTCTTGAGTGAAAATATACTTCAGACTCTTGTGATCAGTGTAAATGTTGCAGGTACTTCCCAACAAATAATGACGCCATATCTTTAGTGCATGAACAACGGCTGCCAACTCTAGGTCATGGGTGGGGTAATTTTCTTCATGACGCTTGAGCTGCCGCGAAGCATAGGCGATGACACGGCCCTCTTGCATCAGCACACAGCCAAGACCAGTTCCCGAAGCATCACAATACACATCAAACGGCTTCTCTATATCTGGCTGAGCTAACACCGGTGCAGTAGTCAACAACTCTTTCAACTTTTGGAAAGCTTCTTCACATTCTGGCGACCAGACAAACTTCACTTGATTCTTTAGCAAGTTGGTTATCGGCTTAGATATCCGGGAGAAATCCGGGATAAAGCGACGATAGTAACCTGCCATGCCCATGAAACTACGGACCTGATGTACCGTAGTGGGTGGCTTCCAGTTCAGAATTTCTTCAACTTTGCTTGGATCCACGGACACTCCCTCAGCAGACAGAATGTGACCAAGGAATGGAACTCGGTCCAACCAAAACTCACACTTGCTAAACTTGGCATAAAGTTGGTGCTCTCTTAGGCGGGTTAGGACAATACGGAGGTGGTTAGCATGTTCCTCGGGGGTTTTGGAGTAGACAAGGATATCGTCGATGAAAACGACTACAAATTTGTCAAGCTCAGGCATGAACACGGAGTTCATTAGGTACATGAAGTAGGCAGGTGCATTGGTTAGGCCAAAAGACATTACTAGGTATTCGTATAGGCCATATCTGGTGGTGAAAGCTGTTTTAGGAATATCTTGCGGACGGATTTTTATTTGGTGGTATCCCGATCGAAGATCAATCTTTGAAAAGACCTTAGCCCCAGATAACTGGTCAAATAGAAGGTCGATGCGGGGTAATGGGTATTTATTTTTGATGGTGACCTCGTTAACAGGACGATAATCAATGCACAGCCTGAGAGACTTATCCTTCTTTTTCACGAAAATAGCAGGACAACCCCAAGGTGATGAGCTAGGTCTGATAAAACCCTTGTCCAACAATCCTTGCAACTGAACTTTCAACTCTGCCAGTTCCTTTGGTGGCATCCGGTACGCCCTACGAGATATAGGAGCCGTACCAGGCTTAAGCTCTATGGCAAACTCAACATCACAGTCCGGAGGTAACCCAGGTAACTCCTCTGGAAAGACATCCGGAAACTCACAAACCACTGGAATGTTATGGATTTCCAGGACTGAGGTGGCATTAACTTGCTTCACATTTCTCAAAGGTAAGGGAAGTTGGATGAGAAGTTTGGACTGACTATCAGGTATGTTAACTTTGATTGTCCTATTCAGCACATCAATCACAGCCTTGTGCTGATACATCCAATTCATCCCCAAAATGGCATCTATGTCCTGATTCTTTAGCACTATCATAGTGGTCGGGAACTTATGCCCTCCCAATTCTATGGGTACCCGAAATACCACTTCCTTAGTACTGATACGCCCCCCGGGCGATTGTATGATAAAATTTTCATTAACCTCCCCAATTTGAATGTCATGCTTGACAACAAAATTACGGTTGATGAATGAATGTGATGCACCAGAATCAAAGAGTGTAATTGCAGGGTTACCAGTGATAGGGAACCTACCGAGCATGACGGGCTCTCCTTCCGGGATATCAGCGACCTGGGTGTAATACACCTGGCCAGCCTTCTTGACCACCTTGCCCTTCTGGGCCTGCTGCTGCTGTCCACGGTGCTGTCCCTGCTGCTGTTGCTGCTGTCCACCAGCGCCCTTCTGTGCATTCTGATTGGACTGTTTGGGGAAAGGGCAATTGCGGGACCAGTGTCCCATCTGGCCACAGTTGTAGCATGGTTGATTGTAGGTGAACTGTGGTGAAGTGACACGAACGCCAGGGGCATTCGGCTGAGTGGTGTTTTGCTGGTTTGAGGTGTGGGAGGTAGCGGCGGTACGCACAACTACCTGCTGTTGTGGGTACTGTGGGCGGTTGTGGTGGGTGGGATGGTAGATGATTTTCTGGCGCTTTTGGCTGCCAGAGAAAACAGCCTTCTTCTTCTTCTTCTCTCCCTGAAGTTGGCGGTCACTTTCTTCAAAAGCGAGCGCGCTGTCAACAGCTTCATGATAGGTACAGTGGCGGTTGTTGGATAAGCTGCGCTGGATCTTGTAGTTCAAGCCTCTGACAAAGCAGCTCCTCTTCTTACCATCAGTATTCACATACTCTGGGGCATACAGAGACAATTGGTTGAACTTGGTCACGTACTCCATCACAGTGGAGTCTCTCTGCCGCAATGCCAGAAACTGGTCAAGCTTCATTCTCATTATCCCTTCAGGGATGTAGTGGGCACGGAATGCAGTGCGAAACTCTGCCCAGGTAAGCTGGTGTCCTGCGGGCTGTGCTGCCAGGAGATTAGCATACCAGGCACTTGCGGGACCACGCAGCTGCTGTGCTGCGAACTGTGGCTTCTGGATTTCGGTGCAATGGATCAAACCAAACTTCTGCTCCATGGTACGGAGCCAGTCATCCGCCTCAAGCGGCTCATCCGCCTTGGTGAACACCGGTGGACGGGTGTCGGTGAAGTCCACATAGGTAGTTTCCTGGTTCCCGTTATTGCGCCCACGGCGCTCTCCACGCTGACCCTGATTCTGAGCGAAAGCATTCGCCGCATTAGCAAGTGCGATAATGGCATCAGCGAGGCTTGGTGGCACGGGTGGTGCCTCAGGAAGACCGTCTTCTCCCTGGTTGCTGGACTGACCACGGGTCTGAACCATCTGTGATTTGCACACTTAACTCAGAACTTGGGCTTGACATTACTAAATAGAAACGGAGTAACAGCACAAACTAAAAATTATAACAACACAAGAAACATAGTCTTAGCGACATACAGCACATAGATCCCCAACCACAACTAAAGTTCTAAGGCTCATAAACTACGACATAGAGATACAAGCAACTGCCAACACTGCAGCACGGGAAACTAGTCGTCGATGACCACGATCTCCTCCTCGACGTCGTCCTCCACCATCTGGTCCTCGGGCTCTGCTGGGTCCTCGGCGAGTGGCACGGGCTCGAAGTAGCCCAACTCCTCGGACTCGCTCTCCTCGTCCTCAGGCCCGACAACCACGCCACCCTCCGGGTCCTCCTCACGGGGAACCAAGATAGGGTTAAGCAGGTTGTTAAGCCTGTGCACCTCTTCATGCAGGGTGTTGATGTACGCCTGCATGTTGCCATTGTGGGCTTCCACCCACTCCACACGCCCAAGGGCGGCCTGCTCGCGCCCCAAAGCCTCGTCCCTCTGCTGGACTGCTACCTGCTCACGCTCCAGCGCTGCCGCCTCCCGCTCCATGGCCGCTTGCGCCTCGGCCTCGACCTGGTGAATCTCTCGGTGCAGGTCGCGGTTGGTGCGCACATCCCGGTAGTGGTTGCGCACAGCTCGGTCAAAGTCCTCCTCCATCAGCCTCGCCTCGGCCTTGAGTGCCCTGATCTCCTCCTTGAGTTCCCTGCGGCTGCGACGACGGCTGCCTGAGCCCTCGCCCTCCTCATGGCTAGGAGCGAGCTGGTGACGAGGAATGCCACGCGGTCCCACCATCTTGCGTGCGGTCAGCTTCGTGCGAGCCAGCTGGACAAAGTGAGGGTAAGACAAGATAGAACAGGCTAGCATGAACAGGTTGGTAAATCCTATCCCAAAACCCAAAATTAGGGAGGAAGTTATTAACATGTGAATCAACATGATGCATGATTCGTTCTTACGCAAATTTTAAATCAATGCAGGTAAATAAATATTAATAACATACTTCAGACATAGGGCTTAACAATAATAATAGTAATAACATTGTTCCACATGCCACCCTACTCCTAGTACAGAGTAAGACAAGAAAGCAGTTTTGGACTCAAAATAGTTAACTTAAATTTTAGATCCAAAATATTTTGAAGTTTTCGAAAACAACTCCGTAATGATTTAGCAATAGATCGCTCTGATACCACTTGTAACAGAACCGCCTTAATAATATGGCCCACAGGCACCTATCAAAGTCACTAATGACTTCTGACAGTTGGTCCCATGTTCCAAATGATTAAAGCAGCTCTGCCGGGCTACATCAGTACCCGTATTCCGACAGGATCTCCATTGCGATGCCATTACAGAGTTACAACATTTCATAATAAAATACATCAGAGTAAATGCGGAAGATTTAATAGAACTTAGATTACAAAACGAGTTCAAATAGTAATTAAGTGCAGTTATTACAGACCATCTTGAAGTAATAGCAGTAGCATGGAACAACGGTACAACATAAATAGATAAATAGATATGCGAACCCAGCCCACGGATTCTGTCTTTACTCCTCACCACTCTCCTCCTGGATCACGGTGGCACAACAAGGACCAAGGCAGACTTCGGGCTGCGACCCTCCTGCAACGGGGTTAACAAACCCTGAGTACGGGGTACTCCGCAAGACTTACCCGACAAAGTAAAAATATTTGACTCTTGGAATGCAAGGTTATAGGTAAGGCTAGCAGAGATAGGGATTTAGCAGAAAAGCATTACTAATCTATCATAATATTTTATTTCACTTAAATTCAATATTATCATAATTCATTCTTTATCCTCTCTCTAAACATTGATTCTTTATTCTCAAACATCCTACTCTTAGAACCACTTTTCGGTGTAGGGGTGAGGATCATGTCTCCATAACCGAGGAGCACGTCGATTCGAATCAAGTAGAGTAGACCCAGCTGGGGTTCCTATCCACACTGTATATGCAGCACGCCGGCATACATATACCAACCCGTCATCTCAGCTTTTCTATCCCGGAACCGGTCCTGCGCCACCCGAGAAAACGGTACACCTCCAATCCGGGACTCTAACCCACGAGGGTACTCACTATTCTCGCCATCTCTCCACTCCCAGTGCGTGGTTGTCGGTTCCAGCAATAGAGCGACCGGACTCTAGGCTTTCCGTAATGGTATGTGGCTAGTCTGTTCATCATGATCACAACAGGCCGACAACGAACGGTCCCTACTGCTTTCCGCCGGAAACCATGCATTGGGACTCTAACCCAAATACCCTGGAGTCCGCTCGGTTTTCAAATCCCTTTTCCGTTGGTGACGAAAGTTGGGACTCTAACCCAAACAATTGGCCAACCACCCGGAAAACCCATCCATAATGATGATAGTGAACCGGCCAAAGTACCCCAATCATCATACATGGACATATATACCCTTCACTTGATATTTCTTCATAATGATCCTCAAGTTAAAATAGTATTTTGCAATTCTATTATTTAAGCATGACTAAGCATTTTGCAATACATTTGAAAATCATTAGGTTATCTTGGTAATGGTAGTCAAGGGTGATAAATGCATCAATTGTTTTCATCACACAACTCCTATCAACTTAATGCAATAGTTTAACTCAAGTGATAAAGCATTTGTAAATAGAGGGTTAAATGCACCGGGGCTTGCCTTGCAGAGCAAACAGAACTGGGGCAGGAGTGGCACAGGCTTCAGGCTCAGGAGCTCCTTCCACTGCCTCCTCTTCAGACACCTCGAGCTTCACCTCCTCAGATACGGGAACTACACGGGTGCAATATTGCATGTATGAATGCGATGCAAAAAGTAAACATGTGCGAAAAGGAAGCTAACCTTAGCACAACACATCATGACTTCACAATGGTGTCCTAGGTCTTAAATGGGTTGACCTAGAACCACATTTAATCCAAAATTACTTAACACCCCTAAATTCAAATTCTAATTGAATTTTTATTATTTAATAAACCAACATAATTCAATTACAGAAGCAAACTAATTTATTTTGGGACCAAACTTTGCCAACAGTTAGATCTTTACTAGTAACAGTACCAATTAAATTTTTGTGATTTTTGGAATTACCCAGAATTAATTAAAAATGTGCAAAGACCCACTTTCCATTTTATTTATTGATTTTTAATCACTACAGAATGTACCCAAACATGATAAACAATATTTTTATAAAATTCTACACTACATATATAGCATGTGTAAATTATTTCACAATTTTTGGTTGCACAGAATTAATCATGCAAAAATAATAAAACAGGCTACTATTCAAACCAAATTAAAATAGAAAAGCATTCAAAATTCACCGGAAAATAGACAAACCCATTCGGCCCACTCGGCCCACAGACCGGCAGGCCGGCCCAGCAACACCCGGGCTTCCCTTCTCTTCTTCCCCGGACGCTGACAGGCGGGGCCGGCCTGTCAGGTCCTTCTTCCTCCTCCGGCCGAGCGCGCCGCGCGCGAGGCGCACGCGGGCCGACACGACCCTCGCCGCCGGCGAGCCGACGGCAACGCGGACACGACCTACGGCTACCCTACGACCTAGCGGTCACCCTAGCACACCTATCCCCGATCCTAGCCGCCTCCGACGGGGTCTATCCCGTCCATGGCGGACGCCAAAGCTCGGCGAGCATGCGCCGGCCACCCGAGACCGGTAAAAGACGAAAGGAGGGCATGGGGAGGATCGGTAGCTCACCCCGGGGCTATTGACGTCTATGGTTGGAGCTGAAACGGGCTAAAGAAGTGAGGTTGACGGCGGCGGCGGACGAAGTGGCTCGGCTCCGGCGGTGACGGCTCGTTCCGACGAACCTAGACCACCACAAGGCCAACCGACGCGCACATGAGAACTAGAACATCACCAAGAAGCTGTAACACGAGGATTTAGGGGCTAAAGCTCACCCGAGAAGCTTGGCCCGCGATCGACCTAGCGGCGGCGCTCCGGCGAACGCACGCGCGCGGCGATGACCACCCTGGAACACCCAGCGCGTTAGAGAGAGCCCCGAGGGCACCAGAGGATGCGCAAGGAACCACTCTACTAACCGGCGAGATGGAGAGGATGAAGGCCAACGGAGGGCGACGAATTTCTCCGCGAACCGCGGCGAACTCGACGGCGACCGGCGGAGAGAACTGAGTTGGGAGAGGGGGCTCGGGGGGTTAAATAGCGGGGAAAAGCGGTCGGACGCGACGTGGGAGGGTCCGGCGACGTGCTGCGCTCGCAAGGAACAGTGCCCCGGCCCCGGCGCACGCGCTGCGCTGCCGCGCACGCCGGCGACGTGCGCGCCGCGCGGGTACGCTGAAGGTGGCAGATGAACAGTACTCGGGTACAGTACCTGTTGCAATGCAATTCGTCCAAATTGATCCTGAAGATGGCCGAATCTGAGGGAGTGGTCAAAAGGAGATTTGTAGATCTTTAAGTACTGAACAACTTTTGTTTTGGTACCAATTCAAAATTCGGTCAGGATTTGAAAATATTCAAAAGGGGGTAAAAGGTGGTTTTAAATTTCAAACTGTAATTTCAAAATTACTTTTGATTTTTCTGAAGAACTTGAAAATTGGTCAAAATAGAAGTTGTACATCTCATTGAGACCAACAACTTTTATTTAGGAAGTTTTGTCATATTATCAATAATTTTTGAAATATAATTTTAAATTCAAATTTTGAAACACTGTTTTGAGCTTAATTCAATTATTTTCAACATAACTTCAAAATCACCCAAAATAGAAGTTGTTCTACATTAAAAACTCTACAACTTTTATTAAGGGACCTACCTCAGATTTGATCAAATTTTAAAAGTACACTTAAGGGCCTTTAATTAGGGTTTTTGGAAAAATTTAAAATCAACAAGAAATAACAACTCAATTAGGGTTCCTTCAAGCACACACAAGAGTTAAACAAGCTAATCACACTATTAGCCCTAATGACAAGCAAATGCACATGATGATATGATGACATGTCATTTTAGTTAACAGTAATACCAGGGGTATTACACTTTTGTAGTGATAGAGTGGGTAATTTGTATGTAAAATTAGGGGGTTGCTTTATGTAATTTTTAAAATGGCAGAGGTGTGTAATTTTGTTTATAAATTAGAATAGGTTGAGTGGCTATTATCGGCGATGATGATTAGAGTCTATCAAATTAAATACTAGATATTTCTGATTATTGTAAGAATTCTTATAATTTATATTTTTTCATATTAATATGGCGAGAATTAGCGTGGTGCCTCCGTTAGTAAAAGAAAGATTTTACTTACCGTAGTAGGCTGCACGAGTTTCCACGATTCATCCAGCTATATGCTTGCGTTTGTACGTAGATAGGAGTACACTCCTTGATAAAACGTATCGAGATGATGTTGATGGCTTCAAGGAGAACAACAACAGCAAAAGACAAACCTGGCACAGCAACTCGGTACTAACCCACAATTGTTTTTCTAACCCCAAAAGGTAGTACAACACAGTACTGTATAAAAATATGTTGAGTTGTTGACAGACAGAATCGTGAACAAAGTGATCGTGTCAGCGTAATAGTTTTGTAAATCGAGTTCGCTACTCCCTCGGTCCCTAAATAATCGTCGATTTCTTTTCCTAAGAAATAACTTTGATTAAATATATATTAAATTATATTAATATTCATAGTATATAATTAGTATTATTGAAAAAATCTTTAAATTTAGTTTTTTTATAAATTTATTTGAAGATACAAATATTACATGTTTTTTTATAAATTGAGTTAAACTTAAATAGGGAGGGAGTAACCGCTGATCCGAAACAGACTGTTGTGTACTGGAGATTCTCAGATTAGCAGGAAAGCAAGTACGCTTGGACGCCGTCAGCGTGGCAACTGGTGTTCCCATAATAAACGTAATTGTTTGATCTCTGCGAATCCTGTTTAACCGTTCGTTTTATTCAAATTTTTTATACAAATAATAAATTAAATAAATTATTATGAAAATATCTCTAATAATAAAATAGGTCATAACAAAATAAATAATATTTATTAAAAATTTTTGAATAAGCCGAACGGTCAAACATAAATCGCAGAAGTCAAATAATTACGTTTATTATGGGACGGGGGAGTACATGGAAGGGAGTGCTACTACTGGTTCTTGTTTGATGCATTCTTTACTACATGTTGCATGATAAACATTGGGAGTGGGAGGTATACATGTCAGCTGCAGATGTTGATTAGAAGATGTATGTTTTTATTACAATTTTCAGGCTACCAAAAGATAGTGCTCGCTTCAATTAGAGAAGCGTCGATGCTAGTCGTACCGTAGCACTTTGACCATCCCTTTTTCTTATAGTCTCTCTCTCTCTCTCTCTCAATTTTAAGATATTTTGCCTTTTTATATGTATATTGTATGTAGACATAGTCTATATCTAAAAATCTATGTACCTAAGAAAACCAAAACATCTCATAATTTGGAATGAAGAGAGTACTTACATATTTCAAAGTACATAACATTAACAAGTATGTTTTAGCAAAAACATATGATATAAAAATTTATTGGAGTATATATGCACCTTCTTAGAAAAAAACATGAAAAATGCAACTTAAAAGGTTTGATGTCAAGTAGATGGAAAAATAAAAATATTATTTTTAATAGAAAAACTACTTTTCTCTTGAAAAAATAGTTTCAAAATAACAACTTCTAAATTTTATATACTGATTATATCAATTTAAATTTATTTTGTAGTAGCAAAAAAAAAGTCCCATCTTTAAAAGTCTTTGTCAGCTTGCGACGTGCAAGCGTATAAAAAAATTCCTTTGACAATTTCGTTATGTTTTCATTTTTTATTTTTAAATTGTATCATCAATGTTAATATTTCATTTTTGATAGTTATTATGTATGCTTTTTATTTTTCTTATATTTTGTAAGTTTTAGCATTAATTTAAATACCACATTTGCACTGCTAGTATTCTTTTTTATTTTATGAACGCCGATGCAAATACTTTGGTATGTGACCATTGAAACCAAAGGTCATTGATCGATACAAAATCATCTCCAAGGTTTTCGTTGCTTAGTACCGATATAAAATCCACCAATGACTTTATTTGGAAAAAAAAATCAGCTGCATGCATGCACAAAATCTATTAGATGTCTTTTTTGTTTTCATCTATAAAAGGCCTCCATATTCGTGCATGTCTCTGCTAGCTAGCTGATGACTGCTGCTGTCTCGTGCGCGTAGGCCTGCTAATAGGTCGGGTTGAAACGGGTTTAATGGGTTGGGTTCTCAAGTGGTTATATTTTGGATGGGTAGAAATAGGTTGACTTACTGAACGGGTTGGGTTGGGGTGGGTTTAATAGAAAAATGGGTTGGGACGGGTTGGGATTGACATCTTGTTTTTGTGGGCTTGAATGGATTGAACCCGCGGATGGATGTTATATTAATAAACATCTGACGGTACCGATTGTCATAAAGTTGCTGCCTGCTATATTAAATCATCTGCAACAAATTTTAATCGATTTCGATAAAATATTATAGTGTGAACACGAGGTTTTATTTCTAGGGTCCGGCTTTGACATGGGACCCACATACACATCCGGCAGTGCCAGTTGGCATGAAGTTGCTGCTTGCTATATTAAATCATCTGCAGTAAATTTCAGCCAATTTCGGTAAAATTTTAAGGTGTGAACGCGAGATTTTATTTTTAGGGTCCGGCTCTGACGTGGGACCCACATACACGTCCGGCAATGCCGGTTGGCATGAAGTTACTGCTTGCTATATTAAATTATCTGCAACAAATTTTAATCGATTTCGGTAAAATTTTATGGTGTGAACACGATGTTTTATTTCTAGGGTCCAGTTTTGGCGTGGGGCCTACATACACATCTGGCAGTGCCGGTTGGCATGAAGTTGCTGCTTACTATATTAAATCATCTGTAACAAATTTTAATCGATTTTGGTAAAATTTTATGGTGTGAACGCGAGGTTTTATTTCTAGGGTCCGACTTTGACGTGGGGCCTACATACACATCTGGCAGTGCCGGTTGGCATGAAGTTGCTGCTTGCTATATTAAATCATCTGCAACAAATTTTAATCAATTTCGATAAAATTTTATGGTGTGAACGTGATGTTTTATTTTTAGGATCCGGCTCTGACGTGTGGCCCATATACACATCTAACAGTGCCGGTTGACATGAAGTTGTTGTTTGCTATATTAAATCATCTGCAACAAATTTCAGCCAAATTTGATAAAATTTTAAAGTGTGAACGCAAGGTTTTAAATTTAGGATTCTGTTTATGGGTTCAAATGGGTTGGAATGAGTTGGGTTGAAGATAGAATGGTATGGGATAGGACGGGTTGAAAAGTGAATTAATTTGTTACGAGTTAGGTTAGATATGAAGTGGGTATTAACCTTAGCAGGGCTACGTGCGCGTACTCTCCTAGGGTCCTCCTAGCGTCTCGTACGTACAACCATATACCGCTTGTGGATTTCACCTCTATGCTCTCGTCGGTTCACTGAGCGAGAAACTGTCACGAAGACACGACGCAGAGCCGTGGTGTTACGCCGGAATAGCCCCGCCACATCCATGAGCTGACGCCGCGCGAGCTGTGCCAGGACAAGCCGGCGGCGGCGCAGCGGCAGCAATACTGCCGTGGCACCAGGCCCCTCGCGCCACCGCAGGATGACGAGGGCCGTTGGCGGACGACGAAACAGGTGGCGGCCATGATTATGCTTGTCGTCCATCTCCTTGTCTTCAAATATGTTTTTATAAAAGTATGTATATATTTGTCGGTTATCAAAGTTAGGGGTGTCCAACTTCGATGCAAAAACGCTCATTCCCAACTTGGCTTGGTCTAAGTAAGGCCAGTCGAAGCCCACGAAGGCCACGTCTACAGAGGCCCACAACGTCATTCCACTAATGACAGCCTCCTCAGGAGAGCTCGCTCCGATTCGCTCGAGCCTACTCGGAAGACCTCGGGAGAGCTCGCTCTGATTCGTCCGAGCCTGCTCGGGAGAGCTCGGGAGAGCGGCGTCCCCGGCGCCCAAACCTCCGATTCGCCCGAGCCTCCTCGGGAGAGCGGCGTCCTCGGCGCCCAAGTCTCAGATTCGCCCGAGCCTCCTCGGGAGAGCTCGGGAGAGCGGCCTCCTCGGCGCTCAAGTCTCCGATTCGCCCGAGCCTCCTCGGGAGAGCTCGGGAGTGCTCGGGAGAGCTCGGGAGAGCGGCGTCCTCGGCGCCCAAACCTCCGATTCGCCCGAGCCTCCTCGTGAGAGCTCGGGAGAGCGGCCTCCTCGGCGCCCAAGGCTCCGATTCGCCCGAGCCTCCTCGGGAGTGCTCGGGAGAGCGGCGTCCTCGGCGCCCAAAACTCCGATTCGCCCGAGCCTCCTCGGCGCCCAAGGCTCCGATAAGCCCGAGCCTCCTCGGGAGTGCTCGGGAGAGCGGCGTCCTCGGCGCCCAAGCCTCCGATTCGCCCGAGCCTCCTCGGGAGAGCGGCGTCCTCGGCGCCCAAGCCTCCGATTCGCCCGAGCCTCCTCGGGAGTGCTCGGGAGAGCGGCCTCCTCGGCGCCCAAGCCTCCGATTCGCCCGAGCCTCCTCGGGAGAGCTCGGGAGAGCGGCGTCCTCGGCGCCCAGGGCTCCGATTCGCCCGAGCCTCCTCGGGAGTGCTCGGGAGAGCGGCGTCCTCGGCGCCCACGTCTCCGATTCGCCCGAGCCTCCTCGGGAGTGCTCGGGAGAGCGGCCTCCTCGGCGCCCAAAACTCCGATTCGCCCGAGCCTCCTCGGGAGAGCGGCCTCCTCGGCGCCCGAGGCTCCGATTCGCCTGAGCCTCCTCGGGAGTGCTCGGGAGAGCGGCGTCCTCGGCGCCCAAGTCTCCGATTCGCCCGAGCCTCCTCGGGAGAGCTCGGGAGAGCGGCGTCCTCGGCGCCCAAACCTCCGATTCGCCCGAGCCTTCTCGGGAGAGCTCGGGAGAGCACGGGAGAGCGGCACCAGCTCGGGAGAGCGGCATCCTCGGCGTCCCAAGTCTCCGATTCGCCCGAGCTTCCTTATCCCCCTCGAGCGCAATCTCGCAAAGCATCCAAGGCGCAGGTGGTGTCAGCGGAGCAATCTTGGACCACAAGAGATCTCTCTGACCACTTTACAAGCACTCTCCCGTCAGGACAGACTCTCGATGCGACTGTGCTTCGCACGCTCCTGACGGCCATACTCTCTCTGACCACTTTACAAGCACTCTCCCATCAGGACAGACTCTCGACGCGACTGTGCTTCGCACGCTCCTGACGGCCATACTCTCTCTGACCACTTTACAAGCACTGTCCCGACAGGACAGACTCTCGACGCGACTGTGCTTCGCACGCCCCTGACGCCCATACCACCTGTCCTCCACGGTATGGTCTATGGTGGGCCGCCCCGTTTTCCGCCGAGACCTATCAACTCCGACTGTGACAGTCCAAGCGCCTGACGACGGGCTACGCAAGAACGGAAAAGGCGCCTACTGCGCTGTCCACTCGAAAGGACGAGCACGCCTTCCGTCCGGGCTCGCCTGACCCTCGGGAAGAGCTGTTCAAAGACCGAAAATATGACAGGGGAGATATCCCCCGCTCAATCCTATCACGCCTTCCTAGTCCCGAGCCTCGGGAGACCTAAGGTGACTCACCCTCTTGTCACATCGTACGGAAAGATAGCCGATAGGTGTGACCCTACGGCACGTCGTAATCCGACGACTGCTGCCGGCTTGGAACTCACCAAGGACGTGCGAACCACGACAGCCATGCCCCGGAGACGCGGAGAAAAGGCAGCAGCTGCATAGTCAAACGGGGAACAGCAATTCCTCACTGTAAAATACGTAGCTACCCCTGCCTCTCCCTTGCGACTATAAAAGGGAGAGCAGAGGCCAGCTTTAGAAAAACAACAGAGAAGTTCTAAGTTCTCACCCACACAAGCGTACCCATAGCAAACGACTTGTAAACACTTAGACACACACAAGAGACCTGGGAGCGCTTTCCTCTCTCGCCTAGCTTGTAACCCCCTACTACAAGCACCCCGGTGCAAGGCAACACGACTCTCCTCTCCACTGGACGTAGGGCCTGTTTGGCCTGAACCAGTATAATCCCTGTGTTCTCCCTTGCACACCATCCGTAGCCTCAACCGCAAAACACATATTTACTAGCCGGTGTTAGCCCCGCCAAAACTAGCACCGACAATATTATTTTTTAATAAATATTTTTATAGAAATATAAAATCAAAGTCATGCTTTGAAGACCATGTCATTATCGTAAACGTCATCTAATTCTAATACGGAGGGAGTACTAGTAACGGGTGGTCAAATAAGTATCATAATTATTCTGTGACTACCTTGAATGCCACTTCTTTATGACTAAGGTAAAGGGAGTAATATAATTTTTTTGCAAATTCAAATCTGCAACACAATTTTTTTTTTTTGGTTCGCTGAGAAGATTTGCCTCCATCTAGTATTAATTGTTAGAGCTATGCCTCTTTATAAGTGCTTTTGGAGTATTTGACTCTGTTTGGCTGGCTGGATTGTACGGCTGACTGACTGATTGTTGTGAGAGAAAAATACTGCTGAATGGTTGACTGATGCTGTCTGGTAAGTTCAAGCGAACAGAGCCAATTTATGTGCCAGCCAATTTTATTAACCGTTTCAGATGATCAGACGTAAGCAAATTTAGAACCATATCATATCAGATTTTTTTCTCTCCACAAGTGATTGGTGTAGCACATTAGTCATTAGTTTCTAGCTCACAGTAGAAAATACTGTACAAAATACAATACTCTCTCCGTCCCAAAATGTCTGTCTTTCTCACTTCCCGAGAAACAATTTTAATTAAATATATATAAAAATATATTAATATTTATGGTACATAATTAATATTATTAAAAGATATTTGAATCTAGTTTTCAAATATATTTATTTGAAGATATAAATGTTATACATATTTTTTATAAATCGAGTTAAACTTGTGGCACGCGCAACAACAGAAACAAACATTTTGGGACCGAGGAAGTATCATAGTGCAGTTCTGGTTTTGGTATTAACTTTGTCTCTCGCTTAAACTTACCAGCTAACATCAGTCAGTCATTCAACAGTATTTTTCTTTCACGATAATTAGCCAACCAATCATATAATCCAGCCAGCCGCACAGATTCGAGTCAAAATTAACACATGATTTCTTTTACTGTGCTCTCCTAGAAGCGTCCCTATCATGGAAAGTCCAAAGCTACTAGGGGTACGAAAGTAAAAGGGGAAAAGAGCAGTCTCAACTCTCAAGGTCTATCCGAGGACCATGGGTGACAAGGGGTTAAACAAACCGGCTGTCACTGGGCCCCACACTGACAGCCAGGCATCCCTGCTGCTGCGGCTGCCGCTGCCACAGTCATCAGTCATCGCAAGGGAGACCGGACTCTGGCAACGGAGGTTCACGTGAGCGCCCAAAAGGCCAAGAGCGAAGCAGCCACCACGGGCCACGCCAAACCAAACCACCCTCTCCCTCCCTCCCCACTCGCTTCTTGCAACTCACCCGTAAATCTGCACAGCACAGCGCGGCATTTAATGCTCTCCAACCTTTGCTCTCCCTCTCAAACCCGTTCCATTCCCCTCTCGCCCATCAGGCACCAGCCCACAGATGCGGTCGTGAGCTCCGCGGCAAGATCGAAACCATGGCGAGAGCTAGCAGAAGCCGCGGGCTTGGTGCTTGAGCCCTTGATCCTTGGGGGTCCCGGTTCCTTCTCCTAATCTCCTTGCATTGATCGCGTCCCTCGAGGCGAGGAGACGAGCAGAGAGGGGAAAAGGAGGGTTCTTTCTCGTGTTTCTTCTGTCGATCCTGCGGTTCTTGGGAGTAGCAATGAGGCGGCATGGGTGGCAGCTCCCGTACCACCCTCTCCAGGTCCGTACCGGCTGAAATTTTGCGCCTTTTCTTGCTGGGCGTGATTTCTTTTGTCGCCCGTGATTACTGAAGATTCGATGATGTCTCTCGCGCGCATCACAGGTGGTGGCCGTGTCCGTCTTCTTGGCGCTGGCGTTCGCGTTCTACGTGTTCTTCGCACCCTTCGTTGGGAGGAAGGTGTTCCAGTACGTGGTCATGGGGCTCTACACTCCGCTGGTGAGGAGCTCCTGCTTGGCTCCTTCGATGTCATGCTGAGTCGAGTCGAGTGAACACCTTGTGTTTTGCTTGTCTGGGACCTTTGGGATCCCCATCTAGGTGCTGCCTGATGGGCCCAGCCGTGGTTGCTGGAGCTAGGGAAGGTGCCGAATTAAGTGTGGCCTGATCATGAAACGTGTTGCTTGGCAGTCTCGCGTAGTGTTTGGTAGGATTTCTGTACGTTTTGTTTGCTTGTTTAAGGGCGGTACTTGTTAAATCGTTTGACTGGTCTGGCCAATTCTTGTTGTGCCATCATGTGGCATGCCTAACCCTGGAAGCAATGTCTGGTTCGTTCAGTTCAACAGCTTTGCTTCAGCAGTTCAGCCTCCATGGTTGGTGGAATTCTGTCTTGTGTCACAAGGTTAAGGTCATTAAGGACAACATTTTGCATGCTTATATGTTGTTTATCTAACTCCATTGGGGAAATGTAGTTTCAGAGCAAGTGGGAGCTACATGTTCGTCAGGCTCTGTGTGCCTCTTCATTTCTGTCCACTTCAGCCCTGCTTGTTTGGTTGGATTTTCTAGCTTCATGCTGGAGGAGTGACATGTCATAAGTAGTACTTATACTTATTATACTAACATCGTCAGTTTCGTAATGGCCGTGACCTTCTGATACCATGTCACTACCCTAGGTTCTGCGTTGTTGTGATGATGCCAACTACTGAAAGACTATTCCTTGAGATGGGCTGTATCGTCCCTGCAAATTGCTGTCCTCGATTATTCTTTTCTTCACGGTTGTCATGAAACCTAACTTGTTTTGAAGCTTTCTATGCGATGCCTTGTTGTGATGATGCGAACTACTGAAAGACTGTTCCTTGTGATGGGCTGTATCGTCCCTGCAAATTGCTGTCCTGGATTATTCTTTTCTTCACGGTTGTCATGAAACCTAACTTGTTTTGAAGCTTTCTATGTTTTTCAAATATTTGTTGCACTTTGGTGTAATAGTGTAATGAGTAGGCAATGCTGTGAAATGGTGCCTGTTGTTCTTCTGACAGACATGTAGTGGTATTCTCTTCAGTCTTCACTGCTTCTGACAGACCTTGTGTAGTTATTGTTGGCTTGGAATTTTGTTTTGCCTTCACACGTGTGAATTCATAATGGAAAAATATGAAAAATTGCAGAAACAATTATTTCAATCTTTCTGGATAAAATGTTATGTGCTCTAAAAATGCCACATTCTGGTTTGCAAATCTGGAAAACAAATTTTGTGATTGTTGAAATGAATACAACATGGCTTGCGCACAATGTCATCATGAAGCTAATGTTTTGGGCAAACTCATTCCAAGTTCATGACTGCACATTTTTGTCTCTCCCTAAGAATCAAAGCCTATCATAAGGAAATTTATTGTGACCAAATGGTGATCTGATCATTGCAGGTATTATGTGTCTTCTTTCTATACATCTGGTGCGCTGCAGCAAACCCAGCAGATCCAGGGGTCTTCAAATCGAAGAAGTATCTGAGCTTGTATGGAAGCGGCAAACACAAGTATCCGAGGGAGTCCAGAAAGCGTTCTTCAGATGCTCGGTTACAACTAGAGGGAACTGGAGAAAAGCAAGAGCATGAGGTCGCTGCATCTAGCGAGAAGTCAATTACTCAATACAAGGACAATAATTCATCTTGCTTGAGTTCAACCTTCTCTGCATTTCTCCTTCTATTCTACCCTCTCTCTTTTGTTTTCTCCTGCTGCGAATCACATGAATGGTCCTCTGAGCAGCAATCCACTGAGGAAGGGATGTTTTTCTGCAGCCTATGTGAAGTTCAGGTATGTTTCTTGTAGTTACTGACATTGAGGTATGTGTTTCTGCACACAATTAATAGTCTGCTATTTCTTTATAGGTGTTGAAGTATAGTAAGCATTGCAGAGTTTGTGACAAATGTGTCGATGGTTTTGATCATCACTGCAGGGTAACATACTCCTTAGCAATTGTCTTATTCCATCAGTGTGTACATAATAACTCCTCTGTTTTCCTCAATCTCAACAGTGGCTCAACAATTGTATTGGAAGAAGAAACTATAGGAGGTTTTTTATTCTAATGTCAACTGCCCTTATCTTGGTAAGCTTACGCTCTTCTAGTCCAATCCATCTCTGATAGATTGTACAGATCCCATCTCTGATAGATTGTTCTTATAATGATACTAAAAAATACTTCTACCATTGTGTCATTATGTAGAGCATGTTCCCAATAGCAGCTAGATTCTAGAATCAGTCATTTATATGCATTATTGTGGGGAGCATTTTATTCCTGGTCCTTTTCATCCTAGTTGACCATTGACAGGTCTGCATGGTTTGTGCAATTTGGGCCAGCTTATCCTGCAATCAGCAATTGGAGTATTGGTGCTAGTGCTTTGCTTTGTTGAGCGAAAGGAATTCTCTATGCAAATTGTTTCAAAGCTTGGAAGCAGCTTCTCTGTAGTGCCTTTTGTTATTGTGGTGGTATGTACTGTCATCCTACTTCTTTCATATGTACTGAATGGTTCAAAGATTATTGAAGTTGTTCAGGTCTTTTGAGTTTTGACCAATCTTTATCGAGATGCTCAAAGCATTGACACTTGTTGACACAGGCATCATGTACCATCCTAGCCATGGTCGCTTCACTGCCTATTGCCCAACTTCTTTTTTTCCACATTCTTCTGATCAAGAAGGCAAGTTCTGATACATTTTCCATTTGTCAGATTATATTGCTTACTGACTCTTGTAAAAAAAGGTCCATGCCTATGAACTCAAATTATTCTAGCTTCTACCAATAATATCCGTGTGAATCATATGGGCATACTGGCATACATAATTTTATTAAGTTTCATAATATATTACTATGGAAGGATTAGAAGCTATTGGTCAAAGTTATGCACTTATGCCTTATTGGCGATCATCTTGTATTAAAAATTCAAGCCCGCCTTACAAATTTTATTTTGGATAATGTAAACTTGGGTCCTATGCGCTGTGTCTATGCTTTGTATGCAATGTGAATACTCAATACTGACATCATTATGTATTTGAATCAAAGATTGATATCACTAGCAGGATTAGTAACAACATGGTGTTTCTTATAGTACCATTTTGAAACTTCTATTTTTTGCAAAGTGATTCAAACAATAAACTGTTGCCACTGAGTATGCACTACATGCAGACACCATGGATAGTTTGAGTGTTATATCATAGCCTTTTGTGGTTATGTGAAACTGAAGCATCATTATGACAACCTTGTGCAGGGAATCAGTACCTATGACTACATCATTGCCCTGAGAGAGCAAGAACAAGATGATTTGAGTGGGCAGCAGAGTCCACAGATGTCTCGTGTAAGCTCCTACACTGGACTCAGCAGTACTAGTTCCTTTGGTCCACTTCGTCGTGGTTCATGGTGCACTCCGCCAAGGCTTTTTCTGGAGGATCAGGTGCGAACCTTATATCCTTAGGCTTCATGAATTATTAAACAGATAATGTAACTCCCAGGCTGAATCTATACCTATATCTATATGGCACATGGGTAATATAGCAGGTGAATGGAAGTTAAGTTGGTCACTTTTCTAACAGGCATACTGACTAACTGATAGCTAACAATTAATGTCTTGCACACATGTAGGCCTCATTGTAAGCTGTCTGTATGATTTAAACTAAAAAGAAATATGCTACCATTTTCCATTTCACATCTACCCATCAACTCACTACTGACATGAAGTTACTGAACCTCCTAGTTTGATGTTATCCCATCGGAGGCTGCTTCTTCGCATAATTCTGCTATGAAGAGAAAAGAAGATGAGGGAAAGAGGAAGAAGGGCTCAGGGGCTGTGAAAATAAGCCCATGGGCATTAGCTCGTCTTAATGCTGAAGAAGTTTCACGGGTTGCTGCAGAGGCACGGAAGAAGTCCAAAGTTTTAGTACCAATCAGAAAAGATGACTATTCACAAGGCCATGAAACAGATAGTAGCTATGGAGGCATGAGCAGTGGTAGGATTGATCTAGGCCCCGATAGTAAGAGGAGGACAAATAGAAGAGGAAGACAGCCCAGTGATCTCTCTCTCAAACCTGTTGCAAAGATATCTACAGATGCTATGGATTCTACCAGCAGCGACATGGCCCCTGAAGCACTGTCCAATTTAGCCCCATTGCAACTTGAGGCAAGGAGTGCCTTCCATCCTAGTAGGGCTGCATCCTCTGTGAATGTTGCTGGGTCATCTCCAGATAGCAGCTTGGATTCGCCTGACCTGCATCTGTACCGAGTCTCAGCTGTCTCCTCTTCTGGAGCTGAAGACTTGCAACTGACAGCTCTCACTGCTCCCGGAAGCACTCCACAGCAAGGGATTCAACTGTCGAGATCGACCAGCGATGGGTATGAAGCATCAGGGGGAGAAGACAGTGACCGCATTCCATCACGGATAGTGCACCGCTCATCGAACTGGGCAAGCATCATCCTCAACTCTGACCAGAGTGCATCCTCATCTGGCATTCTTGCGCCAAAGAACAGATTGTCCTGACTTCAGATGAATGCAAGATTGTAAATGATTAGCCAAGAACCGGAGATTCCAGTATCTGACCTTTGTTGTCAATGTCAAATCTTGTCGCAGAGATGGTTGGATACTGTGGAAATCATTAATTTTTTTTCTGGTAGTCTCTGAATTGCTAGGTAGGCAGTGTCTGAATTTCTTACGTGGGGGTTCAGGTGCTTGTAATTTTGCTGTCAGACGACAATGAACTGATTTGTTTAGAGCTTGGTACCTTGGATCAAATGCCTGATTGGTTGGTGATTGTTCTTAAGGTTGACTTGTTGGCTCCGACCATTTGCTGTGATGAAAACAATGCATGTACTAGCCTTCGTATAAAATTTAGATGTCGTTTAGGACAACAACACGGTTTTCAAAGCATGACTTTGACTTCATATTTCTATAAAAATATTTATTGAAAAGTGATATATGTATACATTTATGAAAATATATTTAAAGATAAATCTATTTATATAGTTTTTATAATTCCAAACTCAATAATTTAAAAGTTATTTATGATTTATATTTCAATGTTTGATCAAAACCTTTTCAAAATAACATCCTTTTCCTATATGGACAACGGGCATTCAATAAGTACTTCTCTCTGACTATAAATATCGGCCTGCGCAAATCCTGTCATCTGGAGCACTGTTAAGTATCTAATCGCCTTACTAAGTATACTTTTATTAAGCCGTACCTACATGACCAAGTCAAACAAACATTGGATCCGAGAATAAATTACATGGACGTCACGTGATAAAGGTCAATCACTGCTGTTTTGGTTTTGGTGCCAAACATGTCGCATAAAACTTGCAGGAGTAAATACTTCATCAGTTTGACCATCAGTTAAATTCGCTGCCCATTAGAAAGAAACAGGAAATACCATAAACACTAATATGAGATTTTTTGGCCTCCGTTATTTGAGATAGAACGAACAATGTCACTTCTTTATTTTCTCAACTTGCTCGTTGCTCCTGACAAGCTTTTTTTTTTTTTTTTTGGAAGAGTGGAAGCGTTGGCTACATTAAATTCAACCAAATTGAAGCAAAAATGTGTGTTATCATGTCAAAAAAAAAAAGTGTCGGCCACACTTAACAGTAAAATACTCGAATTGTTCATTGAACATTACATAGGTTCGATCTAGGGCATAAGGCTAAGGCACAGCCAATAATCTATGGAAGTCAATGGACTGTTGATCTGAGGAAGAAAAAAAAAGTTCTGTGCCAACAAAGCATAATGCTCAAAGATAATAAAGAAAAAAAAAAGATGCTTCAGATGCAAAATTCCAAGCTTCAGAGTTGAAGTCTTCAGTAGTACACATTACACAAAGAAAGAATACTCTCAATAAGGTTGCTTATCTCCATGATGACTTGTGGATGCTAATTGCTAAAGACAACCAGCATCTTCTGCGAAGACAAGAATGCACCATACAGATTTGTCGGTTGTAAACTTTTTCAGATAGTAGGAAGACAGACAATCACAAATCTGAAAATCTAGAGCTATCAGGCTTCAGCAAAAAACAGAATACAGGTAAATAAGCGTAAACTCAAAATGACGACAGCGTTTTGCCAACAGACACACAGCACAAACAAAAAGTCACTGAAGACACACATTTAGCTTGAGTGATACTTGAAGAATCGAAGATTCGTATTTCCCCAGTAACAAATGTTTCATCCAGTATAACCAAAATGCCGTTAGGCAACAAAATTCCACAACGACTATATTGATATACTAGTTACACCATTTGAAAGAATGCTACACATATCACCAGCTCTTGAATCGCTGCCAAAGCTTGGATCTGATGGAGAACACACCACATAACAGATCTCCCTTTAAGCTTCCCATCCAAATCCGCTATTAACTAAGCACGGATATACCAAATGGCTGCAAAAATGTTCCTTTCAACACCAACTTCAGCTAATCAACCCAAGCATACACATAGGCATGGCGCCATAACCACCAATACCACTGGTCAATCTGTGCGGCTCTTGCCCATCTCACTTATTTTCCTGTGATGCTATGAACAGATACACACGTGAGAAATAAACCAATCTTCTTTATCACCTGATTGCATCTAAATTGCCAGCTCTCATCATCTCAAGCTCCTCAACCGAGCCACCCTCCTCGTCCAAGAAGTCCAAGTTTGATGACCGGCAAGTGAAGTAGAACACCGCACTCATCATTGAATCAATCAGCATCACGAACGAGTACATGAGGACCAACAATGGCCCCTCCCAGAGCCGCGACGAGCCATCGCCATAGCTCAGCGTCTTCACCCTGTGCTCAAACAGCCCTTCCACGAAAGCTAGGCCAATGGTGGATCCAAGGAAGATGAGCAGCCCGACGTGGGTCTGCCCGCGCATCAGCTGCACCGACCGGCGCAGCGCTCTGACCCCGGCCACTTCCTCGAGAACGGCGATGACGCCGCCGAGGTTGCAGATGATGATGGTGTGCGCGTACACCACGGAGTAGGCGAGAACAGTGAAGAGGCCCGCGCAGACGACAATGTCTGGCGGGTAGAGCATGGCCCTGAGCGTGGAGCAGGCCGTGACAAGGAGGGCGAGGAAGGCGACGAGGCCGGTGGCGATGGCGGCGCACCCGAGAGCGTACGTGGCAGCAAGGCGCGGCCACGCGCGGCGCGCGAGGAGGGTGATGTCCCCGGCCATGAGGGGTTTCCCGGCATACACGGCCGCTACGGTGTATGCCACGGCGGCACGGGCGGCGAGGAGGAGCGTGAGGAGCGCCGGTAGCGAGACGACGGCGGAGACGAGCGTGGCGGCGAGGTGGTGCGCCAGCTGCCTGACGAAATGCGTGAGCGGGAGCCCCGACGTGGCGGCGGCGACGAGGAGCCTCCGCGCGAGCGGCAGCACGACGGCCCCGTCCAGCGCGGCCGCGGACAGGAGGAGGCAGCCGGACGCCGGGCAGAGCAGCAGGAAGAGGATGGACGTGAACGCGTGCGGGTCGCCGCGCAGCACGCGCACCGTCTCCCGCAGGATCTCCAGCGCGTTCATCGGCGGCAGACGCACCCCGCCTCCGGCGCCCCGCGTCGGCGCCATTCGTCCCTTGCTCCTTCCCCGCCGCCTCTTCTATGCTCTCCTTTAGATTCGCGGCCACTTCTCAGACGCACCCAAGACCGCCACCGCCGACTCGACGATCAGATCCGAGAAGATATCCCGGCGGCACAACGCGCGCGCGCGCCCAATGCGGTGTTTTGAGACGGGAATTAGGGCCCAGCAGGTGGGATCTTGGGGGATGATAACGGCGTGGGAGGTGGAGGAGGAGAAGTTTCTTTGGAGCAGAGATCGAGGGGGGCTTTTGTGAAGGGAGACGACGACGAGACAGACACCGACAATGTGGGAGAGTGACAGGTGGGTCCACAGAAGGCAGGTCGTTTGCTTCCGTGCGAGTGTGGCAGGTGGGTCCCGGGAAACGAGGTCAGTGAAGCTTCCGCGCAACGGCCTCCAATGGGTTTATGGGGGTGTTTAGGTGCTCCTCAAAAACCTAAAATTTCCGTCACATCAATTTTGCGACATATGTATGGAACATTAAATGTAGACGAAACTTTTATATGTTTGCACAGTTTGCTTGTAAATCGTGAGACGAATCTTTTGAGTCTACTTGAGCTATAATTAGGACACTTATTGCAAAAGATTCCTCGCTGATATAGTGCCAAAAACCAAAAAAAATTTAGGATCTAAACACCCTCTATATATCTTTGTCAACGGACGGTGGTAGTACTACAAACGATGAGTGCGAAGAATTTTGGGCTCTGGATTATGTTTGATTTCTTGTTACTATTTTATAGCTGAAAAAAAGTTAAAATAAGTATTTATAAGTTGAAGCGGACAAAGTATTGAAGTGTGATGCATGTCCATTTTGTTTGACAAAAGGAGTAGGAGATTAATCTGTGTACCAATCATTTGTTTGACAAAACTGATGATCGGCATTACGAACTGTTTGACACACGGTGGATTTCACATTGAACATGTCATTCCCAAAAAGCCTACAAACCACGGTATACAAGTTTTTTTGTGTGTGTAAATTTATTTCATGTCCGTGTTAGTTTATTTTTCCGACTGTATTCTTAGTTTAAAATAGAGCTGATGAGTCATCTTCAGACGCCATTTGCCCAAAAAAAAAACAAAGCAAAACAAAAGTGAAATAATCAATTATACTTGAAATGAAATAGAGTACATTTCCCCCAACGATAGGATGCAGTTGCAACAGCAGGAATATAAATCAGGCCCAACAGCCTTAAAAAAAACTTGAACTGACTCGGCCCTACTAGCCTGATAAACTAACCAGTAGCAAATGAAGGCAACAGGACAAAAGGAAAATGACAATAGAAGCTATGATGCAAAAATATCCTTCGTCCTTCAGTGTGCCCACATCATTAGCGAAGGCCCCAAATGGAAACGCCAGCGGAGCCGGCTTCGTGACCAAGCAAAGCCTATGCTTCAGGGCTTGTAAAATAAAACAAAATGGACCACCAACACCAAGATACCAATTTCCCTTGCTCAAGTCTAGATACACTCATTGACATGGCATGTACAACTTTTGAAAGTCACCTATGATGCTTTCCTTGTTCTTGCCTCTTTGCTACACACTCTTGAAAGGCATGCCACGATTATAGGATACCCAGCTAACAACTGGAGTACGTCCTCAACATCACGTGCAAATGAAGAAAATAATAAGTTCAAACCAAAACATAAAAGAGATGAATTATGATAAGCTACATGGATAAGTCTTCGAAGGAGCACACAGACACTAATCATATGTAGCAGCTCCAGAATCCAATACCACAAGGTACTGTATCAGTATGACGGGAAATTCCCGTTGCAGATCTATGAAAAATAAAAAACCGATCCAGCGGAATTATCTAAAACAAGTAACCAAAAGGAAACAGACACAAACGGAGAGAAAGGGGCAAACATATGTACCTATGTTGCTAGCATCTGCTTAACAACTACGTTGCCAAGTTAACCTATTCAAGAATACTACAGCACCGTTTCAGAGGATATGTTGCCTATACGTATCTCTTGGGAGTCTTGACAATTTTGATAGCTCCATCAGTGGCTCCATTAACTGTCCAGGTGCTTGGCCTAGCTGCCTCTTCACACTCTCAATTGTACGAAATACATATGGTTAATAATCTGAGATGGATGCAAAAGTGTACCCTTGTGCTCCTCTCCATGAATAATAAGCAACTCGAGTCTCATAATATCCTGTAGAACAGATTTACAGACACAGTGAAGTCACATAGTTGACAGAAAAAATCGATTTAAAAATCTCTACTATCTACTGATCACAAACTGCCCAATTTTACTGATCTGTACAACACATTGGTAATCACCAGGAACAAAGATACATTCAGATTCTTCCAGAAAAGCATGTCTGCATCATTCGTGCCCAAAAAAGAAGGCACAACCCGGAAAAAAGTACAGAAGGATGAAGTGGTTTGTGGTAACATACCGGGAAGGAAAGCAAGCACACCCAGGAATAATAGACCATATGCCTGAGAACCATCACCCTCCATGTGATTTGTGAATATAAAATATGACAGGGAGAGGAGTAAAATTCCTATAAGGAGGAGAAAAAGTGCTAGAGCCATTGACTTCCATGGAATTCTCATGTGTGACTTTGGTGTGTAGGTGAATCGTAGGTCATCATAAGCATCGTCACTAGCATGGTTTCCATCTATATACTCCAGAGGAAGATGTGAATACTGAATATTGCATTTTGTTGCCATTATAGGGCCTGCAACAAAATGTATTAAAGAAACTAAAGTAGCACAAAAATATATAAGACCACGCAGTGGAGCAAATAAAATAGAGCTAGAAAGTAAAAAACTTAAGAGTCCTTGAAGTCCCCTATATGTGGAAACAACATCACAACATAAGAACTAAGTACAGAATTAAACTTGGATCTATCAGTGACATCTACTTAGTCAGATTACATATGCTCAATTTTTAAGAATGAATAGAAAGCATTTCATACATTAGCAAGTCAAGCAAATTCCTTTACATACGAGAAGAACACAGGGAACTCTAGCTGGTTGAATGAAAATAAAGGAGGACTGAACATAAGCTCAAACACAAAATCATATATATGAATAAAGACACCTATAGTGTCACATGGCATCAGTTCTCTACTACTTCCAATGCTAGAGGTACGGCATGGCAGGAGCCAATGCATGTATGAAAAATAAATCATATGAGTGTTGACATCATTACAGGACGTCAATAGGACGTGCATTCTAAGCAAGTATCTCTAGCTTATCACTATCAGTTAGTAATTGTCTATATTCATGGGATCCAGTTATGCGAATTCAAATTCGTTTGATGTTGTTGCCACTAAAATACAGAATAGAAAGAGTAAATTAGATGTGTTTCGTGCTTGCAGTTCTCACATACTCGTGATTGCTAAGCACGTCCACTACTAAGCCCTAAGGAAAACCAAAAGTACCATAATAATAAAGAGCTTAATTATCCCCCACTATACATAGTGCGATGCAGTTACATCGGCTATGCGTGGATCAAATAGGACAATAGCTTGAGAAGGGCATCCCAGCAATTGGTTAACGACCAATGCAGAATAAGCGAGGTGCATCAGTGCACTAATTGAACGCGGATCAGACGATCCGTCGAACACCATGCGTGCGGGTGCGGTGGAAGGGAGAGCGAGGGTGCAGAGTGTCTGACCTGGTGGCGTTGGCGAGGAGCCGAGGAGGTGGGTCGGGACCGGTGCTAGACGCCGCGTGGGAGGCTGGCGGAGGGCGTCAGCGGCGCCGGGCCGGCGACCGCGCAATGCTGATCGAGGTGAAGCAGCGGGACCGCGGGAATTATTCGCGCACGAATCGCGAAGTATAGTGGTCTATGGTGCGAGAGCGAGACTGCTGGGTTATCTCGACACGATTACATGGGTGTATAGAATTTTCTATTTTCTATTTTTTTTCTGTAGTTCAAAAAATATACTGCCGATCTTATAAATATGAGAAATTTTAGCATACTCCCTAGCTCTTCTATAAAAAAAGGTTTGCTACGAGATTCGTTCTGATCAAGTTTGACTAGATTTATAAAGTATATTAGTAACATTTGTGTCTCTAGATAAGTTTAATATAAAATATTTAATGGTTTATCTAATGATTCTGATAATGTATCAAAAATATTGATTTTTTCTTGTATATACATATTCCTTTTTAGAAAAATGTTAAATTTCAAAATTTATATATGACATTTTTTATTTTAAATGTTTTGAATATTCAATATTCAGAAAAATTTACAGCAAATCACATCTATCACTAGTAATTTGTGGAAAAAAAATCCATGATTGTTTTATGCCTATATTTTAATCGGCCACTGGGTACTCCGTGTCCGGTTTGTGATGGCTTCATCAGTTCTTCTGACTTATGAGCAGATGTGGCTGCCTGTGTGGGGTATCCCATGATTAAAATATTGCTATTTTTTAGTCCAAATTTGTGATTTCTGGATAATTATTTGTAGAGACGGTTTGATTTTTAGCCGCCACTATAAATCGATTTCTAGAGCACGCCTCTACAAATCATTCATTTATAGAGCCGAAAGAGCAGAGACAGCTGGATCAATCGCCTCTATAAGGACATCCCAGCCAAGAAATTTTTAGTAGTGACTATCCAAATAGTTAGGAAGAGGGGAGAAAAAAGGATGAAACTTTGGCTCTTTAACCTTAGGAATATAGACTGAAAGTAGTAATTACGCTTAGTGGAGATGATGCAGATATATTAAGAGATTAGGAGTTAGCGAGATAACATGACTATTAGTAGGAGATTATGTGGATAATTAGCGGAAGTTGAAGTGGATGGCTTGCCTTCATGAAAAGGTTGGAAGTTAGCATTTGCGCTTAGTGAAGATGACGTGGATAGTTTTCATTTAGAAGTTAGTGGATGACATGAATATTAGTGAGAGACGATGTGGATGGCTTGCTTTCATTAAAAGGCGAGAATTTATTAATTGCGTTTAGTGAAGATGACGTGAACAACTTTCATTAAGAGGTTGAAAGTTCATGGAATGACATGATTATTAGTGGGAGATGATGTGGATAGTTAGCGGGAGACAATATGTGGATGGCTTGCTTTCGTTAAAAGGCTAGAAGTTAGTAGTTACGTTTAATGAAGTGACGTTAATAGCTTTTGTTAAGAGGTTGGAAGTTAGTGGAATGGTATGATTATTAGTGGGAGATGATGTGGAAAGTTAGTGAGAGATAATGTGGATAGCTTGTTTTCATTAAAATGTTGAAAGTTAGTCGAATGATATGGCTATTTGCGAGAGATGATGTGACTCTGGATATCTCGATATAGATTACCTACGTGGCTCCATGCCCCAACTCTCCCACTATATATATTTGCTAGTACATCGTCCCAACTCACAATGCCAATAAGTCAATAACCCATCCATCCTTTTAGCTGTTGATATACAGAAGAGAAGACCATGGCCGAGCCAAACACAGAGTTCAGTGATTTTGCTACAAAAGCAAAGAAAAAAATAGTACCAAAGTTCACTGAAACCTTCCCCGTGGAGGACGTGAACTACCCTTACAGCGCCTTCATCGCCGCGGTCCGAAAAGACGTGGTCAAGTACTGCACCGACCACAAAGGCATCCTCCAGCCTGTGCTGCCGCCGGAGAAGAGGATCCCCGACCTCTGGTTCTACGCCGAGCTCAAGACCAAGACGAGCTCCATCACGCTCGCCATACGCATGGACAACCTCTACCTCGTCGGCTTCAGGACCCCCGCCGGCGTGTGGTGGGAGTTCGGCAAGGACGGCGACACCCACCTCCTCGACGACAACCCGAGGTGGCTCGGCTTCGGCGGCCGGTACCAGGACCTCATCGGCAACAAGGGCCTGGAGACCGTCACCGTGGGCCGTGCAGAAATGGCCAGAGCCGTCAACGACCTGGCGAAGAAGAAGACGGCGGCGATGGCAGTGCTGGAGGAGGACGAGCAGCAGCAGCAGCTGATGCTGCAGGACGCTGATGATTTGGCAGTGGCAGCGGCGGCTGACCCGCAAGCCGACCTGAAGAGCAAGCTGGCGAAGCTGGTGATCATGGTGTGCGAGGGGGCGCGGTTCAACACCGTGTCCCGCACGGTGGACGCCGGGTTCAACCACGGGGTGACCATCAGCGAGATGCAGGGGAAGCAGGTGCAGAAATGGGACAGGATCTCGAAGGCTGTCGCCGTCAAGTGGGCCAAGAATCCGGACGAGAAGATCGACGAAATGGTGGCACTTGGCATCAAAAATAGAAACGATGCAGCGAAGATCGTTGCGCTTGTCAAGAATCAAACTACTGCTGCTGCTAGTGCTAGTGCTAGTGCTGCATATGAGGACAACGAGGTCTGATGATCGACACATCATGACTTCTTGTTGTACTTCTACCGTACTTCTATAGAATAAGTACACCCTACGTGGTGTTCCTTGTATCCCTCAAATAAGAAATATCTAAATAAAATTCTGCATGCTTCATGCTTGCAGATCAACTCCATTCGTCGACTGAATTTCTTTGTGAAAGACCGAAATTAACTTAGGTGTATGTTTACGACAATGTAAATCTGATTGGTGGCATGGATAAGGGCTCACCAGACCACAAAACAATCTGAATGCTTGTGAATTCTGTCTAATGAAAGCAATGCGAGAGGGATACACCCTAATTCCTCATGGCCGACGCTTTCACTATATGCAGTGCAGTGCCACTACTATATGGTTGCGCTAACTCTTAAGTCTTAACAGCACAACTAGAACTGCGGCTGCCATGAACTTCGCATGCGTCTTATCCTTAACTAAAATCGGACCATTGAAACGCCACCAACAGCAGCTACTCCGGCGACGCCGCCTTCGGCCAGGTGCCCTGAGGGTCGTGAGGGGGGGGCCGGCGTCTTGCCCTCGCTCCACCACCGCGTCCAGCGCCCCCCTGGCGCCCTCGTCTGCTCCCTTCGGCGGGAGTCTTGAGGGGGCAAGCAGGGGACCGGAGAGTCCGAAGGAGATCAACCAGGGGATCCAGGCGCAGGCTTGGTCGCTGCTCCCTGAGCTTGCGAGAGAGTTGCGCAGCGAGGAAATCCGTAGTCTGCGCTCAGTGCCAGAAGCAAGAGATACGGCCTTCAATCCTCCTCCAACCTCGGGCAGATCGATTCCTGGAAAATCTGGCAAACATTATGATGAGAGAGACATCAATGATGTGGCAGGGACTCAAGCCCAGCTTCTCAGCTCCAGGATTCCTGCTGATAAGAAGGGGAAAGCAATAAGTGAGACGGGAAGCATTCAAAAGGAGCAGAACAAGGTCAGCTATTCCCAGCCCCCAGACTCGACATGGAAGAGCAAGAAGCCATTTACTCCTCCCCCAGCTTCCTCCAGGCGCGAGTCTGCCCCAGTCCCCGGCTTTCCAAAGCACGCCTCTGCCAAGACCCAAACTGGACATCATTACCAGCGAGGAAGGATGGGACTCACCAGGAGAAGAAGGATGGGAACCAGCCAAGATCCGCAGGAAAAATCGACATGAAGTCCAAAACCAACCACGTCCCCCATCAATGGGCGCAGCGTTCTTCAAATCAAAGTTGGAAGGCCGGTGTTGTAACTGCTTTTCCCCAAATCACCTTGCTCATACCTGCCAGCGTCGCCCGAGGTGCTGGAGATGCTACCGATTGGGGCATAGAGCGGTGGATTGCAAGGGAGGAACGTAGCATATAAGGCAACAGAAAGAGCAACGAACCAGTCCAACACCCATAGCCACAACCTTCCCCACCTGGGGTTCACAGAAGACCGACCACCGTTCCTTCGCGGAGGTGGTCCGTGGAGGAGAGAAGATGGCGATGGCGAGGTACCCAGGCGACCCGAGGGTGCGGCCGGCGCGCTAGCCACTGTGCAGTGGCGGCCACTGGCCTCATCAGGAGGCGCAGGGATAAGCTCATCAGGCACGCTGCAGTCTGCTGGATCGATGGCAGCAGCCATGACACGGAGCCATACCATGTTGGCGAAGCATTGCTTAGCAGGCTCAATCTTCATCATGAAGACTTCCAGGTGATCAAGCACTTCCCCGAGCAATACCTCGTCATCTTCTATGACTCTGCGGTCTGGCAAAGGGTGGTTGACAGGGGCGCCGTCGACGACGACAACGGGCGGGTGTTCCATTTCGCCGCCTGGAATGAACGTCAGTATGCCACCAGTGTCAACTGGGAGTACCACGTCAAGGTGAGGATTGAGGGTGTTCCCGTGCATTGCTGGGCAGAGGAGGTGGCCGCGCTGGCGCTCGGTAGGAGCTGCGCGATCCACCGCATCGAGGAGAAGACGCGGCGTAGGCAGCGCACCAGGTCCTACGACCTTTGGGCCTAGTGCTGCGACCCTTGTGACATTCCCACGGAGGTGTGGCTCACTGTCACGGAGCCTGACACGGAGCCGCCGCCGATCTCAGTCCCACTGCCACCATCACCGTACCACGACGACCCAGAAGACCTCAAGCGCGGCCACAGATACCTGCTTCGCAATCACATCGAGGTGGTGGAGGACCTTTCCTTTTTGCAGGGACGTGGAAGATCCGGAGGCTATCCGAACCGCAAGGCCCGCCGGGAGTTCATTTGGAACTACGGGACCCCTGACTCGGTGGGGGAGCGCGTGCAGGGCGGCCGCAGCCATGACCGTGGAAGGGACATCAGGCGTCACCCGAGGCGTGACGACGACGACCATGAAGAAAGGCGTGACCACGGTGACCGGCGCCGCCGCAGCATCTCGGTGTGGGCGAGGAGCTCACGCTGCAGGGCCGGGCCAGACGATTGCATTAGCTCCAGCAGGTGGCGTGAGCGGAGGAGCTCGCCACCAAGGGGGAGCAGAAGGGCGGTGGCCCCTGAGAAGACTTCAGTCATGATTTGGAGGGCCAAGGTGAACAATACGGGCAGGAAGAAGAAATCAGTCTCCTTTGCAAACCCCATCGCGACAGTGATGGGGCCCATCAAGACCAAGATGGAGGATGACAGCATATGGCTCATCATGGGTAACCCTCAAATCTCCCCTAAAACTTCTTCATTTTTGAGCCAGACTTGGCAGACAACAATCTCGTGGTTTTAGCAGACAAGATTGTGGTGGAGGAAGCATGCAAGGCTGCAGGGGAACACCCCATGGAGGGAAGTGACCTCGACAAGGAGAAAAGCACGCCTATGCTGGTTGACGGCGACACCATCAGCAAGGAGGTGGGGCAAGCCCTGGATCAGTTACAAGAACTGCTGGTGAGTTCTCCTGCCCAGTCAGGTGGCCAAACATTTTAAAATGCAGAATCCGTTCATCTGGAGTTTGATAACGTAACATCCTTTCAACTAGAGCCCGATGCCCATTTGGTGACAATAGGTAACACAGAACCTATCTGTTTAGAGGAAACTGCCCAAGTTTCTGAAACTGAAAGCGCTCATGGCCTGACAGAAGGGATAGAAGGGCACCACACTTTGATAACACTGACATTGAAGCGGAGCATCCCTCGGGGGCTGCTCTGCCAGACCCGGAGGTCTTAGCAACACATGAAACTGTTACAGAAATGTTAGGGGAAGTCGCCCAGGCGGTAGGGGATGACATTACTGCCAGTAATCAGCAACCAGAAGAGCCTGTTGACATTTTCTTGAACTCAATCACTAGAACCTTAGCACCACCACTGCTAGACACGCCCCCTCCTGTAGCCTCAAATCACTTAAGCACAAGACCACTCTATAGTGGTCTAGAGGGTGAGGCGCCTTGCGAGGCAACCAGTGATCTTAAAAGGCACAGCGCCAGGTTAGCAAAGAAAGCTGCAGTAAATTCAGGTAAGGGCACCATTGAAATCGCCCAAGAACTGTTGGTTAAAAAACTGGGGTCCTTGGCAGGTGTCTCCAAAAATAAAATTGGCGAGTCTGAGACAACTGATCATAATTTTCTTCTACAAGATCTTGAGAAGCCAGTCAAGGAGGCTACGATGCAGGCAATCAAGTCTCTCATTGAGGAGGACGCCAAAAGGCAGAAAAAGGAAGGGACCCCCAATGAGGTGGCAGGGGGCCTGAGCGTGATGGCCTAGATGCCATTTCACTGGTGGACTGTCTGTTCATCAATGTTACCTCAATGGATGGGAGGGTCTGGGGTTTCCAGCCCCATGTATCTTAGGCAACCTGTTCTCGGTAGCGCCCTGTGTGGTGTATGTAACAACCCGGGTTTTTCCGATAACCAAAAATCCGAACTTTCTAAAATTTTTCTTGCAATGTGTGTGAGGCATATAACCTCTAGGTCGAATTGCGACTAACCACTAATGAATCATTGCATTCATATAGAACTGTTTGTAGATGTGTGCTTGAGCCGTGAGTCAGTCTGTGTTTGTGTCGGAGAGCACATGTCCATAGCAATTCTTATTGAACCCTTTCTCGTTACATCTCCCACTTTTGATTCCATCTCAACCTTCAGAGTTTTTCCCTCGAGATCCACTCAAACCATCCCCTCGTACCTAGTCAAAACTCCGTAACTAGATTTTCTCTGATCACCTAAAAATTTCCCACTAAATTCTTATTGATTCTCCCTCATGGAATTCTTCCTAATTCATTCCAGTTACATCACCAAAACATTTGAATCAAATCCAAGAAAATGGAAAAGTCTTCCATCCTTCGTCACCCCACCATGAGCCACAGCCCAGCCAGCTTCCTTGCCCTCCCTCCACGTGGCCCAGTTCGCGCGCCAGCACCCCTCCACCTTGCGCGGCCCAGCTCGCCCTCAACTACAGCAGGCCCAACCTGCATTCCCCTCTTCCCTGGGCGGCCCACGCGTGCGCACAGAGGCCCAAGACGGCCCACGCGGCCATCTCACCCCAAGCCCTAGGGAAAACAGGCGCCCCCAGCATCCTGGCCGCCGCCGCCGCCAGGCACGGCGCGCACGACCGAGCCCGCACCCCCACCTGCTACCTCGCCCGATGGATGACCAACACGCGTCCCCAAGTGAGCACGGACGTCGAGGATGGCTGCTCCTCCTTGCAACCCTAGCCGCGGGCATATAAAAATGAGCTGTAGATGCCCCTGTTCTTCTTCTCCAACCACCAGCCGCCGCCACCTCTCTGTACCTCGTCTTCCTCCAGCACGCCACCGCCAAGCCACCCACGGCCATGCCCGTGGGTGCTGCAGCTGGTCACCGCAGCTGACCGCGTGCATGCCGTGCTCGTCGCGCCGCCATGGCCGCTGCTCTGCACGGCGACGTCGCCTCCACGCCGTGCCTCTGCCCGCCACCACCACGCCGCTCCTGGTCACTGCCCACGCGCGTCCGCACCACCGCCACGACGTGCCGGCCGCAGCTACGCCAGCCATGGCCACGACCTCGGTCGGCCGCGGACTCCACTGCGCCACCGCATCCAGCAGGCGCGCACGACCTCGACCGGCTGTGGCCACGTCACCGCCAACCGGAACACCATCGACCCGCGCCCACAACCACAACGCCGGCGCGTCAACGTCGCTCGCACCGCCACCCTACTCGACCTCGCCTCCGTTCCCGACGCCGAGCCACAGCACGACTGCTCCACCTCGACACGAACCAGGTCGCTGTGCACTGCCTCCGTGTGTGCCACCGGCCCGTTCGCCGTGTGCAGCTCGCCACCGAGCCGGCCACGAACGTGACAACGGCATCCCGCACACTGATGTCGCCCTCGACCATGTTGGAACGAGCCACTACGACTCCAACCACGTCGCGGCCTACTCCCTCCGCTCCACCGCGCGGCGACCCTGCTGACCATGCTGTTGCTTGGCCAAGCCTCCGTGGGATGCACTAGCAGCATACCACGCCGACCCCCTTCCAACTCGCCGGTGAGCCACAATGCCAAGCAGCTTCCTTACTCCTTCCCGTTGCTGTCTGAACTGAAACCGGCCATCGCGCCGTGGTCACACCACTGCAGGAAGGAGGACCACCCCGCACAACCTCGCCACGTGCTGCTCGTTCTCTTTTTGCCGAGAAGCTGGCGTCCCGACCTGCCCCGTGCGTCGTCCTTGTGCAGAACGCCAAAGCTGCTCCACCGAACAGCCGCACCGGACCCGTCGACCCGATGTTGTCGGAACCCTGCTCCTTGCCTTGACGAGCGGATCCGTCACCAAGCCGGACCTGTGTCACCATCGCAGATCAGCACGGCACTGCGATCACCCTGCACCTACGACCCCACGATGAGCCACGATCCTCTCCGCCATGGTGAGCACCGTCACCTTGCTGGACCCGCCAATTGGACCATGGCGTCCCGCACTAAGGGACGCGTAGGCCGAGCCCCTCCCGGCTCAGGACACTCGCACGCACGACACGAGACCTTGTTAGCCAAATCGAACCACCGGCGTTCCAAGAACGTCGGCGTGGCCGAGGACTACCCAAACCACCACCGTGATCCCGTTCCGGATTTACCTTATGCCTTGGACATTGAGACCGTCGCCACTCTACTCATGTCACCGAAGGACATGAAGGACGTTGATCAACAAAGGAGAAGATCTCTGGAAGTCTTGCCTGATCGCCCCGACGCGCACCGACGCCTCGTCCAAGCTTCACCGTAGCTACCGTGCACACTGTTGGAACCCGGCCATGCTCTGCCACCTCCCAGCCATTTGTTGCCACCTCCAGCCAGTCTCCGGCCAGCCACTACCCCGCCCGGCCAGCCGTGACCAGCCCGCAGGAGGCCACGACTAGCCGCAACCAGCCGAAGCAAGCCATAGAAGGCCAGAAGGTACCAACAGCTGGCCCAGTGGAGCCGGGACGTGTTGAAGCAAGCCTCGCTACTTTTTCTTTGACACTGGCCCTGTCCGACCATGTGCCATAGCCCCGTTGCCACCTCATGAGGCCCCATAGATAATGTTAGACTATTGGAAAGCCAAGTGATATACGACGCTGGACTATTGAAGAACCTTTTCCCTTACTTCCTATACTCCTGCCCTCCATATTGTATACCTATCCTTATAATCCGTCTGCTCATATCTCTGTTGTACCCTATCTTTACGATCTGTCTGTACATGTATCTGTTGCACCCTATTCTCACGATCTATCTGTATCTGTATTTGTAATACAGGATCCATCCATCATAATGCTATGGAAATATGCTACTCCACTAGTTTGTCGAGTCATTTTGTCTTATGGTCGTGTCATTGGATCTTATTGTTGGTTGTTCTTATTGTTTGACTGTGTGCCGTGCCTTCGAGCCGGCTGTGGGACCGTACTTTATTCGGACATTGCGATCGCGGAATTCGTCTCGCCATGGCCGTAATACCGAGTGTAACTCATCCTCGCGTTGCCACTCCGACTTTTTGTGCCTGACCCTCGTATGCTTGTACCCTGCGCAACCGTCGCATTCCTCTGATTCTTGCGGTGACAACCGCATCGATATGAATCCGAGTAATGACTTAGTGCCAGTGCACCCAGGTCGTGGTACCCTATGAGTGGTTTGTGCACTTGTATTCTCCTGTGTGTCACTCTCTTCTGATGCCCCGTCTATGCCGTGGCATGTGCGTTGGAAGAAGTTGACCACCATGTTATTATGTTCCTCGCTCTTCGTTTCCATATAGCCGCTCTGTTCGATCCCGTCTTGTTCGTGGCGATTGGATCAAAGATCGGACTAACCCTTTTTAGTTAGTAAAGCTATGGTCTATATCAAGATCTCGGACCTATGTGAGTCGATCCGATCGACTACTTAAAACCATCTTCACTAAAGATGTGACCGAGAAAATGATATGGACATGCCTAGCTAGCTCCTCCCTCTCCCCTCGCTCTCTCTTGAATTCTTGGTGTTTAAGCACTTGTATGATTGTGCCCGTTAGAATCACAGCCTTGGTGCCCTACAAGTGGATTGAACACTCGCACTATTTTGTGCAACATTTATTATTGGTAATTCCTTGTTCTTCCCTTCTGATCGGCCGTCCTCCGATCCCCGTCTTCTCCGTGGCGTTCGGATCGGAAGATTGTGAGCCGTGGTGTTTGCTATGGATCAGCTCTAGCCTAAACCAGTTATTATAAAGCCATATTGGCTTGGCCGTGACATAAGCTTGAGCATAGCAAACCCCACTCTTAATTTCTCTTTGGCCCGATGAAATTGGACATACGCCGAGAGGGCCAAGTCGTGTACCTTTTATTATTTCTCTTGTAATAATGGATCTTCCCGTGTCCCGTCGTCTTTTGGTGTATTGGGTGTTTTATTGTATTGCTTCGCGGAGTAGCCGTTTCCGGATTAGCGACGATCGGATCGAGACCCGCTGGAAGAGAACGTGGACGGCGCAAGGACCCGCGGAATGGAGTCACCCTGGAGGAGGTGATCCAGCAGAATGACTATACTAACTGAGGAGTGCTCATACCACTACTTCCTCGACAACGCAGGTGTCATAGCAGCACCTTCTTTTAGAGAATCCTATTAGACATTGCAAATCTAGAATTGCTAACGCTTTATATTTACTCCTTTGCTAGTATATGATGCATGTTACTACCTAAGCTGTTACTACCCCGCTTGCAACCACTCTACTATACCACCCGGCTTCGCGCTCACGCTCTTTTATACATATTTCTATCTACCTGTTTGCTTGCATGTTACGTCACTATATTTATCTATTAATTCCACTCGCATTGTATCTATGATGTGATGCTGGTGGTGAACCCCTGGGAATGGTTTGGCTTGGGATGCCAGACTGGTGGTATGTGAGTGTGCTGCGTGTGTCTTGGGTGTGTGGTGAGGGTCGAGTCGACCAAGTGGGATACACGACGAGCTGTATAAGCAAGTCTTGCCGGGAGATGCATCTGGGCATTCCCACGAGAGATACCTGTGGCGGGTAATGACTTATGAGGTGGTTCCGGGATGTGCATCGAAGTCCCGTGAATGGAGGTGCCATGGTGGCACGGGGAGAGTATCCCCTAAGAGAAGATGCCTGCTTAGTCAAACCTAGGAAGGACTAGCCCAGGTTCATGGGAATCCCTTACTGCTCACTCGCTTCTGATGGGCGGGAGACGGCTGGACTACTTGGTAGGGTGGTGCCACTACTGCTAGGTTGTGAGGTGATTAGGGTGGGCGGTGAAGGATGTGGGATTTCCGTACCGTCCTAGATGCGCAGTACCACTGATTGGGCCCGGTACTGCGTCTCCCAGTCTCAGCGTTTCGGTGTAGGGCCGAAGTTACCCAGGGCTGAGTGGTAGGGTGGCATCAACCTAGGCAAGCAAGCACCCTGAATTCTGACTACATGATTGTACAGCATCGATGATGGCTAATCTTGTGAGTGGTAAAACCTCTGCAGAGTGTATGGTTGATCGATCGATACATATGCCGATTCATCGGCTATGGACCTTTCCTGTGAAGCTCTGTCTAGTATAGAGAGCGATATTCTTTTCTCCCCCTGGTTGATGATTGTCCGGCAGTGTGCCCGATGCGGCAGTGTGCCGTTGAGGCTGGACCCGAGAGGGAGTTGGACCTGTCGACTGAACGTGAGGGGTGTGTGTGAGGTGGTGTATGGGTGGGATAGTGGAACTGGGATGGACTGATGGAGGGTGTGATATGGGTTAAAACTTGACAAACTATTATGATATTATTACTTGATACTACCTTGCATGCGCTTAGGATGCAAACCACAGCCAAATATTAGGATCGCCAGATCCTTTGTTTCTCTTTTCCACTAAAGCTCATCGGTGCTGACCATGGCCTGCACATATCTGGCGGTGTGCAGATTACCTGACTAACAGAGATATTGAGATAAGAAGCATTAGAAGGTCTCGTGCCTACGCTCAAGTTTGGTTCAGGAGATGAAGACTATGCTGCGCCAAGAATAACTCTGATGGTACCCATGAAGGAAGAGCCTTCACTCGACGACGTATTCCGCCAACTCTGATGACGACTAGATATGCTTCCGCTAGATTAACCCTGTAATAGGTGTCCACTCAGTTGATATAATATTTTGTAAGCATTCTCGATGTATGACTATAATATCAACTGATATATGATAATGCGATGAGATCAATCTTTGGTTTTATCACATTATATCTCATTCTGTGGATTTTCCCTTCGTGGAAAATCGAGGATGTTTCAGTGTATGGGCGTCGACGCCCCTGTTTCATTTGGAACCTCTTAGTTTGTTTCGGCACTTCGCCTGCTGGCCTCGTAGCCTTCGGCGACAATACTGTTCATACTGTTATCGATGCCGGAGTGTCCGGAATTTCGCCTGCTGGCCTCGTAGCCTTCGGCGACAATGCTGCTTGTTCTGTAATCGATGCCGGAGTGTCCGGCTAACCAGCATGTGTAAGTGGGATCATTTCTTTGCATGGCAAAGGATGGCAACTGAATGTGTAGATGTCCAGAGTGGTCAGCCTATCCAATTATGTCAGCTAAAGACTGCAAAATCTTGTGCTGGAACGTGAGAGGCTTAAACGACGGGGCAAAGCGCGCCGTGGTATGCAGACAAATTCTTTCTTCTGAGGCAACGATTGTTTGTCTTCAGGAAACGAAAATAGAGGCGTGGAGTCGTAGCCTTATCCTCGAAACAGTAGGCCAAGACTTTGTAGACAATGCAGTATTCTTGCCAGCGGAGGAAACTAGGGGAGGAATCCTACTGGCTGTTTCGGAACGCTTCTTTACCTTGGGTCAGCCTTACCTCACGATGAACACAATCTCGACAAAGATCACGATGAGATCTGAAAATACTGAATGGACGATAACAGGAGTGTACGGCCCACAATCCGATAGCGACAAAATCCTCTTCATTCAGGAAATCGCCAACCTCAAGCCACACGTTCTTCCCTCTTGGCTCATCCTGGGGGACTTCAATTTGATCCTTCGCGCCCAGGACAAAAACAACTCACACATTAACTTACCAATGATTGCAAGATTTAGGGCCATGATTGACGATCTGGAACTCATACCTATTGAGCTAAAGGGTAAACGATTCACATGGTGCAATGGTCAATTTAATCCAACCATGACAAAAATTGATCATCTGCTGGCTTCAACAGAATGGATCGATCTTTTCCCAAGGGCGGAACTACACGCACTGGCTTCATTAGGTTCGGACCACTACCCGCTTTTCTTGAATGGTGATACAGAATTTAATTTCTATGGGGGGTTTAGATTTGAGGCGTATTGGACCAAAATGCTGGGCTTCTTGGACATCGTGAAAGAAGCTTGGGAAAGGCTAGTTCACACACAAGATGCCATCCTGCGCCTCCATGTCAAATTGCGGCGAACAGCAAAGGCACTCAAAAACTGGAGAAGAAAGTGTTTAGGAAACTGGAAGATCAAATGGGCCATACTAAATTTGGTCACAGCACACCTGGAGGGAGCTCAAGAAATCAGAACACTAACAACAGAAGAATTAGAGTTCAAGAAATACCTTAACCTGAAGGCCCTTGGTTTTGCGGCAATACAAAGGGCGAGAGCTCGACAGCACTCTAGACAAACTTGGATAAGGGAAGGAGACACGAACTCAAGTTTTTTTCACATCCATGCCAATAATCACAGGAAAAAGACTTTTATCAGTACCCTACAGGGGAGTTCAGGGGTTGTAACATCGCAAGAGACTAAGGAGCAGCTGATACACTCTCATTTCAGCAACCTCCGAGGGACCTCGTTTAACATATCAAAGGCGATTAATTGGAAGGGCCTAGCATACCATAGGCATGACCTGCAGGACTTGGACGCCCCCTTCACGGAACAGGAGATTGAGGCGGTTATCAAGACGATGCCGAACGAAAAGGCGCCCGGACCGGATGGTTTCATAAGGATATTCTACAAGTTATGCTGGCCAGTTATAAAGGAAGACCTTATCCAGGTGTGGGGATATAGACCCCCAGTACCACAAGACAAAACATGGGCCACACCATCAAAGCTGGCCCGGCCTAGAAGATAAAGACGTGCGGCGTAAGGCATTGCACCATACGGTTATTCTACCAACTTGGATAGTTTACTTGTAACCTTGTCCCTTCAGACTATATATGGAGGGGCAGGGATAGATCCCCTCAACTCAGGCAACTCAACTCATAATAATACAAGACAGCAACACACAGGACGTAGGGTATTACGCCTCGCGGCGGCCTGAACCTGTATAAATTTCGTGTCTCGCGCTTACTGCGCAACGTTTGTTCGTCTCAGGCGCACCCTCACCGTCTCATCTACTACCTTGGGCATACCCCTTGGTAGACTATCGCCGGTATTCCGTCGACAGTTGGCGCGCCAGGTAGGGGGTGTGCTTCTTGATTCCATGCCGAACAAGATGGAAATCTTTTTTCGTCGTCGTCGGCAACGGCAACGGCCTCGGCGGTGGCGAGCCAGATGAGAATCATCTTCATCAACATCATCCACGGCGACCACATCACGATCCCGCTTCTTGCGGTTGCATCCGTGCATGTCAGCAACGACATCCGGCGGCGGCAAACCAAACGGAATTTTCTTCACCAATATCGTCCGATCCACGGCGGCTCGACGCAACTCTTGTTATGACGCCTATCGTGGAGTCAAGAGCTGCATCTACACTCACGGCGTGACAATCGGTCGTCCGTTGTTTCTGTTCTCGATCGGAAAAAAGAGATTCTATCTACGAAACCATGCGATCTGGTAAAAGATCAAGCAACGGCGGCGATCGTCGTCATCTTAGGAAACACATCCGATGTCGATGGAATTGATGGCACCGTACACGGACTACATGCAAAAGACATAAAAGCCACGTCCGATCTACAAGAGACTTCTCCATACAAGTCGACACTTGCATCTACTAGTACAAGACCATGCATGAGAGCTAGCAGCCAAGATCCCGTACGGCGTGGTTTCCGATGGACACATGCAAGATCAAAAGCTAAGTTAATTTTATTTATCTTAATTAAGATATTTTATTATATATTATTTTCGAATTTCTCCACAAATCTACACGATATTTTTGGCAGAAAATCATCGTGCTTCTCGCCGTCAACGCTCTGCGGCGACTTCGACAACAGCAAGCTTGGAATCAACCGAGCCACGACGAGCTGTCTAACGAGCCACGTCGAGCCATCAGAATTTTCGTCGTCGTCGACAACGGCAACGGCGTTCGGCGGCGATGAACCAAATGAAAATCTTATTCATCACCAAGCATCCATGGTGACCTTCTTCAAGTTGAGATCTGACTACGGCGTCATGCGCCAATAGCGGTGGATCTCGAAATCAACACCGTCTCCACCTCGTCGTGAGGTTGCAGTGGCCGTCGCTGCCGTCCATCGACAAAACCATGACGCGATCAACGTCATCATCAACTGGCCAGAAGATCCTAGTCGAGGCGTCCAACAACTTGAGCAACGGCGGCGAAAGAACGCGATGACAAGGACCACATACGGGATCACATGCCTGTACGTGATGACAAGCCAGCTGAAACAAGGAAAGAGGCGTGTGGTCTACAGGACCATGCAAATCAATATACGGTAGGCAGCCCTGCCCGTGATCGACGACGACGCACATGTCCCGGATCCAATCTACAACAACGATCAGCCAGAAAGCTAAGTCATCATTTTATAATTAAATTATTGCTATACGAATACTTCCAGATATATCCGTATGTTCGCATGATTTCCGTCAGAAAAAAAACTAATCGCATCTTGTTGTTGCTCATGATTTTTTATCAAATACGCAATATCATCGTCGCGGATCACGACAATTAGCAATCACAAGACGGCCGGTGATAAAGATGTGGGGCAGTGTTTTCCAACGAAGATGCTGATCGGCTGTACAGGCTAATCAAAATTGACTCCGTCAGGCTCCAATACACCATGCCATCCGAGCTACCGAGCCGTCCGAGCTTTCAAGATCATCATTCAAACTGCTACGCACCAACTACATATCATCGCCAAGATTATCTCTAAGATTCTCCGCCACCGACATAAGCCCCGACCAGATTCGGGCAGTATAACTTCATCGCCGAATAAGTCTCACAACTACTCGGACAGCTTAACTTCGCCAAGGCATAAGTCCCGCAACTGCTCGGGCAGCACGACTTCGCCAATGCGTAACCCCCGCACCCGTCGGGCAGCATCTGGCTCGACGCCGCGTAAGCCCTACACATGATAGGCCGCCAACTACGCCTCTTCACCAACTGTCCCGATATATCGGGTAGCCTTCGCCCACGATAAGCGTAACCCCCGCCTGGCGCGGGCAGCTTCGCCACCACGTAAGCCCCGGGGACGGCTGGGCCGTTAAGTCTTCGCTAACACGTAAGCCCCGAGGACGCTTGGGCAGGTTAGCAGCGTCTCCAAAAGCCCCGGCAAAAGCACGGGCACCACGCAGGGCGTGGAGGACTCCTCGCCGACTTCTCAATAAGCCCCGACCTCGCTTGGGCACCTCGCTGTTCTCCATGACTCGCCAACCTCCAGAAGGTCTCAAAGTCGTCGTCACTCTCCATGGCACGCCTCCGCCATGTATGCGTGTGGCAACGTTCGATCTATGTCGCCATACAAGCAAATAATTTGCCATCACCAATCACCGGACCTCGTCAGTTGGTACTCACCGATCCAACAGTGATAGCCACGCTGCCCGAATACAACGTACCCACATATGAAGACTACTACGACGACGGCGGACAGATATGTGGTTTACTACAAGTCAACACGACTGGCAGGCGTCCTCATCTTATTCGAATTGAGGGCACCGTTCCAGCAGTCATCAGCTTCAGGCTATGCAAGCCAGGATTCCATGTACAACGATCAATACTTGCATGTACATGCATGGCCATATTCGATCTGAAAGCAACATACAAGAAACCACGGAAGACGGCGAACGGATCTGCTGCAAGCCGACTACGATATTCAAGATATACTATTCGCCATGCAATCGAGATCTGATCAAATAAAAAGCTAGAGAATCAATCGCGCTTCTCGTCATCAAAACTCTACGGCAGCCTCGACGACAGTAAGCCTGGAACCGTTCGGGCCATCACGCAAGCCACGTCATACGACTCCTCGACGCGCCAACCACTCTACCCGACGTCAATCAAGCTAAGTGATATTTTTTTTCTACGTATTCTTCGACCTCCATATCTTCAGAAATTATCTCCATGGTTCTTCGCCGCCGACCTCTCTAAAAGCCCCGACAAAGCTCCGGCACTCGCCGACAATTTCTCCATAAGCCCCGATAAGCTCGGGCACTCTAAAGATTTTCTCCGCCGACGAGATACTAAGTATCTCTCCGTTTTTTTCTCTCGAGGGTTGCGTAACGTACCTTGGTAGCACACGCCTTAATTCGTGAAACCTGTCTTCGCCCCGTAAGCCATCAAACCGAATGGTCATGTTAACAAACCTCTGAACCAGACGCTGGGTCAGGTGCTTAAACGTAACAGGCCAACTATCAGGGGAAATTATGTGACCTGACAAGAGCAAGAAACGGGCAATCTTATCATGCATTCTACAATATTCGGATCTGCTTTCTTCGCCAAAAATCTACATCATGTACTACCTACTGTACATATTTATTTTGCAGGAACTCTTCGCCGGACACTCATCGTCGCTCCTCGCCGTCCTCGCGCTGCTCGGACACCGCTTCCGACTAGGCTGGGGACTCGTCGCCGTCGCTTCTCACCATCCTCATGCTGCTCGGACATCGTCTCCGACCAGGCTGGGGACTCGTCGCCGTCGCTCCTCGCCGTCCTCGCGCTGCTCGGACATTATCTCCAACCACGCTGGGACTCGTCGTCGCTGCTCGCCGTCCTCGCGTTGCTCGGACTACACCGAGGACTTCGTCGTTTTCATCAAGCGTCTTCGAGCACCAAGCTGCTCGGGGACTTCGTCATCTTCATCAAGCGTTTCCGAGTAATAGACCTGCTCGGGGATTTTGTCGTCTTCGTCAAGCGTTTTCAAGCACCAAGCTGCTCGGGGACTTCGTCGTCTCGCCAAGCGTTTCTGGGCAGTATAGCTGCTCGGGTATTTCGACGCCTCGTCAAGCGTTTCCGAGCAGTACAGCTGCTCGGGGATTTCGTCGCCAAGCTATCAAGTCACTCCATGTGTTCGGATCAGGGTGCTGATCTTGGGCAGCACATCGGGTGTCTTGATATGCGCCTCGCCACGATCGGGGACTTCGTCGTCGATCGCTTGCTCGGAAGATTTTTTTCACGATCACTTGCTATGCTCGGGGACTTCGCCTACGTCAAGCATTTCCGATTAGCAAAAGCTGCTCGGGGACTTCGTCATGTTTGTCAAGTGTTTCCGATCAGCAAAAGTTGCTCGGGGACTTCGTCGCTTTCGTCAATTGTTTCTGAGCGGCAAAGCTGCTCGGGGACTTCGTCGCCTTCGTCAAGTGTTTCCGAGAAGCAAAACTGCTCGGGGACTTCGTCGCCTTCGTCAAGTGTTTTCGAGCAGCAAAGCTGCTCGGGGACTTCGTCGCCTTCGTCAAGTGTTTCCGAGCAGCAAAACTGCTCGGGGATTTCGTCGTCTCCGTCCATTGTTTCCGAGCAGCAAAGCTGCTCGAGGACTTCGTCGCCTTCGTCAAGTGTTTCCGAGCAGCAAAGCTGCTCGGGGATTTCGTCGCCTTCGTCCAGTGTTTCCGAGCAGCAAAATTGCTCAGGGACTTCGTCGACACTTCACATGATCAGAAGAATAAAGATTTTGACCCTGACACCACGTGACTACGTCACCTACTATCAGGCTCGGGGACTAAGTGGATACACTTCACCTAACGGTGAAGGTATTGATTCTAGCGAACTAAAAGTTGATACACTTCACCAAAGAGAAGCTCTTTTCAAATTTTTTCTGAGCTCCTTACATCCGTCTGGTCAAGCAACTCCGAAGATCTGCATCTCCCGACGAATGCAAGGCGCTCGGGGACTAGCTGTGGGGATATAGACCCCCAGTACCACAAGACAAAACATGGGCCACACCATCAAAGCTAGCCCGGCCCAGAAGATAAAGACGTGCGGCGTAAGGCATTGCACCATACGGTTATTGTACCAACTTGGATAGTTTACTTGTAACTTTGTCCCTTCAGACTATATAAGGAGGGGCAGGGATAGATCCCCTCAACTCAGGCAACTCAACTCATAATAATACAAGACAGCAACACACAGGACGTAGGGTATTACGCCTCGCGGCGGCCTGAACCTGTATAAATCTCGTGTCTCGCGCTTACTGCGCAACGTTTGTTCGTCTCAGGCGCACCCTCACCGTCTCATCTACTACCTTGGGCATACCCCTCGGTAGACTATCGCCGGTATTCCGTCGACACCAGGCGATCATGTACTTCTACACTTTCAGGACTTCAAAATTGGGCCTAATAAATGATGCTAACATTGTCCTACTGCCAAAAAAACAGGAAGCTGTAGAGATAAAGGACTACAGGCCGATAAGCCTCATCAACAGCGTGGCCAAAATCATAACAAAATTACTTGCGAATAGATTGGCACTGAAATTAAACTCCCTTGTTTCGAACGCACAGAATGCCTTCATAAAGAGGAGATGCATACACGATAACTTCATCTATGCACAACGTGTAATCCAGGCACTACACAAGAAGAGGAAGCCTTCACTGTTCATCAAGCTTAACATCTCCAAGGCCTTTGACTCGATTGACTGGAGATTCCTGCTGGAAGTGCTAGATGAGTTGGGATTCAGCATTAGGTGGAGGAACTGGATTTCGGCTATATTGGGAACCTCCTCGTCCAGGATACTAGTGAATGGACAGCCAACTGAGCAAATTCGACCTGCAAGGGGATTACGCCAGGGGGATCCACTGTCACCCATGCTATTTATTCTAGCCATTGATCCCCTACATCGCATTATCGAGGAGGAGGCGCGGCAAGGGATACTCAAGCCAGTGCTCCCCAGGGCTGCAGCCCTGCGGTGCTCACTATATGCTGATGATGCGGCGCTGTTCGCGGAACCGAGCATAACTGAACTAAATAATCTGCACAAGATCCTGAAGTTCTTTGGTGACTGCTCGGGCCTCCATGTAAATTTAGCCAAAACAGAGATTTTTCCTATAAGCATGGACAACAGCACAGTGGACCAACTGCTCCAAAATTTTACAGGAAAGGTCAGCAAATTCCCGGGAACATACTTGGGCCTTCCTCTGCACACCAGAAAACTACGTCGGATTGATGTACAACCCCTGATCGATAAGATAGGAACCAGGATACCGAGTTGGAAAGGACGGCTCTTGTCCTCAGCTGGTAGGGAGACTCTTGTAAAGTCGGTGCTGTTGTCACAACTGATTTACCATCTGACAGCTTTTGAGGAGCAGAAATGGCTTCTAAAGAGAATCGACAAATTCAGAAGAAGCTTCCTATGGCGGGGTGAAACTCCAGATAAGGTTTCCGGGGCTCATTCCCTCGTCAATTGGGCAACTACTTGCCGGCCTAAAGACAAGGGGGGGCTGGGTGTCTTGGACCTTGAACGGTTTGCTAGGGCCCTGCGGTTGAGATGGTTATGGCAACGCTGGAAACACAAGGACAAGCCCTGGATAAATCTGGACCTTCCATGCGATATGACAGACAAAGAATTATTCGCGGCATCTACTAGAGTCACCATTGGGAATGGGCAGTGGGCATCCTTCTGGACATCATCATGGATGGAAGGACAAGCTCCTAAAAACATTGCACCCTCGCTTTACAAGAAAGCAAAGCGGAAAAACATATCGGTGTGCAAGGCATTACAGGGGAACCGCTGGATAGCTCACGTCACACCAATCTCGTCGGCCCAAGAGTTGAGTGAATATATCCGGCTATGGGAGGCCGTAAATCAGCTGCAGCTAGACGAGAGCAGGGAGGACAGCATAATTTGGAGATGGACGATCGATGGGGAATACACGACCAAAAGTGCGTACAACATGCAGTTCCAAGGCTCTTTTAGTAAGCTTAAGCTATTGCCAATTTGGAAAGCGAAAGTGGAGCCTAAGTGCAGATTCTTCGCCTGGACTCTCCTTCATAGGAAAATTCTGACAGCAAACAATTTGATGAAGCGGCATTGGCCTTGTGACCCTTTATGCAGGCTATGTGGTACTGAGCCAGAGACTCCAACTCACCTATGCAAGGACTGCACCTTCACCAAAGAAGTTTGGGATATACTAAGGGGCTGGCTGGGGCTTTCATGTCTCAACTCAGTGACATCAAATGGGTCTCTTCATAATCATTGGTAAAGATGCCAGAGGAAAATAGCGAAAGAAAACAGGAAAGTCTTCGATGGGATAATGATCTACTTTTGGTGGAACGTATGGAAGGAGAGAAATAGAAGGACTTTTCAAAACGCTTTCCTGCAGCCAAGACAAGTAGCGTTCCTCTGCAAAGAAGATATAGATCAGCAGCATATGGCGAGGAGAACACAAAATGTTTAGAGTACACCTTTGGGTCTGTGGGGCTTTGTGCTTTAGAGTGTTTTTTGGTTGGGTCGTGTTTTTCTCGAACTTTGGTAGGGTGGTAGTTTCAAATACAGGTAGGCTAAGGCAGTCCGAGTCTTGTTAATTAAAAAAATTTTGTATTGTTTTTTTTCTTCTTTTAATAAAAATCCGGCAAAGCTTTTGCCGCCCTTCTAAAAAAACCTAATTAATTAACAGACGGTAGTTTCTCATCCCGTCATCCGGGAGGTATGTCGTCGGTGTGAACTGTAAAGCTAGCTAGCAGATGCAAAAACGACTTGCATCATCTGGAAGGACGGGTACTGGCACCATGCCGCTTGCGTTGCTCCTGAAGATACTGCTGCCAGAGATATAAAGCAGCTGTAGCATCGAGCCACATCATCGGCGATCGACTGTATTGTAGTATGTGTTCATCAGTTATCATGGCTGCCGCCTCACGTTGTGTAGCCCTCGCCCTCCTCCTGTTGTGTGCCAGCAGCAGCCTCCTGCTGTTGGCCAGCGCCGCCACCGCCGCGGCGGCGGCGTCGTCCA